>OU342679.1:23750000-25000000 GCA_910589285.2 Mythimna ferrago
TAGCTGGTTTTCCCAATTTATGGACCATTAAAATTGACTTTCCAGAGTTTTGGAAAATATTGGACTCTTAGCATGCTATTGAATAGAGTAGTAATAAAGACGATGACCTTTTTTGGAAGTTGGCATAGTACTTCTTTCGTGATTAAATCAAATCCAGGTGCTTTTTTGTCTTTAAGCTCTTTGTTGATCATCCTCCAGACTTCACGTGTAGTTATTGGAATTGGTGGCAGCGACATTTGCAGGTCCTGGTTGATAATTTCATCAATTTCCTTCTCTGAACTAGGATCACTTGCATTATTCGGATGAAAGACATTGGCTAAGTGATGTGCAAAATTATCTGCCTTATTTTGTGTCGTACGCGCCCACCCATGAATAGTTTTTAGAGGGGGTTTAGCTACTTGCGGCCTGTCATAGTCTTTTGTGAACTTCCATAATGAGTAGTTGGTGGATGCAGTGGCTGTGAGAGACTCCAGTTGAGATTCGAGAGTATTGTTGTGCCAGTTTTGTAGCATGTTCTTTAAGTCTGTCGCCGCTTTTGTGAAATTATGTTTATCTGAGCTTAGTCGACTTTCATGCCAAATCCTTCTCAGCTTTCGTTTCTCAATAAGGGCTCTTTTGACTTCCATAGGGTAGTTATCCTGTGCAGCGCGAGGGTTTAAGACAGGGGTATTTATCCAGCAGGCTTCTTGGATCAGAGTTGTGATATATTTAGTAGCATTCTCAATGTCATCCTGTGTTTTAAGAGCTACTTTAAGCTCAATCTTTTCTTCTAGGAATTCCCGAAATTATATCCAATCTGTATGTTTATTTTAGAGCTTTTCTGGGTTCAAAGTCTCACTAGCATAGTGCTGACAGTTAGAATTACGGGAGTGTGGTCGGATGAGCTGTCGTAGCAGGATTCAGTTTTAATGAAATGCCTGCAATGCCCTTTTATAACAAAAAAGTCTAAAAGATCGGGAATTTTTTTAGGGTCGGCGGGCCAGTAGGTCGGTTCACAGGTGGATGTAGTTTGTAGATGATTTTTGTCTACGCTTATTTTTAGTTGGCGTCCTCTAGTAGTCGTTAACCTGGATCCCCAATGGTCATTCTTGGCATTCCAATCCCCTCCTGCAATAAAGCGATGGCCAAGAGTATCGAAGAAGTCAGAAAACATGGATTCACTGATCTTATGTTTAGGTGGGCAGTAAACTGCAGAGACATTGAAATCTCCAGTTTTGTCCTGCACAGCTATGGTCGTAGCTTGGATGTGATCTGTTTTGTAACATGGCATTAGGTGGTGCTTGATTGTCTTCTTTACAATCACAGCTGTTCCACCATGACCAGTTCCATCGGGGTGGTTTGTGACATAGCATTAATAGTCTGAGAATTTAATCAATGATGCACCGGTACAGTGGGCTTCAGATATAAGGAGGATGTCTAGGTTATGTTGAGTGATAAGTAACTCTACTTCATGTTTATTTGGGGCTAACCCATTGATGTTCCAGGTGGCTAGCCGTAGTGCGGACACTATGTTAGCTTATCGACTAGTTTTATTTATTAATTGGAAGAATTTTCTGAAATTGTTTCGGATTATTTGTTCAGATTATTGGTTTCAGATATTTTTAAGGAAGCATAAAAGTAAAATATAAATGATTTTAACTTTATTATCATCAGTCTTATAATTATGTAGTTGTTAATTTGAATCTGAAATCAGCCTTATCCGAAATTAGGTATTCGAAATTTTTATAGCCGATTTGGTTACGCATAGATTATTATATTTCATACGCGATTGTTCTGATCACGGAACTCCCTGTACCGTCCCTGTTAGGGCTTTATCACACTAGCGGTTTGCGAGATGCTGCGGGGAGGGGCGGGCGCGCAGCAAATGCGTCGCGAAAACGCCGCGGCTGCACAGCGAAGACGTCGCGTGTTTGTAACAAGTTAACGACGTACAGTACACTCAGTAACAAAATGGATCGGACACTGATGTTGGCTTTGTTGCTTCGAAGACGCCGGCGACCCGCACCTCGTTGCTGGATCTCTTTACGCGTCCGCAACATTCTCTGCACATGCGCGGCGTGTTCGTTGCGCGCCCTTAACGTATTCGTTGCGCACCCGCTCCGCTTTGAAGACACTCGCAGTCTGCTAGTATGATAAGGCCCTTAGTTGCCATTTAAAAATATTTTTTTTACTCAGACAGATGTAGTAGACAATGCATACGCAGTAGAATGGATGCGAGACTTCGAGGTATTTCAAGAAGCCTTAGATGCTGAGGGCGAAGGGGAAACGGAAGGCGGGAACACATACATTGGGAACTTGACCCGGTCAATGGCGCTCGCACTTGACACGTTCTACTCTGATCTACGGTGCTGCGGTGTTAGTGCGCATACGGGTGAAGTTAGTATCACTTTTATGAAACCTAAGCGCCTAATTACACTACGCGTTATTCAGACCGTTTTAGTCTATGGTTCAACGTATCTAGTCTATGGTTCCACGTATCGCGTAGTGTAATAAGGGTCAGACTGTCTTACTCCGGAAGAAAAATAAGACGAGTCTGAATATCGCACGCGTTATTCAGCGTAGTGTAATAGGCCCTTGAAACTTAACTTATTGGTAGGTCGCTGTCGAATTTATGAACGACGAAACGCAACCGGTCTTCCGACATCAGAAACGGTTGTTAAAAACGGTCCTCGTCGCGATTTGTTTGAAGACGAAACTTGCAGAAAACATTTGCTGTCGCAAAATCTGAAAACCCGTCGCGTCGTCGTTATTAAAAATAAAACCAGTTATTGCAATGAAAAATGAACTTTATGTCCATTGTTATAAAGTACATTTTTCATTGCAGTAACTGGTTTACATTCGTTCGTTCGTATGTTCATAGTCATAAAGTTCATTTTTCATTGCAATAACTGGTTTTAAAACGATAACGCGACGAGTGTGATAGTTGAATCAATGGATTCTTGACCTTATTTTCTTAGCAGTAAAATAACAATTCGCATACGGTAATTCGAAGACTGGTTTGTGCATCGAAGACTGTTTGGTCGTAGGATGGAAAACGGTTGTTACGTTACAGAACAAAAAACGGTCTTTGAAAACTGTTCATTGTTGAAACGCCCTGTTAATGCTAATGCTTAAAATTTTCGTTTTCTTCTTTTACTATTCTAAGTTTTCTTACTGCTAAGTTTTGTCAGTTTCCTTACTTCAGTATACGCGTATCTTTATTCGATGACGCAAGGCAACTTCTAGCAAAACCCTACCTATTGCCCTTTGCAAGCCTTCTGATGAGGCCGATTGTGAGCGACCAGAATTCAGTGCCAATTATTTATTAGTTCCGCGGGACAGTCGTGTAAAAAAAAGATTCCAAAAGATTCGATTTTAGTGTCCCAGCACACGGGCCAGAAAAAAAAATCCGCCACAAAAAAAAGCTAGAAGCGGCCACAAAAAAAAGCTAGAAGCAGCCACAAAAAAAGCTAAAGCGCGCGACAGCTTGTGGCAGGATAAGCTTGAAGCGGCTTCTAGCTTTTTTTGTGGTGGCACCGCCGCACATGAGCCACAAAAAAATGCCGCCACAAAAAAAAGCTTGAAGCGGCTTTTTTTTTGTAGCCCGTGTGCGGGGACACTAAGAGAAGATTTCTTATTAATTCCTTTTCTTCTTTACAGGGTTTAGATGAATTCTTCAAGTTGGTTGATGATGCTGCAGAAGAATACGAAAAGTAGGTTCATACAATAATTATTATTTATCTCCCACATCGCACTGGATCGACTGGCCTGTTGGTCTAGTGGTTAGTCGCCCTGACTACTATGCTGGAGGACGTGGGTTCGTATCCCACCCAGAACAAATGTTTGTGTGATGAGCATGATCATTTGTTCTGTGTCTGGGTGTAATTTATCTGTAATATCTATATGTATGTATTTGGAAATATATAAGTATGTTTATCAGTTGTCTAGTACTCATAACACAAGCTCTGCTTGGCTTGAGACTAGACGGCGTTGTGTGATAGCTGTGGAATATTATATTATAGAATATTACATTAATTTACTGTTTGTAATTTAGATAAAGTAATACATATTTTTTGTTTTTTTAGGGAATACAAAGCAGACTGGCTGAAGATGCGCGCAGAAAAATTAGAAGAGGAACAACGAAAAGCTGAAGAATTAAAAAATAAAAGTATGTTTATGATTAACTATGATTTTTGTAACTCACAACGTGATTTAAGGCCCCTTAAGAGTGAGTCCTTGGAGTTCTACGTTTTGGAAGGTGGAGTTTACCATCACCTGACTGACCGACTTTTTGACAAATCAAAAGTGCTGTCTGTAACTTTGAAATTAGCTTTCTACATACAACTTTGAACTCCTATTTCCTACCATTAGGGAGTAAATTATGGAAAATCTTCTCTTAGGGTCTAAACAGACGGACCGCATTTCAACTGCAATCCAACTGCAAATTGCAGTTTAAGTGCAGTTTGAATGCAGTTGACACGACTGCAATAGAACTGCAAACCAAACGTGCGGTCAGATTGCAGTCGTGTGAACTGCACACCGACTGCATCTGAACTGCACCATGCGCGGGAGGGCGGAGCGTGCGGGCGGGTGGGTTGCACTTAAACTGCAATTTGCAGTTGGATTACAGTTGAAATGCAGTCCGTCTGTTTAGACCCTTAGTGCTGCCTTCGTTATAAAAGGAAACCTTGTGCAAAATTTCACGCTTTTAGACCACCCAGTAGTTTTGGCTGTGTGTTGATTTGAAATAGATGTTTTTGATTTGATTGAACTAATTGATCCGCCGAACTTGATTGATTGAACTTCGTACCGCCTTAGAATCAATAAATAGTGTGTTAACTTATTAAATTCAATTTTCTGTTAAGATTAAACAAATAAGTACTCAAAATGAATTAAATTCAATAAGTTTCAAATCAGTCAATCCATTCTCGAGATATCATTAAAAATGAAATTTCTTTATAAATTCTTTTTTCGTGAATATTACCGATGTTTAATACTTATTTAGCTATTCGGGGCAGATAGAAATCCGAAAAATCAAAGATCCATAACAACATGTTATCCGTCCGTTGTCCAACCGTTTTTGAATAATTGAATGTAACAATTAAATTATTAGATAGTGTAGCGTGTGGAGATGCAAATGAAAGGCTATGTGTTCAATCGAACTTGTTACGAATAAGAATCCCTAAACTTTTTTTTCAACATAAACCTTGTAAAGTTAACATTACCTTGCCAGTTTGCAAGTTAACGAGTATGTGACCTTAGACGCCACAATAGGTACATATTCTTTTCCCAGACCTTCTATCTTTATTCCTCATATTTTCGCAAATTCTAATATTAGTAAGACAATCGACTCCAACCATTTGTCTCTGTTGCCAGGTCCAGACGACTCAGTGATAGATAAAAAGAAGCTGATTGAAGAGGTGTCAGGAGGGCGCGAGATCAGCGACATGTACCTCAAACATCCTGCCAACGAGAGCTCTAGCGACGAAGAGGGCACAGAAAATCAGCCAGAAGAAGGTACGATGTTAAAAGTATTAAATACACTAGCTTTTACTTCATCCACATACATAAAATATAGCCTATGCCACTCGGGAATAAAGCAGCTTTCTATCGATGAAAAAAATTTCGCCATCGGACCAGTGCTTTCAGAGATGACCCCCTACAAACAAAGAAACATAAAAACTAACTTTACCTCTTTATATTATTGGTGAAGATTATTCATTCTTCTTCTTCGTGTCGATTTGACTCAAATTTTGTCCGACCAATATTTAGCCACCTGGACAGCTGTCGTTGGCTTCGTTTAAGTCAAGGAGGGTGCAGGTAGTTGTGCATGCCTGGCAGGAAAGGAGGTGACACATATCCTGTGAGGGACCTCCACCCTGACACTGTATTTGATTATTCATTAATTGACTAAGACTGGTTGCGATTCTAGCCCTTCGATCTCGATGGTAAGGTGTGTTTATGGATCTGTTATATCTGAAAAATTTACGCCCTGATGCTGGCCTGACAACTCTATTTGCAGGTCAGTATATTTGGTTATCAAGGCCCGTCACTAGAGCCAGGCACCTATACAGAGCGGTTGTCTAAGGATTTTAGTAAAATTAGTTGCGTAACGTTTGTGTAATGAAAGTAAATCCTTAATTCTAATTAAATAGTTTTTTTTAAAGCCTTTTCGGGTAAACCGTATTACAGATCTAACATTACATCAAATATTATCTACAAAAGATTTCATTCTGTGTAATGAAATTGTCATGCCATAAGATAAATTATATAAATTGGTCCTTCGAGCCGGATAGTTGTCCGATAGAGTCATGTTGCGCATTCATCTTCTTGCCATTGCATTGAGCAGAGGCGTAGCGTGGACTAATTTAGACGGGGTGAAGGCACATCAGCAAGGCTCGAAAACGAGACAGCGACTATCACGTCTTCGAGCCTTCACTCTCGTCACCCTCATCACACGCCAATACAAAGACAAACGATTTCCATTCAGTTATTTTGTTACGGGCGCTACATTCTCAAACTTTTTCAAAGAGCAGCACTGCCAAAATAGTACGATACTATTTACGATTATAATACCTATGAAGCAGTGGTGGCCGAGTGGTAACGGCCTCGACTTACGAGTTGTAGGTCGTGGGTTCAAATCCAGCCAGGCGCATTACTTTGTGTAATTTATTTCATCACCACTGCTCTCAAAACGGTGAAGGAAAATATCGTGAGGAAACCGGCATGTCCTTCTAGGACATGCCAAACATTCGAAGACATATGACATTCAACCAACACGCACTGGGCCCGCGTGGTGGATTACGACCCATTCTCTCTTCTAGAGAGTAGCCCTGAATCCCAGCAGTGGGAACTAGTGATGTAACGAATATTCGCATTCGCGCGAATATTCGCACCTTTTTACATTCGCATTCGAATTCACAAGAAACATGCAAATATTTTCGCGAATATTCGTCAAATTTTAACATTCTTTACATCAGTTGTATTATCATTCTATATCCGTTCAATAAATACTTAAATACCTTTTTGTTTGTCAAAAAAAATTGTCAAATATTTGCATGTTTCTTGTGAATTCTTCGAATATTCGCGAATGCGTATAATTGTTACATCACTAGTGGGAACATTAAAAGGCTGATTATGCTTATGCTATAGCACCTATGTAGTTATGTCTGCATTAAACAATGGTTAGGAACGCAGAGTTAAAACTAAACTCAACTGTCTTCTGTATCATAGTCTTTCCATTATAATATATATTTTTATTGTTTCAGACGATAAGCCAGCTGACGTGGCGATGTTCCAGGACTTCATTAGAAAACACGTGAAGCCTAATAATAGTGGTACTAACACGTAGTTATATAAAAAAAATAAGATTTTAAGACATTACTGTAAATATGGGTACTTAAGACTAATTTTATATTTAAAAAAAACTGCTTTTAGCTGTGAAACTGTGAAAAATAAAATAAACTATTTTCTTTTTAAATAACGTGTTTTATTAAAACAAATGTATGTCATAAACACAACCATAAAGAAAAAATGTATTGCGAGAACCAATCATATACAAAATATTGTTACGAAAATAAATAGACAAAAATATGAAATGTGTTTCACAGTGGTCGCAAAAAATTAAAGTTTATAAGATTTTAGCACCCAGTTTCTCAAAAAGAACATGATCACAATATATGCAAAGCGTTGACTGATGACATTGGTTCAAAAGTGTTGTTTCGAAAATTGATTCAAGGGAATAGCAACTGAAGGGATGCAGGTTTATTTTTTAGATGGGAAATCACCTAATGACATCTCCCGCCCTTGGGCGGAGCGGGAGGTCGTGTCAGACTTACTGACTAAAACCCACACCTGCTCCTTCTTTGCCTTCCTCAGGGCCCCGGGATAAGTTTCGCTCAACCCATGGGAAGGAATGCAGGTGGGTTTTAGTCAGTAGAAATCTGACACTTTCTTTTGTTCCACCGAGAGCGCGGAGCGGTAGGAGCAATTTGATAACTTCCCACCTCAAAAAAAGAGATGGCTACAAATCTTCAACGCGAGAGAACTGGCGAGCAGCACCCACCCGTGTGTGAATATTACACGAACCATTTGGACCCAAATTTCAATTTTTTTGGTCCTATAAAAGTGAAGTGCTATCGACCATCAATCGCATAATTTGACTTGCATTACTTTATGTGACATGTTCTTAATATCATTCCACAAATTGGGTGTAAGGCTCTTGTGGAAAGTAACTTTTAATTCACATAATTTGCCTACGATTTACAGAAAATTGACGACCAGATATTTTGTCTGCAAACAAAAGCTGCGAATGAATATTAACATCATATAAATTTGACAAAAAATAAATAAGACGATACAATTCAATAAATACTTATAAAATATTTACAGTAAGTAGTGAGACATTATCACATTTTGAAATAAAAAAAATATTAGGGCCAACTTAGATGTTACCCTGCGCGCACACAATAATTTTACAAATCTTAACGAGAGATGTCTCGGCGTGAGCTGACCCTTATAAATCGATTTACACGGAAGGCTGATATAATAGGAGTCTGTAAACTACGCCCACTTTGGACGGCGCAACTGGCTTCACCAAGGTGACCCGGTGAAATATAGCCCTAAGCTACCAAACTAGACACCATACAGACACCAGAGTCGCCACACGTCCGAGCTGGTCGCGTCACCAAATTGGTTGCGCAACCAAACGAACACCAGGTGAGTAACTCTTTATAGAGCTGTATACATTTTGTTGGTAGAGTCTGTCTAAAAAGTCAAACGACTTGGGTAATTATTAGGGCAAAATAAAATCAACACTGGTTCAATAACCAAGGTTGATTAAGAGATCTTGATCATTATTTACTAATAGAAGAACTTTAAAAAAAGTATCGATTCTAAGTATTTTCTAAATGATTAAATATTATACAAAATTCCCAAATCGTTTGACTTTTTACACAGACTATAGCGGCGACTGGTCGCGCCGCCATGGTATCTCGGTGAAATATAGCCCTTAGGGCCTGTCCGCACAGCGGTATTTCACCGCGCGGTATTTTTTTCGTTATTCTGTAACACATTGAATCTTAAGGAAGTTTTCGCACAGGCGATAAAAAAAAACGCGCGATAAAAAATTCTGTGATTTCTTGCAGATTTGACGCGGTGCGGTGCGGAAATAATTCCGCGCGGTGAAATATCGCTGTGCGGACAGGCCCTTATAGTATGGGCGAAATATATTCACCACTCCTAATTTCAAACAATTGACTGCGCAGTAATTCTTTTTAACCCTTTAACCGCTTTGGTTCGGTTTGGTCCGACAAGTCTTCGTGTCCTATTCGCTAGAGTCCTGTGTTTGCGACTGGGTACTCATCTCATTTAGATATTCAATCCCCATAAAAGACAGAAGAGCTTACGAGATGGAGTATTTGGACGTGGATGTGCGATGCTCGCGGAATAAACGCAAGAGTGTCGGATATACAGTGGTGTAACTATAGGGTGGCAAGACTGGCAAAATGCCACGGGCCCCCGGCCCGGTGGGGCCCCCGGTTCGAGAGACCTTGAGTTCAGAAGAAATAAATATACAAATTCCAGTAAATTGTTAAGATTTATTAAACGCATTTATAATAAGAAAAGGATTAATTTTGCTTGCTTGACCACCTTATAGATACGCCACTAGGAAGCCCACCTTAAGTGACGAAATATAAAAATCGATTTATTTACGATTAGAGACCTGCCGATTTAATAATAAGAAACAATATTTAACGTCTGTACTGCATTGATTTATCCAGCTTTGTAATTTATTACAAAGTTGACGCTTTTCCTCGGGCCCCACCTAATGATTTTGCCACGGGCCTCGGATGGTATAGTTATGCCACTGCGGATATACCTATTCGACGCAGGCAGTTGAAAGATTAAGAATTATTATATGTCGAATGCGTATTAGTATTGGTACTAATACTTATTCTGTGGGATTAGTAGTAGATAGTTCGGAACGCGTTTGAGTGGCCAACATATTTTACCGTACTGTACGTTTAGGGCCGAACATTGCTACTATTCCTATAGATGACGCACGCCACCTTTTCAAACTTTAATTATTATTAAAATAAAAATAAAAAAATTATGGATTATTATTTTACGCTATTCATTTTATTAACCTACTATTTCATTTCATTTCACTACATTTGATTGAGTAAACTGTCGCGATCACGATTTTTTTTATTTTTTTTGCTTGACCGCTATCTCACCTGATGGAAAGCGACGATGCGGATGTTGATTATGAACAACTAATTGTTCATAATCGTGATCGATTATGTAAATATTGGACGTTTTTGTTTATATTGTCTTATCAATGTGTCATGTCGAAATTCTCAATCAAAATAAATGTTGACCACACGTATATTGATAAAAGTAAATTATCAAGGTGCATATAAAAATAAACAAACATTATCATTCCTTGCTTGTACGAGCGTTTGATTTTATCAGTGCTCGTTGCGTGCATGATTTATTTGAATTAAATTAACTAAAACCGCGTTAAGACTCAACACTAGAATTATAAAAAGACTAAAGCTAGAACTACATTAGACCCACAGAACAGATGAGAGGTTAGAATGGCCTTGTTCAGCCGTGCCACAAAGTAGGGCAATGCTCATAGTTCAACTACCAATAGCAAACTTGCGATCTAAGTGTGCGTGGTCTGTTACTTGCGTAATGCGCGGTCGTATTGGTTTATTGCCTGTAGTGGAGTTAAAGGGTGGGAGACAAGCGGCGACACTCGTAGTACAAATCGGAAAGTATTTCCTATCTAACCTCTTTCATCTTTTCTGTGATTAGACCGACGCACACGTGGACCACGCTTAATTTGTACGTACAATGATGTCGCGTGGCATGTATCTTGTGTAGCTCTACAAGTCTAGTTTCCATATAAAATGTAAGGAGACCGACGCACCCAGTTCGGCGTACGTGGTACACGTGTGCGCAGTGTAGGCTGTATGCTAAATATAATCAACATTATAATAAACTTAAATGTGCTTTTGGTCAAATTAGTGCATTTATTATTTGCACTGTGCAATTAAATCTAAATATCCATACTAATATTTTAAATGTGAAAGTAACTTTGTCTGTCTGTTGTGTGACACTTTCACGCTTAAACTACTGAAGCGATTTTGATGAAATTTGGTACGGAGTAAGCTTGAACCCAGAAGAAGGATACAGGCTACTTTTTCTCTGGTTTCGACTTCCCGGCCGCAATAATCGACATTCATTCGAAGCCGTTGGATGAAGGTAGTTTTAAATATAGGAAAGTATTATCGTTTAAGTATTTGGAGGTAGGCGGAACAGAGAGTAAAGTCCCGCAAACCTCCGTTGAAAAGGGAGGATCCTCCGACCTGACAGGTGTTATAGTCTGGTGGGCTACTGCCCGATAGATTATTTTGGGCTGTCGTATATGTCCAAATCGCGCGGAGATCTTTGATTGTGCGATGCAGGATTTCGTATATTCTTCGTAGTTCTTATGTGGCGCCATAGATGTCGCTACAAGTACATTACTTTTTATTAAATTTGATTTTATGGAACGAACGTTAATTTATTATTATACTAACATCACAGTCATCTCAATTCGATATAGGTACAGAACATGTAAGCAGATTACAATTTCACAATTAAGTACATTTTTATTTGAGAATATAAATCATGTAGGTATGTGTTGTTGGACATTTTATTTGAGCTCTAATGGAATTAAAATGCAACACAATTGGGTACTTGGCTATTTTTTGTATTATTTAACCGACGCACACGTGGACACAGGTGTGATTTTTGAGTAGTAGTCTTACACGCCCTCTTGCTCCATTCTAGAGCGGGAGAAGTTGCATGACTTCCCAACTCAAAAAAAGGCAAGTAGGTACCCAATTCCTTTTTACATATGCTACGATTAGTTTTAAACCATTTCTGATCATATTTTTACACAAACAAAAAATGTTTCAGACAACACATAGAACGAAAAATTATACACATCAAATATTATTTTAAAGAGATTACTGTAACAATACAATGTTGCATTAAAAATATAATCGGAAGATATTGTTATGAATATTTTTATCTCTATTTTATATATATATATTTTCTGATAGGTTAATAAGTTCAATATTATTTATAAAGTAATTGTGTAATTGTCTGGATATCTGGTCTTTTACGACGCTATTATAATTATAACTATTATGAAGTATTACTAGAGATTTAATTCGGGCTAAAGATGCGTTAACATTGAGTAAAGTAATCAACTACTGATTGTTATGTAGGTTTTTAGGGTTCCTTATCTCAAAAGGGAAAAACGGAACCCATAATTTCTTTTATGCGATCGTTCCGCTGTACGTTAGTCTGTCAATATTTTTGAGTATTTATAGTATCTACGGATCTATTTTGTCTGAATACGTGTAATGACAATTTCTATAAGCCCAAACACGGCTAGGATATTTTATGTTGTTATCAACAACTGACCGAGAAGGAGATGGCGGGACGATTTAGATGCCTTCCTTAGCAATAGGCAAGTAGTGGCTTAGAGTTGGGGACAGTGGAAGGAGTGGGGGGGAGGCATTTGTCCAGCAATATAAGCCTGATATAATAATAATATCAAACTATCAACGTAAATTAAGCAAATTGAGTCCTTAGGGTCAGCGCAGACAGAGAGGAATAAGTCTCGCGCGGTCTCGGGCATTTTCTGACGGATGGCGTATGTCGAAGATACGCTTCACACCGTATCTTCGAAGACGCGCGAGCAAATATGCACTTTATTTCAATAGTTTTAAAGTTGATTTTCGGGTGCCTTAATAAAATCCTCTCTGCTGCGCTGCTCTGTCTGCGCTGACCCTTAAGGATCTTAGCAGTAGTAGTAGCATTTCTGTTGTTTTGCCAACCTCCATGAGAGAAGGCATGAGCATGTATGTGTGTGTATCATTTCCATTAGGTACTACAATACAATCAGTAGTAGATAACAAACCCATTCAATCATACACATGACGGATGTATATGATCACTGTTGCCTATGTGATTGTTTTCAACGCTATGGCCGTTGATAGTACTATATGTTCCATTGACGGTTAACTTAGGCGCAGTGCCGCGGCCGGCTCGTTCTAGCGACGCATCGGATAGGCGCCAGGCGGGGAGGTACGAGACGCCGCCGACGTTGTTCTTTGTTGCTAGTGCTGGGTTCGGCCACGTGTTTTGTATGCTGCCTATTGATGTGTACCTGTGGATTGAAATGAGATTCGATTAGATAGAAACAAAGTACTAAAGCCTAACGCGATCGAGACGTTTATGACGTTCTGCGCTCCGATTGGCTCACTCTTAGCTCTTAACTAATAAGGGTGAGTTGCACTATTTAACTATAACGATAACCAAACCATAACCAGCCGTGAAACGGCCGCCTATTGGTCAATTCGACAATTTGAGAACTGTTAACGGCTTTGTTATCGTTATAGTTAAATGGTGCAACTCACCCTTAGAGAGCCAAACGCGGTAAATTTCGATCGTGTTAGGGTGAATTGCACCATTTAACTATAACGATAACCAAACCATAACCAGCCGTGAAACGGCCGCCTATTGGTCAATTCCACGATTTGACAACTGTTAACGGCTTTGTTATCGTGATAGTTAAATGGTGCAACTCACCCTTAATGTAAAAAATAATTGACACTCAGCACACAGGTGTTAAATTCCCGCTAGATGGTGCTGATCTCTAGGCTTTTTGTTTATGAGAACATTACTAAGTAAAGGTAATGATAGATATTTGATAAAATTGGACATTCTAATTTACTGAACTTAGTCTAATTATTGCCTTAAAATTGGCCTAATTCACACTGCTCAGGACTCAACTGTAGTCATCATCATCATTTCAGCTGAAAGACGTTCAGTTCTGATTCTGAGCCCCCGATTGTCGCCACAATGAACTGTCCTGTGCGTCACACATCCATTGCATTACTGCGACTTTCGCCAGGTCATTCGTCCGCCTTGTAGGAGGCCTTCCAACGCTGCGTCTTCCGGTGCGTGGTCGCCATTCAGAACCATTCGGCCCTATCGAACATCTGTTTTACGAGCAATGTGTCCTGTCCACTGCCCCTTACGTTTTGCGATTGTTCGGGCTATGTTGGCGACCTTGGTTCTCCTGCGGATATCTGCATTTTTTTTCCTAGCGTGATCGCATCAGACTGACTTTGCTATATTACGGCCTGGTCACGATGTCGGTCTTAGCAGCGCGTTTTCGCTATGACCGGCGTGCGTGGCGTGCTTCAAACATTTTTATACTTTTGATCTTACCGCTCACCCCGCGCTTAGCTTTTTTTTTTTTTTTTTTTTTTTATTGTTGATAGGTTCGCGCTTGACCGCTATCTCACCTGATGGAAAGCGACGATGCGGTCGACGATGGAACGCGCTTACCTAGAAGAAACCTATTCACTCTCGAGCTATGAGCTACCTCTCACAGCGACAAGGTCGTGAACGGGCTGTTAGACTAGGGTAGTTTCCAAGGTCAAAATAATTACATTTTATTTAGTCCGTATTTTAGATTATCAAAAAATATTGGACACGTATTTTTTTGATTAAACAAAAAATAACAAAGATATAGCCCATTAAAGTTACGTGTGACGTCACCCCGTGCGAAAAAATGCAGCACGTCGTGACGTTACACGTTACTTTAAGGCCCAAGCGCCCGAAAAGTGCTTTAAAACAGTGACTTTCTGAAGCCTACTCTTCGGTAACAGCCAGGTTAATAGGTTTGAAAAAAATATATGTTTATTATACATTCATGAACAATATTATCAACATTTAATTTTTTCGTGCGATTAATACTTTTGTCTAAAAAAAATATTACATACAACAAACATCACATTCGCAATTTTTCCCTACTCCTTCGAAACGGCTTGGATCTTTAGAAACGTTTTTACACATAAAAATTGGTAGTTAAGTATTCTTCAAAGTGAACATTGTATATGTAAATCAACCAATTTTTCGCAAAGAAAATGGATTTAAAAGTCAGCGGGGCTCTGTCCGGGCGCAGCTGGCCGCAAACAAATGTACAGATAGACGTACTGTCGCCTAGACGGGTACGATAGTAGTGACCGTTTAATTTCAGCCAGATGGTTCAAGGGACTATAAGCCTTAATGGGCTATATCTTTGTAATTTTTGGTTTAATTTACAATTAAAAAAAATACGTGTCCCTTATTTTTGAATAATCTAAAAGACGGACTAATTACATTTTTTAAGGCAACTAGCCTATTGGTTGTAAGATATTTAGTGAAGCTCACCCTTTATCATATAAGCTGCAATAAGGAACTCGTCTCTGCAGGGTGTAGCTCCATATCTGATGGTAGTTCCAGTTGAGGAGGGGTGACACTCGCACTATCTGTGGCCAGCTGGGGTCTGTTTTCTGTTAAAATAAATGAATAATGATTATCATGCGTGTTATCCTCGACGGGTTAGGCAGAGGGAACTTAATATTAACCCTTGGGTAGACTAAAATGAAAAATGAAAAAAAAAAATTTTGCCTTTTGTTTAAAGTCCTATAGACGGCGAGCTAATACCTTAATTTTTTTTTAAGAAGTATTTTGCCTACACTACGAATAACTCCTATAACGTGGTTGCGTTAAATACCTATAAACTCGCATACAAAAGGTACCCAGACCCGGTACAACTATCTGTATGTAGGCCATTATTTGTTTTGTGCGGGAATCGAACCCGCGACACAACTGTGCCAACCGTGCCCACCGCCATTAACTAGAGACAAATCCATCCAGACTACGGGCTGCTACTAAGCCTGATGGAAAGTCCCAACAACACTTTGGTCAGCTTGGAAATCGAATCAGCACCTGCGACCACTATACCAACGAATAAGTTATAAAAAGCAAAGATTTATTCATTCAACCTCTCTTTGAATAGAGTATTAGAAACCTAACGTAAACCGTCAAACATTATGGTTTAAGTTTTATGTCTTATATTGAAAAGAAAGACAACTTTAAATAAATCAGTAAACGGTCCAATTTTGCGAAGCACTGAGATAACGCAGCATCATTCCTATTGTGTGACCTTAACATAGGGTATTATTTAAAACTCGGTCGACATTGTTTTATTCAAGGTTACTATTTTAACAGATCACCGTACGGTCAGCAACAAAATGTCATTTGAACTTGATGATTGAAAAAATATTTTATTATTTTGTAGGTGGACTATCCCAAAGCAGATACAATAGTAGTTAATAATAAACAACATGAAACACAGGGCAGACATTTCTTTTTTATTTCTTGTCAGCTGAGTAAGTCCAGTGACTTGTAAGGTGGTAGTCGGGGTTGCGTACAAACTACCTACAGGTCATTGGACTCGTTCAGCTGACGTTTTCTTAAAGAAATTAATTTCGTAAGTACATGCTTAAATTAATACGAGTTTTGAAAAAAAAGTACTTTATTTTTTAATTTTATCTTTACAAATCGAGTGTTTCATGTACCGGATCGACCCTCCACGGGATTAAAGCGATCAAAATTTAGCGGTGTATAATTTATTCATCTAACCAATTTACAGTAACCTAACTATAATTACAGTAAAACCAAAAAATAATAATAACAATTGTACACTAATTAAAATTTCACTCTCTTATTGTCCTTCTATTGTGTCTCTAATTACGGTATTCGAAAGCTTAATGAATTATGTTCTACTTTTCAAAGTAGTTCTACTAGTTGTACTGTTTTTTTTTTTAAAAAAAACAACTATAACAATATTTGACTGGCCTGTTGGTCTAGTGGTCCTGACTGCTATTGCGGAGGTTGTGGGTTCGATTCCCACCCAGGACAAATGTTTGTGTGATGAGCACGATCATTTGTTCTGTGTCTGGGTGTAATTTATCTATAATTTGTGTGTATTTAGAAATATATAAGTATGTTTATCAGTTGTCTAGTACTCATAACACAAGCTCTGCTTAGCTTGAGACTAGACGGCGTTGTGTGATAGTTGTGGAATATTATAATATTAATTTAACACTATTCACATACGATGAAGTATTTTATTTTTCTACTTCTAAAACTGAATTTTGTCCTATTTTGTTCCTAACTGTACAAGACGTGAATCCCATAAACCAGTCAAGGTCACTGGCTAGCCTTGACGAGTATTTTTTTATTATTTTAAGTGAGTAATTTTTTACACTAGCATCTCATTTAAATATGATTCAATAATGTCATTCAAATAAATGGGTAAGTACAAGTACTTGACTCATTTTTTTTATAATTTGTATCAAAAAGTATTAAGAAAGGTGTAGTATATAGTTAAGATATTAAATAATCGATGGCTCGTTTTCGGTATTTACTTTTTACAATGCTGGGAAAATTTTAAAAACCGAATTAAACTTATTTCATAAAAACGAGTTATCTATTTATTTAATATCTTAACAATGTATATTCAAATTCATATTCACCTTTCAAATCTGGTGGAAGGGGATAATGTCAAATAACAGCATAAGGATGCACATGCTGAAATATGACGTCACCGCTTTCAGATTACGAGCTCAAAAGGGACAGTGAGATATTCCCACCACGCTCCCACTTTTCCTCAAACCAATATTTGTAATGCTAATTGCTGCTTTATTAAATAACCAATTTTGATGCTGATTTCAGAAAAGGATTCTTTTTAGTTTTTGTTGTTCAGTCTAAAATACTGTACAAAAATAACCAAAGGTAAATAAAAAACCAAATTCAGAGAAGGAAGAATACAAGTAAAGAGAATTAAACCTACAAGAGAAACATTTTAATCGTGGGTAGTTTTTTCTTGACCAGGATTAACGCCATTTTTGCTTTCCTAAATACAGTTAAGATTTTGTTTTGGTGGGAAATCAACAAAAGGGAAGAGGGATAGGGTGTGTCAGACTTTTACTGAGTAAAACCCACCCGTGTTCCTCAGTTGCCTTTTCGTTCCATGTGACTATTTCGAACACTGCCTCAGCTCTGGCAGAAACCTATACTACTCTTAGGTTTATATCTTTTTAAGTTACTTTTCCTTCCGAATAAATTCAGTTCTTGAAAAACAAGTCGCGGAGGCGAAATCGAGGGTGAACCGAGAGGGTGTTTTTTTTTCCGGTGGGAAAATTATCTAATGACATCCCCCGCTCTTGGGCGGAGCGGGAGATAGTGTCAGACTTTTACTGACTAAAAACCCACTCCTGTTTTTTCGTTGCCTTTCGTACCGGGGCTGAGCTATCTTTCAAAACTAACCCTGGCCCCAGTAGGCTTCGACTCAGTTGGGCCTCTGCGGTTGCTGACAACTCCTTTTGGCGCGCGGGAACAGTGCGCGCCGTCGACGAATTGGGCTCGGTCCGGACAGTTACTGGACGGTCGGACAGCGAGCTACCCATTACTCGCCGTCCGCAAGCCCGCGCCTACGGTGGCCGGAAATCGGGATCGGAATCCCGGCGGCGGCTGCGGCGCTGTGAGCGCCGTTGCCTGATGCGGTCGGCCTCCTCCTTTGCTAGCATTACCGTTTCGCAGAAGGAGGCGACCGCCTGGCGAGAGGGAGTGTCAGACTTTTACTGACTGACTTACACACTCGTGTTCTTTCAGTTGCACTTAGCGTTTCAGGGCTTTGTCAACTCTTTCAAACAACTCGGCAAATAAATAACAACAAATTTTCTCGTAATTTAGTACTTATCATACATACAATGACTAATAATCTGGATGTTATGTTAAGACACGTATGTTTTTATCGGATATCAAGAGTGTTGAAAAGTTCTAAGAAATGCACTGGATGCCGCACCGGTAAAAATATTTATCGGCACTAAATGACTAAGATTTATTGTGAATCTATCTTCGATCATTGAATCTACACCGCTAAATATTAATCGTTTTAATCCCGTGGAGGGTCGATCTGGTACATGAAACACTATCGATTTGTAAAGATAAAATTAAAAAATAAAGTACCTTTTTTTCAAAACTCGTATTAATTTACGCATGTACGAAATTAATTTCTTTAAGAAAACGTCAGCTGAGTGAGTTCAATGACCTGTCGGTAGTTTTTACGTAACGCCGACTATTAACTACAGGTCATTGAACTCGCTCAGCTGACGTTATAGTGAAATGATTTACTTATAACAACTAAGGGCCAACGCTATGTTAAGCGGACGCCCGCGCGGTCCCATATAAAAATGCTCCGTCGGCGTCGCGGTGAACACGCTCAGACTTATTTAGTGAACATCACAGGTCAATATCGATATTGTGATACGGGGCGCATGCACGGATGAAAATTTCTTTAGATACTAAGTTCTCCATCGACACGACTGCACATGCACTACCGTTAAAACTGAACTAGCGACATTGCGTTAGGCAGTCCCAACGGGTCTCAGTAGACAGGGACGTGGCGGACTGAGTCGGCGACGGGACCCGTTGCGGTACCACGGAAACCGCCCGGTAACGCAGTGTCGGCCCTATGCTAGTTGGAACCTGTTCGCATTACCAAAACTTATGGGTGTAACTATGTATACCTACTATATAATTTTACATAATAGGTCGAAAAGGTCTAGAGAGCTGACTTACAAAACTAGAAGGTTCTTTCGTTGCAAAATCATTTTCAGGGCTTCGGCTTGAGTTGTGGGATTGTTCCAAAGAGTCACTGCAATCCTACCTACAATACAAAGGGTAACTGAAGGAACACAGGTGAGTATTAGTCATTTGACGACTCAAAGTTATTTGACGAATCCTCAATTAAAAACAAGCAAACGCTTGAGCCTTATTTGTTGACATTGAGTGTACCATCGCAGTCATTTCTGCCTGATCACTTAAAAAAAAATTCGCTTGAATCCTGCGGTGCGACGCCAATCGCCCTTTGAAGGTTTCGTTTCAAGTGCAAGCAAATATGAACTTAGCGGTGGTCAGGCGGAAGTGTCTGTCATGGTACCTATATTAAGGTAGTTGATTAAATATTAAAATTACCTGCATAAACTGTAAATTCTCGCTATAAGGATCTGTCCTCCGCGTCCCCATCAGGCAGGCTTTGAGCCTGTCATCCTGTTCCAGTAGCCTCTGCAGCGTACCCTTCAGTTCACCATCCGTCACCAGCAGCGTCACACCATAATGTTCCTTAATCTGTTCTACGAAGGTCTCTATTTCCCTGAACGGTCCATTAGTACGGATATACACAACTTTGAGTTCACTGGCTATATCATCGCGTTTGTACATATCACGTAACACATTTAAAGTTATATCTAAAAGCACAGTGCAGTCTTTTCCGCCGTTGAATGAGAGGAACACTTCGTCTATTTGGTATGCTGTGAAGCATTGTCTAAGTACCTGGAATGAAGATGTATTTCAAGTTAATAACATTATCAGTACAATTACAGGAAACCCTTATGAGATAATGGTACAATCATCATAAGTATCAGCGATTTCCGAGAAAGCGATCGTGACGTAAGTAGGCGAGTATCGGCGGCAGTGACCTCTCGTGCCGGGCCCTGGGAGGAGAATTGGCAGGCGGACGCCTCCTTTGGTACAGGCCATGGGAGGAGGAGTGGCAGGCGGACACCTCCTTCTGTGAAGTCCAGGATCCCGACTCGATTTCCAGCCACCTGTAGGCATGAGCTTAAGGACGACGAGCAATAGGTAGCTCGCCGTCCGGCCTTCCAGTAACCGTCCGGATCGTGCTCGATTCGTCGACGGTGCTTAGTGTCCCACGCGCGCCTCAAAGATATATCAGTAAAGCAGTTGGGCTAGAGGCCCAGCTGAAGCCGAAGCCTACTGGAGCCAAGGGTTGGCTTCTGAAAGGAAAACCCGGGGTCTTGGAACGCAAGTAAAGGAGGCAAGTCATTTTATTTGTTGATGTTGGAAACCTTTAAATGATTTCTCCCGTTCTAGGGTGGAGCGACAGGGCGTGTCCGAGTTTTACTAACTAAAACCCACTTGTGTTCCTTCATTTTTGCCCTTTGCGTTGTAGGGCACGGTATCTTTTTTTTCAAATTTACCCGTAGACCTGCTATGATCCTTACATAACCCTTTTGCTCCGTTTACGTTCATACTTTTATGATACATGCACGTTTTTTTTATTATTTATAGACTCGCGTTTGACCACATCTCACTTGATTAGTAAGCGATATTGTTGACGATAGAGTAGACTTGCCTGGAAGTAACCTGTCCCTAAGTTGTAGCTATCAGGAAATAGACACTACGGCAAGAGATCCTACACCTCCTTCATAATCATCATTTCAGCCGAAAGACGTGCACTGTTGGGCATAGGCCTTCCCCAAGCGTCGCCATAATGACCGATCCTGTGCATCTCGCATCCACCGTACTTACTCCTTATCTTATTACAATTAAAATTTTAATAAAATAAAACACATTTTTCAAAGACTGAAACCCTCGAGAGTTTCATGATAATTCAATTACTTGTATTTATTTATTTATTTATTACAGCCTGGAGGACTTACAGCTTAACAAATTAAAAATAGAAATAAATATAAACGACAGAAAGCCAATTACAAGTCCTCACGTATAGTGTCAGACTTAGAATTGAAAAGTGAGCATATCAACCTTTACACTATGATTAAAGCTTATTAAAATTTTACAGCTACATATGCAAGTTCATTGCAAGGGTTAACGAGTAGTAAATAGAAACTTTTAGTTAACAAAAAATAAGTAGGTAACGATAAAAATAACAAAAAAATTACAGAAAATTAGCGAAACAATTATAATCCATATTACTTAAAAAACCTGAGGCTAGGTTTGTATTTCCGTTTTATAAATAATTCAGATAGGTAATTCCACTGCGTAATATTTAGAATAACAGAGACTTACCTGCTCAGTTTCCTCCAAGATATCAGTAATATCAGGTAAATCCATGTCGGTGACCGCACTGTTCGGCAGCATGCCCCGGTTTGAACTGAAAACGGATAACGTGGTTACTTATTGGCAATTAAATTGCGGTTTTAAGGTGACTAATCAACATCGAGCTAAGCTGCGCGACGCTGTAACGCTACGCTATGATAGGATTAAGTTTTATTTTTTGTTTTTTACTGATATGAACCAGTGCTTGACTGCGATCCCGTCTGATGGTAAGCAGTGATGCAATCGTTGATGGTTAGACGCGCTAGTTTATTAAGAGCATATTCACTCTAGCCTAGTTAAATATTAAGATTGTAAGTGATGATCATAATGATTGGCCTGCTGTTGACCTAGTGGTCAGTGGCCCTGTCTATGTCTGTGTTCGATTCCAACCTAAGACAAATGTTTGTATGATGAGCACGATCATTTGTTCTGGTTATCTAGTACTTATAGCACAAGCTCTGCTTAGTTTGAGACTAGATGGCGTTGCGTGAATGTTGTGGAATATTGGATAAAGAGCAACTGGACTCTTAGGGTCGAAAGGCTGGATTCTCGCCATGACCAACTTCAAGTCGTTCGTGATACGAGTTCTAACCCACCATCTGGAGACCTTTTTGAGAGAGGACTTTTGGCCGAAAGATGTCATGTATCGACGTTTGCGAGGACGGCTACGCGACACCTCGCAGCGGAACACGACGCCGATGTTACGTGTTTAATTATAAATAGTTTATTGTTTTGAAACACTTTAATATGTATTAGTTTATTTTGTTCATAAGATTATAATATTATGTACTTTATCTATGGGCCTTAGTTGCCTGACAATAAAGAAATAATAATATTAATCGCTTACTTTCGTTAAGTAATCGATCATCAGAGGAGCACGGCCTGCGAGATTTCTCGCGAGAATTACTAGTTTAGAAGTGGAGCGAGTGGACTGTGCCACCCCAGTATGGTCTAGCGCCCTCCACAGGATGTCGCTCTGGGATCTTACTCTATTACTATGACGAGTTAAAATGTCAGTCGTGTAAGCGAGAAAGAGGGATGGAGCTATACACACTATACAAGTATAGCTCGTAGCATTGCTTCTTCTTCTTCTTCTTCCTGCCCTTGTCCCATCTTATTTGGGGTCGGCGCAATACGTTTTTTTCTTCCATTCTACTCTGTCACTCGTCATGCTATCACTAACTTCCTTTTCTTTCATATCATTCTTCACGCAATCCATCCATCTTTTCTTTGGCCTTTCTCTCCCTCTCCACCCATCCACATGTATACTCATAACTCTTTTGGTAACATGCATTTCATCCCTCCTCTTTACATGACCATACCAAGACAAATGATTCCCCTTCAGCTTGTCAGTCACTGGCGCCACTTTCAAACTTCCTCTAATATACTCATTTCTCACTTTATCCAATCTCGTCACACCACACATCCATCTCAACATTCTCATCTCCGTTACATGCAATCTTTTTTCATCTGTCTTTTCTTGCTATACAGGCTCTTCTTGCTATACACGGTTATTTCTAAAACACTAACAGCCTTGTAGAACTGTATTACTAACATCATAAACAAACCTTCAAGATTTCGTTGTTCTAACACATTTCAATTCTATATTTTGCTATACCTACATAGCTTAACGTTGGTATACCACCTTTATCACTTAGTTGCGTTTCTACATTGTCTGTTTGTACGAATGTTACAACCAAGGACGTTCATTGTGATAATGATTAAGATGTATTATTGTAATGAGATGAGAATTTGTTTGTATTTTAAAAGTGTTTAATGGCATTTTTTTATTTGTTTTGCTTAACCTTTTGACATTTGGAGATGGTTTACAACGTAATTGTCCTAAAGCTGTGACACATGATTTTTCTTTTTTATGAGGTGTGAAATCATCAAATAACTTCTCCCACTCTGAGTGGAGAGAGAGGGAGTGTTAGACTTTTGCTGTCTAAAACCCACATGTGTTCCTTTTCTTGCCCTTTGCGTTTTAGGGCAACGGTAACTATAGCGTATAGCGTGGACACTGTCGGACTGCGCAGAAAAGTATTATTTGCACACCGACGCAATTCTTGCGATTTATTTCAAAATATGAAGTTTTATAACATGATTTATTGAAAAATTAGTTGAGATATTAAAAACAACCAAGTTTTGCATTAAGATTTGACTCAATAATGTGATTAATTTAACTAGCGTACTTAATAATAAAGGATTTTTTTTCTTAAAATGCTATGCTGTAATAGTTTGACGATCGATTCGAAAGAGCCAAGTTCTAAGAAATATATAATTATAGAATAACATAAATTTTCCACAGCCTCAAACTAAATATACCTATGTTTGTCAAAAAAACATAAATTAGATGATCAGCAATTTGAGTTTTTGGGACGCTTCGTAAGGGTCAGCACAGACAGAGAGCAGCGCAGCGGAGAGGATTTTATTAAAGCACCCGAAAATCAACTTTAAAACTGTTAAATTAAAGTGCATATTTGCTTAAACCTGACAAAAAACGCTTGCGCGTCCTCGAAGATACGGCGGGAAGCGTATCTTCGACATACGCCACCCTTCAGAAAATGCCCGAGACCGCGCGAACATTATTCCTTTCTGTCTGCGCTGACCCTAAAGTTTTCGGAGCTACGAATACATACTTACATACCTCAGTCTGTATGTGGTATGTAGGCCTCAGCCCAACCCAACAGTCTTTTTTGCGAAAGGGCAAATATGGTTAGGGCGACAGGGTAGGCTGATTTGATGGGGTGTGGCGATCTATTGACAAATTAAGTAACGAGTACTGCGAGCATTTCTCTCTGGCTGAGTCTGCTTTAACTGTCAGTGCTTATTTTTAAGTACTTAGGACTATGGAGATAGCTATTTTTTTTTAAATTATGGATAGGCTCGCATTTGACCATTATTTCACCTGATGGAAAGCGATGGTGTGGCCGACGATGGAGCACGCTTGTCTAGAAGCAACCTATTCACTCTTGACTTAAGAACCCTAGGTTATAGGTATCAGGGGGCCTAGACAACGTTACATTTTCATCAACGATAACGAAACTCGATATCTCCGAAATGTATGGAACTGACATAAGCTTTCGAAGTGTCACGTGATCGATCGCTAATTGCTAGACAACGTCACACTGCGTTACGAAACGACAGCGAACTTCGATCAACATAAACGATATTCTCATACAAATGCTTAGACAAGTGGCACTTTTGACATTCGACTTCGCTGAGATCTCGAAATTCTCGTTCGACGGCTAAGCGAACTCTTGGACCCTGTAGAAAAGCAAAACAACATGGCTGATTATTAGTCAGCTGGTGGTTTTATTTGCATCAAGTGCGCGTGTTTCTCGTCTTTTGTTGTTTTTTTTTAAATAAAAATGCATACATTGCGTTTATTACGGGCAGCACATAATGAAAGTGTGTGGTTGAGGCGTCAAAAACGATACAATTACCGGAAAAAAATGGAAAGAGTGGAAAATATGCCAGAGTTATTGTTCGTAGAAAATTTTAGATTAAATAAGAGCATTTTCCGGCAGCTCTGCAACGATTTGCGTGTTCACACTTCGTTAAGAGGATCTAGAGAAATTCCTTTGGAAATTAAGGTAACCTTACTGAAAAGTTTTCAAATAGCAAAAGTTAGACAATTGATTTGATGTTATCTACTAAAAACGAAAATTTGTGTGTTTGGTTTCAATAATTTTATTTTCCTAATTACTTAATTGGTGTTTTAGGTGCTCACTGCTCTTAGTTTTCTTGCTACCGGATCCTATCAAAGGATCGTGGGTGTGAGTCAACAACTGACACAAAGAACAACAAGCCGGTGTATCTGGCAAGTTGTTGATGCCCTCAACCACCCCGCAGTCATGAACAAATGGATTAAATTTCCACAAACAATACAAGAAAGGTCATTAATCAAAGAACAGTAAGTGATCAAATTTTAATAAATATGTGTTAAGTAATTATTATGTTGAAGAATGTTTAGTGTATTACTTACTTATCAACATAAATTACTAACTTCATTTTCAGATTTCAAAGAAAGTACAATTTGCCTGGTGTGATAGGATGCATTGATTGCACTCACATTGCAATAGTGAAACCAGCTGAAGAAGAGCATGCTTTCTATAATAGAAAAGGATATCATTCCTTAAATGTTCAAATGGTTTGTATTGAAATCATAATGTTATATTTAAATATAGAAATAGTGTTGCTGCTATTATAACTGCCTATTTTGATTGTCAAAGCTGTGACTAATATTACAAAAAACAATATTTTCAGGTATGTGATCCTAGTTTGAATATTATAAATGTTAATGCTAAGTTTGGTGGAGCAACACATGATTCCCACATATGGTCATCAAGTTTGGTAGAACCCTATATGCGTTACCTTCATGAAAATGGTGAACATGTTTGGTTACTTGGTATGTATTTTATTTTAAATATATGCATTAGTTTAATATACTAAGTAAAATTTAAATATTACTTTAAATATTTTATAATTCAAAACTTTTTGCTTTCAGGGGATTCTGGTTATCCACAACGCCCCTGGCTTATGACCCCTATATTAAATGCTCCGCAGGGGTCTAGAGAGGAGTTGTATACCACTCGTCACGTGCAAGCCAGGACATGCATTGAACGTTGCTTCGGATTACTTAAAACACGTTGGAGGTGTTTGCTTCGTGATAGGGCTCTTCATTATCATCCCACTGTTGCCAGCAAAATAACAATTGCATGTTGTGTGCTACACAACATCTCGCTTCATGCACATTTACCGGCTCCAAGTTATATTCCTGCTGTGGATGATAATGATGACTCCAATACACAAATTAGCAACACCTCCACAGAAAATCGAAGCGAATTAATCCGAGGCAGGGCAATGCTCAATTATTTAATAAGTAGGTTATAGATGTAGTCAAGTTTAGCCATATTTATTAATTATAGAGTGTGTAATTGTTCATCTGCGACAATATTTGTACCCAGTTTTTTAATTTTAATTGTCATTT
The DNA here is from genome assembly GCA_910589285.2 of Mythimna ferrago. Classification (NCBI taxonomy): domain Eukaryota; kingdom Metazoa; phylum Arthropoda; class Insecta; order Lepidoptera; family Noctuidae; genus Mythimna; species Mythimna ferrago. The sequence continues at coordinate 23,776,801 of OU342679.1, forward strand.
TATAGACAAATACTACTATAATAATTTTTATTAAATGTTTGATTTCTTGCTTGTTTAAACATTTAGCATATTTTTTATTGATTTAAACAACTAGTGCTTGACTGCGATCGCACCTGATGGTAAGTAAGATGCAATTATTGATGGTGAGGTGCACTAATTTATTAAGAGCTTTTCACTCTTGCCTTAAAGACACTTGTAAATTAGCAATGTGTGTAATTAAATATAGGTAACTAAATTAGTAATGTAAGTAAGAAATTAGTATGATTTTTTGTCAGTTTAAGCTGATAAAGATATTTAGTACTTCGTTTTATTATTATACTTAAATTTCTATAATTGTCTTTCTCAGAAATATTAAACCATCAATGTAACCGTTTTTTTTTTATTGATATATTAATAATAAATCAGTCTCCAAATTATCATAATTGTAGAGACAAATAAAAACGAGATTTACGTTTTACTGGGTGTCATCAGTTTGTCCTAACTTATTTGAGATCAGTGGAATACTTAGTATTTTCCTTCTATATTCTTTCAGCCGTCATCTTAGTATTCACATTATCCACTCGCTACAGTCTCATCCATAGAGTCCATACCGGATGTGTTGTTAAAATAAAAAAATGCAATACAAAAGGTTTTAACTATCTGATTTAATTAATTTTCCTCATAGTAAAATAATTACTTAATAATAACTATGTACATGCACTAAATAAAAAATAAACAATTTATTAATTAAACTTAACAATTACATTTTAAAGAAACTATCATTACCTACTTAAAATAAATATAAAACCTAATCAAAAACTATCATCAAAATATTAAATAATTATGGAGTGCCTAATCGCTCGGTGTCGTCTTTACTTCGATAGTGGTCAAACCATGCTTGCGCAATGTCTCCAAACCTGCGTAAGACTTGGTTACGCTCATGGTCGACCTCTATCCTACGAGTCTCCCGTTCATGGAGCTGCCTGTCCCGTTTCTCCTCCTGGCGAAGACGTAATTTTTCGATAGCAACGAACTCACTCGTTGCTCTATCAAATGGTGTGAGTATACGCCTTCGGCGCGTCCTTAGTGTCGTGCGTGCAGGAGAAGCCGTTAGCCCAGACCTCGGGGTGGAGAACAACCGTCGCCTGCTGGTCGGTGGAGGAGTGGAAGGTGCAGGCGGGACAGGTTGCACCCATGAACGTCTTGTTGCGGATTGATTTTGTGAGCGATTTTGTGATCCTTGAGCGAGAGTTTCTGGGTGCAGTGGCTGCCAGCTTATAGATGGAGTTACAGGCGCGGGTGATGATATTGGCTCTGTAAACAAAATAAGCTTTACCTGAGTGGAATTCAAATGCCTGCTTAACGCATTCATAAAATGTATTTTATGTAGGTAAACCTACCGTCGGCTGTTGTGGTTTCAAAACCAATCGCGTCTTGTTCGTGCGTAGAAGGTGGTGGTGAGAGATGAGAAGTAGTAGCCTGCGTTGTGGATGGGATGAGCTGCAGTGGTCCCTGAAAAAAGTTTATCTATATATAAAATATATTGTATATGAAACCTCTTGTAATAATACTCATTTTATTACACAAGTACACTTCTTGTACTATTCATATATTCATGTACTTCTTGATTAGTAAAATCTATCAAATTGTAGAATGTTAGTTATTTATAATGAAGTTTATTCTGTAATTTAACCTTTCAATCGTGAGAATTACAGACACAATAGAAAGACAATAGGTGCGCGAACGCCGGCGTTCGCGCGGGGTTTAATGAATTAAAGTTCGAAAGGACGTTTTCGTTTTTGCTGCGGTTATAGCGCTTGGTTTATTGATAGATTTCTATTAAATTAAACATTTTTTAAACCTGACACTTTGTTTTTAATAAGTTTGTGGACTATACTAAAATATAAGTCGATAGCCAATGCCACTTGAACTAGTGTTCTCGGATTTTAAGTATAAGATCACCCTTTTTTTTTTGCTGAGGTGTTTGGGTCGCGTCGTTGTTTTTGTAAAAAAAGCTTTATGACATGACAAAAAATTGTATGGCGTGGTGGGTTCTTTATCAATTTATGTATGTGTTGTTTACGTAAATGACATAGAAACTTTTGAATATATTGGTGTGTTTTCTTAATTATAACGAGTACCTCTTGTACAATAAACTGGAAAACACTCGCCCACCACTTTTCAAATTAGAATAACAATATACGAGTATTACTAATTAAATCTATGTTTTGTTTTAATCAAAATTTTAGCTTATTTCATAAGAATTCCAACGACATAAGATTTATATAGCTCCCATACAATAGTTGTCGTCATTTTTATCACGGGCATGTTTAAAAAAATATTCGAGTGATCAGTCATTCCTGCATTATAAATGGGCATGTGTAATACTTACGGCAAATCCTTGCTCGTGGATGCTTGCCTGACCCTCTACAGCCACATTTCCCATAATCGCTAGCACCCTTTCCTCAAAAGTTGTGAGGGTTCGGCGATTACTAGGCCCACCACCAGTACCACTTGCATGACGTCTTATTAAAGATGCTTTTTTTTTTGTTTTCGACTTCCAGTCTGCCCAAACCTACGAAATAAATTAAGCAATATGTAGCAAATATATTATAAGGTAGGTAGTAAGGAGTAACGATGATTAGATGGCTGTTCAATTATTACCTTTTTCCATTTTTCTGTCGATTTATTGACTCCACCACCAATCGAGTTTAATATTGTCACCAACTCACACCACAGACGCTCAGATTTCAATCGCCCTTGAAGCCCACTACGGGGATTCGAAAGATCGCCGTGACTGTAATCAAACAAAGAATAGTTAGGATCACGTCATTGTTTACATTGAGCGTTTTCAGGTGATATGAATTGAGTCAAGTTCATGGTCGAGGTGAACACTTCCTTACCTTTCCATGAACTCCAAAATAGTTGAAAATTGTTCACCACTGGCTCGCATTCGTGACTCCATTATAATTATCCTAAAAATGAAAAAAATAACCTGTTAGTTTCAGTTTGTTTATCAGCATAAAAAAAAATCCACAGTTATTGTTGTTCATAAAAGTAATGTGCAACTTACTTATGAATTCCTTGTTGAATTGGTTATTTTAACACCACCACTCGCCAATTTTACTTTTAACTAGGTATATTAGTTTACTTATAGTGAACACTTTGGTCATGAACAAAGCCTATACTAATACAGTTTACGATGAGTGGCTTACACAGAGGTTAGCTTAAAACTGAACGAATAATGTCTTAATATTTGATGGAAGCATAGGGTCTTGCTACAGTTCCCATGGTTCTTAAGTTAAGAGGTTAAAGGATGTTTTTTTGTCGGGGTTCGGGGTATCGTGAGCACTTGAACGCCCATGCCGATCCCGTGACGTCACTCAGCACTCCAAAGCCGTCGCCGTCCTTCATGTTTTTAGAGCACAGCGATCGCCAACACCATTAATAACACTTTCACTCAGAAAAATTACCAAGAGTTGTTTGTTTATATTTGCCGCAACCCGATTGACGTATTTTCACGTCAGAATTTGACGTTTCATTTCGCGACCATAGTCAAGAAGTTATCTTTCTTTCGAATGCACACTTCGACTTAGCGATATGTTGGTCGATGTGACATTGTCTACCATTTTATAGTCGACATCGTTAAGGCGAAATCGAACTTCGAAGCGACTTCGACACGGAGCGAATGCGTCTTGTCTAGGCCCCCAGGAAACACAAGACTCCGGCAGGGAATTCCGATCCTTAGCTGTAAGCATAATGAATGTGTTCCCAAAACGCTTTGTACGTTTGGGTGGGATGTCCACCATGTACCGGCGGCGGAACACCCGGCGCCGTACGTCTTGTGGTCCGATGATAGAACGGACTTGTAATAAAACGACTATCGTTTGAATCAGTTTGACCCTTACCCTAACAACGTTAGATATAGTTTACATTGTAAATAATGATAATGTATTGAGAGACGCTGCATTAGAAAGATGATAAGCTGTTGATTGCTTAAAAAGTTTGACTAAGCAAGACATTCTTGATGTTATTGTGTGAATCTTTCCACGAGTCTTGCGCTCGACATCTATACAGTCGTATTTAGTTCACATGACTCGTGTCTACCCAGTGGCGTAGCAAAAGGGCCCCGTGTCAAAAATTTTTGAGGGTCCTATTAGCACTGAACTCTAGAAAGATGGAAGTGGTTGGCATTATGTAATATCGAGCTCAAAAATGAGGTTAGGTACTCTGAATGGGATAAGGTTTTTATTGCAAATGAACTGGTTTACTGCATTTTGGACTAGAAAAAGTTAAGTTGTCATTGTGATCTAATTGTAGACAATGCTAGAACGAACGGAGCGAGCTATACCTACAGCTACACCTAACTTCTCACGGGTTTCTTAGCAATAAAATAATTTAAGGCGGTGGATACTTTGTCACAATTTTTGACACATACCGAGGCCCTTTGACCCGGGGGCCCCGTATCATTGATACGGCGATAGCTACGCCACTGTCTCTATTATTACCTGCACGCTTAGCCAAGTTGTTATTCTGCAATCGTTAACGCTGTCGAAAAGTGATGAAACGTATGGGAATGACGTCATATCAACGTAAAGTCGCGTGGTTAGAACAAACGAATAGACAATTCGCAGCCAAGTTCACATCGTTCAAAATCGTTTCTACAATATTTAACGCTACATCCTTTGTTATACAAACGCTACATTGTAGAACGAGCGGCCGACTCAGGCGCGTCAACATGGCTACCAACTTATCGTTTTCTACAATTGCTGTCACCGAGGCGTTAGCGATTAGAGAACGGAATTCGATTGTAACTTGGCTAGGGGGCAGGGCTCGATCTAAGGGGGGCAAGCCGAGCATTTGCCCAGAGCGGCAAGAAATGAGAGGCGGCAAAATTGACTTATTTCTATCTTCCAACCTAGCCATTACCCATCCACACCCAAGTTGGCAGATTGAGAATTTTATGTGCCACCTTCCACCCTACTTCAGGTTGGATAGTGGTAATATTTAAGACTCATGACTTATATTTTTTTTTTTATGGTGGGAAAAAATCATGCATTGAAATCCCCCGCCCTTGGGCGGAGCGGGAGATAGTGTCAGACTCTTACTGACTAAAAGACCCACCCCGTTCCTTCTAGCCTTCATACCGGGGCTCGAGCGCCCTTTCGGATAACCCTGGCCCCAGTAGGCTTCGACCCGGCTGGGTCCCTGCTGTTGCTGACAACTCCTTGAGGCGCGCGGGAACAGTGCGCGCCGTCGACGACTTGGGCTTGGTCCGAACAGTTACCGGACGGCCGGACAGTGAGCTACCCATTGCTCACCGTCCACAAGCCCGTGTCTACGACCATGGCCTCAACCAAGGCCCGGCGCGAGAGGTCTCCGCCGCCGATCGCCCCCACGAGGGCACGGCGATGCTCCGCCCATGACTTATATGGTTTTGTGTATGTAAAGGGCGACGAAAAGTATCTTTGCCCGGAGCGACTAAATAGCTAGAACGGTCCCTCACTATTACGAGTAACATTTTAATATGAATATAATTATCATCAAATGTCTCTCACCCGAAAGCCGCTAATCATCATCCAGAATTTTAATTTAAAAAAATATACAAGTGACACCGCGTTACTAATTCAGTTACACAAGTACAGCAATTCAAATTAAATTGATGAATTAATTATAGTTTATTTGGCCACGGGGCGCTACTTGATTGGCTCGCTAGAAGTAATTATTCAGCGGCAACACACACAGGTATGTTTGAACAGCTGATAACGGAAATCGCCAATATTGGAAACTTGTTTTCGCTAAATGCGGGTGAATATTTTTTATAATATTGTGGTAATTTTTCCATCGAATTTAGGTCAAGGAATTTCTAGGTATGGTAATAAAACATACTAGCTTTTGTCTACGGCTTCGCCCGCATACATAAAACAGCCTATGTCACTTAGGAATAAAGCAGCTTTCTATCGACGAAAAAAATTTAGCAATCGGACCAGTACTTTCAGAGATTACCTCCTTTCTTCTTCCTGCCCTTATCCCATATTACTTGGGGTCGGCGCAACACGTTTTCTTCTTCCATTCTGTCCTGTCACCCGTCAAACTATCACTAACTCCCTTTTCTTTCATATCACTTCTCACACAATCCATCCATCTTTTTTTCGGCCTTCCTCTCCCTCTCCATCCATCTACATGTATACTCAGAACTCTTTTAGTAATATGCGCTTCATCCCTCCGCTTCACATGACCATACCAAGACAACCGATTACCTTTCAACTTTTCAGTCACTGGCGCCACTTTCAAACTTCCTCTAATATACTCATTTCTCACTTTATCCATTCTCGTCACACAGAGATTACCTCCTACAAATAAAAAAAAACTTTACCTCTCTATCAGCCCTGCGTTCATTCAAATTTCTGCTTAGATTTAACCAGGCTGCGGCGTAGCGAGAAGTAATTTAGACATGGGCGAAAAAGGCCAAGATCAAGGCCTTTTTTTTTTTTCATAAATTTAAAAAAGAGACTGTCCCAACTGATCAATGTGTTCGACCCCATCTTTGCTTACCAAAAAATTATAAAAAACCCTCGTTCTTAAAGGGCCCTTGCTTATACGAGGCCCCTTTGGGTGCGAGGCCGTGGGCGAGGCCCCACTTCGCCCACGCCTAACTACGTCACTGCTCTTTATAATATTAGTGTAGATTTCAATATTATAAAGTGAAAACTTTTTTTGCTAACGCGACAATCTCTAGCTTTGGATCTACCAATCAGATTGGAAAAGTCTTTCTACATATATGACGATCTGAGGTCCTATCACCAGCTCTTAACGATATCCATTTTACGACCAAAACTGAACTGTTAATGAGATGGAGCTATATAGGATGTATAGCTCCATCCCTCTTTTTCACTCGCACTGGCACTTTAGCACGACATGGTAAGACTTGGCCGGAGATCGGCCAAGGTAGAGAGGTTTGGAAGGAGACGGGGAAGACCTTTGCGCAGCAGTGGGACACAACGTATATGAGATAGCAGAGTTCCTAATAAATAGTTTAGGCTACAATATAGCAACACGCTACGACCCACGAAATCGATTTTCTAATGGTACGTCGATAAGGAGGAGGCCGACCGCATCAGGCAACGGCGCTCACGCCCCAGCCGCCGCCGGGATTCCAATCTCGATTTCCGGCCACCGCAGGCGCGGGCTTGCGGATGGCGAGCAATGAGTAGCTCGCTGTCCGACCGTCCGGGTCCGGACCGAGCCCAAGTCAACGGCGTGTACTGTTCCTGCGCGCCTCACAAGAAGTCACAAAGAGTTGTCAGTCGTAGGGGCCCAGCAAGGTCGAAGCCTACAGGGGCCAAGGGTCTATTTCCGAAAGGGAGGTTCGGCCCCGGTACGAAACGCAACGAACGGGTGGGTTTTTTAGTCAGTAAGAGTCTGACACTATCTCCCGCTCCGCCCAAGGGCGGGGGATGTCATCCCCCGAGGACGAGTTATTAAAATTTATCGAATTAAAAGTATGATCATGATACACGATAGCGAATCTGTTTACTATACTAATGTGTTGGATAGGTACATTCTCTACCTATTGAAAAATCATCTTTACTTGAGAAAGTTTATTTTCTATTTATGTACATTAATGATAAATTGAGTTGATACCTTTCGGAATTTTCGTTATCCATCAAGCAGTTAGTAAATACCTACGTAATGGTAAGGATTTGTAAATATTTACACCAACATAATAATTTAGATTTAATTTTACGTGACAAATAGCAATTATGTTTGCATTGCCATCCTGATTTATAGGCTACGGTAATTAGTAAAGGATAATTGGTACATTTGTGTTGTAACAAACCTACCTACAGATGGTCGATGATGACGAAAAGTTCTGGAGTGGTGATCCCCTAGCGGAAGACGTAGCGTTGGAAGGCCTTTCACAAGGAGGACCGATGACCTGGTGAGGGTCACGGGAATCAGATGGATGCGAGACACAGGTCGTTGTGGCGACGCTTGGGGGAGGCCTATGTCCAACAGTGGACGTCTTTCGGCTGAAATGATGATGATGATGATAATGACGATAAAACCTAGCTTGTATTATTAAAGGCAGTATTCTAGGGACAGATGGCAACTAAATTAATAGGTGGGTTTTAAGAAGGCCTATGGCAAAATAAGGCATTTAAAAATGATTTAATACTAGCTGTCCGCCCGCGACTTCGTCCGCGTGTACTTCGGTTATCGCACTCTAAACGTGTTTTCCCATAGGAATAAGATGTTTTTCCGGGATAAAAAGTAGCCTATGTTCTTTTCCATGTCAAAGGCTATATGCATGCCAAATTTCATCCAAATCCGTTCAGCCGTTTTTGCGTGATTAAGTAACAAACATCCAAACATCCACACTTTCACATTTATAATATTAGTTAGGATTCCATTGGAATTAGAAACACAGTTTACAGATTTCTTTCCTAAAAACTTCCTCTTCCCATAAGTCTTTTTTTTTAAAGGTGGGAATTCATCCAATGACATCTCCCGCTCTTAGGTGGAGCGGGAGGGCGTGTAAGACTTTTACTGACTAAAACCCACTCATGTTTCTTCTTTGCCTCTGTTCCAGGTTCCAAGGCTCTAGTAGTGTTTCCACCTATTACAGCCTTTTCAGTGATTGGGAGTTACTAACTTTTTATATCTTTTTACTCTTCAAAGTGTTCCTGGACTTATCAGTTGGTATCAGTTGTGTATATTGAGATTATTTTGTTATGATTTCTCTGGTAACATTTATGAATTGATATGCAAATTATACAAGTAAGAATGAATCAGTGTATTTTCAAAGAAACACTATTATGATTTAACTTCCGAAAAATTATAAAAGATACAATAAAAAGAAAGTGTAACTATATATTTAAAAATATTTTAATACATAATTTTTTATTCACTAGGACTAATAACAAAGTTCAATATGAAAAACAAATATTTTTTTCTATTCACACACACAACTTTTTTGACGGAGGTTCACTTAAAACATCACTAAGACCAAACAAGATCTCTTTAGTCAATTTAAAAGTCACTCTCATCATCTCCTTATTCGGAGAAACATTTCGCACATCAAACACGTCCATAATAAGTGAGGTTACATCGCACCCAATGTTTTCATTTACCATTTTCTTTGCAATTTCAACATGATTTTCTCCTAACGCAAAGCAGTAAACATAAACAATTATTTCTTGATTAAATTTTTCTGCTAGGCTCCCGTCTTTTATCAACCCATTAAAGTATTTTAAGAATTCAACCGCCATTGCAGGTAGGTTCATCGTAATGTGAATTTTTCCTTGTATCTTCTCATCTCCATTGCATAAAGAAATAATGTATTCCTTGAATATATTTCGTATAAAGTCTTTCCCGTCTTGATTGAATGACTTGAAAAATGACATGTTTATTTTATTATTTTTAGCATTATGATTCAGCCATTTGTATGAGTCAGGGTTTAAATCATTTGCAAAAACTTTGGTTTTCCGTTTGGCTGCTGGGACTGCAAATGGTCCGACTCCACAGAATACATCAAAGAGTACATCTCCAGGTTTTAAGTAGCTTAATATTCTTTCGTGTTCTTTGCCTAAGCGTGGATTCCAGTATACTTTGGAGAAATCAAACTGGAACGTACACAGGTTTTCTTTTACAGTTACAAAGAAATCGTCATCACCACCAATCAATTCCATACTAAAATTTCGGTACGTATTATCTATACTGTTGCTCTTGTTGACTACTGTTCGACAAGTTTTTATTTTATCAACTAGCACTTGCCCGATCAGAGGTTTGTACTCCAGCAGGTGTTCTCTCAAGTTCAGATGAATGATGTGCCCGATTTGAGAAAAACCGCTGACACCTTCTTCATTTTCTGGAAGAACTGCCTTGAATATTGTTTCAAAACGCCAATTTTCATAAGTTAGTTGGATTTCTTTTCTATCAAAATTATTTTCTGTCACATCAAACTTTTCCAGAGAGTTACGGTCACTTTCACTGAGGTCTACCCATTGACTCACTTTTTCAGGGCTGAAGTAAATGCATTTCGTGAATTGTCCATTTTCCTCGTCTTCTATACTCTTTACTGGCTTGAAAGCTTCAAGTTTAAGGAAGTACGACTTACATATTTGAGTGATTTTCGACAAATTTTCTTCATTGACCTTTAGAACTGGCACTTCTAGGTTGCGCAAGAATTTATCTCGATCAAGCACTTTCATACCACGCACGCCGATGGGTGCCAAGGGCACGGTAGCGAATGAGCTCATTTTACACAAAAAATCGCGGATATAACTCAACTTCATAACAAAATTCTACGAAAAGTTGATATTTAACACATCATCAATACTAACCTATTTTCAGGTCAGAGCTGATGGAGTCTTCTTAGTTTAGTAAGTAGAGATTCCTTGATTACTTAAAGATGACTGTTTATTCACACGCCATTGAGTAATTGGCGAATTTACCACAATATTTTTTAGCTAAATCGTTGCACTGGATACTACGCGACTGTGATTCGCACGTTATTTGTCAAATTGACGTTTAACGACAACCTTGACAACACCGTTCCATTTCACATCACTTCACTACCATTTTGTCCACGTGACCACTGGCAGAATAGTCGCAATCGGCTCAATTGCCATAAAAAAATAAATTAAAAAAATAATACATTTTGATACAAGTGGAAAAAGTTGGTCATTGCGCGAATTCGCTCGAGCTGCAGGTGACGGAGTTATGGAGCCTAGTGCTGCAGTGAATTTCCACGTGTATCAAATAAAGTTTTTACAGGAGAAATAACGAGGGTGACCGGCGAGCCGTGGGGGTCGCTTAGCGCCTAGCCTGATACGACAAATACAATAGGAGGCGAGCTCGCGCACTTTTCTGTTCTTGTGCGGAAAACAGTAAATTGCATGCCTAAAAGCCGTAGGGATAAGAGGAGGTTTTCGAGCAAGTGTATTGAAACGGATATTATACAGGTGTTAACATCCATATTCGGATTAATATCCTGGTGTTTCTACGAAGACTGATAGAAATCTGCCTGTAGCCCGATTCACGTAATGAAGACCGTAACGAGATCGTAGTGATTTAGTCGTTTAGACCATTTCCGTATTCACATCCATCAATCGAGTTTTAACGACACCGATTTTAAAGTCGTTTGAAATTCGTCGATTTAAAAAAAAATCTCTATTACATTATCCTGGTAGAATACTTAAACTGGAAATAAGTCGATAGATCTTAAATACCGCTTTTGGATAGGACTTCGATCGAACGACTATAAAACTTCAACGATATTTCGCTTGTTTGATTTTACGTGAATCAGGCTACAGAGATCCTTTGTTGAACTGGGAGACCTACTACCTACATACCTACTCGTACTTTCTTAGGCCAAAAATGAGACGAATGCTCAAGTTTTGCAAACGCTTAAGCTTATCTTAACTGGTTTTTGGGTTTGTGTAATGATTTGTGCATCAGATCAAATGCTCGTCAGTGGAGTCTAGATGGCTGAAATTAGCAAAATTGATATAGTTAAGGAAAAATTACTATTAAGAGTGTACAAGTCAACATCATTACAAGTATCTATTACTGAAACTAAATATCAGAGGACTTGTGATATAACTGGGACTTGTGATCTGGGTCGTAGCCTGCCGGGGCCAAGAATCTGTTTCTGAAAGAAAGATTCGGCTTCGGTACGAAAGGCAACGAAGGATGCTGGGGGAAGGATGGGTTTTAGTCAGTAAAAGTCTGACAATATCTCCCGCTCCGCCCAAGAGCCTGATTCAGGAGTCATTAGATGATTTTCCCATCTAAAAAAAAGGACTTGTGATCTATCAAAAAATTTTAGCAATAGTGTCTCTTTGTCTTCATCTGTACCTACATTTCGTGTTGTCCTTAAGCCGGGTATTCACTATTATATGTTCGCGTACTAATTGTGCACCGCGCATCTGTAACTTTTTGATGGGGGACGTACATCCACGCATGCTTCACAGTGCTCTTGGAAACTTTTTCATTCGACCACTCAATTTCCAAAGCGTTTAGGATAATGATGTCGCTGCCATTTTTCTGTAGCGCGTCGGGTATGTTCGCAGCAGGACGTACTGATGACTTCTTTGCGAGCATACGAAAAAATTCTGCTTCACTACTGCGTTGGATGCGGGGTAGGGGAAACATTCTTCTGAGCATTGTTGCTAGTAAGACTGAAGGCCACTGATGGGGCACCTGCGTGCAGTGCATGTACTGTGGCAGGAAGGTGGCGAAACTGACTAAACCTAATAGATATTTAAGTTTGTTGTCGATTATACTGACATATACCAATTAACATAGCATATATTATACTAAGATAGGTTTAGTAATACTTATAATAGCGATTTAATGGGTAATCTGCCTGAATTAAAGATAAATAAATTTATCCGAGTATGAAGTGTGATACACGACTAATTTAGACGTGGGCAAAAGCACATCAGCAAGACCTGTTTCTTTCATAAAATCGAAAATGTGACAGCGACTATCGCAGCGTTTGACCACATCGTCGCTTAAAATCAGGTAAAACAGTGGTCAAACTTGAGTCTATAAGTTATAAAAATAACCTCGTTCTTAAAGAGCCTCACTCGTGCGAGGCTCCTTTGGGTGCAAGGCTGTGGGCTAGGTATTTTGCTTACGTTCAAGAACATACTAAGCTCCCCTTTTTGTTCGCTCAAAACCGCCACCGATTGGAGCGTTGAGTGCGAAGCGCGCACCGTAGCACTCTCCTGGAGCGCGATCGTATCCTCTATATGGAACAATTGCAGGAGCACGGATCGCAAGAGGTTCGCGTACACAGTGGATACCAGGCTTTAAGAGTAATAGTGTTTTTAACACTTTCACTGCGTTATGAGGTCAAACAAGCCACAAGCGTGACTTCTCGTAGATACGGCAGTCAAAATTGCTTTCCCTCACTCTGTGCGGAGGACAGCTATGTTATAATTTCTATGGGTATAACAGAGACAAAAATATATAAAATTGATTCTCTCACGAAGCGTTGCGGCGGTATTTTTTTGAAACAAAATGTTATGAGGCCGGAAAAGGCCTCATACGCACTGCAAAGAAGTTCAACTTTGCCTCTAAAAGACCTCATACGCCCTGGCTGAAAGACCATGAATGAAAATGTCTCCACAGCGAACGTGTTAATTTCAGTAGTCATCCACGGAGCAGGTTTATGATGAATCGTCGACACGGAGCTTGTTTGTCATATAGACTCAGCAGTTTAGAATTGAAGCAGTTGACCTTTTCGTCAATACTGGTGTTTGCGCTGACTGCCCCCCTAGCCAAGTTACAACCGTTTCGCTTGCGTCGAACGCTTCGAGTTGACCTTGCCGCCAATTCTTTTGGTCTGACCACGTGACTGAGCGTTAAGACGGTCATTCCCGTACATTTGAAGCGTTCTACAAACGTTAACTAATGCAGATTAGCAACTTGGCTAGGGGTACTGAGATCCAGTCGATATCAACGCCTCCAGATCTAATCTATTATACCTGATAACGGAGACAATAGAAGTGAGGTCGCTTTATGTTGCTGCTAGGAACAAATTCTAAACTATGTACTGCATGGAATAAAGACTTCGACTGTGGTGGTGGTTTACTTCTAAATACACCGTTAAATTTTAATCGTTTTAATCCCGTGAAGGGTCGATCCGGTGCATGAAACACTATCGATTTGTAAAGATAAAATTAAAAAATGAATTACCTTCTTTCCTCTCGTATAACTCGTATTAATTTACGCATGTATGGAATTAATTTCTTTAAGAAAACGTCAGCTGAGCGAGTTCAATGACCTGTAGGTAGTTTGTACGCAACGCCGACTAATAACTACAGGTCATTAAACTCGCTCAGCTGACGTTTTCTTAAAGAAATTAATTTTATCTTTACAAATCGATAGTGTTTCATGTACCGGATCGACTCTCCACGGGATTAAAACGATTAAAATATAGCAGTGTATAAGGTTCAGGGTTCGATTCTGGGGTTGGCCTATGTCCAACAGTGGACGCCTATCGACTGAAATGATGATGATGATGGTGGGTTTGATTCTCGTGTCGTACTAAGAATTGGTGAGTATTCTATTCTTAGTCACATGCGCGTTTGCGATGTTTGTGCTTTTTTGAGTCTATATTGGCTGGCCTAATATAAAAGCAAGAGGTTCTCTATGTTCGACTGCATGTAGCTAGTATATGTTTTTTACAGATGTTCACCGAAATTTCCGTCAATTGTGGGCTGATTTTGTGAAAGTATTTCCCGGTGGTCCCGTTTTAGTTAAGATCTGATGAAGAAATTTTGTAGGTAGATAGTGGAACTTTTCAATAAGTTATAATAGATCTCAAAACTGTTGCATTTTCACAACAACATCATCTGAAGGGGTACGCAAATAGGTAGAGTACAATGTGTAGATGGCTTTTTGTTCTAAAGGCAAGTATATAAAATTTTCTCACTGATTAGTTTTACTTTTAGGGTACTATAACTACAAACAGAAAAATAAAAGCACTTATTCTGGTCTGCTTAGCATAAGTTATGTTTTTAATGTTTACGGAACCTTGACAACAACACGAGCCTACCCCTGCTACCCAAATTTTACTAAGTCTTGAGCTTACCTTCTTAGATTCGTATATCTAATTATGAATATTGATTTTCTTGGCGACGTCATGTTTAATCCTTAAGGTTTGAGTATATAAGACGTTGGAGGGACAGCAAAAGACGAGTATTCTCCACAACCGGCCTACTTTACATACTGGAGTAGTTCGTCCAACGATTTTCTCCAGTATCTTGTAACAACCATCTTCGGCCGAGATTTCTTCTGACATCAAATTGAACTACAACCGACATTGAGATGGCAGAAAACGGACCTGGGATGGCGGCCCTGCAAGCTTGGGGAGGCCAAGCAGCGGTTTATGGAACGGTGAACCAAACCGTCGTGGACAAAGTATCAGCGGACATGCTCCACATGGTCGACGCTCACTGGTACCAGTTCCCTCCCATGAACCCTCTCTGGCACGCACTCTTAGGATTCACTATCGGCGTTCTCGGATTCATCTCGATCACTGGTAACGCTATGGTCATATACATTTTCATGACCTCTAAGAACCTGAAGACACCGTCCAACCTGCTGGTAGTGAACCTCGCTTTCTCTGACTTTCTGATGATGTGCGCTATGGCTCCGGCTATGGTTATCAATTGCTACAACGAAACATGGGTATTTGGTCCGTTTGCCTGCGAACTATACGGTTGCGCTGGCTCACTATTTGGATGCACATCTATCTGGACCATGACCATGATCGCGTTCGACCGCTACAACGTCATCGTGAAGGGTATTGCCGCTAAACCAATGACCAAGACTGGAGCTCTTCAACGCATACTCGGAATCTGGCTGTTCTCACTCGCATGGACGCTCGCGCCCTTCTTTGGCTGGAACCGGTATGTACCTGAGGGAAACATGACTGCTTGTGGAACTGACTACTTGTCAAAGGATTGGTTAAGCCGAAGCTACATTATTGTCTACTCTGTGTTTGTCTACTTCTTGCCTCTTCTGCTCATCATCTACTCTTACTACTACATCGTCCAGGCTGTAACCGCCCACGAAAAGGCTATGAGGGACCAGGCTAAGAAAATGAACGTGGCTTCGCTCAGGTCGTCCGAGGCGGCTAATACCAGCGCTGAGTGCAAGTTGGCTAAGGTGGCTCTGATGACCATCTCCCTGTGGTTCATGGCGTGGACCCCATACCTTGTGATCAACTACACGGGGGTGTTCGAGAGCGCGCCCATCAGTCCTCTGGCTACTATCTGGGGTTCAGTGTTCGCTAAGGCTAATGCCGTGTACAACCCTATTGTATATGGTATCAGCCATCCCAAATACCGCGCTGTTCTGTACCAGAAGTTCCCAATACTCGCGTGCACGGTGTCACCTGACGAGGCCGGCTCCATTGCGACTAACGCTACCGTCGTCGCTGGTGAGAAGTCTGAGAAGCCTGCTGCGTAAGAGCATAACATCTTCTCTGATGACAACGACTTTACGACCACCATTGGCTAACCGGACGATTGATTCTGCAATTTTTGTGTTAATATTTCCTTTTGTATAAAGTTGTGATCTCCAGCAGTTCTGTGTGACAATGTAGGGCGTCAATGTATGAAGCGCCTGCACATTTTGTGTTAACGTTTCATTCATTGAGTGCGACATTGCTCACAGTTCTGATACCTTTCTTTGCTAAGCATCTGTGATCAGCATTACTAAACTATTGTAAATTATACCACCATGCCGTCACGGTGCCCTCCTCAGTTAGGCTACTCCTAGATTTAAACGATTTGTGAATTTAACGACGAAAATGGCTCTGTATATTTGATAAATAAACTTTAAGCTGCAAAGTGGTTATTAACCGCATAAAAATGTATTTTATTTTGTTTTCTAATCCTATATCGATGTATTTCTGCTTATAAAATCAGTATCTATAAAATTAATAAAACCAAAAGTTAAAAACAAAAGACTAGATTAGAAATCCAACCTTCTTAATGTTTTTTTTTTTTTACAACAAATATCTTTATACGAGAAATCATTTTGACTTTTCCTCGGTTTTTATGTAACTTAACTATCTATAAAAAAAAACAAATTTAAATCTCATTCCTCAGATAAAAGTTATCTAACGATTATAAAATCAGCGCTAGTTAAAGCAAAGCTTCATTTACGTAATGTTTATATTGGAAATAAGAAGTGGTGCTACTAACTTTCTTATAAAGTAAAGATTTATGATGAATCATAAATATAGTAAGTAAGTGAATTGGGATAGTCGAATCATTTTTTCTTATTTTTTTGTGTCAATAAGTACTTAGATAGATAGATAGATAAAACATTTGTTTGATGCAACACTGAAACTTAACAGACAGTAGGTACACAAAAGCACAATAAAATTACAAACATTAAACTAAGCACATAAATTAACAAAAAATAAATAAAGAAAAAATATAAACAATCACACATTATATAGTGCTACGATTACATTGAATTAGGTACGTAAATAAAAAACACGTTAAAAAATTAAACACAAAAACATAAATAAGTACTTAGTAAAACTTAACTTTATCTGAAATCGGAAAAGAACGGATTTTTAAATCCTTTAAAATTATCTACTGATCTATTCTAATAAAAATGTGATGGGTGGGAAAACTGTCAAGTAACAGAAAAAGGATGCACAAACTGTAATGGGATGTAACGAATTGGTCACGCATACAAAAGAGAAGAGATGAGCGATATGTTCCCACCACATCTCCATTCTTCCTTATACCAATATTAGAAATGCAAATTATTTTGTCAATAAATAACCAGTGTTGATGCGCTCTTCCGAAAGAGATTTATTTTTAGTGTTATTTGTAATTTACTATTATGTATATAATATGAGTAAAATAATACGAGTAATAATATTCCACAACTATCACACAGCGCCGTCTGATCCCAAGCTAAGCAGAGCTTGTGTTATGGGTACTAGACAACTGATAAACATACTTATATATTTCTAAAAACATACATATTATAGATAATAATATAGGAAAGTGACCAAATATGGGATAGTATCCCTAATATGAAATACCAGCATTTCTCTTATATGGAAACTCACACATGCAACAAACAGTATCTGTCTCTTTCTTTCTATGCCCATTCGCGCGTACAAGTTGTCAATACGCCGGTCGAGGGAGTTCTTTCGCCGTGGTGACAGTGTTTTGTTTTGTCACTGCCGCAAAACTTTATAAGGTACGTAAAATATATATATTGTTCGTACTAAAAGTGTACACAGTGCTGTTTATATAGTTTGTAGAGATTGCTAATATGTCCTAACCGAATCTCTAATACCTATTTTATGTTTTAGTGGTATTTGATTGTATTACTATCTTAATTATAAAATTATAAATGTCAGTTTGCAGTCGTTGAGAAATCCAAATATGGACAGATCATAGTGTCTAATTATGGAATTCAGATGATGATTCAGATATGGTGCTATTTGATACAGACAGTGAGCTCGAGGTTATGCTAGGACATTCAGCTCCAGACTCTCAAGATGCTGAATGTATTTTCAGTGGGATG
Source organism: Mythimna ferrago (assembly GCA_910589285.2). NCBI lineage: Eukaryota > Metazoa > Arthropoda > Insecta > Lepidoptera > Noctuidae > Mythimna > Mythimna ferrago. The sequence continues at coordinate 23,794,861 of OU342679.1, forward strand.
CTATTTTCTAGCGATACTCATGGGGAAACATGAATCAAGTGCCTTATGTGTGGCCTCTGGGCACATAATGATTGCGTTGGTCCAGAGTTTGATACTTTGGATTATGTTCCTTTAATTGTTAAACCAAAGTTTTCAAAGATTCTTATGTAAGTTAAGGTTAATTTTTGATATTGTTAATAGTATTCCATATTTGGGGTACCCATTCCATATTTAGATCCCTATATCATTATTTATACCTTTTTTGCCCTATGATGAGTTCCCTGACAGTTCATTTTTTTTCGTGGCACGCATACTACTTTAGATTACTAAAAAATAAACTGGCAAAAAAAAATAAATGAAATGATAAAAAAACTATTGTCTTTCGTAAATTAATAAGTAAATTATTGTGGTTATAATTAACTGTTAATAATTTAAGTAAATAAAATAAAAAAAGTATAGAACTTAAAAATGTGTAATGCGTTAAACGGAACTTCTGCCAATAGAGATTGACACTACTCGACGACACACTAATCGACAAAATCGGAGCGGCCATCTTGTAATCGCATGTAACGGCAGAAAATTGGAAAAAAGTAATAGAAAAAACTCAAAACACTATAACAAAGGACTGGAATAAATATATCCGGATCGACCGAATTAGGGCCAATAATTAATCATCGCGGTTAGGTGGAAAAGATTCCGATTCCGATATGGATACGAGTTCAAATCATGAGTCAAGTTCTGACAGTGAATAATAAATAAATTATTATTTTAAACAGACTGCATTTTATTTACCACTAGCCGTCCCCCGCGGTTCCGCCCACTTTATTTCAGGTTTTTAGTTTTTGTCAGGTTTTTTGGTTTACTGTAAAATTTCTTTAAAATCCGTATAGAGTAAGATCCCAGGACCACCAGACATCACGTATTTTCTGACGAACGAAATGTGGACGATTGAGTACTGTTAGTATGTACTAAGAACGCATGCCTACCTGCTAGCTTACTTAGACGGCCAATTTTCAGGTATCAGGTAATCAAGGTACATAAAATTATTACTTAACTCACGTAAATTCTCAAAGCTGATTTTTACGTATTTTGTAGGCAATATCTTTACAATCAAATCGCCAACACTCCCAGACACATTCCGTCGGCCGTATTGTTTAACAGACGCTTTAAAGCTCCCAAAAAAATGATGTAACTTCACGTATTTTCTCAAGGTTGATTTTTACGTCTGTTGTAGGCAATATCTTTAAAATCAAGTCACCAATACTCCCAGACACATTCCGTCGGCCATATTGCTTAACAGACGCTTTAATGATCAAGCATGAGAATTTACGTGAAGTTATGTCATTTTTTTGGGAGCTTTAAAGCGTCTGTTAAGCAATATGGCCGACGGAATGTGTCTGGGAGTATTGGTGACTTGATTTTAAAGATATTGTCTACAACAGACGTAAAAATCAGCCTTGAGAAAATACATGAAGTTACATCTTTTTTTTTGGGAGCTTTAAAGCGTCTGTTAAACAATACGGCCGACGGAATGTGTCTGGGAGTATTGGCAACTTGATTTTAAAGATATCGCCCACAAAATACGTAAAAATCAGCTTTGAGAATTTACGTGAGGTAAGTAATAATTTTATGTACCTTGATTACCTGATACCTGAAAATTGGCCGTCTAAGCCAGCTAGCAAGTACCCATGCGTTCTTAGTACATACTAATAGTACTCAATCGTCCACATTTCGTTCGTCAGAAAATACGTAACGTCTGGCGGTCTTAGGATCTTGGACTAGTAGACTAGTTCTTGCGTGAAAAAGTAACAAACATCCACACACACATACAAACTTTCACATATTTTATCATCTATAAATCTAAAATCGGTAATCCGATTCCATTTTCTTTGCCAACTGATTCGTTATTGTAAAAAATCGATTAAATTTCGTTAGGTCACATCACTATAATTGTCAGACAAGAACTGTCAGGGAACTCATCATAGGACAAAAAAGGTTATAGTAATAAAAAAAATCATACTTAAAACTAATTATTGTTGTTTGTACAAAAAAAAAATATACGAAATAAAGCTCAAATATTGATTGTTGATTATTACTACAAAAAGATTTTTATTTATAACATTTGTGCAAATTATGTGAAAAAAACAAAATGGTATTCCATATTTGGTCACTTTTCTCTAATATAAATAATAGCAGAGCAATGGTGGTTGAGTGGTAATTGTCTCGACCTACGAGTTGTAGGTCTCGGATCCACAGCCAGGCGCATTACTTTGTGTAACTTATTTCATCACCTGCCTTGCTCTCAAACGGTGTAGAAAAACATCGCGAGGAAACCGGCATGTCCTAGAACCAAAAATTCGAAGACATGTGTCATTCATCAACCCGCACTAGACCAGCGTGGTAGATTATGGCCCAATCCATCTCCTAGAGAGGAGGCTTGAGTCCCACCAGTGGGGACATTGAAAGGCTGATTATGGTTTGTTATTACTGTACATAAATAAATTACCTGTAATTATTACTTCTTCTTCATCATCATCATCATTTCAGCCGAAAGACGTCCACTGCTGGATATAGGCCTCCCCCGGGTGTCGCCACAATGAGCGGTCCTGTGCGTCTCGCATCCATCGGATTCCCGCAATCCTTCCCAGGTCATCGGTCCACCTTGTAGGAGGCCTTCCAATGCTACATCTTCTGGTACGTGGTCGCCACTCCAGAACCTTTCGGCCCCAACAGCCACCTGTTCTGCGAGCAATGTGCCCTGCCTATTGCCGCTTAAGTTTCGCGATTCTTCGTGCTATGTCGGTAGCCTTGGTTCTTCTGCGGATATCCTCATTCTTGATTCGATCACGCAAGGAAACTGCGAGCATAGCCCTTTCCATTGCCCTTTGGGTGACTGTAAGTCTCCTGATGAGGCCCATTGCCAATTATTACTTAATTGTAGGCTATCAAAAATGCTGGAATGTGTAGTCAAAAATAAGTCAAAATAAGCATGTATTTCTTGAATGTCCAGCTAAGCAGAAGCCGATTTATCCCTGTTTATATTACTTTCTCTTGTTTTACAACCTACACTACAGCCGGGTCGTAACCTTATAATGGTCTTACCGTCCACATATTAACAGGGCTAGACTGTTTTATTTGCAATACAAGCTATCCACATAAAAGAGATATTTTCTTAACATCACAAAGGTTAATAGAAACTTCCAAGTTCATTGTTACTGCAGTTTGTGCGTATTTTAGAAGAATTATGTGGAAATAAAAAAAAATAAAAATGTTGCTTTGTATTAGTGATAAATTTTTGTTCTGGGATTATTCCTTTTAAAGATCTATATACAAAACTAGCTTCTGCCAGCGGCTTCACCCGTGCGAAAGTATGTTCTTTTATACCAACTTTGGACCCACGTTTCATACCGTTAGGGGTTGACTTGCGCAAAATCATCTCTTATGCCTCGATCACACGATATTGTTCCACGCGCGCCTTAAGGAGTTTTGAGCAAACTGTAGGGGGGCCCCTATATACTGGTCTCGTCAGAAACACTATATGTATATAGGTAGGTTGCCTGGTTTATGGTTTGGGATAAGTACTTTGGCATCGTAGGGGCCCAGAAGGGTCGAAGCCTACTGGGACCAAAGATTTTTTTCTGAAAGGAAGTTTCGGCCCTGGTACGAAAGGCAACCAAAGAACAGGAGTGGGTTTTTAGTTAGTAAAAGTCTGACACTATCTCCCGCTCCTCCCAAAAGCGGGGGATGTCATTGGATGATTTTCTCACCAAAAAAACAGACAAAAACAGACCTAGTCCCAGGCCACGCCTAGTCCTTCCTTCTAGTCCCAGTACTTTCAGCCGTGTATTGATATGTCAGTCAGTCAGTTGCTCCTTTTATCCTGTAGATAATATACAAACAATTTTTATCTACCTCGCCTTTAGATGCAATAGGAGAATAAAAATAAGAATAAGATTAAGGAGAGAAAGATAGAGAAACTTCCTTATGGCCCAATGATGCCATATTCAGGCGTGCTATTCTTTAAGTAAACAGCCTTGAGCGCAGTGCAGGCCGCAGTGACGAGTCGAGAGCGCAGTACATTGAATTAACAATCCAATGTAAAGGTGCATTGGGTTGTTAATTCAATGTTCTGCGCTCTCAACTCGTCGCTGCGGGAATTAACAATCCAATGTAAAGGTGCATGGGGTTAATCCAATGTACTGCGCTCTCGACTCGTCGCTGCGGGAATTAACAATCCAATGTAAAGGTGCATTGGGTTAATCCAATGTACTGCGCTCTCGACTCGTCGGTGCGGGCAGCGCTGCGCTCAAGGCTGTTTTCGTAGAGAATAGCATCGCAGGTGGTTGTAACTTCTGCTTCAGCCTCGATGCTTTAGGTGATAGTCTAGTAACTACGTCATTATTTGCATTTTTCTACTTTCATGCTTGAATGATTTTAGCGCTTCAAATGAAATTGTGACAGTCGCAGTGTTTACTCAGAATTATGTCAGTATACTTTCTAAGTACATGACGTTCTGAAGACATTATGCTACAAGTAAGCACTGATAAACAGTCATTAAACTAAAATTATCTCGGAAATGCACACAATACAGTGTTTACTTTCCTATATATATATGTAAGTACTATTTTAGTAAGTCACACAGAAGGCGGAAGCGAAGCGATATGGAGCCGGCATGCCTTTATCGAATCCTGCGGGCATTATTATTTTCCATTTCATCTACTTTATTTAAAAACTATGTTCGAGTTGAAAGCAAGCATGAAGCCAAAAGGCTCGAGAATTTCAGTCCTCATTATAAAGATAGTCTGAATGCCGGGTTGCTACGCCAACGCTACGATAGTGCCACGTCAGGTCTATGCTAATGCTACGCCTATATGCTACGGCAATTATGACATTGTTAGGTCAGCTTTTTTGTCAGAGCTAAGCGTGTACTACTCTAGTACTACGGTAATGCTGCAGTAGGGATTCGCTAGTGCTACACTACTGCTACGCTAGTGCTACGCTAGTGCTACGCTAGTGCTACGCTAGTGCTACGCTAGTGCTACGCTAGTGCTACGCTAGTGCTACGCTAGTGCTACGCTAGTGCTACGCTAGTGCTACGCTAGTGCTACGCTAGTGCTACGCTAGTGCTACGCTAGTGCTACTCTAGTGCTACGCTTGTGCTACGCTTGTGCTACGCTAGTGCTGTGCCAGTACTGACTCATTGTTTTATCACTGCTATGTGATGCATTCTAATGGTGGCCTTTGTCCACTACTGAACTACTTATAGGAGAATAATAGTGGTCTAAACGACAAATAGCAACTCCAGTAGCTAAGATAACAAGCTTATTTCATCGCAGATCCTCAAAGGCTATTGTAGTAAGCTCAAAATCTCACATAACATACACCTCTAATACCGAAAATGTAGGTGTAAAGAAACGGCCAACTATTCTTCGTAGTAAGCAGAAAAATATGTCGCTAGTAAATTAGTGTTAGAAAACAATGGCGACTCTCCACGAGCGTTCCCTAACATTTTTCAACAAACTACGGTGACCAGGATTTACTTGATGGATAGTTTCAGCTTTAAAGAAGTTAGTGAATGAATGCTTTTTGAGAGAGGACTTTTGGCCGAAAGGTGTCGTGTATCGACGTTTCCGAGATACCACGCAGCGGAACACGACGCCGATGTTACGTGTTTAATTATAAATAGTTTGAAATACTTGAATATGTATTAGTTTATTTTGTTTATAAGATTATAATATTGTGTATTTTATCTATGGGCCTTAGTTGCCTTACAATAAAGAAATAATAATAATAATAATAACGAAGTTTTCGGGTCCAAAAGCCCAAAAGTAAACGATAGTATAAAGATTGCGGTATTGTGACAGAATTTACCAATTGTATTACCTACTCAATGATTATGTAGAGTCAAAGTTAAAGAGTGTTAATTATAATTTCTGCCTAATAAAAGTGAGCAGTGTGGCCCTGACTTACAATTGTACGTCGTGGGTACTAACCCAGGTAGGTGCATTCCTTTATTTAATTTATTTCATCACCACTGCTCTCAAAATTGCGAAGGATAACATCGAAAGGACCGCCAACCGAAAGGAGGCCTTCCACCAACCCATACTAGGCCCGCTTTCGGATTTCAGTTCATTCCTTCTGCGAGAGAAGAAGCCTGAGCCCTAGCAGTGGGAATATTATAAGGTTAATTGAAAATGCTAAAAATGATAATCCTACATATATCGTCTTTTTAGTTTATTGACCATATACTCGTAGATATTGAGCCTTTTCAGGATGAACTGTTTGCTTTTTCCAGTAAAGGATTTTTTTTTTTAAATTAAATATAATGTATGCAATATGTTAATAGGAACTATTCTAATCTACATGTATAAAATAATATATCTATTATTTATATCTATTATTAGTATTTTTTTTTAATGTATAAAAACTGTACATATTTAGAAACTACACTTTTCACGTCAAAAAAGAAATCCAATAGATCAGTAGTTTTATGAATTTTCTATTAGTCATAATTATATTGTTTTATGAATTTTTAAAAAGGTATTATAAAACATTTTTTAAGAAAGAAAATACCTTTCGTTTTAGAGACTCCAGTTTCCCTTCTGAAAGTATCTAAGGAGTTTAGCCAATCATAATTTAGGTGTCTTCAAGGCTACAGTGAATAGGCTTTTATCGTCCCCTATTACCCGTACACGGGCCTAAAAAAACGCTAGAAGCGGCCACAAAAAAAAGCTAGAAGCGGCCGCAAAAAACAGCTGAAGCGCGTGACATCTTTTGTCCGGAGAAGCTTGAAGCCGCTTCAAGAGTTTTTTTTGTGGCGGCACCGCCGCACAGGAGCCACAAAAAAAGGCCGCCTCAAAAAGAAGCTTGAAGCGACGTTTTTTGTGGCCCATGTGCGGGGACAGTTAATAAACTAGTGCGCCTCACTATCAACCATCATTGCTTATTATCAGGTGGGATCGCAGATCGGAAAAGTCGAATCATTGACCGCAATAAAAGATGTCTAGAAAAAGATGCCTAAATATAAAAACCTTTTTACTTTTAATCCATATGAAAAAGAGAACTATGTTAGGAATTTATAGGGTGTTTAGGTAAGTTCGACGAGTTCGTGCGTTCCAAGTATTTCGATTAGGTTCTGTAATCGAAATACTTTAGCTAGAACGGCTAGAAGTATCGCACTACGAGATATTTACTAGATAATTGGCTAACAGCCGTTTACTTCGACTTTAAGCGCAGGAATCACGTTCATTTATCTGGAAGTTTCTTGGATAGGTGAAATTAATTCCCCAGGTTTCTCGAAGTCACAAAATAATGAAATATTTTTGCAACTCTACGATTATTTTTTAGAAGCCGGTTACAGTGTTTTTGAAGGTCTGATTATGTTTGATTAGTTATTTATTAGCCTGGTCAGGGTCACGGAAATCCGATGGATGCGAGATGCACAGGACCGGTTATCGGCTGTCGGTTGTGGCGACGCTTGGGAGAGGCCTATTTCCAACAGTGGACGTCTTTCAGCTGAAACGAAGATGATGAGTTATTATTAGCTTATGGAAAAAATATACCAACCACAATTTATTCCAAGGGAATACACCATTGGGGTATAAAGTACTAGATGCTGCCGGCCGCTTCGCCCGCGTCGTAGTACAAAGTTATCCCAAGGAAACATACTCTCAGGATAAAAGTTTTCTATGTGCTATTCCAGGACATGGTCTGCACGTGTGTCCTGGACACGGCGTGTTTTTTCCGGACATTCCTGTCTCAAATGCTCTGGCCACCGGTAAATATGGATCCTGTTTCTGCCTATGCTAGTGGTTGGTGGCATTTGTCTGTCTTCTTCTTCCTGACCTTATCCCATATTACTTGGGGTCGCCACAACATATTTTTATCTTCCATTCTGTTCTGTCACCCGTCACACTATCACAAACTGCCTTTTCATTCATATCACTCCTCACACAATTCATCCATCTTTTCTTTCTTCCTCTCTTTTCCTCTCCTTTCATCTACATGTCTACTCAGAACTCTTTGAGTAACATACGTTTCATCCCTCCTCTTCACATGACCATACCAAGACAAACGATTTCTGTCTGTACCGAATAAAAGTTTTTCTATTCTATTCTGTCTTCGTCCTAATCCAACGTAAATCGTGAACACCCTACATCTAAATAAAAGTGCATTGACTCAAGAGCGCGCACATTCTAGAGCGGTGTTACCGCGAGACATTCTTCTTGCTTCACACAGATATATAAAAATAACGTGTCTTTTAATTTAAATGCACATCTGGCTGTAGACGTGCAGTGAATCAAGTTAAGAGGACTATTGGAGCTAATCGCGAGTTTCATAATGCACAAAAGTACTGCAGTAAACTGAATCAGAGAAATATACGAGTACCTATGTTAATATTCAGGATAAATGCTAGATAGATAGAGAGTTCAAAACATAATACAGTTAATTTAACATGACAGAAAAAATCACGATGATGCCGCTAAAAATTACTTTTATCTACGAGTACACTAATATAATAAAGAGGTATAGTTTGTTTTTTTTGTTTGTAGGATGTAATCTCTGAAAGTACTGGTCCGATTGCTAAAATTTTTTCACCGATAGAAAGCTGCTTTATTTCTGAGTGACATAGGCTATGATACGCGGGCGAAGCCGCAGCCAAAAGCTTGTCGATTATAAACCGGACTAATCATGCAATCATTCTGATTTAGGTTATAGTGTTATATTTTTTTTGATGAATTCTGTAGATTTTTAGTAAATCGCTCAATTGCTTTATATTTGCAAGCATTGTCTCTGCGCATCTCTTTCTTTTGTATGCAGTCCGCGAGTGATCGCGGTTTAGGTGCTGTAGTCCTCTTAACTAAGATTAATAGGAACTTGGTTGTGTAGCTGAGTAAAGCACAAACAATCCTGTCTTCTCAACAGGGTTAAATTATTACAGGGTTGATATTGGCTGGTAAGGGGGTGAAATCTCCGAGGCTGTGAGATTGTTCGAAAGAGTTACCGCGGCCTTAGAATGCAAAGGGTAATTGAAGAAACAGACGTGGGTTTTAGTCAGTAAAAGTCTGATACTCCCTCTCGCTACACACACATAGCGGGAGAAGTTAGTTAATGATTTCTCACCTGAAAATGTGGTGGAATAATTAGTAGGTATGTGTAGAGGAAAAAGGATTAATAATCTACCTAATACTGATATTGGAATATAGGTGGGATGATAATTTAATGATATAGGCTGGTACCGGTTTTTTTTTCGGCGGTTAAAAATCATCCAGATGACATCTCCCACCCTTGGGCGGAGCGGGAGATTGGGTCAGACTTTAACTAACTAAAAAACCCACGCCGTTCCTTCATTGCCTTTCATAAAGGGGCCGAGCCTTTCTTAAAAAAGCAGACACTTGGCCCCAGTAGGGTTCGACCCCGCTAGGCCTCTGCGGTTGCTGACTTAGGCTCTGTCCGGACAGTTACCGGACGATCGGTCAGTGTCCTACCCATTACTCGCCGTCCGCAAGCCCGCGCCTACGGTGGCCGGAAATCGGGATCCAAATCCCGGCGGCGGCTGGGGCGTGAGCGCCGATGCCTCATGTGGTCGGATTCCTCCTTTACTAGCATTATTGCTTCGCAGAAGGAGTCGACCGCCTGCCACTCCTCTCTCCGGACCTGTAACAAAGCCCGGTGCGAGAGATTACCGCCGCCGATCGCCTCCACAAGCACACGGCGATGCTCTGCTCGAGCAGGGCACACCTCTACCGTGTGCTCCACTCGCCCACACACGCTAAAACATCTCGTTAAGGTTATTAACCATGATCGTCTATAATAAAAGTATAGTCTTTGGCTGATGAATGATATATTTTTTAGGGTTCCGTAGCCAAGTGGCAAAAAACGGAACCCTTATAGATTCGTCATGTCTGTCTGTCTGTCCGTCCGTATGTCACAGCCACTTTTTTCCGAAACTATAAGAGATATACTGATGAAACTTAGTAAGTAGATGTATTCTGTAAACCGCATTAAGATTTTTACACAAAAGTAGAAAAAAAGCAATAAATTTTGGGGGTCCCCATACTTAGAACTGAAACCCAACAATTTTTTTTCATCAAACCCATACGCGCGGGGTATCTATGAATAGGTCTTTAAAAATGATATTGAGGTTTCTAATATAATTTTTTTCTAAATTAAATAGTTGGCGCGAAAGACACTTCCAAAGTAGTAAAAAGTGTCCCCCCCTCTAACTTCTAAAATAAGAGAATGATAAAAATAAAAAAATATATGATGTACATTACCATGCACACCACCAACGAAAATTGGTTTGAACGAGATCTAGTAAGTAGTTTTTTTTAATACGTCATAAATTCAAAAAGATACACTATTATTAAAACATCGATCAAAGTTACAACAAACTACAAGAACTTTTATATTATGTTACTTGCTGCTACGGAACCCTTCATGGGCGAGTCCGATTCGCACTTGGCCGGTTTTTTTTACCATAAAATTAGGCATTCTTTAAAACCGAGATGCATAAAAGACCTATGTGTTTGCTCTCTTCAAAGACATAAGCACCATACAATGTCCTAGAAATATAAAAAAAAATACCCCTACGTAAAAGTCCAGTGCATCAAAAGCACTAACATTATTCTCAGCACATTATTCCCCCCACATCCCACATTCTTCCAACATCACATGCAGGATCGCTAAAAACAAGTTTTTTAATGAAAATCCCCATCTGGCTTTGTTAAACCGCAAATTAAGATGGCCGCGATCTAGATTGCTTGCTTTATTTTTTATATAGTGGACAAATTGGATGCGGTACAGAAAAGAAGTGTGTTTCTAACGCTTTTTAGATTACAAGTGAAGTGGGGCAATTGATTAGGGATGCCATTAGATTAGCTACTAAACAAGAGCTAGAAAGAGATTACTGTCGATCGTATCTTTAGTATAGAGTGTCACAACAATCATGCGATCCATACCTAGTCTTTGAAGAGGTGTTTGAAGATTGCATTTTATCAATATAGAACTTTCATCACCGCTCCTGATTATTCTGATTACGTTAGAGTAAATATCACGCTCCTTTACAAATGCACCAAACAAACAACAATGTTTGTTTCCTTGGTTGCGTCTTTGGAAATCTGATAAAAATCTATAAATACAATAGTTAAGTCTATCACAATAAGTTAATATTTGATTGGCATACAACATATCACAGAGAACCATTCCCAACCTGTAAGGCTTAGTAGTTATGACACCGTCGGAAAAGATGGGTACCTCTGAAGAACAGCCCTTAAAAGTGAAAGAGAAACCAAAGAAGAAAACTTTCAAAGAGAAGATTGCAGTGATTAAAGAAAATATAACTGTTGAACCTGTTCTGGCGTGTTATGTGATCCCAGGAGTACTGTCAAGATTAGCGAACCAGAATTTGAATCTGGACAAAGCATGTCGTGTAAACATGCAGTTTGGCGATCACGTTTGCGATGCGCTCATCGCAAAAGAAGGAACAAAGTATTTGAAACAAGAGTTGGCCGTCCAGGAGCTGATTGCTGGGATGGAGATGTGGAAGAACGTCCTTTTAACAGCGCTGCCAAGTATCTTGATAATCTTCTTAGGTGCTTGGAGCGATAGGACTGGGAAGCGAAAGATATGCATTCTCCTCCCAATCATAGGGGACCTGCTCATGTGTATTAGTAACATACTCAACGCGTATTTCTTCTACGAGTTGCCTGTTGAGGTGACCATGTTTTTTGATGGTTTCTTCCCCGCGATCACTGGTGGTTGGATCACCACATACATGGGTGTCTTTGCATACATCAGTGATATTTCCAGTGCGGAGTCCAGGACGTTTAGAGTGGGAATAGCGAACTTGTGTTTGACAGCTGGGGGACCAATCGGATCTGTTCTCAGCGGGATTCTGCTGAAACTGACTGGATACTACGGAGTGTTCAGCGTCAGCGCTCTGCTGTACCTTTTCAGTATAGTTTATGGATTTGTCTACATTAAAGATACGGAGAGGCCTATGACAGAAAAACCGAAAAAGGTTAGTCGATTTTTTAATATACGTACTAGAGTACGATTTGTTTTAACAAGATGCAAAAGAAGAATGTCTGTCGAAACGTGTGAAGATGTAACAAAGTTTCTAAGCTAACCAAACAGACTTTGTTTGCTCAATCTTAGCATTTATTTAATCAATTATCTAATTTGTTCTAATTGTTCGTTATTGCGTTCCTGCATAATGTTTATCAGTCATTTTGTTTTCTTATTGATATGAATTGAACATATCTAAAGTAAATTCAGACGGCACGGTTGATGCAGCGATTAGCTGTTTTGTTTACAAGTTTGTGAATGCACTAACGATATAGGAGTACCGAATTTCGACGTACATAGTATAGACACCATGGGATAGAGTACATACGTCCATGGTACAGAGGCGGACTTAATGCCTTAAACATTTTCTACCAGTTAACCTTTGGGTGATGTAGAGAAAAATAGTGGCAGGTGCAATAAAAGAGAGAAAAAAAGGTGAAGTTGTACAGTACAATTATATAATATATACACAACTTAATAAATCTACATGTACAAAAGCGAAATACCACTCACTGACCAATCACAAAATCTCAAAAACTGTAACACCTACAAACTTAAAATTTGGCAGGTAGGTTTCTCATAGTGTGTAGATATCTGCTACACCGCTAAGGGAATGAAGCGGGTGTCCAAACTTTTTATGGAAAAATCTACTTTCACGCGGGCGAAACTGCTGGCAGAAGCTAGGTAAATATAAATACTCAAAAAAATTGTGTAAATCGACCAACAGAGAAACATTAACGTTGTGATGACACTACTGCCAACTTCTTACAAATATGCTCGCGTACACCAAATCTTGAATTTTAATCGGTTTGTAGTCATCCTGACCTCTTGGGAGAGCGCATTCTTCAGAGAAATAGTCTGGACAAAGTAAGAACAATCAAGGAAGTCAGTGCAACGAGTGGCACATAGAAGAAGACGGTTAAGAGATGAGTGTAGATTCATGTGGTGGTTGGCGCAAATGTATTGAAAGTGAGAGGCTACATAACTAGGGGAATTTTGAGATTCGAGAAAGGAAAACAATGTAGTGAGCGCCATTTGTTCTGCGCTGATGTAACCACTTTAGAAGCGATCACTGTGCAGAGTTAAAAATAAAATTACAATAGGAACTTAAAATTAATAGAGTGTCGCAATGGGCAGTCATACATGATCATATTTGTGCAGATTGAAAACAAATCGAATGCTGTATCTAATTGACAAGACGGTCAAGTTTTTCAGGTAAGGGTACAGTACAAATTCAGGTCATCTGCATACAGATGATACGCACACTGAAGTACGAAAGTAAAGAGATTAATAAAAATAAAAAAAATAGAAGAGGAGAAAGAATAGCGCCTTGTGGAACGCCAGTTTCCAGATCACACCAGTCAGAAGAAGAGTCTTCAACATGAATCGACTGCTGAAGTTTCTGAAGGAGGGGATCCATTTAGTGCTTCTTACTATAATTACGTCAGAATAAAAATATCATGCTCCTTCATAAATTTACCAAACAAACAAAACAATGTTTGTCTCCTTGGTTGCGTCTTTGGAAATCTGATAAATTAAATGCAATAGTTAAGTCTATCACAATAAGATAATATTTGATTAGCATTCAACATATCACAGAGAACCGTTCCCAACCTGTAAGGCTTAGTACTTATGGCACCGTCGGAAAAGATGGGTACCCCTGAAGAAGAACCCTTAAAAGTGAAAGAAAAACCAAAGAAGAAAACCTTCAAAGAGAAGATTGCAGTGATTAAAGAAAATATAACAGTAGAACCTACTTTGGTGTGCCATGTAATCGCGGGAGTACTATCAAGATTGGCGATCCAGAATTTGAATTTGGACAAAGCATGTCGCGCAAAAATGCAGTTTGGTGATCATATTTGCGATGCGCTCATCGCAAAAGAAGGAACAAAGTACTTGAAACAAGAGTTGGCCGTCCAGGAGCTGATAGCTGGGATGGAAATGTGGAAGCACGTCCTCTTAACAGCGCTGCCAAGTTTCTTGATACTCTTCATAGGTGCTTGGAGCGATAGGACTGGGAAGCGAAAGATATGCATTCTCCTCCCAATCATAGGGGATCTGCTCATGTGTATAAGCAACATACTCAACGCGTATTTCTTCTATGAGTTGCCTGTTGAGGTGACCATGTTTTTTGAAGCTTTCTTCCCTGCGATCACTGGTAGTTGGGTCACCGCAAACATGGGTATCTTTGCATACATCAGTGATGTTTCCAGTGCAGAATCCAGGACGTTTAGAGTGGGGATAGCGAGCCTGTGTTTCACAGTTGGAGGACCATTCGGATCTGTTCTCAGTGGGGTTCTGCTGAAACGGATGGGATACTGCGGGGTGTTCAGCATCAGCGCTTTCCTGAACATTCTGAGTATTGTCTATGGATTTGCCTACATTAAAGATCCGCGAAAGCCTATAACAGATAAACCGGAGAAGGTTAGTCAATTTTTTAATTCGAGTACCTGAGTACGATTTTGCTTCATTAAAATCCAAATGAGGCCGTCGGAATATGTGAAGATGTAGCAGTCGCAAGTAATGTATATCAGATATGCTTCAATGTTTCGCCATTCACTGGCATATAAATATTCGGCGTAGTCATAAGTCTTATGTCATTTATTTCATAACAATGGAACATTGTGTTGAAAATAAAATATAAAATGTGACAAAACAATCAACTAAATTAAATTAACTATCTTCTGTCTACTATACTCGTAATTGTATAATTTGTATAGGTATATAAAATTTGATTCCTAGCTTTGAGGACAATGGAACAAAAAATGGGAGTGGCTATTTCACATAATACACCACTATTTTTTAATTAGTACACATACTTAAAGGGCTTATTAGAAAAGCCATTGTTATTTTATAAGTAAAATCTCAATAAATAATATTCATAAACAGCAAAGTTATTAGCGTTGGTTTATGTCCTAAAATGTCTCTCAATTTATGGAAATATTGTGCAGACTATTGATTAATTAATGAATAAGTGACAATTATTAAGGGCCAAGCGCCCGAAAAGTGCCATAAAACAGTGATTTTCTGAGGCCTACTCCTCCATAACGGCTAGGTCAATTGGTTTGAAAAAAATATTTGTTTATTATAGATTCATGAACAATAATATCAACATTTGATTTTTTCGTGTAATTAATACTTTTGTCAAAAAAAAATATTTCGCAATTTCGCAACTTTTCGCAACTTTTCCCTACTCCTTCGAAACGGCTTGGACCTTTAGAAACATTTTTACACATAAAGATTGGTGGTTAAATATCCTTCAAAGTGAACATTGCATATGTAAATCAATCAATATCTCGCAGAGAAAATGGATTTAAAGCGCTTTCCGGGCGCTGCTGGCCGCAAATAAATGCACAGATTTGCGTACTGCCGCCTAGGCGAGTGCGAGAGTTGCGTTCACATAATTTCGGTCAGATGGTTCAAGGGACTATACGCCTTAAGGAAAAACACTGCCCGCAGTATTTTCTACTAGCAATTGTTATGTTTGATTGATTCTATGATGAATTTACCTTTTCGTGGTCAATTTTAGGATTTCGGTTTTTTTCTACTTTTGACTACAAAAATATGATCAGTGACGGGTACAGATAGAGCCCCATTTTTTTGTGTACTAATTAAAAAGTAGGGGTGTATAAGACCTATTTATGTGAAATAGCCACTCCCATTTTCAGAGCTTCATCATTAAATGTTACTTATAGGCCGAACTGTTTGCGTAATATTATTTTATCTTGCCTATACTGTCCCACTGCTGGGCAAAAGCCTCCCTCGATTCATTCCTTTGTACCCGGCTTTGAGCCACTTCTTGCTATTCTAATTCGTAAGGAAGACATCTAAGTCGTCCAACCATCTCCTTCTTGGTCTGCCGCAACCTCGTCGTTTTGTTTATTTATTTTGTAAACAGCAGCAGTCTATACTGCTACATTTTGGCGGCCGAGCTGAACGCATGCCAGAGGGTAATGGCCATCCGGATGGTGCGGGGATACCGCACGGCTTCCCGCGATGCGGCGATCCTCCTTGCTGGCCTGCCACCATAGGATTTGGAGGCAAAAGTCCTTGCAAGCATGTACGATTTGCACGTGGAGATGCAACGCCAGGGCGAAACTGCCGCGCCAAGGCGTGGCATAGCGGACAGAGTTCCAGCGGGATTTCACGGTAGAATGGCGACAGTGATTGTCGCAAAACGGTGCTAGGCACGCCTTAATTATGGCGGTAAGTCCCCTTTTTGAGGAGTGGCTGGAAAGAACACGGCGTCCTTACATACCGTATGACGCAGGTCCTCACCGGACATGGTAAGATCGAGAGGTTCCTACACCGGATTTGTGCGGACGAAACACCGGGGTGTCACTATTGTGTGGACCGCCCGAAGGACACGGTGGACCATACGGTAGAGGTGTACCTGAGCTGAGCACCACCGTGTCCTCGTGGAGGTGATCGGTGGCAAAGATCTCCCGCGCCGGGCCTTGTTACAAGCCATGGTCCGAAGCGAGGAGGAGTAGCTGGCGATCGCCTCCTTTTGCGAAGCAGCGATGCTAGCAAAGAAGGGGGCCGCACGCGTGAGGCAACGGTCCTCACGCCACAGCCGTCGCCGGGATTCCGATCCCGATTTGCGGCCATGGGCAAGCAATGGGTAGCTGGCCGTCCGACCGTCCGGTAATCATCCGGACCGAGCCCAAGACGTTGATGGCGCGTATTGTCCTACGCGCGCCTCAAGGAGTTGTCAGCAAACCGTAGGGGCCCAGCAGGTTCGCCCCGGTACGAAAGGAAACGAAGGAACAGGAGTGGGTCTTTAGTTAGTAAAAGCCCGACACAATCTCCCGCTCTGCCCAAGAGCGGGGGATGTCATTGGATGATTTTTTTTTTAAGTTTTAGTTTGTTCTCATACCATTTATTGCATCTAGGCAAGGTAAAGGTGTTTATGTTAGCTATGCAATGGTTCCTAGCTTCGGATGACGTGTATATTATTAATTACAATTTTTTAATTTACTTTAGTTCTTTAGATATAGCGCAGTCTAACCTTTCAGAGAATACAAACGTGATATATGTAATTATGTATGTTGTGATTGTCATTTACTGGGACAGCTGCAAGGATTACCCGATATTGAGGCCTTCTTCCTCGTAAAGAGAGTATTGACCAGAAAACCACCTCAAAGCGTTAACAGAAACACAATATTTACTTGCCGGAGTCTGTGTTTCCTGATAACTACAACCTAGGGGTCTTTAAGTCGAGAGTGAATAGGTTACTTCTAGGCAAGCGTGCTCCATCGTCGGCCACATCATCACTTACCATCAGGTGAGATAGTAGTCAAACGCGAGCCTATCAATAATAATAATAAAAAAAAAACTTAAACAGCTGCCTATTTTTAATGTTTACATTTCGGATTAGGCCGGACAAACATTTACTGTTTCTTTTATGAAATTATCAGTTATTAAATTACTACCTTCTACCAGTGAGTGGCTTCATCGCCGTGAACACAAAGTCGAAATCGAAGCCACATTAAAAAACCAAAATTTCAAAATCGGTTCAGTAATTTAACCGTGAAAGCTTAACCGACAAACAGAGTTACTTTCACTTTTATAATATATTTATAGGGTGGCTGGTAATTAGTGTACGATACCTAAACACGTGATTGAAAAAAAAATCAGCTGTTCAGTACATTTATGTTTGCCTAATGTACTGAACAGCTGATATTTTTTTCGCGATTTCGGCTTTGCTCCCATAATAAAAATTTTTGGTTATCATGAGAACAATCACGTGTTTAAGTATCGTACACTAATTACCAGTCACCCTATATAGTATGGATAGTTTCTTACTAATTACATACTTAGAGCGTTAACTTAGCGTAGCATTGGAAGGCCTCCTTCAAGGTTGACCGATGACCTGGTAAGGGTTGCGGGAATCCGATAGATGCGAGACGCACAGGACCGTTCATTTTGGCGACAGTTGGGGGACGCCTATGTCCAACAATGGACGTCTTTCGGCTGAAATGATGATGATGACATACATAGAGCAGTGGTGACCCAGCAGTGTTGAATAAAGACCTCGATTGACGTATGATAGGTGAAAAGATCGAACTCACCAAGAATTCAGCTCTTGGCACGTGCTGGATTTTATTATGAAGACATAACATGCTATGTCCACCAATCTACATTCGCCCTCGCTTTATTTATCTTTATTTTTTGTTTAACGTATTATTACGGTTATTGTTCGGTTTATTGTTATTTTATGTTTTTAATTTGTTTATTTTTGAATTGATTGTAAGTTTAATAAATCCTTGCTGACCGATCGGCGTCTCATCGTCGACGACGGCTGGTGCTGAAAATCAGCGCTGTGGCTGTTTTACATGAGCCCCAGCATTTTGCTGAGCGCTGGCCGTTTTGCGCGGATGTGACGCATATCTTACTTACGTGTTACTTTTAGTCGATATTGTTATTTATTTGTTTTAAGGTATGCGCCATGTTTGACGTGAATAAACAGTTTTTCTTTCTTTCTTACTTTTCTCTCTTAGAGGAAGCCTGAGTCAGAAGAAACGTTTTAAGTTAATTATGTTTATGACAGAAGTCCAACCTCAAGATTTGTCAATGGACCATGGGACGCAGAATAGAAGGACGGTGTTAACCTTTTGAATACCGTAATTAGGGACACAATAGAAAGACAATGAGAGAGCGAACGCGGCGTTCGCTTGGTGTTTAATGAATTGAGCGAAACATTCGCGTTAGAAACACCACCCTGCGCGCTTGGCCAAGTTGTTATTCTGCAATCGTTAACGCTGTCGAAAAGTGATGAAACGTATGGGAATGACGTCACCTCAACGTAAAGTCGCGTGGTCAGAACAAACGAATAGACAATTCGAAGCCAAGTTCACATCGTTCAAAATCGTTTCTACAATGTTTAACGCTACATCCTTTGTTATACAAACGCTACATTGTAGAACTAGCGGCCGACTCAGGCGCGTCAACATGGCTACCAACTTATCGTTTTCTACAATTGGTGTCACCGAGGCGTTACCGATTAGAGAACAGAATTCGGCACAAACTGGTTGTAACTTGGCTAGGGGGGCGCTCTCCATAAGCAAATGTCGGGGAAAAGTGGGTGTGGGCTGACCACATCATAAGAGAGGTGGGCAAAGATCGTCACCTACTGGACGTCTTAGGGAGGTACAACGGAGGAAGGTCGACCGCCGCGAAGGTGGTGTGATGATCTCATCATGATTACGAGGCAAACTTGGCCAAAGAAGGTTCAAGATACAGAAGCTTGTATGGAGAAGGAATTACGCCTTTGCCCAGCAGTGAGATACATTATCTTTATTATACAAGGTGTCGTTTTGAAGCTGCAAAATATTTCAGGAGGTAATTATGTTAGTGATTCTCGACCCGAATCAATAATAAAATAAGTAGGTAATTTTTTTTTTTTTATAACCTCGCTTTTTTTCACACACACAAACACGGAACAATAAAGGGCGTTTTCACACACACTAACTCGCAACGATAGTTTCATAAATAATGTATCATCCAATCATCATCCCGCACGCCACACCCTAGCCACGCCCCCGCGGCCATCGATCAATCGATTTAGTTTAGTGTAATTAAAAAATTAAATAACAAGTATTACTGATTATTGACCAGGTATCGTTTTTTTACATGATTATTTATGAGTTTTATTACAACCTCCTGAAATATTGTGCAGTTTTAAAACTGCACCTTGTATAATAGATACAAGTGCAGAAAGTTTGTCATTGCGACCGAGGCGGAATTCGCACGAGCTGTAGGTCAATGTGTTATAGAGCCGAGGGCTGCAGTGACTTTGCACGTGTATCAAACGACTTTTTTCAACACACTTACGAAGAAATAAATAAACGGGGTTGGCCGACGACTCTTGGGGGTCGACGCGCCTAGCCTGATACGATAAATGTAATAACATTGTGGCGGGGAGAGCACGCGCACTTTTCTGCACTAGTGTGAAAACAGTTTATTGCGTGCCTAAAAGCGGTAGGATAAGAGCGGGTTTACGAGTAAGTGTATTGAAAATATGTTTATGAAATACATTTCTGTTGTATTTTCTTTCGTATTTGCTAAATATAGACACACATCGGTCACTCCCCAAAGTATTTCTTAGCTGTTCAAATATAAATATGTCATGAATTGTAATGCCATAATTTTTACCGTCTTCAAGACAATAGCAGAAGCCATTCATGTCGAATAGCTCTAATAATGGGATTTATAATTGCAGAACGAATCGTCCGACATACGGGGCTTCCTGAAATCCTTTTTCGACATAAAACACGTAAAAGACACTTGTACGGTTGCATTCAAAAAGGGGCCTAATCAGCGGCGAACAAAGTCCATTTTGGTGTTGGCATCGATTGCATTTATATACGGCCCGTCTCACGGTACGTACTTGTTTCTAGTCTTATATTTTATTCAACGGTAGTACTGGATTCCGGACATAAATCTAAATTATCATCGGGGATCTATGGAATTATTTATATGAGTGTTTAGTTTGTAAAGTAACTATTTTTCTACATTTGGACGTATTGGCTTGAGAGAATAAATCCCTTTCAACGATATGTGCAGAATAATATATCACTGAAAAATCGACTATCTTTTTTCTTTTGTGGCACGGTTGGCGTTGTGTTTGAGCGATTGGCTACTATAGTATGTCTAAAAAGTCAAACGACTTGAGAATTTCGTATAATATTTAATCATCTATAGAATACTTAAATTCGATACTTTTTATAAGGTTCTTCTATTAGTAAACAATGATCAAGATCTCTTAATCAACCTTGATTATTGAACCAGTGTTGATTACATCAGATTTCATTTTACCCTAATTACCCAAGTCGTTTGATTTTTTAGACAGACTGCGTAAATAAAAAAATACGTGTCCCTTATTTTTGAATTATCTAAAAGACGGACCAATTACATTTTTTACGGCAACTAGCCTATTATGGTATAGTTAATGTAAATGCTTGTAACTTCCAGGTGAATACACGGTGCGGTATCTGTTCACTCGCTACCGCTTCAATTGGGATGCCTTGAAGTACAGCTTCTACAGTACATTCTTTATTTGTGCACACTCACTTGGTAAGTAACTAGTTGGATTATGTTATGATGACAATTTTAGGTAATAGCAGTGCCGTTGATATTACCAAAGGGGTTCCGTACATTAAAAAAAAAACGGCCAACGGGTTCCGTAGCAAAAAACGGCAAATAAATCATGTTTGTTGTATGGGAGGGCTCCCAAACAAAAATAAAATTAATATTTAAGGGGGCCCTTAATTTTGATTTTATTTTTTAGTATTTGTCGTTGTAGCGGCTACAGAAATAAATCATCTGTGAAAATTTCAACTTTCATGAGATAGAGACTGGTAACAGACGGATAGACAGATCGACAGCGGAGTCTTAGTTTCCGTTTTAACCTTTTGGATAAAAAAAAAGTCAAGTCACCAAAATATGGCGTTGTGCTGTTTTAACAGTCTGACGTGAACGAAGTCGCAGTCACTAACTATACTCCATCTGTTTAGGTAGTTCTAGAACTATCTTTTATCGCAAAACTGACTTAAAAATAAAATTTATGTAAAAAAAACAATATTAGGTATTTACCTAAACCGAATCAATTTAATTTTTTTTTTTAATCTGTTATAAACTAGTACTTGACTGCCATCCCGCCTGATGGTAAGCAGTGATGCAATCGTTGATGGTGAGGCGCACTAGTTTATTAAGAGCCTATTAACTCTAGCCTTGAAGACACCTAAATTATAATCAGACGGAAAGACCGCAGCGGGCAAACTGTTCCAGTCCCTCGAAGTACGCGGTATAAATGACGAGGCGAAACGTTTAGTCCGGACCGTAGATGTTTCAACAACGTAAGGGTGGATACTCGCCGTGCGTCGGTTTGTCCGATGATAGAAATGAGATGGCGGAATCAAGTCATGCAATTCCTGCGCACACTCTCCAAAATGCAATCTGTAAAACACCGAAAGGCTGGCTACCCTACGCCTGTGCTCAAGGCTTTGAAGATTGCAGTTAATAATAATCTTTGTATGTCATTTATGCGGTTTATTTTAAATAAAAAACATATTAAGATTATTTACCTTTAGATAACTACTTAAACAGACGGAGTATAGTAAATAAATAAAATTATTATAACTTACGAAGCTAGAGTCTGTCTAATAAGTTAAATGACTTGGGTAATTATTAGGATTTAATTAAATTGATGTAGTCAACACGGGTTCAATAATCAAGGTTGATTAAGAGATAGAGATCATTGTTTACTAACAGAAGAACCTTATAAAAAGTATCGAATCTAAGTATTTTTTAAATGATTAAATATTATACAAAATTCCCAAGTCGGTTGACTTATTAGACAGACTGTATATTATATCGTCGACCGTAGGTTCAATTGAGGTAAGGGACAAAATACCCAAAATGAGTTAAGTATACAGTTTTGTTCAGAATTTTTCGCTCTATCGAATGGTGTATATGAAAAAATTCTAGCTTAAGAAAAATGTCCCTTACCCTAATGATTTTTGGATCCAAATTTCGAATCAGCCCCATAATAACAATGTATCTGAAAAACTATGCAATATAGGAACTTGAAATGATGTAATTATTGCCACCAATCCACTTGAAATAAGGTAAGGGTCTTCCCAATCAACGAATTTATTAATAAATTGAATCCAACGCAGAGGTCAATTTAATGTAAGGGACGAGACTACAAGATACTTGGTCAGTAAGGGACATTACTAACAAAATACGTTGTTGTAAGGGACATCTATTTTCTTAAATAGCTAATTTTTTTTTTTTTTTTTTTTTTAATTAATATGTGTCTTTATTGAAAATATTTAATATTATTTACATAAATTAATAATAAATAATCACTAGGTATATATATACAAACTTAAAATAATAATATGTACAAACGAGTAAAAAAGGCTAAAAAATGGGGAAAACTCACAGGGCATCAAAAAATTCGTCCACATCGATGTCAGTGGGAAAAGTGCCCAGAACGCTGGCAGCATTGCCACGCTGGATGGCAATGCTGATTCGTTGACTGAAGAAGAGTCCAGCCCTCTGGTCACGCGAAGAGTCGACCAACTGTTTGCTGATATCCCGGACAACTCGATGAGCGCTCGGACCCCATGGCCCTAGAGTTATTTAAATAAATGTTACACGTGTAGATAGAGCACTAAAATACAAGATTATGTGTGAAATCAGACCCGAAAAAGGTTAATAAGAAAAAAAAGTTATAGGCGATTTAGTCCGAAAAAAAACTTTGTCGGCCTCTCCTGAAAAATCGTATTTTGTCCCTTACCTCAATTGAACCTACGGTCGACGATATAATTTTAAATAAAATATATTAATTTGTCTCTTGTTTACTTTTTCAGGAGCATTGATATCAATAAGCCTGTTCAGTCACCGTTTGAAGTGGGACGACTCAGTTCTTGGCCTGATCTCCAATAGCAGCAAGATCGTCGGCGCCCTATATACTGGTCTTGCCAGAAACACTATGGACATGTATATAGGTAGGTTACCTGGTTTATGGTTTGGCATAAGTACTAAGGATCTGTTTCTAAAAGGAAGATTCGGCCCTGGTACGAAAGGCAACGAAGGAACAGGGGTGGGTTTTTAGACAGTAAAGTCTGACAATATCTCCCGCTCCGCCCAAGAGCGGGGGATTTTTTTTTTTATATTTCACAACTATCACACAACGCCGTCTAGTCCCAAGCTAAGCAGAGCTTGTGTTATGAGTACTAGACAACTGATAAACATACTTATATATTTCTAAATACATACATAATAATATTATAGATAATTACACCCAGACACAGAACAAATGATCATGTTCAACACATAAACATTTGTCCTGGGTGGGGATCGAACCCACGACCTCCGGCATAGCAGTCAGGGCCACTAACCACTAGATCAACAGGCCTGTCAATGGATGATTGACCCACATAAAAAAAAGTACTTTGGCGTAAGATGGTTGCTTTGGGTAAATGAGGAACAAAGGCGCTACTGTAGTGGTCAAGCGGTGTATCAATTTTTCATGCGGTGGATATACAGGGTTATTTTGTAAGTCACTGGCAATTTCTCAGGACTACGGTACTAGTATTATAAATAACAACTTTTGTTCTATGACTTTTAAAATTTTTCATATTTTAGTTCATTCGATTTTCATACAAAAACAAAAATAAAAATATTTAAATTGAACATTCTAAATATTACGAAGTCTATGTGAAGCAAGTGATAGTACAATAGCGGAGGAGAGCGGAGGTCGTGCGCAAGAGGTGAAGGTAGGTACAGCGAAATACTCGTACATACAATTGCCGAAACGGATCTTGAGCGCTGGCTTCAAGTTTCGCAGAAGTCAAATATTCAGTCTCTTTAGTGGTGCGAAGTGAGACGCGGGGGCGGGGAGTGTCAGTGATTGGCTCGCCGCGCCATCGCGTCATAGACGTCACTTATGATTCGTTCCCTGCGCTTGCAGCATGTATCTAACAACGATTGGCTCGCCAATGTATGGAATGCGCAAAGCGATCCCCACTCTGACGCCGAGCGTTCAAGATCTGTGACGGTAATTGTAGTTGAAATGTGTTAGATAGAACAACGAAATCTTGAAGGTTTTTTTTTGGTAAATGTATTATGTTTTGTAAAAAGTCATACAACAAAAGTTGTTGTTTATGATGTTAGTAATACAGTGCTGCAAGGTTGTTAGTGTTTTACGAATAACCCTGTACAGGTATGAATTTTGCTGACAGTACCTTTATATTTTGCTGACAGTACCTATATATTTTTGACAGCACGGTTGGCGCAGAGGTTGAGCGATTGGCTGCTGCGTTGTGGGTCGCGTGTTTGATTCCCGCACGGAACAAAAATTAGTGTGCCCTACAGATAGGTGTTCCAGGTCTGGTGGTCTTGTGTATGTGAGTTTACATGTTTTTTGTGAACGAACTCATGAGACAAGTTCTATAACTAGACCGGAACTAGACTATTCTATTTGTCTAGTAATAAGATCTTTGACACAAAATACATAGGTACAGAAGTCAATCTACATATAAAGCGCGCTCAAGCAACGCACACATATACACCGCTCACGGACACGATATCTCGGAGCGTCTTTGTACACTCGTCGAACAGCAGAATTACTCTCCAAATTAATTTCAATTTCAATCTAAAGTCAATCCGATTGCAATGTCAATTTTGACGTTACGTGATTTGGTAACAATAATGTCAACATTTACGATTTCACTTAGTTCTCAAAATAGTCACGCAATTTTGAACCAATTTGGCGCTAGCATTGTATTCAAAGGTACGAAACGTCACAATCTCAATGTCGACCGATCGGAATTGAACTCAAGAGTAAGCCTGCAGTTCCGGCTCAAGCGCTCATTAGTGTGCGTCCACCGACTCTCTTCTATCTTCTTCTTCTATCTTCTGTACCTATCTATTTTGTGTCTTTGGTGTCTGCATGATTACCGTTGTCCTTCTACAAAGGCAAAAATAAGATGGATAATGATATGACGTACCGTTAATTTTTCAGCGGTTGCTGTTGAGATGTTTAATGCAACATCATTTACTGCACTACGATCGATTTCATCTAAATTAGTGACGAGTGATGAATTAGGTAAGTATGTATTAATTAATCTAGGAAATCTAATTCAAGTGTCTATTTATTATATTCTATTTTTTGTTGATGGCAAATAGAGCCGATGTCGACTATTCTGCCAATGTCCAAGTAAATTAGAAGTATCTATTTCATTAATCTATTTAAATACTAGCTTCTGCCACTGGTGTCACCCGTGCTTTAAAAAATATATGCTTATGTCAGTAATAAAGTGACAATCTATGTGTGTATGTATTTGTGTTGTTATTTCACAATAGTATTATTTCTGATGTTGTAAACTGACAGCCCTAAATCTTTCTCCTCTCTTTCAATCTATCCAAAGTTTGTCTGTAAGAGATCGCCCTGTGCGATAAGACCGCCCATTGTACACTTACTTTGAATAATGTTTGTCCTGCATCTTTTTTGTTGATGTGGTGTACAATAAAGAATATAATAAAATAAATAATCTACTGGTGAAAGAATTTTTAAAATTGGTCCAGTTATTTTTGAGCTTATCCATTATAAACAAAAAATCAATAAAAATCTAGTGTCACAGGGTTTGTTATTGAATTCTTCCTAAATGTCAATTTTTTTCTTTCTTTCTTACAGAATATAGCAAAACAACGTTTTCTGAGTAAGTTAAACGCCTAGTTGATACTTCGCGTGATGTAAGGGTTGTCGTTTAGGCGCTGCGTAAACGGAGACACTTTTTGTTCCAGTTACCGACACTGAACACTTTTTGATCGTCATGAGTATGTATTAAGTGGAAGCAACCGGACACAAAAAATGTTTCCGTATGCGCACGGAGTAGATGACTTCATACTGTTTCTGTAGAAATCAAATATTCATCGGTAGCTTGTATCTGATAAAAGACACATGTGCGCCCAGCCATACAACGGATTGAAGTTTAGATATAATAGAATCAACTTTCATGTCCACCAAAATATTTTACACAAATTTAAATACAATGGCGGTATTATCGCTAACAGCAATATCTACCAGACAACCTTGGGATGGAATAAATGACTTAAAAACTAAAAAGGGTAATCTACGGTATTAAAAAAAATTACACCACTTAATCAAACCCTCGATTTCAGAATTAACTATATGATTGTGTGTGTGTGAGTATGTTTTCAATTCTGAAAACCTGCCTTTGAAGTTAGAATTAAGTACCTTGAAAATTTTATTAATTTGACTGTAATTTGTTTATTTACAATGAAGAATATAAAAATACTAGCTTTTGCCCGTGGCTTCGCTCCCGACAACTGATTACTATATTCTACTCTACTCAACTCTATCCTACCCTACTCTACCTTATTCTACCCTACTCTACCCTACTCTACTCTACCTTACTCTACCCTACTCTACCCTACTCTACAGTATAAAACTTCAAAATTTCAAACTGTCAAATTTTCAACCATAGACATATATAGACAACATTACGTTTAGCTATAAGGTGCGTCTTGTTATACCACGTTTTATGTCATGTTCCACAGAAACGGGATAAAAAGTATATAAGTCTGTCTCCTGGTTCTAATCGATTCAGCCGTTCTTGAGTAATAAATAGTGTAACTAACACGACTTTCTTTTATACATATAGATAAGATAAGACAAACAACAATGTATTTTTAGCTAAAACAAAACAAAAATAAACAAAGTATCTTCTTAGACCTCAACATTCATTTCACCCCACAAAAAAATGTGTCCCGAAACCACACAAGCAAAATTGACTGTTATCTCACCGATTCGTACGTGATTTCAGGCAAAATGACATCATTCTTCAATCTGATGGAGGTTGTGACTTCAATGATATTCGGGCCGATGTACTCTTGGATTTATATGACCACCTTGCAGATAGATGCTGGCATTGTGTATTATGTTAGCACCGTGCTTACGATACCACCGCTGCTGTTTTTTGCGTGAGTATTTTTTAGCTCTTTGATGACCTCCGACACGCTCGTACTTCTCCTATCAATATGGATAGATTTTGAAACTGCTACTGTTATACACATAGAAAAACAAATTTTGTGCTTTTCTATGCTTGTCATAGAGCTAAAGCTAAACTATAGTAAATAAGATACAACGTAAGGTGTCTTCAACTAATCAATGGGCCTTCGATTAGAAATGAGTGTAGTGTTTATTTGGTCTAAAATCCTGTTTGGCAAAAAGCAAGGTCCCATAACCGAAGTACAGGTAAAACTAACTGATAACTTGATAAAACTTATAACCGTAATATTGTAGTTACATCACAACATAATATTTTGATTTTTTTAGCAATTTGGAAAAATCTTTTAATTCATTAAACTTAATACTTATATAGGTTAGTTTGTACGAATTCCTTGGTCAGCGAGTCCGACTCGCACTTGATCGGTTTTGTGTATTGAAGTCGGTTGTATTTTTTGCAAAGAGTCTAGGAGACTTTTTAGTTCTGGCAGTCAGCTGAACCTGAATAGTGTGCAAGTTCTATAGTTTAGTACCTACAGAATACAACCATTATCCATCGGAATGCCATTACAACCATTACCAACTGGATCCCACCATCAGATCCTGATTTTGGTACCATATGACCACTTTATGACCCTTTCAAACAAAAGAAGAATTTTCGAAATCGGTCTAGGCCTGTACGAGTAATCGGGGAAACAATAATAAAAAAAAAACGACGAATGAGAACCTGCTCTTTTTTGAATCGGTTACAAATTGTCTTTACTATAAGATTTCAAAAAACAACTTGGACTTTAGAAGAAGGCATTATTATCTTCATTAGTAACTAGCTGTTGCCCGCCCGCCGTCCGGTTCGTCCGCCTCAAACAAATAAAATTTCACAAATGCCACCTAATAATGTTCGCGATTTATTCCGAAAAGATCTGATCTTATTTATCTTCATTAGTAATTAAGAACACAACGTGTGCTGCCAAAAGTCTAAAAGTTAAATCAGATGAGATTAGCAAATATTGTTCTTGCTCAACTTGGAGCTTAATGCAATTACAAAAATAAATTATTCAACTTAAGACTTTCACAATTTATGTTCATAGTTCTTTTTTTGCGAAAAACTTTAAACTGCGCCTAACTTAGATTAAGAGCTATTTGTAACTAGTAGAATATATTGTTTTCTTCAAAAGAATGGCGTAGTATTCCGTAAAGGCGCACACATTTAGTTTGACAGAAGTTTAATGTACAAAATAGGTTTCTTTTTTTGGTATAACATGTTTGTCCTTGTCTATAATGATGCCCACAATATCACTCTTTCACTGCAGTGCCGTGAAAGTGTGCCATGTTGGTGTTATGTTATTACCTATGACTTAGACTTAGCAGCCTTTGTAAAATCATTGCAATTATTATCATTAATACTATTTTTTTTCTTTTCTCATAAAATCTGCAATCAGTGTAGTTGACCATAATCAGATGTGTTGCAGACTGCAACTTGCAGTTAGAGATGTGCCGTTGCGGGCAATATAGGAATATTTATGGCAATATTGCCACCAATATTCATACTGCTATACTTACTGCTAGCTATTTTATTAGACTTAAGTTTTTTTCTATTGGGATTCTTCATGGATGCCCTGGCGAGGGGTCTGTCAGATTCATCATCATCATCATCATCATTTCAGCCGATAGATGTCCACTGTTGGTTGGACATAGGCCTCCAACAAGTGTCGTCACAATGAACGATCCTGTACGTCCAGCATCTATCGGATTCCCGCAACCTTCACCAGGTCATCGGTCCACCTTGTAGGAGGCCTTCCAACGTTGCGACTCGTATTGACTTAAACCATTCTCCGTCGCCACTTTGCACCTGCAACCTTCGATGCGTCCATCAGTCTACCCGAAACCATTTAAGAGAAGCCAGAAAAGGGCATTACGGCTTTTCCGTCGTTCGGTGCGCCTAGTGCAGGATAGGAGAGCACTTCAGTAGCCTGATTCACGTAAAATCAAACAAGCCAAATATCGTTGAAGTTTTACAGTCGTTCGATCGAAGTCCTATCCAAAAGTGGTATTCACGATCTATCGACTTATTTCCAGTTACATTGATAAGTATTCTACCAGGATAATTTAATACATTTTTATTTTTAACCGACGAATTTCAAACGACTTTAAAATCGGTGTCGTTCAAACTCGATTGATGGATGTGAATACGGAAATGGTCTAAACGACTAAATCGCTACGATATCGTTACGGTTTTCATTACGTGAATTGGGCTACTGATCTCTCTTTCCACAGTCTTCTACCGATTTTCAACCAACCTGCAGCCATAGGTAGCTTCCGACTTCCCAATCGAGAACATGGCGCGGTGTTTTGCTAATTAATCGTGTTTGTTGTAGGTGGTTTTTCATACAGAACAAGAAAGACGCAGCCAGATCTAAAACAGTAGATGGTGAACCGATCGGCGAAACTGAACTGCAGGCGAAGAAGAAGAAGGATTCGCTTATCAACAGCATTGATCTTGAACATGAAGTGGTGATAGGAGAATGAATTATTGTATGCGTGTAAGAAGAACAAATGAAAAATTGTTTATGTTTGTTTATTATAGTCCAAGATCCCAAAAATCTGAGATAACTTATTTTCAGTTCTACAAAAGGTTGTGTAACTTCTATTTTTAGTTACCTTTCTTCCTTGGTATCTGTCCAGAGGCACAAGGAGAGCTCCACAAGCACACAGGTATTGAAAGCTCATGAGACGCTACTGAGAACCTAAGGTGCCCACACCGAGGTAATACATGAACCGTGGTAACCTATGGATGAATCCATGTGAAAATAATTTACGTCGGATCGTTCTGGAATCTTATTCTATTATGACGTACGTGAGATTCATAGTGCTATAGGTACTAGGTATAGTAAATTGCTAGACCATTTCGGGAATGGCATGATATTATGTTAAGTTAATTTGTTATAAGAATAAATTATTTATAATAATTCTCTTCTTTTTCTTGGCCATTTATGAAACAGATATTTTTGCTGCCTCGACTGTAGTAAACAACATTTGGTAAAAGTAACATTACAAAGTAATGATTTTGGTATGATCTAATATCGACCTCGAGTTTACCGATTTGAGCATTACAGCCCTCTCACACCATAAATTGGGCCGGACAAGCGAGGTCACTCCCGCCGATCGCCTCCATAAGTACACTGTGCGCCGTTCAAGCGGGCTAGATTTTCAACGTTTCATAATAGTGATAATCGGACGTTTTTTCTTGTCGAATCTAAAACAGCCCCCCTAGCCAAGTTACAACCGTTTTGCTACCGTCGAACACCTCGAGTTGGCTACGCTCCCGATTCTTTTGTTTTGAGCACGTGACTGAGCGTTGAGATGACGTCATTCCCGTACATTTGAAGTTTTCTATTATCGTTAACGATTGCAGATTTTCAATTTGGCTAGGGGTACAGGTACCTCCCGAAGCACCCACGTCCGGTGAGGAACTGCGTCAGGCGGAAAGTGAGGACTTCGTGGCGCCTCTGTAACTGCTCCTCAAAGAACGGACTTGTCGCTGCGTTTGGACTAGCGCCAATTTTGTGGCCTCCACGTTTAACTGATTTAAATCCGTTGGATTTTTTTTTATTGAGGCTGCCTCAAGGAAGAGGTGTACAGGAAACCTGTACGGTCTTTGGAAGACTTACGAAGCCGTGTCAGAGCAGCCGCATCAAAAATAAGTGATCGACGGTACACAAGCACACTTTGTTTAAAAAATAAATTATTATGCCAATTTTCCAAGATAAATGATCTTGCATAATTATTTAAAAAAAAAGTACAATTACTAGTCTTAGTATTTATCTATCAGAATATAAGTGTATAATATTAAAACAACAAAAAACTGATGAAATTAATTCATTAGTGTTCAGTAAAGTAAAATAATGCCTTATTTAAAAAAAAATTGTTTTCTTTAATATCTACTTATCTTAGGTACCTACTACTTATGATAGATTTTTTTTTCGTATTTTTTTCTGAATAGCCATAAATTCTACTATAAGCTATTTTAACCCCTCGAGCGCCAGGGGTTTATTAACCCGGAAAATTGCAATGTTTACGCAAATCACCAAAAAAATAAAAACTTTTTGGATTTTTCTAGTAAAAACAAATAATAATATAGAAGAATATGTATAGAAACCAAAATTTTCGGCCAAATAACTTATAGACAAACTTGGGGAAAATACGAAAATTAAGCATTTTTCAAGGACATCCGAGTTGTACAGACGTATGTACGAGTACAATCGGCGCTCGAGGGGTTAAGGTTATCCATTAATTACCGGACACCCTGTATACAACATTAGTTTTAGTTTAAGCGAAACCCGAAACACGTGTCTAGTATTTTTCTGTAAAGAATCTATGTACAGGAGGAACCTAGATAAATATTGTCTATAACCGGATATCATCATAATATGTTGGAAATATGCTCCAACTGCAAATGAGCGTGGTATTACGTTTGTATGGAAATTCATCCGTCGCCGGCCCCTTAACTCTCCTATATTTGTTGACATTCTTAATTTTAAAAACGGAAACAAAGACATACTGCTGTCTTGAATCAAAATGTACCATGATCCTTTACATGATCTAGTAATGAAAAGCAGTTCATTGTTTTTCGGATACCTACGCAGAGATATTAGAAAAAGGTCAATGTACTTTATTCCACGGTTATATAGCGCCTTCTATATCTACTTTTTCTGGCTGTTTGTGAGGGTTATTTATTTAAAGTTTTGCAGCTAAGGCTCAACTCACACCAAAAGAGCGTCGAAGCGCAGCGAAGCGGAGCGCAGTTTCAGTATCATATGAATTTTAACTTTATTTTCATTACCACAAGGTGTAAGGGACAGCCCTCCACAAACTTTAAGGGCTTGCTCAGTAGACGAAACTGAACAACCTTCCACAAAAATTTTTTTCAGGAAACGAAAAAAAAATCCGCCTCACCATAGAAAATTATAAACTTGATTGGACAGTTTGTATGGAGAGGCCGAATTTTTTTTTCGTTTCCTGAAAAAAATTTTTGTGGAAGGTTGTTTAGTTTCGTCTACTGAGCAAGCCCTTAAAGTTTGTGGAGGGCTGTCCCTTACACCTTGTATAATACTTATTATCGCATGAGAAACTCTAAAGAGTCGCGCGGATGCCCGCGGCGCCGCGGGAATTCCGGCGAATTCTATTCTCTACCGAGCGGGTCGCTGCCCTTCGCCGCTCTTTCGGTGTGAGTTGACCCTATCACCGCTCCTAGATTTTGTTAATTTCTCCGAATAACTAGGTACTGTGACACGCGATAAAACTTAGATCATCTTCACTAAGTATAAGAAGAAGTCGATATTATTACTCACTCGCAAGTTGTAAATGGATTTAGGTAAACTTTCTTCATTTAAATACAAAACGTCATCAATCTTTGCAATAATCTTTTGATTGAAACTGTATTTCCCCGTGATTAATTTACCTATTTATTACCAAAATAAATTATAAATATTGTTGCATATAACAATAATAAACTTTATTATCAAACCAAACATCCACAGTTTCAGTAAAACATTAAATTGATAATGGATATCAGGATGGCGACCAGCAGATTTTCCTTTAAGGCAAGTGAGCATATTCGCAAGAAGTTGGTAGATTTGTTTTTCACCACAACATTGTTTATTTGTATGTATTTATCTAAGTATGTATTTACTATTGTATTTGTCTCTCTTCTGTTTGTCTATTTATTAATTTGCACCTGCTATGTTGTTTCTGCACCACCCTAAGGTCGACTGGTAGATAATGCCTATGGCGTTAAGTCCGCTTTTGTACAGTGTCATGTGCATAAAGCATTAATAAATAAATAAATAATAATACATGCATATGACGTCCTTTATAAGTGTGCTACGTAAGGGCGCTAAAAATATTTGGCTACCTATCAGCTATCAGTCATAAAAACATCGGTTTTAGCTGCATTATCAGTCTGCAGTTCAGGAGCGGTCATATTGTAGTAAAAATACATATTCTTCTTCTTCTTCTTTCGGGTCGATGAACTCAAATATGACTGATGGAATAGTTTTAGTCAGTAAAAGTCTGACACTCCCTGTCACTCCACGCAAAAGGGGGCTATTAGAATAGAATAGAATATTTTTATTTGCTTAGAATGTAGGTACATAAAATAAGTTGTTAAATGGTAAAATAGGATCCATGTACATTCTGCCATAATATAGCATGCAAATGTAATACAAACTTGAGTATATTGATGAAATTACAAAAGTTATCATTTAGGAAACCCTGGACAGAATAATAGCATTTATTTACAAGTAATTCTGTAAAACATTTTTTAAATTTTTGCGACGGTAAGTTATTTATTTTGTCAGGTATTTATTATTTATTTATTGTGCAACCATAGTGTGGTCTTTTTTAACCCAAAGGTTGACTGGTAGTGACTACAATTACTACTTTGTATTTAAATTACTGTCCCATGGCGGGCAAAGCTTTTCCTCCCACGCAGCCTCAAACCAGTATTCGTGGTTCGAATCTGGATCATCTTGCAATGTCTTTCCAGGCCAGCGTCGACGGCGCGGCTTTTCCTTCTGCAGCTACCCACTGTGTGGCGACACTTGCCCAGCGTTCTTTGAGTCACCACAAACAAGTTGAGTCGAGCAGCCTTTTTGCCTACGTCTATTATGCTCGTTCGTTTATGGAGCGCAGCGTGTTAGTCCGTACTTAGTGATACAATACTTGAAAATAACACATTAAACCAACAGTTTATTTCCTTAGATCTGAATAAGAAAATGACTGTTAAAAAAATTAAAATATTATAGTCAGAATGATTATAAAAATACAGTTATACCTAAAGTCTTAAACAAGATAGGTTTACTTGCGCAAGTTACGTATCTGGGAGCAAATACGAGACAATTGATTACATTGTTTGGATAATTTTATCAAACCACCAAGGTGCAGTGGCACACTAAATACTCTACGCAAATATTCGTTAGTTAATGTACAGTTATTTGACTTTGATAAATCTTATTATATACAGTGTGATTATTTGCTATGATTGAAAGGAATACTAAACATATGTTTGACTAGCTTTTGCCCGTAGCTTCGCCCGCGTGCATAAAATATAACCTATGTTACTCAGGAATAAAGCAGCTTCTTATCGGTGAAAACATTTTAGCAATTGGACCAGTACTTCCAGAAATTACCTCCTACAAACGAAAAACTAAATAATAAAAATAAACAAAAATATTTTAACCCTCCAAAAAAGTGGCGCTAATAGAGAAACTGTTAACAGCTGCATTAATACCACCTTCCAAGAAGGCAGAGGAATTGTATTTGGGACCTTAGAATCAGAAGTTAAGTATACATAGGCTGGGCTCTTAATAAACTAGTGCGCCTCACAATCAATGATTGCATCACTGCTTACCATCAGGTGGGATCGCAGTCAAGCACTAGTTTAAAACTATTTAAAAAAAAATACAGTGTATCAATGAAGTCTCTCAAAAATGTTTTTGACCACTTGTGGTTTTAACAAGTTACTTCGTTTTCGTTGCTTCCCACTACTTTAATAAAAATGTTTCCATGGTTAAAAAAAACTTGAAAAACATATCTGTCAACATCCTTTTAGAATAAAACCTCTGTTCATAATTTCTGGGTAGTCTTTTGTATGATTTTAAAACAACACCTATTATCTATCTACATAAAAATCTGTAACATTTTTCAGATCAAGCCATACATAATATACCTACATCTTAGGAACAACAAATACTAAGCGTTCGAGATAATATGTAGGGAATAAACTTTTCTTATAATAACATTCCTACTGTTAGTTTGACAAATACTTTCGTTGAGTGAACACAACATGTCAGATACAGAAAAAAAACAAGAACCAATTGAAGACGAACTAATAAAAGAGAAAAATATCAAATATTGTACAACTAAAGAAAACGAAAGTTTTATAACAAAACTATGTCGAATAAAATCCAACATAACAGTGGAGCCTATACTAGCAGGTCTCATTATACCATCAATGTTAGCGAGGCTGGCTATACAGAATCTTAACTTGGACAAAACTTGCCGTGTTAAACTGAACTACAATGATACAATTTGTGATGCACTCATCGATAGAAAAGGCAACTTGACTGAGTTCGAAGGTGATATCCAAAAGATCATTTCAAACATAGAATCATGGAAGAGTGTGATACAGACTTCGATACCAACGCTGCTTGTGATATTCATGGGAGCGTGGAGCGATAGAACTGGGAACAGAAAAGTGTGTATATTAATGCCAATCTTCGGGGAGTTCATGGTGTGCATTAGCAACTTGCTCAGTACCTTCTTTTTCTATGACATTGGTGTTGAAGTGACAATGTTTTTCGAAGCTTTCTTCCCAGCTGTCACTGGCGGCTGGGTCATGGTCTACCTCGGGGTCTTCAGCTACATCAGTGATATTACAGACGAAGAAACCAGGACCTTTAGAGTGGGACTTGTGAACCTTTGCATGACTGCTGGCATTCCTATTGGAACAGCATTGAGTGGAATCTTGTTGAAGATATTGGGATATTACGGAATTTTTATAATATCTGGAGCTATTTATACGACTACTTTCTTCTATGGGTTGTTCTATTTGGAAAGTAATACTAAACCACGGACTGATAAGAATGAGAAGGTAAAAATGTTTTGTAATCTGTTTCATGTTTACTTCTGGAAATCTAACCTATATCTCTTTCCATCAAATTGATTTAAGAGTCAATTACAGGAATGCTAAAATATTTTGACCGCTCTAAACTTCGAACAATTAACTGCGCGGAAATTCTTTTTTTTTCAATTTGACTTAATTAAAAAACATTTTTTGAATATTCGCCATGATATGATCTTTAATTATTGCGTATTTTTTCGAGTACGCAAGATAGTTCGGAACGCGAAATTCAGAGTGATAAACTCGGTTTTCACCGTACTGTACAATGATAAGAATAATAAGGCGATTTGGCTTATTACTTTCCAGGTAGAACCAGTAACTTGCTCAGACATGGTAACATTGGTGAAAGAAACTGGAGAAGTGGCACTCAAAAAGAGGGAGACGAATTTCAGGAAAAAGATAGTCTTGACACTCCTTGTTGTTGCTATCATTTATGGACCAAGCCATGGTGAGTAAACAAACTTCTATTCATTTCAGGGCAGCAATATTAGGCACTACAACCACTTCTTCGTATACCTTGCATCTTATTCCTCATTATCGAAGGTCGAGGTTCTTCAATGTAAAGTCTGTTTTTTTTTTGTGAATCGATGTTTAGCCATTTGTATTAAGCGAGAAGTACTCTAGACCATCACAGATATGGACCACGCCTGATTTGTACATAGCGGCGCGTTCCGTGGCGTGGATCTGATGTAGTTCTGCAAGTCTAGTTTCCATAGAAGATGTATGCAGACCGACACGCCCAGATTGGCATACGTGGCACACGTGTGTGCAATGTAGTTCTACCTTTATCCTTGTTGATTCTACAACAGTATTGTGGATTCAATTAAATATTGTCTTTCTTTATTCTATTGCAAGACTCATATAACATCAAAATAAATGTGCTATTGTATATCAAGTAATATTATAAAGGCAAAAGTTTCTTTGGATACATGAGTATGTACCATCAAAGACACTTCCGCCTGACCACAGCTAAGTTCATTTTTGCTCGCACTTGAAACGAAAACTTCAACGGGTTTAGTTCGACACCGCGCTGCAGGCTTCAAGCGATTTTTTTTGTGATGAGGCAGAAATGACCGCGATGGTACATGTATGTTTGTGTTGTTGTTACTCCTTTATGCTCAAATAGCAGAACTGGATTGAATGAATATTGGTAGACCATGTCGTGGGAAAGCACATAAGATACTTTTATCCCAAGAGTCTGTTCTCCGAGATAATTTTCTACTCTCACGGGGGCAAGCCGTCTCCATATGACTCCAGATGTCATTGCTCAGTACTACATTTTAGTATCGTAATACGATTCGCGTTGACTGACCTTTTATCAGTAAACTACAATATTGTGTTATCTATTGATTAAATATTTACAAGAAGCCAGTTATTGTGACAATGTGACCGCTTATTACAGTTCACAATGAAAAGCCTATGTTCAGACGCAGATAATATAAATATAAGGTTTAGATGATAATTTTAAATTTGTTGTTTCATAATAGAAAGGTAAACGACCTCATTTAAAAATTACCGGTTTTTTTTTTTTTTTTTTTTCGGTGGGAAAAATCATCTTATGACAACCCCCGCTTTTGGGCGGAGCGGGAGATAGTGTCAGACTCTTACTGACTAAAAAACCCATCCCGTTCCTTCAAGCCTTCATACCGGGGCTCGAGCGCCCTTTCGGATAACCCTGGCCCCGGTAGGCTTCGACCCGGCTGGGCCCCTGCTGTTGCTGACAACTCCTTGAGGCGCGCGGGAACAGCGCGCGCCGTCGACGAGTGGTGAGGAAGAATGGCAATTTTCTGTTTCTGCTTTCTGATTGTTATATATCACGTACTAGCTTCTGCTAGCGGTTTCACTCGCGTGAAGGTAGATTTCCCCATACATACTTTGGACCCCTGTTTGGAACGAATTTTGGAAAACCTTTTTAGTGCTCGCCTACGGTATAAAAGGAAAGCCACCTCCTCCTCCTCCTCCTTTCCTTTTAGGTTCCAATAGTTTCAACTGTGTGTTGATATGTCAGTCAGTCAGTTTCAGCTTTTGTATATAAAGATTTCCTTAGCCTTAAAACCTGATGACTTAACCGATTACAGCCCTAGGTTACCCACAACAAATAATGTGACATTTAGTGATATCCTCCGCCCTGGGGCGTGCACAAAGGTCTGTCAGACTTGTACTGACAAAAACTACCACGGGGTCTGTGGATGCGATGTACAATTGAACGTTTCGGGTCCAAATTGATGGGGCGACATATATCTCCTAATTCGTCGACACGAAACGCCCTCTTCCAGTCCCCCAAAAAAGTCCATCTTTGGGGGACTGGAAGAGGGTGTTTCGTCCTTCCACGAAACCCGGTACGCCTGGTGCGGCGTGAGAGAGAACTTGTAGTCTCCCTTTCATTATGAGATGACATTCTCCCAGATGGAGATCACTGCATCTCAGGACTCGGCACAGGGCACTGCCGACCATGGGACGAACCATGGCTAGCAGTGACAGGTCGCCTCCTACTTCTGAAGCGAGGGCATGGCGCTGCTTCCTCTTCTTTCCTTGTGGCACACTTTACCCGTGTATGCCTCGCGGTGTCCTTGCTGTATTTCGTGATATACTCTACCCTGTTACGTATGTGTCACAACACTATTGTTAGTTATACGATTTATGGAAACTCTCTCTTATATTGTCTATGTCTTGAAATATACGCACGTCGTCTCAAGAGTTCTGGTTTTCTTTAAATATCATTTGGTGCTGCCTGCCCTGCTGCTCCTCCTAGCCATCATCACTTTAACAGATTCAGCCCAAACAAAATGTCACTCGAGCTTTTTTCTCTCACCTGATGGTAAGCGATAATGTGGCCGACGATGGAGAACGCTTACCTAATAGCAACCTATTTACTCTTGACTTAAAGACCCCTAGATTGTAGCTAGGTATCAGGAGTCTTCACAGAATATGTTATTTCCTGCTTAGCAAGTAGAACTACTTGAACATTTCATATATTGTTTTAACTTTGAGTTAAATATACACAAAAAGAATTGGTGTTATGATTTTAATTTTCCCTTTGTTTCAGGTGAACACATCATCACATACATGTACCTTAGGTACAAATTGAAATGGGACGCACTCAAGTACAGCTTGTACTCGACTTACAGTATTATAACGCATTCATTGGGTGAGTACTTACGTGTAACGCTAAACAAATTTTAGCAAAATAAACAACAACACCGGGGACAAACGCTTTTTTCGCGTATTCAGTTCTTCTTAGCGTGTCGATGGCGAAATAGAATAGAATAAACTTTATTGTACACCAAAATAGTAACAATTTCACAGAAACTTAAATCTATGAGTACAATGGTGGTCTTATTGCTGAAAGCGATGTCTTCCAGACAACCTTGGGATGGAATATAAGAACTTAAACTAAAAAAGGGGGTAGTCTGCGGTGTACTTCAGGCAATAAAAATCAAGGGAAAATTAATGAAGGAGAAAAATAATAATAATATATAAGTACATATGTACATAAAATTTAGCGGTGTATATACACCGCTAAATTTTGATCGTTTTAATCCCGTGGAGGGTCGATCCGGTACATGAAACACTATCGATTTGTAAAGATAAAATTAAAAAATAAAGTACCTTTTTTTCAAAACTCATATTAATTTACGCATGTACGAAATTAATTTCTACAGGAAAACGTCAACTGAGCGAGTCCAATGACTTGTAGGTAGTAGTCGGCGTTGCGTACAAACTACGTTTCATGTACCGGATCGACTCTTTACGGGATTAAAACGATCAAAATTTAGCGGTGTATAAATATATACAAAATATATTATGTGTTACACAATTAAATGGAATAAATATAGAATAAAGGTTAGCGATGAAAGAAATTAAATAGTTTTCTGTTTGGTCCCCAAGTGAAAGTAATATTACACAATGATGAATTACCATTAAAGGTTTTCAGTATTTGAATTACACGTTATACATTGACAGTTACGTGCTTAGATGACAGTGATGTAAAAAAATAGTTTGTGGCCAAAATATAGTTTAGTTTAAATATTCTTCTAATACATGAAAAATGGTTTGGTTCTGGAGTTGTGACCGCGTAGTAGCGTAGTTGAAATTGAAACTACATACAGAAACTACATCAGGTCTACGGTCCCTTCAAGCTGTGAAAAAATCAAAGGGAATAGCAGTTCGCATGGAACCCTCAGTGCGCGATTCAATTTTTTATTTAGAAGGCAATCGATTAATTTTGTAAAAAAAATCACTTTATAGTCATTATGTACTTACCAGAAAATACAACCGAATCCAGAAAATCCTTGGAGTTGGTAAAAAAGTACGTACATAATTTGTTGAAATTAGGGATTTTTACTCTACACTGTTACTGACAAAATTAAGTAAGGAATCATATTCTAGCATTGTTTTATTATGAGAACAAATAAATACATATTCTTTATTGTTCATAGGTAATTTTCCAAAATATTTCTCTTCAAAATTATACCACGATAAATTCTGAGAAGCAGGTAATGTACCAGCTTATTTTAAGAAGTCCATAAACTGCAGGCCATAAATCAGAATTATAAAATGAAAAGTAAACTTCAAAATTATCCTTATATGACTCCATCATAATAAATTATTCGTCCACAGTCTTTGTAACTTACATTCATATTTTAATCTCATAAAATCCTAGTCTTTTGTTCTTCAGAAAAATGGTTCAGGATTTACTCATTTATAAGTACAAAGATACGCTGTACGGTTTACAATAGGTAGTGTTATCGGTAGCTACGATGTCTTCCAGACAACCTTTGGATGGATAAGATATGATACTGTGAAATAAGCTCGTCAATAAACATTGGATTGAACCAGCGTCATTTAGCAATACACAGCATTTTTTTAAAGCATTTAAAGTATACAGTCATTTTTAGTTCCATTGCGGATGTATAGTATAGTCGACCTTATAATGTTGCCACTGTTGAGATTCAGGCCTCCTCTCTAGGAGAGGGAATGGTTGGTAATTACCAACCATTCCCTCTCCTAGAGAGGAGGCCTGAATATAATCCACCATGCGGGCCCAGTGCGGGTTGTCTTCGAATTTTTGGTTCTAGGACATGCCGGTTTCCTCACGATGTTTTCTATCACCGTTTTGAGAGCAGTGGTGATGAAATAAATTACTGAAAGTAAGGCGCCTGGCTGGGTTTGAACCCGTGACCTACAAATCGTAAGTCAGGCCGTTACCATTTGGCCACCACTGATCTCCACGGATACGGATTGCGTTTTCGTAGTATTTAGCAGAAAATGTATGAAGTCAGCCTTCTCAACAAGTTTTGCTGAGGTAATCAATACTACGATAGCATTCCCAGCTCTATATTGTGCAGCTGTTTACACACTAGAGATACAAAGCTGCACTACAATACCTAACCATTAAATTGTGCGAATAATTTAAACAGCCACTAAACATCACTCGACAAAATCTTGCCAATAACTCAATAGCATAATTTATATATGTTGCGCCAAACGTGTCATCAAAGTATCCTTTAGAATGAGAACCCTTAAGGCTTATAGTCCTTTGAACCAAAATTAAATCTGTCCAAAATTAAATGGACAGATCACTGTACCCGCCTAGCCGGCAGTACGAGCATCTGTGCATTTAATTGCGGTCAGCTGCGCTCGGATAGAGCCCCGCTGATCTTTAATGCCATTTTCTTTGCGAAATATTGATTGACATCGCTATGTTCACTTTGAAGAATATTTAACCACCAATTTTATATGTGAAAATGTTTCTAAGCAAGCTATGCAAGCAATGCTAAATATTTTTTTACGTAGTGGATTATGGCCCATTCCCTGTCCTAGATAGGAGGCCTGAGTTCCAACAGTGGGAATATTATAAGGCCTACTATGCTATGCTATGCTATGCTAATAATTTAAAATGGGTTACATTCGTCATCGTTGTGAGAAGTTGTTCTCCGTTGTACCTTTTAGTGCACATACCAAAGTACACGTCTTTCTACTTCTAGGAGCGTTATTCTCCATCAGCGTGTTCAGCAAACGCTGGGGCTTCCACGACTCGATGCTGTGCCTCATCTCCATCATCAGCAAGCTAGCTGGTTCCATTCTCATAGCCCTCGTGCAGACTGATTTCCACATGTTCATGGGTATGTATTTTTAATTCTCGAAATATTGCTCATTAGGTTTCGCCCTAGGCTTCGCCCGCGTACATAAAATATAGCCTACATCACTCAAGAATAAAGCAGCTTTGAGGTCAGTACAGGACAACAGTTAGACAGACAGAATTATCTACTCAAACCCCAAGCAAACCACGGCGTTCGCGCGATTTCGCGCAATTTCGGTTAAACACCAAGCGAACGTCGCAACCGCAACCACCGAAACACCGCGCTGCTTCGTTATCATAACAAAGTAGCGTGTCGCGCGACTGCAGCGCCGGTGTAGCGCAGCAGTCGCCCGTTTTTTATTCATATGCAATAACAAAGCAGCGCGGCGGCAGCGCTGTTATCGCGGTATTTTGCGGCTAATTTGAAGGCGCCCTTACCGCAGCCCTGGAACTCAGAAGGGTTTTAGTCAATAAAAGACTGATACTCTCTCTCGCACCACCCAGAGCGAGACAAGTCGCTTGATGATTTCCCAACTAATAAAATATAATATGATCTATTAAAGGTGATTTCAATTGATGTATTTCTTTCCAGTTCCATTGATAGAGATCTTGAACGCTACAACTTTCACATCACTAAGATCGATGGCATCTAAGCTGGTGCCAAGCGAGGAAATGGGTAAGAGAAAAAAGAAAACATATTTATTCTGCCCGAATAGACGCACAAATAATAACAAAGACTCGCACTTGCACTGGGCAAGTGCGAGTCTGTTATTATTGGTGCGTTTTCGCATTCGCATTTGTGTTGTCGGATTCGCGCCATGAGGGTTCCATACAAATTTACCTGTGTAAATAGTTTAATTCTGGTATGGGCATCGATATATATGTACTACGCACTAGATTAGGCGTGCTGAACACTCACTTCAATCGAATCCGTTGCACTGAATTCTAGGCAAATTGACATTGATGACTTTAGTGCAATTTTGACGTTCATACAGTGTGAGAGCGGTGCTTATAAATTCAAAAGAAAGTGAATTTGGGACGTAAATAATAATTCAGTAGTCATGAAAGTAAAATAATTGACTATTCGTAGCAAAAATTCGTTCACAATGATGGCCTTGTGCGAAGGCGCATTATCGTGGTGCAAAATCCAAGAATTTTCTTTCCACACATCTAGCCTTTTTCGTAGAATGTGCTCTCTTAAATGCCGCATAATGCGCAAATAATATTCTTTATTTACCGTTTGACCTTCCGGTAAGAATTCTGAGTGCATAACACCGCGATAGTCAAAGAAAACAGTCAACATGACTTTGACTTTTGATCGACTTTTGCGTGGTTTTTTCGGTTTTGGTTCAGTTGGAAGGCGCCACTCTGAAGCTTA
Organism: Mythimna ferrago; assembly: GCA_910589285.2. NCBI lineage: Eukaryota > Metazoa > Arthropoda > Insecta > Lepidoptera > Noctuidae > Mythimna > Mythimna ferrago. The sequence goes on from OU342679.1 coordinate 23,838,593, forward strand.
TTAACTTGTTTGCATGTCAAACTCGTAAACCCACGTCTCGTCGCCAGTAATAATGCGTTTCATGAATGTTGGGTCGGAATTGACTCGTTCTAGCATGTCCTCTGCGACTCTCATGCGATTGAGTTTTTGGAGAAAATTCAGGTCTTTTGGGACTAGCCGAGCGGCAACATGTTTCATACCCAAATGATTAGTTTAAATGGTACGGATCGACTCGTGAAATACAGAAAGTTCGGCGGCTATCTCTCTCAAACTTGAATGAGGATTTTCAGCCACTATTTCCTTCACTTTTACGATGTTAACTTCAGTTGCAGAGGTTGATGGCCTACCAGAGTGAGACAAATCTTCCATCACATCTCGACCACTTTTGAATGCTTTGTACCACTCACAAGAATGTGTTTTTGATAAAGTCGATTCACCGTAAGCCTTCTGTAACATTTTCAGTGATTTAGAACACGAAATTCCATTGGCGATGCAAAATTTAAGACAAACTCTTTGTTCGCTGTTTTTGTCCATTATGAAATTCGCAATACACACTAGATATGATATAACTAAAAACAGCACTGAATTTAATATAAATAACAGATGCAACTCAAACTCCGCGCCAAAATGGAAAACAGTTGTGCCAACAAAAAAATCTAAAATTTGAATTTGGAACCATAAACAAATCATCCATTCCCGATACTTTTTTGACTGAATGTAAACTCTTACTTTATGTAAAATTTCAGGATTCTGGGTCAACGCGATCCCCTTGAGTCTTGAAAGATAAGTTTTTTGCTAAATAAACGGACTTAGGTATCTTTTTTCCTGTTAAGTTTCCGTTTTATTTTTTCATATAGAGAGACCGCAGATTTAAGTATATGGTTTTAATTTCAACTCGATACGTCCACGCGTTCCCGAGATAAAGGGTCTTGACAGATTGACTGACAGACACACAGACAAACGGACGGACAGACAACAAAGTGATCTTATAAGGGTTCGTTTTTTCCCTTTGAGGTACGGAACCCTAAAAAAACAATAAATTGACACAAAAAAAAAAAAAAAAAGTGTAAAAATAAATAAATTTAAAGTGAGAAAAAGAAGAGAAAGTGAGAGTGATTAAGTGTGTGTGCGATGGTGAAAGGGAAAGTGGGACTTTTTCTATGACATATTGGATAAACCCTGATGTAAGCATAGAAAAATCCTGAATGGCAACTTATCAGAAATTCAAATAGGTGAAAAAACTTAGCTAACCAAACTTGTATGTACTTTTTGCATCTTGATTTTAAGAATTATTTAAATAAACATGTTTTGACATCATATCGGGTTTTCTCGAAGGTTAAGGCAACTGCACGGTGTATGTACCTGTAACTACATTACCATAACTTTGAAAGAGAAAACGCAAACTGCAGCTTTCGATGTTCTTTCCAAAAAAATCGGTAACCGAGTCCGAGTTGTCGATGGCGCGTAGTGTTTCACGAGCGCCTCAAAGAGATATCAGCAAAACCGTAGGGGCATGCAGGGTCGGAGCCTACTGGGGCCATGGATCGACTTCTGAAAGGGACACTCGTGGTCCGAGAACACAAATGGCAACTGAAGGAACATAACGTCACCCTCCATGCTAACTGTCGTAACTAGCAACTGATATTTTTCCAGGAGAACAGTTTTTCGTTCGGGCGTTAAAATCAAGTTTCTGTAGTTGCGTTAGCTGTAGCTTTCTTTATTAATGAATCAATAAGTTTTTTATATTGCTCTTGGCTTATTCTTTAAGTTAGTAATGGCCCTAAAGCACTAAGGTACGAAGGTAGTAAGGGTATTGTTTCCTTTTTTTCGCAGTTACGCAAAACAAAATACGTGATTATCTTCTAAACGGTAAACGACACAGATACGACGATTAGGGAGAACTTATTCAAAATAATGTTATGAACACGTTGGTACAGTGCAGATACGCCTGTTTGTGAGATACGACAGTTAGTGGGGAGGGCGACGATATACAAATACAAATACAAATACAAAAATTTTATTTGTGCACACAGGTACAATTTAGGTGTTACAATTATTTGTATAGTGTCTCTGTGTTCTGCCACAGTAAGTGGCATACAAATATTAATAATAATAACATAGGTATTTAATACTACTAAAATAAGTACCTAAACGGATACACAGGGTATGCTTACTCATTTTATAATATTTAGTACAACACTTTATATTGTTGGACGTACATATTTATATTAAATATTTACTATTATAAAACAAAGATGCATATTTACTTAATTTATTACATGCACGCTTATTTTCTTTTCAACATAATTATACCTACCTATATATACACATTACATTATTGCTTTACCTTCTACATTATGAGTTACTATTTACATGAATGTTATTTCCTTACTATAAGAATACCTTATTTTCTTATAAATTAAAATATAATAACTAACTTAGCTTAACTATACTTATTAGATAACACATAATTATCAGTCTCATAATCCGATAGGAATTCACTAACTGAGTAGTATGTTTTTTTAATTAAAAATTTTTTCAGTTCCTTTTTGAATATATTTAAATCATTGATTTGACTTACAGATTTAGGTATTTTATTATATATTTTTGGAGCCATTCCAAGAATATTCTTATCAAATAGAGCAGTGGTATGACTGATTGCCTTAATTTTATTACAATGGCGTCGGCTGGTGACTTTTTCAAATAATTCCGGATGGCACTTTATAAATACTGCTAATTCAAAGATGTATAGAGATGGTAAAGTCAGTATATTAAGAGTTTGAAAGTGTGGTCTGCAAGTATCGGGTAATCGTATATTACAAATAGCTCTTACGCATTTCTTCTGAGCCTTAAAGGCTTCCTCTCTATCAGTAGAATTTCCCCAGAATATGATAGCGTATCTCAGGGTAGACAAAACATATGCATTGTAAGCTGTTAAAACTGCTTTCTTAGCAACGACCTTAGAAAGCATATATAATGCATACGAGAACTTATTAAGTTTCTTGCAGATGGCATCAATCTGTGTTTTCCAGGTCATGTCTTGGTCAATCCATACACCCAAAAATTTTGTAGTATTGACTTGCTCTATGTTTACATTTTCATAGTTAACCTTTATGTTGCCTAATGTGTTTGTTTTCTGTTTGTAATGTACAATTTTCGTCTTATCTAAGTTTATTTTCAGGTTATTTACATTGAGCCACTCGATAATTGATTTAATTGCATCGTTAACTTTCTTCTCATATGTTTGAATACTTTCTCCATTATCAATAGAAAATATTAAAGTACAATCATCAGCGAATAGAACCACTGGATAATTTACAATTTTAGGAAGATCATTTATGTATATTAGAAAAAGCAATGGGCCCAACACACTACCTTGAGGGACACCAAAGCGAACCTCTCTGGGATCTGAATTGAAGAATGTTTCAGTTTTATTCTTAGGACAAATTTTAGTTATTTGTGTGATCTGTTTTCTATTACTTATGTAAGATTTGATTAAATCAAGAATGTTGTCCCTAATTCCGTATGCTTCAAGTTTCCTTAATAAAATACTAAAATCCACATGGTCAAAAGCTTTGCTCATGTCCATGTACAGGGCTGACACTGGAATTTTATTATCTATATTATTCAGTATCTTTTTGATCAAATCATGCACAGCCAAATTCACAGTAATATTTTTTCGAAAGCCTTTCTGCTCTATTGTAAATAAGTTCTTTTTTTCAAAATATTTATATATAGCCTTGTAAATAAACTTCTCAATAATTTTGGAAAAAACTGATATTAGTGCCACTGGTCTGTAGCAGCCTAGGTCATCTTTTTTGCCTTTTTTGAAAAGAGGTCGAACTATAGATATTTTTAACTGACTTGGATACTTACCATGCTCAATGCAAAGGTTTATTATGTAGCTGAGTATAGGTGAAATTATGATGGAAACATATTTCACGATTTTGGTACTTATGCCATCATGACCTGTGCTTTGAGTATTCTTAAGTGATTGAATAATTTCGTATATATCTGGTGGTGTAGCGGGTGGCATAAATATTGAATTTAGATGACTAAAAGTTATATTTGGCTTATTAATTTTCTTATTTACGGTTGGCTGTACTAAATCAATATAAAAGTCATTAAAAACTTGAGCTATTTCTTGAGGTTGAGTTATAGTTTTTTTACCTAATTTTATTTTAGAAATACTTGGATTTGGTTGTTTTGGTTTGTTAGTTTTTATTACGTTCCAAGTTGCTTTTAACTTATTTAGAGATGTTTTAATATAATAGTCATTTTGGGCTTTCTTTGTAAGTTTCAAGATGTGCTTAAGACGTATTGAATGATTTTTGAATGTAGTTTTATTTTGCCTATTGGGATGTAATCGATACTGCCATAGAAGTTCTCTTTTACGTTTGCAACATTTTCTAATGCTATCAGTTAGCCAAATTGGTTTTTTATGTAGAGTATTCTTCACTTTAATTACTGGAAAACATAAATCATAAAATAGCTTGAACAACTCAAAGAAACTGTTAAATGCTTCCTCAGGATTATTTTTCTCAAAACTTTCATTAAAAGATAGGCTTTTAAGGCAATCTGCAAATTTTGTTATATTGTCAGTACTATAGTCACGTCTGTATGTAAACCAATAATTGAACATAGGTTTTTTCTTCATTGGACATATCAGTAACTGCGCTGTGTGATCTGACAATGCAAGATCAAGAACTTCCGATTTAGCATTTAGGATATTATGAAAAATGTTGTCAATGCATGTGCCACTACTTATACGGGTTGGCTTACTTATTCCTATTTTTATATTATAACTTAGCAGCAGGTGTTCTAATTGTAAGGATCTTTGTGTTTTTTTTAGAGTATTAATATTGAAGTCGCCAGTAATTATAATTTGACTTTTAGGATTTTTACAGAACGAGTTCAACAAAAAATTTAGTTTCTCGAAAAATATATTAAACATCTCATTACTTTGGTTAGGTACTCTATATATACAGATAACAATAATACGCTCATCTAACAGTTCTATTCCGCAACACTCAACAACATTTGATACACTACACTTATCGACGTCATCAAGAACTTTGTATGATCGGCTGTTTCTTACTAGAATACAAGAACCTCCGTTTCTGTTGTTTCTACTAAAGTGTGATGCAAGAGTGTAGTTCGGTATATACAACTGGGATTCATCTCCATCTTTCATGTTATGCTCTGTTATCGTTATTACGTCTACTGGTTTACCTTTCTCAGCTAGTTCGCATAAATTAATAGTTAAAATATCAGACTTATTTATTAGACCATTAATATTTTGATGAAATATCAACAAACCATTATTCACGAAAAAAACTATTTTGTATAGAATTTACTGTCTGATTTTGAGTCCCATTCATAGAAAGGTTTACATTATTTTTAGCTATTGGTAAATCGGTCTGTGTAGATTTGTCAACTAATGTTTTCTTCTGGCAAGAGATGTTTGTTGTATTATATAATTTACAAAAATTTAAGTTATGTTCAAGACGAAGAAGTTCTCTTAAAAGTAATTTACATAAGTTTGTAACAAACTGGCCGTATCTTGGTGTGTAACGACTGTATGCCATATCTACATAGGTTACATTGTTCTGATTTTTACAAATGATTCGCAGCAAAATATGTTCCTTGCGTATCCTTGTATTACAGACAAAACTGTAAATGACTGACTCGCCCTCTCGCTCCGCCCTAGAGCAGGAAAAGTCATTAGATGATTTCTCTAAAAAAAGATTCCGCTTAATGGGGGAGGGGATGCGTTTCGACATACATTTTCACTGTTTTTCATACAACCGCTCTTACGCCAATAGGACGTTATTACACATTTTTCATTAGATATTTTGGAAACTCAGTATCTTGTGGATATTATCTAGGCTTCTATGGAAATCAATTTATAAATTTGTGTAAAACTAATCCAGTTAATCCTCTGAAAATCTGCTATTTTGCATGAGCTTTGACACTTCATAATTTACTCAAAAATTAAAAAAGTCAAAAAGTACAACCATACAAGCCTGGCAAATTTTGTCAAGATTCTAAATAATGACAATGTTTTTCCAAACCTCTTAAGGGTTAAAAAAGAAACACGTATTTCCTGGAACAAGTTTAATAAAATATTCGAGTAAATCACGGAATTATCGAATGCTAACACAGTTTTCAGGCGTTATCTATCTTTTTTCGCGTTGCCTTTTCGTCAAACATCGCGTTGGATTGCGTTAGATGAAGTAATAAGCTTTTAAATCATGTTCGATGTTGACGATAGGCGAGTGGAAAAGCAGCCTCTTAATGGAAATTACTTGAGTTGAAAATCAAACCCAGGATAGCTCATGTTTAACAGTTATATTTATATGAAATTCTAAACCAACCTTTTTCAAACTTTCCAGGTAAAATGAACTCCCTCTTCAGTCTGGTGGAAACCCTGGCTGCGCTGATGTTTGATCCTACATATTCGAAGCTATACTCCAACACAATCACGGTGTATAGCGGGGCTGTCTACGTGTTTAGCGCTCTTATGGCGCTGCCAGCGATCTGCATACTCATGTACGTTATGTCTGTTATGTTAACCTGGTACAAGATGTTCTCTATGTACTCGAAGCTGTACTCCAACACAATCACAGTGTATAGCGGGGTTGTCTACGTTTTTAGCGTACTCATGTAAGTTATGTTAGCCTTGTAAATGATGTTCGGTCCTATGTACTCCATCACGATCACAATCACAGTCTATAGTGGGGGGGGGGGGGGGGGGGGGCTGTCTACGTGTTTAGCGCTCTTATGACGCTGCCGGCGATCTGCATACTCATGTAAGTTATGTTAGCCTGGTACAAGATGTTCTCTATGTACTCGAAGCTGTACTCCAACACAATCACAGTGTATAGCGGGGTTGTCTACGTTTTTAGCGTACTCATGTAAGTTATGTTAGCCTTGTAAATGATGTTCGGTCCTATGTACTCCATCACGATCACAATCACAGTCTATAGTGGGGGGGGGGGGGCTGTCTACGTGTTTAGCGCTCTTATGACGCTGCCGGCGATCTGCATACTCATGTAGGTTATGTTAGCCTGGTACAAGATGTTCTCTATGTACTCGAAGCTGTACGCCAACACAATTACAGTGTATAGCGGGGTTGTCTACGTTTTTAGCGTACTCATGTAAGTTATGTTAGCCTTGTAAATGATGTTCGGTCCTACGTACTCCATCACGATCACAATCACAGTCTATAGTGGGGGGGGGCTGTCCACGTGTCTAGCGCTATTATGACACTACCAGTGCTCAGCATACTCATGTAAGTGATGTAAGACCTGGGTGATTCTTTGAAACCGAGAGAATGTCTGATTCATCTGGCCTAGTTTTCATACCTATTTTGTGTCGTAAGCCAGTGGGCGAAAATGAGTGCCTTTGATACATTTAGTGATTGGGGAAAACTAATTTGCAAATAAAGATATCAAATTGTAACGAAGAAACTAGGCCAGATGAATGAGACAGTCTCTCGGTTTCAAAGTATCACCCGCCTACTGTCCACGGACGCGTAGCTTCATAGACGCGTATTTGTCATTATAAGCTTGGTGTACGCCTGCGTGGAGCTTACATACGAAACTATGAATTGATTGGCTGTCAAAATGTTAAGATAGGTCAAACACAACGACGCGGTTTTACTAAACCTTTTAAGGCAGATTTATGACTAAGTATAAAGTACTACTCGTATTTGAAGTTATTTTTCAATACACTTACTCGAAAACCAGCTCTTAAAGCTTTTAGGCATGCAATGGACTATTTTCCACACTAGTGCAGAAAAGTGCGCGTGCTCTCCCCGCCACAATTTTATTACATTTATTATCAGGCTGGGCGCGCATCGACCCCCACGAGTCGACGGTCAACCCCCGTTTATTAATTTCTTCGAAAGTGCAGTGAAAAAAGTCGTTTGACACACGTGCAAAGTCACTGCAGCCCTCGGCTCCATAAAACACTGCATACGGCTCGTGGTAATTCCGCCTCGGCCGCAATGGCAAACTTTCTGCACTTGTATCAATATGTACTATTTCAATCAATGAAAAGCATGTCAACATCTTGTTCAATGAGTCAGAAATATGCAGTCTCCTCTTTCGCATCATTACAATCTTATTGTCATCTTAGTCATTAACAATGTCAGACAATTCCTCTCGGAAATTTGCAACAAATTCAAAACCGAGCCAACGTTGTCATAATATTTTGATTGGTCTGAGAACCAATGGATAAACAAAGAATGATCTTACGAGCAGGAAATGCGGTAATTAGAGAGAGAAAAATGTGCACTGACGATGAATGTTTTGATAAATGGATTGTTAGATTTGTCATTCATTTGACATATCATAAAATAACTGCGGCGCCGGCGCTCCTGTATCTACCTTGTTTCAGGTATGGGTTGCCTGTTGGCGTTGGATGTTGGAGGACCAAGATACTAGCTAGATGCTAGGATCTTGGTCCTCCAACATCCTAGCTTGACAGGCCTGTTAGTGCAGTGGTTAGTGGCCCCGACTGTAATGCCGGAGTTCGTGAGTTCGATTCCCACCCAGTACAAAAATGTTTGTGTTATGAGCATGATCACCCAGACACATAACAAATTATGTCTGGGTGTATTTTATCTATAGTATGTATGTATTTAGAAATATGTAAGTATGTTTATCAGTTGTCTAGTGCTCATAACACAAGCTCTGCGTAGCTTGAGACTAGATAGCGTTGTGTGATAGTTGTGGAATATAATATATAGCTAGATAAATTAAATAGCCACATGTTGGATCATATGCAATCTTTGATGCGATGCAATCTCTGATGGTGAGGCGCACTAGTTTATGAGTCTATTCACTGTTAGACAGCCTCTTCAAAGTTTCGCTACATGAAGCCGTGTGCATGGTGCAGGATGTACACGGCATAGATACCCACAGTTGGTCTTAATCTATGGAATGGCTATTTCATGAAAGAGTTAATTTTGGTGGGCTACGTTGGAGTATCTCCCCTAAATACAACATTAACACTAGAAATAGTTTAAGTTTAATCTCGGAAGTAAACGTATACATCTTAACTATTAAAAATATTATAAACTAATAGGTACATAAACAAATACTTATAGTAATAATATGTACAAACGGGTAAAAAATAAGGAACTTATAGGGCGTCAAAAAATTCGTCCACATCGATGTCAATAGGAAAAGTGCCAACAACGGCATCATTGTCACGCAGTTTGAGCCGTTTGGGGTTGAAACACTAGGGCCATAGGGTCCGAGAGCTTATCGAGTTGTTCGGGATATCAGCAAACGACGAATAAGCATTGCTATCCAGCGTGGCAATGCTGCCAGCGTTCTGGGCACGCTAGACATAATAATATTAATTGTTTGCCTTGTTCCAGATGGTTTTTCGCACAGCACCGAAAAGAATTGGCAGAAAAACGGACACGATCTAAGGATGTTGAGACTGTTTATGAAATAGTTCCTACAAAAGATGAAAAAGAAAAAGAAGAGATATAAAATCGTTAATTGTGGATTCTGTTTTATTTAATTGTTGACCTGATGGATGAGAGAACGATCAGGCAAGCTGATCCAGTGGAGCGTATAGTAGCTGAATTCGGATTGATCGATGTTATCGGTTTTTATTCGACGTCAGTGGTTTTTATTTGGGTTTTTTAATAAGATGTTAAGTGTTTTTTTACGACGTAAATGGTTTTCATTACGGTTTTTATACGATGGCAACTGTTTTTACTTTATGCACTAGTAAAAAACTTAACTTAATGCCTTAGGCATTTTCTATCAGTCAACCTAAGGGTAGTGCAGAAAGACAAATACAAAAGAAAAAAGTACCATAATAGTATTATACATACATAAGCAAACAATGTTATTGTGAAAAAACGAATCCAGCCAATCAATGCTGTGATGTTTTTACGAGTACCAACTTTTTTTTTAAATGATATAAACTAGTGCTTGATTGCGATCTCACCTGACGGTAAGCAGTGATGCAATCGTTGATAATGAATCGTACTAGTTTATTAAGAGTTTATCACTCTAGCCTTGAGGACACAAATTAAAATCGGACGGAAAGACCGCAGCAGGCAAATTGCTCCAGTTCTTCGATGTACAGCTGCCACCACGGATATTGAACACTCGGCGTCAGAGTGGGGATCGCTTTGCGCTTTCCATACATTGGCGAGCCAATCGTCGTCGTCGGGAGGTACGTGCTGCAAGCGCAATGAACGAATCACGAGTGGCGTCTATGACGCGATGTGCGGCGAGCCAAACACTGACGCTCCCCGCCCCCGCGTCTCACGTCGCACCACCTAAAGAGACCCGATTTTTGACTTCTGCGCAACTTGAAGCCAGCGTTCAATATCCGTGGTGGCAGCTATACGCGGTTGGGCGAATTGTTCCAGTCCTTTGATGTACACGGTACACATCTTGTGAATGTGTAGTTTTCATTCGGGGTTTTATACGATGTCAACTGTTTTGATTCAACGTCGTTTGTTTTCAATGTCTATCGATGGCGTAGAATATAGATCAACGATCGACTATCGATATAGAATGTCGATTATGTGTTAAGGTGACCTGTATCAACTGATTACAGCGCCATATAATTTATTTAGGTATCATTAAACAGTATTTATTCTGCTGTAGACTTAATCATTGCTGAAATCAGAAAAATAATTAGTAAAGAATCAGGGATGGTACAAATCTGGTATTTGTTTATTTTTAGGTACAATAAACAAGAAGAATAAGACTTTTTTATCCAATGGCTGAAGTTAGATGTGTCTGAATAAGGGAGGCCTTTGCCGAGCATTGGGACTTGAGGGGCTAATAATATATTCATGTTTTTTTAGTTAATTTATTGTGATATATTAATATTTAAATATTACGTTTATAGCATCTAAGCATTTTAAATAAATGAATCAATAAAAAAAACCCTGCTTATTAATCCTGTACCCCTAGCTAAGTTGATAATCTGCAATCGTTAACGCTAGTAGAAAACTTCAAATGTACGAGAAAGACGTCATCTCAACGCTCAGTCACGTGGTCAGAACAAAAGGATAGGGGTCGTGGCCAACTCGAGGCGTTCGACGCAATAGAAACGGTTGTAATTTGGCTAGGGGGGCAGATTTGTTACTGAGAAAGTTTTGATTTGCGTAATTAATGTTCATTATCAATCAATGATCTTTCTTTCTAATTTTAACTAGGACATTACTGAAACCCCTTACCTTGGAGAGCACCTAAACTTGTTGGTTCCGGTTGTCATTTATAGATTTTTGGCAGTCGTTACAGGTAGTCAGACGTCAGAACATCACTGATCATCAGTCTGTACAAGAAGTATCGTGTAGCCCAGAAGCTGGGTTATGGAGGTCTGATACGCAGTCGCTCCAGGTAATGGGGATTCAGCCGCATTCGTTTCGAATGGAAGCCTACCCCAAGCTTGTCGGGAGACAAAGGGATAGGGAGATAATGATCAATCAAATATCACTGATCATAAATTTATTCAGTATGATTTAAAATTGCCAACCCTACAGTAAAATATGTTTTCAATGCATGATATTTACATAGGTAGGTATTGAAGTATTTCTCAGAAATTTATAAATAAGTTGAATCTGTGGGATTTCCTGCATTACTTGCATTATGTTAGATCTAATTGACAACGAACAAGGTGGTCTCATTTATATAATAATGAATCTATACTATATTTAAACATACTACATTATCTACATTAATATAATAAAGAGGAATAGTTTGTTTTTTTTTGTTTGTAGGAGGTAATCTCTGGAAGTACTGGTCCGATTGCTAAAATTTTTTCACCGATAGAAAGCTGGTTTATTCCTGAGTGACATAGGCTATACTTTATGTACGCGAACGAAGTCGCGGGCAAAAGCTAGTACTATACAAGGTGTAAGGGACAGCCTTCCACAAACTCGAAGGGCTTGTTCAGTAGACGAAACTGAACAACCATCCACAAAAATTTTTTTCAGGAAACGAAAAATAAATTCGGCCTCTCCATACAAACTGTCCTATCAAGTTTATAATTTTCTATGGTGAGGCGCATTTTTGTTTTCGTTTCCAGAAAAAAAAAATTGTGGAAGGTTGTTAACTTTCATCTACTGAGCAAGCCCTTAAAGTTTGTGGAGGGCTGTCCCTTACACCTTGTATATAAACATACTACATTATCTACACTAATATAATAAAAAGGTAAAGTTTGTTTTTTTATTTTTTTGTTTGTAGGAGGTAATCTCTGGAAGTACTGTTCCGATTACTAAAATTTTTTCACCGATAGAAAGCTGCTTTATTCCTGAGTGACATAGGCTATGTTTTATGTACACGGACGAAACTGCGGGCAAAAGCTAGTGTGTAATATACTAAATCGGAAGAGTGTTTTTGTTTGTTTAAACGCGATAATTGCCAGTAGGGTTATTTATTAATCGTTAAAATAATATAGCTAAAGAATATTATTAAATTAAATTCTAGCACTATGTAGATAGATTAAATAAATTATTGAATAACAATTATTCATCATCATCATCATCAACCTTTTTAATGTTCCCACTGCTGGGACTCAGGCCTCCTCTCTAAGAGAGGGAATGGGCCGTAATCCACCATGCGGGCCCAGTGCGGGTTTGTGGATGTCACATGTCTTCGAATTTTTGGTTCTAGGACATGCCGGTTTCCTCACGATGTTTTCCTTCACCGTTTCGAGAGCAGTGGTAATGAAATAAATTACACAAAGTAATGCGCCTGACAGGGTTTGAACCCGCGACCTACAACTCGTAAGTCGGAGCCATTACCACTCGGCCACCACTGCTCTCAACAATTATTAAGATTATTAAAATTAAGAGTACAAAATTAAAAATAAGTGTAGGTACCCATGGTGTCCCATAGACTTTTTTTCAGATTCATTACGAATAGCGTAGGCTATAATACATCACGCTATTACGGAAGCGGAGCAGAAACCACGGGCGCGGTGAAAGTTTGTGAGTGTCTGTTTGTTACATCTTCACGCCCGAACGGCTGAACGGATTATGATGAAACTTGGCACATGGTAATCCATGTCCTGGAATAGCACATAGAATACTTTCTACTTTCACACCGGTGAAGTCGCTGGTAACAGCTACATAATGTATATTTCATCACTTTTTTAGCTGCGACTCAAGGTCGATAAGCTCACATCAGAAATTTATAGTCAACAAAATTGAATATTATATTTTTTTTTCATGTAAAAACTCGTTTCTTCTGACGTGTTTACTTACCACTTGGATACAAAACCTGTTGCTTAACTATTCTATTAGAGATGCTGCTTTGTTTATTTTTTGTAAATATTCGTTACTTAATGGTAATTCGGTTTTTTGATTGCCTATAAATCTATGAAAACTCGGCAGTCGTGTATCTACATTTTTTTATTTGATACTATCGGCCCGTCCTGGCTTCTCATGGGCAATAAATATAGCCTATGTTGCTCAGGGTGAATGCAGCTTTATAATGGTGAAAGAATTTTTGAAAGCGGCACAGTAGTTTTTGAGTTTATTAATTACAAACATACACCCAAAAATACAAATCTTCCCTCTTTATAATATTAGTATAGATAAACCTGTGCTTGACTGCGATCCCACCTGATGGTAAGCAGTGATGCAATCGTTGATGGTGAGACGCACTAGGTTATTAAGAGCCTATTCAATCTAACCTTGAAGACGTCTAAATTACAATTGGACGGAAAGACCACAGCAGGTAAATTGTTCCAGTCCTTCGATGTATGCGGTATAAACGACGAAACGAAACGCTTAGTCCGAACCGTAGAAGTTGTAACAACGTAAGGGTGGATACCTGCCGTACATCGGGTTGTCCGATGGTAGAAACGAGATGGCGGAATCAAGTTATGCAATTCACGCGCACACTCTCCAAAATGCGTCCTGTAAATACCGAAAGGCTGGTTACCCTACGCCTGTGCTCGAGGCTTTGTATTATAGATTGGATTTCGTCAAATAAATCATCTTGCTCTGGATGGAGCGAGAGACAGTGTCAGATTTTTACTGATTAAAACCCTCCCGTGTTTCTTTAGCTGCCCTTTGAGTTCCTGGGCCATGGTAACTCTTTTGAACAATCCCGCACTACATCGTGTACCTATTACGAATTCAAAATGGGTGAGAGTCAGAATGGCGGATGTTTCACTGCAAAATAAATTATAATAATTAACAATAAAATGTACCTAAAATGTACTACTCAGTAGGTACCTAGATCTAAAATATCTGTACCTACTTCAGAATATTTTTTTTTCAAAATTAAGGTACACCGCGGTAAAAGGGATACCTACGTCAGTGCGAAAGCCGTATCATCGAAGTTTGTTTCTTCGAAAACTTTTCAACGATATCTCTATACTGCGACGCCTTGTTAAGTCGACTTTTTGTTACTGCGATAGTTCGTTACATCGAAAAACTTTACTGCGAACGATTTTAAAGCGGAAACATCATACTGCGAAGCTTTGTTCAATGGATGTCTTGTTACTACGATGATAATTATGTTACTTAGGAATACTTAACTTTTAATTTTGTTACGATTTTCAACACCAAACGTTTGTTTTAAGAATGTTTTACATATATATGTATATAAAAGTAAAGAGCGCTATCTGTCATGAATATCAGTGTTTAAGTAAATATCGTAGGCCATTGCAATGTTTGTCTAAATCATTCTAGCTATAAATGACTAAAACATATGCCAAACTCAACCGGACTGGGACCGCTCTCAACCTCGGGAGTCCAGACGCCTCCTGCCGGAGGCTCTACGCGGGGATCGTTCGGTCCATGGCCCTCTACAGGGCGCCGGTGTGGGCGCTGTCGCTGCAAAAGCGACCGGCGGCCATTCTGAACGCCTGCCAGAGGATCATGGCAATTCGGATGGTGCAGGGATACCGGACGATTTCCCGCGAAGCGGCGAGCCTTCTGGCTGGCCTACCACCGTGGGATTTGGAAGAAACAGTCCTTGGACACATGCACGATATGCACGTGGAGATGCAACGCCGAGGTGAAAGTACTCTGCCACGACAGGTCACGGCATGGCGGACAGAGCTCCGGCGGGATCTCATGGTGGAATAGCGTCAGCGACTATCGCAACCCAGTGCTGGGCACGCCACAATCATGGCGGTAAGTCCCTTCTTTGAGGCGTGGCTGGAAAGACCTCACGGCGTCCTTACCTTCCGCATGACACAGGTCCTCACCGGAAATGGCAAGTTCGGGAGGTTCCTGTTCCGAATTAAAGCGTAAGAGACGCCCGGGTGTCGCCACTATACGGAACGCCCGGAGGACACGGTGGAGCACACAGTCGAGGTGTGCCCTGCTTGGGCGGAGCATCGCCGTGCCCTCGTGGGGGTGATCGGCGGCGGAGACCTCTCGCGCCGGGCCTTGGTTGAGGCTATGGTCCGGAGCGAGGAGGAGTGGCAGGCGGACGCCGACTTCTGCGGTAGCAGTAATGCTTGCTAAGGAGGAGGCCAACCGAATCAGGCAACGGCGCTCTCGCCGCCGCCGGGATTTCGATCCCGATTTCCAGCCACCGTAGGCACGGGCTTGCGGACAGTGAGCAATGGGTAGCTCGCTGTCCGGCCGTCCGGTGACTGTCCGGACCAAGCCCAAGTCGTCGACGGCGCGCAATGTTCCCGCGCGCCTCAAGGAGTTGTCAGCAACAGCAGGGGCCCAGCCGGGTCGAAGCCTACTGGGGCCAGGATTATCCGAAAGGGCGCTCGAGCCCCGGTATGAAGGCTTGAAGGAACGGGATGGGTTTTTTAGTCAGTAAGAGTCTGACACTATCTCCCACTCCGCCCAAGAGCGCGGTTGTCATAAGATGATTTTTCCCATCGAAAAAAAAAAGTTATAAACATATATATGTAAAATATTCTAAAAACAAACGTAAAAAAAATCGTAACGAATTTAAAAGTTAAGTATTCCTAAGTAACATAATTATCATCGTAGTAACAAGACATCCATTGAACAAGGCTTCGCAGTGTGATATTTTCGCTTTAAAATCGTTCGCAGTAAAGTTTTTCGATGTAACGAACCATCGCAGTAACAAAAAGTCGACTTAAAAAGGCGTCGCAGTATAGAGATATCGTTGAAAAGTTTTCGAAGAAACAAACTTCGATGATACGGCTTTCGCACTGACGTAGGTATCCCGCGGTAAAATGTACCTAAAAAGTACCTCCAGTTAAAAAAAAAAACTATAAAAGGTACTTAGAGGTAAGAACAATTAGCGTTTCTGAGAGTTATGAGTAGGTATATATGTGGATGAATGGAGAGGGAGAGGAAAGCCAAAGAAAAGATGGACGGATTGTGTGAGGAGTGATATGAAAGAAAAGGGAGTTAGTGATAGCGTGACGGGTGACAGGACAGAATGGAAGAAAAAATCGTGTCGCGCCGATTGCAAATAAAATGGGACTGGGCAGGAATTTGAAGTTAAGAACATATCAAACCCTACTTTTTTTATGGTGGGAAAATCATCTAATGACAACCCCCGCTCTTGGGTGGAGCGGGAGATAGTGTCAGACTCTTACTGACTAAAAACCCACCCCGTTCCTTCGAGACTTCATACCGAGCCTGAGCTACTCTTTTGAAACTAACCCTGGCCCCAGTAGGCTTCGACCCAGCTGGGCTCCTGCTGTTGCTGACAACTCCTTGAGGCGCGCGGGAACAGTGCGCGCCATCAACGACTTGGGCTCGGTCCGGACAGTTACCGGACGGTCGGACAGCAAGCTACCCATTGCTCACCATCCGCAAGCCCGCGCCTACGGTGGCCGGAAATCGGGATCGGAATCGGCGAATCTAACCCTACTTGAATTTTGACAAGTGACCAGGCTAAAAGAAATTGCCAAATATTCAACTTCTGATTCTTAATTCTGGAATCGAAGGTAGCTTTAAAAGAATGTATGGAATTGACTACAGGAGGTATATCAGGTGTTGTGAGTTTGGTAAACATGTCCGTCGTAGAATGTGACGATGAGTTCAACAATGGATTAAAACAACATCTTAGAAATACAATGGTCCGTTTATTATTGTAGGGAACAATAGATGGAACAATATTTAATGTGGTCGCTGCTACGAGTATTTAGAAAATTGTCTGTGTTTTCTGATGTAACCCGAGAATCTTTAAGTTAAGAGTGAATAGATTACTTCTAGGTCAGCGCGCTCCATCGTCGACAGCATCGTCGCTTTCCATCAGGTGAGATAGCGGTCAAGCGCAAATCTATCAACAATAAAAAAAAATTACACTAAAAAATGTATACCTACTGAATTAGTTTATATTTAATAGTCACGTTTATATATATTTATATACAAAAGAAGAAAGCGAGTTCAATGACCTGTAGGTAGTTTGTACTCAACGCCGACTATTACCTAAAGGTCATTGAACTCGCTCAGCTGACGTTTTCTTAAAGAAACTAATTTCGTACATGCGTAAATTAATACGAGTTTTGAAAAAAAGGCTGACTAAATAGACTACACACATATAACATAGAAACTACAGGGCATAAACTTTTACACAACGCTTCCTTTTATGACGTAGACACTAAGACAGGATATTACAAAATTAGGGGGTGTCTTAAGGTGGGAGGGCCTGAGAGCAGTGGTGGCCGAGGAGTGGTAGCGGCCCTGATTACGAGCTATAGGTCGCGGGTTCAAACCCGCATTCAGCCGCATTACTTTGTGGTATAATACATTATATTATATTATATTATATTATATTATATTATATTATATTATATTATATTATATTATATTATATTATATTATATTATATTATATTATATTATATTATATTATATTATATTATATTATATTATATTATATTATATTATATTATATTATATTATATTATATTATATTATATTATATTATATTATATACTGTAGGAAGTGTACATTGTCCGAGTACTGGAAAAATATGAGATGCTGGAATTAGAGAAGCGAGTTCGAAAAAAGTATTTTAGATGGGGTAATAATAAAGTAAAAGGTCAGCTAGTAAACAAATGTTTTAAGAATTTTGTAACATACATTTTTTCATGCGGCTGAAATCGTAAACTTACACGTTTGAGCTGATTTCCGGCAGAGATCAGCAGCCGTACATAAAAATACATAACATTTATGTAACCGCTGCTAATTGAAGCCGTATAGCCAAAAAAATATAACCTACTAGCTTTTGCCCGCGGCTTCACCTGCATACATAAAATATAGCCTATGTCACACAGGAATAAAGCAGCTTTCTGTCGGTGAAAAAATTTTCGGAATCGCATCAGTGCTTTCAGAGATTATCATCTACAAACAAAAATAAAAAACTTTACCTATCTACCTCTTTTTAATATTAGTGTAGACTAGAGCCCATTTGTTAAGACTGGTTAATTTGGTTAATTATCCGAAGTAGTTACTATCAAAATCCCATCATTATACATTAATACCGCAGGCACCGGCTGCGGACGACGAGCAATGGGTGGATCGCCATCCGGTTGTCCGGTAAGAACCGAGTGTTCCACGCGTGTCTCAAATAGATGACAACAAAGCCGTATGGGCGTAGTAGGTCCTTTGCGTTCTAGAACCGCGTAGCCTAATTCGAAAAACCCTGTTACACCGATGCAATCCTAACTAATCTATAATATAAAAATGAATCGCAAAATGTGTTGGTAAGCGCATAACTCAACAACGCCTGGACCGATTTCGCTAATTTTTTTTTTGTTGTGTTCGTTATTATGAGGAGAAGGTTCTTATGGAAAAAAAAATGAAAATTAGTAGGGTAGAGTAAGGTAGAGGAGGGTAGAGTAGGGTAGAGTAGAGTAGGGTAGGGTAGAGTAGGGTAGAGTAGGGTAGAGTAGGGTAGAGTAGGGTAGAGTAAGGTAGAGGAGGGTAGAGTAGGGTAGAGTAGGGTAGAGTAGAGTAGGGTAGGGTAGAGTAGGGTAGAGTAGGGTAGAGTAGGGTAGAGTAGGGTAGAGTAGGGTAGAGTAGAGTAGAGTAGGGTAGGGTAGAGTAGGGTAGAGTAGGGTATCGTAGGCTGAAGTAGGGAAGAGCGGGAGCGAAGCCGCGCGGGCAAAGCTAGTATGTATTATAAATGTGAAAGTGTGGATGTTTGGATGTTTGTTACTTAATCACGCAAAAACGGCTGAACGGATTTGGTTGAAATTTGGCATGCATATAGCCTTTGACAAGGAAAAGAACATAGGCTACCTTTTATCCCGATTCCTTAAGCGCCCGAAAAGTGCCATAAAACAGTGACTTTCTGAAGCCTCCTCGGTAACGGCTATTAAGTAGGTTAATAGGTTTAAAAAAAAATGTTTATTAAAGATTCATGAACCACATTATCAACATTTGATTTTTTCATGCTATTAATACTTTTGTCTAAAAAAAATATTTAGCAATTTCGCAACTTTTTGCAACTTTTCCCTACTCCTTCGAAACGGCTTGGACCTTTAAAAACATTTTTACATATAAAAATTGGTGGTTAAATATTCTTCAAAGTGAACATTGCATATGTAAATCAATCAATATTTCGCAAAGAAAATGGATTTAAAGCGCTTTCCGGGCGCTGCTGGCCGCAAATAAATGCACAGATTTGCGTACTGCCGCCTAGGCGAGTGCGACAGTTGCGTCCACATAATTTCGGTCAGATGGTTCAAGGGACTATAAGCCTTAAGTACCTAATGCCACGCGGGCGAAGCCGCGGGCAAAAGCTAGTCCTACTTCTAAGTGTAACAAACAGTAACACGGCATTCACGCGGACTACGCCGCAGCCACAAGCAAGTGATAAAATGATAAATGAAATGATAAATGATCTTTATTTTGCAAGTAGGTTTTATAAAAACACTTTTACACGTCAATTTTTTTTTCGTCAATTAATGCTAGACGAGGCCGGTGTTTCCTAGCTGACTACCCTGAGAAGAAACACCAAAACCACCAAAACAAACTCAGAGGTCAAAGTCTCTTTTAAAGTCCATACAGCAAAAAAAGAAAGAACCACACAGTTCTAAGTGGACCTGTCCAGTCAGTGCAAGCATTTGTCAGTATGCGTGTAGCTCAACTCAGGACTACTAAGGAGCTCAACGACTTGACGAACAATGCCAAAGAAAGGACATTTGGGTAGGCCACATCAAATACTCAAAACTGCCAGACATCATGTGAAAATAAAAGAAAAGGAAAGAGTAATCCACATAGTTCTCACATTCACAATAATAAAATTTACAAAAGTGTAAATATTGCAAATTGTAAAAAAAAAGTATATTAAAAAAAAATTCAGTCAAATAGTAAAAATAAACATATCATAATTGTAAAAACATAATAATATATATATATATATATATAAATATTATTTTTTACAATAACGTGTAATAAGTAACGTGAGAAGTTGCAGCCCCAACTTTCTCTGCAAACATGTTTATTCTAATGCTTGTCTAATAAAAATTTAGATTCGTCATTCAATAATTCGGCGTCAGGCGACCAGACGTGGTGCCCCTCTATTCGATTGTCAGTAAACTTGAACAGTGCGTGCATTTTATTACATCGAGTGGAACGTGCTTGCTGTGGTATTAAAATGTAAGTTAAGAGTTTACTGAAATATAATAATAGAAACATTGAACCTTCTGCCAAGCACTTCCACAAAACTTCATAATAAAACAATGTATCATAGAAGTGTCTGGTAGATTGGAATTCTGGCTATAAGTGTATCGCAAAAAGAGTGAAATAAAAAATTTCTTACAAACAAATTAAAATAATAATCGACTTCACTAAAAAAAGCAAGAATTCGGAAGTCGGTATTAAATAACGAATAAAGAATACCGATTTCCGAAATTAAAGTTATTTTGATCGTTTTATTGTTTTCTTTTTTAATGAAGTTGGCTTTTTTTGGAATTTTTTAGGGTTCCATAGTCAACTAGGAACCCTTAAACATAGTTTCGCCATGTCTGTCTGTCTGTCTGTCCGTCCGTCCGTCCGTCCGCGTATAATCTCAGTGACCGTTAGCACTAGAAAGCTGAAAGGTATCTACCAATATGTATGCATATCAATTACGCCGACAAAGTGAAGTGGAAAAAATGTTTTATTAGGGTACCCCCTACACGTAAAGTGGGAAGTACAATTACCGGCACGGATCTTGAGCGCTGGCTTCAAGTTGCGCAGAAGTCAAATATTCGGCCTCTTTAGTGATGCGAAGTGAGACGCAGGGGCGGGGAGTGTCAGTGATTGGCTCTCCGCGCCATCGTGTCATAGACGTCACTCGTGATTCGTTCCCTGCACTTGCTGCATGCACCGGCGACTATTGGCTCGCCAATGTATGGAATGCGCAAAGCGATCCCCACTCTGACGCCGAGCGCTCAAGATCCGTGCCGGTAATTGTATTTTTATTTCGTTTCAACCCTAACGTGTGATATATTGTTGGATAGGTATTTAAAAATGAATAGGGGTTTACTACAATATTTTTTTGATAATGTTAATATTTTCGGAAATAATCGCTCCAAAAGTAAAAAACAATGTGGTCCCCCCCGCCTTATAACTTTTGAACCATAAGTTTAGAAAATTTAAAAATAAATCTCAAAAGTAGAACTTTTTAAAGACTTTCTAGGAAAATTATTTCGAACTTGATGGGGTTAAACAGATTTTGAAAACTTGTACATAATAATTTCTGAACTAAGTTTGTAATTTAACCAATATAATATAATAATGTATACGCAATTTTTTTTTAAACTTAGTTTACATATTTTATTATCCTGAACGTATGTTCTTTCAAATAAAAAAAGAATTATAAAAATCGGTTCACGCAATCCAAAATTACCAACGAAAATATGTACATACATAACCCGTCTAGTTTGCATAAATTAGTAACCCAATTTCCCGAGAGATGGCGCTGTACTTTGGGCTACTTCGCGCTGTTAAAATTTTTCCTGAGTTGATGTAGTTGGTCTCTCGTTGGCATTGGTGGTATTTGTTCTTACTCGTTGTCTGTCATTTATTCTTATTAATAAGAATATTTGGTATAGTGGGAAGTTGTAATTGTGTTTAAGTAACTAAGAGGGGACAGTTATTGTGACGGACAGGAAACTACGGAACCGACTGAGCGTGGCCTGAAACGCTCTTGGCCGGTTTTTTTTCCAACTCTTTTTTCGCAGGCATGATAGAAGAGATTTTTATAGAAATAAGCATCACCTTTGCACTTATTGTTCTGTTTCCTTTTTCTTGTCTTTTATCTTATGTGTGTAGGTACATGAATAGATAAATATTTACCGATAGTTGTTTTGAGAGACTGTTTTTGAGGGGAGGGGGTGTTAGACTTTTATTGATTAACCCACATGTGTTTCTTCAGTTACTTTTGACGATCCAGAGCCGCAGTAGCTCTTTCGAATAATCCAACAGCCCTAGAATTGTGTATACTTGAATTTAAAATACAAGATTATTGGCAGCAAGTCAAATAGCGACTTTAGCGTTATAGTTTTTAAATTGATCTTCGAATGACCATTTGTGTCAAAATGGCCCTAAAGAGTATGAGTTATGGGTAGCGATGGTTACATAGGTAACTTTATTTATTTATGGTACCTACACTTTCAAGAAAAAATGGAAAAGACTTCTACCGCTCGAAGGTGGAGCGAGAGAGCCTGTAAGGCTTTTACTGACAAGATCACATCTGTGTCCTTCAGTTGCCCTCTGTGTTCTAAGACGACGGGTTTCCTTTTCAACAAATCTCGTGGCCCTAGCGAGCATCGACCCTGCTGAGCCCCTTCAGTTTTGCTTATTACATTCCTGTTTGAGGAACACAGGACTCCATGGCCTGTCAAGCGCGAATAAATCAGTCAAACCACTACTTACCCACAAATCACGTTGCCAATAAATATCACGTGTCACACGAGCTTGCCCGAATAGTTCCGAAGGATGACCCCAAATATCCAGCCGACTCCACAAACGGCACAAGTAGGTAATTGGTGAATAAAACCGAACAGAATGACCATTCATTGGAGTACAGTACCATTGTGCACATGTTGCCTGTTTATTATAGTTTAGTTACACGTGTATACCTGGCTGGAAAGAAAATTGTGTGTTATAAGGTTAGTTTAGAATACAGGATTACTTAATAAAAAACTTGTTATAGAAAAAAAATTACAACCGACTGCAATGAAAAAAAAAACTATAAAGTGCAAAATAATTTTAATTTCGGAAGTCGGTGTTTTTTTATAATAGTTTTTCTCTTCGTTAATTAAGACCGACTTCTGAAATTAAAGTTATTTTGCACTTTTTAGTTTTTTTTTATACTGAAGTCGGTTGTATTTTTTTTGTAAAAAGTTTTTAAGTTACACATTAGTTACGGTATCACCGTTAAAAAGTCCCCTCAGCAAAACTTAAATGCCTTATAGCCAAACTGCATTTCATGAAAATTCTAATAAACCCAAACACGGTTAGGTTACATTAATTTATTACAGAATTCTGGTACCTACCTTCCAGCTTTATTATCAGAACAGTTCGATCTATACTGTCCCCCTTTTCTTTCATTCAGTCATCGACTACACGTATAAAAAAAGCAATTTTACTTGTTACGACAGTTCTGCTGTGATCATACGAGGAATTCCGTTCCACACATATCTTCGAAGTTCACGATCAGATCTTTCTATGGGACCAATTTGGAAGCATAAACTTTCAAAAAAAAATAAAAAA
This sequence comes from Mythimna ferrago, assembly GCA_910589285.2. Lineage (NCBI taxonomy): Eukaryota > Metazoa > Arthropoda > Insecta > Lepidoptera > Noctuidae > Mythimna > Mythimna ferrago. Next base: position 23,862,230 of record OU342679.1, read on the forward strand.
TAAAAATCGGTTCAGAATTGACCAAGAAATCGGTGAACATACATAAAAAAAATATTCAGCCGAATATAGAACCTCCTTCTTTTTGAATTCGGTTAAAAATAGAACGTGGTCAACTTTTGGAGGCAGAAGAGTTTTTTTTTTTTTAATTTTTTGTTGGCTAAACAATTGGATACTTACTACTTATACTCAACATTAAAAAAAAATGTGATTTTGTATTACTTCGAAATCAGCATGAATCTAAAATAAAAAAAATAAAAACTTCAAACATCTTAATTTCATTTTGAAGGTCTTATTCATACTTTTTATTCTAGTTCAACTTCTGATCAAAAATCGTGGGTAGATCCTAAAACTGCTAAACGAAGATTTATTGTTCTTGCGTTAGTTACTACATCAAAGTATAATAAGTACGTGTCAAAAATCCCAAATTATTTTAATACGACTGTTGCGAATTGTAAACTAAATTCGGCTCTCAAAGGATGCGTGATGTGGGTGCGTTCACAAACATACAAATTCACCTACACAAGGGTGTCCCGGTACAATTACTTGCCATATTAATATTTGTTCGGTGCGTGATTGAACCTACGATATGTAGTGCAGCTGCCAGTCGTTCAACTACTGCGTCAATCGAGCCGTCAAATCTTGAATTATAGTAGATCTTAGTCACTGGTAGACACATCACTAATCAAGGTCTTCAAGGGGCCAAAGAGTCACTGTAGCCCTGGAGTGAACTCCACTGTCCGTCTGTCCGTCTGTCTGTCTGTCCGTCCGTCTGTCACCGGGCTGTATCTCATGAACCGTGATAGCTAAACAGCTGAAATTTTCACAGAAGTATGTATTTGGTTGCCGCTATAACAACAAATACTAAAAACAGAATATTTCAGTGAGGTTTCCATACAACAAACGTGATTTTTTGCTGTTTTTCTGTTATGGACCCGGACAGTACGGATATTTTGCCCGTTTTTTTTTTTTTTATGTAACCATCAACAAGTAATTTAAACATAGTTGATGTTTAAACCAAATTGTCGTACACTTATTTCTTGAATGGCAATGTTTACGGCGTTAAAAGTTTTTAAGTTTGGATTATTCATACTCAGTTTCGTATGAATAAAAAAACATACAAAACGTTCATGTTCCCATGACCATGATAGAGATATAATTGCAAGATTAACATTTTGTTTTTAGTATCATAAAATATTTTAGAACAATTGTTGTTTCGCTCCATAATAACTTGAATGTTCCATGGTTTATTTTACCTATGACAGTATATTATTTCGCAAACAAACAACGGGTACGTACGGTGATTATAAGTTTTCACACATAAGTTTGAGTTTTTCTAATAAACCTGATTGTAATTAAAAATTTCTTGTCATACCTAAAGATTTTCTCAAAATTCATTAAAGTTAAAAGAAAAAACTTTTCACCACACCTGCTTGAAAACGTCAAGTTATACGATATGGCACATAGTACACATAACACAGCGCGCCAAAAAAACGTATGGCAAGCGAACTACTGGGTATATTGTACCGAGACATATTAATCTACCCTCAGAAAAAAAAAAATTATACATAAAAATATCAAATGCAAACTTATTGTTAGTTAGGAATGCTTTTACTTATTTATAGATCTAATATTTTATAAATTGTTATCTACAATAATTTAATGTATGTTTTTTTATGTTAAAAAGTTCATTTTGTGAAGTTTCCATATAGAGATAGATTCATGATAGCACAAGTTTCAACCTTAGTGGTTTTTGGTTGCTATATAATAAGCCTGTATTCTTTTGTATAAATGATAAATAAATTAAAAAAAAAAAACTGATTGCAATATAAATAATTTAATAACACGGGAGTTATATCTGCCAACAAACCGCTATACAGTTTAGCAGAAGTATTTATTTATTGTAAAATCTATAATACACAAGGTGTAAGGGACAGCCTTCCACAAACTTTAAGGGCTTGCTCAGTAGACGAAACTGAACAACCTACCATAATTTTTTTTTTCAGGAAACGAATAAAAACAATCCGCCTCACCATACAAAATTATTAACTTGATTGGACAGTTTGTATGGAGCGGCTGAATTTTTTTTTCGTTTCCTGAAAATTTTTTTTATGGTGGTTTGTTCAGTTTCGTCTACTTAGCAAGCCCTTAAAGTTTGTGGAGCGCTGTCCCTTACACCATATATATATATAAAAATGAATACCTGTTCGTTAGTCTCGCTAAAACTCGAGAACGGCTGGAACGATTGGATTCATTTTGTTCTTGAAATATTCGTGATAATCCAGGGAAGCTTTAAACGGTGAAAAAATCTGGAAAAAACTCACGACAAAAAAATTCGAATATCTCTAAATTAAAAAATAGGAAAAAAAAAATCAATTAAAACATTTCAATTAAATGGACATTTTGAAATTAATTATGCTGGTTCTGGTAATGCCTGTAGATGGCGTTATCCTTTGACAGCTTAGCTAAAAGGACTGTAGGCAGTACGAAATTTGTCGGATCAGCTAGTCTTCTAATAATAATAACCTTAACCAGGACATCCCGTCTCGTGGAGCGAGAGGGCATGACAGACTTTTACTGACTAAAACCCACTTCTACGTTCCTTCTTTGCTTTCGTGCTAGGACTTCTCTTTTCACACCTCACGTACATGGTGGACATCCCACCCATACGTACAAAGCGTTTTAAGAACACATTCATTATACGTAAGGTCAACTAGTCGAAGACCGGCATACTTTATTAAAAAAATATTTCATTGGGCATTTTTTGCTATTTCTATAATATATTAGAAAAGTTTTATTAAAGTAGGTGATTAAATATTTAGTTGACTATTAAAAAAAACTATCAGAATTGCTTTAAGGTTGTAAATTTTTTACATAAATACAAATTTTGAAAAAATGGCTGTTTAGACGGAATTTCCTGCCACGTCGGATAAGACCGTCTAATGAAAAAAAAACCTATAAATTGCTGGTTTACTCAAAAAGAGACAATGTGTACGCGTATGTGTTTCAAAAGCATTTCAATGTGTGCTGTCGTTTTTCATATTAAAGGCTTCAATCGGTAGAAATTGCAATAAGAAGTGTTTGTCGGGTAAGACCGGTATAAATCGCCAGTCAGGGGTTAAAAACAGTTTCATAAATTAAAAAAATCTTTTTTTTTTTTGTTTTATAATCAGCTTCTATTTTAACGAATTTCTTTAAAGAACAAATTTATAGAAAGGGATTGAATAGAAGGTACTAAAATATTCTCTCTCTCTGTATATTTTTTTTTATTGATATAAACTATGACCGCGATCCCACCTGATGGCAAGCAGTGATGTAATCTCTAATGGTGAGGCGCACTAGTTTATTAAAAGCCTATTCACTCTAGCTTTGAAGACACTCAAATTATAATCGGACGGGAAGACCGCAGCAGGCAAATTATAATTATGGCAAATTTTCGCCACTAGTGCTGATAAATTCACCAAAACATTATATATTACCTGAAAAAACATTAAGAACTACACAAATACAGTCTTAAAAAAAAATATTACGTATATAATGTAGGAACTAACAAAAGTTGACAAGTGTAGAGTTGTCGACAAATTGGAATATTCGTCAGATATTTGCTTTCACACAAAACTGCGAATTAGTATCGCACGTTTCTGCGATATTACGTTTCAGTCGAAAGTAAGTAGGAAGGGACTTTAGTACCTATCTTTCATTCAATCGGCTTTACTACTGTGTAATTAAAAGTAGTATACAATACGACAGATGACACGAATATCGATTTTAAGAGTATAACCTCATGGTTACTCAATCCGCTGGAAATCGAACTTACGAATCAGTTATCAATTACTTTATAAAATTTGTTCAAGTGTAAAAGGTTTAAGGCATCTGGAATCGGCGAAGATCGGCATATGCCGATCTTGCTCTCCAAGTACTAGACGGTCTTCTCCACTATTGCACTTTGAGGTTAAATTTTTGTCACCAGATGTAACTTCTTCAAAAACATGTTTAACTGTATTCTAATATAATAATCAGGTCAAGATACTAATCATTATTGCACTCACCTACACAAACCCTGGTTTATATAAAGAAAAAGCACGTAAAAATTTTTTTTGCCGGAGAGGTGTTGGTCGTGTTGCAAGTTGATAACCCGACAAAATTTTGGTTGTCATTTTTTCTCTTTGTATTGTAAATAGCGCCATCTATGCCATTTTATTTAAATCAAAATAGTTTAAAGTTTTAATATCTCGGGTTGTCGTTGTTGTAGCTATTCAGAATTCATAGTTTTGCTTACTATACGGTCCTACCCGCCATACGGTCTTCGCCGAATCGACCTTACAGCTAAGGGGTGGAATTCCCTGCCGGAGTCTGTGTTTCCTGATACCTATATAACCTAGAGGTCTTAAAATCAAGAGTGTTCCATCGTCTGCCACATCATCGTTTTCCATCATATGAGATATTGGTCAAACGTGAGCCTTATACATATTAAAAAAAAATCTATGGCCCCAGAGGCTTTGATCCGGCTGGGCTCCCCTACGGTTTTGCAGACATCTTGAGGCTCGCGTGGAACACTGCGAGCGGTCGACAACTCGGACTCAGTCCGGACGGTTACCGGAAGGCCGGACCGCGAGGTACCCATTGCTCGCCGTCCACAAGCTCACACATATGCACCTGTGTTCTTTGATTTGCCCTTTGCGTCATAATGTGTCTTTGTTTCCTGATGGCTACAAGCCGGGAATCTTTAAGTCAAAAGTGAATAGGTTACTTCTAGGTAAGCGCGCTCCATCGTCGACCGCATCATCGCTTTCCATTAGGTGAGATAGTGGTCAAACGTGAGCCTATCCATAATAAAAGAAAAAACTAATAAGTACTATTTTATTCACGTGTCTTAACAGTTGGTCAGTATTTTAATACAAATGCCCGTGTAGTAGATGTACGTGCTTTTAAAAATAGATCTTGCAATTACCTTGTTAATCTTAACTTGTAGGCATCATTAACTACCTACGACTAGTCATGTTTCTACTAACGATTTGATTATGTCGTATCGGCTGAGTTCGTTCTGGATAGATGTAGCGTGTCTTCGATCCGCGTTTCCAAAAAAATGCAGGGCTTTAAAGGTGTGCCTGCTTGGGCATACTAGCCCTCGTTACCGTGTTACCGAGTTACCTTGGACCTAGAACGCAAAAGGCAATTGAAAGAACACGGTAACAGGAGAGTTTTATTCGGTAAAAGTCCGTTCCATCATCGGGCCACTAGACGTAAGGCGTTGCGCCACCGGTACGTGGTAGACATCCCACCCATACGCACAAAGCGTTTTGGGAGCACATTTATTGTGCTTACAGCCAAGGAGTGAAATTTCCTGCCAGTCTGTTTTTCCTGTCGAAGTTTATCAGATTGCAAATCTAAGGAAGCAGTTTAAATTAATTAAAAAACCGATAATATTGACATTTGAAAATCAGCATAGGTGTATACTAAAATGTTCAGCGAATAGCGATTTTTTTCCTTAATGGTAACCATGAAAACATACACAGACATTATTTGTTCTGCCTGTTTAAGGTTAACCACAACGTAGCGATAGGAATACATCATCAAAGCAATCATCATTGAAATAAAAACCTGCTGTTTTTACTATACAATATTAGTTTTATGCGAAACTCGAAACACATGTAATTTATTTTTATGTAAAGAATCTATGTACAAAATTTCATAACTGTATCATGAAAAATCACTAAGTTATAAGCTTGAATGTCAGCAAAAATACATAACCACTGGGACATCCAGGCAACTGAGGTGTTGTTATGCACTTGCACCCAATTGTTTGCTGATTCCTAAAGCCCGCTATGACCTGCCGTGACCTGTGTTATACTTAGTGTTGGTGGTATCCAACTTGTAACCTTTTAAAATATCTTTAGGAAAAAATATAGCGTAGTGTAAAAACATCAGAAATTATTTATAACTATTTTTGATGTCACGGAATATGTAAAATGAGGTTCCTACCTTTTTCTAGCTAAATGTGAGTCTTTGCACGCCATAATTATGGCGGTAAGTTGCGTCTTTAAGGTATATTTAGCTGGAGAGGTGTCACGGCTACCACATGATGTAAATCTTTATTGAACATGGAAAGTTCGGGAGATTTCTGTATCGGATTCAGGTGGAAGAAAGGTCCGGGTGGCAGCATTGTGTAAACCGCCAGGAGGACACGATAGAGGTGTACTCCGCTTGCACGGAGCACCGCCGTGTCTTCTAGAAGCTAATCAGCAGCGGCGATCTTTCGCTTCGGGCTCTAATTCTGGCCATGCAGCGAAGAGGAATGGAAGGCGGTCGCTTCCTTCTGAGGATCAGTAATGCTAGCGAAAGAGACGACCGCACACGTGAGAAAACGAACTTCCTCATGCCCCAGCCGCCGTAACCCCGGCCCGACTATCAGCTACGGTAAAAAAAAACTTGAATTGTCCTGAACCATGCAGCCTGTACAAAGCAAAGCTATCCCAAAAGCCGAAGGAAGTTACACAGTACCACGGTTCCATTTTTTTTTATAAATATTAGGCTCGCGCTTGACAACTATCTCACTTGATAGTAAGCGAAAATGTAGTTGACGATGTATCACGCTTGCCTAGAAGTAACCGATTCACTCTCGTCTTAAAGGGGCCAAGTTTGCAGCCATCAGGAAACAGACTCCAGCAGAGAATTCCATTACTTAGCAGTACTCACGCACAATGAATGTGTTCCCTAAACGTTTTGTGGGTATGGGTGAGATATCCACTATGTACAATATTAGCGGCGTTTCGCCATACGTTTAAAAAAATGGATGGTCCGATGATGGAATGGCCAATTATTTGATCATTTTCGCGTGGTGCAAAAAAATACGAACTCGAAGTCACGAGCCAAAAAATTTACCCACTAACAGCTAATCACAGTTTATGTTCCCTACACATCAGTGATTAACTGATCATTACATCAACAGCCAATAAAATCACGAGCCTTTACATTTGACAACAAATTACATTCAATAAGCTTGTAAAAGTAGTGCTTATTTAGTGACAATTTGGCTGACAAATTGGTCAAAATCTACGGCCATTACCACCTCATCTTGTCAAGTAATCACTATAGATTTGACGTGAGTCTATAAAAAAGTACCAATCCAAATGTATCTATTAAACAATTTTCTTACATTGCACATCCCGTAGTTTTCCGGTCCAGTGATCTGTGACCGTCGCGTGAAGATAAATATCTGATAATCATATGATTAGCGCCAGTATTCACGTGGACTCGATTGCTATTGCGAATTTCACATGTCGGTAATGACTTCAGGATAGAAAGACCTACTGTGGCTAATTAATGGTTGAGAGGTGATCAGGCAATCGGTAACTTGAATTCATCTTCTATACACCGTTAAATTTTAATCGTTTTAATCCCGTGGAGGGTCGATCCGGTACATGAAACACTATCGATTTGTAAAGATAAAATTAAAAAAAAGTACCTTTTTTCAAAACTCGTATTAATTTACGCATGTACAAAATTAATTTCTTTAAGAAAACGCCAGCTGAGCGAGTTCAATGACCTGTAGGTAATAGTCGGTGTTGCGTACAAACTACCTACAGGTCATCGATCGACCCTTCACGGGATTAAAACGATCAAAATTTAACGGTGTATATATAAAAGGAGAAACTCACTGACCGACATATCCACGCAGCGCCGAAACTATAGGGCCTAGGAGCGTGAAATTTTGCCCAAGGTTTCCTTTTATGACGTAGGCGAGCACTCAGAAAGGATTTCCTAAAATTCACCCCCCAAGGGGGTGAAACGGGGGTCCAAATACATTCACGCGAGTGAAGCCGCTGGCAGAAGCTAGTAGTTATAATTGTTAGCATAGTATAGCATAGTCAGCCTTATAATGTTTCCACTGTTGGGACTCAGGCCTCCTCTCTAGGAGAGCAAGTGGATCATTATCCACCACGTGGGCCCAGTGCGGGTTGGTGGATGTCACATGTCTTCGAATTTTTGGTTCTAGGACAGGTTTCCTCACGATGTTCGAAGTATTCCTTCACCGTTTGTAGAGTATAATTGTTGCTAATCCTAATACCTCTAAGCACTTCAATTAGACAACAAGGCTTGTCTGGGAGACGTCAGTTCAAACATAATGAAACCAAAACAAATAGACACGTGTTATGTTCAGATCATATTAGTTGATAATGTCTATTGTGTGCACTCGTGCTGATATAGGAGCAAATACAAATACGTTGGAGACGGATATTCAGTGGAGAAGTTTTAGAAACATCAAATTAGATGCCTTACTACGAGCGATCTGTTTGACGACCTAAAATGGACTGTTTATATATTTATTTCTTTGCTTTACTTTAACAAAAACGGTTATTCGCCAATCACATTAGTTAAAGACTCACAAAAAAAAATTCACACACTCATCTCACAGAACTGGCATGTTCGTCTTCCATTCGTTCGCGATCACATCACAGTCAGGCTGCGTGTCCAAAAGAGTGTTGAGCGCAATAAGATTGCGTGGGACAGGAGACTAGGCTCGAGAAACAGTGTGACTCGCAGGCACAACGAAAAAGCTAAGTCTCCTGATGCGGCTATACTTAATTGGGGCACAAAGTTGAGACAGCTCGACAGCTCCTTGACTGGAGTTATAGATACGGCGTCCATTATCGGCATCGGCAAGGAAATAGTAGATACATTATGATACAAGTGCAGAAAGTTTGCCATTGCGACCGAGGCGGAATTCGCACGAGCTGTATGCGAAGTGTTATGCAGTCGAGGACTGCAGTGACAAATTTGCACGTGTATCAAACGATTTTTTTCAGTACATTTACGAAGAAATGAATAAACGGGGGTTGACCGGCGACTCGTGATAGTCGCGCCCAGCTTGGTACGATAAATGTAATAAAAGTATGGCGGGAGATACGTGCACTTTTCTGCACTAGTGCGGAAAACAGGCTATTGCGTGCCTAAAAGCGGTGGGATAAAAGAGGGTTTTCGAGTAAATGTATTGAAAAGGATACTTCGGCATTCCTACATGCAAGCACACAACACTGTTGGAAAATATGCCTTGGCATGCTGACACAGAACCTCACAGAATATCTAAGGTGTATAGCTCTATGCCTTTTTTTCGATCTAACGCCTGACATTGTAATGTAATACGTCATGATAAGGCCCCTGATCGTGACAGCAGAATACGTTCAACTTGGAATATTAACCAAACAAAAAAAGGACACGTAGATATAGTGAAAGCTGAAATGTAACTACTGATAGCACAGTTGGTATAGTGGTAGAGCTATTGCCTGCTGCACTAAGTGTAACAGGTTCGATTTCTGTATTGATGAAATATTTGTATGGCCTACAGTTAGTTGTCTCGAGACTGAGTGTCTTGACTGAGTTTACATGTTTGTGAAAGCATTCACGGTGTACCTAGGAGTAATTTCTAGTATGGGACATCGTTTTTTAACCGACTTCGAAAAGGAGGAGGTTCTATGTTCGGCTGAATGAATGTTTTTTTTTTGTTTTTTTTTTATGTATAATTACCGATATCTCCGTCAATTGTTTTGATTAAAAGGTTATGCTTCCAAGTTGGTCCCATTGAAATATTGTTATGATCTGATCATGAACTTCAAAGATATGGCACAGAACTCCTCATAGGATCACAGGAGAACTGTCGTAACAAGTAAAATTGCTTTGTTTATACGTGTAGTCGATGACTGGCTGAAGGAAAAGGGGAAGGGGATGTATCGGACTGATCTGATGATGAAGCCAGAAGCTAAATTAATGTAATCTAACCGTGTTTGAGATTATTAAAATCGTTATGAGATGCTCTCTGGCTATAAGGTATTTAAGTTTGGCTGAGAGGTACTTTTTAGTGATGGTACCATAACTAAAAATTGTAAAACAAAAAAAACTTAAAAAAAATATGCAACCGACTTCAATGTTAAAAAAACACTGAAAAGTACAAAATAACTTTAATTTCGGAAGTCGGTGTTAAATAACGAAGAGACAAAACTATTATAGAAACGCCGACTTCCGAAATTAAAGTTATTTTGTACTTTTCAATGAAAAGTTTTTCTTACTACATGTGTATATTTGCAATGAGGTTCTTTAAAAACATTCATTTCTCGTAAATGAAATTGTAGAAAGGTCCTGTTTGCTAAGCTAAGAGAATTTCCCGTAGTTTGTTGATAGAGATGCAAGAGTTTTAATTTAAAAGTATGCAATTTAGTGTATGCTCATGTATGCAAATATTAGAAATAGTAAAAAAGCATGAGTCTTCTTTGATGAAACATGTGGAACAAAAGCCTGAATTTTCTATTTTAAAATTACGTTGTGAGCTCAAGGGCTAGCATAGATGTTCTGAGAATCTAAGGCTTTGTGCAGACTTGAGTAACCAAGATAACGTGAACTCTAGTAACAATATTTAAATCTATTCTAATTTAATAAAGAGGTAAAGTTTGTTTTTTTGTTTTTTTTTTGTTTGTAGGAGGTAATCTCTGAAATTACCGGTCCGATTGCTAAAATTTTTTCACCTATAGAAAGCTGCTTTATTCCTTAGTGACATAGGCTACATTTTATGTACGTGGGTGAAGCCGCTGGCAAAAGCTAGTATACAATAAAGAAAGTCTAACCATCAGTCTATCCAAGGAGTACAGTGTTACTCAGTAACTGGATTGTGAAGGTCTGACAGGCAGTCGATCCATATAAAACACGGGTATTCAGTCGCATCCAGTAAGACTGGAAGCCAACACGCTAGGGAGATGATGATGACACACGAATATACAATAACTCATAAACTTGTGTACAACAGACCAACATATTTTGATTTTAGTATGACCATTGTCTCAACGATTTGTTTGTAAACTTTCTTCTTATTGGTAGGATTGATCATTTGAATATATTAGTCTCAGAAAATAATCTGCAGGCAAACAGTCCATTGACAAAATATACTCATATATACCTACACCGTTTTTATACTAAGTAGCAACTAACTATCGCAAAATAATACACTCATTACAAGTACTGGTTCTACTATTAAAGTCCAAAGTATAACCAAACAACTGCTTGACCAATCTACACTAACTTGTAAACACAGACCAACGTAATCTCAAAACATCCTCCTTTATATTAACACTGATTTTTCATGCAGATACCAGTTGCGACACCGCCGCTGACCAGTTCGCATAACAGAAAGATTCTGCAAGACTAAAGAACAATAACACGCTTCTACAAGAAACAGTACAAACTCATTTAGTGCGTACCTTAATCACCAACAACAAAGCACGTTATCTAAGTGGAATTCTACATTATCATTATAAACGGGTAATTGATACCAAACAGATATATCGGTAAGACAAATAATAAGCCAACCATTCTCATTCTATCAATGTATCAGACATAATGTGAAATCAAACTGTGCAGCAGTAACAGACGGTCGTACTCAAACCCTGTTTACAAAACAATGAACGCAATATAGTTTAACAAACCGATGCAGTGAAAACAAATTAAAAAATGGCGGAGGAAAAAGTCAAACCCGTGGACGTTGAAGAGAAACCATTAAATAAAGATGTAATCCAAAAATATAAGGAAAAAACATTTCGAGAGAAGTTGGGTTACATCAGGGACAACATCACAGTAGAACCACTATTGGCTGGGCTCATCATACCCAGCGTTATTTCGAGGTTTGCTATGGGCAACCTGAACTTGGATAAAGCTTGTCGAGTAAACTTAGGATTCGGCGATGAAATTTGCGATGCGCTAATAAAGAAGACTAGCAAAAATTACACAGAATACGAGAAGCAAGTGCAACAATTGATTTCATCGATAGATATATGGAAAGGCGTTATCCAAACAGCGATACCCTGCATTATTATAATGTTTCTAGGCGCATGGAGTGATAGAACCGGGAAGAGGAAGATATGTATAATGCTGCCAATATACGGAGAAGTGATGACGTCTTTGAACAATTTGGTGAACGTCTATTTCTTCTATGAGATTCCCGTGGAAATCACTGTGTTTTTAGAGACGCTGTTTCCGGCTATAACAGGTGGTTGGGTGACTATGTTTTTAGGTGTGTTTAGTTATATAAGTGACATTACTTCTGAGGAATCGCGGACATTCAGAGTAGGACTAGTGAACTTTTGTATGACCGCTGGTTTGCCTATTGGAATCGGCATGAGTGGTTTCCTGCTGCAGAAGATGGGATATTATGGAATATTCTCGATGACGACTGTAATGTTCATCTTAGTGCTCATGTATGGCACCTTCTGCTTGAAGGAACCTGACCAGTGGCTGCAGGACAAAGGACTTCCTCCGGTGAGTTAATTTTAATTCATCTTTTAAAAATACAAAATATTTATTACAGTAATATTCTTCGATACTTGTTACTGTTTTTTCGTATATCCGTGTACGATAACATAAATTGTAGTTGGTAGGTAATATTGATTGCAGTACGGGATTAAGATTACACAGTTTATGAAGAAAAAAGTCTATACAGCAAAAAAAACACGATTGGAAACTTATTGAAGTAAAGTAAGCACGATAAGAACTAATAGAACACGTCATAGAGCTTAATTGTTACTTTAGTTTGTCCTTGTTTGTCTGTGTTTTCTTCAATATCTAAATCCATGCTTAAGCTCATAATAATATAATTATTATTACAAAGAGTATTTTGAGTCCCACTGCAGTATAAAAGCCTCTGTTTCCTTCTTCCACTTGTCTCTGTCCCTAATTACATCATCACCTTCATGATGGCCAACTCAAATGGCCTCAGATGAATTGGCTTAGTAGTAACTCACAGAAATTCTTCTAAGACCTTTTTTGTATAGTTATCGGTCTTGACTTAGGTTCGGTACAGTATAATTAGCTAAGTATTCATCTTTATTTGTGTCACATCGTAACTTTAACAATATATATATCGTTGTTTTTTAAATTATCATTTTTGAGTTAAAATGTCTTATAAAAAGAATAAGTTCCAATAGAATTTGAATTTCGTCATGTTTTCTGTTCCAAAATTTGACAAACATCTTAAATTCTTTATTAAAATATTTGGCGGGTGCAAATTCAAAAAGTTATCTGTAAAAATATAATATTTTTCACAACATAATAAAAGATTTATAATGATGTGTAAAATTATATTTTGTTGTTATTGTTGTGTTGTTGAAAGTGCAGATAATAAAACGATTATTATTATTATTATAAGACGATATCTGTATATTTGTGGAAAATTATATTTGCACCCGTCGATTACGTTCTTAGCTAGGAAATTTCTTTTAGCCACTCATTTCTATAAATTTGCAGCATTACATATACAAATTATCTGATAATTAATAATTGCATGTTAATCTGAATCATTATTTTTCTGTAGTTGGCCTGCTCGACAAGATTGTACTTATTAAGTGCCTTTACTTCTCATTTTAAAATATATCGCTACATTCATTGAGTAGTGGTTGTACTTCATGAAGAAGTTATACTTCATGAGTACAAAACCCAGGCTAGTGCTTTATTATGTGTAATTTCTTTTATGGGGCCATTCAATTATTACGTAAGCACTATAGGGGGGTGGGGGGGTTTTAGCATTGCTTATTTTTGATGACATGGGGGAAGGGGGGGTCTAGATGGTGATTACGTGAGCAGTATATTTTTTTCTTAGTTTTATAAGAGAACGATCTCGATGTTCCAAAATCACAAGAAAGTTAGCAGATAGATACACATCACCAGCAAACATCCAATGTCAATAAAGATTTAGAGTCATGGATTCGTGCATCATGGACTCAGGACTGTTAATTTAAATTAATATGTCAAAATTTTAAATGAGGTTTGTTTTTTTTTTCCTTTATTTCAAGTCCTTTCCTTATTTGTAGACTTACAACTAGTGCTCATAAATTAATAACGAAACCAACTCATTGACAAATACTTGTACCAATGTTTACGTAAGCATGGGGGGAGGGGGTGAGAGCTTTGCTTACTTTTGCTGACAAGGGGAAGGGGGGAGTTAATATTTGCAAAAAATCTGCTTACGTAATACTTGAACAGCCCCTATCACCACAACCCTTAAAATGGTGAAAGAAAATATTGCAAGGAAACACGAATGACCTCGAACAAAAAAAATCGAAGACATTTGTGACATTTACCAACCTGGACCTGCGTGGTGCATTACGGCCTATTTTATTTCCTGACCTAGAGGAAAAGCCTGAGTCCCAGCTCTCAAAATGGTGAAAGAATATATTGTGATGAAGCCGCCATGACCTTTAACAAAAAAATGGAGACTTGTGAGATATACCAACTTGCAATGGGCATGCTTGGTAAATTACGGCACATTCGCTTTCCTACAGGGGAGGCCTGAGTCCCAGTAGTGGCAATATTATAAGGTTGATTATACATTTATTTATATACTTATCTCAGGACCATTGGAGGCCTTTTTAGACGTTTTTAATAGAATGTGGTACCAACCGGTGGTAACAACCCCCGGTTGGTGAGAAACTATTGCGACATTTATGGAAAACTGAGATATAAGGCTATACTAATACTATAAATGGTGTAAGGGACAGCCCTCTACAAACTTTAAGGGCTTGCTCAGTAGACGAAACTGAACAACCCAACATAAAAATTTTTTTCAGGACGCGAAAAAAAAATTCAGCCTCTCCATACAAACTGTCCAATCAAGTTAACAATTTTGTATGGTGAGGCGAATTTTTTTTTCCTTTCCTGAAAAAAAAAATTATGGTAGGTTGTTCAGTTTCGTCTACTGAGCAAGCCTTTAAAGTTTGTGGAGGGCTGTCCTTTACACCTTGTATATTATACTTATTATTACTTGTTGCTCCAGGACAGCTGATATCATAATTATCCAAGTATTAAATACATGTCTTCAACTCCAATAATTCTGGGTATATTATCATGCCTATTATGAATGACATTGTTTTAAATTCGATATATTTAGATAATAATATCTTCGTGTAATTCATTAGATTATGGTCGCGTATTTATTACAGTAATAGGATTAAGAGATTGGTAGACATTACTCATCACATATATATTTTGGAACACTTTGAGATTTGAAGTTGAGGGTGAAGATTTAGTTGTATACTGTGACTTGTCCCGGTTTTGCTTGAGTGCAAATTATACTCATAAATCTTTCTCGTCTATTGCCATTTCAATCAAAATTCGTTGAGTCGTTTAGGAGGACATAGCGGACAAACGTATAGAAATTAGAGATACGAGAAGACGGTAATGAGGGCCTACCACGAGTTCTTAATGCGATTCGTTTGACGACTTAATCTGAATTGTAAAAGGGATGGAACTATTATACCCTTAGTTCCGAATTACGTCAAAAGCGATTATATCGCCAGTCCGACCAAATTTAATAGTCACAAAATATAAGGACTATTAAGTACTATTTGTGACGTTGCGCGTTGGTCGGATTCGCGATATAATCGCTTTTGACGTAATAAGGAACGTGGGGAATGTGGGGATAGTGTATAGCTCCAACCCTCTCGCTCACACGAATGACATTTTAATACGTCATGGTTTTAGTCCCAAGTCCCAGTAAAATTTCGTCTCTCATTTTGATAATAATTGAAATCAATTCAGCACACGATTCTGAACATACAACTCTCAGGATGTGCTTTTATTATCTACACTAATATTATAAAGAGGGAAAATTTGTATTTTTGTGTGTATGTAATGAATAAACTCAAAAACTACTGTGCCGATTAAAAAAATTATTTCACCATTTGAAAAGCTACATTCACCCTGAGAACATACTCGAAGGCTATATTTATTCCCCGTGCGAAGACGGGACGGGTCGCTAGTATTACATAAAATAATATATATCGATATTGTAACGCAGCTCAGCTCGTCGGTAGGCTCGTATAGGGATTCTTCTATGAAATCAAACACTTCGGGCGGCGCACTCTTTTTACTTATTTAAACGAATTCATGCTTTCCTTACAAAAATCACTTCAACACTGAAAAAACAATACACATTCTTTTTTCTACCAACTTTCAAACCTATTCTAGAACAGCTTTAAGGATTATCCTTCGAATTATATTTTACAAGCCAGTTCGTTGGTTACATAAAAAAAGCAACTCATGCGATCTCCTTTCGATATCACAATATCTTAGAACTAAAAAAAATCTAGGCCACCATGTACAATAGAATAGAATAGAATAAACTTTATTGTATACAAAAATAGTAACATTTTCTAAGAAACTTAAATCTATGTGTACAATGGCGGTCTTATCGGTGACGGCGATATCAACCAGACAACCTTAGGATGGACTATAAGAACTTATCGCCCACCCACCGCTTAGTAGCATTTGTACCTTTATATTGCACTAAGGGTGAGTTGCACCATTTAACTATAACGATAACAAAGCCGTTAACAGTTGTCTAATCGTCGAATTGACCAATAGGCGGCCGTTTCTCGGCTGGTTATGATTTGGTTATCGTTATAGTTAAATGGTGCAACTCACCCTTAGTAATAATAAATAAATGAATAGCATAAGCATTATCAGACTTTTTCAATGTGCCTACTGCTGGGACTCTGTCCGTAATCCACCACGCGAGCCCAGTGCGGGTTGGTGAATGTCACATGTCTTCGAATTTTTGGTTCTGACATGCCGGTTTCCTCACGATGTTTTCCTTTAACGTTTTGAGAGCAGTGCTGATGAAATAAATTACACAAAGTAATGCGCCTGGCTGGGTTTGAACCCGCGAACTGCAACTCGTAAGTCGAGGCCGCGCGCTTCAAGTCATTGCCCGTCCGGTGCAGCGGATTCCGCAAATAACAACGCACACCGCGGACGTAACACACGTTGTGAAATGTCCTTTGATTTTTTACATTTAACTGCGTTCTACCGAAGCTGCGGACCCGCAACTGCGGCGGACGCAGGTGGAAACCGCTACTTGTATGTACTTGTATGCAATGTTTGCAATCATAAATAGGTTAGAAGTCGCAATAACTTATAATAAGTTATTATATCTTTAAAGATAAATTATTTATAGTCTTTTTTCTAAAGTACCAGTTGTTATAGGATTGGTGTCAAAACAATCAACAGAAGTGGTGTCAGTCACCTTTGCTTGTATCCGGCCGGGTACTCACCTACGAGCCGTAACTTACAATTACCCGGCCCGTTGCAGTCGTCGTAGTTGGGAAAAGTCTAGAGAGATGATGATGATGATGATGATGGCCCAGTGGTAACGGCGGCTCCGACTTAGTTATAGGTCGTGGTCCACCCAGACAAATGGTTTACTTTAGTAATCTAAGCGCACGGCCGTGCGCAGGCCAAGTTCCAGCAACAGGCCGCGCGCATGCCGTGCACTATTTACACGAACCGTTTCGACCCACTTTTGACCCCCCTGTAGCTTTTATTTCATCACTACTACTCTTAAAACGGTGAAGAGAAACATCGTCAGGGAATTGGCATGTCTGTAGCGACATCTATTACGCAACATAGAAACTAAAATTACAAATCATAATCTAATCTAATCGTATTTACAGCCGTCCGAAATCAACTGTCGTGCAGTTGCTTGGACCTGACATAACACCCGTCTGGTCGGAAGATCTACCTTTTAACGGAAATTTGCTGGACTTTACAGGTTGTAAAGTATGCTCTAAATGTTCTAGAATGTTCTAGAAAATTCGAAGAGAAGTCACATCCACCAATATGAATTAGGTCCGCGTGGTATATTGAGGCTCATTCCCTCTTCTAAAGTCCTTTCCAGGCCTCTCAGGCCTTCTGTTCTAGCCGGAGTTCCAGCAGTGGGAAGATAGGTAGTAATCCCTCTCCTAGAATTTTCTCCAGGTCACTCAGGCCTTCAGGCCCGAGTCGCCAGCATTGGGAAGATAGGTAGTATAGGTTTATAGGCTGATTATGTATTTTGTCTATGGGCCTTAGTTGCCTGATAATAAAGAATTGTTATTATTATAATTCTTAAAGATAGCATTATTAGATATAAGCCGATATTGTAATTGTGCTTAATAGATATACATACTAATTACTAAGATCTTATCTACTAGTAATAAAATCTAAATTGACAGATTAACGATATATTTTTATAGTTAGCTAACTGAACTGGCAAAGGTTCTCAAATGTACCATAGCGGTAATTTCTGTATGTTCACTTAAAATAATTTTCGCTTGAATCCTGCGGCGCGGCGCCAAACCAAACCTATCAAAATTTTCGATTCGAGTGCAAGCAAAAATGTACTTATCGGTGGTGAGGCGGAAGTGCCTTTGATAGTTATCAAATAAATACGACGTTTAAAAAAACTTTTTACAAAAAAAAAACAACCGACTTCAATGTTAAAAAAAAACACTGAAAAGTATAAAATAACCTTAATTTCGGATTGTCTCGTCGGTATTTAACACGGTCTCCGCCGCCGATCGCCCCACGAGGGCACGGCGATGCTCCGCCCAAGCAGGGCGACATTTCAACTGTGTGCTCTACCGTGTCCTCACACGTCCGTGGCGACACCCGGGTCACTTCCACATGGAACGTACAACCAAGGTGACGTTACTAGTTTCATTCCGTGTAGACGGCAGTTGTAAGCCGTGACCTTCAACACCCTTGGTTGGGAGGCGCGTTTTCCAATCCACCAAACGTAATGGCGAGTAGTTTACATCTTATCATCATCATTTCAGACGATGTACGTCCACTGTTGGACATAGGCCTCCCCCAAGCGTCGCCAAGTGGTCCATGTGGTTTACATCTATGTAGCCGCAACACAAACCAAGGCCACAAAGTCACCTTGGTTGGAACGTTAAGGTCACGCGGCGACAGCTAGCAGGCACCCAGCAGTCCACGCGGCGACAGCTAGCAGACGGCCAGCTGTCCACTCGCCGACCGCTCTCGCTTTTGTGTAGATACTGATCGAATGAGCATGAGCGAGCTGTCTGCTAATTTATGATGCCAATGTAAAATATATCTTAACAGCAATATTTAAAGCCCATATTTGAATGATATTCTTTTTGCCGGGTGGGAGCAGAGTCGTGTAAGTGTGCTTTGACCTTTAGTTTGCAACCGTGTGGTCAACCCATTATTCATTAAACCCCAAGCGAACACCGGCGTTCGCTCTCATTATCTTTCTATTGTGTCTCTAATTACAGTATTCAAAATGTTAAACTACCTATCTATTTTGTGGTTAACTTGTGAAAGGCTTTTAGTTATGGTACTTTTTTGCAGGTAGGAATTTATCAAATAAAAATAAGCTTTTATTCACGATTTTTATTAAAGTCAAAGTCAAAAACAGTTATTTCAAATAGACCATATGCAGGCACTTTTGAATAGTCAAATGTCGGTCAGTCCAAGAAAAGTGAAGCTAAATTGCACGTTCCAAAGCGTAGGTCTCTATGGAGAAGAACGTGCAAGAAACTCCATGGACACTCTTTTTAAAAAATAGATCTTGGTTACATATTCCTTGTCGCTTCTAATATGTGAGCACAATGTAGATACGTATCAATAAAAAAAAATGTATTTACATTATTATTATTATTATTTTTTATAAAAAGGTTAATTAACAATAGAATTACTTCTCATTATACATTTAGCAAATTACCACACGATGAACTTATCAAAATTAGTTGTTTCGGATTAAAATTTTGTGGGTTAGCATTAGCAGTTCCTACAATAGAGGAAAAGCACTAATTAGCAGATTTAAAACAAAACCTAAATGAGTTAACTAATTCTTTGTTTGAATTAGTTATTAACATAAATAAGTAGTCAGTAATATTATCACTAGGTATTATAGTGATTAGGACTCGTATAGAATGTGAATGTTACCATAATCTTAACGAGATAACGTAAAACTTTGTTTTTATGGATAAGGGGTATCTTTGTGTCTAAATTAGGTGACGATAACGAGTGTAGGGTTTAACTACCAGTTGCTAGATCTTAAAGATGTGGCAATTTTTTTTTGTGTAGTTATTTTTATTTTGATTACAGATAATTTAATAAGCTGAAAAAAGAGATAGGTTTGTTCAGTTTTGTTTGTTGCATAATGTCAATTTTACATGTATTTTTTTAACTATGTATTTCTTACATAGATTATCATAGATCATAGATATTATTATAGATTTCTTATACACTTATCACTGTTTTAACGTTGCACATAATTCGATAGATACATAATTAAAAATACACAGAAAATAACCGAGTTAATTACGACACCATAATAATTAGCGCATCGTTCGAACTAATCACACAATTACTGGATAATAATCCCACTATCATTAATATTTGACAGTTCTAACATTGTTATTAATTGGTGCTCCGCCCTACAATTAGTCACTTTACCCTACATTACATTGTTTGTTCTTTAATATAAGACAAACACTGTTAATTGAATAAAACTGGCCAAGTGCGAGTCGGACTCTTATATGGCGATCTATGAAATAAATATGATTATGATTATGAAAAAAGTAACTTTCATGACTTTAGATTAGAGTAGTTTAATTTAAATAATGAAAAATTCTTTGCGTCCACTTCGACTACTGGCTTTACCGGAGTGAGGGTGCCGAATTTCATCCGAATTAGTTCAACCGTTTGAGCGTAAAGAAGTTACAAACGTACACACGTACAGATATCGGTATACCTGTAATAAGAATTGACGTAAGGGAATGTACCTCACGACGATCGACGTAAAAGTTTTTTTACTAAAATGTAAAATGTAAAGGTTCGCGCTTGACCGCTATCTCATCTGATGGAAAGTGACGATGCGGTCGACGATGGGACGCGCTTACCTAGAAGAAACCTATTCACTCTCGACTTAAAGATTCTCGGGTTCTAGCTATCAGGAAACACAGACTCTGGCAGGGAATTTCACTCCCTAGCTACACGCACAATGAATGTGTTCCCAAAACGTTTTGTGCGTGTAGATGGGATATCCACCATGTACCGGTGGCGCATCGCCGTACCGTAGTTCGATGATGGAACGGGCTAGGCGGAATTAGGTTATGTAATTTCGATGCACACTCCCCGAAATGGTATTATTACAGGTATCGATACAGGTACAGACATACAAGCCCACATACAAACTCATAGTCTGATATTATATTCTTGTGAAAACCTGGACAAAAAGGTTGGTTTATTCTTTCGTTTATCTCAGTCTTGTCCCACATTCCAAAATATTCTTAATTCATCCCTCCCATCACTATTGAAGTTGTGTTTCGTCCCAAATTACATGTACTTTAAAGGCATTTCCTCCACGTAGACAGACAGGCGTTAACATACAATTGCCGAAACGGATCTTGAGCGCTCGGCATCAGAGTGGGGATCGCTTTGCGCATTCCATACATTGGCGAGCCAATCGTCTTCGTTGTTAGATACATGCAGCAACGCAGGGAACGAATCAGGAGTGACGTCTATGACGCGATGGCGCGGTTAGCCAATCACTGACACCCCCCGCCCCCGCGTCTCACTTCACAACTCTAAAGAGACCGAATATTTGACTTCTGTGCAACTTGAAGCCAGCGCTCAAGATCCGTGAGAGCAATTGTACTTCAAAATAATTATACAACGTTATTTTTAGTATATATGCGAAACCTGAATATATTTTTTTCAAAATCAGTAATTTTTAGATTTCAATAATTTTTAGACCGTTATATTTTTTCCCAAAAATATTTAAAAAGGTCACAAGTTGGACACCACCGACACTAAGTACAACACAGGTCACAACTGGCATTAGGTGGCAGCTAACAGCTGGGTGCAAGTGCAAAACAACCCCTCAGTCGCCCAGATGATCCGGTGACTATGTGTTTTTGCTGACATAACAAGCTTATAACTATTATATTTTTCATGATACAGTTATAAAATTTTGTACATAGATTCTTTACATAAAAAAACTAGACACGTGTTTCGGATTTCGTATATACTAAAATTAATGTTGTATACTTAATTAAATATTGCAAAATAAATAATGAAATGATTAAATATTAACATTTGTACGCCTAATGGCTAAGCATAGAGAACCAACAAAATTGTAACATCTCACACTCATGTGTATCTGTAACCTATGTTTACAAATAAATAAATCTGAATCTGAATTTATTTATTTATTTATTTATTTAACATTTTATGCGCATGGGTACAGAGGTGGACTTAATGCCTTAGGCATTCTCTTCCAGTCAACCTTTGGGTGATGCGGAGAAAAAATAGTGGTAGGTGCAATAAAAGAGTGAGAAAAAGGCAAATACAAGAATTGATATACTAATAGACCATAGAATAGATATACTAATAAACCATAGAATAAATATATACAACTATACAATATATACTCAAATTAATACACTATATAAATGCACTAAAATAGTCAAATAATTGGTCCAAATCGACAATAGAAAAACATTAACGCTGTGATGAAACTACTGCCAACTTTTTACAAATCAACTCGCGAACTTTGATTTTGAATGTAAATCTGCTTGTTGCCATCCTGATCTCTTGGGAAAGCGCATTCCACAAAGAAATAGCTGAATCTGAATCTTATGAAAACATGAAAGTTGGATAGCAAGGTTTCCTCCATGCAGGCAGAGAGGTAGATAGCCTTTTTAATGTTCCCTCTCTGGGACTCGGGCTTCGTCTCTCTAGGAGAGGGAATGGGCCGTAATTCACCACGCAGGCCCAGATACCGGGATACCTACATACATAAAGGATAAGAATGCGACATGACATCCAGGCCACCTACACAACCCGACAGCTCCGCATTGTTGCGCAAGTCGAGACTACTGAAGTTCAATGGCCAGTGAGAGCAAATTGCTTGATAAATTGGGCGCTATTGTGATAGCAGCACCGGGAGATGTAACAATAGCCATTTGTCACTGAACATTCGTCTGTTAACGTAATCTGTGGCTGGAGATGCTGCATGTATGTGTAAAGATCTAAGATCTGAATTTAAGATTTGGGTATCAAGGTTGATTAAAAAGTCTTCTTCACATTGATCCAGTGCAGAGATAGTGAAACTTTATTTGCAGGATATGCAAAAAAAAAACTTATTAGTAAAAAAAGGGAGAAAAGAAAAATGATCTCAAAATTATGTTTTCCATACATCATGAATGCCATGTCTGCAAACCGTAGGGGTCCAGCAGGATCAAAGCCTTCTGAGGCCATGGGTTCGCTTCTGAAAGGAAATCCCGACCCTGGAATGAAAGGCACCGAAGCAACTAGGTGGAAGTGGGTTTAAGTCAGTAAAAGTCTGACACTGTCCCACCCATTAGATGACATTGGATGATTTCACGCATAAAAAAAAAAAAACGTGATGAATGCCAACAAAATGCATAGTTCAAGTAACCATAACGTAACTGTCCGGACCGAGCTAAAGTCGTCAACGGCGCGCACTGTTCTCGCGCGCCTCAAGGAGTTGTCAGCAACAGTACCCAGCCGGGTCGAAGCCTACTGGGGCCAGGGTTAGTTCCGAAAGAGTATCTCGAGCCCCGGTATGAAGGCACGAAGGAACGGGGTGGGTTTTTCCGTACGAGTCTGACACTATAATCGTTGGGGGTTGTCATCATATGATTTTCCCATCATAAAAAAAAGTAACCATAACAAAACATTTTGATTAGTGAAAAAAACTGCAGAGTCATTTGTGTTAAATAAATATTAAACAAAATACGTTTAAATAATGTGTTCACACACAAACATCCTTTATGTTGCGATTATGCTTAAATTATCAGAAATTGTGGGAAACTATTCTTGTGTTTATTTTTTTACTAAACATGTGAATAAAAATTGCTATAAAATGGACGTATACAGAAAAATTGTGGAGTTACAAGCTAAACGTTTTTGTTAGGAAAAACATTTTGCAAATGACTTATGATTTGACCATAAATTATACTTGCCTATTCATTTAATAAAAAAAATCCTGTCGACATAAGTAGACCTACATAACAACCACAACTAAAATAATCTCTTTATAAGTTGGAAATCATCTAATGACTTCTCCGCTCTGGGTGGAGCAGGAAGGAGTGTCAGACTTTTACTGACTAAAACACACAGTATTCCTTCTTTTTCCATATTGTTCTTCCCATAGACTTCGTAATATCTAGAACATACAATTTAAATATTTTTATTTTTGTATGATAATCTGACGAGCTAAAATATGATAATTTTTTTAAAGTCATACAATAAAAGTTGTTGTTTATGATGTTAGTAACATTGTCCTGAGTGTTTTAAGACGCTTAGTTGACACTTCGCGTGACCCAAGGGCTGGTTTTTACCTCGGTCAGAGATTAAGCATTGCCATTCAACGTGGCAATGCCGCCAGCCTCTTGGGCACACTTCCAGTCGACAGCGATGCGGAGGAGTTTTATGACGCCATATTTTAGTAGGGAGTAGCCTTTAGTGTGTATAGTTAGGTTAAGCATACTTAAATATATATATATATATATTTTTATATTTAAGTTTATTATGTATATATTTTCTTGTAATTAAATGAAACAATAAATAAAAAAAAAAGTGTTTTACAAATAACCCTGTATATACTCGTAGATAGATAAGTTGGTACATAGTAATTCTCCTTCATTGACTTTTACGCAAGAAAATATAATCGAACATTGTGCTATAATTTATGCCTTTATCAGTATTTTATTTGATAATTCGATACATTTACAATCCCATGTTCTTTGTCGAATGATTGAAATGAAATGTCATACTAAATCAGCAGAAACAGCGACACTAAGGAATTTAAAAATGGCGGTGAATAATAACTATCCTGCTTCCGCCTTGTACAGATAGCTGTGAAATTGCCTGGGTACCTTAGTGTCTATTTTCCCTTGCACGTTAGAATTCAGGTTTTCAAAAATGTAACTAGATGGCGTTGGTTTCTTCCCAGCTAAATGGCGACCAAGGCAATCTCACAAACCATAAACTTGACTTTTAGTTTGACAGAAAATATACACATGCGTCATCATTATCGTCAACAACTGAATGTGAGGGTAGATTGATAAAAAAATATGAGACACAAGCATAACTAATTTCGTGATTCTTATCAAATGTTTGTAAGCGGGCACGAATATTGCGTCTAGCGTAACAAGTAACGTTAAATTTCGAGTCAGTTCATTAGAGTCCATTTGGTTCTATAATAACAACAGCGACTTATAAAGAATGTGTAGCTGGTTCAAATCTCATATAATACAATTTTTTTTTTTTTGTTTTCCAGCTTTTGTGTTTTAGTTAGGTATTATTTATAAACATTTTGAAAAGGATATAATAATGGTATAAAAAACTACTTATTAAGCAATTTTGTTTCTTTTGCAGTAAGACTACTGATAGCTTAATGTGGTATTTTTATACAAGTTGGCTTAGTGGTCTATGTAAAGACTTTGACGCAGTAAGGCACGAGATTAAATCGCAAATCTTGTAAATTTTTTTGCTTTCCATTTAAAACATTTTCAAAACGTTATTGTAAGCTACAATCAACTAACTAGACATTCTTCAAACATATCTGGAATAATTTCGCTTGACTTGTATTAAGTGGGTAGTCAAGAGAATTAGGCATATTCATCATAAAACTGGTATTCAATTGTTACTTATTTAAGGGTACAGAAATAAAAATGAACCGTTCTAATAACGCAAAAACCAGTCGACACTAATTGCAGTGACGTCATGTAAACAATTTTTAGCCCGTAGCATTTTTTTTGTCATGTTCAAAATTGTATTACCTTCAAATAATTCTATCCTTTCATAAGCAATTTAATATCTTCACTTCTTTTATGTGTTTTACCTTTTATATAGTTATTTAAATTACGTCTATTAGACGAATACTTAAATTATCTTTGTATGTAAAATTGTAAATATTACATATAAGTAATATTTAGTTGTTTTTCATTAATGTTGTTATTTATTTTTAAAATATTAATTTAAATTGATTAATTTAATTTAATATACATTTTAATTTGATTAAAAAAAAACAATTCAGTATTCTAAACACAAACCTACTAAAAGTAGCGTGACGGGTTTGAACTTACGACCACGTCCACATAAGTCTCCAGTTACAACCATTAGACTATTTCAACTTATGGAATAATGTTGAAATGAACAAGTGCATTACGTAACAGGAAGATCAAATTGTCATAATAGTATTCTATAATATTTGACCACCTTGATAAACTCATTTGAATTAGCCCCGAATTGAATACCACTTATCTTCTGCTAATTGCAGAAGGTTCAAATTCGTCTAACTTTTAGGATGTCTTATATTATTACCTGCTTCGTCTACTGCCAGGTGGGTCAGATTTCTGGTTCCTCTGTGCTTTTTGTAAGTTATGAATAACAAAAAAAAATCGGTAGGATTTATATCGAAGCTGACAAGTGGATATTTAATTGTAATATAATATGACTGGCCTGTTGGTCTATTGGTTAGTGGCCCTGACTGTAATGACGGGGTTGTGGGTTCGATTCCCAACCAGGATAATGTTTTTGTGTTGAGCACGATCATTTGCTGAATCTGGGTGTAATTTATCTGCAATATTTATGTTTTTAGAAATATATAAGTATGTTTATCAGTTGTTTAGGACTCGTAACACAAGCTTTGCTTAGCTTGGGACTAGGCGCCGTCGTGGAATATTATTATTAATATTCAAGTCGGTAGTTACTCAACAATAGGAAAAAAAGCAGGTAAACAGGCTCATCAAACAAAAAGGCAATAATAAAATAATATAGATGTTTATTTCTTACAGTTTACTATTCAACAGTCAGTTTATCGAATAAGATTATAATATTACTTGTAATTTTTTATTGAGGCCATAGCTTAAATATTCGTTTCCCAAATTGGAAAGAGGATTGAAGCTTATGTAACCTTAACAAAAACAAACAAGAGGCAAGATATTTAAAAAAACCTACCAATTTGCACAACAACATATCAAATGTTTAGTAGGTAACATAAAAAACAAAATTATGTTGTGTTTTAACTTTAAGTGTTCATAACGTGTGTGTGTTCGTGTGTTTTTTAAATTATTTCAAATACATGTATTAAGTAAAACACACATAACGAGGTCTTCAGTACGCACTGAGTAAATATGTAATATTAATTAAATAATCATTTATCAATATCTCGTGTAATCACCATTTTGGTAAATAACAGCTTGCATTTGGGAACGCATTGAATTAATCAAATTTTTACACAAATCTGATCCACGAATACTCTCCCATATTTGTAAACAATGAGCCTCTAACGCATCTGGAGTACGCTCGTTTTGATTATTCCACCGTTGAACAATAACACCCCATAAATTTTCAATTGGATTTAAATCCGGTGATCTAGCAGGCCAAGGAATAGCGCAAATATCATTATGTTGACGAAACCAAGCCTGCACACTGTGCGAACGGTGTAGGTATTGGACAATTATCCTGCACAAATGTTATCTGTTGCAATTCTTCGCTTGGATACACAGTTCAAACCAGTTCGAACTGTGGGCAACATTGTCTCCTCCAGCACTTCTATATAATTTGCACTATTTGCTCGGTTTGGTATTCTCACTAGTTCTCCCGGATCGGCTGCACTCATCCATCCCCACATGTTCACCGTTATATGGCCAGATTGCCTATTGGGCACTAGGTGATCACTTGTGTATCGCGTATTATCTCGACGCCACAAACATAATCGACCGTGTTCACTGGACTTAAAAGCTTTTTCATCAGTAAAGATGACATTACTCCAATCAAAATTTAAGTGATCCATAACAAACTGCAATCTTGCTCTTTTATGGTTTTCCGTAAGCAAAGGTTTCACAGCATGCCTCCGATAATGCAGCCCTTCACTATGAAGAGCACGACGGACAGTATCGACGCTTGTGTCAAATAAACCAGCATAGTGGTTCGTCGGCAAAAATCCATTTTCTTCGTACTCCCTTACCATGGTTTGACGATGCAACATGTTTATAAGTTTTTGTCTACCAGTTCTTTGACAGTGTTTCAAAGAACACTCTTTTTCAAATCGTCGTACCCATAGAACAACTGTTTTTCTCTGCAACAATAAAACAGAAATATATAATAGCAAATAATGATTATTATAAAGGAGTTTTTTTGTTATATAAAAAGTGTAAAATAAGATTACTTACGTTTACACCGGTCTCTCTGGCTATTTCTGACAAATTTTTACCTTGATTATGCAAAGCAATTATTTGAGCTCTTGTTACTAAGTCTATATTACAATTCATACTCATTGTGATAAATTCACCAGATTAAAAATAAAATTGAACGAAAGGAGCTCGAACGAAGTAATCAAAATGAACTTAGCTTACAATCAATTAAGCTTAGTCACAATTTTGTGGTCGAAGTATTATTTATACTACCTACTAATTATTATTTATAAATCCATAATCAACCTACCCTCTCAAGTTTTGAAATTGATACATAGACAATCAGATATTTATAAATTGATATTCAATTTTAATATTTTCATCTCTTTATAAAAAAATATAAATTATTTCAATGTTTAAAGAAACAAAAAGGAACTACAAAAAAAAAGCATTTGAAGCGCAGCAACGCCACCTAGTAGCAGTATAATATAAAGTTGTCGATAACAACATTTCAATCTGATTTTACGCTAGATGGCGTCATTTCTCGCTTCACACGATTTTTTTTCTGTACTATCCAACCACTATTGCAGCCGACCGTACCTATTATCAAAATTTTACCTTATCATTGTCGGTAGATGGTAAAAAGAATAGTAAAGAACTCTGTCTCACACTAGGAATTATTCGCATACATACTCTGACGTTTTATATGTGCCCATGTAGGCCTATGTGAAATAAAAAACTTTTGAATTGAATTGATTAAATACAAAAGACACCCAGATTCGCAACAACTAAGTACAGGTACCGGCACGAATCTTGAGCGCTCGGCGACAGAGTGGGGATCGCTTTGCGCATTCCATACATTGGCGAGCCAATCGTCGTCATTGTTAGATACATGCAGCAAGCGCAGGGAACGAATCACGAGTGACGTCTATAACACGATGGCGCGGTAAGCCAATAACTGACACTCCCTGCCCCCGCGTCTCACTTCATACCACTAAATAGGCCCGATATTTGACTTCTGGGCAACTTGAAGTCAGCGCTCAAGATCTGTGTTTGTGAGCCATAGAAATATTTGTTCCGCACTTAAGCCTGCGACTCGTTGCGCAGCAGTCAATTGCTCAACCGCGTTGCCAACTGAACCGACTAAGTTTATAAATCTTATATAATTATAAAACTAGAATAATATCTAAATATTAACGAAATTCATTTTATTTTCAGTTTTTTTGTAATTTTATGTTCAGGACACCTATCAGGTACTTTTTTTTTTTCGATGGGAAAAATTATCCAATGACAACTCCCGCTCTTGGGCGGAGCGGGAGATCTGTCGAAACGTCTAGTTGACACTTCGCGTGACCCAAAGGCTGGCTTTAACCTTGGACAGAGGATAAGCATTGCCATACAGCGTGGATTGCCACGCTTTATGGCCGCCAGTCTTTTGGGCACATTACCAGGCGACAGCGATGTGGAAGAGTTTTTTGACGCCATATTTTAGTTAGTGTATTTTAGCGTAGGGTTTTATTATTTATTTATTTTTTAATTTACTGTAATTATAGTTATTAAGTTGTTTATAAGTGTAGATAATTAATTAATCTATAATAGTGTGTACAGATTAAACTAAAAATAAATATCATTGTGTTCACACAACTATAGATATTAGTTGTCTAAATATATTTTAGAGGTTTAAAGAACAGTAAAGTCCCACATATACCTTTATCGAAAAAGGGAGGATCCTACGATCAGACAGGGTGTTATGTCTGAACCAGGCAACTACCCGATAGATGATTTCGGGCTGTTGTACATGTTCGGATCGCGCGGAGAGTTAATGTGATGCAAGATTTCGTATTTTTAGTACTTATTTGGCGCCGTAGATGTCGCTCACTACAATATACCTGTCATTACTGCAAATATACTATTCGATAGTTATTGAGCTGTAAATCGCAAATAACTTAAAAAAAATCGAAAATTAATAGCAAAATATTTCACAACGATTTTATAAAAGCATAAAACAGTTTGCGCAGCCCCAAAATGATGGTCATCCTTCCGGGCCTTGGTTGAGGCCATGGTCCGGAGCGAGGAGGAGTGGCAGGCGGTCGCCGACTTCTGCGAAGCAGTAATGCTCGCAAAGGAGGAGGCCGAACGCATCAGGCAACGGCGTTATCGCCGCCGCCGTCGCCGGGATTCTGATCCCGATTTCCGGCCAACGTAGACGCGGGCTTGCGGACAGTGAGCAATGGGTAGCTCACTGTCCGGCCGTCCGGTAACTGTCCGGACCAAGCCCAAGTCGTCGACGGCGCGCACTGTTCCCGCGCGCCTCAAGGAGTTGTCAGCAACAGCAGGGACCCAGCCGGGTCGAAGCCTACTGGGGCCAGGGTTATCCGAAAGGGCGCTCGAGCCCCGGTATGAAGGCTAGAAGGAACGGGGTGGGTCTTTTAGTCAGTAAGAGTCTGACACTATCTCCCGCTCCGCCCAAGGGCGGGGGATGTCAATGCATGATTTTTTCCCACCATAAAAAAAAAAAAAAAAAAATGGTCATCCTTCTGAAAACGTGACTATTGAAACCTTACTAAAAATTCTATACCTAATCTTACTACTACTTACTAATCACGTGCCCTATACCTAAATCTAACAGATAATATGTTAATCTCAGATAAGATTACGCTCTTAATGTAGACCTTTCCCAATTCTTTATATTTAAACTAGATTATTTTTCAGTTTCGCTTCTGTACATATTTGTGTAATTTAATGATGATTATACGGACTAAAAACGTGCGGATGCTATCATAGCATAAGTATAGCGTAATCAGCAGTTTTTAGGGTTCCGTAGTCAACTAGGAACCCTTATAGTTTCGCCATGTCTGTCTGTCCGTCTGTCTGTCTGTTCTCGCTTAATCTCTGTGACCGTTAGCACTAGAAAGCTGAAATTTGGTACCAATATGTATATCAATCACGCCGACAAAGTGGTAAAATAAAAATTGGATTTATTAGGGTAGCCCCCCTATATGTAAAGTGGGAAGTGATTTTTTTTTAATTCAACCCTAACGTGTGATATATTGTTGGATAGGTGTTTAAAAATGAATAGGGGTTTACTAAAATCATTTTTTGATAATGTCAATAATTTCGGAAATAATCGCTCCAAAAGTAAAAAACAATGTGTGCCCCCCCTAACTTTTGAACCATAACTTTAGAAAATTTGAAAAAGATCTGAAAAGTAGAACTTTATAAGGACTTTCTAGGAAAATCATTTTGAACTTGATGGAAAGAACAATTTTTGTACAAAAAAGACAAAAAGGTTGTATAAAATAATTTCTGGACTAAGTTTGTAGTATAATCGTATATGCAAGGATTTTTTTAACTTCGTTTACATATTATATTATCCGGAACGTATCTTCTTTCAAACAAAAAAAGAATTATTAAAATCGGTTCTCGCAATCCAAAATTACCACCGTAAACTTCTTCTGGTACCTATGTATTAATTAGTAACCCAATTCCCCGAGAGATGGCGCTGTACTTTGGGCTATTTCGCGTTCGCGCTGTTAGGATTTTTCCTAAGTTGATGGGGTCGGGTATTATCGAATTGTTCGGTTGGTCTCTCCTTGGCATTGGCGGTATTATCTTATAACTACATAAAACTTCTATGCTAAATGCTAAGGCAATTTAGAACAAAACTAAAATTCATTTTTTTAACGTCATCTATCAAAATGTTAAGGTAAAAACCAGTTCATAAATGGTTCGATAGATGGCGTTGCGTAATGACGTCATCTTTTTAAGTCGATGTTAAGATTTTCCGTGTTTTCATGACCTACCATGGTAAAAAATCGTTGCTTCTTAAATATATTCGTAATTTTACGAGTGCACAATCGCTGAAATTTCTTCTACTTGCATACTGTTTTAGTTATGACCGTCCTTTGTGGGCCCGTTTTTAATGTTCTCACTACTGGAACTCAGGCCTCCTCTCTAGGAGTGCTCTCTAGGAGAGGAAATGGGCCATAATCCATCACGCTGGCCCAGTGCGAGTTGGTGAATTTCACATGTCTTCAAACTTTTGGTTCTAGGACATGATGGTTTCCTCACGATGTTTTCAGCAGTATTTGGCAACAAATGTATCGAGTCGGCCTTCTCTTCCAGATTCGCAGAGGTAGCCAGTACGACAATAAAATTCTCATCTCTATTTTACATAGATCGCGCCTGTTTATGTGCACAAATGAACTTGAAATACAAAACTACAGGTACCGGCATAAATCTTGAGCGCTCGTTGTCAGAGTGGGGATCG
This sequence comes from Mythimna ferrago, assembly GCA_910589285.2. Classification (NCBI taxonomy): domain Eukaryota; kingdom Metazoa; phylum Arthropoda; class Insecta; order Lepidoptera; family Noctuidae; genus Mythimna; species Mythimna ferrago. The sequence continues at coordinate 23,894,492 of OU342679.1, forward strand.
CTTTGCGCATTCCATACATTGGCGAGCTAATCGTCGTCGTTGTTAGATACATGCAGCATGCATGCAGCAAGCGCAGACAACGAATCACGAGTGACGTCTAAGACACGATGGCGCGGCGAGCCAATCACTGACACTTCCCGCCCCCGCGTCTCAACTTCGTACCACTAAAGAGATCGAATATTTGACTTCTGCGCAACTTGAAGCCAGTGCTCAAGATCCGTGCCGGTATCTGTACACTAATTTTACATCACAATACATCCACTAGAAATTAATTTGTGAATAATTAAAACAGCCACTGAACAGCATTCGAAAAATCCCGCCAAAAATTCTACACCATAAAGTAAAGATACGGCAGCGCTCTGTGTGTGACGTTATTCATTTTACCATAGACAAACGTCACGTAAATGTCAAATAATATTACAGGGATTTAGCCTGATAATAATTATTTATACCATGTACTTTAAATACAATGCGCTCCATATCATTTTATGATGTTATTTACTTGATAGTATTCTGTTGACATAGACTATTATGTATTTAGCACAAATATATATATGATAAATTCGTGTAATTGTGCTAAATACAAGTTTTAATATAGAAGCAAATATTCACGTTATTATTGCATAAGCATATACTGCGATTCACGTGGAACCGGAGTGTCTGTGTTTGTATTACCTAATTATGGTGGTGATGAAGATTAATTGTATTATTTAAATGCAAGATAAAAATATATGTCATTATTATTGTCTAGTACCCATAACACAAGCTCGGCTTAGCTTGGGACTAGACGGCGTTATGTGATAGTTGTGGAATATTATATTATTATCTCCTTTATTCTTATTTTATATACATGTTATAATATATTTTTAAATATTCCTTAAAAAAAACATTTAAAAATATAAAAAAAAAAAAACAGTATCTCACCGGTATCGGGACCAGGGTCCAAGCAACCGGCGGTCATATTATTATTATATTATTATGGTACCATGTAGAATTGTTATTAAGAGCCGGTTGTAGTCACTGAGTATTTTGTATGAACTCCGCCCGGGTTTATGTCGATTTTACGGCGCTGTAACAGTGGTGTTACTTTTATAAAAAAAAAAAAACAATAAATATTAAAGATTTTTGTTTTTGCGAGGCCCTTTTAAAAAACAAACGTTATTATTTTTTATAACTTTCAAATATTTCCGTGAAGTAATCTCGTAGACATACACGTTTGAAATCATAAGTTAGGGTCAGATACGCGATTTTTTTTTAACCGACTTCGAAAAGGGGGAGGTTCTATGTTCGGCTTAATGTATGTTTTTTTTTTATATATGTTCACCGATATCTCGGTCAATTGTAGACCGATTTTGAAAATTCTTTTTTTGATTGAAAGGTTATGCTTCCACGTTAGTCCCATTGAAATATTGCTATGATATGATCATGAACTTCGAAGATATGGCACAGAACTCCTCATAGGATCACAGCAGAACTGTCGTAACAAGTAAAATTGCTTTGTTTATACGTGTAGTCGATGACTGGCTGAAGAAAAAGGGGGAGGGGTTGTATCGGACTGATCTGATTATGAAGCTGGAAGGTAAATTTATGTAATCTAACCGTGTTTGGGATTATTAGAATCGTTATGAAATGCTCTCTGGCTATAAGGTATTTAAGTTTGGCTGAGAGGTACTTTTTAGTGATGGTACCATAACTAAAAGTGTAAAATATTGTAATTTTTTTATTATTTTGGGTTTTAAAAGGTTTAAAAAGTTCAAAGTGAGTAGAATCTGGCCTTAAATTATCTTTGCCAGTGACTTCGTTCGCTAGAATGTTTTCATAAAAACATTAACACCACTAAAACGTTGTTTGAGGGTAGTTTAATAAAAAACTGATAATGACAATCTTTATTATTCATTTTGATTAGAATTTGTGCCAAGTTTCAAGGTTATTAACACAAGAAATAAGAATTCTTCTTACAATTTTTAAAATCCGATAAATTAGCCTATTATGGGTAGTTCTTAGGAGTTGTTCGGAAAACAAATAATGACAATCTTTATTATTATTCTCTTTATTTATATTTTGCACATATACAATTACATTTTTAAATATTTTTTAACAAAATTATACAAAAAAAAAAACATTTAAAAATATAAAACTATAGTTATCCACCGGTGTCGGGAGCTGGGTCCAAGCTACCGGTGGTTAGGGCTCCAGAGACAGGAACCTCCTCACAATGCGAGCCGTATCGAGGAGTACTGCCTTCTGTATCAGGCCCTTGATCCACCCGTGCAACGATAGCTTCGACAGAATATGGTCGTCGAAGCTTTTGGCTATAAGGCCATTAGCGGTCACGACAATCGGCACAATGACAGCCGAGTCCACATTCCACATGTCGACAACCTCGTGTGCTAAGTCGAGATATTTTATTTGTTTCTCTTTCTCAGCTTTCACGAGGTTCTCGTCATGCGGGATGGCGACATCGACTATCATTGCGCGGCGCGCTAATCGGTCTATCACCACTATGTCCGGCTTATTGGCTACAATAGTCCGGTCAGTAATTATAGACCGATCCCAGTACAGCGTGACATGTTCATTTTCGAGAACTGGGTCGGGCACATACCTGTAGTACGGTACCTCAGAATCCACAAGGTTGTATTTGAAAGCAAGTTGCTGGTGAAGAATCCTGGCTACTTGGTTATGTCTGTGCAAGTACTCGCCGTTAGCTAGACGAGAACAACCAGAGATAATATGTCTGATAGACTCACCCGGACGATGGCATGCCCGACACACGTCAATCGTCCCGTCCTTCATAATATGTCTCCGATAGTTGTGCGTCAAGATAACTTCGTCCATAATTGCACAGACAAAACCTTCAGTTTCTCCGAAGAGGTTGCTGAATCGTAACCAGGCCACGGACGCCGAAAAATCTACATCAGGCCCATGAAGAGCCCGAAAAAAGCGCCCGTGGAGCTCCTTGCCTTTTCATACTTCCTTGCGGTCATCAGTAGTAAGTATCACAGGTTTGCTCCAGTTCTCTTTAGCCATGGATAACGGGGTGAGTCCCTTGTCCACTGCGACCACATCGCGGTGCATACCCACGTCGATTTTGAGAAAGTATTCTCTGAGGCTGCACACCTCGCGGTTGTGTAGAGTCTTTGCGTTCAAAAAGCCACGACCTCCATATTTCCGCGGGACTGTGTACCTACCTACAATGTATGTTATGAATAAAGTTATTATAATTTAAAAAGAGTGTCCATGGAGTTTCTTGCACATTCTTTTTCAGAGAGATCTACCATACGCTTTGGAATGTGTAACTGCCATCACTTTTTTAACTGACTTACTTGTGGACGATTCAAACGATTGAGTAATAGATAAATATAATATTATTTTATACTGAAGTGAGTGGTTTTATTACTTCATAATAGGATTATAAATATTATTAAGGCAAAAGTTTGTTTGTATGTTAGTGATTTTTTTTTAGGTGGGAAAATTATCCAATGACATCCCCCTCTCTTGGGCGGAGCGGGAGATAGTTTCAGACTTTTACTGACTGAAAACCCACTGGTGGTCCTTCGTTGAATTTTGTACCGGGGCCGAATCTTCTATGTAGGTGTAACGTTTCTTACACGTTCACGCACAAATATCTGAACGGATCTAAATGAAATTCAGCACACGGGGTAGACCGTGTAATGGAATAGAATATAGGATACTTTTTTATACTGGGACATTATGTTTTCTTGGTATAATTTATTATTTTCTTGCAAGCGAAGCCGCTAGCAGAAAATAGTTGCAACGTATTTATATGGAAAATTTTCTTCTTTTAACTTAAGGATCATTTAAAACATAAAACATTTATTTTCATTGATATCTGTAATCTTACACATACATTTACAATGATGATAATAAATTATATAGGTAAACGGCCGATATCATATCCGATGACTTACGCGAAGGTGTTTTAGAAGTCAGCTTTATACGGGTTTATTTGTAAAACACTAACAACCTTGGAGGACTTATATTCATCATCATCATCATCATTTCAGCCGATACACGTCCACTGTTGGACATAGGCCTCCCCCAAGCGTCGCCACATCGAACGTTCCTGTGCGTCTCGCATCCATCAGTTTCCTGCTACCTTCACCAGGTCATCGGTCCACCTTGTAGGAGGCCTTCCAACACTGCGTCTTCCGGTACGCGGTCGCCACTCCAAAACCTTTCGGCCTCAACGGCCATCTGTTCTGCGAGCAATGTGCCCTGTCCATTGCCACTTAAGTTTGGCAATTCTTTGTGCTATGTCGGCAACCTTAGTTTTCCTGCGGATATCTTCATTTTTTATTCGACTTTTGTGCTATGTCGGCAACCTTAGTTTTCCTGCGGATATCTTCATTTTTTATTCGACTTATATTACTAACATCATAAAACTTTATTTCTATGACTTTTTACAAAACAATACATTTACTAAAAACAAACTTTCAATATTTCATCGTTCTATCTAACACATATCAACTCTGTATTTTGTTATACCTACCTACATCTGTATGACGCGACGCTAGCGCATCAAGCGCCCGTGGCCTTTTTTTTTATGGTGGGAAAACATCATCCAATGACAACACCCAGTGTCAGACTCTTACTGACTAAAAGACCCACCCCGTTCCTTCTAGCCTTTATACCGGGGCTCGAGCGCCCTTTCGGATAACCCTGGCCTCAGTAGGCTTCGACCCGGCTGGGTCCCTGCTGTTGCTGACAACTCCTTGAGGCGCGCGGGAACAGTGCGCGCCGTCAACGACTTGGGCTTGGTCCGGACAGTTACCAGACGGCCGGACAGAGAGCTACCCATTGCTCACTGTCCGCAAGCCCGCGCCTACGGTGGCCGGAAATCGGGATCAGAATCCCGGCGGCGGCGGCGGCGGCGATAACGCCGTTGCCTGATGCGTTCGGCCTCCTCCTTTGCGAGCATTACTGCTTCGCAGAAGTCGGCGACCGCCTGCCACTCCTCCTCGCTCCGGACCATGGCCTCAACCAAGACCCGGCGTGAGAGGTCTTCGCCACCGATCGGCCCCACGAGGGCACGGCGATGCTCCGCCCAAGCAGGGCACACCTCGACTGTGTGCTCAACCGTGTCCTCCGGGCATTCCGCACACCCGGGCGTCATTTCCGCATGAATCCGGTGCAGGAAACTCCCGAACGAACCATGTCCGGTGAGGACCTGCGTCATGCGGAAGGTAAGGACGCCGTGAGGTCTTTCCAGCCACGCCTCAAAGAGGGAACTTACCGCCATGATTGTGGCGTGCCCAGCACTGGGTTGCGATAGTCGTTGACGCCATTTCACCATGAGATCCCGCCGGAGCTCTGTCCGCCATGTCGTGACCTGTCGCGGCAGCGGACTTTCACCCCGGCGTTGCATCTCCACGCGCATATCGTGCATAAGCGCCCGCGGCCTGATCCTCGCTCTTCTCCGCTATTTTACTATCGCTTGCTTCGCGTAGACTTCGTAACATTTAGAACGTTCAATTTAAATATTTTTATTTTTGTATGAAACTCTGATGAACTAAAATATGATACATTTTTAAAAGTCATAGAACAAAAGCTGTTGTTTATGATGTAAGTAATATAGTCTTAAGAGGTTGCTATTGTTTTACAAATAACCCTATAAAATTATAAAGTACCCTTCGTTTGTAAAAACAGTACAGTACCTACGCGTATATACCTAGTCAATACAATAAATGCGTCTCTCTAAATCAAGATAAAGTTAGGGTTTTATTAGTGTCCTAATAATACACACACACATCACTTAAGAAACACCCATTGGTTGTCCGAAAGGGAACCCTGAGGTCCTGAGACGTAAGGCAAAGAAGAAACAAAGGAGTAGGTTTTAGTAAGTAAAAGTCTGACACGCCCTCCCGCTCCGCCCTAGAGCGGAGGAAGTCATAGGATGATTTCCCACCTAAAAAACACTTAACAAACACACACACAAAACAAAACAGAACCTCCATAAAAAGCACAATGAACTTGGTCGGGCCATCCGAGGACGTACAAAAAAGTCCTCGCATTGAAAAGGTCCTCAGATGTACCTTGTGTATTCACGCGCATGTCCTCGCATGATACTTAAAACAAACACACACACCAAACAACACAACACAAAACAATACAAAACATACGTAAACAATACACACACCCATAACAACACAAAATAACATTATCACATAATTTATAGCCTGATGAGCGTATGTTACACCTTTTATTCAAAATCAACAATGTCATGCTACCTTTGTTCCATGTAACTAGAGGTCGTCGCAACGTTTACTTATTTCAAGATGGTCGCCGTAGATTTTGATACAAGTGGAGAAAGTTTGTTACTGCGGCCGAAACGGAATTCGCCCGAGCCGTAGACGAGGGTGTTATGGAGCCGAGTGCTGCAGTGACCAATTTCAACGTGTATAAAAACGAAGTTTTACGACGTTTTTTAAACGGGTTGACGCACGGTTGTCACGGGGGTTGACGCGCGACTCGTGGGGGTCGTTTAATGCCCAGCCTGATATGATAAGTATAATAAATTGTGGCGGGGCGAGCTCACTCATTTTTCTGCACTAGTGCGAAAAAACAGAAAATTGCGTGCATAAAAGCGATAGGGATAAGAACGAGTTTTCGTAAGTGTAATCAATAAGATTTTGAACGAGTGTACGAGTATTTTTGCTCTTCATCAATCTCATTTTTTTATCTTTATTATTTTTCTAAAATTTATAGTCGCAGAAGAACCAAGGTTACCGACAGCTGGAAAAATCGTCAAACTTAAGTGGCAATAGGCAGAGCACATTGCATGTAGAGCAGATAGTCGATAAGGACGAAAAGTTCTGAAGTGGCAACCTTATACCGGAAGACGCAGCGTTGGTGGACCGATGACCTGGTCAGTTTTGCGGGAATCCACTGGTTGCGAGAAGCACAGGAGTGGTCATTGTGTGACGCTTGGGGGAGGCCTGTGTCTAACAGTGGATGTCTTTCGGCTTAAATGATAATGATGATTTATAGTCAGCGTAGTTTTACGCATACCAAATGTACAATGAGTACTTCATAGAAATTGACATATTTATGCTTAGTAGAGAGCAGTGGTGGCCGATTGGTAATGGCTCCGACTTACGAGTTGTAGGTCGCGGGTTCAAACCCTGTCAGGCGCACTACTTTGTGTAATTTACTTCATTACCACTGCTCTCAAAACGGTGAAGGAAAACATCGTGAGGAAACCGGCATGTCTTAGAACCAAAAATTCGAAGACATGTGACATCTACCAACCCGCACTGGGCCCGCGTGGTGGATTACGGCCCATTCCCTCTCCTAGAGAGGAGGCCTGAGTCCCAGCAGTGGGAACATTAAACAGGCTGATGATGATGATGCTTAGTAGAAATGCTTTTCGATGTAAAGTTATTAGTACACTGAACCACTTCTAAAAATTCTTTGTCATAACTTTTTTTTTTTTTTTTAATGCACACTTATTTATTAAAGTTAATTGCTAGGAAATAATAAACAAATTAAACAATAACTTAAATAATTAAAAATAATATATACACTAAATGCCTAGCTAAATATGACGTAACTAATTTGTAACTGCGTAAATAAAGTATTTTCTGGAATTATACTTAGCTCACCGATGAGTACTCATCATTTATTCGTTTATTAAAACTTCATGTAACACAAAGGTACAAACGCGGACTTCATGTCTTAGCCCAAGTCATCAACGGCGCGCACTGTTCCCGTGCGCCTCAAGGAGTTGTCAGCAACAGCAGGGACCCAGCCGGGTCGAAGCCTACTGGGTCCAGGGTTATCCGAAAGGGAACTCGAGCCCCGGTATGAAGGCTAGAAGGAACGGGGTGGGCTTTTAGTCAGTAAGAGTCGACAGTGTCTCCCGTTCCGCCCAAGAGCGGGGGTTGTCATTGGATGATTTTTCACACCATAAAAAAAAATGCTTTAGGCATTCTCTACCAGTGAACCAAGGGTGGTGAAGAGAAAACATGGCAGGTGTATAAAAAAAGAATAGAGTAATAAGAAAACAAGGGAAAAAATTTACATATACTTGTATACCTATACACCGTTAATTTTAATCGTTTTAATCCCGTGGAGGGTCGATCCTGTACATGAAACACTGTCCATATGTAAAGATAAAATTAAAAAATAAAGTACCTTTTTTTCAAAACTCGTATTACGCATGTACGAAATTAATTTAAATAAGAAAACGTCAGCTGAGCGAGTTCAATGACATGTAGTTAATAGTCGGCGTTGCGTACAAACTACCTACTGGTCATTGATATTTTATTGTCAAAATAATAATGAGGAAGTACTGGCCAAGGTCTAGTAATCCATCCAGTCCATCGCGCATGCGTAGTACATGACAGGATACAGACCATTATTTACATCTACTACTTATAACTGAACGACGACAGTCTTCAACTTTCGTGGGAGGAGAAAATTGGGTTAACTGGTTCACACGTTGGTCCAGTCTGGTCTACTGTAGCTACTGTTAACTATAAATACGGAATACACAGAACAGATGGCCATTAGGGTTTTTTTTTTGGTGGGGAAAATCATCCAATGACAATCCCCGCTCTTGGGCGGGGCGGGAGATAGTGTCAGACTCTTACTGACTAAAAAACCCACCCCGTTCCTTCAAGCCTTCATACCGGGGCTCGAGCTCCCTTTCGTATAACCCTGGCCCCAGTAGGCTTCGGCCCGGCTCCTTGAGGCGCGCGGGAACAGTGCGCGCCGTCGTCGACTTGGGCTTGGTCCGGACAGTTACCAGACGGCCGATGGCCATTAGGGTCGAAAGACCCGGAAGACGTAGCGTTGGAAGGCCTCCTATTCTCCTATCTGATGACGGTGACACAACAGTGTCAGCGTCATCAGATAACAATCTTCAGACTATCTTGAGCAATACTTAACTATAATATTCGCTTTAAAAACTGAGTTATCCGGTCATAAATCATTGTTACAATAATCCTCGCGACCGAATTCCGATCATGTTAGCCAATCTCAACCGAGAAGGCCTAGATACACAGAAGATATTATAGTACTGTTTCATTGATCTTTGATAGTTTCACCATAGATGCATACTCTATTCCTTTAAGCGCGATTTTTGATATGATTCACGAGTACTCAAAGCAAACGTCGCGCGGAAGTTGCGTGGAGGACACACGGCGGTTACATGGAGGACTCGCGGTGGTTGCGTGGAGGACCCGTGGTGGTTACGTGGAGGACCCGTGGTGGTTGCGTGGAGGACCCATAGGCGTCGCGTGGAGGGTTTGCAGCTTAGATCATTGATCTTAATTACAAATAACTATCACGTGGAAGTTGTGACTTGTCAAATGACCGACTGACACTGACAGAATGTGAGAGTGTGCGTAGTATAGAGAAGATTCAAACGAACGAACAAGCGCATCAACCGATCGCGTGGCGACTGCGCAGCCGTCGTTTAGGTAATTCTATAGGTAGACGAAAAGAATAGAATGTTGTAGCGTTATCAATAATAAATCATCATCATTATCATTTCAGCCGAAGAACGTCAATTGTTGGACGTAGACTTCGCCCAAGTAATTATATTTATTTGCTCAGTTTGTAGGTAACCTTCCTACGTGAAGAAAACGTTCAGAAAAAAATGGGCTAGGTTCCATTACTAATACAGTTGGCTATAAATGAAAAAAGTACGCGGTTACGTTAGGTTAGGTTATCAGCCTTAAGTATAATGTTCCCACTGCTGGGACTCAAGTCTGCTCAGGGCGGGAATAGGCCGTAATCCACCACGCCGGCCTGGTGCGGATTAGTGGATGTCACATCGACGACACGAGCATGGCAGTTGAGAGTTTGTCATGCTCACCCAAATGTCTTGCTGATGGTGGCACGTGTTATTGGGTCATTCGGTTCCCTTCTAAATGGTTGAGCTGAGTGGGGCTGATGCACGTGTCGTGCCCGTGAACGGGTGCCATCGGTTGAGACTGGTCATCTCTTAGCTGCCAGTGGCTTAATTCGGTTTCTATTTTTAATTACCTTTTTATTAAAAAAATAAATAATTAAGTATTATTATTACGTATCTACATTGTGCTCACATATTAGAAGCGACAAGAAATATGTAACCAAGATCTATGTAACTCATAATATCTTTTAAAAAGAGTGTCCAAGGATTTTCTTGCGCGTTCTTCTCCATAGAGATCTACGCTTTGGAACGTGCAATTTAGCTTCACTTTTCTTGGACTGACCGACATTTGACTATTCAACAGTGCCTTCAAATGGTCTATTTGAAATAAATGTTTTAGACTTTGACTTTACATATATATGTATCTTCAAATTTTTCATTCTAGGACAATCACTGTTTTGAGGACAGTGGTGATGAAATAAAAACGCAGTTACGCGCCATTACGCTGAGTTTGAACCGACCTACAACTCGTTAGTCGGGGCAGTTACTATTGGGCCACAAATTAACCATATTTCCACTAACTTCTCAGTCTAACTTCTCGCTATTTATCTAATTCTCCTTGCATTATCATCCGTAATATAACGTCAGTCACTTCCTAATATTCCACAATAATAATATTCCACAACTATCACAAAACGCAGTCTAGTCTCAAGCTAAGCAGAGCTTGTGTTATGAGTACTAGACAACTGATAAACATACTTATATATTTACATTTTGACGTGTTTTTTTTTATTTATTTATTTACCTATAAAATTTTGACATAAATTGTATATTTCCTTTTATTATTGCTAATGTGAGGACTATGTTGATTGCTTTTTTTTCTCGTAAACGTATGTCTGGCAATTTGAATATTTACTGCGGCCTACCCAAATGTCTAAGCCTTGGTATTGTTCGTCAAGCTCCTTAGTAGTCCTGAGATGAGCTTTGCGAATACTGACAAATACTTGCACTGACTGGACGGGTCCACGCAAATCTATATGGTTCTTTCATCAAAAGACCATCTCAAACTAATCTGCATGGTTCTCATGTGATTTGACCATTACATATTTACTGATTGACTTTAAAAGAGATTTTGACCCATTAGTAGCTTTGTAATACCGGCCTTATTTAATTTAAACTAACGAAAAATAAAATTTGATGTGTAAAAGTGTTTTTAAACTTATTTGTAAAATAATAATAATAGTATTCCATAACTATCACACAACGCCGTCTAGTCCCAAGCTAAGCAGAGCTTGTGTTATGAGTACTAGACAACTGATAAACTTACTTATATATTTCTAAATACATACATATTATAGATAAATTACACCCAGACACAGAACAAATGATCATGCTCATCACACAAACATTTGTTCTGGGTGGGAATCGAACCCACGACCTCCGGTGTAGCAGTCAGGGCCACTAACCACTACACCAACAGGCCAGTCCTGTATCTGCCTTATCCAAATTCTTCTTGTACAGTCCTCTTACGTGTTATTCCGTATTCTGTTCTTTATTTAACTATACTTATCATAGTTTTTTTTTACTGGAAAACCATCCAATATCTTCACCCGCTCTAGGGCGGATTGGGAGGGCGTGTCAGACTTTTACAGACAAAAACCCACTCCTATGTTCTTTCTTTGCCTTCGTTCCAGTCCCCAGGAATTCTCTTTCACACAACTCAAGGTCCTAGTAGGCTTTGATCCTGCAGGGCCCTAACGGATTTGCTGACATTTCAGTACTTCAACATTAAATCTAAACATCTTTATTATTTTCCAGATTGAAAGGACCACTAACTCCAAGGTGTCGTTTTTCGACATCTCTCACGTGGTGGACACAGTGGCCGTGGCGTTCAGGCCGCGGCCACTGAACCGGAAGATAAAGGTTCTCCTCACTCTGCTCATGGTGTTCCTGCTTTTCGGACCTACTTCTTGTAAGTTGAAATATGTTATTTGTTGTTATTTGATTAAAATACATGGGTACCAAAGTTCCTAATACAACCTGAAGAAATGCCAAACTTAAATAATAATAACAATAATGCATACAGTACTATTTTTTTTCTTTTGTATAATTTTGTTAAAAAATATTTAAAAATAATAATAATAATATTCCACAACTATCACACAACGCCGTCTAGTCGCAAGCTAAGCAGAGCTTGTGTTATGGGTACTAGACAACTGATAAACATACTTATATATTTCTAAATACATACATATTATAGATAAATTACACCCAGACACAGAAGAAATGATTATGCTCATCACACAAACATTTGTCCTGGGTGGGAATCGAACCCACGACGTCTGGCATAGCAGTCAGGGCCACTAACCATTAGACCAACAGGCCTGGGCCCAAGTCTGCTATTTTTATAAATTTGTCATTCCAACACGATCCCATTGTCATTTTGCTAAAAGTTGGTAATCTGCTAATTCATAATGATCGATCATTGATCGGTCACTGGTCTTGTAATAGAATTGTGGTAGAATGATAATTTCGAGCATATTAAAACCAATAACTGCACAATAACGTTCTAATGGTAAAACACTGATCAAATAAACTGTCAAAGTTTTAACAGATTACCGCAAACGTCAAATATTCATTTGTCAATATGTACGAGATTACCATTCTATGTCACTTCTTTCAATGGAGTGTCAGTGGTTGACCATTGGAAAGTCATAATGACGCCATTATATTAGTAGATTACCAAACTTGTCAAAATCGACAATTATGACATCAATGATAGACCATTCTGACACTATTGTAATAGCAGACTTGAGGCCCAGTGGGCTGGGCATATTGCTCGCAGACAAATGAACGATGAGGCAGAAAGGTTCTGGTATAGTGACCGGGTACTGGAAAACACAGCGTTGAAGTTGTCAAGGTTGCCTGATGAATGCGAGACGCACAGGACCGGTCGTTGTGCTGATGTCCCTAAAGGGCCTCCCTTTAGGGACATCACCACAACGACCGGTGTGTGTGAACTGTGTTCAATAGTCATTGTCTTTTGACTGACATGAAGATGATGATGTTGATTTATTAAAATAACTTGCGAAGACGATACGGATAACGAAGAAGAAAACATATTCATCTTTCCTTTTTGGATCGATGACCGTAGCAGTTAGTCTAACTAGGTCTTGAATAAATTGTGATATGAGTAATTTAAAAAAAAAACAATCGACTTTCTTAGTTGTTCATTTTTAGTTTAATGGTAGCCACAAAAAAAAAAAACATTAAAATATAAATATTATATGTCTAACTTTTAACATTACAGCAGAACACACGGTATTCTACTTGTTCGTGAGAAATCGGCTGAACTGGGACATGGTGAAGTTCAGCGTCTACCTCAGTTACTCCATCGTGCTACATTCATTTGGTGAGTTACCATAGAATAAGATAAGTCTTTACTCATAAAATATAGTGTACGATGTTCAACGGAAAATCCTATTTGTGTAGGTACCTGAGTCGAAGTAAAAAATATGCTAAAAACAGAACACGCAAGATGATGGAAACAAAAAATGACACCCACTTGCAAATACAAGGCATCTAATAGGTACTCGTAGGATTTCTCAGCTAAATGGTGATAAAATTATGAATCAGTCGTCGTTACAGGAGCTAATCGCAAGTTTTATGATGAGGAAAAGTACTTATTTATGATCCATTGCAGTAAACACAATCTGAAAAAAAAAAATGTTATTTTTCGGGATAAATGGTAGATAGTATGTTCAAAATGAATTCTAAAGTTGCGTCTAAAAATTACTTTTATTGATTAAAAACACACACTTCAGACATAAATAAATACATGTAATCATTCTGATTGTTTATTGGACTATTTTACAAATACGTTTTACTGTTCTAATTGTATAATCAAACCTGTGAATTTTCTAGTAACCGCTAAAATGCTTAATATTTGCAAGCATTGAGTCTTAGTGCATTTCTTCCGTTTGCATGCAGTCCGAAAGTGACCATGCTTTTGGTCCAGTTGTCCTCTTTGGATGGGGCGTACTATTTTGCATTCACCAATCTGCGAACATCTATGTTACCTAGTAGGTGACCTGCGCGCACATATTCTACACTAATGTAATAAAGAGGTAAAGTTTGTTTTTTGTTTTTATGTTTTTAGTAGGTAATCTCAGGAATTACTGGGCCGATTGCTAAATTTTTTCACCGATAGAAAGCTGCTTTATTCCTGAGTGACATAGGCCCTATTTTTAGTATGCGGGCGAAGCTGCGGGCAAAGGCTAGTAATTAACATCTTTAATTTTCCAAAAATACAGATACTTATTTATACCTTAAGTTAACATTACATAATTTACACAATAGGTTAAACTCTGGTTAAACATACGGTGAAGCTGATGCTGTCATGCCATTTGGTAAGATTTGAGACGATTTTATTGCCAAGGCACCAATAGATGTTTCATGTCAAAATGAATATGATTGTATATAAGTGTGTGTGTGTGTGTAACACGAAATTTATACCTGTCGATAGGGAATAGAATGATTGTAAATATTGCGCAAATACTTTGTATAGTAACAGTAAATTTTTTCTGAGATATGTTTTTTCGATAATTTGGTAAATCATAACCTCAAAATGTCAAATAACAGGTCGTCTAAGCCTAGGATGGGTGGACGTACGTCAGTTTTCTCGCCATAAGGCTCCCATATTTACGTAGATTAATCGTTCACGGGTAATAATATAGGGAAAAAGGGGTAAAAAAAATTCAAGACCATCGGCTAATAGGAGCCCCTTAAAATACTTATAAATATAATAAATATATGTTCATACATATAACTGTACACACGAAATAATAATAATCTAAATATTAATGTTACAAAGGAGTTTTTTTGTGGTGGAAAAATCATCTAATAACTTCTCCCGCTCTAGGAACGAGTGGGAGGGCGTGTCAGAAATTACACCTACGTTCCTTCAATTGCCCCTTGCTTTCCAGGACCACTGGTAACCTTCTTAGAAATCAATTCATGGCCTTAGTAGGCATTGGTCCTACTGGGCCTTTTTTTATGGTGGGAAAAATTATCCAATGACAACCCCCGCTCTTGGGCGGAGTGGGAGATAGTGTCAGACTCTTACTGACTAAATGCCCACCCCGTTCCTTCTAGCCTTCATACCGGGGCTCGAGTTCCCTTTCGGATAACCCTGGCCCCAGTAGGCTTTGATCCGGCTGGGCCCCTGCTGTTGCTGACAACTCCTTGAGGCGCGCGGGAATAGTGCGCGCCGTCGACGACTTGGGCTTGGTCTGGACAGTTACCGGACGGCCGGACAGCGAGCTACCCATTGTTCACTGTCCGCAAGCACGCGCCTACGGTTGCCGGAAATCGGGTTCGGAATCCCGGCGGCGGCGGCGGGAGCGCCGTTGCCTGATGCGGTCGGCCTTCTCCTTTGCGAGCATTACTGCTTCGCAGAAGTCGGCGACCGCCTGCCACTCCTCCTCGCTTCGGACCATGGCCTCAACCAAGGCCCGGCGCGAGAGGTCTCCGCCACCGATCGCCCCCACGAGGGCACTCCGCCCAAGCAGGGCACACCTCGACTGTGTGCTCCACCGTGTCCTCCGGGCATTCTGCACAATGGCGACACCCGGGCGTCACTTCCGCTTTAATCCGGAACAGGTACCTCCCGAACGTGCCATGTCCGGTGAGGACCTGCGTCATGCGGAAGGTAAGGACGCCGTGAGGTCTTTCCAGCCACGCCTCAAACAGGGGACTTACTACCATCAAAGATTGCATCGCTACTTACCATCAGGTGGGATCGCAGTCAAGCACTAGTTTATCTTAATTAAAAAAAAAAAAAAAAAAAAAAAAAAAAAAAAAATTGTGGCGTGTCCGGTCCTAGTGGACCTTCAGTATTATAAAGAGGATAGCTTTGTATTTTTGTTTGTTGTTTGTAATGAATAAACTCAAAAACGATTGAATTGTTCCTCCAGCTGAATGCTACTTTATCACTGAGTGACATAAACATATATTTTCTACTATTACGTGGACGAAGCCACTGGCAAAACCTAGTAACTAATAACAGCACTGTATCTCTCTTCCAGGTGCCATGTTCTCGATAACGGTGCTCAGCAAACGCATGCAGATCGATGATTCCCTGCTGTGCTTCATATCCGTCGTCAGCAAGTTCGTCGGCTCCATATGGACTGCCTTCGTCACCACAGACATCGAAATGTACCTCGGTAGGAACCATGGATTGATTTATTATTCTTTTTTTAAAACGTTCCAAACCAACCCGCACTGGACCCGCGTGGTGGATTACAGTTTACGGCCCATTCTCTCTCCTAGAGAGGAGGGCTGAGTCCCAGCAGTGGAAACATTAAAAAGACTGATTATGCTATGCTATTTAAAATGTTACCTCACACTGGGAATAATTCTAGCAATGTGGGTGCGTTAATTTTTTTTTTTAAACTTGTAACGCGAAAAAACACAGATAACTCCTAAACGCTCTATTGGCATTCGGTAATTCTGTCATTTGCTCGAATATTTCACAAAATTTGTTTCAGGATATACGGTTTTTTTTTTAAGTATAAAAGACCGTAAAAAGTTAAAAACTTTAAAACTAACTAACAACTAGTAACTTAGTTTGTTAGTAGTAACTTTTAAAGTTACGTTAAAAGTTTTTGGAAAAAAATTTCATCATTCAGAGTCTCGATTAACAATGTGCAAGGTCTTTATAGTTATACCTTATTCATTTTTTAATTCATTTGTACATTATGAGAAGCCAAACTTCATGCATAATAGCAAATTTTCAGAGGTCTTTACTGGACTAGTTTTACACAAATTTATGAATTGATTTCAATAGAAACCTATATACCTAATAATATAATACATATAATAATAATATTCCACAACTACCACACAACGCCGTCTAATCCCAAGCTAAGCAGAGCTTGTGTTATGGGTACTAGCCAACTGATAAACATACTTATATATTTCCAAATACATACATATCATAGATAAATTACACCCAGACACAGAACAAATGATTATGCTTATCACACAAACATTTGTCCTGGGTGGGAATCGAACCCACGACCTCCGGCATAGCAGTCAGGGTCTTTAACTACTAGACCAACAGGCCAGTCATAATAATATTCACAGGATATCCGTTTTTACGAAACATCTAGAGAAAGATGTGTAATAACATCATAATCACGTAAAGAGACACTCTTAAATGTTATAAAAATCTCTGACAATCAAAATCTTTCAAGATACCATCTTCATCACTCACTGCTATGACACTATGCAAAATATCAAAAACACACTCACTATTATCACTCCAATGAAATGAATACTGAATTACGTATACAAAGCGTCATCGCGCCATCTCTACCTACTTCATATTCCAGTTTTATTATGATAATGTACATTTGAATAACGGTCGGTTCAATGGTGGGTATTAATTTGATTGCGTTCACAATTGCAGTACCAGTCGCCGAGCTACTGAATGCAACTACTTTCACATCATTGCGCTCCATCATATCGAAGTTGGTGGAGAAACAGGAGACAGGTTAGTAAAACACTTTTTTTGTATGTACAGCATAGCATTGCTTAATTTACTGTGTTCGTACTTTTATGTTCACTTATAAATAAGGAGGTGTCGGCATCTACGAGTATGACGCCACATAGGAATTAAAATTTGAAATCCTGGATCGCAGTATTACAGTTTTTTTTTGGAGGTATACGGTACAGAATCTAAAATCCTGCAAACTTCCATTGAAAAGGAAGGATCCTTCCTATTATGGCTGGTATATGCTCAAATCATGCGGAGAACTTTAATTGCACGATGCAGGATTTCGTAGTTCATATATA
Organism: Mythimna ferrago; assembly: GCA_910589285.2. Taxonomy (NCBI): domain Eukaryota; kingdom Metazoa; phylum Arthropoda; class Insecta; order Lepidoptera; family Noctuidae; genus Mythimna; species Mythimna ferrago. Next base: position 23,912,226 of record OU342679.1, read on the forward strand.
GCGCCATAGATGTCGCTACACAGTTTTCGACGGGATTGGAACATGTACAACTGCCCGAAATTAGCTGTAGGGCTATGGCCCGTACCAGGCATAAGATAGATAGATAGATAGATAAAAAATTTATTTGTTGCAACACAAAATGCACACAAAAGCACAACTAAATTATAAATAACACCTGTCTGGTCGCAGGATCCTCCTTTTTCAACGGAGATATGTAAAACTTTAAACTCTGTTATGTTCGACTAACGGTACCATTGAAAATGTATTCTATAATGGTTTCCAAATTGTTTGACCTACTCAACTAATCATTTGTACCTTCACATTGCAGCTAAAGTGAATTCCCTGTTCTCTTTAACGGAGACTGTGGCTGCACTGATCTTCCACCCCTTCTACTCCTGGATGTACATGAAGACTCTGCACGTGCTGCCGGGTGCTGTGTTCCTGACCAGTGCGGCTATTGCTATACCGCCTTCAATTATATTGATGTGAGTATAGTCTTTTGAAAGGAAAATATAAAACCACCGTGTGTCCTACATTCACTTCTCAGTGAATGTAGGACACACGGTGGTTTTATATGTTTTCGGTTCAGAAGAGACATCCAAGGACCTCTGTGGTGGTCTTATAGTTAATGTTCTCATACTTTACTAGATTGAAAATGAAAATAAGTGAACGAAAAAGAAAGACCATATTTAAAAAAAAAAGTAATAATTGAGCGTTAAGTGGTTCCCAAATCATTTTCGAAAGACTTAGTACAATTATATAATGTCACATATTTTATGTTTGATGCACATACTAATTAGTATCGAAAAATAGGGTTCCGTACCTCAAATGGAAAAAACGGAACCCTTATAGGATCAATTTGTTGTTCGTCTGTCTGTCTGTCAAGACCCTTTATCTCGGGAACGCGTGGATGTATCGACTTGAAATTAAAACCATATACTATGGTCTGCGGTTCCTTGAAACTGAAAAAAATCAAACTTTTTAGTTAAAGAAAAAAAAAAAAAAACAGATACGGGCGTTTATGTCGCAAAAAACGTGCGTTTCGACACTCTTAAGGGAATCAAAATTCCAAGTACTTCTCGTCGACCTAGAATCCCGAAATTTGGCATGAAACTAAGTCTCATGGCATAAGTATAGAAAAAAAATTGAAAACTGTTAATCTGAGAAAAAAAAACTTTTTTGCGATTCGGAAAAATTTTCTGAGACTCCATTCCGGAATTAAACTACGTGTATTTACTAGTTCGCCGCCCATTTTTTTTCCAGTATGGATGAATCTGTTTGTATCATCTGCAATAAGGCAGATGATTTTCTATGACATAAATGTAATTAGCATTATTTTTTTCTTCTAAAATTGTTATAAGTTGTTTTGCACAGAAATACTATGGCCTCTGTTCCTTTATTTTACTTTCCTCTGTCTTACCTATATGAGCTTATCCTTCAGGTGACACTCCATGTTCTATTCGAGGCCGACAGCGTCGCTGGTTTTTGTTGTTTGGGATCCAGTCAGTGTTTAACTTCACCAAATTCTGTTGCGAGATGCGGCAGATATCTATGGCCTGTCCAGTTCCATTTTAGTTTGTCGGCTGAGTTGTCTTGGTTTGCGATTTGTGTTTTGGCACAAAGTATATTGTTCCTTATGTGGTCTGTGATTTTTAATCCGAGAATATTTCGTTCCATTGCTCATTGGTAGATCCCGAATGTGGACTTTTGACGTTTCGTTAATGACTTCATCTGTGCTCTCGAGTGTAAAAGCAGTTGATAAAGTGAATACTATTACAATTCATCTTTTGTGTCATTACAGGTTATTCTACGCTCAACACAGAGCAACTCTAAAGAGCACAAGAAAGAAAGCTCTAGAAGCAGAAGAAAAGAAAGATGCCAAAGAAGCAGAAGCCAAGAAGACAGATCCTTTACAATTTATTCCGTCACCAGCAGAAAAGGAAAAGATTGAGATGGGGAAGAAGAGTTAGTACCTATCTAAAAAAAATCGTAATACTTACATGATAGATATATAAGTAGTTCTCAAAAAGTTTGTAAGGAAACAAAAAAAAACTTCATTTATTTTCGTATCCAAAAGGAAAAAGTAGCAGTTTTAGTGGCAAAAGAATACTGGGTAAAGATGCATAGATAGTGGCAGTGGTATCAAGCTTAGTGAAGCTTATTAAATTTAATGGCGATTGAGAAAATAGTAATTTGTCTTCAATTTTGCGAAGCGATTTGTTTTCATTAATTTAAGCTTTGGAGGTATGCGGAACAGGGTGTAAAGCCCCGCACAACTCCATTGAAAAGGGAGGAGCCTCCGACCAGACGGATGTTTTGTCTCATATGGGGAACTGCCCGATAGATGATTTCGGGCTGTTGTATATGTTCAAAACCTAGTATGGATTTTGTTGTTTAGTTCCTATGTGATGTCATAGATGTCGCTACTAAGCTTTGTTAGTTGAAACCACATTTCTGTTGATTAATTATTATTATTATTGTAGAATGGAAATTTACCCAGTCTCCTTTAATGTCCTACTGTTTTTCATATGGATTCGAAAGCTTTTGTATAGTTTAGATTTAATTTATCTTGTATATTTTGTGTTTTATTAATTTAAGAAAAAATCGAATTATTGTTGCTAATTTGCGCAGTATTTTTGTTTTAAGTTTTTCGAACTTTGTAATTTTATGTGGTATGTAAATATTTTAACTATTATATTTTGATGATAAACGAGAGCAGTGGTGGCCAAGTGGTAATGGCTCCGACTTACGAGTTGCAGGTCGCGGATTCGAACCCAGCCAGGCGTATTACTTTGTGTAATTTATTTCATCACCACTGCTCTCAAAACGATGAAGGTAAACATCGTGAGGAAACCGGCATGTCCTAGAACCAAAAATTCGAAGATATGTGACATTTACAAACCCGCACCGGGCCCGCGTAGTGGATTACGGCCTATTCCCTCACCTAGAGAGGAGGCCTGAATCCCAGCAGTGGGAACACTAAAAAGGCTGATGATGATGATGATAAACGAATTAACTACAATAATTAATAAATTTTGCTATTTTACACAGGTCAAATTTGAGAGACTGCAGGTTAAAAAATAAAAACAGCTGTTGAATATAAAATTATCAATCAATGAATCAATCACTCATTTATTTGCTATAAATATGGTACAGGAGTTGTTACAGTGACAGTATATAGACCGAGACATATTTCACCTAAGTTACAGGTATGCAAATATTTAAAAAATAGAATTTATAGAGACATGAATTAATAAAATTGATTAACATATAGGTAATTGAAGTTTACAAAATTGATTACATAACAATGTCAAAATAGACAAAAATTAAACATGAAATAATTTTATGCATCCTTAAAAAAATTGGAACACCAGGAACTTTTCTTTAAAAAGTCTTTTACTGAATAAAAGCTTTCCTGTATCAACCAGTCCCGTAAAACACGACAGAATTTATCATAATTATGGTAATTCGGAAATATGTTTGGGTAAGAAGTTGTAAATAAGTGGCGCCATATATATGCACAGTTACGTCTATACAGTTCTAATTATCAAACTAGGTATGAAAAAAATATTGCAACAAAGCTGGTATTTTCTTAATAATTCAGAGTAGTTTATTTTCATATTCAAACACACATTTATGTGAAAATTCTCGTTAATTTGTTTGGCTTTGGACCTTACAAAATATTAGTATTTTAGTTATGAAATTGTCGGTTTCTGGATTAGGTCACTATGAACTGTGATAACTTCAGACAGACTAAGGGTGAGTTGCACCATTTAACTATAACGATAACAAACCCATAACCAGCCGTGAAACGGCCGCTTATTGGTCAATTCGACGATTTGACAACTGTTAACGGCTTTGTTATCGTTATAGTTAAATGGTGCAACTCAACCTTAGAATTGTAAGTTTAAACAAACATAATGGTTATAGAGGATTATTTGTAAAACACTGGCAACCTCTCTGGGGCCCAAGTCTGCTATTTTTATAAATTCGTCATTCCAACACGATCCCATTGTCATTTTGCTAAAAGTTTGTAATCTGCTAATTCATAATGATCGATCATTGATCGGTCATTGGTCTTGTAATAGAATTGTGTTAGAATGACAATTTCGAGCTTATTAAAAGCACTAATTGCGCAATGACGTCGTAATGGTAGGTCACTGATCAAAAGAACTGTCAAAATTTTTGCAGATTACCGCATACGTCAGATATTCATTTAATGAAACTTTATGTACAAGTAAGAAACACTATACAAAGGTGGTCTTAATACCTTAGACATTTTCTACCATTCGACCTTAGAGTGGTGCAGTTGTGGGTTTGCGGACAGCGAGGAATTGGCAGTTCGTCGTCAGGCCGTCCGATAACCATCCGGATCGAGCCCAAGTCGTCGAAGGTGCGTAGTATTCCACGCGCGCCGGCTTATAGTTCCTTTGACCACCTGGCCGAAATTAAATGGACGCAACTCTCGCACCCGCCTAGGCGGCCGAACGCATATCTGTGCATTTATTTGCGCCCAACAGCGCCCGGAAAGCGCGAGGCTGACTTTTAAATGCATTTTCTTTGTGTAATATTGATTGATTTACATATGCTACGTTCACTTTGAAGAATATTTAACCACTAATTTTTATGTGTAAAAATGTTTCTAAAGATCCAAGCCGTTTCGAAGGAGTAGGGAAAAGTTGCGAAAAGTTGCGAAATTGCTAAATATTTTTTTTAGACAAAAGTTTTAATAGCAAAAAAAAAAATCAAATGTTGATAATGTTGTTCATGAATTTATAATAAACATATATTTTTTTCAAACCTTTAAACCTGGCCGTTACCGAGGAGTAGGCTTCAGACAGTCACTGTTTTATTGCACTTTTCGGGCGCTTGGGCCTTAAAGAGAGGTCATCAAGACCTTTCTTTAAGGCGCGCGTGCCCAGCAGGACCCGAGTCTACTATGGCCATGGGTTCACTTCTGAAAGGGAAACCTGGAGTCCGGGAACGTAAGACCAAGAAGGACCATAGGAGTGGGTTTTAGACAGTAGAAATCTGACACGTACTCCCGTTCCGTCATAGAGCGAGAAAAGTCAAACAAAATAGGGTGAAGCAGTTATCACAGCTCAAAATTATCACTATGATATTATGAAGGATAAAGTTTGTGTGTTTCTTTTTCACGCTCGAACGGCTGAATTGCTTTTAATGAAACTTGATACATGTGTAGACAATGTCCTGGAATTGCTATTCCAGGAATTGCTATGTATAGGAAGATTTTTTTTGGAACAATTTTCTAATTTAATTAGGGCAAAGCCACTGGCAGCTACTAGTTCGTTTTATATTATAACAAAATAAACATTAATAACAAAGTATGTCGATAGTATGCAGTCCTGCAGATGGTTGGAACCAGAGATCCTTGTAATTTATTTAAGCTAATTTTTATTCCCAAAGGCAGTGATTAACTTCACGTTTTCCGGATAACATTGTGACGCTGTAATATGAACTTTATCTTACTTTGTTTAAGATTTATTTTTCTACTTATATTAGATATTATTTCGTACTCGACGTATGTTAGTCGTTGTTTCTGGTTATTGGAATTTAAAGAACAATATGGAGAATGAAGAAGAATAATATGTGTTTAATTTTATATGTGTAGTTATATTTCCTTTTGCTCAAATCAAAAACTCGACAGATGATCGTTTAATTTATAAATTTCTGTATAATAATATTCCATATTTTTAATGATTCATTTTTTAACATATACAGGGTGAATATAAGTAATCAAATAAGAGTGGAATTAAAAAAATATATATATACATTGAGATTGCACAGGTTTTAAATACAACATTAGTTTTAGTATATGCGAAACTCGAAACACCTATCTAGTATTTTTATGTAAAGAATCTATGTACAAAATTTCATAACTGTATCATGAAAAATCACAAAGTTATAAATTTGTTACGTCAGCAAAAATACATAGTCACCGGGCCATTCAGGCGACTAAGGGGTGGTTTTGCTTTGCTTCCATCTGTTTGCAGGTCCCTAATGCCCGCTATGACTTGCCGTGAACGTATGTTGTACTTAGTGTTGGTGGTGTCCAACCTGACACCATCGATCTTTTTAAATATTATAACATGGTGTAAAAAGTACTGGAATCCATTCAGTTACTGATTCTGAACAAACTCTATTCAGGTTTCGCATAAACTAAAAAAAAAATGTTTTATATGACACTAATGGATCGGCTTTTTATTATTTAAAGATACAATTATTATAAAGCCGAACAGTTTATTTGTTTGTAAGCGCTAATCTCAGGAACTGCTGGTTGGAATTGAAAAAAAAAAACATCTAGTATTGCGTAGCACATTTATCAAGAATGTATATAATAATTATAAAAATCACGCCACGACCCATGAGAGCGAAACTGTACCTAGCCAAAGACGCAAAGGATAGCTAGTAGAAATAAAAATGTTTATTTTATAAGTACTTATTATAGTTTTATTAGGAATCTGTGTAAAAAAGGAATTTATTTGCTTAGAAAGGGTATTTAAAATTAAATATTATTATTGTTTTGTCTTGAACTATAGGTATGAACTATAATACGATATGTAGGTATGTAAATATGAGTGTAATGTGTAATTATTGATTTGGTTTTTCGAAGATATATAATTATATGTCTCGACAATTTTTTTTCGAAATGGTTGACTTCCTCCCGATTTCTCAATTAACCTTTCGAATGTCTTAAGTTACACAGTCCGACATAAGGTAATTGTCTTTCTATTGTGTCTCTAATTACGACATTCAAAGAGTTAAGACTATGAAGCTAAGAATTTATCAATCTGTATTTTAAATTAGACACCGAAGGTTTATCATGTTTTTATCTCCAAGTTCTCAATTTAGAAACCGGACTTTTATAATGAAAACTACAGTTTTATTACTAATAAAATTATATGTCATCTTGATTGAATAATAACTTAAGAACAGTGTATGTACGGATGCAGAATTTTTTTTATGTGACAAATGTACAGAATGAATATTATAAATAAAAAAAAATGTTTTACAAATGAATTTGTAATTTAATTTATTAATCAAAATAAAAAAAATCATATACACATATATAGTGCCCATGTAGGCCACAGTTCTAATTGATCGTTCACTGTATAGAAGAACCGGTAAGAGAGTCCATGGCTACATACTAACTACTCTTCATAACAAAAAAAAAATCGACATTACAATATTAAGATCATTTTATTTCAGAAAAAAAATTCCATATAAAGATATAAATAAAATTACATCACTCTATTATTCATTAAACATGCACCACCCAAAGGTTGACTGGAAGAAAATGCCTAAGGCATTAAGTCCGAAGGCATGAAGGCATGAAGTATAAATAAATAAATATACATTACACATTAAAATCATTGCATCAATATATTTATAGTTATTAGGTTAAATTAAACAAATTAAAATAAAAAAATTAAATCTCATGCTGAGTCATTGACTTGTTGAGTTTGGCTTGCATTAGCAACAATTTCAACGGTAGTCCCATTGTCGAGCCGTTTGGAGACGAAACTCTTAGGCTGTGGCATCAGAGTGTTCATATATACACTTACTTGCCTAGTTAATATTGCACATGAACCAAAGACTGGCTTCTACCTAGGCTACAGATCGTAGGCACGGGCTTGCGGACGGCGAGCAATGGGTAGCTCGCTGTCCGACCGTCCGGTAACTGTCCGGACCGAGCCCAAGTCGTCGACGGCGCGAACTTTTCTTGCGAGCCTCAAGGAGTTGTCAGCAACAGCAGGGGCCCAGTTGGGTCGAAGCCTACTAGGTTAGTTTCGAGAGGTAGCTCAGCCCCGGCATGAAGTCACGAAGGAACGGGGTGGGTCTTTAGTCAGTAAGAGTCTGACACTATCTTCCGCTCCTCCCAAGAGCGGGGGTTGTCATTAGATGATTTTTCCACCATAAAAAAATCTAGGCCACAGATTAAGTATTACCATACAACTTGAAAATGTCTCCAGAGTAAGAACACTTCCAGTCGACAGCGATGCGGAAGAATTTTTTTGACGATATTTAAATTAGCATTTTAGATACTACATATCTAAAAATATGGTGTTACAAATTCTTCATAAAATGAAACGTCATCTATCTACTCAATAAAGATAAACAGAGGTGTAGAGAAATAATAAAATTGGCACGAAGAGTTAATATAGAATAGTCATCAAATATCATTATTGTTCGCAAGTCATGCTACGTAGTTGGATTTGAAGGCTTATACTGTTCAAGTAAACAATATAAACCAATATAGTTGCAATTATAAGGGTTATATTTGATAATTCGGTCAAAATATAGCAAGTCATGGAACAAGCGATAAGACATACAATAGGCTAGTTGCCGTAAAAAATGTAATTAGTCCGTCTTTTAGATTATTCAAAAATAAGGGAGACGTATTTTTTTATTTGTAAATTAAACCAAAAATGACAAAGATATAGCCTATTAAAGTTACGTGTGACGCCGTGCTACATTTTTTCGCACGGGGTGACGTCACACATAACTTTAATGGGCTATATCTTTGTTATTTTTTGTTTAATTGAAAAAAGAAAGAATACGTGTTCAATATTTTTTTATAATCTAAAATACGGACTAAGTAAAATGTGATTATTTTGACCCTGAAAACTACCCTATTATCCGTAGGCGCCTGGTACACACAGAAGCAAATATTAATCAACTAGCTTTTGCCCTCAGCTTCGCCCGCGTACATAAAATATAGCCCGTGTCACTCAGGAATAAAGCAGCATTCTGTCGGTGAAAAAATTTTAGCAATCGGACCAGTACTTCCAGAGATCACCTCCTACAAACAATTTAAATACATAAAAACAAGAACACAAACTTTGCCTCTTTAAAATAATATACATTATTACTATAGTGTAGATAATCAATAAAGGAATATAATATGTACCTTTATTGATTATCTACATCTATCAATTATCAACCCTGTATATAATATACAATTTTAATTAAAAATAATAATTAATAAATAATTATTAATTATTATTATAATTAATAATACTTATTATTATTTAAATTATTATTAAAATAATAATAATAAATACAGAAAAATTAAAGCAAATTATAGATCAAATGGTGAAAAATTTAAAATATTTCTTGGAAAAACCCATTGCAACCCGTTGCATGTAATGGTATTATTGTACAGTTTTTTTTCATCACCCTAATAGTTTATTTATAATTCGTGGAACAATTGTTAATTACCTCCGATCTTTACAGTGCTTAATGTATAAGTGCATAATAATTGGACGATACGCCGATCGAAATGAATATTTGTACGGCCTACGGATATTGTGTGCAGTGGTGGTCATGTCCCTCAGCATCGATGAATACGACGCAAGGAGGGGGAGAGAGTCCAGAGGTAACGGCTCCGACTTACGAGTTGTAGGTCGTGGATACAAACTTAAATATTTTTATTTTTGATAAAAATCTGATAAAGAAAAACAAAAAATAAAATAAAATAATAATTTATGGATAAAGGATACATAAATAAATAAATGAATTAAAATACATATGATATTTTTTTTAAAGTCATGGAATAAAAATTGTTGTTAATGATGTTAGTTACATAGTCCTGAGTGGTTCCCTGTGTTTTACGAATAACCCTGTATAGTATTACTTGAGTTATTCGTGTCACCTTGTTGCGATAAAAACGTGTTTTTGTCTACATTAGCGTTCAAACGCATTTCTACACAACTGCGAGCGATAATACGTGGGGAAAAAAATGACGGAAGTGGTAGCTTTGTACTATTTAATTAAAATTTTGTGGAAAACTTTTTGTATCAGGATTGCGTAACGTTATGCAAGACATTAGACAACGATATAAATTATACAGTTTGCGTGCGGCAAGGAGTTTAAATAAGTCAAATATTACTTCTACTTAGGTAACTAAGTGAGTTAATACCTAGTCCACGCAAAAACAGATACTCTAAACTATAATATTAATTAAAATGCTATAAAAAAGTCTGAATAGTGTGAGCCGCACACGAATGATTCTGTACCTACTCATGCCTCAGGCGCCGGGATCCCGACTTGCAATGGCTAGCCGTCCGATTGTCTGGTAACCGTCCGGACTGAGCCCAAGTCGTCGACGACGGCGGCAGGTGGTGGGTCTATTCCACGCGCGCTTCAAAAAGATATCAGCGAGACCGTAGGGGCCCAGCAGGGTCGAAGGCTACTGGGCCCAAAACTCGGCCCTGGTATGAAGGACAATGCAGGAACAGGAGTGAGTTTTTAGTCAGTAAAAGTCTGACACACCATCCCGCTCCACTCAAGAACAGAAGATGTCATTGGATGATTTTCCTACCTAAAAAACATTATCCGAGAAAATTACGTTTCTTGTAGTTATGGGTACTCCCTTCGGCTGCTGGAATATTCGAAAGAGTTACCATGGCCCTGGGACAAAGAGAGCAACTGAAGGAATACAAGTGGGTTTTGATTATTAAAAGTCTGTCATCCTCTCGCCCCACCCTAGAGCAAAAGAAGACATTTTTAATAATTCCCCGTCTTAAAAAAATTTATCAAGTAGTTGACTATGTTTAGGTTCATAGAAAATTAAGTAATTATTATTATCCTAGTTACATTTTAATAAAAAAAAAAATATAAATGGGGTAGTCTGAGGGACATTTGTTAAATATTTTATAACCAGTTCAGCCACAAAATAAAGAAGTACAGAAGACAATCTCATTTATGTACTTCACTTTTTATACCTACGCTCGGTGGACGCACACTAATGAGCGTTTGAGCCGGAACTGTTTGACGAGTGAGTCGAGACGCGACCGAGGTATCGTGTCCGTGAGCGGTGTCTATGTGTGCGTTGCTCGAGCGCGTTTTGTATGTAGATTGACTTCTGTACCTATCTATTTTGTGGTTCAGCTGAATGAATTTAGATAAAGCACGGCCAGTTCGTGGCGTATATTAGTACAAAGGTTCCTCTTATCCACGTAGGATATTTTCGTGGGAGAATTTTCAATTCCACACTGGCGAATCAACTGGCAAAAAGCTAAAAATTCAGAAAATTTTTATAAAACATTATCTCACAATTTTCACAAAAATATTTTTTTTTGTGTGCCTCTCACAGGTCAACCTAGGAGGTTGTCGACTGCTTAACCGGACTTGCTTGTGGCGGCCTTGATATCTAATCAAAGCCTCCAGCCAGGGCTAACTTAACTAACTTACAAACTAAGCGACTACGCTAAGGGCACCCCCGGTGGGGTACGACATCGGGAGGGCATCGCTGGGGGAGGGCAGCAAAGGGACGGGCTGGATCGAGCAAAAATTCATTATTATTATTATGGGGAATTTAAGACTACTGGCTCAGCGGCGCGGGCTGGCTCGAGTAAGGGTAGGGGAGGATTCACAAAAATAATAGCATATAATTTCTTATATATCGATATTGGAAGGGTGTAAGTAGTGACGATACGGATACTACGCCCACCAATAAGCATACTAAAGTTGAATGGTTCTGAGAATTCACAGAAATGATAAAATTACAATGATCTTTTATTTATTAACAAAGAGTTATATCATTGTAAATATATCAACTGGCGCTTTATCCATATTTACCTTATCAGTAGTTACTTAAAGTTTTATGATATCCGTTTCACCTTCAAAATTAATTCCATTATTTACAAAGAAATATTGGTCACTGACAATTGGATGTGACTTTTAAGGGTCACATGGTTGTAATCCAACGTCCCAACCAAGGTGACCTTGCTAGTTGCAGTCCGTTTAAACAGCAGTTGTAATCCATGGTCTTCAACGCCTTTGGTTGGGAGGCGTGTTTTCCCAACCGCCAAAGGTGTTGGCGCGTGGATTACATCCATGTAGCCGCAAAACAAACCAAGGTCACCCTGGTTGGGACGCCAGTTTGCAACCGTGTGGCCAACCCATTATCAAAAACAGGGCGTCTTTTAATTCATTGACAGTGTTTCGGAGATGAATGAATCAATGAATAAGAACAAAATTCTTATTTTGGTTTTCTTGTTTTTTCGTAATAATCTTTTATTTGTTTTTATTTTTTTTATGCACCTGCCATGTTTTCTCTTCACCACCCTAGGTTGACTGGTAGAGAATGCCTAAGGCATTAAGTCCACCTCTGTACTTTTATGTAGCGTGAAGTTTTTATAAATAAATAAATTTTGCCCAGCAAATGCTGAGAGATGTGGTCACCCTTTCGGTGCGGGCACGCTCGGCGCACTTTGTACTTTTTTCTTGTTTACTTTGTGTTTAAAACTGTTGTGCTGTTCCGAATAAAACTATTTCTATTCTATTCATCTTAATTATCATTTCGGTCGAAAGATGTCCACTGCTGGACATATGCCCCTTCCCCCGTCACATCTATTGCACCACCGCGACTCGCACCAAGTCACTGGTCCACTTTGTGGGAGGCCTTACAATGCTGCGTATTCCTTTGCTCAGTCGCCTCTCCAGAACCTTTTGACTCCATCGACCATCCGGTTAGACTGTATCAATACATTTCTGCATTTTTTTTTGTATGGGAAATCATTAAATTAACTATTCTCACTCTGGATTCCGGCAGCCCAAGTACCTATATAATTTGTAGGTAATCATTCCTGTTGAGAAAACACACTGCATAATGTAATGTCATTAAAAACTATTTGTTTAATTCTCTTTGTGTCTTCTGAGTCAACAATAAATAGTGAATTTATCTCTAGGCGGTTTTTTTTTTGTGTACTAATGGAATACGTGTAGATATTACAGTTAAAGCAATGATGAGATATGGCTTTTTTTTTTATCTGTTATAAACTAGTACTTGACTGCGATCCCGCCTGATGGTAAGCAGTGACGCAATCGTTGATGGCTAAAAAGTCTATATAAGGTTTTAGTTAACGTCATGTTTTCCCATCAAGTTACATATTTCTGGTTCAAGTGTCAATGTAATAAAACATTATCTCCAACGTTGAAGATATATCAGTTAACCGGTTATACCTTTAAAGACCCGTATGTGTAGACCTAGCGTAGCATAGTCGGCTTTATAATGTTCCCACTGTTGGGACTCAGGCCTCCTCTCTATGAGAGGGAATGGACCGTGATCCATGACGTGGGCCTAATGAGGGTTGGTGGATGTCACAAGTCTTTGAATTTTTGGTTCTAGGACATGCCGGTTTCCCCACGATGTTTTCCTTCACCGTTTTTAGAGCAGTAGTGATGAAATAAATTACACAAAGTAATAAGCCTGGCTGGGTTTGAACCCGCGAGCTATAACTCGTAAGTCGGAGCCGTTACCGTGACCGAGTGTCACCACTGCTCAAGAAAATATATCAAATATGTGTAAAAAATTACAATTAATTAAATTCAGCAACTAATGATGAGGTATCTAAAAAAGTAAATTTAGTTAATGTTTTAATTTTGTAAAAGGAGTTCCCATTGAGTTATATATTTCTGGTCAAAATTTCAAAGTAGCAAAAGATTATCTCCGTAGCCGTTTCCCAATCAACCTAGGATGGGCTTCCAGTCCAACTTGATGCGACTGAATACCCGAATTTAATTTACAAGTACGTTGCGACCACCTATAAAACCTCCACAACTCAGTTACTGGACAATATAATACTCTTTCGATGGATTTTCTGGCGTCTGACTACCTTTAACGACTTTCAAAGATCTACCCGTATTTGTAAACCTATTTATTTCTATAAACTATAAATTTGTTAGAATCATCTAGTTCTACTTGATTACAGGCTTGGCTTAAATCTATTTTCAAAAAATAATTTACTCCGCTAAGTTTAACTATTTCTACTAACTAATCCTTGATTCCAGGCAATGGATAGCTTTCATTAAGTAAGATGGGATTCAGTGTCGCTTTATAATCGGCACAGATTTTCAGTGAACTGTCAAGTTTATTAATCGGAACGAGCGACGAGGTCCAGTTGGAGCAGTTGCTGGGCTTGATGATGCCGTCACGTAGCATGGTGTCCAACTCGGCGTTGAGCGTGGAAGAACAGAGGCGTTGCGCCGGCGTATAATCACAGCGATGCCTTGGCTCCAAGGTACACTGTGTGCAGCGCCAACCCACCACTGAATAGTTCCAGATGTTGACGTAATACTGTAACTCCGCTGGTTTTTTGGGACTTGCAAGATTACGCAACGATTCATACGCCTCGTCACCCATGATGGTTATTACTGTAGGCAATTTCGTCTCGCCATCAATTTTATTTACTTTAAAGTGCATGTCCAACCGGTCCACATGCAGTGACTACATTCATGACCATGATTTTATGTCTAATTCCCTAATTTTTTCATTCGGAAATGTGCACAACAACTGTCTTGTTGGTCAAACCACAAAATAGATAGGTACACAAGTCAATTTACATACATAGCTCGCTCGAGCAACGCACACAGAGACACCTCTCTCGGACACGAGTCGCGCTCATACAGTTCGGCGCAACGCGCTGACGTGTGTGCGATCGCTTAGCGTAGGTATAAAAAGTTAAGTACATACATGTGATTGACTTCTGTACCTATATACACAAAATAGATAGGTACAGAAGTCAATCTACATACAAAGCGCGCTCGAGCAATGCACACATAGACACCGCTCACCGACACGATGTCTCGGTCGCGTCTTGGACTACTCGTCGAACAGTTCCGGCTCAAACGCTCATTAGTGTGCGTCCATCGAGCGTAGGTATAAAAAATGAAGTATATACATACAGGAGATTGTCTTCTGTACCGGTCTATTTTGTGCTATCTATTTTGTGGTCAAACACACACACATACACAGAAGAGCTATAACTAGACTGCATTTACTAGAGGCGTAGCGTAGACTAATTAAGGCGTAGGCGAATGCGCATCAGAGAGACCTTCTTCTTTCATAAATTCGAAAAATATTTCTACTAAACATAGATCTCATACCGGTGTGATAAATCAAACACTTCAGGATAAATTGTATAAATATTTTATTCACTTTGATCAACACAATTTCATATTTATCGTTCTATTAACAATCATTTACAAATACACAGATTAGTCGGACATGTTCACTGTTCAACAACTCAAAGCAGACTGACTCTGTCTAAAATGACAGTTACAAACGTTTCCCTACCACAAACTTTCACAAACACTCGGTCGACTAACCGACCAATCAGAGCAAAGTAAACAGTACGTAACATCAATTGACTAACTAATATCCATTAGGGTTTATCTAATAATTAACTGCAAGTAAATATTTCATTTTAACAATTATGATATATTTATACAAAACAAATGCATAAAGTCTAATATTATAAATTATTACTTAATGTCTACAACGAATGCCTATAGTTCATGTAACTACTAGCGCCATCTATCGCTTAACATTGGAAGTTGAACGATTTATGAATATTTTCTTTAAAAATCATTACATTCGGCCATCCGACATCGTGCGATCTCCTGACGCACGATTACAATTAAAATGATAGGATATTTTCATTAAAATTATGAAACTTAATTCCAGTTTGACAAGGAACTGAGTCTTACATTCAAAATCATTACATTCGGCTTAGTCTTGATTATTTGCTTTATCGTCACGTCATATGTTTATAACATTCATCACACGAAGAATAGTGTAATTTTTTTTGTCAAAGGCTTTTCTATATATTCGAGATCATATAAGGTCGGAGGAAAGTATGTATTATGAATGTTATTCCTCAGTTTGCCAAAACCGGTAATTCCAGTAATTTTATACTTAAAACTTTTTGTTTTTTGTTTTCAATGGATCTATGGATTTTAAAATGAGGCAAATTCAATTTTACTCTTATAATTGCAATCAGATCTACTAATCTTTATTAAACCACCTATGCTGTAGGTAGAAGCAGGGATTTTACTGGTAACGAAAGTATCTTTTTGCTAGTCTAACCCAAATATTGGTGCTCACCTCACATCTTAAACTTTTTAACGTATTTTACTTCGTAATGTTTATCATTTAAAGTATCTCTGATCCTAGTAGTTTTTTGGGCAGTCTCATATGTTTCATTGGTGTTCGTCATATTCAGTAATCATTTTATTTTGCTAGGGGATTTAAAATAGTGTTTATACATTTTAGCAAAACCGCGCTCAACGTAAGACAAGATATAGCGTTAAGAACAAGGTCAATACCATGACTATCGCAAAAGCTCTTGATAGTAGGTAAGGTATCTAAAAGAAATCCATGATTGCACTATTATTAAACTACTGTCAAATATGTTTTATAACCAACACTTAATTACTCAAATCCATTGGTCAATGTTAATTATGTGAGACTGTCTGTAAGTATAAAATATAATTGATCAGCTTTTTGTTCGAAAGTATAGTCTTCATTATTTACGCACACTGAATTCACTTCATGTCATTAGGTTTTTTATCGGGTTCAGCCATAAGAATTTGAAATCTAGATCCGATTCATTAAACCCTAGGCAAACGCCGGCATTTGCTCTCTCATTGTCTTTCTATTGTGTCCCTAGTCACAGTATTCGAAAAGTTGATATTTATATTGTTGATAATCAATTCTCGTCTCAATACTAGAAACAGATACAGAGGATTCGTCTTAATTTCTGTAGAAAACATGGTATTACGGCTTAAGGTATCGACATACGCGTCCTAGATCTTACACTCTCAATGGTTATACGAAACTCACTAATCTGTAGCCACCATGTTGCAATATGTTGTGTGGCGTCTCGTTTAGTCAGAGTTCATTACATTAATTATTTGAAAGCATAATATAAAACAGAAATTTAAGCATTTAGAATAAAAGTGATTCTTCTGCTAGAGGGTCTAAGGGCTTAATTGTACTAATATATCTCCTAAATCTAAGGCCCCAGCATATGTGCGCGATTTCGTATCAAGTAAAGGTTCTAATAATGAAGTTCGGGTCGCACTGTTTGTCAAACTTTATTTTAATTTGAAACCTTGAAATTGATCCTCTACTCTAGTGTATGGATTTTCAATCTATCTTCCCTTAACCGAATAAATTACGATGTAATATTTAGCTCTATTTAAATCATTCATTGTATCATAATCATCTTATGAACCGGCTTCGATTTCAGTTTTGACGACGAGAACTAGTTATGGTCATGTAATAGTAATATTTTTATCCTACTTGTAAAATAAATATCATTGTGTTCTCTATCTATGGAATCAGTCTCTGCTACAGTATGTACACGTCACAAGAATTGAAGACGTGTAATAAATTCATTTCCTCGTCTACAATTTAATGCTTTGGCTTAATTCCTAATAGATTTATCATAAATACCGTGTGTTTAAATTTCAATCTACAGCTCTTTTACTTATATGCTATCCGTTTATAAGCATTAATTTGTCGTAATCATATTCACATAAGTTACACCTTAAGTATTACCAGCTAACATTTCTGCTTGAAACTGACCAAATTTCTGCTCATTAGGAAAAATTATTTTAGTTTGGTTTACCACTTCGTCACTAAATACTAACTTACAAAACTTGGCAAGGTTTCGTAAATTTTCTATTTTCTCTTGGTAACACTAGCAAATTTTTGAGCCAAAATCTATAGTCAGTTTCTGATCCTACTTGCTTAATACAAATCAATTATAATTACTGTTTCCAATCAAACTTAAATACTCTCAAAATTTACAGAAGTGACGGAACTCCCGTATCACAATATTCCAATGAGTATGTTCAAACCTCGATACTTGTAACGCTTTCCTCCTTGAAAAATCATTCAACCACTTTCTTAGACCAACATGAGGTATCCCTTTGCTTCTTGCATCGTGGTGGTGTATTACTCCTTCCAGATCGTCTCTTTGCACCATTTTTCTTCAAGTCTGTACTGTTTGAACTAGGAACTATCCATTTGTTCAATTAGACTGGCAATTTTTCTTCTGTAGTTTTGTCGGAATCCAAGTCGCTCTTGAGGATAATTTCATCTGCACCGGGCACACTTAACCCGAATCTTAATTGGCTCATCTAGCCAAATCAAATGGCCCACTTGGCCTTCTCGACTGACCCACTTGGCCTCAAATGGCCCACTTGGCCTCAAATGGCCCACTTGGCCTCAAATGGCCCACTTGGCCTTAAATGGCCCACTTTGTCTCAAATGGCCCACTTGGCCTCAAATGGCTCACTTGGCCTCAAATGGCCCACTTGGCCTCAAATGGCCCACATGGCCTCAAATGGCCCACTTGGCCTCAAATGGCCCACTTGGCCTCAAATGGCTCACTTGGCCTCAAATGGGCTCGCTTGGCTTCATCAAAGGCATGCTTGCCTCATCCCTCATTAAGGCTCGCTTGGTCTTATTAAGGCTCACTTGGCTCCGTCAAAGGCACGCTTGGCTTCATCAAAGGCACGCTTGGCTTCATCAAAGGCATGCTTGGTTTCATCAAAGGCACGCTTGGCTTCATCAAAGGCACGCTTGGCTTCATCAAAGGCACGCTTGG
This sequence comes from Mythimna ferrago, assembly GCA_910589285.2. NCBI lineage: Eukaryota > Metazoa > Arthropoda > Insecta > Lepidoptera > Noctuidae > Mythimna > Mythimna ferrago. Next base: position 23,930,651 of record OU342679.1, read on the forward strand.
CTTCATCAAAGGCACGCTTGTCTTCATCAAAGGCACGTTTGGCCTCATCAAAGTCACGTTTGGCCTTATCTTAGGCACGCTTGGCCTCATCAAAGACACTCTTGGCCTCATCAGAGCACTGAAATCAAATCAAAACATTTCTAATGAACCATCATTAAGGCTCGCTTAGTCTTATTAAGGCTCGCTTGGCTTCGTCAAAGGCACGCTTGGCTTCATCAAAGGCACGCTTGTCTTCATCAAAGGTACACTTAGCTTCATCAAAGGCACGTTCGGCCTCATCAAAGGCACGTTTGGCCTCATCAAAATCACACTTGGCCTCATCAAAGTCACTCTTGGCCTCATCAAAGCACTGAAATCAAATCAAAACATTTCAAATGAACCATTTACAGACTCTCTTAAATTGCCAAGAAGTCAGTAAGTCAGCAAGTTGACGGTAATTACATATTCCAAATTGTAGATCTCTATGGAGGAGAAATTCCATTTACAGCCTTTTAAATCGTGTTATACATATACCAACTCAGTTTTAATTTTGTTCTCTCAAATTCAAATTCGTTAATTGTTTGTCATAGGTGGAAATTCAGTTCATAAAACAACAGTACAACATAAATATCATTTATCATTTATCATTTAACGTTTATCATTTTTATCATTTACTATTTATCGTTTAACATATATAAATAAATAAATTTATCATTTACTATTTATCATTTATCGTTCAACATATATAAATAAATAAATTTATCATTTAACATTTATCATTTATCGTTTATCATTTTTACCATTTACTATTTATCATTTATCGTTTATCGTTTAACATATATAAATAAATAAATTTATCATTTATTATTTATCATTTATCTTTCATCGTTCATCGTTCATCGTTCATCATTTATCACTGATCACTTATCACTTATCACTGATCACTTATCACTGATCATTTATCACTGATCACTAATCACTTATCACTGATCACTTATCACTGATCACCTATCACTGATCACCTATCACTGATCACTTATCACTAATCACTTATCACTGATCACTTATCACTGATCACCTATCACTGATCACTTATCACTTACCACTTATCACTTACCACTTATCACTTACCATTTATCACTTACCACTTATCACTCATCATTTATCATTTATCATTCATTGTATATCATTTATCATTATTGTGATATACTCAAAACAGGGGTTTTTACAACTATACGTCGAAACGAAAGGGAAATTATCGTACCACACAAAGTAATCCGAGGCAACAATGACAATTATCGCTATGGAAAATAGGTAAATTTAAAATGAATCACCAGCATTTAAGAGGTGTTTAGTCTTAACTGTCAACGTTCGATTACGAACATGACGCGCATATCAGTAGGTACCACTCAGTTCACACATTTGAAGGGAATCGAATGATTCAATACACGAGCCTGTCACCATCAGTAAGAAATTTGGGTGAGTATGATACTTGTCTAAAATACTAGGCACACTTGGCTAAAAAATAAATTTCGAGTTCATTTAGCTTCAATTTAGGCACAAATAACCTCTTGTCTGGAGTAACACTAGCACACATGGGAAAAAGAAAAAAAAATTATCTCGAGCTCATTTATCTTCAATTTAGGTACACATAACCTCTTCCTGTTATCACTGCACATATTTGTAGGCATATCCCACTTCTGAAATGTGATAAATCAAACACTTCAGGATAAATTGTATAAATATTTTATTCACTTTGATCAACACAATTTCATATTTATCGTTCTATTAACAATCATTTACAAATACACAGATTAGTCGGACATGTTCACTGTTCAACAACTCAAAGCAGACTGACTCTGTCTAAAATGACAGTTACAAACGTTTCCCTACCACAAACTTTCACAAACACTCGGTCGACTAACCGACCAATCAGAGCAAAGTAAACAGTACGTAACATCAATTGACTAACTAATATCCATTAGGGTTTATCTAATAATTAACTGCAAGTAAATATTTCATTTTAACAATTATGATATATTTATACAAAACAAATGCATAAAGTCTAATATTATAAATTATTACTTAATGTCTACAACGAATGCCTATAGTTCATGTAACTACTAGCGCCATCTATCGCTTAACATTGGAAGTTGAACGATTTATGAATATTTTCTTTAAAAATCATTACACCGGTATAGTAATATTGACTGTCGCAACTTAGCGCTGGGCATGCCACAATAGTGGTGATAAGTGCCCTTACTTTTGCCTGATGCAGGTCTTTACCAGACATGGGTGATTCTAGAGGTACCTGTTTCGGATGCAGCGGGAAGAAACGGGGTACCGAGGAACCGGTTGAGTATAAGCTGGAAGTCTATCCCGATTAAGTGGGCCACCGCTGTGTCTTCGTGGAGGCAATTGACGGCAGCGATATCCATGTAGCGGCCCTGGTTTAATTCAGTGAGAAGGAATGGCGAGCAGACACCACCTTCTGCGAAATAGTAATGCAAGTGAAAGAAATAGCTGAAATATAGAAAGAAAGCTTCATGCCACAGCTGCCGCCTCAGGAGACGCCTCGGACGTCGAGAGAGGGCGATTCCTGTCTACCGAAGGCACGAGCTTGTGGACAGCGAGTAACATAGGTAGGTTTTAGTTGTACAAGTCTGGCATATCTTCTATCTCCACCCAGAGTGGCGAAAAAAATTTCTTAACTTCCCCTTTCAAAAACAAAGAAAAGGATGGAATCGAAATGATTGATTAAACGATTTTTAGTAATAATTAGGTCCATAAAATTTAACTCTCACTCTTAAAGAGCCTTTTTTTGTGTGAGGTCTCTCAGGTATAATACGTATAAGATCGACGGGCGATGGGTGAAGGGCGGCTTTACGCTCGCTTAGTTACGCTACTGGTCTTCGTGAACAACTTAAATCTACCGACATACTTACAAATAATATAAAACTACCTACATTACAATATTATAGTTTTATTCTGTTGTAATTAAGAACATTCTATTCGATAGTTTTAATAAAAAACGGTGATACGTACAATTAGAACTATACAAATCAGTAATGGAAAATATGTATTATCTAATACACAGAATGCTAGTAAGAACAATTACTTAGATAATTCCAATTTTACAATCATCGTAGATAAGTTGGGATTAGTCTACTAAGATATGCGCAATGTAGGCGGGCGCATTAATAATGTACTTCCATATTTTATCATCGTATGTTCCCTATATTTCAACGATACATGAGATATGCATGTATCGCTAATGATTATAGCTTTATTGACTACAAATGAGATATAACAAACAGTTCGCATTCAGCACCAGTTATATCTACAAGTGATTATCAGTCCAAATATTATTAATTGAAATAAATGATTGTTTAAAAGTGGTTCCAAAATGGCTACAGAAAATGAAATAGAAGAGAAAAAGTATGAAGACTTTACTGAAGAAGATCCTCTCAAGGAAAATGAAGAAAGAGAAGTTCAAATGACATTTCGTGAAAAAGTGGGAGATTTGTTTAGAAATATTACCGTAGAACCATGTTTGTTTTTGTTCGTGGTGTCTGCTATGATTAATATGACTGCAACTCAAAACTTGAATCTTGAGAAAGCGTGTCGTGTAAACCTCAATTATTCCGACGAAATTTGTGATTCGTTGAAAATGCAAGATGTTGACAGCCAGAACGAATATGAAAGAGAAACTCAAATACTGCTGGCTAGAGCTCTGTCATGGAGGACTTACTTGGCAGCAACGATACCTTGTGTTTTAGCTCTTTTTGTTGGATCTTTCTCTGACAAAACGGGGCATAGAAAACTTTTCATGATGGTATCTATTACTGGACAAATTCTAATCAGTATTAGCAATACGATCAATGTGTATTTCTTCCGGCAACTCTCACTAGAAGTTTTGGTCTTTACTGAAGCTATCATCGAGGGATTATCTGGTGGATGGTGCATTTGTTTCCTGACGGCATTTGCTTTTGTAAGCTCCATTACAACAGAAAAGACAAGGACTTTTAGGTTAGGTCTTTTAAGTTTCAGTTTGACAGTGGCTTTCCCGATCGGAATGGGGGTTAGTGGGATATGGTTAAAAAACTTTGGTTACTATGGGTGCTATGGATTAACGACAATCATACAGACACTAAACATATGTTACCTAGTTTTCGTCGTGAGGGATCCTGAACGAAATAAAGAACAAAAGAAGGTAAGCAATGAAATGTTTAAAACTAAAATTATTTTTCATGTCTTTATGAAATTATGAGTTGATTGCGACTTTGACGCTAAAGTAACTAAAGGCTCTTGAAAATTTCTCCAGCTTCACATGCAAATGGTATATTCAGACCAAAACTGCGGATTACCCCGAGTTTATCCACATATTTTAGAACTAGGATTTTCTTTTTTCTACTCCTAGAGAGGAGGCCTGAGTCCCAACAGTGGGGACATTATAAGGCCGAACATATGCTACCTATGCTATTACTTTTGAACTATCCTAGCTAAGCATCACATGCATATTTTGTATTGACTTTTTCACATATGTCAAGACCTTCCAAGTTTCAGGGCATGATATAATGATATCTCCCTGGGTGGTCTAAATTCCGATAAACTTTGATCCGAAACTAGACCTCTTAAGTTCAAATAACAGATTGTTATTGACCATTTTTGTTGTTATGTTTATTGTGTGTGCTATGATCCTGTGATGATCTAAATAAACATATTATTATTATTACCATTTTTATAGTAACAATTGATTTGTTGTTTAGATCAGATGATTTTTTTTTCTCTTTGTGCATAGTTGACTCGCGATATTCCAATAAAGGTTTCGCAAAACTGTGTCGAATTATTGAATTTTGTTATCCGACAAATTACATGTACATATTTATACAATGGTCCGATTAGATCAATATGAACTACATATTATATTGGACTTAGTGAATTAATGATACAATAGATACTATAAAATTGGGATCATCAGACTATACTAATTAAATGGTATTGTAATGATTTTATGGGATAGATACTAATAGTATAAGACTCGAAAACTGTCTCTGTGTGTGTGAGTGTTCGGGAACCATACAAAAATCGATATTTTTTTCTGATTTCAGTTTTTAACTTCTAAGCGGTGCATATTACAGACTAAGTCAATGTTTATTTTAATCAACATTTCGGGGTTATCTGAGTACCACGCAGTTAACAATTATGTCTTTTGTAGCTGCGGTTATACAATGTTGGCATATAATATTTATATCCGAAGAACATTCTAAAAATTTAGCTCAGCGAAATTTTATTGCAACGTAAGGTATTTTGAATGATAAGCTAACTGATCCTATAGCAGATACGAAAACATAAAACTAAAATTATATACAGAATGTTGCGCAAATAGTGGTCCGACGTTTAGGGGGCGATACACCATATATTCAACCATCACATGCCATAATTTGAACCACTTTTTACCATAGGCTTTAGAATAAAACTGATCTTTATATTTTTTTTTTTTTTTTTAAAAGAAACACCTTGTGGTACTAATTTAGCTCTAATTTCAACACATTATTTTCCTATTTTGTTTTTGTATATTACTGCTGAATGAATCAAATTGTGGTATGTGATAGCTGAATATTATATTATGGTGTATCGACCCCTAAACGTTGGACCACTATTTACGTCATAGCCTGTATAAATGTAGGAGTTCCTTACAAAATATTTACCTTACAGATGTTCGCTTTGGAGTGTGCAATTAGTATTATTTTATGACTCTTTGTCAATTCAAAAGTGCCTGTAAATGGTTTATTTGAAATAATCTTTGATTTAGTTTGATTAACCAATATTGTTTACAAACTATTAAAGGCATGTCGTATTGTAAAGGATGCTTTAGATAGGGATTGGGTTACCGAGAGTCAAACGCATTTCTTTTAAAGTGGATATATGGTTTTTAAACTCCACCTAAAATTTTAACCAGCTTTCATTTTTATCAGCATGATCGTCAAGGAGGATGCCACTTCGTCCGCGTGTTCTTCGACTTGAACAACGTCAAGGACACCATGAGTGTGCTCGTGAAGAAGGCTCCTAAGAACAGGAGTCTACGGCTTTGTGTTCTTCTCGGAGTCGTCAGCTTTCTATTTGGACCTATGTATGGTTAGTACCTTCTTAATACCATATCTGTGCATCCTGCAAGTTAGACCGATAATCTGGTCAGGGTCGTGGGAACGGTCGTTATGTCCGAAACGATGATGATGATGATGATCATATCTGTATTCAACATCATTTGAGCCGAAAGACGTCCACTGTTGGAGATAGGCCTCCCCTAAGTGTCGCTATAACGATCGGTCCTATGCGTCTCGCATGCTTCGGATTCCCGCGATCCTCACCAGTAAAATTGTTATATCCTGTCAGTGATCTTTTTTTTTTTTTTTTTTTTAGTGATCTATATTATTGTCATTCATTTGGTTCGTTAACAGATCATCACTTCGTACTCTTGGCTACCGTGTATCTGGTGTTTGATCACAGACTATTATTATAAAGTCATCTCTGGACCACAGACTGCCCAAACCTTGTCACCACTATGATGCGCTCAAGACGAGTATAGGTACAGGCACGAATCTTGAGCGCTCGGCGTCAAAGTGGGGATCGCTTTGCGCATTCCATACATTGGCGAGCCAATCGTCGTCGTTGTTAGATACATGCAAGCAAGCGCAGGGAACGAATCACGAGTGACGTACCTATATGACGCGATGGCGCGGCGAGCCAATCACTGACACTCCCCGCCGCCGCGTCTCACTTCGTACCACTAAAGAGACCGAATATTTGACTTCTGCGCAACTTGAAGTCAGCGCTCGAGATCCGTTCCTGTATCTATAATTTATATTTCTAGCTACCGTTACTTGTTCGCGTGACAGTAGGTTTTTCTATACAAACTTTGTACACCCATGTCATCCCCTTAGGGGGTAAATTTTGGAAAAACCTCTCTTAGTACTCGCCTATGTTATGAAAGGAAACCTTGTGCAAAATTTTGACACTCCTAGGCCTTGTAGTTTCAGCTGTGCGTTGATATGTCAGTCAGTCAGTCTCTTTTTATATAGGGTGACTGGTAATTAGTGACCGATACTTATACACGTGATTGTACTCATGATTACAAACAACTTTCCCAAAGAAACTTTTTTTATACTCATTTTTTTTTTGTCATGGAAAATGTTTGTTGGTCTTAAGTTTGCGCCTCTTCCGGCAAATAAAAAGATTTTCTTTCTTTCTTTTCATTCGTTCTATCACAATAACAAAACAGCTCTTTGAAATCGCGAACATGCGCACGGGACCGATCAACTGTTAGCCCCGTTTAGTTATTTTGATAAAAATTTTATATTTTATCAAAATAACTAAACGGGGCGAAAGAATAAAAGAAAAGTTTATTTGGAAAAGTGGTTTGTAATCATGAGTACAATCACGTGTCTAAGTATCGGTCACTAATTACCAGTCACCCTATACACCCCTACTTTATAATTAGTACACAAAAATTGGGGCTGTATCTGTACCTGTTACTGATCATATTTTTGTATTCAAAAGTAGAAAAAACCGAAATCCTAAAATTGACCACGAAAAGGTAAATTCATCATAGATTCAATCATACATAACAATTGCTAGTAGAAAATACTGCGGGCAGTGTTTTCCATTTTAATCGTCATTTATTCATTCATAATCAATAGCCTGCACAATATTTCCATAAATTGAGAGACATTTTGGGATAAACACAAACGCTAATAACTTTGCTGTTTATGGATATTATTTATTGAGACTTTACTTACATAATAACAAGGGCTTTTCTAATAAGCCCTTTAAGTATTTGTACTAATTAAAAATTAGTGGTGTATATGTCGTGGCCAAATCTTAGAAATTGATAGTTTCATGAAGTGATCAATTTTAAGATCTGACCACGACATATATATGTAAATCATTCATTTATTTAATTTTTGAACGAATCACAGTTTATGGAAAGACAGGACAACGTTGTTGGATCAGTACCCTAGCCAAGTTGATAATCTGCAATCGTTAACGCTAGTAGAAAACTTCAAATGCATGGGACTGTCGTCATCTTAACGCTCAGTCACGTGGTCAGAACAAAAGAATCCGGGGCGTGGCCAACTCGAGGCGTTAGACGCAAGAGAAACGGTTATAACTCGGCTAGGGGGCCAGCTAGTCTTAAAATTATTTACCATTAATATTCTACTATTGGTAATAAGTCTTATCAATATATGTATGTATGAATAAACGTACTTCGGCCTTTGTTGCCCAAACTATTTTTAATCTAGGTCAGTAGGTAATAATATGATAAGCGATATTCGAACTTCGTTTCCTAAAACCTATTTTGTTGATTTCAGGTGAAATTTCAGTTATGTACATGTCCACGAGATACAGATTCAACTGGGATGAAGTTAAATTCAGCTTATTCCAGACATACAACTTTATTACGCACACTATTGGTAAGTTTTTCTTCAGTACCACTTTCACGGGACTAGTAATTGACTGATTGATATATTGAAAAACAATTAATATGGTAAAGAAAAAAATTAAAGAAAGAAAACCATTTTCATTTGTGCAAATATTAAAGCTTAAAAACTAGGAACAGAAGCAGTAAAAACTAATAATAATATTGAATTGGTTAAAATTGAATTACGTTATGATATAAAAAAAAAATTAAAAAATAACTAATACTCGTAAATACTAAAAAAAACTGATGATATTCCACTCGAAAAATTGAAGTGTCACCATAATTATTCATACTGGAATAAAGCAGTTTTCTGTCGGTGAAAGAAATTTCGCAATCGGACCAGTACTTCCAGAGATTACCTCCTACAAACAAAATAAAAAAACAAACTTTACCTCTATAATATTAGTATAGATAGTAGTAGTGGTTTTTGTACGGCGAAGTGTTAATAGTTTTAGTTGCTTACTAATCACTTCCTGTGATTCTAGGAAAAGGCAATTCTTACGTACGATTACTAATCGTATTCAAATTGATGAAAAAATTGCCAGTTGGTGGGTTGTGTTACGTGGTAAATTTTGCACCAAGGGGATAAAGCAGCGCCTTATGTCACGGGCATATAAAGTTTCTGGGGGTAAAATTGGGGTTTAAGTGTTAATTTCTTAGTAATGTGAATGAGTTAAGCTTAGAGTCCTGAGTGCAGCAAAGGAATCAAGCAAACCCAAGATGAAGGCACCTTTATTTACGAGAAACCAATATTTGCCAATAGTATCAAAACCATAGTATAATAAAGACTTAGTATTATTTATATCATAAAAAATAAAAATAAAAAAAAACATTAGATCAGCGGCCGTATTATGACATCTTAAAACCATCATGTTTTCTGTGTGAGAAAAGGATAGTGCTATTCGTCCTGTATAGCTCCGTCTCTTTTTCACACCGAAAACATGATGGTTTTAAGAGGTCATAATACGGCCCCAGTAGTGGAAAAGCAAAATTGTTAAATAATTTCGTGTTAGGTATGCGTGTCTTTTTTAAATGTGTGTGTTCTATATTTCTTTTAATTGTGCATGCTCCTAGAAGCCAGATCGATTTTTAAACCACTTATTTGTCATAATCTACCAATTATTATTTAAGGTTTCAAATTCAAATCACATTAATTATTGACCAGCGGACAGTTATGAAATTCAATGCAATTAATTACTGTCCTGGTAGAGCCTAGGGTACTAATGAATTGGTATAAACTTTAGGTTTGAATGACATATAATTTGACATTTGCGAGCAGGTAATGTGAAAGATTTCATTATCCAGTTTGGTGGGTCGTTATGACATAACATTTAGTAAATTCTGAAAGATCATTTCGCTGAAATACATTAGAATTGGCTTAATTGACAGATAGTCTACTCGTATACATTTTTTTTTTATTAATAGGCATTTATTTTTTGAGGACATGGTTGGTGGTGCAGTGGTTTAACTCCCTCCCGCACGGAACAAATACTTGCCCGGGTGTCTTGCGACTTTCTACTGTTTTAAAAACTATAAGTAAGAGACTGGCCTGTGCGATAAGACCGCCCTTTGTACACTTTGTTTTTGTATGTTTATCCTGTTCAAATTATGAGATGTACAATAAAGTATATATAAATAAACTGTAAGTTTATTGTCCTTCATTTCATTAATATTGTCTTTGAAAATTCAATGGAATGTGAACAAAGAATAAACAGCTTAACTCAATTTTATCAGTAGTAAATTGAACACATACTACTTTTATTAGACAAATCTAAGGCTTAGCAATTTTTATATCTTATGATAATATGGGGCTCTTTAAAAAATAAGGTGATTTCTTTCATAAATAAATCGTGACATTTTACTATCGTAGTATTGTCGTAACCGCGTGAATTTTCAAGATAGCCAGGTTTTTCCTTTGACGAAATGTCTGTGTCTATATTTAATTAAGAAAACACTAAAAACAGGAAAATACGTTTAAATTTTATCTAAGAGCTATTTTTAGAGTTTCGTATCTCAGTTGGTGAAAACGGAATCATTAGAGGATTACTTCCTTGTCTGTCAGTCCGTCTGTCAAGATACCTTTTTCAAAAACGTGTTGAGGTATCAATCTGAAATGAATAAGGATAAGCGTTCAATATTATTTCCTAATTTTGAATTCACAGAAACCAAAAAGAATTAGATATACCAACAACTTGTTCATTAATTCGTATTCAGAGGATGGTTCCGTATAAACAAATCAAATAAAATCATGCTTATAATTCACAGTGGTTGTTTAAAATGACAAAATCACATATTATGTGTAATTTAAAATTAAATTAAAAGAGATGAATCAATAACATTAAAATTCAAAATAATTCAAATATTAATAACAAATTCACTTTTTTTACACTTTTGGAGGTATGCAGAACAGAAAATAAAGTCCCATATAACTCCGTTGGAAAGGTAGGATCCTTCAACCTAACGGGTGTTATGTCTGGTGGGCAATTGCCCGATAGATGATTTCGGGTTGTTCTATATTATTATGTTCAAATCGCGCGGAGAACTTTAATTACGCGATACAGGATTAGTTCTTATGTGACGTCATAGATGTCGCTACATACTGAACAGCAATGTTTAATTTATATTTCAGGTACAATATTCTCGGTATTGGTCCTCAGCAAGCACCTACAGTGGCACGACTCTCTGCTGGGCATCGTGTCAACATTAAGTAAGATTGCCGCTTCGTTCGTCTATTGTTTTGCTCCAAATGAGAGGATATTCTTTCTTGGTAAGTAAATAAGTTTTCAGTGAAATTCATTGTTTGTTATCAAACTTTTATCATGCGGTATTATTCTATCTATACATATAATACATCTGTAGAAGTTTTTAGTTATGTGCACATCACGTAAAATGTACGAAATGGACGTAGATAACTTTTATACGTTAAAATTATGATATACTTAGGCGATATACATAGGCTTTGGTTCATCGCAATTCGGTTGACTATATCGAAAGATATACTACACCCACATTCATTGACAGTTCAGTTCGTCGGGTCAGTAAATATACAGTACAATTCACGAATGATGGCGGCCGTGAAGTTAGCCTTTGCGAACGTTCGCGCATACTACACTCTTCTCGCACACGCACGTCGCCATTTGGTTCCTAAAACACGTTACTACGCAGCCTTCTGCGCAAACTTCACGGCCGCCATTATTCGTGAATTGTACTGTAAGAAAGGGAATATTTGACAATTATTTGTCATTGATTTCCTTTTTGATAAAGATGACAAGTTTTATGATTAAGTACCAGTTAATCGTACGACGTCCTGTTACTTTACTAGTAGTCGGAAATTGATGAGGCATAGGTGTAAGTAGTTTTGTCAGACTTCATGGCATTTATGATTATGATCGCAAGAAATATGATTAAATTTTAAGATATACTGTATTCTGAGTAACAATTAAATTATTGAATTCTAATGCTTACTGTCGATTTTTTTTTATCTCGCTACCCATAGTAACAGGCAACATAATCAGCACGACAATTATTAAATTGTCGTGCTGATTATATTACTTACGAGTATATTAATAAGTAGAGGTATGACAAACGTAACATTGACTCATACAAAATAATAATCAAAACAATTAAAATCAGTTTATAAAATTTTTATTTGTTTTCAGTAAAGTATATACATCTTAACTATAAATTAATAGGTATATACAATCTTAAAATAATTATATGTAGCAGATCTGGAAGGTGGTGTCACTCAGCATAGTACCTATATTAGGTGACGCTAAAGCTTGTAGCCAAAGGCCTGACTCTCATTCACCCACAGCCAGTAGGCGGGCGTTTATAAAATTAAAATCAAATCAAAAATTGGTATTGGTACAAGTGTATAAAATAGACATATTTTCTGGTGTATTTGATTGGAATATGTGTGTTACAAAGTAGAATCTTAAAGAATTACACTTTTCACAAAACAAAGTCATTAGGGCAGACAAAGTCATGAACATTGTACCGTTATACTTTTTTTTTTTAACGTATCACAAAGATACACTTACATAATATGCTTACTAGTACGAAATATAACTGGTGAAGTAAAATCTGATATAATACTTGCTAAAAAATCAGTCGATCATAGTTTAAGAAACACTAACCAAATATTACTAAGGCATAGAACTAAGTACAGCAAAAGGCTATCACATAATATTAAGGAGCACAATAATATAATTGATATTTATTTTCGACTGGCCTGTTGGTCTAGTGGTTAGTAGCCCTGACTGCTATGCCAGAGGTCGTGGGTTAGATTCCCACCCAGGACAAATGTTTGTGTGATGAGCACGATCATTTGTTCTGTGTCTGATTAATTTATCTATAATATATATGTATTTAGAAATATATAAGTAAGTTTATCAGTTGTCTAGTACTCATAACACAAGCTCTGCTTAGCTTGGGACTAGACGGCGTTGTGTGATAGTTGTGGAAACTTACCATCAGGTGAGATAGAGGTCAAACGCGAGCCTATCAATAATAAAAAAAAAAAAAAAAAAAAAAAAAAAAAACTATTATTATTATTTTACAAATAGGTTTAAAAACACTTACACATCAAATTTTATTTTTCGTTAGTTTAAATTAGATGAGGCCGGTATTACATAGTTACTAATGGGTCAAAATCTCTTTTAAAGTCAATCAGTAAATATGTAATGGTCAAATCACATGAGAACCATGCAGATTAGTCTGAGATGGTCTTTTGATGAAAGAACCATATAGATTTGAGTGGACCTGTCCAGTCAGTGCAAGTATTTGTCAGTATTCGCAAAGCTCATCTCAGGACTACTAAGGAGCTTGACGAACAATACCAAGGAAAGACATTTGGGTAGGCCGCAGAAAATATTCAAATTGCCAGACATATGTTTACGAGAAAAAAAAGCAATCAACATAGTCCTAACATTAGCAATAATAAAAGGAAATATACAATTTATGTCAAAATTTTATAAAAAATAAATAAAAAAACACGTCAAAATGTAAAATAAAAATAATTTACAATATCAAATTGTAAAAACTAAACATTAATGTCAAAATGTAAAAAAAAACACAATAGAATAAAATATATTACAGTAGTTTTAGTGCGTACTGAAGCAGGTCAGCCCCATGCCTTTTCGTCCTCAACATAGTCCTTTACAGTGTAAAAAGCCTTTTGGCAGTTATCGTTTTACAAATGATTTAAATTTATTAAGGCTGAGTTGTTGAAATTGACTAGGAAGTTTATTATAGAAGTGCATGCATTGACATTGACTAAATGAGTTCCCTATTTTTTTTTAACCCGGTTGCAGGAATTACTTTATGTTTGTTCCTAGTATTAAAATTATGAATATCACTGAATTTTTTAAACATGTCTATATTTTTATGGGCATACAAAATATTCTCATAAATATACTGTGAAGGTACAATCATTATATTGATTTAAATAAATGTATATATCTCTAAGGGAGTATCTGGGACTTAATTCATAAATCGGACGAATAGCCCTTTTCTGCAAAACGAAAATTGTTTGGATATCGGCGGCATTACCCCACAGTAGAATACCGTATGACATGACACTATGAAAACAGTTAAAGTAAACTAAACGAGCAGTCTCTACATCAGTTAAATTTCGAATTTGTCTAATAGCGTATGCTGCAGAACTAAGTTTTTTTGATAATTTGTCTATATGTAGGCCTCACTGAAGCTTAGCGTCTAGAGTTATGCCTAGGAACACTGTACAGCATCTTCAGGACTCCACTCTTAACCTTTTATTAGCACACTAGTTTCTACTTGTCAAACATAAGGCATGGTTAACATTTGTTTTTTTTCATTAAGAAGCTGGTTAATAAACTAATTAAACCAGTGTACTATTTTTGAAAGAGCTATATTTATATCGTCAGCAACCAGCTACAATAATCTATCAAATAATATGAAGGATAGTAAATCACTTGCAGTATTTAAAACCAAATTTAAAATAAAAATATCAAATTTAAAAATTCTAAAAATGGCTCGATCGCTATATGTTTCTATATTTATTATTTTTAGTTAAGCTCATTATCAAGTGAACTATGTACATATTGTTCTTAATCTTAGATACTTCTTTACTGATATTATAAATATTAAAGTAAGTCTGTTTGTCTGTTACGCTTTCATTTTAAACTACTAAACCGATTTTGATAATATTTGGTACGGATGAAGGTTGAACTCCAAGGATGGATATAGACTACTCTTTATTCGTCTACATTTACAATAAATTCTTTAAACCTGAATTTAAGCTGGAGCTGTGGTGGCCGAGTGGTAATGGCTCCAACTTACGAGTTGTTTATCGCGGGTTCAAACGCTGCCAGGCGCTTTATTTTGTGCAATTTATTTAATTACCACTGCTCTCCAAACGGTGAAGGAAAGCATTGTGAGGAAACCGGCATGTCCTAGAATCAAAAATTCGAAGACATGTGACATTTACCAACCCGCACTGGGCTCGCGTGGTTACGGCCCATTTCCTTTCCAAGAGAGTCTAAGTCCCAGCAGTGGGAACATTAAAAATGCTGGTGATGATGATGAAATTTAACCCACTTTTGTGAAAGTTATCTCCTTTCCGACGGCAAATTTTAGTCACCTGCGCAAGTAGCTCAGCTGATCTTCAATTAATTGCCACACAATCTTTATCATTATTGATAACGTCGATACGAACTCGACTATACTCGTATGATTATAAATTAGATTATTCGATAACCCCTTTTATGATAAAATTACTTAACCATTCCAATCCATTATAATCGGGTTACTATCTAGCCAGATATTGTGTATCATTTGTTTCTAATAGAACAAAAATAAAATTGTTATTGCGTTAGGCATTTTTATCGTGATGAAATGTATTGAGTTTTATTTGACCTAATTGATTTTTTATTGCATATATATAAAGTATGTTGTGAAACGTGTTTTCAATTTTAATACGTTCAGAACGAGGCCGAAAACGCCTCGTACGGGTCTTCCTCCAACTTTACGACCATAGAGAAACTAGTGATAAACTTCATTTTTAACCGACTTCAAAAAGGAGGAGGTTCTGTGTTAGGCTGAATATTTTTTTAATGTAATATTTTTATGATCTGATGAGGAACTTTGAAGATATGGAAAAGAATTCCTCATAGAATCATAGCAGAACTGTCGTAACAAATGAAATGGCTTTGTTTAAACGCGTAGTCAATGACTAACTGGAAGAAGGGGGGAGGGATATATATCGAACTGATGAAATTGGAAGGTAGACACCGGAACTCTGTAATAAATTAATATAACCTAACCGTGTTTGGTATTATTACAATTGTCATAAGATGCACTCAGGCTATTAGGTACCATCGAGCTAATCTGATGGTGATTAGCTTCGCGTTTTGGAATAAGGCGGGCAGAGTTTGAGGTTTCTAAATACATTACAGTTTATGTTGAGAATTTGTACAGTAAATAATACTCTACCTCTTAAGCTTGAGTATACCTGTATTTTAAGAGGCAGTTTCCGGGGTTATTGTAAACTCGTCACTGTGTGATTTGCCAGTAACTTGTAAATTCCATAAATTCATTATAAATTCGTCACAACTATTAAAAAATAGCTAATTATCATAATAGGTAGCTAGTTGTTGTTGTAAACTCGTCAGACATATTTATTTGATGGTAGTCTTAAAGAAAGTACCGTTAGCAAGTCAAGTTCTAGCTTTTACATAATTTTAAATTTTAAAATGAAAGCTTTTCAAACCTAGGTTAGTTAACTATTTGGATATGTTAGGTTTCGGGAAGCTGCGCGGTATTTTCTCGTTAAACATATCTCAGTGTCTCAAGACGAAACGACGACGACGAAAGTCTATGACCAGTGCGTGTTACCTGTGATGACATAAGGCTCCGAAACGTGGTCGCTTTCGCTTACAAAGGGCTAGCTCGGAGTTTCCTTGCGTGATCAAATCATGAATAAGGATATCCGCAGAAGAACCAAGGTTATCGACCTAGCACGAAGAATCGGCAAACTTAAGTGGCAATAGGCAGGGCACATTGCACGCAGAACAGATGGCCGTTGAGCCGAAAAGAAGACGCAGCGTTAGAAGGTCTCCTACAAGGTGGACCGATGACCTGGTGAAGGTTGCAGGAATCCGATGGATGCGAGACGCACAGGATCGTTCATTGTGGTGACACTTGGGGGAGGCCTATGTCCAACAGTGGACGTCTTTCGAACTGAAATGACGATGATGATGATGATGATAGGTCAGGTTTACAATTATCACCAAAAACTTATCTCTAGTAGACTGTGGCTATTATAGTGGATGTTGTTTACTAAGCTGTCTTTTGTTTTGTTTTCAGCGCCTCTAGTTGAAATTCTGAACGGCACGTCGCTGTTAGCCATGAGGTCGATAATCACGAAACTTGTAGAACCTAATGAATTGGGTAAGTTACATACGACGAGTTATAATAAAATAACAATACAAGTCTGTTCATTGACCTATGAAAGGGCACAGCAGGGACCCAGCCGGGTCGAAGCCTATTGGGGCCAGGGTTATCCGAAAGGGCGCTCGAGCCCCGGTATGAAGGCTTGAAGGAACGGGATGGGTTTTTTAGTCAGTAAGAGTCTGACACTATCTCCCGCTCGACCCAAGAGCGGGGGTTGTCATAAGATGATTTTTCGCATCGAAAAAAAAAAAAACCTATGAAAGGGCAAAGGCCTTCTTTAGAGAGGAAACGAGAATAACACACACATTTACACTAATCAATCAAAAAGGTGAGAGTTATGATTTATAAAACATAATTTTTAGTTTAAGCAAAACCTGAATATAGTTTGTTCAAAATCAGTAACAAGGTCAGGTCACAAGTTAGACACCACCGACACTAAGTACAACACAGGTCATGGCAGCTCATAGCGAGCATTAGGAGCCAGCACACAGCTGAGTACTCACAGGATCGGTCGTTGTGGCGACGCTTGGGGGAGGCCTATGTCCAACAGCGGACGTCTATGATGATGATGACACAGCTGGGTGCGGGAGTAAAACAACTCGTCAGTCACCCGGATGGGCCGGTGACAATGTATTTGTGTTGACAATCGGGTACCTATCATAACAAGCTTTGCATGATATAGTTATGAATATATATATATTCATAACTATATTATATTCGTATGGGCGCAAACCATTATTTGAATATTTTGATGAGGATTTAATTTGATCACTTCCCGCTTATTTCTTTTAAATATAGCAACATCCTGTTGAATTTATATAACGATCTCATTTGATAACTTCCTTTCGAATTATTTTAAAATATTACGACATCCGGTTGAATTTATAAAAGGATTTCATTTCATAGCTTCCTTTCGAATTATTTAAAATATTACAACATCCTGTTCATTTTATAACAAATTAAATGACGACTTCCTTTCTAGAAAATATTATAACATCTGGTCGAATTTATGAGGATTTAACTTGGCTGCTTCCTTTTTATTTCTTTAAAAATATCAGAGCATCCGGTTATATTTAAATAAGAATTTACTGTGACAATTTCCGTTCAATTTATTTATTTTAAATAATTTCTACCTTTATAGTGAATTTTTATACTTGTCAATTTCTGTGTAAAAACCGATGTAATGTGATTAGAAAGGCACTTTTTAACCGTCCATGGTATAAACACCTTGAACTGAAGTAACGTATTTCTTTACTATCACTTTATAACGTTTCCTGTTAGTACTGTGACTGTGTATTTCGTGTGACGTCGACTCCGATGGCGATCATACGACAGCAGAATATATATATATATATATAATGTTGTATATCTTTATGCGTAAGGATTGAACTATCTACGCCTACTACTGTAGGATGAGATAGTTCGGTATTTCTAATACTTACGATAGCGCAACAGGTGGAGGCTCTTTGGGGGGTACATCCTTTTTCGGCGTTGTAGGCTGTTTAGGTAGTATGTACATCTTTCTTCCTGTTCTCCTTTTCACAGAGGGTACGAACTGGTATTAAAACAACACCACTAATGATAACAAGCACCCCGGCCACAAAGAAAGCGACTGTGTATCCGAACTTTTCTTGAAGTATACTGGTCAACGGTGTACTTATTAAACTTCCTAAACCTTGAAACATTATCATCATACCAGTTGCGTTAGTTAACATTTCTAAACCATATAAGGAGACTATTGCTAAACTTCGTACGCAACTTGTACTGGCAATATGGAATCCAAATATTACGCACATCAAATACTGATAATATACGTTGAATGAAAAATTAAATGATATTATCGCTATTCCAGACATTATACATACATATGAGTACAAACTTACAGCATTTAATTTCATTGCCAATACACCAACAACCAGGCGGCCGATTGCATTTGATAAACCAATGACACTCACAAATAAACTGCAATGCTCGGGAGGAATGCCTTCGCTCTTATTCCTATCGGTTATAAAGACGTAGGGCACTAAATACCCTGTATAGGTGAAGAAAGCGCTGGCACATAACAATTGGAATGAAACTCTGTAAAGTAATCTTGGGTCCAGCATAGTGGCAAGAATCCTCCTAGCAGCAGTTGTGAATACTCCTCCTTTTTCTGTCAACTCCTCAGCAGTTACTGCACGCGAAACAGCCATTTGATATTCAAGGCCAGTCCTAGCTTCGGGCGGGGTTTCCATCATACTTTTTTTATAGGCTGGTAACATATCTACCCTGCCTTCATAGAAAGCATCATCTCTATACATTGGCCGGGTTTGGGATACATGCTTTTCCCATCGAAATAACTTTTGCCACCATTTTCGTTTTGGAGCTTTTTCAACAATTAGATCTATTGCTATTTGTTTTTCATTTTGTACATTTGTCCTGGATATTCTAGATTGAACTTGTTTTAACTGTACACTACTAACTCCACCTGATGGACCCTGAGTTGTTATTGTAAGCTTTGATACAGCTGCTGTGGATGGACCCGCTTGAGTTGGTGTCCGTACTCCAGAGTCTCCAACCACTTCGGCAGCAGTTGGAAAATGTGCACTAGATACTGCACTAAAGAGGCGTTCTGCAGCACTTGCGGTTACGCCTTCTGTTTTCGTACTGGATGGAGAAGCTTTAATTGCAGCCAAACTTGGTAAAAAAGTTACTGTACGAGATGGTTCTTTCACTTTATCTGTAACCGTATCAGTTGCAACCGTCACAGTTAAAGAGACCAACGGTCGAAACGCCATAGAAAAAAAATAAATCATGCCAAGCAATCCAGAATGAAATAACATTATGACACGCCATCCAGCTAATTTCACTATTTTTGAATTGACCGAAAACATAATCATAATACCAACACTGGAACCAACAGTTGATAACGCAAATGCCAAAGATCGTAGTCTTTCAAAATAAAAGCCCACTATTAATCCAGAGGGCATAAATGCGAGACAGGCTCCCAATCCACCCAAAAATCCATATGATAAAAAGATTGCTGTAAAACTAGTGGAGAAATATGTGCAAAAGAGACCCGTAGAACTTATTACTGAACCGCTCATGCAAATTAATCGAAATCCAAATCTGTTAATAAGCGCAGACGCTAAAGGAGCTGCCATAAAATATACTGCCACTGCTACAGAATTAGAAAGTGCCACCAGTGATGTACCAACTCCAAGATCTTCTGCCATCTCGTGGAGTATACTCCCAAACGTGAAAAAAACTCCGTCTAGTACGAAAATAGTCATAAAGCTCGCAGCTACTACGACCCATCCCCATCCTCCATCTATTGGTAGTGATATTTGTGCAGTGATTTCTGTTTCTTCAAAATTTTCAAGGTTTTGAGGTTCGACGTCAGTTTTGGTAAATACTGAGCTTTGTACGACTCTCGTTGTTCTTTCCTCCTTAGCTTTGTCTCCAGTCGTTGCATTATGTAGCATTTTATTATTTCTTATAAAAACGTGGAATCATAAGAAGTATGATGATTATGTTGTATTAAAATCAAAAGTTTGAAATAAATAGAATAAATAAAACGTAGCGTGGCTTTTTAACTGAAAAGGTAACTTCACCTTCAACTCTTCATTAATGGAATTTGTGGTAGATACATCACAATTTTGCCAATAACACAACAGAAAAGGGAAAAAAATAATCACAATACATTTTGTATTTTCAACAGTCATTACTGTCCATCAAAGAGTATAGCTGTCCCAAAGATTTTATATAACATTCTAGATTGATTACGACAACCTCAAAAGCGTCCTGAAAAGGAAAGTTACAAAGAGTCCTGTCATCTCGTTCTACTAGTGTGTCCATACTCTAGCTACATAATACGGGACAATTTTGTTCTAAAGTAGTTTAATGAAAGTTCAAAAACAATTAATTATTATTAGCCTATTAATGTTCCCATGCTGGGACTCAAACCTCTTCTCTGGTAAAAGAAATGGGCCGTAAACTACTACTCATGGATTGTGCGGATTTGTGCGATGTAATAATAAATATCTTCGAATTCTTAATAAAAATGTTAATCTCCTGATTAGTCGTCTGGGATGGATGAATTTCATGACAACATCAATTAGTTTGTGGTAAGGTAATTCAAGCATTTCATAGTAATCGATGCAACTATACTTGTATGACACCAATATAAGGTGTAAACGGACATCAGCTATTTCCTAATCACTACAGAGAAAACTCACAGTTCCCTTTTGGTAAGCATATTGGGAACAGTTGACACATATTAATTAATTGTTTTTGAACTTGCATGTCTCTTTAATGTATCAATAATTGCAAAATTAAAAATTTTAAAACACCCCCGACGCATAAAATCTATAAAAAGTAAAAGAACTGGTTAAGACGAGTCTAATGAGCCCAAACTCAACGGGTTTACTAATAGGCATTCCAGGGTTCCAATGGTCACCTCCCAGTTCTAGTAGCAGGTCCTCGTCATCATAAAAAATATTTAGAACTGGTGAAGATGAATGTAATAATCCCAAACTCGATGTGTTTACTAGAAGGCATTCCAGGGTTCCATTAGCCACTTCTCAGTTCTAGCAACAGTTCATCATTATCATGAAAAGTGTTTAGAACTGGTTAAAACGAATCTAATGAGTCCAAACTCGACGGGTTTATTAATAGGCATTCCAAGACGTCTCTTACCTCCGATTTCCATCATCAGATCAGCTTGGTAGCGTCGGCATGTAGGTACATAAGTATTTCAAACGTTAGGTCACTTATGTGTTTATAAGTAAAGTATTTTACCACTAAGTGTTTTAATTCCCTTCCACATCCAACAAATGAGCTGATGACCTTGAACACATGAACAGTCTTCATAAATTGTATCTAAGAACCATCTCGATAACTTCAGCTTTCAAACAAAAAAAAAACCGCATCGAAATCGGTCCATTCCCTGAGGAGCTACGATGCCACAGATAGACACACAGACACACAGACATACAGACACCTCAAACTTATAACACTCCTTTTTTCTGTCGGGGGTTAAAAATATTTTTAACTACTTTAGAACAAAATTGTCCCGTATTAGGAAGCTAGTGTATGGACACACTAGTAGAACGAAATGACAGGACTCTTTGTAACTTTTCTTTTCGGGACGCTTTTGAGGTTGACTTAATCAATCCAGATTGTATACAAGAGTCTTGGGCCGAGTACACACTGCCAAAGTGCCAACATTATGACATTACTAGTGATGTCCTGGGTTGCAAAAATTTATCGATATCGGCAATTTTACTCAACTTGGATTTTTTTTTTTTTCAGAAAAAAAAATTCGAAACTCAATTTGTTTCAATACATATATAATCAACATATTCAATGTACCCATGTTATTTATTAATTTGGCAAGTTTAGGAAAACAAACAGTTTTACAGAAAAATGGCAATAAATAATTACTTGAGTCAACAAGTTTTTGACTTACACATTTAACTCATCTCAAAAACTACTGAACCGATATTAATTAAACTTGCCCTGATGATTGTACTTTTCAAGAAAGGATTTTTTTTTTAAATATCATATGCATTTTCTGTTAGAGGTTTTTATAATAGTTCGACTAGGTTTCTTAATTAACTTTCAGTTCCGACGTGTCATTGGGACAGTTTGTTTCTCTTGATGTTTTTTTGGTGATACTAATGGTACTGAAACATAGAAAAAATCGGTGTTAAAAAGTTAGTTTGTAGGAGGTAATCTCTAAAAGTACTAGTCGGATTGGTAACATTTTTCACCGATAGATAGCTGGTTTATTCCTGAGTGACATAGGCTATATTTCATGAACGCAGGCAAAGCTGCGGGCGAAATCTAGTCTTAAATAAAATGTATACAATACTCACTACGACTACAAAATCTTCTTTGTAGGGAAGTCAGATTAGGGTTAGTCACTATATGAGAGCTGCACATTGTCAGTTCTTCTGGCTGGTAATGGTTGACTGCTAGCAATACAATGTAGTGGTAATTGAACTAAAATCCGTATATACGTGAGATTTGCAGACTCGGAACAGCCGTATTCTTCAGTGGAGTTTTTTTTCTTTTCCCTGTCACTTTGAACTATTGTTTACACCTAAAAATTTGGTGATGAGGATATTTTTACTTACAAATTACACCAGTATATATTATAAAATGTAACTAACTGTTAATGTAACTTAACTTACTGTACATTCAAGAAATTTTATCATGACAAAACATACTAATTGAGAACACATTGATTTTACTTCCCTAAATCATTATCATCATCAGCTCAAGCTTATAGATGTCCTTTGCTAAACATAGACTTCTCCGGTCATTTCTATAACTAAAAATCAATGTCGATAAATCTTGGTTAATTACCCAACACTACGTATGTTTTGTATAAATTTATTTTTCTATTAAAATGCTCTAAAAGTTCAAAGATTTTACTTGAATTGAGTTCTTTAAAGAAATGGATAACGAATTGTGCTTACCGTTCTACATCTAATGGAAATCTAAAAAGACTTTTGCTATCATCAACCCGGCATCATCTAATACCACAAACACACGTTCATTTTCTTATATTGATATATAGAAATACTCCGCGATAAATATAGAACACATTTCTACCCATAAAGTGATTATTAACATACTTTAAAACAATATATAGATGGAAATCTATCTTAGGAAAACCATAATAAATCAACTGTCAAACGTTAATGACAGTCAGAATCTTCTAGGATATTAATATTCTGTGGTCAAAATGGCGCTGGTGTAATCCAACCATATAGACCCAAAGTTCTCAATGTTCTTCTTAAATTTGACGGATTATAGCCGCTATTAAAAAGGACGCACGTTTCATACATCGGTTTTTTGTAGGTATGGGAGTTTCAGAGTTTCACCAGACTGCCAATATAATAGTCTAAGATCCGATTAAGAACGACCTTCACCGGTCTGTTTAATGGATGAAACTTATTTTATGATAAATTTAGTGTATTAAATAATATAACGCGGGTGGGTTGCCTAAGAAATTCCTGGCCAGACTATTATTAATAAAAAATTGAAAATTTACTTTTTTTTTTTAGAAAAATGCACAACCGTTATTCATACCAGATTTTTTTGCAGACAACACTATAACATCGTATTCGTAATGAAACAGCGTTTATTTTGATATAGAATTTGTTGTATATCAAAATAAACACACCAGTTTATACATACCTGTTTATACCTGGCAACCCATAGTTATGCCAAGAAACAAATAGGCAACCCAACATTTTTATGTTCTAAAGGCTTCACTCTTTCGGTTAGTATTAAATTTATTCGTTAAACACACCGGTGCACATTTAAAAAAAAACAAAAAATTGTTTGGCCAGGAATTTCTCAGGCAACCCACCCGCGTTATATTCCTTAATATACTAAATTTATCATAAAATACGTTTCATCCATTAACCAAACCGGTGAAGGTCGTTCTTAGCCGTATCCTCTACTAAGTCTGTGGTCTTGACGCCCGATAGCCGGTGACCGATTTTTTGTGGGAGAAAAATAGAACACACTGATAGCAATAGTGCAACGCACACGCCCTACAAAAAGTCGGTCAGGAAACAGAACAATGTTACAAATATACAAAATTGGACCGATTATCTGTCCTACAAAAATTCTGACGTGGGCGGGCAGCGTAGTTCTTCATTGGTTGTTGACAGATTTAATAAACGATGTCTATACAAAGGTGGACAGCGCTCAGAAGAGGCTATGTCCATAGGATACAAAACTAATAAATGCATTTTTGGGATACTTAATAAAAATTTTGTGTATTTTTTTTTAGTGGTTTATTAGCACTCTTGAGAGACTTTTCAAAAATGAGTGTAATACCTTATTGCCATGCGAGCCATACGGTTGGTATGTTCAAAAACCAAAAGAGCTCGAAAATGTTAGCGCTGGGGCTCCAAAAAGGATAGATTTTCGTTACGGTGGGCTAAGCCTACTCTTGGCTTGTTACTTTTGTTTGCTATAGTTCGAGCCATGGCTCTCTTAGCATCAGAGTAAATACCTCCATACCTATATTAAATCCGTGGTAAATGTATATCTATTCATATAAAAGAAGTGGCTAAGGACAGAAAAGAGTGGAATAACGGAAAGGAGGACTTTGCCCTGCAGAGGGACACGACGGGCTCATAATAATAATAATAAATATATAAAAGAAAGTCGTGTTAGTTACAGCTGCCACCACGGATCTTGGACGCTCGGCGTCAGAGTGGGGATCGCTTTGCGCATTCCATACATTGGCAAGCCAATCGTCGTCGTTGTTAGATACATGCTGCAAGCGCAATGAACGAATCACGAGTGTCATCTATGACGCGATGCGCAGCGAGTCAATCACTGACGCTCCCCGCCCTCGTGTCTCAAATCGCACCACTTAAAGAGACCCGATTTTTGACTTCTGCGCAACTTGAAGCCAGCGTTCAATATCCGTGGTGGCAGCTGTACACACTATTTATAACTGAAGAACGGCTGAACCGATTTGACTGAAAATTGGTGGGGAGTTAGCTTAGAACCAGAAGACGGACATAGGATACTTTTAATACGGAAATCTTCTTGAAAATCTTTAATCTGTTTCCGCCTCCGCCATAGAGCGGGAAAATCATTGGATGGTTTTGGATTTACCCAACTAAAAAAAAGCACAAGCACAAACAACACAGCACAAAGCAGTCAAGCACTAGTTTATATACTTAAATAAAAAAAAAAAAAACAAAAAAAACTGTCCATATACACTAATATTATACAAATTATAGCCTTATTTTTAGGGTATATGCAAAACCTGAAATGAACCCTGTGTGGATCAGAATGTTGGACTGTGAAAAAAAAGGACGAAAAAAGTTTGCATGTAGCGGAGATGAGAATTTTGAGATGGAGGTGTGGTGTGACGAGAGTGGATAAAGTGAGAAATGGGTATATTAGAGGAAGTTTGAAAGTGGCGCCAGTGTCTGAAAAGTTGAAAGGTAATTGGTTGTCTTGGTATGGTCATGTGAAGAGGAGAGATGAAGCGCATATTACTAAAAGAGTTCTGAGTACTATATACATGTAGGTGCATGGAGAGAGAGAGGAAGGTCGAAGAAAAGATGGATGGATTTTGTGAGGAGTGATATGAAAGAAAAGGGAGTTAGCGATAGTTTGACGGGTGACAGGACAGAATAGAAAAAAAAAACATGTTGCGCCGACCCCAAATAATATGGGAGAAAAAAGTATTGTTAAGTATGTAAAGAATCTATGGACACAAAAGGACCATGCAAAAGATTGTATGGGCGTTGTCCCAACCCACCAACAGACATGGTACTTGTTTTAATATTATTATGAAGTCTCATAAAAACACAAATAAAAATTTTTGGTCCGTAAATATATGGGGTTTTTAAAAAAAATTACTTAAAAAAGGCTGTTTTTTTCTTTAAATAACTATGATTTAGACATTTTACAATAAACAATTGTTCAACTAAACATTTTAGGTTTGAATAACATGTATAAGTAGGTATATAGGTATGTATATACAATTTAGCTTCACTTTTCTTGGACTGACCGTCATTTGACTATTCAAAAGTGCCTGCAAATGGTCTATTTGAAATAAATGATTTTGAATTTTATATATCTTTATGAAATAACAACATTTTGGGTTAGTATTAATAACATGTTTTCGTTATTGTTCATATAGATAAATATTTAAGCCAACAGAACTGTTATCCAGAGATATAGCCCATTAAAGTTACGTGTAACGTCACGCCCGTGCTACATTTTTTCGCACGGGGTGACGTCACACGTTATTTTAATGGGCTATATCTTTGTTATTTTTTGTTAAATCGAAAAAAGAAAGAAATACGTGACCAATATTTTTTTTTTAAATCTAAAATACGTACTAAATAAAATGTAATTATTTTGACACTGGACACTACCCTATTGTACGCGCCCCTGTTAAACATATTTGAGTTTTCCGCACCGCACCCGCCCCGCGCCTGCGTTTGCAGTCTCGCTGAACACTTAGTGATGGCATGACGGATGGTATTGATCATCATCATCATTTCAGCCGATAGACGTCCACTTTTGGATATATGCCTCCCCCAAGTGTCGCCACAATGAACGGTCCTGTGCGTCCCGCATCCATCGGATACCCGCAATCTTCACCAGATCATCGGTCCACCTTGTAGGAGGCCTTCCAACGCTGTGTTTTCCGGTACGCGTCGCCACTCCAGAACTTTTCGGCCCCAACGGCCATCTGTTCTGCGAGCAATGTGGTGCCCATTGCCACTTAAGTTTGGCGATTCTTCGTGCTATGTAAGCAACCTTAGTTCTCCTGCGGATATCTTCATTTCTGATTCGATCACGCACAGAAACTCCGAGCATAGCCCTTTCTATTGCTCTTTGGGTGATTTAAGCTTTCTGATGAAGCCCATTGTGAGCAACCACGTTTCAGAACCATACGTCATCACTGGCAACACACACTGGTCATAGACTTTCGTCTTGAGACACTGTGGTATGTTGTATGAGAAGATACCGCGTAGCTTCCCGAACGCTGCCCAGTATTGATCAAATTTTAATAATATCTACAAAGTAAACTTTAACCACCCTTTCAGGTAAGGTGAATTCCTTGGTGGGTCTGGTGGAGAATATGATGCCCCTGATTTACGTGCCCCTGTACACGAAGGTCTACGCGGCCACGATGGAGGTGCTGCCGGGCGCTGTGTTCCTGTTAGGAGCTAGCATGACGTTACCAGCTGTTGTTGTGCTATTGTAAGTATAGAAGTACCGAACTATCTCATCTTACTATTGTAAGAATAGATAGTTTTATCAACATCGGTCTAGTCTTTTCGGAGATCCGGTTGAATGAACATACAGTCAGAAAAAAAATAGGTATCGAATATACTTTCGTATGAATTTAGTAAAAAAAATAATATTTTGACATTACAAACAGTCGCTTTTATTTGATTTATATGTATAGATAAAATATTATAGTATCGCCATTGTGTGACGACCATTACACTGTAGCGGCATCTATGGCGTCACATAAGAACTAATTCTGCATCGCGGAATTGAAGTTCTCCGCACGATTTGATCATATATACGACTGCCCGAAATTATCTCATCATCTTCCTGCCCTAGTCCCGTTTTATTTGTGGTCGGCGCAACACGTTTTTTTCTTCCATTCTGTCCTGTCACTCGTCACGCTATCACTAACTCCCTTTTCTTTCATATCGCTTCTCACACAATCCATCCATCTTTTCTTTGGCCTCCCTCTTCCCCTCCATCCATCCACATGTAAACTCATAACTTTTTTAGCAACATGCGTTTCATCCCTCCTTTTCACATGCGTTCCATCCCTCTTTTTCACTGCCCAAAATTATCTATCGGGCAGTAATTGCCCACCAGACATTCAACGGAGTTATATAGGACTTTGCTCTCTGTTCCACATACCTCTAAAACACGTTTGAATACTTTATCTAATGTGTTTTCTTTTCATGTTTCAGTTGGCTGTTCTACGACCATAGAAAAGAAGTCAGGAAACAGAAGAAGCGGTCAGATCAGCCCAGTTAACTCAACCCTACTTATAGTTAAATCTATGTAGTTAGTTAGTATAATAATCTAGGTAATTAGTTAATCTAGATTTTAGTAGGTATTAATTATTTTAACAACCCCTACGTTTAAAGGGAATTGCTCACTTTGTTCGATGCTTTGGTTTAGCATTATACATATTACATTACAAATATTTTACAATTTGTTTTATTACTCCTCCAGTACTTTGGCTCAATTTCGTAAACATCTTTTGAACTAATTTTAAAGTCGTGACCACATGGTTGTAATCCAACATCCCACCCTAGGTGACCTTGCTAGTTGCAATTCGTGTAGACAGCAGTTGTCATCCATGACTTTCAACGCCTTTGGTTGGGAGGCGCGTTTTCCCAACCACTGAAAGTGTTGGCGCGTGGATTATATCCATGTAGCCGCAACACAAACCAAGGTCACTCTTGTTGGAACGCCAGTTTGCAACCGTGTGGCCAACCCATAACTTGCAGATTAATTAAATGAATTATAATGTGACGACACGTTTGTGTTTGGTTACAGATAGTACAGATATTCCTGGTCTAGGTGTCTTGTGTGTGTGAGTTATACATGTTTGTGAACGCACCCACGATATAGGAGTAATTCTTAGTGTGGGGCAACATAATTTAAAATACAAAAAAATAAATTAAATGAAAAATTTGATAATTGTTTTTTTCCTATAATGACACTGAACACTGAGTTGTGACAGTCTTTGTCTCGTTTTGGAATTTATGAAAGAAAAAGGCTTTTTTTTGGTGTGTAAAATCATCCAAATGACATCCCCCGCCCTTGGGCGGAGCGGGAGATAGTGTCAGACTCTTATTGACTAAAAAACCCACCCCGTTCCTTCTTGCCTTTCATACCGGGGCCGAGCTACCTTTCGGAGCTAACCCTGGCCCCAGTAGGCTTCGACCCAGCTGGACCCCTGCTGTTGCTGACAATTTCTTGATACTGGACGGTCGGACAGCGAGCTACCCATTGCTCGCCCCCCGCAAGCCCGCGCCTACGGTGGCCGGAAATCGAGATCGGAATCCCGGCGGCGGCTGGGGCGCTGTGAGCGCCGTTACCTGATGCGTTCACTGCTGCGTCTTCGCCTACGTTTAAATTAGTCCACGCTACGCGTCTAGGCAGTAGGCAGGGTACATTACTTGCAGAACACTCGCAAGCTTGATGGGGCCCAAAGGTTTTAGGGTGGCGAACGTGTACTGAAACATGCAGCACTTGTAAACTTCTTACAAGGTAGATCGACGACCTGGGCTGCTATCCTCTAAGAAAACAGCCTTGAGCGCAGCGCTGGCCACAGCGACGAGTCGAGAGCGCAGTACATTGAATTACTAATCCAATGTAAAGGTTCATTAGGTTGTTAATCCAATGTACTGCGCTCTCGACTCGTCGCTGCGGCCAGCGCTGCGCTCAAGGCTGTTTTCTTAGAGATTAGCACCCCTGGTGAGAAAGTTGTGGCGACATTTAGGAAGACCTATATCCAACAGTGGACGTTTTTCGACTGAAATGATGATGATGATAATGATAGTGCGTAGTTGGGTTAAAATCCATGGCTAACAATTCGTAAGTTGGGGCTGTTGCCACCAATGCTCTAAATAAATAGTACTTAAAGAAATATGTAGTAGGAAAATTTTGATACATGTGGAGAAAGTTTGTCATTGCGACCGAGGTGGAATTCGTTATTATAAAGCCGAATACTGTAGTGACATATTAATAAATAAACTTGGGTTGAGCCACGAATCTTGGGGGTCGCTTAGCGCCCAGCCTGATACGCTAAATAAAATAAATTGCAGCGGGGGGTTTTCAGAACTAAAGCGGAAAACATACGGAATAATTTTGGAGCAGTAATTCAGACTAGAATCAAGTGTGATATCATGTTTTATTTATTTATTTATTTATTACAACTTTATGCAACGCACAGGTACAAAGGCGGACTTAATGCCTTAGGCATTCTCTACCAGTCAACCTAGGGTGGTGAAGAGAAAACATGGCATCTTTAGTACAGTTCTTTCGAGACCTACTCAATCGT
Source organism: Mythimna ferrago (assembly GCA_910589285.2). Lineage (NCBI taxonomy): Eukaryota > Metazoa > Arthropoda > Insecta > Lepidoptera > Noctuidae > Mythimna > Mythimna ferrago. Next base: position 23,961,124 of record OU342679.1, read on the forward strand.
TTGATCCATCATTGCCTTGCGTTCGAGGGCCCCGGAGGTTTACACGCGCGCCTCAAGGAGACGTCAGCTCTCTCAAGGCCTTAAAAACAAATTAGTCCTTTGCAGATCTTAAGTGGCAAACTAGCAGCTGAACGGTCATTACCATCGAGAAACCAGGAAGTAGTTACCGGACTTCCTAATAGACCGTTACAAATAAAATTCCTACGATTCTGTGAGACCTTCACGTGTTATGTAATGCATAGGTATTAGTTTTTTGGTCCTATCATTACCAAGGGCTACCGAACAGGGAATAAACATGGACACATGACGGGCCTGTTGGTCTAGTGGTTAGTGACGCTGACTGCTATGCCGGAGGTCGTGGGTTCGATTCCCACCCAGGACAAATGTTTGTGTGATGAGCACGATCATTTGTTCTGTGTCTGGGTGTAATTTATCTATAAATATGTATGTATTTTGAAATATATAAGTATGTTTATCAGTTGTCTAGTACCCATAACACAAGCTCTGCTTAGCTTGGGACTAGACGGCGCTGTGTGATAGTTGTGGAATATTATTATTATTATTGAAAAAACGTTGACTTTTGCTTAGCTCTTTGGCTAGTTTTAAGCTACATTAACGGGCCAAGCCAAGTTAATGTAGCGTGTGTGTGATTGGTGTAGAGTGGGTATTATGAGGAGAAATTTCATTTTCCTCTATCTGCATGAACTTTCTCACTATTCTGCAGGTGTTCAAAATTGCTGCTTTTTGGACCGAAATGTAGATGGAATCTACATTATTATTATTATTATTATTATTATTATTAATAGTACATTTTGATACAAGTGGAGAAATATCGTGTTCGTCACTGAGGCGGTAGTGTTATGGAGCCGAGTGCTGCAGTCCCAAACCACGTGTATCAAACGACGTTTTTCAACACACTTACGAAGACAGAATTAAACGTGGGTTGAAGAGTGAATCGCGGGGGTCGCTTAGCGTCCAGCCTGATACGATATTCGATAAATGTTATTAAATTGTGATGGGGGCGAGCATACGTACTTTTACATTTTTCCGCACTAGTGCGAAAAAGTAGTACCAGTATGTAGGACTATTGGTTATGGTGAGTTCTGGGGGAGGCCTATGTTCAACAGTGGACGTCCGACTGGGAGCAGACTGGGGGCAGGCAGATTGGTCGAAAATCTTTTTGGTCTATTAATAAGTATTATCTCAATTGTCCAGAAGGACTATGTGGAGTGTCGAGAGTAAATAAAGTTAGAAATGAGTACATAATTTTTTAGACGAAGATTGATAGTGGTACCAGTAACTGAAAACTTGAAAGAGAATCGTTTGGCTAGGTTTGGTGACGTGAAGAGAGAGGACGAAACACATGTTTATCAAAAAAGGGTATACATCATTTGGATTGTAAGAGGAGCGAAAATATAGAAAAGGAAGCTAGGGAGACGAAAAAAAACTGTTGTGCCGAACCAAAATAACATGGTATCACTTACTCATCATATTCTTACCCTTGTATAAGAGTAAAAAGATGACGAGTAAGTAGTAGCATCTATCTTCAAAGACCTCGTCATGAAGAGTAAATCCGCCTGCCCTACCACTTCTCTTCTCCTTCGTGCTGAGCGTCACACTTTCAACTGCCATGATGGCTCCTGTACGACTCTAGAACTCTCCCCTTCGTGATAGCCCCTCTCTGAATGTCTTTAAGAGAAAACTTAAAAAGCACTTCCATTCATAAATCATCAACATCATCAGCCTTTTTAATGTTCCTACTGCTGGGACTCAGGCGTCCTCTCTAGGAGACAGAATGAGCCGTAATTCACCACGCGGTCCCGGTGCGGGTTGGTGAATGTCACATGTCTTTGAATTTTTGGTTCTAGAACATACCGGTTTCCTCACGATGTTTTCTTTCACCGTTTTGAGAGCAGTGGTAATGAAATAAATTACACAAAGTAATGCGCCTGGCAGGGTTCGAACCCGCGACCTACATCTCGTAAGTCAGAGCCATTACCACTCGTCCACCCCTGCTCCTTTTCCATTTATAAATAACATAAATATATTTTTAAATTTATTTATGTATGTTTATTTCTATATCTATATGTAGGTTTACTATAATATGTAAGTTTATATCTATATATCTATATGTATTGTGTTACATTTTGCGTACAATAAATAATTAAAAACAGATACTAGGAATACGATAGTATTACAATGTTGAAATAAACATTTCAAGTTCTTGATAAAATTATTGTTATCTTAATAAAAATAAGGTGATATTAATATTTTTTTATTTTAAGGCCTTTTATCTAGTTTTTCAAAATTTGTTCACGCACAAAACAAACAAAATTATTCAAAGCTCTGAATACAACTCGACCGCGAAAGCAAACACTCGTTCAAGTTCTTAGAAATAATTCAAAACATTACGCGTGCAAGTGATAAGCATAATCTCTAGTAGGTACTGAAGGAGTCGAAAACTCGATTTACGCTAATGAGCTTGAAAACCGTCTAGTTAAAGCGTCACCGGCGCTTATGTGCGCGTAAATACCTACGGGCACTTTACCTAGCCGGAGTGTGTTCATTCAGACCTCCCCGAGAGGCAAGTCGCGTGTCGGTGTCGTCTAGCAGCTGAATACAGTCTCATTAACATGTCTGCACCACTCTCCTATTATTTTCACAACGAAAAATAGGAAACGCAAATTGTTTATTTACATTGCAAAACGAAAATAGACAAGACGATTGTTTGCCATCCACGCTAAGGAAAATGTACAACTATTTACTATTGTAAGCCCCTATTATTTTATGATAGGTCTTAGAAAGCGTAGATAAAAAGCAGATACACGCAATTGGCTCCTGTTACATTTCTTATCACTACCAAGTCGAGACATTATAAATATTGAGTTGGATAAAATAATATATATTACAAGCACCACAACAAACAGTAGAAATACAAATAGACGCAATCGAGCGGTATTTTAGTTGTATATAGTCATTACATACTACCGATGCTAAAGATGAAACATTGACATGTGAAGACACAGTTGCAAAAATGGATCCTGCTAAGAGTGAGCCCGAAAAAGCAAAAGAAGAGGTAAATAAAGAAGAATTAAATAAAGGAGATGTAAAAAATGAAGAATTAAATAAAGAAGACGCTGATGAGTCTTCTCCTCTTAAACCGAGCACAGAAGAAACAGTGAAAGTTGAGAAAAATGAAGAAAAAAAGAAGTTAACTTTCAGAGAAAGACTGAAACTTATAAAAGACAACACAACTGTGGAACCAATTATGGCATGTTATGTTATGCCTAGTGTCTTAGCATCATTAGCGATACAAAATTTAAATTTAGAAAAGGCCTGCAGAGTCAATCTTAATTATAGCACTGAAGTATGTGATGCGCTGAATTTAAGACAAACGGAAAACTATACGTTTGAGGAGCAAGAAGTACAAAAACTAACAGCCAGTATTGCAGTATGGAAAAATATTATCCAAACATCACTCCCAGTGTTGCTTATCCTTTTCGTTGGGGCGTGGAGTGATAAGACTGGAAAAAGGAAAGCATGTATCATGCTGCCTATCGTCGGAGAATTCCTGGCTAGTCTTGGTTTCATCCTAAACACGTATTTCTTTAACTTGCCTGTTGAAGTGTCTGCATTTACTGAAGCTATATTCCCAGCTATAACAGGAGGATGGTTCACGAATTTCGTTGGTGTTTTCAGTTATATCGGCGACATTACTACTGAAGAAAATAGGACCTATAGAGTCGGGATGGTGAATATGTTTATGTCGTTAGGCTATCCAATCGGAAGTGCATTGAGTGGGGTCATGCTTTCTTGGGTCGGGTATTATGGTGTATTTTCAGTGTCATCGTCTCTGTATTTGTTCAGTTTGATATACGGATACCGTTATTTGGAAGATCCAAAGCAAAGAGCTGTAAAGAAACTTGTAAGTACTTGCTTATATTACTCGAACTTTCTGAAAATTTCTTTTTTTTAATTTTTTGTTCTAGTATGCACCAAACTAGATAAAAATCACACATAACAACAGTTTGTGATATTTTTCTATATCTAATTTATTAGAGCTAGATAATCCTAGACCCATATGTTGTATCTTTATTTATAACATTGTTTATATTTTTAATTTTGAGGTCAAACTGATTTATTTTTCGGTTATTAGATTGATCTAATAACCGAAAAAAAACAAACTAATTACAAACTAGGATAAGTTTGAACTTATCCTAGTTTGTAATTAAGATTGTAAAAGTATTACATTTCGTCAGCTCAAAGAGTTCAAATTAAAGTTTCAAAGATATACAAGGTGCAGTTTTAAAACTGCACAATATTTCAGGAGGTTGTAATAAAACTCATAAATAATCATATAAAAAAACGATACCTGGTCAATAATCAGTAATACTTGTTATTTAATTTTTTAATTACACTAAACTAAATCGATTGATCGATGGCCGCGGGGGCGTGGCTAGGGTGTGGCGTGCGGGATGATGATTGGATGATACATTATTTATGAAACTATCGTTGCGAGTTAGTGTGTGTGAAAACGCCCTTTATTGTTCCGTGTTTGTGTGTGTGAAAAAAAGCGCGGTTATAAAAAAAAAAAATTACCTACTTATTTTATTATTGATTCGGGTCGAGAATCACTAACATAATTACCTCCTGAAATATTTTGCAGCTTCAAAACGACACCTTGTATTTGACCAAACTTATCCTGCGTATGATAATATCTGCATATTTATTTTTTATCTGGTGATTGGATATTGAACTAATTTTAAATGTTTTGTCTTAAACTGGCCTGTTGGTCTAGTGGTTAGTGGCCCTGACTGCTATGCCGGAGGTCGTGGGTTCGATTCCCACCCAGGACAAATGTTTGTGTGATGAGCATGATCATTTGTTCTGTATCTGGGTGTAATTTATCTATAATATGTATGTATTTGGAAATATATAAGTATGTTTATCAGCTGTCGAATACTCATAACACAAGCTCTGCTTAGCGTGAGACTAGATGGCGTTGTGTGATAGTTGTGGAATATTATTATTATTATTTCTTTATTCATTTTTTCACATATTGTATTACATTTTTAAATATTTTTTTTTACAAAATCATATAAAAAAATATTATGAACATTATTATTATTAATATGAACTTTTCAGGAGAGTAAAAAACACAAAAAGAAAAATTTCTTTCGAGAATTCTTTGATATTGGCCTGGTGATGGAGACCTTTAGGGTGGCCTTCAGGAAAGGTGTCGGAAACAGAAGGCTTCGAGTTTGTCTATTGCTTGTTGTCGTGTGCGTCGTATTTGGACCATTACATGGTAAGTGAATACCGACGAAGCGATTCATCTATATCTATATATATAATAGCGAAATACTACTCACATCTCAGAAACTATAACACCTACAAATTTAAAATTTGGCAGGTAGAGTCTGACCAACGAATGATGGCACAACAAAAAGGAGTCCGAATTTAAAAATTCTGAAGCTGTTCACCCTGACTGTACGCTGCTTAAACGATGTTGATACTTTTGATTATTTATGATTATCTGCGATGCATGTTCATTTAACAACTAGCCTTTTCCCGTGAATTCGTCCACGTAGAAGTCGAAAATGTTGCTATTAGGTTTTTTGATTGTAATCAATGTCTCTTGCTAGTAGTAGTGGAGCTAGACCAGCAGTGAAGCACTTTTATCTTCAGTGTAATCCCCCAACTTATACGTCAACTGAACTGAACTTGTATTTTGTTTGCCTGCATAATGTGCAGACTTGTTTAACTTTTCGAATACTATTAGATACACAATAGAAAGACAATGAGAGAGAACGCTGGCGTTCGCTTGGAGTTTAATGAATTAACTCAAGATTTAAATTACGTTTATATAATTTATTTACTACAACATTCACAAACAGAACATCAAAATTATCCAAACTGGAAACTGTTGCACAACGACGGCACTTTTTTCCGGGAGTGTTCCACTTTCCTTGATTAATAGACCCTTCTTTTTATTATTTTCAGTGTCCTCACAATTAAGTCTGAAAAAGGAAATCACAATTATTTTGAAATAGTTTAATGATACCACTAAAAATAAGACATAATTAAAACAATCAAATGTCATAATATAATACAACAATATGCCTATTATTTAATTTAGTCATCCATAAGCGTCTCCTATAAACAATAGTAAATGATTGTTAAATCTAAAAGGTCTGAAAGGAGAAAAATACCTGCCATTGAAAATATTATTTTTTATGTATTGTGATTCAGAAGTCGATATTTCATTTTCTTCAAGAGTTTTCAATGCCTTTGCCATTCTGGTAATTTAAAGTTTCACCTGCTCATTGTCTATATCTCCTAAAAAGTATATTAAAGTATTACTCATTGCAATTTGTTATAAATAATCGAAAAGTATCAAGCTATTTTACTAGATATTCAAAACACTAACCTATATATGAACTTATAGTATCCAGCCGTCGCATTTTCTGTACAGATTTCCGATTAATCTTACTTTTTTTGGTTTTGACTTTATCAATCATCTTGAAGAGAAGCCTCCTTGTCGAATTATTTATTGTTTAAAACATTATTATAATAAAATAAACGAAAAAAGATGCACGTAAACACAAGATGAATGAAGTTTGAAATGTCAACGACACATTTTTGACAGTGCTTAATTTTTTTTAAATGCTGCCATATATGGACTTTAATAAATAATTCACTCCCATCTTTCGTTGGTCAGAGTCTACAATCCTAATAGGGTGTAGACATCCTTTAAGAATGGATTCTATGAAATCATACCCCTAAAGGGGTAAAACGGGGGTCCTATTAAAAATCCAGGAGAAACCAAATTTCACGTCGGCGAAGCCGCTGGCTGCAGCTAGTAATTAATATAGTAGTTCATATTCGAGTCGATCACGAGGTTTAAAAGACTAAAAAATATAAAGTATTTAAGTAGATCATATATAAATAAAAGACCAAGTTACTAATGATCAACCAATATAGCAATACCTCTTTCAATCAGCCTTTTTAATGTTCCCACAGCTGGGACTCAAGCCTCCTTTCTAGGAGAGGGAATGGGCCGTAATCCACCACGAATTTTTGATTCTAGGACATGACGGTTTCCTCACGATGTTTTCCTTCACCGTTTTGAGAGCAGTGGTAATGAAATAAATTACACAAAGTAATGTGTCTGGCAGGGTTCGAATCCGCGACCTATAACTCGTAAGTCAGAGCCATTACCACTTAGCCACCACTGCTCTTTAGCAATTTTAGCGGTTTAAGAGTTCATTAGACCCATTGGACAATTTATTACCAACGACTGCATCACTGCTTACCATCAAGTAGCATCGCAGTCAAGCACTAGTAAATATCATTAAAAAAAAGAGTTTTAAAAATGTAAAGTATTTAAGTAGATCATTTGTAAATACAAAACTAAGCTGCTGGGTTAAGGTGAAAAATTCTCGGCCTGATAGTGAAAGGCTAAAAACAGTTAAAACCACCGATGATATCAACGCAATAAGACCAGTGCTTTTCCAATATTAGTAGTCCCTCCATTGTCCTACTCTCATTGACCTAGAGCCAGAAGATATCACTTATAACAAACAATTTAAAAATGTGATACTTTCAAAGCAACTTTGCTTTTTTACGGTCTAATTTAAATAATTTTCCATAATAAAGGGAATTGTTACGGTACCCCTGTGCGTTGTAAAATGTTTAAGAGTAACGTTGACGATAGATGAGAACGTCAGTAATAAAGGCTTTTTTTTAAGATGGGAAATTATCCAATGACTTCTGGCGCTCTTGGTTGGAGCGCAAGGGCGTGTCAGAGTTTTACTGATTAAAAGCTACTCTTGTTCCTTCTTTGCCTTCATTCTAGGGTCACAGGTTCACTTTTACTTAAGCCATGACCCTGCTGGGTCCATCTCCCTACGATTTGCTGACATGTTCTTAAAGCGCGCGTGGAACACTACGCGCCGTCGACGACTTGGGCTCGGTCCAGACGGGTACCAGGCAGCCGGACGGAGAGCTATTGGTAGCTCGCCATTTTTTTTTTTTTTTTTTTTTTTTTTTTTTTTTTTTTTTTTTTTTTTTTATGGTGGGAAAAAATCATGCATTGACATCCCCCGCCCTTGGGCGAAGCGGGAGATAGTGTCAGACTCTTACTGACTAAAAGACCCACCCCGTTCCTTCTAGCCTTCATACCGGGGCTCGAGCGCCCTTTCGGATAACCCTGGCCCCAGTAGGCTTCGACCCGGCTGGGTCCCTGCTGTTGCTGACAACTCCTTGAGGCGCGCGGGAACAGTGCGCGCCGTCGACGACTTGGGCTTGGTCCGGACAGTTACCGGACGGCCGGACAGTGAGCTACCCATTGCTCACCGTCCGCAAGCCCGTGTCTACGTTGGCCGGAAATCGGGATCAGAATCCCGGCGACGGCGGCGGCGATAACGCCGTTGCCTGATGCGTTCGGCCTCCTCCTTTGCGAGCATTACTGCTTCGCAGAAGTCGGCGACCGCCTGCCACTCCTCCTCGCTCCGGACCATGGCCTCAACCAAGGCCCGGCGCGAGAGGTCTCCGCCGCCGATCGCCCCCACGAGGGCACGGCGATGCTCCGCCCAAGCAGGGCACACCTCGACTGTGTGCTCCACCGTGTCCTCCGGGCGTTCCGCACAGTGGCGACACCCGGGCGTCACTTCCGCATGAATCGAGTGCAGGAAACTCCCGAACGAACCATGTCCGGTGAGTACCTGCGTCATGCGGAAGGTAAGGACGCCGTGAGGTCTTTCCAGCCACGCCTCAAAGAGGGGACTTACCGCCATGATTGTGGCGTGCCCAGTAGCTCGCCATCCGCAAGCCCATGCCTACGGTGGCTGGAAATCGGGATTAGGATCCCGGCGGCTATAGCGTGACAGCCATTCCCATTTGCGTGCGGATAAAGGTCTATATTTTACATTTTGTACTACGTGGGATATTTAAAGTTCATTCTTAGGATCACAAGCGTGATATTTTTCAGAAAATTTAGACATTTTTGTAGCTATGCAATAGAATTTAAAGACTATTTTCGTTTGCTCTGTTTATTGCATCATAGTTAGCAGCAGATAGATATTGGTGCTGTATACTGTATAGTGACTTTATTTTGACGACGTTATGGAAATAGGAAAAGAATACAGTATAAATGTATTTTTTAAAACTGCCGTGTTAAATCAGTGACAATTTAATTTAGATAATATGTATATTACACCTAGATAGTAGATCATTAAAGGCATAAGCATAATCAGTCTTATAATGTTCCCACTTATGAGACTCAGGCGTCTTTTTAAGGAGAGATAATGGGCTGTAATTCACTACTTAGGCTCATCATTGTGGGTTGGTGGCAGTCGCTTGTCTTCGGATTAATAAGGAGTACTAATAATTTGTCCAATTTCAGGTGAATTCACTGTGTTGTACCTGTTTACAAGATACAGATTCAACTGGGATGAAGTTCAGTATAGTATGTGGTCTACTTATTGTATCGTCACCAATTTGCTAGGTAAGTAATCCTATATTGTTCAAATTATTTAGTTTTAATAGGCTTCTTCTTCTTCTTGCCCTTATTCCATATTACTTGGGGTCAGCGAACACGTTCTTTTCTTCCATTCTGTTCTGTCACTCGTCATACTATCACTAACTCCTTTAAAAATAATAGTATGCGCACTATATTTATCATCACCATTATCTTTCTGAATGTGCTCCATATCACACCTTATATGCTTCCCTATTAACTATCACGCTATCATTACCCTTTTTTCTTTCATATTATTGATCGTATTCTTCATCCATCTTTTCTTTGACCTCCGTTTCCCTCTCTATGTTTGTGTGGAGAAATCAACTTTTACGTGGGTTGGTATATATTAAAGTTTCTTTCTCGATTCGAAGAGCGCTTTTGAAAGTTTTGGGGATAATTTTTTAAGTACAAGGCGTTTACATCATCTTCACCTTTGTTCAGCCTTATTCTTCTAGGCGTTGACATCTCAACGCTTACTTAAACGATCATGATTCGAGCTTATGAAATGTGACTAAGAATAGAATACAATGGAATAGAATAGACTAGAATAGACTAGAATAGACTAGAATAGACTAGAATAGACTAGAATAGACTAGAATAGACTAGAATAGACTAGAATAGACTAGAATAGAATAGAATAGAATAGAATACAATAGAATAGAATAGAATAAACTTTGTTGTACACCAAAAAGTAACACAGCTTATATAAAAACTTAAATTAATGGGTACAATTGCGGTTTTATCGCTGACAGCGATATCTTCCAGACAACTTTAGAATGGATAAGCTTAAAATAATACAGGGGGTAGTCTGTGGTGTACTGCTAACAAATTGACCAAACTCTATTTAAAACATAATACATAATTATAAATATATATATACATACATATTATAATATGTGACACAATTTCATAATAAAATTGAAGAATAAAAGAGTAAAGTAAGGTTGGTGGAAGAAATTAAATAATAGACTTATATTTTGCATCTTTGAAATCTTTGGGCACATCCATACATTTACAAGTACAATAACTGAATAATTCTATACATTGCCTTTAGACTAAGATTCAGTAAGCGCCAAACGTTACGTCAACTATGACTAAGCTACTCGGCCAATCAACTGCCACGTGAATGGTCTAACACGTAGTAACTCGGCGTAAGTTTCGCTATTAAGTTTGATTCCTACTACACCAGATGACCAGACATACAGAATAATTTAGCAAACATCCAGAAATTGTCTGCTGGAGGTCAGTAAATGTGCCAATTCTTCGTAGCAACCTGTAAATTGCTTCCTTGTTAACATTACGTCAAGCTGGTAATCAACAGATTCCGGTTGTTAGAACTCACAGCCGTCATTACAATGTGGTGGTCAGACTACGGATGTTTCCCTTCATTTGTCATTTAGACAAGGAAAGATGTTCAAGTGAATAAATTCCTAAAATTAGGTACCATTAAACACACTTCTTCTTCTGCCTGACCACCGCTAAGTTCATTTTTGCTTGCACTCGAAAAGAAGTTTCAAAGGGTTTGCTTTGGCACCGTGCCGTGTGATTTAAGCGACAATTTTTTTAAGTGGTCAGGCAGAAAAGACCGCGTGTGTACGTACTAAGCATATTTTTCGGTTGTCTGATGATGGAGTTCGTTGAGGAAAACAGTTTGCCTGCTGCGGTCTTCCCGTCTGATTATAATTTAGTTGTCTTCAAGGCTTGAGTAAATGGGCTCTTAATAAACTAGTGTGCCTCATCATCAATGATTGCATCAATGCTTATCATCAGGTGGGGTGGCTTAGTCACATCATTACCTATTCCACACATTATGTGATCATTATTACTATTAATTCATTAAGTAATAATGATCACATTATTACTTAATAGTAATAATGTGATTTCATGCTTGCTTAAGAAAATATATCAGAGGAGCCCGTGAAATACTAATTTACTTACGTTTTTAAGATTCTTTACCCAAACAGGACCCTATTATTAAGCCTGCGCTGTTCGTCCGTCCGTCCGTCTGCCAGCGGACTATATCTCATGAATCGTGACAGTTATAACAACAAATACTAAAATTTAATAAAATAAATATTCAAGAGGGCTCCCATAAAACAAACGTGATTTTTTGCTCGTTTTTTGCTAGGGACGGTAGGTACATACGGAACCCTTCGAGCACGAGTCCCACTCACACTTGGCCGGTTTACTTTGTATTTGTAACCGTTGTGCCACAAAATAGATAGGTACAAAAGTCAATCTACATATAAAGCGCGCTCGAGCAACGCACACATAGACACCGCTCACGGACACGATGTCTCGGTCGCGTCTCAGATCACCCGTCGAACAGTTGCGGCTCAAACGCTCATTAGTGTGCGTCCACTGAGCGTAGGTATAAAAAGAGAAGTACATGAGATTGTCTTCTGTACCTATCTATTTTGTGGTTGTGTTGTCTGTCCCGAATAAAAGTATTTCTATTCTATTCTATTCATTCTATCTATAATGCGTATTGTTTACAGCTATTTGATATTTCAGGAACATTCTTCTCAATAAGCCTATTCAGTAATTACCTGAAGCTGGATGACACCTTGCTTGGCATCATTTCAAGCTCCAGTAAGATTATAGCAGCCTTCGCCTACGCTTTCGCTAGGAACGACTTGGAGATCTATTTGGGTAAGAGATTTACTTACTTTATTACCTACTAGCTGTGCCCGCGAGTTCGTTCGCGTGGACTACAGGATTTTGAATTTATTTTTTCTAAAATAATAATAGTTAGTAACTCCTTATTACATCAGCTACCTGCGAATAAAAGAGATTAGCCGGAATAAACAGACAGACAGACAGGCAAAAATTAAAAAAAAAAATTTTGGTGTGTGTACGGTATGTATATTCATATGCATGTAGTAAATAGCGGTTATTTCAATATTACAAACAGACACTCCAATTTTATTTATATGTATAGATGTATAGACTGGCTGACCCGGTGAACTTCGCACCACGTAACAGTCAATGAATGTGTATCTTTCGATATAGGTACCTAGTCAACCGATGGCGATGGAACAAAGCTTAAGTAACACATCAAGTTATACACAATTTTAATGTATAAAAGTTATCTACAACCATTTAGTATATTTTACGTGAAGCGCGAAAAAATAAAAACTTCTACAGATTTATTACATGTATTGATTTATTCGTCAATTATTTAACTATTTAAATATTTCTTAAAAAACAATTAAAACAAAATATAAAAAAGTGTCCCACCGGTATTGGGAACAAGGTCCAAGCTACCGGCGGTCAGGGCTCCAGAGATAGGAACCTCCTAACAATATGAGTCGGGTCCAGGAATTTCGTTTTCTGAATCAAGCCCTTGATCCAGCTGCCTGACGAGAGCCTCTTAAGATGTTGTTCGAGGCTTGTGGCTAATAAACGCTTGATCGGTTACTTTATAATTGAAACTGAAACGAATCAGTGTCATGTTGTTGCCTAATCGAGAGCACTGAAAGAAAGAGAGAAAAGAAAAGAAAGAAAATACGCTATCGATTGGCTGAACGAATTTCGATTTATGGGAGGACTAGACTACTTTTTGTTTGGCTTTCGATTTCGCGTCCACAATAACCGTATGAAGTAAGGCGATGTACCACCGGTATATGGTGGACATTCCGCTCATATGCACAAAACGTTCTGGAAATACGTTTATTGTGCATACAGCTAAGGAGTGGGATTCCCTGCCGGAGTTTCCTGGCAGCTACAACCTGAGGATCTTTAAGTCAAGAGTGAATAGGTTACTTCTAGGCAGGAGTGCTCCATCATCGACCATTTCATCGCTTTCCATTAGGTGAGATGGTGGTCAAGTGCGAACCTTTCAATAGAAAAAGAAATCGACGTCGACGGAGCCGTTGACAGAAGCTAATATAAAATAAGTGAGTGTCGTCATTTAATAATAAAAATTGGCCGCCCGCGATAATTCTAACGACGATAATGACAGCCATATGTTGCGCTTAGAGCAAATTCCCGTTTTTTAGTCGCTTAGTATAATAAATAGCATAATTAGTTTTATATAGTTCCCACTGTTGATTTTTTCTTTCTTGGAGAGCAAATGGGCTATATTCCATCACCTGGACCCAAAGCGGGTTAGTGTATGTGCTGAAGCGATTGAGAACAGTGATGACCCAGTGGCTTCGGCCGGAACTGTGTAAGTAATTCCATAATGAAAGAAAAAACGGTTATAGAAAACATCGTGAGGAAACCGGCATGTCCTAGAACCAAAAATTCGACGACATATGTGACATTCACCAACCCGCTCTGGGCCCGCGTGATGGATTACGGCCCATTCCCTCTCCTAGAGAGGAGGCCTGAGTCCCAACAGTGAGAATATTATAAGGCCGACTATGCTACTTAACCTTTCAATCATGGTAATTATAGACACAATAGAAAGACAATAGGTGCGCGAACGCGTTCGCTTGGGGTTTAATGAATTAAATTAGAAATTGGGGGTATGTCTCATCTAGCCCTTACAAATCTACGCTCACATGTTGAGTATCAAATCTGTACATAACATCGTATACCAACGGATTATGTGTTAAACTCCACAGTCGTAAACAGCGGGCCCTTATAGTAACGTTAAACTTTTGAACGGCTGTTCTAAGTTATACTGCATTTAAACTACCTTAAATGAATTAAGCTTTGTAACGGCTTTGTAAACGGTTTAATATGTAGTTTATATTTTAGGGTTTTATTTATTTATTTATTTATTCACAAAATCCACAGCTATTTAACAAAAATTTTACTTAAATATAAACTGATGTTACAGCCAATTAAGGATTTACAATTTACTATCTAAACATTTATGCCTCAGAAACAAACAGAATAAAACGCTAGTACCATTCAAGCCTAGTAGTGGTGTGCTGTGTGAGTGGGTGTGTTGGAGTGAGTGTGAAGAGTTGATGTGGTGTATGAAATAGTGTATGAAATACTATTATGCTGTTGTTAATCGCCATCATTCTTTTAATTAAGTATTATTGATTAATTCGTCGCATACAGACCGTCGTTTTATTAAAGTGACGTGAGTTCTATAACATTTTTATGTTGTGGTTGCTAGTATCTGTTAGTGGTTTCGTGAAAGGAGAAAATTATGCTATAGGACTTACGGGGTAAAAAGTATCCTATGTCCTATTCAAGAATATGGTCCACTCATGTGCTGAATATCTTCTATATCCGATCAGGAGGTGGAAAACACACACTCACAATCTTTGGCTTTTGTTATTTTATAAAAGTTTACAAATATTAACATACTATCTAATCTCTTAGAAATATTTATCGGTTACTTTTTTAAGTATCTATAGATATCTGTCTAAAAATAATAAAGCAGAAAAGTTTTTTTTTTTTAACTTTATTTCGACGTGCTAATCTGTGGAACTGCCAGTCAGTTGATTTTTTTTCTGTAGGCCAAGTTCATGACAGATAGTAGACCATAAGACATCACGCTATGACCCGAGAAAGCGGAGCAGTAACCATAATGCGAGTGAAATCGCGGGGAACACTTAATGTTAGATATTTTTAAACAAAAAAAAAAGAAACGGTCGCTCATCAGACAGTACTGAAAATGGTTTATACTTTTTCTTTCTGTTTTCGAGTCTGAAACAATACGGCCGAAATCTAGGTCTATTATAAATCCAATGCTTACCCTTTGGGAGGAATACAGATAGATTACGTATTTCTTATTAATCACTTTTTCCTTCGTCAAAATATAATAGGCATAGGTATTTTTTTTTTATACACGTGTCTGTTTAAATGGCATATTTTCTCATTTACGATTTTAAACACGTGTCAGTTTGGGTACTTTCCATTATGTTTCAAACTCTAATGAAGCCAGTATTTATACATTGTAAAGTAGCAGGATTTGAAGGTCAGGTAATAAAAGCTTGCCCGGAGGACACGGTGGAGCACACAGTCGAGGTGTGCCCTGCTTGGGCGGAGCATCGCCGTGCCCTCGTGGGGGCGATCGGCGGCGGAGACCTCTCGGCCTTGGTCGAGGCCATGGCCCGGAGCGAGGAGGAGTGGCAGGCGGTCGCCGACTTCTGCGAAGCAGTAATGCTTGCAAAGGAGGAGGCCGAACGCACCAGGCAACGGCGTCCTCGCCGCCGCCGCTGGGATTCTGATCCCGATTTCTGGCCACCGTAGGCGCGGGCTTGCGGACAGTGAGCAATGGGTAGCTCGCTGGCCGTCCGGTAACTGTCCGGACCAAGCCCAAGGAGTTGTTAGCAACAGCAGGGACTCAGCCGGGTCGAAGCCTACTGGGGCCAGGGTTATCCGAAAGGGAGCGCGAGCCCCGGTATGAAGGCTAGAAGGAACGGGGTGGGTCTTTTAGTCAGTAAGAGTCTGACACTATCTCCCGCTTCGCCCAAGAGTGGGAATTGTCATTGGATGATTTTTTCCCACCATAAAAAAAGGTAATGAAAGCTACGGACGCAAGTGTGTCATGTTCTCATTAGATGGCGTTAAACTCATCATTTTGAAGGTGACCGGTAAAAGCGCCCGAAAAACTAGCGAAACTGAAATTGTTTTAAAATTTTATTTGTTTTATTGTACACAATACACACAAATGAAGTTACAGATAAGTTTTAACTTATGGTAATCCAGGCATTCATGCCCCAGTCAGTAACGTGCCCCACCAGCAAAACTAGAAACATATATAAATTTCGTGCTAGAACTAGACACGCATTTAAATTTGGTGCTGATTTGAGTCGATTTGATTAGTTTTTAAGTATGATGGCGATTAAACTTTCATTGTAATCTTTAACTTGCGTTATATAGTTTGTGTAATTTTAAATACGTATCTTAGTTTTTCAAGTCAGGGGCATGTTACCGACTGGGGCACGTCTGGTTTACCCTATGGCTCACGCCGACTTTTTGTAGCGATGTTGTCGCGCGTTTCGTAAACGTGCGACAGTATCGCTACTAACGCACGTTAGTCGTATTTGCAAGTGCTATAGAAAAAATGCCAACGCGCTACTAACGCGCTACAGCATCGCAGTTAAGCACTAGTTTATAACAGATAAAAAAAAACATATATTTAATTTTAATCCATTAACAATTTCTTCAAATTAAGGGTTTAAGATAAATGGTACACTCGTAAGTCTATTCAGTAATCCATTTTCAAAATTGACAGCTAACACATGATCCTTGCGTCGATTGATGAATGGCCTCAGTTGGCAAAAGATATGCATTCGCACTATTTTCTCACCAATGACGTAGGTATAAGTAATCCATTTTGTTGTATTTTCCAAGATAATATAAACGCCATTGTGTATTTTGCGTAGTTACTCTGCAGTACCTCTTGTAGGTACTTATGTTTTTTCATTACTTAGTTTACGAGTTAAATATATCTTCATACTTTAGTGAAAAAGAAAACTTAAAATGTTTGAGAGCATTTAACACGTAGCTGTTGTGCAAACAATATCTTTTAAGATTTCTTAATTTCTATTATGAAAACAACAGAGTTTTATATAAAGGTTAACCTGACCAAGTTCCTAGACGAAATACGTCCACTTTTGGAAATAGGCCTCCCCCATGTGTCGCCATAACGGATTCATTCGGATTCATCGGATTTATAAGTTAATGATTCTGACATTCTCAACCAAAATTACCCTTTGGAATAGAACCCTGTATTTTCCCAGTATTTTGGCCGAGTAAGTCTCTTGTATAGTTGATAATAATATTATTACTTTTATTCTTGATCTGACATAGACCATTTACTGCACTTATTCAGTTTCAATGCAATAAAAAAGTCGATCCGTAGCAATTACGATCGGCAACATTACGATCGACATTATTTGACTTGTGCCGAACTAGCGAAAGCCGAGCGTCATTTTCTCTAAATATTCATCTACATTTATTCGATTTTACCAACCGGCTGTGCCGATTAAAGCTGACTTGTTTATGTTGATAGATAGATACCCGAAAATCAACACACAATACACAAAAGCACAATAAAAACACAAACATAAAACTGAGCACATAAATTAACAAACAATAAATAAATAGAAAATGTAAACAATCACAGATATGAATGTTACGAGTACATTGAGTTACATACATAAAAAAAAAGTTAAAAAATTAAACATAAAAACATAGGTAGCTTTGCATAGTTCGGTGTGTGCTTCAAGGATGTATCAAATGGGAGCCCAACTCAGCATGTGTCAGGCAAATATACCTTACGCTGGTATTCTGCTGGGTCCCTGTAGTGGCATACTGACGTCGAGCTGAATTTGTGGAAAAGATTTAGTATTCAAAGTAGGTGGTGAGGCATTATGAATTTAATTTTAAAGTAAAAGGAGCAATTTATTGTGTATGGCAATAATACAATTATGCATATTAGTGTTGTGTAGTTGTAAGGTTGCTATTTTTTATAGTCATTGTTGCATTATATACCGGCTACTAATCTCATGTTTGCATTTGTCCAAAATTTAGTGCTCACAAGTTACGTCAAGTAGAATGACTCGGAAACATAAAAACACGCTAACCAGCTATATAATGGACGTGTTCGAAAAGGCCATGCCTTGTACCTTTTGCGAGGCAATCAGAAACTGCCGTAGGTATCGAGTCAATTGATATTCCTCATTGGCGGGGGAATATTGTTTCAACATTTAGAAGCGGCGTACCTAAAACTGCCTCTAAAAGCCGCTGTCTTGTGCGGTTGCGTAGAAAGCTGCTGCGAGCACTGTCTGCTGGCATGTTATAGCAACCTTTACAGGCTATGTTAGTAAAACGGTCGAACGCGAGTCGTTGAAGCTACCGATCACCTCTACAAGGATACGGCAGACCTCGATAAATTTTGTTCGATGACTTTTTATAAAGCATAATTCATTTACCAAACACAAACTTTCAAGATTTCATTGTTCTATCTAACACGTTTCAACTCTGTATTTTGCTATACCTACCTACATCTGTATGACGTGACGCTAGCGCATCAAGCACCCTCGCCGCCTGATCCCCGCTCCCTCTTCTATTGTACTATAGACTTCGTAATATTTAGAACGTTCAATTTAAATATTTTTATTTTTGTAATTTTTAAAAACAATAACTTTTGTTCTATACAAAAGTTATTGTTTTTGATGTTAGTTATATAGTCCTGAAAAGTTGCCAATGTTTTACAAATCACCCTGTATATTCGAATTGGTCTTCTGTTACAAGTGGTGCAAGCCTATTGGCTGACTTCGGGTTTTGGGCCCAAAGACCATTTACCATACTATTTTAACATGATATGCCAGCCGTGCAGCCCTGTAATATTTTACGCGGGGATCGTTCGGTCCATGGCCCTCTACGGGGCGCCGGTGTGGGCGCCGTCGCTGAAAAAGCAACCGGCGGCCATACTGAACGCCTGTCAGAGGGTCATGGCGATAAGGATGGTGCGGGGATACTGCACGGTCTCCCGCGAAGCGGCGAGCCTTCTGGCTGGCCTACCACCGTGGGATCTGGAGGCAACAGTCCTTGCACACATGCACGATATGCGCGTGGAGATGCAACGCCGGGGTGAAAGTCCGCTGCCGCGACAGGTCACGGCATGGCGGACAGAGCTCCGGCGGGATCTCATGGTGAAATGGCGTCAACGACTATCGCAACCCAGTGCTGGGCACGCCACAATCATGGCGGTAAGTCCCCTCTTTGAGGCGTGGCTGGAAAGACCTCACGGCGTCCTTACCTTCCGCATGACGCAGGTACTCACCGGACATGGTTCGTTCGGGAGTTTCCTGCACGGGATTCATGCGGAGGTGACGCCCGGGTGTCGCCACTGTGCGGAACGCCCGGAGGACACGGTGGAGCACACAGTCGAGGTGTGCCCTGCTTGGGCGGAGCATCGCCGTGCCCTCGTGGGGGCGATCGGCGGCGGAGACCTCTCGCGCCGGGCCTTGGTTGAGGCCATGGTCCGGAGCGAGGAGGAGTGGCAGGCGGTCGCCGACTTCTGCGAAGCAGTAATGCTCGCAAAGGAGGAGGCCGAACGCATCAGGCAACGGCGTTATCGCCGCCGCCGTCGCCGGGATTCTGATCCCGATTTCCGGCCAACGTAGACGCGGGCTTGCGGACAGTGAGCAATGGGTAGCTCACTGCCCGGCCGTCCGGTAACTGTCCGGACCAAGCCCAAGTCGTCGACGGCGCGCACTGTTCCCGCGCGCCTCAAGGAGTTGTCAGCAACAGCAGGGACCCAGCCGGGTCGAAGCCTACTGGGGCCAGGGTTATCCGAAAGGGCGCTCGAGCCCCGGTATGAAGGCTAGAAGGAACGGGGTGGGTCTTTTAGTCAGTAAGAGTCTGACACTATCTCCCGCTCCGCCCAAGGGCGGGGGATGTCAATGCATGATTTTTTCCCACCATAAAAAAAAAAAGCCCTGTAATATTTGCAAGATTGACTATGAATTTTTTAAAATCACAAATTGACGTACTCAGCAGCACCATGACATTTGCGTAGCTCATATATTATTATTGACACACAAGCCATATGACATTTGAGACACATGATGCTGCGTGCCAATAACATCATAGACATATAGCTGCAAAAGCGTAGGCGGTTACTTTAAAAGCAACCAATCCGATATACATTTCCATACAACATGCTCTTACATGATTATGACGTTTTCACATATCTGTCTCTAGATCTTTTGGAAACACGAATATCTTGTGGATGTTATATAGGTTTCTATTGAAATCAAAACATAAATGTGTCTAAAAATAATTTGAAAATCGGTTTATTTGCATGAACTTTGGCCCTTCGTAATGTACTCTTAAACTAATAATAATATAATATTCCACAACTATCACACAACGCCGTCTAGTCTCAAGCTAAGCAGAGTTTGTGTTATGAGTACTAGACAACTGATACATTACTACCACTAGACCAACTGGCCAGTCAAATGAATTCCGCCGGAGCATTTTTCTTATCGATATAAACTAGTACTTGACTGCAATCCTACCTGCTGGTAATTTAGGCGCTATCTCTCTTTTTTCAGATTGCCTCTTTAACAAACATTGCGTTAATGGGCCCTCTTAAAGCAACACACGTAAGAGCTCTAAACAAACCAAGAAGTCTTTCTGACGTGTGATATATTATCTCACACTATTTGTATGCAGTATTTGTCAACTGATAAGTCCCGAAGGTTATCAGCAACTACATTATCTCGTTTGCAACAATTAACAATGCATGTGTCATTGCCTTCATTGACATCGATATCAAATAAAAATAGAAATTCCTTAACGATAAAAAGATCGAGGGTATTTCTATAGGTGTATGATTAATGGATTTTTAAAAAACGAAATTAGATTTTCGTTGGATGCTTTGCATGAAATATGACATTTTATCAATCAGATGACGCAATTAAGAAAATTTATTGTGATTGAATTCGCTTTGATTCGCATTTGTTTTTGTGGGATTTTTGCTAGCGGAGATCAGAAGTTTAGAAGAATGTATAACTAGGCTTATTTAAAAAAATAACTATCGTTATCATTAATCACAAACTTGTAGCACGCTTAAGTGTTTTTTTTTAATTTAAAGTAATGACCATTATTATCATTGAAAATACATTATTTCTAATTAAACTTAAAAAGATTGCATAAATGTTATTTTTAAATTGAAGTTTGAAACTTTGAACCCTTTGTGGACTATATTCTAGCTCTTGCGAGTTACCAGACTTTAGAAGATACACAGAGTAATACCTAAGAAAGCACTGTTAGAGACAGTGCAACAGCAAATTTGGGAACCACATGAGAACAGAATCCCAAAATCTTACATAATGATTTCTCCGCGCGATTAGAATAGTCTGAAAAACAACTATGGAGCAGTTTCTTGGACCAGATACAACACGCATCTGGTTGAAGGAGAGTTCCCTTTTCAATAGAGGTTTGCGGGACTTTACACCTTGTTTGGCATACCTCTTTAACAAAAAAAAAATATATATATATATAAAAAACCAAGGGCCTGATGTGGTCGACGTTGGAGCGCACTCGCTAGTTAATACTTAACTTATTAGAAAGAAATTCTACTCCTTGAGCTGTAAGCACAATGAATGCGTTCCCAAAACATTTTGTGTCTATGGGTGGGATGTCCACCGGGCCAGTGACGCATTTCCTACATCAGCGGTTTGATAATGAAACGGGCTTGGCGGAATTAGGTTGCGTTAAAAACCCGACTCACATTCTAGCAACCGGTAGAAAACCAACAGGCTAGCAACTTGATGTCCATGCTCAAAACTTTGAAGCTTAGACTCAACTAGTGCGTCATTGCCCATGATCCTCTTGACTCATTTTTGAGATTTCTAGAAGTAAAACTAATATATTACGAGTACAACCTATAATAGACTTGTCTTTCGATATCATAACAACCCAAAATTCACCTTCCAGTCTAAAGTCAATTGTTTATTTATTTTTCAATAAGCATATTTATTGATAAAATTTAATAAAAGCCAAATACCTCAGCATTTTCGCTGTAAAATGAAATTGGAGATCAATATAGTTTGTTTTTAGGTTTCAGTGATTTAATATTAAATCTGAAAATGATGTATTGTGATTGAATGTAATTTTAAAAAGCCAAATTTGAGTCACGGCTGTGAGGCTGCAAATGGTTTGGGAAAAACGATTCGATAAAATACAATTGCTGGCAAAAAATTGTTTTCAATAAGAATTTTATACCTACTAATTTATTTCTCATTAATACTTCTGTTTATTCTGTCTGTATCACACACTTCTTCTAACCAGTTCTAGCCAAATCTGTCTGGTTCGTTCCACAATCTCCTTCCTCTTCCTCCTCCTCTTAAGTTGTTCACTCTTGACAGAGTGGCTGTGGTTAACAATGTTGAATTTTTGTTGGCGAGTGAGGCTCCCGCGATGCGTCTCCACTTGTCATGGTTTACGGCCCCTCAGGAACTCAATCTTCTTCATGGCGATAGAAAAATTTGCTGCTTTTAACATCATAAATAGTGGAGCGGTAGTCATCAAAGTATCGGCGCGGTGGAGGGTCACGTATGCTCGCTTATGAAGCATCAGGCCAGCGCTCCTCCAGAATTCCACATGTACTGAAGTCCACATCAAACACATTCTTTTACAAAATTTTGAGGCTCTGTCGGTTTTATGCTAGGCTTATGTCCAGCTGTTGCCGCCTTTTGACAAAACACTGAGGATAACGATGATACACGTTTCTTCAAAACTTAAGTAAATGCCCCAAGTAGCACGACGAGCTGTATATCAACTGCATAAAGCTTCAGCTGTACACTCTATGCTGCACAGTAAGCTGTAGAAAGCCTCTATAAGCGCTTATACCACTGGTATACTTAACTAAAAAAAGGCCGCCAAATTGTACAGCATTAAGTGTTAGTGGAGAATAGATGCTATATAATAGTTACATAAGCACTGCATAATAGCTACATAAAGGTCCATTTGTACATTCTAAGCTGTATATCGGTGTATAGGAGCATTAACTCTACAGATACTCACTTATATCTGTGATATACAGCAAATTGCAATAAATCTGTGTTTTAAGATTACGTTTTATCTTAGAATTACGTAAGAATAAAACTTTATTTTTACAAGACTCGACAAATGCGCCCTCTCTTTTTACCATAGACGGAGAGAAGTCATTGGGTGGTTTTTCATCTCAAAAAACAAGTAAATGATTGCCTAAGCCTGAGTAATATCAAACATTATTCAAGAATGTTGTTTAATTTAATATTATTCTCGACGTAATAGAATATTGAGATATCAAATTGGAAATTGGTTGCGAGTCAAAATTCACAATTCCTAGAATTTTGTCTGCATTTTTATTATTTTAATTTAGTGTGAAGGGCTATTGTCTGTACTAATATTGAGTAAGTAAATATTTCAGCTTACTATTAAAACGTAACTTTAAAAGAATATTTAAAAAAAATGAAAATATATGTAGTAAATATAGTATAATAGATAAATCCTCTTTGTTAAAATAACATATAAGTATCTCTAAAATATAATGTCTTTTTTCTATATAAGTAAGAAATAACGAAAAGAATCAAACGATGGAACGTCTTTCTACATTAAAGATTTATTTTAATCGTTTCCATCTCATCACACAAATACATATATATTATTACATATATGAAATCAGAGTAACAACATTAAAAGGTTTTGTGATAACATCAAGAAATATTATTATCTATTTATTTTTTAGGGTTCCGTACCTCAAAATGAAAAAAAACTGAAGCCTTATAGAATCACTTTGGTGTCCGTTCGTCAGTCCGTCTGTCTGTCTGTCAAGACCCTTTATCTCGGGAACGTGTGGACGTATCGTGTTGAAATTAAAACCATATAGGTACTTAGATCTGCGGTCCCATGAAATTGTAAAAAAAATCAAACTACTAAGTTAACGGTATAAAAAGATATGACCGTTTATGTTGCAAAAAACGTATATTTCGACACTCAAGGGAACCAAAATTCTATAGTAGGTACTTGCTGTAAACAGAGAATTCTGAAATTTTGCATAAAGCAAGGACTTACATACAAGTATAGGAATAAATCTGAAAATAGGAAATTTGTGGTTACATCACAAAAAAAGTATGTTTTTGCGATTTGAAAAAAATTTCGAGACTCCAAATCAGTAATTGAACTCTTTACTCAGGGAAGTTTGTACGGAACCCTCAGGGCGCGAGTCCGACTCGCACTTGCCCAGTTTTTTTTAAATGTATTATTTGTCGTTTAAATTTTTTTCTTTAGTTTCGCTCTGTTTGTACATCTACCAAGTATGTTTTTATCTCGGCATTTGCCATGATCCGTTTGACTGGTCTGAGCACAGTTCCACCACTCGCTAAGAGCGTCTCAAAATTCAAATAAAGAAATGTAATTTATTTCTTTGACTGACAATGTTGTCAGTAGTGACTTTTTGGCTTACTTTTTTACATTGTCAGTCATTGACTTATATTCACTGTAGTACATATACGAGTATATCGATGTTGTGAGTAGTAACTTGGGGCTTTATGGCGGAATTTTATCGAGTGACGCACAATGGCTATTATTCGAAAATTGGTTTCTAGTGGATATTGTGATGTAAAATAGGTGTACATTTGTATCTCAAGTGTATCATTGAAAAACAGGGGCCCAAGTCTACTATTTTTATAAATTCGTCATTCCAATACGATCCCATTGTCATTTTGCTAAAAGTTCGCAATCTGCTAATTCATAATGACCGAACATTGATCGACCACTGGTCTCTTAATAGAGTTGTGTTAGAATGACAATATCGAGCTCATTAAAAGCAATAACTGCACAATGACGTTCTAAAGGTAGGTCACTGATCAAAGGAACAGTCAAAATTTTTGCAGATTACCGCATACGTCCGATATTCATTTATCATTATGTACGAGATTACAATCCTATGCCATTTCTTTCAATGGAGTGTCAGTGGTTGACCATCGGAAAGTCATAATGACGCCATTATATTAGTAGATTACGAAAACTTGTCAAAATCAACAATAAATTATGAAATCAATGATAGACCATTCTGACACTATTGTAATAGCAGACTTGAGGCTCAGGCGTGTTTTCGGTAAAATGGAAAAAATAATTTTATTGTAGCAATAATTGACTACCTCAGCCTGACCAGTGTGGTCGACTTGATACATTTTCTACCAAATACTGCAAAAAAAAAAAACACTCACCAGCTCCATTCACTCTCGCCTACGGCTAGGGTGAATACCGCCTCGTTCGCAATAACAAACTTTCTCTACTTGTATCGAAATATACTATTTTAAACTTAATACTGTTTTGATTGGCTAAATGCCTTTGGGAAGCTAAATAATCATAATAAAAAAAAAAACAAAAAATAATTAGAGAGATAGAACTTCTTTTTCTTGCTTTTTCCTAAGCTTGAAGATACTGCAACTAAAGAATTGGAATGATTACAATTACATTCAATCGCATATTACCTAAGTTTTTTTTTACAAAACAGAGTTCTTTAGCCAGTCTACATCATCATCAGCTGGATTAT
The DNA here is from genome assembly GCA_910589285.2 of Mythimna ferrago. Lineage (NCBI taxonomy): Eukaryota > Metazoa > Arthropoda > Insecta > Lepidoptera > Noctuidae > Mythimna > Mythimna ferrago. The sequence goes on from OU342679.1 coordinate 23,986,620, forward strand.
TTTCTGGTCAAAATAAAAAGTTTCCAGCAGTGTTTAAAAGGTAAAAACTAAATTTTTGTTTTTTTGTTTGCAGCACCTCTGTTGGAAATCTTGAATGGAACTTCGTTCATTGCGATGCGATCTATCGCTACGAAGTTGGTGGATGGGGAAGAATTCGGTAAGTTTACGATCTTTTTTTTATCTTTAAGTCAAGAGTAGGTGGGTGTCGCCACTTTGTGGACCGCCCGGAGGACATGGTGGAGCATACGGTACAGGTGTGCCTCGCTTGGGCAGAGCATAGCCGCCGTGTCCTTGTGAGAGTGTTCGGCGGCGGCGATCTCTCACGGCGAGCCTTAGTAGAACCTATGGTTCGGAGCGAGGACTGGCAGGCGGCCTCCTTCGGCGAAGCAGTAATGCTAGCAAATGAGGAGGTTGACCGCCGGGATTCCGATTCGGATTTCCGGCCACCGCAGGCGCGGGCTTGAGGACGACGAGCAATGTGTATAGATTACTTCTAGGCAAGCCTGCTCCAGCGTCGAACACATCGTCGCTTATCTTCAAGTGAGATAGTGGTCAAACGCAGACTAATCAATAATATCTAACAAAAAAAATAATAATTGAAAATCAACGCATGACAGATGATGATGATCGAAGAGATAACTTATGAGAACACTGTTTTATTTTCAGACTGACTTTAATCAATCCAATCATAGCTTGTTTCAAGAATTAGTTTTATTTTAGAGAGCTCTATACTACATTATATATTAATTTTTTAAATAGTATAGAAATAAAATAGTTTTTTAAACTCTCTGCTAGAAAAGCCAATGCAAACTATTGGCATGATTTGCTTTTTTTCTTTTTGCCAGAAATGAAATCTAGGTTATAAGTTAGTTAGAGCACAATACGAAGAATCAATAGCAAAAAAAAAGACGTGTAGCACTCGGGGACTGCCGTGGTAAAGCTATTGCATAGCATTTTTTCAACTTAAGCAATTATAATTATTTATTTATTTTATATATGCAGTATTTTTTTTCCTTTGTTTTTTTTCTTTTATATTAATTGAAGTTACACTTTCACACATTGAATTGAATTTTGATTGATTGTTCACTCATTTGTTTTCTTATCCACCACGCTCAAAAAACAAATGAGTGCGGGGTGTTAGGTTATTTTCGTTACGGAATTTCTGGATTCGGTCTCCACGCTCAAGGCCCGCGATAGAAGCTATGCAATAGCTTAAAAGAAACAGGTCTTTAAACCGTAACCGAACGAAGATACCAGTAGAAGCATCATCATCATCATCAGCCTTTTTAATGTTTCCACTGCTGGGACTCAGGCCTCCTCTCTAGGAGAGGGAATGGGCCGTAATCCACCACGCAGGTCCAGTGCGGGTTGGTGAATGTCACATGTCTTCGAATTTTTAGTTCTAGGACATGCCGGTTTCCTCACGATGTTTTCTTTCACCGTTTTAAATAAATTACACAAAGTAATGCGCCTGGCTGGGTGCGAACCTGCGACCTACAACTAGTAAGTCGGGGCTATTACCACTCGGCCACCACTGCTCGTAGAAGCATTGCTAGTATATTTTTATTAGGTGTTACCTATTTTCCTTACTTACGAGTATAACGAAATGGAAATATAATAGGTAATATTTTGAGGTTTCCATTTAGATTTGAGATTGGTTATATCTGTTATATTTTTTTAACAATTACAGTTTTTCATTATTACAACTAGTACAAAAAAAAAGAGTGTTACGCGAATCGAAAAGATACGAGTTAGTATCCCTAATAATCGTATACTAAACACCGAATCTAAAACCATATAGTTTTAACTATGTAAAACTTAAAATAATAGACATTGAGTATTTTTACTTAAGAAAAATAACGCCTGATAAAAATACTATAGCAATGATTACATTTAGATTATTTATTAAAATAGTCTCTAACTTCGTTAGGTTACGGTTGCTAGACATAATTCTTTTTACTATTGATTTCTCTTATAGTCCTCCAAGATGTCCTAGAATTCGCTTTTGGCGAAAAGAAAAAAAAATATATGCCAGCATGGATGACAAAAGTTTAATTCCCCTTTGTCATTCGATGTCTGTCTTACTTAACTGACTATAGCCACTCGTGTTCCTTCAGCTGCTCTTGCGTTTCAGAGCCACAGTGATTCTTTCAATGCTTTTAGCTTACTTTTTTGTTGATTTATTTTTCAGGCAAAGTGAACTCTCTTTTCGGGTTAGCAGAAGCCACCATGCCCTTACTATACGGGCCCCTGTACTCGCGGGTCTACATGGCTACACTGAACATCCTACCGGGAGCTGTCTTCTTATTAGGAGCAACAATGACTGCGCCTGCCATTGCCATATTTGGGTATGTAAATATCTTATTTACAGAGGTCTTATCCATCATCATCAGCCTTTTTAATTCCCACTGCTGGGACTCAGGCCTCCTCTCTAGGAGAGAGAATAGGCCGTAATCCACCACGTGGGCCAAGTGCGGGTTGGTGAATGTCACATGTCTTCGAATTCTTGATTCTAGGACATGCGGTTTCCTCACGATGTTTTCCTTCACCGTTTTGAGAGCAGGGGTGATGAAATAAATTACACAAAGTAATGCGCCTGGCTGGGTTCGAACCCGCGACCTACAACTCGTAAGTCGGGGCCATTACCACTCGGCCACTACTGCTCGAGGTCTTATAGTCTGACTAAAAAGTCAAACGACTTGGTGATTTTTAAACGAATTAAAAAATCAGTTATATTTATTACATACAATACTTTTAGAAGATTCTATTAGTAAACAATGGTCATCTCTTTGTAACCTTGATTATTCAACCAGTGTTGACTACATCAGATTTCAAGAATTAGATTATTTGATTAGATTTATTCAAGTCGTTTGACTTTTTAGACAGATTCTAACATGACGTGTTAAAATGTCCGTCGTGCGAGCAAGTAATAGGGGTAGAGCTATTCACCCTGTGTAGCTCCATCGCTTTAATAGTTCAGTTTAGGTCGTCAAATAGATCGTGCTAAGAGCTCATGGTAAGACCTCAGTTCATAAATTGCTTATGTCTTTCCATTAAGCTGCGATATCTTCGAATTGAAGAGTGCAAACAATTTACCAGTAATTTTGCGATTTTGTGATAATTAGGATGGAGAGGAAGGCCGATAAAAAGATGGATGGATTGTGTGAGAAGTGATATGAAAGAAAATGGAGTTAGTGATAGTTTGACAGGTGACAGGACAGAATGGAAGAAGAAAACGTGTTGCGCCGACCTCAAGTAATATGGGATAAGGGCAGGAAGAAGAAGAGGATTTGCCTATGAACGCTTATAAGTTGAAATGTTAGTTAACACACCCATGACACAAGAAACATTTATAGTAGTCCGTTTAGGTGTCATGTTTAATGTAGGGTTCATTTTTTTTTAGTGTTTATATAGCAGTAGTTATGGGAGTTCTATGCATTTACATTTTCGTGCCAATGCATGTACTCGTACTACTTTGTTTTAAAGACGAGTCTTGCACTTTCCCTTCACTAATGTCGATAATATTAAATATAGCTGTCCCCTGCATTTTCACCTGCGTCTTTGGTTACTGCTCCAATCCCGTAGCTCGTAGCATGATGGTATCGTTGCGTCACTTACTCATTACCTTGTAAACTGGCAAGGTAATGTTCCCTTTTATGGTTTATGTTTTAAAAAGCTTATAGATTAATATTTTAAACAAGATTGATGGGAGATCTCAACAAAAGTCTGGACGTAATTTTATATTAAAACAAATTATAAAGTGCTTCATCCAATATAATAATAGTATATCTGCCTTTCATTTGCGTCTCCACCCATCACAGTATACACCCTTAAATTTTGATCGTTTTAATCCCGTGGAGGGTCGATCCGGTACATGAAACTCTATCGATTTGTAAAGATAAAATTAAAAAATAAAGTACTTTTTTTTCAAAACTCGTATTAATTTACGCATGTACGAAATTAATTTCTTTAAGAAAACGTCAGCTGAGCGAGTTCAATAACCCTGCAGGTAGTAGTCGGCGTTGTGTCTAAACTACCTACAGGTCATTGAATAGTGTTTCATGTACCGGATCGACCCTCCACGGGATTAAAACGATCAAAATTTAGCGGTGTATAGCGTATAGTCTTTTCGATAAATGGGCTATCCAAAACTAAAATAATTTTTTAACACGAAACAGTATTTTCTGAGATTATCGCGTTCAAAAAATATCTTCAGTTTTATAATATTAAATAATATAGATTGACATTTAAGTGTGTACCCACAGGTTACAGCTAAGTGCTAAGCTTAGTTCTACTAGCGTACGAAAATATTCAAAGTCACCTCTTAAGATAACCATGTTAATGCTCTTTTAATAGGGATTATTCAAAAAAACCTTTTAGCTTTAAAGTAAGCAATTATTTACAGGTGGCTGTACTTCGAGCACAAAAAGGACAGATTGAGAAACGCAGCCCTGAAAGAGGACAGCGAAAAACAACAAGCAGAGCCATTAAAATAAAATTTAATGAATTTGTTCACTTTAAAATTAAACTGTGCAAGATATATCGGTAGGCTTTGTTCAAGCTATCAGGAGTAATTGATTGATCAATTGGGTCAAGTGATGAATATATTATGTACTTATAATCACATTATTGGGTTGTTTGTTTGTAGAGTTCCTTACCCGAAGTTGTGGCAACGGAACCCCGTTAGCCTCCGCTCTCCGTCTAACCGTTCGCCCGTGTATTTGTCAGCGGGCTTATCTCATAAACTATAAGAGATAGAGAGTTGAAAATTTCACAGAATATGTACTTCTATTAGCGCTACAATAAAAAATAAAATTTGTGTTTCCAAAATATCTAGAGAAAAATGTGTAATAACGTCATAAACACGTAACAGCGGTTGTATAGAAATGTAATCTCCTATTTTTAGGTTCAAAGTTACGATGCTGCCCTAAAATTATGGTATAGTGTTATGCGGAACAGGGCGTAAAGCACCTCACACCTCCTTTGAAAAGGGAGTACTTCCGACCAGAAGGATGTTTTGTCTGATCTGGGTAACTGCCCGATATATGATTTCGGGCATTTCAAATCGCGCAGAGAACTCTAATTGTGCGATGCAGGATTTCATAATATTTTAATTCTTATGTTGCGCCATAGACGTCGCTACAATGGTAAGTAATTAATTGCTTCTGTAGTATTACAGTACTTCCGCGCAATCTTGCGCAATCCCAACGTATGACGTTTCTACGCTACTACATTTATGCGCTACGACTCGTATGTGTTACGACACTACTACGACACCTCGTGCTACGACACTACGTGCCACGATACTACAGGCACACTCTGTATGACAATAAAGAGCTACGCCGCCGACGCGTCGGTTCAAATCTGTTACGCTATCTAACAAGGTTAAATTCCAAGCCACTCTTCAATAAAATATAATGATGTTTATTCAGTAAGAATGGTATTATAAGGTATTATCAAAGGAATTAAGATTCTATTTTCGCCATTATCAGTTGTTATTTTCATCTCATAAAGTCGTTGAATTGTAAAACTTGATTTCTTAAGTAATTTGTGAATTATTCGTTTGTTTACTCATATTATGTATGTAAAAGGTAATCTATTTAAGTAGTGTTTTACCGATCGCTATTAACATATATAGAGAATTTCATTACTGTCCATTTATATACAACACAACAACATTTAACGCTCATCCTGAAACTAGTATGTTTAAAATCGGCTACTGAATTGATTTGAGCTATTTTTTAATTCGTTTTTTTTTTTAATCCTAAAATACCTACTTCTTCTTTATTTTAGGATAAAAATATTATCTATTTCGTTAAATTCCTGATGATACCGATTCACTGCTAGTGTAGTGCGTCGATTACAATATTATTTGCTTACAATTAGGATAATCTATTTCTTAAAAAAAAAAAAATACTAAGTGAATTTCAAAACCGTAGGGGTCAAGCAAGGCCAAAGCTTACTGGGGCCAAAAGAAAACCCAGAATTCTGGTACGCAAGACAAAGAAGGAATATAGGAGTGGTTTAGTCAGTCAGTAAAAGTCTGCCACGCCTTACCGCTCCTCTCTATCGGATCGGGCGAAGTACTTATTGGATGATTTCCCACATAAAAAAACAGATCCTACGTGCTTTTGAATACAATTTCAGTGCTTGAATTATGATGGTAAAGTAATTTTTTTAATTTGGGGTGTATAAAAGGGTGTATTATTACAGTTAAATGTATGTAGTTTATCTGTAATATGCATGTATTTAGAAATATATAGGTAAGTATGTTTATCAGTTGTCTAGTACCCATAACACAAGCTCTGCTTAGCTTGGGACTAGACTGCGTTGTGTGGTAGTTGTGGAATATTATATTATATTATATTATTATATTAGTATGTCGTAAATTAAAAATAACATCAGTGGAGTGACTGGAAAATGTGAAACTTTGAAGCCTTTCTGAGTATTATTTAGGCTGTATCGATTTAAACGGTGATGGATTAAGAATATAGAAGGCGTGCCAAGCATAAACTAAATAAAAGCTGTAATAAGATAAATTACTTCGTACATACAATAGTTATCTTAAGAATTTTCACAGCAAATACTTTGACAAGTAAAACTTTTCTAAAATAAACCTATTTTAGAAGATTTTAATTGGATAAGCTGTAAGTAAGCAAAGTCTGGCATAGGTCAATAACTTGTCACCTTTACAATGACGAAAATATTTTCACAAACTATTGTGAATACATGACTAACTTTTGCCCGCAGTTTCGCCCGCGAACATAAAAAATAGTCTATGTCATTTAAGAATACAGCAGCTTTCTATTGGTGAAAACATTTTTGCAATCGGACCAGCCCCCCTAGCCAAGTTACAAACGTTTCGCTTGCGCCGAACGCTTCGAGTTGACCTTGCCGCCAATTCTTTTGTTCTGATCACGTGACTGAGCGTTAAGACGACGTCATGCCCGTACATTTGAATCTTTCTACAAGCGTTAACTATTGCAGATTAGCAACTTGGCTAGGGGTACAGTACTTACAGAGATTTCCTCCTACAAACAAAAAACAAACTTTATTTCTTTATTATATTAGTGTGGATTGTTATTTTGGGCAGAACTTACCTTTAAAATATGTCAGATGTCAATTTTATTTCACGTATTTAAAAAAAAAAATACAACATTATTTTTACTATATACAAAAACTGAATATATGTAGTTTGTTTAGAATCAGTAACTGAATTGATTCCGATAATTTTCACACCATGTTGGACACTACCCACACTAAGTACAACAGAGATCACGGCAGGCCAGCGCACAGCTGGGTGTGCCTCAGTTGCCCGGATGGGTCAGTGGGTAGCCTTAGGGGCAGGGATGGCCCGTTGATGGCCCGGTGTACATGTATTTGTACGAGCAACCAGGGCCCCAAGTCTGCTATTTTTATAAATTCGTCACTCCATCACGATCCCATTGTCATTTTGCTAAAAGTTTGTAATCTGCTAATTCACAATGATCGATCATTGATCGGTCAATGGTCTTGTAATGGAATTGCGGTAGAATGATAATTTCGAGCATATTAAAACCAATAACTGCACAATAACGGTCAAACACTGATGACAAATAAACTGTCAAAGTTTTAGCAGATTACCGCAAATGTCAAATATTCATTTGTCAATATGTACGAGATTACCATTTTAAGCCACTTTTTTCAATGGAGTGTCAGTGGTTGACCATTGGAAAGTCATAATGACGCCATTATATTAGTAGATTACCAAACTTGTCAAAATCGACAATTATGACATAGGTTTAAAGAATCTTTATTTCTCATAAGAACACATTACATTGTTCACTAACATGAGATTTAAAATTTATAGTTTAACTGTGGTCGTCTAATGACGAAGCATGCAATACTCCCCATAGTACAGTTACAATAAGATACACAATGGGCTTACAACATTACGTAATAATACTATGATAGAATATAACAGGGCACGACAAAATCATTTAAAACAAGCAAGTAGGTACAACCAACACAATATGGCACAGCTGACCGACATCAATGATAGACCATTCTGACACTATTGTAATAGCAGACTTGAGGCCCAGAAATAACAAGCTTATAACTTTGTGATTTTTCATCATACTGTTATGAAATTTTGCACATAGATTCTTTGCATAAAAATTTGTTTCAGGTTTCGGGGTTACCATGACGTTCATAGTAAGATTGTTTCATTCTTATTTCAGTATGGGTAAGAGACAGCTGTGCAGGTTGTCTAGCGCCATCTCTTACCCCCACTGAAACAAATTAAAATAATCTTACTTTAAGCGTCTAAGAACTGGTCATACTTGAGCCTTAAAAAAAGAAATAAAGACTTAGAAGAGAAAAAACTTAGTAATTATTTCGTGAGTATTTCTGATACTTCTGATTGATAAATTGACCAACAAGTAAACATATTTTTTCTACAAAAAAATTAAAAAAAATTATAAAGAAAAATTAAAACAACCAAACAGTTTTTATTCGTTTATTTTTTGTTTTTCATCTTGTATTTCGCTATCCTCTGCAGGTGCTCCAATTTTTAATTTTTCCTTTTTGATTTGATAATACAGCCACCTGCGAATTGCACGCGGTTTAAAAGACTTTTAAATAAGCACAAGAATAGGAGATAAACACTAGATTCATATTTCAATACAAGGCGCCAGATAAACTAAAAGTAGATTTCCTAATATCCTACTAATATTATAAACGTGAAAGTTTGTATGTATCGATGTTTGTTACTCTTTCACGCAGAAACTACAGAATTTATTTCGATGAAACTTGGTACACGGGCACACCATTTCCTGGAATAGCCCAAACCATAGGTACTATAACTACATAGATACTTTTTATCCAGGAAGTATGTCCCCTTGGGGTAATTTTCTACTATCACGCGGGCGAAGCCACTTGCAATAGCTAGTCTCCAATATAACGAAGGTACCCGAAAAACTATCAATGAACTGTTTTTCAGAAAAAGTAAAGGATCACGATAGATGTCGATTCAAGACAGCTTTATGTCTTTAACCTTTCAATCGTGGAAATTACAGACACAATAGAAAGACAATAGGTGCGCGAACGCCGGCGTTCGCTTGGGGGTTTTTTATAATTTGGGTTTAATGAATTAATTCTATTTTTGAAATTAAGAATTCAATAAATGAAGGAGGGTCAATGACCGTTATACCACGTTTATTTGGCGCCTACATTTACTGACTAATTTCTTGACAATACATAAGTGTTTGTGCTAAATGTTGAACTTGATTTAAATATTTTAAGATTTTTTTTCAAACATAATTACTTTTTGATTGCATAATCATTTTCACAATTCATCAAAAAGTGGAGAAAGTTTGTCATTGCGGCCGAGGCGGAATTCTTTCATTTCTTGTAGAGCCAAGCGCCGTAGTGACAAAACTTCCACTTGTATCAAACGACGTTTTTCAATACATGTAAAGAAGTATCTAAATCATTGATGAACCAAAAATGGTTTGGTACATCAATGATCTAAATAAACAGAGTTGGACCGGCTACTCGTAAGGGTCGGCTAGCGTCCAGTTTGATACGATAAATACATAAATTGTAGTGGAGACGAGCTCGAGCACTTTTCTGCTCAAGTGCAGAAAACAGAAAACTACATGCCTAAAAGCGGTAGGGATAAAAGCGAGGAAGTGAAAATAAAATTACTGTTGTTTAATACTTACCCAAATATAGCGAAAGCAGGCAACGTCAAACCCGCTCCTAATATATAGACAGTGCCAGGAAAAATGTTGATAGTTGCCATGTACACTCGGGAATATAGGGGCCCGTATATCAAAGGCACCATGGCTTCTACTAAACCGAAGAGAGAGTTTAATTTACCTGTAAAAGAAACAAAAAAAAACCAACTTAATAGTTATAATAGAACTCGAATATTTTCCTGGTATGGTCTGGTGGTGTGGGCATAATATCAAAGTAGGACAAAAATCGTACAACGTATAAAATATTGATAAATTTTATATCTATAGGTTAACAACTTTTACACCTAGTTTAAATATTTTGCAAGATTGTTCGAAAGTTATCATGGTCCTATAACGGCCCGTTCACGACTTTGCTGTTGTGAGCGGTAGCTAAGCGTGGCGCGGCGAGCGGGAAGAACAAACGTATGAAAATGTTTGAAGCACGCCACGAGACGCCGCTCATAAAAGTATGAAAATGTTTGAAGCACGCCACGAGACGCCGCTCATAAAAGTATGAAAATGTTTGAAGCACGCCACGAGACGCCGCTCATAAAAGTATGAAAATGTTTGAAGCACACCACGAGACGCCGCTCATAAAAGTATGAAAATGTTTGAAGCACGCCACGAGACGCCGCTCATAAAAGTATGAAAATGTTTGAAGCACGCCACGAGACGCCGCTCATAAAAGTATGAAAATGTTTGAAGCACACCACGAGACGCCGCTCATAAAAGTATGAAAATGTTTGAAGCACACCACGAGACGCCGCTCATAAAAGTATGAAAATGTTTGAAGCACGCCACGAGACGCCGCTCATAGCGCCTCGCGACCGCTTACCGATGGCCGCCCCGCTCACCGCGTCGCTCGGCGGTAAGACCAAAGTCGTGAATAGGCCTTAACACAAAAGATAATTGAAGAAACACCTGTAGAATTTAGTACAGTAAAAGTCTGACACTTTCTCTCGGTTCGTCCAGCCCCCCTAGTCAAGTTACAACCGTTTCGCTTGCCTCGAACACCGCGAGTTGGCCAAGCCCCTGAATCTTTTATTCTGACCACGTGACTGAGCATTGAGATGACGTCATTGCCCGATTGCAGATTATCAACATGGCTAGGGATACTGAGCGGTGGATGTTATTTGATGTCTTTCTTCTTCTTCAAAAAATTTATTTTAATTCCAATTAAGTATTTACCAAATTCTTCTCCATCTACTAGTTTCGTGGATATTGATTGTATTGCGATGAATGATATTCCACTCAACATGTCTATTGCTGGTGCTGTGGATAGAAAAAAGAATATCAGTTTTACCTTTCGCACTTAGCCTTGAGTTGTATGGGAGTTGGAAGGCCTCCTACAAGGTGGACCCACACATGTGTAAAGCGATTATCACACTGCCACGCATCACGCTGCATGTTGCGTGTCGACGCATCTACGCGGGAGTACCGTAGCGTGATTCACGTAAAATCAAACAAGCCAAATATCGTCGAAGTTTTATAGTCGTTCGATCGAAGTCCTATCCAAAAGCGGTATTCACGATCTATCGACAGGCACAGTAATAAGTATTTTACCAGGATAATGTGATACAGTTTTTTTTTTTAAATCGACGTATTTCAAACGACTTTAAAATCGGTGTCGTCCAAACTCGATTGATGGATGTGAATACGGAAATGGTCTAAACGACTAAATCGGTACGATATTGTTACGGTTTTCATTACGTGAATCGGGCTACAGATCTGCATCATCGTGCGAGTTTTTTACGCACTCACACGAGTAGTTGCGTTTTGTAGATTCACGCAGGTTCTGACTCATTTCATCCAAAAACACGCACGGCAGTACGAGACTCAGTGTGCCATACCTTGCGTCTCGCCCTGCATCCACGCGCATGAGCGCATGTTTCTCCGCTTGTAGGCGCGTGATCTGCATGAACGCGCGTGGATGCATTTTCGGTGTGTTGGACGTGCGTGTTATCTATACAAAATTACAAACGGAGATAATCACAAGCAACGTTAAAACACGCGCTACGCTGCGTAGTGCCTGGTAGTGTGTTAATCGGCTTACTTATATTGTTTCATTTGGTCTGTAGGTAGTAGGGTAAAGTAGGGTAGAGTAGGGTAGAGTAGGGTAGAGTAGGGTAGAGTAGTGTACAGTAATGTAGAGTAGGGTATAGTAGGGTAGAGTAGGGTAGAGTAGGGTAGAGTAGGGTAGAGTAGGGTAGAGTAGTGTACAGTAATGTAGAGTAGGGTATAGTAGGATAGAGTAGGGTATAGTAGGGTAGAGTAGGGTATAGTAGGGTGGAGTAGGGAAGAGTGGGAGCGAAGCCGCGCGGGCAAAAACTAGTACAAGTTTATTTGTCAGTTGTCTGGTACTCATAACACAAACTGCTTAGTTAGAGGCTAGATGGCGTTGTGTGAAAATTGTCTAATATTCTGTAATTATTATTATTCTGTCCTATCACTCGTTAATAATTTTCGCCCTTTTCTTTCATATCACTCCTCACGATGAAATGCAAACAAGTGAGCTGGGAAATTAAGCTGTACATATGTAACTTACCTAAGTAAATATGCCAAGTAGTGGTGGCAAAAGCATAGACGAAGGCTGCGCAGATCTTGCTCATGTTAGATATGAGACCGAGCAAGGCATCATTCAGCTTCAGATAGTTACTGAACAGCGTTACTGAGAAGAATGTTCCTAGAATATAAAATTGGTTTTAGTAGCCGTGAATCTTAGCATGCAAGTATCTTGTGTAAGATATGTATCGTCACGAATATTGAGCGCTGGCTTCAAGTTGCGCAGAAGTTAAATATTCGGTCTCTTTAGTGCGATGTGAGACGCGGGGGCGGGGAATGTCAGTGATTGGCTCGCTGCAAAATTTTGGTAGAGTAGGCGATTCTTTTTATTTTTCCCTTCTTTTTTCTGTAGACAGACAGGGGAGCCAACATTACGGCAAAGGTCTTAAGTGCACCATTGTGTCATAGACATCTCTCGTGTTTCTTTCACTGCGCTTGCTGCATATATCTAACAACGACGACGATTGGCTCGCCAATGTATAGAATGCGCAAAGCGATCCCCACTCTGACGCCGAGCGCTCAATATTTGTGCTGATAACTATAATCGGTAATCCAGCACACGGAGATAAGGTAGGCTCTAGAACAGGTAATATCTGAAAAGCAAATACTTGGTCCTAGAATGAAAAAAAGAAACTGAAGGACACAGGTGTGGTTTTAGTCAGTAAAAGTCTAATACGCCTTCCTACTTCATTCTAGACTCGGTGAAACTCATTGGATGATTTTCCACTTCAAAAAAAGATAGGCACCAGATAGTCTTAAAGTTCATTGACCCTCTTACTTTCATTGACATTCTTAATTTAAAACACAGGAATAAAGAACCGCTGTCTTGAATCGCTTTTTTTTTATAAAATCCCATTCCCCTCATTTATGTATTCTCCATAAAGTAGTGCAACTACCGTTAAAATCGATTTAGTTTTACATTTCATGCAATGGTAGAGTAGGCTACTCTTTTCATTTTTCCCTTCTTTTTTCTGTAGACAGACAGGGGAGCCAGCATTACGGCAAAGGTCTTAAGTGAAACGCACTGTATCCTTTACATATTTTAGTAATGAAAAAAGTTTATTGTTTGTTTTTAACAACGCAGAGATTTAGGGAAAGGTCAATGTACTTTAAGGCAAATTTATCTGGCGCCTACTTTAGTATGGGTTAGTGAATGTCTAAGTCATTGTTTTTTTTTTTTTTGGTATTAGCTACATTAAAATTACTTTAAAAAGACTACTGATAGACTTTTTAAAGTCAGTTACCTAAAGTGGGAAAGACTATCCAGAGTGCACAGGAAATGAAAGATTTTTTTTTAATTGGCTCGAGCTTGGCTTCTATTTCACCTTATGGAAAGCTATGATGTGGCCGACGATGGAGTACGCTTGCCTAGAAATAATCCATTCACTCTTGACTTAAGGGACCACAGATTAACAGTTCGCCGGACGATATCAGTCTGTCAGTTAATCGCAATAGGTCACACACTAACAGTTCCGTTTAAGATTTCGGACGGTCGACTTATGCGAACTGACAGTGTGTGACCGCTTGACGATTCCAGTCAGCGTCGATAGATGTCGGCCGGATAGTCCAAGGCCTTAAGGCCAAATAAACACACAATAGCAGGTAGTCGGCCGGTGGCCTGTCGACCGGCATCTCGTGTCAGTCAAGCACCTTCAGTAACTTGTTTAATTTTTTTTCGTCAAAAATTAAACCTCAATTTGTGTCTACCACCACCCACTTTTTTATCCAATAACTCCTTTCTGATGATGAAAGTAACTGAAGTAGTAAAAGAGCACATCATTTTGTACGCAATACACCCCTACTTTTTAATTAGTACATAAAAAATGGGGCTCTATCTGTACCCGTCACTGATCATATTTTTGTAGTCAAAAGTAGAAAAAACCGAAATCCTAAAATTGACCACGAAAAGGTAAATTCATCATAGAATTAATCAAACATAACAATTGCTAGTAGAAAATACTGCGGGCAGTGTTTTTCCTTAATAATTGTCACTTATTCATTCATTAATCAATAGCCTGCACAATATTTCCATAAATTGAGTGACATTTTGGGACATAAACCAACGCTAATAACTTTGTTGTTTATAAATATTATTTATTGAGATTTTACTTATAAAATAACAAGGGCTTTTCTAATAAGCCCTTGAAGTATGTGTACTAATTAAAAAATTGTGGTGTATAATGATGACGTTAAAAACTGACAACTACGCCCTACAGTGCTGCTGCGTTGTGAATGACTACCGCCCATGTGTGGACGCTCACACCGGTATCACACCATTGCCGACGCGCGGTGCTACGATAGGAAACTGCGGACTCGCAACTGCTAGTGTGTAGTCGTGGATGTTGTACCAGGCCATTGCCGGCTGGCAATAATCGCTTTAGTGTGTAGACGTTATTAGCCTAGGACAGCTGGCCGCCCTATAGGACCAGAAACTGCAGGCGGACTGTAATCTGTGGGGCCCTTTACAATATCCCCAAGTTGTAGCTATCAGAAAACACAGACTCCGGGTGGGTTTGCCCCTCCTTAGCTATACGCGAAATGAATGTTTCTCCAAACGCTTTGTGCGTATAGCTGGGATATCTACCATGTTACGTTGGTGTACCGCTACATCGTGTTACCACACATAAAGAGCACTTGAAAATATCACGAGAATTCTCTTAAAAAAAATGTTTGGATGATAAATAAAGTGATAATAATATAATACTCTATCATACCTGACAGATTGGTGATTATAACGTAAGTAGACCACATGCTGTACTGGACGTCATCCCAATGGAACTTGTACCTCGTAAACAGGTACATTATTGTAACTTCACCTGAAGATCAAAAACATATTAGTAATAAACAGCTGCACTTTATATTTTATTTTGTTAAGTCTATTTAGAATTCCGTGAGAGTGACAATAGGCTGTGGGCAGGACTTATTGTTGGTAGAACAGATGTTCGATGGGGCTGAAAGACTCTGGCGACCGTATACTGGAAGATGCAGCGTTGGTAGGCCGTTGGTTGGTCTACAAGGAGGATCGATGACCTGATGAGGGTTATGAGTATCGGATGGATGCGAGAGGCACATGACTGGTAGGTGGGCATGTTTTTCAGCTGAAATAAGGATGGTCACAGTGAGCCTCAGAAAAGCAGCGCTGCGTTATTTATTGTTTTTAAATATAGTCTGTCTAAAAAATCAAACGACTTGGGAGTTTTATATAATATTTAATTATTTAAAAAATATTTATAAACGATTCTTTTTATAAGGTTCTTCTATTAGTAAACGATGTTATAGATCTCTTAATCAACGTTAATTATTGAACCAGTGTTGACTAAGTACATCAGATTTCATTTTATTATAATAATTATCAGTCGTTTGTCTTTTGAGACAGACTCTATCACAGCATATTGCTGAGATAGTCTACTTGGCTTCGCACAGATTTTTTATTTCTGGTATTCTTTTTTATACGTACGTTTTTTTTTAGTTTTTAAACAATATTGTATGAAACACAAAGAAATATTTCTTTCTTTTTGTATTTCTAATGCAACATAGCACAACTATACAAAAAAGGTTGTTTTTATTATTATTTTGTGATGAATCAAGTCTTGATTCCAATCATTTCTGATGAAAAGCGATGATTATGGTTTACGATGCCACGGGAGCACCCAGAAGTAGCCTGTTCACTCCTGTTTTAAAGGTTGCTGAGTTTAAGACGTGTAAATAGATACGATGGTTGATGCAGTGCTTGAGAGATTGGTTGTTGCAAAGTGTGTCGTAGAATAAATACAAGTTGGCGCAAAAGTAATGTCATAATTTGAATTGGAGGCTATATTGTTAGATATACACCACTATTTTTTAATTAGTACAAATACTTAAAGGGCTTATTAGAAAAGCCCTTGTTATTTTATAAGTAAAATCTCAATAAATAATATTCATAAACAGAAAAGTTATTAGCGTTGGTTTATGTCCCAAAATGTCACTCAATTTATGGAAATATTGTGCAGGCTATTGAATAATGAATGAATAAGTGACAATTATTAAGGAAAAACACTGCCCGTAGTATTTTCTACTAGCAATTGTTATGTTTGATTGATTCTATGATGAATTTACCTTTTCGTGGTCAATTTTAGGATTTCGGTTTTTTCTACTTTTGACTACAAAAATATGATTAGTGACGGGTACAGATAGAGCCCCATTTTTTTTTGTACTAATTAAAAAGTAGGGGTGTATATGAGTTCTGATTTCATGAAAAATTTAAAGAATTTTACACTTACCACTCATAGGCCCATAGATAACGCACATGACAATGAGCAGTAAACAAATAAGTAGTCTTCTGTTTCCAGGACCTTTTCTAAAAGCCACCATAAACGTGTCAGATACCAGGCTGACATCGAAGAATTCTCGCAAAAAACATTTTTTCTTATGTTTCTTTATTTCCTGAAAATTTCATGAACTTGTAAACTACTTATGATATCCTTAAGTTCCTATTTGCGACTGCTTTGTATGAATTTGTATAGAAAGCAGTAATTTAACAGCAGCATATATTTAAAATTAAAACCAACTTTATACAATTAGGTACTAGCTTTTGCCCGCGGCTTCGCTACCGTCAACTGACTACCCTTCTCTACCCTACTCTTACCTACTGTAACGTTTTGTTATAACCACGTTTTACGTCACGTTCCACGGGAACGAGATAAAAACTATCCTATGTCCGTCTCCTGGTTATACATACATATATCGTAAAAATGACAGAAAAAACTTGGTAGGTACTCTAGAGTAATGTGAACATATATGTACTTACAATTTTCTTTTCAGCCCTTTGTCTTGGCTCTTTCAAATACGTGTATCCATATATCAAATTAAACAAATGAAAGCATAATGCTACTGTAAACACACCGTAATACCCCGCCCAAGCAAACAATACACCGCTTAAAGCAGATCCTATGGGATAACCTATATACGAGCACGTGGTCACCAAACCCATCCGAAAGGTTCTGTCCTCATCAGTTGTGATATCACCAATATAACTATACACACCAATGGAATTTGTGTACCCTCCTCCCACTATTGCTGGAAATAAGACTTCTGCGAATGCTAATACTTGCACAGGAAAACTAAAGAAATAAGTATTCACAATTAAGCCAAGACAAGACAAAACTTCTCCAACTATAGGAAGCATGATAATTGCTTTTCTTTTTCCAGTCTTGTCACTCCATGCTCCAACAAAAAGCATAACTATCACTGGGAACACTGTTTGAACTATATTCTTCCATAGTGTTACACTTGCTGTTACTCTTTGAACTTCTTCTTCTTCAAGCGTATAATTTTCCGTTTGTCTTGAATTCAGTGCATCGCATACTTCTGTGCTGTAATTTAGGTTGACTCTGCAGGCCTTCTCTAAATTCAAATTTTGTATCGCTAACGAATTGAGCATAGCAGGTATAACATAGCATAACACAATAGGCTCCACAGACACGTTGTTTTTAATTAGCTTTATTCTTTCTCTGAAAGTTAATTTGTTTTTGTCTTCTTTTTTTTCGTTTTCTTCGGTTTCATTTGGGTTTGATTTGAGAGGTGAAGATTCATCTGGTTCTTCTTTATTCATCTCTTCCTTTATATTTTCGGGTTCAGTCTTTGAAGGATCCATTTGTCAGTGATGTCTATTAGATTTCACTAGTACCTACATAAAATTCAACAGCAATACTTCTGGATCCCTTAACTCTGAGCTGTGTGCTGTGTTTCTTGTCACATATGTACCTTCACATTAAAATGGGAATTTTTACGATTAAAAAATTTAACAGATAAGCATTTATTGACATAACAAAATTTATCTCACTGTAACAAAATATTATAATCATCAAAAACCCAAATTATTCAAAAAGATAATACACTTACTTCTCAGACATCTTCCTTAATATTAATGACTTGTTTTGTTAGAGTTTTTAAGCTTTATTGCAGTAAACAGTGTAGATAAATTTACTATTTGTAGTAGGCTTGCAAAAATAAAATATCATGCAGTGTTTTCCTCAACAGATAAGAATACAAACCAGTAACGTTATTTACGCATGAAAATTTCTTAACACACTTGCTCCTTGTGCTTTTTACCTAACGGCAAAAAGAGTAATCATTACAATTAAATACTAATTGAAAATTTAATAATTACGTAACATGAGATAACAAAACATCAGTATGATGAACTTTTGTAGAAGCGCAGTAGTATCGGGCACAGCTTTTTAGCGCAGTATTGTCGTAGCGAATTATGACATGTCATTATATTGTCATACCGCATTGTGATGTAACACTATACTATCGTATCGCATTGTGACGTGAGATTATGATGCTCTCCATTACTCAGTAAAATCGGTGCTGAAATCAAAACATAGTATTTAGACTGGCTTTTAAATGGTAGAATAATCGTGGAAGCTTACTTACCCATAGCACTTAGTGACGTAATACTTTTATTATTATTATTTTGAGCCTGTTGTGCTGTGTGTGTACTGCTCTGTATCTTCCATTCCTCCATTCATTGCGGTGAAGCTAGTGACAGCATTCATAGTTGTCCCTAGCTGTATTTGGCCGATCCTTTAGGTATTTATGTCTAGCTGGTTACGCCATCTCCTTCTGGGTTCCTTTTGTTTAACCTTCAACCTTCGCCAAGTCACTGGCTTTCGCCCAATTTTGTTGCGACTATTTATATAATCTAATTATTGTTTAGTTATTTTCCAGTTATTGTCCAGTTATTGTCCATTTATTGTCCAGTTATTGTCCAGTGGTTGTGGAGTTATTGTCCAGTTATTGTTCAAGTGTTGTGTTGTACACTTATGTAACAAAACTATATCAATTTTACATCGCTACATATACTAGGAGATGAGAATGTTAAGATGGATGTGTGGTGTGACGAGAATGGATAAAGTGAGAAATGAGTATATTAGGGGAAGTTTGAAAGTGGCGCCAGTAACTGAAAGGTTGCAAGGAAATCGTTTGTCTTGGTATGGTCATGTAAAGAGGAGAGATGAAAAGCATGTTGCTAAAAGAGTTATGAATTTACATGTGGATGGATGGAGATGGAGAGGGAGGCCAAAGAAAAGATGGATGGATTGTGTGAGAAGTGATATGGAAGAAAAGGGAGTTAGTGATAGCGTGACGAGTGACAGGACAGAATGGAAGAAAAAAACGTGTTGCGCCGACCCCAAATAAAATGGGACAAGGGCAGGAAGAAGAAGACATATACTAGGAATCGAACTTAATTAAAAAGCATGAAATTGTGTTGTTTTCTACGTAAGTTAGCTTCATAGTCGATCACATCATCGCTTTCCATTAGGTGAGATTGATTTCAAGTGGGAGGCTCAACAATAAAAAAAAGTAAAGTCAAAATAGTAAAACTAAATTGCACGTTCCAAAGCGTAGATCACTATGGAGAAGAACGTGCAAGAAACTCCACGAATAATCTTAAAATCATGTCATGAATTACAAAAATCATGGTTATATTTTTTCTTGTCGTTTCTATTATGTAAGCAAAACTTAATCGTAAAGTAGACACACGATACACTTCATACACTCTCTAAAAAGTGCCAGCCAACTTGGAACGTGTGCTAACGAGCTGTTCACGCTTACGACTATTAAACGAATATCAACCAGCCACTGACTTGCTTGTTATTTTGCATGATATTAATTTCGCGAAGCCACCGCCATTACACCCCCCTTTTAATTACATTTAATGAATAAGCGAAAATTACCTTTTGTATTATTCCAAAACCCTTTATGTGGAAGCCTCCCTATCTTAATGAGGTTTTCAAATTTTAAATACTGTTTTGAAAATTAACGATCTTGCGTGGTTGAATGATCTGAGCTTGGGAGATTCATTTTCGGGTATTGTGTCTTAGTAGGCCTTTATTGGGTAAAGTTGAGGTTTCTCCATATTTAAGTAATGAAGACCGGGCATAAGGAATTAAGAGGCCTTGTATACAGGTGTAGGTGCTTAGGGACTAAATAGGTCGAAATTGTATGAACTTATTAGGACTGTATCTACACTAATAAAATAAAGAGGTAAAGTTTGTTTTTTTGTTTTTATGTTTTTTTTGTTTGTAGGAGGTAATCTCTGGAAGTACTGGTCCGATTGCTAAAATTTTTTCACCGTTAGAAAGCCGCTTTATTCTTGAGTGACTTAGGCTATATTTTATGTACGCGGGCGAAGCCGCTGGCAAAAGCTAGTCTTTTATAGATACAAACCTAATAAATTCTAGACTATTTTTTTTTCTGGTAGGAAACTATCCAAACGACTTCTTCCGCTCTGGGGCGGAGCGATAGGGCATGTCAGACTTTTCATGACTAAAACCCACCCATATGGAGGAACATAAGACCCCGGGACGCAAGAACGAAGGAAATGACCCAGGGTGCGATCCTGCTGGGCCTCTACGGTTTTTGCTGAAATGTCCTTGAGGTGCGCGTGGAATCCGTTTGATTCAAATTAGTAACGACCACTGTTGACAAATCTGCGTCTTCTATCAGCACGTTCAGAATCTGATGTGAATTGGCATCCTTTAGCACAACCGTGTTTTTTTATGCCAAGACTAGCTGTGCCTGCGACTTCGTTCGCGTGGACTACAGGACTTTGAATTTATTTTTTCTAAAATAAAAATAGCCTATGTTACTCCTTATTACATCAGCTACCTGCCAAAAAAAGTCCCGTCAAAATCGGTCCAGACATTTCAGAGATTAGCCCGGACAGACAGACAAAAATTGTAAAAATGTTATTTTGGTAAATGTACCGTATATATATTCATATGCATGTAGTAAAAAGCAGTTATTTCAATATTACAAACAGACAGTCCAATTTTATTTACATGTATAGATGTATAGATTCTACAACATTCGATGGCATTAACTTGAACGCACCAAATGTTCTCAACTCAAAACTGTCATTCTCTAGACATTGTGACACCATATGGTCATTAAATGTTTCGATGGCGTCCGTTAGTCGCCTTCTGTGATGTAAATATTTTTTCAATTTTGGAGTATAGAGCACACCCAACCTTTCTAGCAGGTAAAAAACAGCAGATGGAATCTCATGCTGCGTTTTTTTTAGGGTTTTGTACCTTTTTTTTTTATGGTGGGAAAAAATCATGCATTGACATCCCCCGCTCTTGGGCGGAACGGGAGATAGTGTCAGACTCTTACTGACTAAAAGACCCACCCCGTTCCTTCTAGCCTTCATACCGGGGCTCGAGCGCCCTTTCGGATAACCCTGGCCCCAGTAGGCTTCGACCTGGCTGGGTCCCTGCTGTTGCTGACAACTCCTTGAGGTGCGCGGGAACAGTGCGCGCCGTCGACGACTTGGGCTTGGTCCGGACAGTTACCGGACGGCCGGACAGTGAGCTACCCATTGCTCACTGTCCGCAAGCCCGCGTCTACGTTGGCCGGAAATCGGGATCAGAATCCCGGCGACGGCGGCGGCGATAACGCCGTTGCCTGATGCGTTCGGCCTCCTCTCGTACCTCAAAAGGAAAAAACAGAACCCTTATAGGATCACTTTGTTTTATATTAATGTGAGTCATCATCATCATCATTTCAGCCGATACACGTCCACTGTTGGACATAGGCCTCCCCCAAGCGTCGCCACATCGAACGTTCCTGTGCGTCCTGCATCCATCGGTTCCATTAATGTGAATACTTTACTATTATACCAAAAAAAGGTGGTAAGTTTGTCAAAATATTGGAATGAAATTAATTTTGAAAGTTTTATCATTTGTATTCTTTTGATTAAGTTTGACTGAGTTGATTTTACTAAATTCGAGTGATTGGTATTCGTTAGCGAATTAAATTATATAAAGAAATACCAGTGAGTCGTAATAGTTGGTATTAGAACGGAATAAATCATAATGACGAAAAATATCTACAATTTATGATAAATTGTGTCTGCATGTAATAGTAGAGGATACGGTTAAAAACGACCTTCACCGGTTTGTTTAATGGATGAAACGTATTTTATTTATGATAAATTTAGTATATTAAATAATATAACGCGGGTGGATTGCCTGAGAAATTCGTGGCCAAACAATGTTTTTTTTAATGCACCGTTGTGTTTAACAAATAAATTTTATACTAACCGAAAGAGTGAAAGCCTTTAGAACATAAAAATGTTGGGTTGCCAGGTACAAACAGGTGTGTTTATTTTGATATACAACAAATTCTATATCAAAATAAACGCTGTTTCATTACTAATACGATGTTATACTGTTGTCTGCAAAAAAATCTGGTATGAATAACAGTTGTGCATTTTTCTAAAAAAAGTAAATTTTCAATTTTTAATTAATAATAGTCTGGGCAGGAATTTCTTAGGCAACCCACGCCCGTTATATTATTTAATACACTCAATTTATCATAAAATACGTTTCATCCATTAAACAGACCAGTGAAGGTCGTTCTTAATCGGATCTTAGACTATAAGGGCCTACGCTCACTTGAGACAAGATAGACAAAACAGTTTTGTCTAAGATGACTCAGACTTGTCTACGACGTCTGCGACAGGACTATTCTGTCTATGACACGGGACGCTAGGGCTGTTGATAAAATATCGATATTTATTACTTACTAATACCTATTTGACGATATATCGATAGTTCGATATTGAAATGTAGATATCAACACTATATTAAAAAAAAAATTAGTTGCTAGTTATTTAAACAACATCATCGTAAACATAATCATACATACAACATAATCTACTGTACTTTATTTACACTATATTATGTTTTTCCTGTTATATTTAATTTGTTTGCTACATCTGTAGCATCTGAACGAACTGCTTCTACAACCAATCTCTTAATGCTTGATAAAATCGCAGTACTCAAACAGCTGAACATATAAACATGTATTTTTAAAAACTATTGAGAAATATTGGTAGGTACGTATAAATGTTTTATTAAAATTGAAGAATAATTGCTGAGAACGCTACATTTTCATACATTTATAATTTAATTGTTTAATAAATATCATGAATTATAAATTGAGTAAATTATTTTTGAGACGACTTACGATTGTTTTTTAAGACCAAGCAGATAGAGTAAATTCGAAAAATATCGATATCTCGATATATCGATCAACAGTCCTAGCGCCCCGTTTTGTAGACAAAATAGTCTTGTCTAAGACTTGTCTGAGATGTCCTAGACAAGTCTGTCTAAGACGTCTTGACTGAAGTGTGCGCAGGCCCTTACTCTAAAAATTACTTGAATATTTCAGACCGATACTATAGATTGGTTCGAAAAAAACAGGTAATACCCCTATTGGCATAAAATATGCATAATGTTTTCGCATAACTTTTATTAGCGTAATACTAATTGCTGCATAATAATATTTTGGCATAATGCAAAGGCTAGGTTAGAGTTAGGTTTATAACGGCTTTACGTGCTTTGCGAAGCACGGGGAGTCAGTAATGTCCTAGATAAGAAGGAAGGGATTGAGAAGTGCGAAGTAGCAGAAAGCATTAATGCAAAACATTTATGCCTAATAATATTATGCGTAATGATCATTATGCTGAATTTAGTTATATGCTTATCATTAGTAAACCAAAAAATCGTATTGATAAAAATGATATTACTCCAATAGCATTGAATTCGGTAATTATTGAAAAAAAATGTTATCCTGGCATCGATTAGTGATTATTTTTTTCCAATTTTCTTCTTTGTCCTCTTCCGGTCTCATTATTTGGGATCTGCAAAGAAAATGATTGGAAAAAAATACTATCCTTTTTTATTTATTCCACAATTAATAAATGATTAAAAATAACTTAAAAAACTGCAAAAGTGGAGTCAAATCGTCTACTGCAGTGGGGTCGGGGAACTATGTTCCTCGATTTACCAAATTATGGTACGTCATGCAGACGCGACTGCAATCAGGGTTCACAATAGCTGCCCACCCTCAGCTATTGCTTCAATGATCTGTGGTAAACACATCCCACTTTTGACCATTGTTGACTGAGTAGACACGGACTCCATACAATACGCGCGAAGTATCGTAGTAGTGTTTCGCTCCAGGAAAACTTTAATAGCGCGATTTAGGACGGCATTGTTCGGGAGGCGATTGTAAAAGCAGCCACGGGTTTCGAGTTCGCTTCCCATGGGCTAGCAAATATTTTTGTGTTTTACTACGTTTGCGTTTAGTTTTGTCGTTTCTTGCTTATAAATATTTACACTACATGCTAAAATAGCGTTGTTGATTTTTGATAAAAAAAAAATAAAAAAATCTCAATAAATCATCGTTGGTATTGCTAAGTTTCAGACAGCTGCTTATGTGTTAATAATATCAATATTAAACACGTCAGTATCTCAGAGATATAAACTAAAAAAATAATTTAAATAAATTACAATAGCTTATGAGTACTCTGTGAACACAGTATGAAGAAGGCAGCTCTCTTAGCTTGCTGTGGTCGTAAGCAGAGGTAGAGGTCTGTGGTTGCAGTGGCTGCGTGGTCAAACTAAGTGGTGCTTTCAATGGCAACCGGAGTGCTGACCACAACTGTGAGATATTAACCCATTAGGCGCCCCGTGGTATTATTATTACGTAATTGGGCGTTTTTACGTAAATCATCCAAAAAGTAATAAAAAAAAGGAACTTTTTCTGGATTTTTGTAGGAAAAAACAAAGATATAGAAGGTAAAATTTACGGCCAAAATTTAGTTAGAGGACCATTGGAGGTTTTGCTATCAATATACATATAGTAGTAGATTATTGACTCGTAGTAAACACGTAATTATATTACCCAAATGGAGATTAGCCAAGACCAGTAAGTCATTTTAGTAAATAGCATACGCTTTTATAACAAGCTACCAAAAGCGGTGACTGAACTTAGCGAAGGAAAGTTCAAAACCCATATTAAGCGTGTCTTAACCAAAAAAGCATATTACAAGGTTAAAGACTATGTCGAAGACACGCTTGTTTGGCAATGACTGCCTCTGCACTTGTGGCCCCCTTTTAACTCGTAATATTGTGCGAATGTATCTATTAACTGCTCCATCTTTGTCGTAACATTTTTTTTTTCTAACACATTTCTTTTGCAATTTTTTTTTTTATATTATCTAACTCCAACCACATTTAATTCGTTAGTTTTTCTTTTTTTTTGGTTGTTAATGTCTCATTTATTGACAGTTGTAATAATTATTATTTTTTTCTACCTTTTTTTTATATAGCCTCATTTTATAACGTAAATGGAAGAACACTGTAGACTCCACGAATTCTTAGATTACTTCATATTTTGACTCACTTTTTTTAAATGATTATTTTTATTGTGCTTTTGAGTACAATATAGACCGGTTTACACTGTTCTTAAATAATACCCTTTAATACTGTTATATGGAAATATTGTAAGAACAACCATTTTTTTAAAAGAGTAACCATGGAGTTTCTTGCCGGTTCTTCTCAATAAGAAAAGACCAATTTCGAACCGTGCACTAGCTTCTGACGTTTTATAAGTGCCCATGTAGGCCTATGTGAAGTAAAAAACCTTTTTGACTTTGACTTTGACTATGTGACTAGGGGATACTTCTAAATTTGAACTTGGCAGGTTTTCGTGCTGTACATAACACTTGATTAATTAATTTTAATAATTAATAATGGTAAAGTGAATTTCGGCCAGATGGACCGTTGATGTGAATACGGTGGCGGGTAGTGGCTGAAGGTGGAAGGCGGAGAACTGGGTGTGGTGACGAGTCTTGGGAATGGCAAATGCTTACCAGTGGATCAGGCTGTTGGTGAAGATGATTATGATCGATTTTAAAGTGCATCTAAACTTGGCATTGGATTGGATTTCAACCATTGACATATATATTACTAGCGTAAGGACCAGGCCAATCGCGCGATTAAATGGCACTAGCGCGCTGGCCCTAAAATTACAGTTTAGGGCCAACGCGACTCAGTTGACAGTGGTCCGTGTGCGGGAGTGAACGAATATTTGCTTGTCATAAAAATGCCTAGTTGTGTGGTAAAAGGCTGCAAAAATTATGATACAAAGGTTAAAAAGGAACATGGGATATCGTATCATCGGTAAGTAACATTACATTATTTTTTTTTACCATTAAGTTATTAAATAAACACATTTTATAGCGATAAATAATTTACTATCGAATACGAAACGAAGTGCACGAAGTAAACTTGTACGGACGTAATTTTTATTTATTTCATTGTTGAACTTAGTGCTTGTAATTTTGAATTTTGGTATCTAATGTGTTTTATATTCAATAAGGGTAAAACAAAAACATTAAAAAAAAAAGCTTAGAATCGATACCTACCTACCTAATTGAAACTGAAAATTTTATTCTTAAATTATTTTGAAAATGTAGTTTTATTTTCTTCACGCTAACTGAGATGACCGTTAAACTACTAGCTTTCGCCCGCGACTACTTCCGCGTGAATTTCGGTTATCGCGGTTGCAAGTGGATTAAAAATTGCTTACCTATATCCTTTCTTGGGGCTCAAGCTTAGTCCGTACCACATTTCATCGAAATCAGTTCAGTAGTTTAGCCATGAAAGCGCGGTAAACAGTTATTTTCGTATTTATAATATAAGTAAAAGTATGGATGTATGGACAAATTCGCGATGACGAATTACGACTCAATTTTTTTTTTTACAGATTTCCAAGTGATTTAACGCGTAAAGAGATTTGGAGTCGAATTATTAGGAAACAACAAAAGGAGCATTATTTCAAGCCTCATAAAAATACAAGAGTATGCTCTGCTCATTTTTGTGACAATGATATTGAAATTTCAAAAGCTGGACTCCGGAGGTTAAAAGGATCGGCAATACCACGATTTGAGATTAAGGTGTTGGCCTCACGCATTCCTATTTATCTATATATTTAATCCTATTTATCTATCTATTTATCTATATATATATTTATTTAAATTTCAAATAAAGCTGATTGAGACTCATTTAATTTGTTTTAATTATATTTTCATAGTGACCTTTAAAATATCATCGCAAAAAGGAAATCGTTATGTATGTACCTACCTATAACGGCATGCAATTGATTTAATTATACTGACTGCCAATATGCGAAAAAATGCATACGCGCGAACAAGGTTACGTCGAACACCTATGCAGTGCGGCTGTCACGTAGTTCCTATGAGTTATCACAGATGTCACTGTTTTTGCTTGTAATAAGAAGGTTTTTAAGAAATGTTCTGATGGGCGCATCCTTCCTTTCGAAATCATTGATTTCAACCCTTTTTTAGGCGAACAATTAGCCGATGGGAACTTGGCCCTCTTTTTAACAGGTGTGTTTTTGATGGGATTTCAATACTTTTGTTCAAGAATTCGTACCTATATTTTTCTTTTTGTGCCACGCCCGCGTCCATTGATAACCTTAGAAGTCATTTTGCGTTTTAGAGCAACTTTTTTTTGTAGGCATATCATCTGAAATTTGAGCTCGAGCTAAATTGGGCCATAGAGCCCACTCCGTAACTTTTCTTCCACACATACCTTATAGCATGAAACATACAGCTACCATCTGGTGGCCTAGGAATTACCCTATGTGGTATATCTCTGCCAGCCACCGAAAGATGTACAATTCCCATCGTTGGTATATTGAGTACATGGCATCTGCCAATAACGGTTGTGACAGACACAATCTTTCTTCTTTTCTGTCTAACATAAATAATATTCAAACATTCGTCAATCTCTCAGACTGCCAGTACTCGCGATACGATTACAACCTCGTCTGACATGGTAAATAAGTAGTAGAGTAGAAATAGAGTGAATTTGTGCTTTCAACACAAACAAGTAGAGTCTGTGCGGAAAGTAAACCATCGTGGGATTTGAGGGCGCTGCTGTAGATAAATATCGTTTTTGTTATGTAAGCAACATTGTGACGTCATTATAGTGCGACTGTTAAATCTTGATATTTTGAAACTATGTTAGACTAGCTTCTTCCAGCGGCTTCACCCTATAATAAAAATTATCCTATTGGCTGAATTTGCTCACCTAATGAAACTGCAAAGTTGTAGCTTATGTGCTATATTATTGCAATGTTTATGATTAAGTTCATCTGTCTAGTAGTTTTTGCGCGACACATCCATACATACGAGTACCTCCATCCATCTTCACAAACTTTCGCATTTATAATATTAGTAGCCTATTTATTGAACTTGCTCATGTGATGAAACTTAGTAAAAATATAGGTTATAAGCTATATTATTGCAACATTTATCATTAAATTCATTCGTTTATAAATTTTTGCGTAATGCCGTTAATTGTGGCGACACCTGCGGGAGGCCTATGTCGAACAGTGGACGTCTTTCGATTATAATGATGATGAATATTTAAATGCAAACACGAACCGGTAAAGAAAAATAGCGTGAAGAAACTGCTGTACTGCCTATCTAGGTAGTTTCCACCAACGACCACTTACCCAATTCCAACGAAAATGGTTCTATCACTTTGACTGGGATCGGTCTATTATCACTGACTGGAATATTGTAGCTAGCAGCAAGTTTATGTTTACCCTAGTTAAATTTAAAGGTAAAAATGGGACACACTACCACTTTCTCGTTGTCTTCCTCAGTACATTTTTCCCTTTTGCTAATCAATGAAAAATATGAACTTAAATAAAGTACACTTCAGAATTTGTAATGTTGCTTCGTAAAAAATCTATTTAGCCTGTAAGGGACCCTCTCGTATATAAGATCCTTGGGATCACTTGGTTGTCCGTCTGTTTATCTGTTAAGACCCTTTAACTCGAGAACGTTTGGAGGTATCGAGTTAAAATTAAAACCATACACTCAAATCTGCGGTCTTTTGAAGTTGTGAAAAAATCAGACTTCTGAGTTAACTAAAAAAAAAGATACGGCGTTTATGTCGCAAAAACACATATATTTCGGTACTCAAGGGAATCAAAGTTCAAAGGGTGACGTTGACCTAGAATCCTGAAATTTGTCATAAATCAAGGTCTCATAGAAAAAGTACAGGGAAAAATCTGAAAATAGTAAATTTGTAGACCCGCCACAAAAAAAAAAAAAAATTGTTTGCAATTCGGAAAAATCTTCGTAACTCAATACGGGAATTGATTTCATAGGTAAATTTGTACAGAATCCTCAGTGCGCGAGTCCGACTCGCAGTTGCCCTTTTTTATTTTAGTTACTGTATCCTTTCTCAAGCCTGAAAATAAATATTCTAAGTTAGTCGAAATGCATTATAAATTTAAAGTATCAATACTCTATAAACTAGCCATCGAAAATATTGACCAAAACAAAATAAACAAATATCGTCATGTTTAAATGAATTTCCGCTTAATTTATATATATTTGGAGATAACAGGAACAGGAGTTCACCTAGGAAGTCTATAAACATTAAAATAAAAGTGTTACGTACCAAAAACACAGCACGCCAATGTTTCCCAAGTTCGTGACTTTGTTTTGATCAATAATGATGTGATTGGCCATTTGTTATCTTTGACAAAACTGTAATATATTAAATATTATTTTCCTTGCAGCTCAGTGAAATTTTTTATCACATTTCTGAAGATTTCAATTAAAAATCACAATAAAATAACATAATAAACAAACATGATGTGACGTTTGGCATTTGACGGATGGCTGGGTTGGGTTGCTACTTAAAATCTTTAATGTTGTTTTCACTTTACGCCACGACGGTTCTTTTATCGCACAGACAATAACCAATCAATAAGCAAAATCAAATAATTCTTTAGACATATTTTATACCCCCTCCCCTTTTCCTACCTCCTCCTCTTCGTATTCTCATATCACTGGTTCTTAAATATTTTTAATAAAAATTCGATATTAGATTGAGCCAACTCACGCTTGACCGATTTCTTAAATTTCTTAATTTTTTATTAATTTACATATAACACACGACCTGTGTGCCAAATTTCATAACGCTAGGACAATTTATTGGAAGTGGCCTAAAGGTTTTGATTACCGGTCAGTGAGTCAGTGCCAACATTAGCTATATTCACAGGGGCATATTTCAGGATCTACTGATAATTAATACTATTATATGATTTCGTAGGTACGATTTTATTTCTGTACTTGCAATAGGCACTTAGCTACAGGGGGGTCAAAAGTGGGTCGAAACGGGTCGTGTAAATAGTGCACGGCATGCGCGCGGCCTGTTGCTGGAACTTGGCCTGCGCACGACCGTGCACTTAGATTTTAATTATCGAAGAGTTGGTTAATATTATATAGTTGATCTACAATTATTACATAGATTGTTTTGTTGGGGATTGTGAATCTACATCTTCTTTTAGCACGTTCAGAACATGATATAAATTGGCGTTCTTTAGCACAACCGATTCTACAACTTGTGATTCGATGAAGTTAATCATGAACGCACCAAACGTGTAAAAAAATGTCGTTCTCTAGACATTGTGACACCATGTGGTCATTATATGTTTCAATGGCGCCCGTTAACCGCCAAGTTTAGGGAACAATAGAACAAATTCAACCTTTCTCGCAGGTAAAAACATAGTAAGATGATTCACTTCACTGTTATACCTTTGTAAAAATATTACAATGAAGTGAATTTGGAAAGTTTTAGCATTATATTCATTTAATTACGTTTTACTGAGCTGACTGTACCAAATTTGGGTGGTTCGTATTTGGTATTCGTTCGCGAATAATTGAATTGTATAAATAAATACCAATAAATCGTACTAATTGTTAGTATAAAAAAATAGCAACAATATATGATAAATCGTATCTGCATGTTACCTATTGGATTGAATTTTGCTTAAATCTACTATATAATATATTAATAGGTATAAGGGTACGTAATTTTTGTGCCGGATTTACCCAACTCTCAAAGAATATCACATCACGACTTAGATAGCCCATAGAAAATTTGTTCAAGCTGCAACAAAGCACTACTATCACCCATAGAGTAGGTAATAAAAATATGATCAAAATATAGAGCGGCAAATAAAATTCCTTCCGTCTCTTTCGAAATCGGAAAAAGTACGAATCGATTTTCTACTATTACTGTATTATGACCACGATTTATGAATCATGGACCTATATCGCAAGAAATTCGAAAGATTTTTACCTAAATTCAATTGTTGATCATCGTTTCTTGTGGGATCATGTAAATTAATTGTTTTACTGTCTTTATGATTAATAACGATCGCAATTGCTGGTTTAAAGTTACGTAGTTTTTGTTGATTTTTTATTTAAAAAATTACGTTTGTTCTACCAGTTTCTGTAGCTTGCCATATATAAAAATATGACAATATTTTATTATGCTTTTGAACAATTATTAATTTTGTAAGCGTAACAATTTACCGATGGATCCGAGATGCACAGGAAAGTTTGTTGTGGCGATCCTTGGGGGAGACCTATGCCCAACAGTGGACGTATATCTGCTGAAATGATGATGATAATGATGGTGAACAATTTACCTACATAGGATAAGAATACTGTTACTAACCTAATATGACATTTGTAGTCTGTGTATGAAAGCAATTGTTTTTACTGTCCCTTTTTACGTTTAAATGTAAAAAAAATATTTAAAAAACCGCAAAATAGGAGTCAAAGCATCTACTACAGTATGGGTTAGGGAAATATGCTCTTCCCTTGATGTATATCAACTTTTCGGTCTTTATACATAACCCACTACACCCACGAAATGGCACACTACCTTTTCGTATGCAGGCGTGGCTGCACACTGAGTTCACAAAGCTCCCCAGCTTAAAAGCTATGGCTTCAATGTACAGTCCCACTTTTGACCATTGTTGACTGAGTAGACTCGGACTCCATACAATACGCGTGAAGTATCGTAGTAGTGTTTCGCTCCAGGAAAACTTTAATGAACTACTTTAATTTAAAGTGAACTAGTTTTAAATAAAATGGACAACAGCCCGTTCTCGAGAGATCGAGTGAACCTCGCCGCATCTCCAGCGAAGACGATGACGCAAATTCCAGCCCAATCTGATCTCCCAATTGAACTTGTTTCAACACCTGAGATACAAAGATGGATGACAGCCATCGAGCAGCACCTAAACGAGGTTTGTACTATTGCCTCGGATGGCAAACTCAACTCGGAACAGAAATTGAAAATTTCAACTTTGTGCCGTAAAATAGGATCTGGCACCTCTCAGATGGCAGTCCTATATCAATCGCTAAAGCAGAAAGCAATTCAAGAGCGCATCCTCAATGAAGATCTGACGAAAAAGTGCAACTTGACAGACCACATCTTAGACCTCACGAAGACGATTAAGGACACTGGCACTGTTTCATTTGCCGACATGGTGAAGAAGGGGTCAAATGATTTCATTAGACCGAACAATTTAAACTCCGTGGCCATATATCCCAACAACAAATTAAAGTCCAGTGACGAAACAAAAGTCCTTGTGCAAAAGATGATTCGCCCAGATCAAGTCAAGCTGCATATACGTGGTGTCCGTAAGACTAAAAACGGAGGCGTTATAATCAGTACCGAGACAAAAGATGATGCGGATAAAATTAAGCTCGCAGTCCTGCAATCAGCATCTGGCCTTACCGCCGACGAACCCAGCAAGCGCAAACCCCGGATTGTAGTTGTAGGAGTGCCGTCCTCTTTGGCTGACACAGAAGTCTTCCGTTGCATTTATGAACAGAATGTGGCCGAAAAGTTTCCGACTATTTCCATGGAGTCCTTTTTGACATTAGTTAAATTAAGTCACAAATCGGGGAAAAAAGATTCGCAGACTTGTAACTACGTGATTGAAGTTCCAGCCAATATACGCAGAGCTCTGATTTCTCAGTCAAGGATTTTCATAAATTGGACGTCCTGCCCTGTCAGGGACTTCACCCTTGTTACGAGATGCTACAAATGCCAGCAGTATGGACATGCAGCTAAAACCTGTAGAGAGGTCAACTCGACGTGCAGCCACTGTGGCGAGACAGGACACTCGATGGCCGAGTGTGCAAAGAAAGCGGACTCACCGAAATGTGCAACTTGCTGTCGCTTCAAAAAGCCCTCCAACCACAAGACGGGAGACGCTGAGTGTCCTGCTAGAAAAATAGCGGAATACAAATATATAAACTCTGTCGATTATGAGGGCGCCTAGAGCGTCATACTCAAGGCCAGACTTCCGTATAACGCATATCGCTGACTCAAAATTCTTGTGCGCTGACCTACAAACCATTGTTTTTCTAATATTTAAGCATATTAATTGACCGGTAAAAATATCCATTACATCTCTTCAATATTGATGCAACCTCGACTTTAACCCAATTACAAATTCTGCTGACTCAAAATCATGTATGTGTTGTAACGAGACTATTAAGTGCAAGAAACAGATGTAAAATACGAAATAAGTTATTGTGACTTTTAGTGTTTAAGTAAACTAGGTATAAGTATAACATAGAAACGAGACTTTAAATGTTAAATATTGTTATCTATTTTATTGTTCTACAAAAACCATAGCGTAAGAACTTCTACGCCTGTGATACAGGTTTATCCTAGTACAGGCACATAACATAGTCATACCTTTGTAATGATCCCTAAGATTTTATGTACTTAACTATTTTACCAAACTTTAACTCTGAATAAATATTATTATTATTATTATTATTATTAATAGCGCGATTTAGGACGGCATTGTTCGGGAGGCGATTGTAAAAGCAGCCACGGGTTTTGAGTTCATTTCCCATGGAGAGAGAATATTTTTGTGTATTATTACGTTTGTGTTTGGTTTTGTAGTTTCTTGCTTGTAAATATTTACAATACATACTATTTTAGTTGTTGCTTTTTGATGCTTAAATTGAAAAAAAATACCTCAGAAACTGGTATTTCTAGTGTTAACTTCACACAGCTAGACCAGGGTCGATAATTTTTAAAACCAAAAAAAATAATAGTAGGATGAAACCCATTAGAAAAGGAGGAGAATATTATAAAAATGAAAGGAAAAATAATTTACGGGCGATCTGAGGTCGGGAAGGGGATGGGGGTGAGTTTTTAAGGGTAAAAAACGGTTTTTCTCGATTTCCGGCAAAACTAAAAGTCCTATGGAAAAAAATCAAATAGCAAAGTTGTAGGTAATAAAAAGATCTAAAACTTTTGTATTCACACTTTTTTCACATAACCTCAAAATTTATGTGAAAAATTCAAAAAACCAAGTTTTTGGTTTTTTATTTTTATCTCTTTCAAACAAAATTTTTTTATCACGAAATTTGGTGAAAACTTACCTTTTTATGTCCCAAATACGCTGTAATTTATTTGATTAGAAATATTTATTTTTTCACCTTATTTTGAATTAATATCGAAAAAGCACCCTAATTTTCAATCGAAAAATCACCCGTCAAAATATCAGCTTTTTTCAAAAAGTTGGTATATTTTCTGTTCGTTGAAATCTCTACTTTCCGATGGTGAAAAAAAATATATATGTTACCATAGTAAATCTTCTCAGAAAATGCAAAAAATCGAAAAAAACTCGAATTCGAAATTTTTTTTTATTATTATATACAATTTTGAGCTATTTATTAAAATTTTACACTTTAATTACTCGAAAAACGTAAGATTATATATTACATTGATAAAAAAAAATAATTGCAAATCAAAATATACTACTATAATTAACAAACAAATAAGTTAATAAAATTAATATTCAATAAGACATCTACAATATTTGGAGAAAGTAGTCGAATCTTCTTAAAATTATAAGCGTAGATGCCTATTTATAACTATTTTTAGATAACTTATATACCTGAGTGACCTACGAAAAATTTTAGTCCATCAAAAGGTATTTCATAGAGAAGTGGGGAAGGGGCTAGGCGGGTCTGGATCTTACTACGTACATACCTACTATTTCTTAGCAGCTGTAACAACCGTTAGCCTAGCCAGTACCTATTCGAAATACAATACAGTATCCAACATCGTTTATAAAAATACACGTGCATGCTGAGTTTCTTTAATATAATTGTGACAAGTTTACTTAAAAAAAAACTAACAAGATTAAAAAATAATAATCTCCTTTATTTTGCACAAACAAATTTAGTTACTCCCATGAAAAAAAAAATAGATTTCAAAATACATAAAAAATATATTAAAATCTATAAAAAATATATAAAATATATATCGTAAATATATTTTTAATAACTAACTTTTGACCGATTTGCATATATATATTTTATACATTTCAAATATATTTTAGATACATTCAAAATATATCTTAAAAGACATAAAAAACATAGCTAAGAATATAAAAAAAAATAGATATATTTATTATAGATTTTTAATATATTTTTTATGTATTTTGAATAATTTTTTTTCATGGGAGTAACTAAATTTGTTTGTGCAAAATAAAGGAGATTATTATTTTTTAATCTTGTTAGTTTTTTTTTAAGTAAACTTGTCACAATTATATTAAAGAAACTCAGCATGCACGTGTATTTTTATAAACGATGTTGGATACTGTATTGTATTTCGAATAGGTACTGGCTAGGCTAACGGTTGTTACAGCTGCTAAGAAATAGTAGGTATGTACGTAGTAAGATCCAGACCCGCCTAGCCCCTTCCCCACTTCTCTATGAAATACCTTTTGATGGACTAAAATTTTTCGTAGGTCACTCAGGTATATAAGTTATCTAAAAATAGTTATAAATAGGCATCTACGCATATAATTTAAAGAAGATTCGACTACTTTCTCCAAATATTGTAGATGTCTTATTGAATATTAATTTTATTAACTTATTTGTTTGTTAATTATAGTAGTATATTTTGATTTGCAATTATTTTTTTTTATCAATGTAATATATAATCTTACGTTTTTCGAGTAATTAAAGTGTAAAATTTTAATAAATAGCTCAAAATTGTATATAATAATAAAAAAAAATTTCGAATTCGAGTTTTTTTCGATTTTTTGCATTTTCTGAGAAGATTTACTATGGTAACATATATATTTTTTTTCACCATCGGAAAGTAGAGATTTCAACGAACAGAAAATATACCAACTTTTTGAAAAAAGCTGATATTTTGACGGGTGATTTTTCGATTGAAAATTAGGGTGCTTTTTCGATATTAATTCAAAATAAGGTGAAAAAATAAATATTTCTAATCAAATAAATTACAGCGTATTTGGGACATAAAAAGGTAAGTTTTCACCAAATTTCGTGATAAAAAAATTTTGTCTGAAAGAGATAAAAATAAAAAACCAAAAACTTGGTTTTTTGAATTTTTCACATAAATTTTGAGGTTATGTGAAAAAAGTGTGAATACAAAAGTTTTAGATCTTTTTATTACCTACAACTTTGCTATTTGATTTTTTTCCATAGGACTTTTAGTTTTGCCGGAAATCGAGAAAAGCCGTTTTTTACCCTTAAAAACTCACCCCCATCCCCTTCCCGACCTCAGATCGCCCGTAAATTATTTTTCCTTTCATTTTTATAATATTCTCCTCCTTTTCTAATGGGTTTCATTCTACTATTATTTTTTTTCACTTTTTATTATTTTTAAAGGCTTCTACCCTGGTCTAAGCTGCCTATGTCTCATTAGATAGATAGATAGATTGATTCTTTATAGTACACCAAAAGTAAAAAAAATACACAAGAAACTTAAAATTAATAGGGTGTCACAATGGGCAGTCTTACCGCTAAAAGCGATTTTTTATAGACAACCTAACCTAGCAACGTAAATATTAAACCCGTCAGTATTTTAGATATATAAACTAAATAAATAATTTAAATAAATTACAGTAACTCGTTATAAATACTCTGTGAATACAATAAGAGTACGGTAACTCTCTTAGATTCCTAAGGTTGTGGGTAAAGGTCTGTGGTTGCAGTGTGGTCAAACTAAGTGGTGCCTTCAAATCATATGAGAACCAAGCAAAATAGTGTCTCAGATAATCTTTCGAAGAATTTTGTATTTATTTTTTTACATTACATGTGGTCATTGAATGTTTGTTGTTCAAAAGGAGAGAGAACAGTAGAGTAAACATAACTTTTATCGTAGGTAAAAAACAGCACGATTTACTTTACTTATTCTACTCGTGTAAAAACATTCGAATGAAGTGAATTTGAAAAGTTAGCATTATATTCCTTTGACTAGGTTTGACTAAGCTGACTGTACCAAATTCGAGTGGTTGGTATTCGTTTGCGAATAAAATTATATTAATTAATACCAAAAAATCGTATTAATTGCTGGTATTAGAATGGAATAAATCATAATGACATAAGAAATACCAACAATTTATGATAAATCATATTTGCCTTATTACCTATTTGATTAAATATTGCGTAAATTTGCTATAGATTGGTCCAAAAAACTCGTACTGATAAATTAAATAACCCCCGTAGTGATGAATTTAGTAATTATTTAAACAGTGGAGAGTCTGTGATTTTTTTTTACATTATTTAAGCAAGACAGCTCGCTAGTAAGGGCACTTGCAGCGTGTACATGGTCGGAATTTATAATTCAATACTAACATAGGACAAGAATACTGTTACGAAACAAATAAATAAAATCTTTGTGGTCTGTTTAAGAAACAAATTGTTTTTATTTATTAGAGAAAATTTGTACTTACTATTTCGTTTTACGATTAAATGATAAAAAATAAGTTAAAAGACTGCAAAAGTGGAGTCAAAGCATCTACTGCAGGATGAGTTGAGGAACATGTTCTTCCTATGATGTATATCAACTTTCGGTCTTTATACATAACCCACTATACCCACGAAAAGGCGTGCCATCTTTTCGTAAACAGTGCGCGGCTGCACACTGGGGTCGTAATAGCTGCGATTCAAAGCTATTTCTTCAATGATCTGTGGCTGGTTCACAGTATCACTTTTGACCATTGCTGACTGAGTAGAATCGGACTCCACAAAATATGCGCGAAGTATCGTAGTGGTGTCTCATGCCAGGAAAACTTTAATAGCGCGATTTAGGACGGCATTGTTCGGGAGGCGATTGTAAAAGCAGCCACGGGTTTTGAGTACGCTTCCCATGGAGAGAGAATATTTTTGTGTTTACTACGTTTGTGTTCGGTTTTGTTGGTTCTTACTTGTAAATATTTACAATACATACCTATTTTAGTTGTTGCTTTTTGGTGTTGAAATTATTAAAAAATATTATTTATTTAAACTTCATGTACAGTAGTGGTACATAGGCGGACTAAATGCAACAAGGCGTTATCTACCGGTCAACCTTTGGGTTAAAAAAGACAACACTGTGGTAGGTTTGCACAATAAACAAATAACAGATAAGTACTTCAAATAGAAAAATATAAAATAAGTTATTTATAATAATAAAATACATATGTATGCTAAAATAATAAACTAATAAATACTAAGAAAAATATAGAAAAATCCCTCCGAAATTGGTATTTTTTAACTTTACACAGCTGCTTATGTCTCAATAGCGTAAATATTAAACCAGTCAGTATCTCAGAGATATAAAAGAAAAAATATTTTAAATAAATAACAGGAGCTCGTTAAGAATACTCTGTGAATACGTTAAGAGAAAGGTAGCTCTCTTAGATTGCTATAGTCGTAGATAGAGGAGGGTCTGCGGTAGCAGCGTGGTCAAACTAAGTGGTGCCTTCAATGACAACCCGAGTGCAGACCACAGCTGTGAGATATTAATTTGTTTAATGATTCCATTATATATTCAGTTTTAAGTTTCTTAGCGGGTGTGGGCTCATTAAGGGCTTTATTAAAAGAAAGTTGTACAAGTAACTACGAGTATTTGCTTAAGTATAATGTAGATACATTTTCTACGTACATTGTGGTATCAATTTCAACTTAACGAAAACCCAATTGAATTTCGAACGTTTCAAAGTTACTTGAGATTAAGCGAAAATACTTTCAATCCTCTTCATTTGCTTTTGTCTGAGTTAATACCTCTGTCATGCGCTTGAGCTGAGGCTTCCTCTCCATCGTTACACCACCTTGCAGACTAATTGCTGGTCTGATTCAAATGGATTACTGACCGGATCGATATTTTTTTTATTTAAAGTAAACAGTTTGTTCCTGTAACCTTTGGGCCCAGCAGTCAGCACACACGCAGACTGACAGCATAACTTGTAATCTGGGGCCAGGGTTATCCGAAAGGGCGCTCGAGCCCCGGTATGAAGGCTTGAAGGAACGGGATGGGTTTTTTAGTCAGTAAGAGTCTGACACTATCTCCCGCTCCGCCCAAGAGCGGCGGTTGTCATAGGATGATTTTTCCCATCGGAAAAAAAAAGCATAACTTGTAATACACACTAGTAAGTACACCGAAACAAACTCAAGGGTAAAAGCATCTTGTAAAGTCCATACAGTAAACATGTATTGGTCAAATCATATGAGAACCAAGCAGAGTAGTGTCTCAGATGATCTTTTGAAGAATTTTGTATTTATTTTTTTACATTGCTTGTGGTCATTGAATGTTTGTTGTTCGAAAGGAACAATAGAGTAAACCCAACCTTTATCGCAGGTAAACAACATAGCATGATGGTTTACTTTACTATTCTATCTCTATTAAATATTCAAATTCATTTGGAAAGTTAGCGTCATATTCTTTTGATTAGGTTTGACTAAGCTGACTGTACCAAATTCCAGTGGTTGGTATTCGTTCGCGAATTAAATTATATTAACAAATACTAGTAAGTTGTATTAATTGTTGGTATTAAAATAGAATAAATTTTAATGACAAAAAAAATACCAACAATTTATGTTTTTTTTTTTTGTTTGTAGGAGGTAATCTCTGGAGGTACTGGTCCGATTGCTTAAATTTTTTTACGAATAAAAAGTTGCTTTGATTTCGAGTGACATAGGCTATATTTTGTGTACGTGGGTGAAGTAGCGGGCAAAAGCTAGTTATTATTAAAGCAAATTTTTGCTATCGCTTTTTACGATTACAAGATAAAAAAGTTAAAAAGTGGAGTCAAAGCGTCTACTTCAGGTTGGGTTGGGGAAATTCTTCCCTTGATGTATATCAACTTGTAGGTCTTTATACATAACCCACTAAACCCACGAAAAGGCACACAACCTTTTCGTATGCAGGCGTGGCTGCACACTGAGTTCGCAAAGCTGGGGTCAAAGCTATTGCTTCAATGTACATTCCCACTTTTGACCATTGTTGACTGAGTAGACTAGGACTCCACACAATACGCGCCAAGTATCGTAGTGGTGTTTCGCGTCAGGAAAACTTTAATAGCGCGATTTAGGACGGCATTGTTTGGAAGGCGATTGTAAAAGTAGTCACGGTTTTCGAGT
Organism: Mythimna ferrago; assembly: GCA_910589285.2. Lineage (NCBI taxonomy): Eukaryota > Metazoa > Arthropoda > Insecta > Lepidoptera > Noctuidae > Mythimna > Mythimna ferrago. The sequence continues at coordinate 24,027,057 of OU342679.1, forward strand.
TCGCTTCCCATGGTGAGCAAATATTTTTGTGTTTAACTGCTTTCGTTTTTGTCGATTTTGTTTTGTTGTGTCCATTGTTTCTTTGTTTTAATTAATAATGATACTGAAGAATTATTAAAAAACTTCATTGTTAATATTATATTACTTCAGATTATTTCTACGATGTAAATTTCTATTGAATTTGACAATATAATAGAGACATATACTAAAAATTATGTATATTAAAGATTACAGTAGCTTGTAACTAATTAAAAATTAAAAAAGCACTTTAATAAAATGCATTAAAATTAAAATATTTACTTAAATTATTTATCGTCAGCTTATCTACTGAATGAAATTGCCGCGAAGTAACTTAAAACTGACTATATAATCAGATCATTAAACAGATTAATATCACACCGCACTAAGTTTGACCACGCCGCAACCACAAATCCTACCAGATCAGAGACCTCTACCTACGACTACAGCAATCTAAGCTACCTTTCTCTTACTATATTCACAGATTACTCATAACGAGCTATTGTAAATTATTCGAGTTATTTTTAGATTTATATCTCTGACTAAGCAGCTGTGTGAAGTTAAAAAATACCAATTTCTAAAGTATTTTTTAATTTTAGCATCAAAAAGCAACAACTAAAATAGTATGTATTGTAAATATTTACAAGCAAGAAACTACAAAATCAAAGACAAACGTAATAAAACACAAAAATATTCGTCTCCACGGGAAGTGAACTCGAAACCCGTGGCTGCTTTAAAAATCGCCTCCCGAAAAATGCCGTCCTTAATCGCGGTATTAGTTTTCCTGGCATGAGACACCACTACGATACTTCGCATAAATTGTGTGGAGTCCGATTCTACTCAGTCAGCAATGGTCAAAAGTGAGACTGTGAATCAGTCACAGATTATTGAAGAAATAGCTTTGAACCGCAGCTATTACGACCCCAGTGTGCAACCGCGCACTGTTTACGAAAAGATGGCGTGCCTTTTCGTGGGTATAGTGGGTTATGTACAAAGACCGAAAGTTGATATACCTAAAGGGAACAACATACTTCCCCAACTCATCCCGCTTTGACTCCACTTTTGCAGTTTTTTAAATTATTTTTTATCATTTATTCGTAAAAAGGGATTGTAAAAATTTACTTTAATAATAATAACAATTTATTCAACATAAAGAGACTTTTAAGACCTATCAGGTTAGTTACCTTATTCTTGTCCTACGTAAGTAATAAATTATAAATCCCGATAATATACATGCCACAAAAAAAAGGTTGAATTTGAAAGTTGACTCCACAAATACAGCTAGATTCCTGGGAATCTGACTTGGAAACCTCATTCCGAGGATGTGTGTAAAAAACTGAGTAAATTAGCTTATACCTATCGCACAACGTAAGCAATACAACACTTCTAACAGTTTACCATGGTTTGGTTGCATCAATATTAAGGTTCGGAGTGAGATTCTGAGGCAACAGCAGTGAGAAGGTGGAGATTTCAAAACCCAAAAACGTTGCTTATGATCAATGTCTTTAAAAAGTACTCAGTCACTGAAAATACTAACCTTCCCATATTTTTACATATACCAGTGGGACATATTAATTGTTGGTATTAAAACAGAATAAATCATAATAACAAAAAAAAAATACCAACAATTTATGATAGATCGTATCTGCATAATACCTATTTCATTGAATTTTGTGCACATTTGCTATAGGTTGGTCCAAAAAGCTCTGGTACTGATAAATACCATAACCGCAATGGTGTTCAATTTGGTGATTATTTAAAAAATGAAGGGTTTATGATTTTTTTGAAATTATTTAATACTCAATACTTTATTACATTCCATATTGTGTGCATAGGTGGTATAAAATATTTTCAAGATCAATATGGACCCTGTCGGGCACAGTAAAGTTAGGAAAGAGGATGAAGGCTAAATTAAAATTATTCACGCAAGATAGCCCGCTTGTAAGGGCAATTGTAGCAAGAATATTGTCGGGATTTATAATTTAATACTAACATATGAATTAGAATATTGTTACTTAACTAATAAATCTTTGTGGTCTTATCGACCAATTGTTATTACTTACTATTAAAAAAAAAATTGTCGTTGTCGATCATCGTTTCTTATGGGATATGTAAATTAATTGATTTACTGTCTCTATGATTATTAACGATCGCAATTGCTGGTTTAAAGTTACGTAGTTTTTGTTGATTTTTAATTTAAAAAAGTAACGTATGTTCTACCAGTTTCCGGTAGCTTGCCACCTGTAAGAGCTTTTGAACAGTTATTAATTTTGTAAGCGTAACAATTTACCTACATAGGTTAAGAATACTGTAAACCTACATAGTTAAGAAAAAAGAAATATAAAAATAAGTTTAAAAACTGCAAAAGAGGAGTCAAAGCGTCTACTTCAGGTTGGGTTGGGGAAATATGTTCTTCCCTTGATGTATATCACCTTGTAGGTCTTTATACATAACCCACTATAACCCCAGGAAAAGGCACACCACCCTTTCGAATGTAGGCGTGGCTGCACACTGAATTCACAATAGCGGCTCAAAGCTATTGCTTCAATGTACAGTTCCACATCTGGTCATTGTTGACTGAGTAGACATGGACCCCACACACAATACGCGCAAAGTATCGTAGTGGTATTTCGCGCCAGGAAATATTTAATAGCGCGATTTAGGACGGCATTGTTCGGGAGGCGAGTGTTAAAGCAGCAACGTGTTTCGAGTTCGCGTCCCGTGGAGAGCAAATATTTTTGTGTTTGTGTTTATGTTTGCTTTTATCGTTTCTTGATTGTAATTATTTTTAATTCTTGCTATTTTAGTTGTTGCTTTTTGATGCTAAAATTAAAAAAAAAACTTCAAAAATTAGTATTTTTTCAACTATACAAAGCTGCTGAATAAATAGGTATTATATACGCTCTGAGATGCTGACGGGTATATTATGCCCGTGAGTATTTTAGAGATATAAACTAAAAACATAAGTTAAATAAAGTATAGTAGCTCGTAATGAGTACTCTGTGATTAGAGTAAGAGAAATTACTATGGTCGTAGGTGGAGGTAAAGTTCTGTGGTTGCAGCGTGGTCAAACTCAGTGGAGTCTTCAATGGGAACTGAAGTGCAGTGGTGACCACAGCTGTGAGATATTGATCTGTTTAATAATTACATTATATTGGCAGTTACAAGTTACTTCGCAGATATAGAGATCATTAAGAGCTTTATTGAAATAAAGTTATGCAGGTAACTATTTGCTTAGGACCTTAGGTAAATTCCTAATTTCTCCAAGACTATTGGAGGTTTTGCTTATACAACAATTTATAATAGTTATTTGTTATACAAGAGTCCAAAGTTGCTTTTTAACTACGTGCTCGATTTTGATGACCAAGCAAGCAAAGGATTCTAAAATTGAATCACGAGCGCAGCGAGTGAATCAAAAATTTGAAACCTGAGATAGCGAGAGAATTAAAAGAGCGCGAGATGAAAAATCTTTGCAGTCGAGTGTAACACGTAACTTTTCATCCCACCTCAGCGAGGAAATGACTAAATGCAAAAAAAGTACACCAAGGAGGTTCTGAGTCTGAGTAATTAAAAAAAAGTTGTAAGACAAATCTGGTGCCATGGAGGTAAAAGTAAATAGGTTTAATCATGTTTTGAATTCGTATGTGTTCTAAATTCAATATCTTTAACTCTCTAGAGAATAAAAACGACTTTTGCACTCAGATATCGACGTGCAAAAATACTCTTGCAGAGAGGAGGAAGTTCAATGTTCGGCTGAATGTAAATTTTTAATATCAAGAAGTTCGTTAATATTATATAACTTTGTAGCGACATCTATGGCGCCACATAAGAACTACGAAGAAAATACGAAATCCTGCATCGCACAATCAAAGCTCTCCGCGCGATTTGAACATATACGACAGCCTGGAATCATCCACCAGACCATAACACCTGTCTGGTCGGAGGATCCTCCCTTTTCAACGGAGATATGTGGGACTTTACTCTCTGTTCTGCATAAATATAACCTATATATTTAACCTCAATAATTATTATATGACATTGGTTTTTGCAAATTGTTTTGCTGGATATGGTTAATCTGCGTCTTCTTTTAGCACGTACAAAACCTGAATAAAACATTATTCTTGGATGTTACAGTAGGTACATTTAATATAATCGACTTAGTACTGACTTGGTATCAAAATTCATTATTATTAATACATAATTTATCAAATAAGTAGTCAATAAGTTTACCTAATACAATTATAAATCTTTTTTATTCAACAAGTCGTTAACAGAATTGTAAATTTTTTATAATAATTATGTAGTCAACTTAATTTTAAATATGCGTATGTGGTGTTCTTTTAAACTATGCGGAATTTTATTATATATGATTTAAGCAATCGGATCGAATCGGATCTTCCAGAGATTACCTCCTACAAACAAAAAAACATAAATTGTTGGTATTTTTTTTGTCATTATGATTTATTCCATTTTAATACCAACAATTAATACAACTTACTAGTACTCGTTAATACAATTTAATTCGCGAACGAATACCAACCACTTTAATTTGGTACAGTCTGCTCAGTCAAACCTAATCAAAAGAATATGACGCTAACTTTCCAAATTCATTCGAATATTTAATAGAGATAGAATAGTAAAGTAAACCATCATGCTATGTTTCTCCATGGAAAGTGAACTCGAAACCTGTGGCTGCTTTAAAAATCGCCTCCCGAACAATGCCGTCCTAAATCGCGCTATTAGTTTTCCTGGCATGAGACACCACTACGATACTTCGCGTAAATTGTGTGCCATGCCACAAAAGAAAGGTTGAAGTTGAAAAGTTGACTCCACAAATACAGCTAGATTCCTGGGAATCTGACTTGGAAACCTCATTCTGAGGATATGTGTAAAAAACTGAGTAAATTAGCTTATGCGTATCGCACAACGTAAGCAATACAACACTTCTAACAGCTTACCATGATTTGGTTGGATCAATATTAAGGTTCAGAGTGATATTCTGAGGCAACAGCAGTGAGAAGGTGGAGATTTCAAAACCTAAAAACGTAGCTTGTGATCAATGTCTTTAAAAAGTACTCAGTCACTGAAAATACTAACCTTCCCGTGTTTTTACATATACTAGTGAGACATATTAATTATTGGTATTAAAACGGAATAAATCATAATAACAAAAAAAAAATACCAACAATGTATGATAAATCGTATTTGATAAATGAATTTTGTGCACATTTGCTATAGGTTGGTCCAAAAAGGGTTTAGGCGCATTAGGGCTAATACTCATTTTGGCAACCGACTCCCAAATGGACTACTTCTCATTATGGCCACTTCTCATTTTGGCTACTTCTGATTAGGGCTACTTCTCACTTGGGCTACTTCTCACTTGGGCTACTTCTCATTAGGGCTATTACTCATTAGGGCTACTTCTCATTAGGGCTACTTCTCATTAGGGCTACTTCTCAAAATTTGGGAATGTTTATTGAAATAAGTACTGTCTTTATGTATATAAACATGTTTATTCATTCATAAGAGATCAATTACATTGACGACACGAACCAATGTAACAGGTAAGTATACAATATTATAAGTATTATTTCTTGTAATTACTTTAAAACTTGTGATTCGATGAAGGAACGCACCAAACGTGTAAAAAAATGTCGTTCTCTAGACATTCTGACACCATGTGGTCGTTATATGTTTCAATGGCGCCCGTTAACCGACAAGTTTAGGGAACAATAGAGCAAATTCAACCTTTCTCGCAGGTAAAAACATAGTAAGATGATTCACTTCACTTTGTAAAAATATTCCAATGAAGTGAATTTGGAAAGTTTTAGCATTATATTCATTTAATTACGTTTTACTGAGCTGACTGTACCAAATTTGGGTGGTTCGTATTTGGTATTTGTTCGCGAATTGAATTGTATAAATTAATACCAGTAAATCGTACTAATTGTTAGTATAAAAAAATACCAACAATTTATGATAATTTGTATCTGCATGTAACCTATTTGATTGAATTTTGCTTAAATCTACTATACAAGGTGCAGTTTTAAAACTGCACAATATTTCAGGAGGTTGTAATAAAACTCATAAATAATCATATAAAAATACGATACCTGGTCAATAATCAGTAAAACTTGTTATTTTTTTTTTTTAATTTTAACCGTTTTTCAGAATAACTCTCTAAATAAACTTCTTAAAAAAATACAGAATCACCCGTTGCGATTTATCGCACGCCGTGTCACTGTGTGTGTGAGTGCATCAACCTGTACGAGGCTCCGCCCACTTATTTTACGAAATGAATAATTTAACCTTAGATGTAGATCGAATTCGATGATCATAATGTACATTAATGTCTTAAATTTCGCTATTTAATTACTCGCTTTTAAGCATCATCACAATGTGAAAATCTTTTAAAAGTCACGTTGACGTCGCGTCGATAGGTACTTACGTATCAGCTGATGAATAAAATGTTAGGCCGAGATCAATAAACCTTATGAGGCGTCCGTGCCTCCGTCCGTAGGTATCATCGAGCGCGCGCGCTCGAGATTTAGATACGCAGTGGTACATGAACGTATCTACCAGACGCAGTCTGTCGGTAATGTCATTCTCAAGGTCAGTTTTCCGTAATAATTTCGTTTTTATTTGTAGATTAAATTGGTGGATGTGAAATTTCCCTTCGTACTTTTTAATGGGCTGAGGACCGACAAAAAACACTTCAAGATAATTTGTGCTAGTTACGTAGATAGGTAGGTTTTTAAGTGATTTATCTTGCCTGTTAGGTAGGTATTTTTACCGTAGTTAAAATTTTTAAATCAATTTATTTACACTAATCAAATTGATTCGGCTAACAACGTATTTACAAATGACTTTTTACGTACTTACTAATAAAATAAAATAAATACCTAAGCAGGTACTTATGTTACCTGGAGGTGTTGTTCAAACAGACAGCAGTCTAGCACGACGTTGCTGATTTTCTTTTAATTTCGTAGCACAAACACATTCGTTTTAAAGTGTCGAAAGCACTAATCACTAGTGATCACCTTTTCAAGTAACGTACTTGCCGACCGTAGTGAGGAAACCAAACCGTAGACCAGCATCCCGCGTGCTGGCCCGTGGCTCTCGCTTGAAGTATTCCAGGATATTTTCCTGCAAGGCGACAAGCAGGCCTTCGTTGCCGCGACCGTCAGCAAGCCGGGGAACGCCGAATCGTCGAAACTCGCGGAGTCTTTGCGTAGCAGCCAGTATTACCCTTTGAGATGGACGTTACGATGTTTCCACTGATAGCATACAAGCGGACTATCTCCACCAACTCTACATTGGAGTATTGGTCTGTCATCTTTCATCACTAGATACCGCAACCGTTAACCGAAGGCGCTGTGGGCGAATATTGCAAGCGCGTGTATGCACACGTCGGCGGCGTCAGTTACACTAAACATGATCGATTGATCGATGGCGCGGGGGCGTGGCTAGGGTGTGTCGTGCGGGAGATTATTGGTGCTTTACGTTGCGTGTATGTGTGTGAAAGCGCGGTTTAAATAATGGTGCGTTTGTGTGTGTGAAAGCGCGGTTATAAGGGAGGTATCAGACTAGCAGAGTTTATAAAAAAGGTAGTTCACACATACCGATTTCCATATATAAGAAAAAAAATACCTACTCATTTTATTATTGATTCGGGTCGAGAATCACTAACATAATTACCTCCTGAATTTTTTTGCACCTTTAAAACTGCACCTTGTATAATATATTAATAGGTATATGGGGATTTACCCAACTCTCAAAGAATATCACATCACGACTTAGATAGCCCATAGAAAATTTGTTCAAGCTGCAACAAAGCACTACTATCACCCATAGAGTAGGTAATAAAAATATGACCAAAATATAGAGCGGCAAATAAAATTCCTTCCGTCTCTTTCGAAATCGGAAAAAGTACGAATCGATTTTCTACTATTACTGTATTATGACCACGATTTATGAACCATGGACCTATATCGCAAGAAATTCGAAAGATTTTTATCTAAATTCGATTGTTGATCATCGTTTCTTGTGGGATCATGTAAATTAATTGTTTTACTGTCTCTATGATTAATAACGATCGCAATTGCTGGTTTAAAGTTACGTAGTTTTTGTTGATTTTTTATTTAAAAAATTACGTTTGTTCTACCAGTTTCTGTAGCTTGCCACATGTAAATATATGACAATACTTTATTATGCTTTTGAACAATTATTAATTTTGTAAGCGTAACAATTTACCGATGGATCCGAGATGCACAGGAAAGATTGTTGTGGCGATCCTTGGGGGAGACCTATGCCCAACAGTGGACGTATATCTGCTGAAATGATGATGATAATGATGGTGAACAATTTACCTACATAGGATAAGAATACTGTTACTAACCTAATATGACATTTGTAGTCTGTGTATGAAAGCAATTGTTTTTACTATCCCTTTTTACGTTTAAATGTAAAAAAAATATTTAAAAAACCGCAAAAGAGGAGTCAAAGCATCTACTACAGTATGGGTTAGGGAAATATGCTCTTCCCTTGATGTATATCAACTTTTCGGTCTTTATACATAACCCACTACACCCACGAAATGGCACACTACCTTTTCGTATGCAGGCGTGGCTGCACACTGAGTTCACAAAGCTCCCCAGCTTAAAAGCTATGGCTTCAATGTACAGTCCCACTTTTGACCATTGTTGACTGAGTAGACTCGGACTCCATACAATACGCGTGAAGTATCGTAGTAGTGTTTCGCTCCAGGAAAACTTTAATAGCGCGATTTAGGACGGCATTGTTCGGGAGGCGATTGTAAAAGCAGCCACGGGTTTTGAGTTCATTTCCCATGGAGAGAGAATATTTTTGTGTATTATTACGTTTGTGTTTGGTTTTGTAGTTTCTTGCTTGTAAATATTTACAATACATACTATTTTAGTTGTTGCTTTTTGATGCTTAAATTGAAAAAAATATCTCAGAAACTGGTATTTCTAGTGTTAACTTCACACAGCTGCCTATGTCTCATTAGATAGATAGATAGATTGATTCTTTATAGTACACCAAAAGTAAAAAAAATACACAAGAAACTTAAAATTAATAGGGTGTCACAATGGGCGGTCTTACCGCTAAAAGCGATTTTTTACAGACAACCTAACCTAGTAACGTAAATATTAAACCCGTCAGTATTTTAGATATATAAACTAAATAAATTACAGTAACTCGTTATAAATACTCTGTGAATACAATAAGAGTACGGTAACTCTTTTAGATTCCTAAGGTTGTGGGTAAAGGTCTGTGGTTGCAGCGTGGTCAAACTAAGTGGTGCCTTCATATCATATGAGAACCAAGCAAAATAGTGTCTCAGATAATCTTTCGAAGAATTTTGTATTTATTTTTTTACATTACATGTGGTCATTGAATGTTTGTTGTTCAAAAGGAAAGAGAACAGTAGAGTAAACATAACTTTTATCGTAGGTAAAAAACAGCACGATTTACTTTACTTATTCTACTCGTGTAAAAACATTCCAATGAAGTGAATTTGGAAAGTTAGCATTATATTCCTTTGACTAGGTTTGACTAAGCTGACTGTACCAAATTCGAGTGGTTGGTATCCGTTTGCGAATAAAATTATATTAATTAATACCAAAAAATCGTATTAATTGCTGGTATTAGAATGGAATAAATCATAATGACATAAGAAATACCAACAATTTATGATAAATCATATTTGCCTTATTACCTATTTGATTAAATATTGCGTAAATTTGCTATAGATTGGTCCAAAAAACTCGTACTGATAAATTAAATAACCCCCGTAGTGATGAATTTAGTAATTATTTAAACAGTGGAGAGTCTGTGATTTTTTTTTACATTATTTATGCAAGACAGCTCGCTAGTAAGGGCACTTGCGGCGTGTACATGGTCGGAATTTATAATTCAATACTAACATAGGACAAGAATATTGTTACTAAACAAATAAATAAAATCTTTGCGGTCTGTTTAAGAAACAAATTGTTGTTATTTATTAGAGAAAATTTGTACTTACTATTTCTTTTTACGATTAAATGATAAAAAATAAGTTAAAAGACTGCAAAAGTGGAGTCAAAGCATCTACTGCAGGATGAGTTGAGGAACATGTTCTTCCTATGATGTATATCAACTTTCGGTATTTATACATAACCCACTATACCCACGAAAAGGCACGCCATCTTTTCGTAAACAGTGCGCGGCTTCACACTGGGGTCGTAAATAGCTGCGATTCAAAGCTATTTCTTCAATGGTCTGTGGCTGGTTCACAGTCTCACATTTGACCATTACTGACTGAGTAGAATCGGACTCCACACAATATGCGCGAAGTATCGTAGTTGTGTCTTATGCCAGGAAAACTTTAATAGCGCGATTTAGGACGGCATTGTTCGGGAGGCGATTGTAAACGCAGCCACGGGTTTTGAGTTCGCCTCCCATGGAGAGAGAATATTTTTATGTTTTACTACGTTTGTGTTCGGTTTTGTTGGTTCTTACTTGTAAATATTTACAAAATATGCCTATTTTAGTTGTTGCTTTTTGGTGTTGAAATTATTAAAAAAATATTATTTATTTAAACTTCATGTACAGTAGTGGTACATAGGCGGACTAAATGCAACTAGGCGTTCACTACCGGTCAACCTTTGGGTTAAAAAAAACAACACTGTGGTAGGTTTGCACAATAAACAAATAACAGATAAGTACTTCAAATAGAAAAATATAAAATAAGTTGTTTACAATAATAAAATATATATTTATGCTAAAATAATAAACTAATAAATACTAAGAATAATATAGAAAAATCCCTCAGAAATTGGTATTTTTTAACTTTACACAGCTGCTTATGTCTCGATAGCGTAAATATTAAACCAGTCAGTATCTAAGAAATGTAAAAGGAAAAATAATTTAAATAAATAACAGGAGCTCGTTATGAATACTCTGTGAATACAGTTAGAGAAAGGTAGCTCTCTTAGATTGCTACCGTCGTAGGTAAAGGAAGGTCTGCGGTAGCAGCGTGGTCAAACTAAGTGGTGCCTTCAATGACAACCCGAGTGCTGATTACAGCTGTGAGATATTAATCTGTTTAATGATTCCATTATATATTCAGTTTTAAGCGGGTGTGGGTTCATTAAGGGCTTTATTGAAAGAAGGTTGTCCAAGTAACTACGAGTATTTGCTTAAGTATAATGTAGATACAGTTTATACGTACATTGTGGTATCAATTTCAACTTAACGAAAACCCAATTGAATTTCGAACGTTTCAAAGTTACTTGAAATTAAGCGAAAATACTTTCAATCCTCTTCTTTGCTTTTGTCTGAGTTAATACCTCTGTCATGCGCTTGAGCTGAGGCTTCCTCTCCACCGTTACTCCACCTTGCAGACTAATTGCTGGTCTGATTCAAATGGATTACTGACCGGATCGATATTTTTTTTATTTAAAGTAAACAGCTTGTTCCTGTAACCTTTGGGCCCAGCAGTCAGCACACACGCAGACTGACAGCATAACTTGTAATACACACTAGTAAGTACACCGAAACAAACTTAAGTGTAAAAGCATCTTGTAAAGTCCATACAGTAAACATGTATTGGTCAAATCACATGAGAACCAAGCAGAGTAGTGTCTCAGATGATCTTTTGAAAAATTTTGTATTTATTTTTTTACATTGAATGTTTGTTGTTCGAAAGGAACAATAGAGTAAACCCAACCTTTATCGCAGGTAGGGTAGGTAGGTAGAGTAGTGGTGGCCGAGTGGTAACCGCCCCGACTTACGAGTTGTAGGTCGCGGGTTCAAACCCAGCCAGGCGCATTACTTTGTGTAATTTATTTCATCATCACTGCTCTCAAAACGGTGAAGGAAAACATCGTGGGGAAACCGGCATGTCCTAGAACCAAAAATTCGAAGACATTGTGACATTCACCAACACGCACTGGGCCGGCGTGGTGGATTACGGCCCATTCCCTCTCCTAGAGAGGAGGCTTGAGTCGTAAAAAAAAGGCTAGTGATGATCGCAGGTAAAACATAGCATGGTGGTTTACTTTACTATTCTATCTCTATCGAATATTTGAATGAATTTGGAAAGTTCTTTTGATTAGGTTTGACTGAGCTGACTGTACCAAATTCCAGTGGTTGGTTTTCGTTCGCGAATTAAATTATATTAACAAATGCTAGTAAGTTGTATTAATTATTGGTATTAAAATGGAATAAATCATAATGACAAAAAATACCAACAATTTATGTTTTTTTGTTTGTAGTAGGTAATCTCTGGAAGTACTGGTCCGATTGCTAAAATTTTTTTACGGATAAAAAGCTGCTTTGATCCCGAGTGACATAGGTTCTATTTTATGTACGCGGGTGAAGTAGCGGGCAAAAGCTAGTTATTATTAAAGCAAATTTTTGCTATCCCTTTTTACGATTACAAGATAAAAAAGTTAAAAAGTGGAGTCAAAGCGTCTACTTCAGGTTGGGTTGGGGAAATTCTTCCCTTGATGTATATCAACTTGTAGGTCTTTATACATACCCCACTAAACCCACGAAAAGGCACACAACCATTTCGTATGCAGGCGTGGCTGCACACTGAGTTCACAAAGCTGGGGTCAAAGCAAGTCAAAGCATTGTTGACTGAGTAGACTAGGAATCCACACAATACGCGCCAAGTATCGTAGTGGTGTTTCGCGCCAGGAAAACTTTAATAGTGCGATTTAGGACGGCATTGTTCGGAAGGCGATTGTAAAAGTAGTCACGGGTTTCGAGTTCGCTTCCCATGGTGAGCAAATATTTTTGTGTTTAACTGCTTTCGTTTTTGTCGATTTTGTTTTGTTGTGTCCATTATTTCTTTCTTGCTTGTTTATTAATAATGATACTGAAGAAATATTAAAAACTTCATTGTTAATATTATATAACTTCAGATTATTTCTACGGATGTAAATTTCTATTGAATTTGACAATATAATAGAGACATATACTAAAAATTATGTATATTAAAGATTACAGTAGCTTGTAACTAATTAAAAATTAAAAAAGCACTTTAATAAAATGCATTAAAATTACAATATTTACTTAAATTATTTATCGTCAGCTTATCTACTGAATGAAATAGCCGCGAAGTAACTTAAAACTGACTATATAATCAGATCACTAAACAGATTAATATCACACCGCACTAAGTTTGACCACGCCGCAACCACAGATCCCACCAGATCAGAGACCTCTACCTACGACTACAGCAATCTAAGCTACCTTTCTCTTACTATATTCACAGAGTACTCATAACGAGCCATTGTAAATTATTCGAATTATTTTTTAGATTTATGTCTCTGACTAAGCAGCTGTGTGAAGTTAAAAAATACCAATTTCTAAAGTATTTTTTAATTTTAGCATCAAAAAGCAACAACTAAAATAGTATGTACTTATTGTAAATATACAAGCAAGAAACTACAAAACCAAACACAAACGTAATAAAACACAAAAATATTCGTCTCCATGGGAAGTGAACTCAAAACTCGTGGCCGCCGTTTCGAGTTCATGCCGTCCTAAATCGCGCTATTAGTTTTCCTGGCATGAGACACCACTACGATACTTCGCGTACCTAAATTGTGTGGAGTCCGATTCTACTCAGTCAGCAATGGTCAAAAGTGAGACTGTGAATCAGTCACAGATCATTGAAGAAATAGCTTTGAACCGCAGCTATTACGACCACAGTGTGCAGCCGCGCACTGTTTACGAAAAAATGGCGTGCCTTTTCGTGGGTTTAATGGGTCATGTATAAAGACCGAAAGTTGATGAGGAAGAACATATTTCCTCAACTCATCCTGCAGTAGATGCTTTGACTCCACTTTTGCAGTTTTAATAATTTATTATTTATCATTTAATCGTTAAAAGTGAATGTAAAAAATTACTTTAATAATAAAAACAATTTATTTCATAATATAATCACTATTAGGTTAGTTACCTTATTCTTATCCTAAGTAAGTACTAAATTATAAATCCCGACAGTATACATGCCACAAAAGAAAGGTTGAAGTTGAAAAGTTGATTCCACAAATGCAGCTAGATTCCTGGGAATCAGACTTGGAAACCCCATTCTGAGGATGTTTGTAAAAAACTGAGTAAATTAGCTTATGCGTATCGCACAACATAAGCAAAACAACACTTCTAACAGCTGACCATGGTTTGGTTGCATCAATATTGAGGTTCGGAGTGATATTCTGAGGCAACAGCAGTGAGAAGGTGGAGATTTCAAAACCCAAAAACGTTGCTTATGATCAATGTCTTTAAAAAGTACTCAGTCACTGAAAATACTAACCTTCCCGTATTTTTACATATACCAGTGAGACATGTTAATTGTTGGTATTAAAACGGAATAAATCATAATAACAAAAAAAATACCAACAATTTATGATAAATCGTATCTGCATGATACCTATTTCATTGAATTTTGTGCACATCTGCTATAGGTTGTTCCAAAAAGCTCTGGTACTGATAAATACCATAACCGCAATAGTGTTGAATTTGGTGATTATTTAAACAATGAAGGGTTTATGATTTTTTTTTTAAATTATTTAATACTCAATACTTTATTACATTCCATATTGTGTGCATAGGTGGTATAAAATGTTTTCAAGATCAATATGGACCCTGTCAGGCACAGTAAAGTTAGGAGAGAGGATGAAGGCTAAATTACAATTATTTACGTAAGATAACCCGCTTCTAAGGGCAATTGTAGCAAGAATATTGTCGAGATTTATAATTCAATACTAACATATGAATTAGAATATTGTTAGTTAACTAATAAATCTTTGTCGTCTCATCGACTAATCGTTATTTAGTAATTAAAGAAATTTTGTCGTTGCCGATCATCGTTTCTTATGGGATCATGTAAATTAATTGTTTTACTGTCTCTATGACTATTAACGATCACAATTGCTGGTTTAAAGTTACGTAGTTTTTGTTGATTTTTAATTTAAAAAGTTACGTATGTTTTACCAGTTTCCGGTAGCTTGCCACCTGTAAGAGCTTTTGAATCAAAAGCTCTTACAGGTGGCAACCTGCAGTTACCTGCATAACTTTATTTCAATAAAGCTCTTAATGATCTCTATATCTGCGAAGTAACTTGTAACTGCCAATATAATGTAATTATTAAACAGATCAATATCTCACAGCTGTGGTCACCACTGCACTTCAGTTCCCATTGAAGGCTCCACTGAGTTTGACCACGCTGCAGCCACAGAACTTTACCTCCACCTACGACCATAGTAATATCTCTTACTCTAATCACAGAGTACTCATTACGAGCTACTATACTTTATTTAACTTATTTTTTTAGTTTATATCTCTGAAATACTGACGGGCATAATATACCCGTCAGCATCTCAGAGCGTATATAATACCTATTTATTCAGCAGCTTTGTGAAGTTAAAAAATACCAATTTCCGAAGTTTTTTTTTTTAATTTTAGCATCAAAAAGCAACAACTAAAATAGCAAGAATTAAAAATAATTACAATCAAGAAAGGACAAAAGCAAACATAAACGCAGTCAAACACAAAAATATTTGCTCTCCACGGGACGCGAACTCGAAACACGTTGCTGCTTTTACACTCGCCTCCCGAACAATGCCGTCCTAAGTCGCGCTATTAAAGATTTTCTGGCGCGAAACACTACTACGATACTTGGCGCGTATTGTGTGTGGGGTCCAAGTCTACTCAGTCAACAATGGCCAGATGTGGAACTGTACATTGAAGCAATAGCTTTGAGCCGCTATTGTGAATTCAGTGTTTAGCCACGCCTACATTCGAAAAGGTGGTGTGCCTTTTCCTGGGGTTAGTGGGTTATGTATAAAGACCTATAGGTTGATACACATCAAGGGAAGAACATCTTTCCCCAACCCAACCTGAAGTAGACGCTTTGACTCCTTTTTTGCAGTTTTTAAACTTATTTATTATCTTTTTTTTTTTTTTTAAATTTTCTTTAATAATAATAACAGTTGCTTTCATACACAGACTACAAAGCCCTATTAGGTTAGTAACAGTATTCTTAACCTATGTAGGTAAATTGTTACGCTTACAAAATTAATAATTGTTCAAAAGGGACTCAAACTGTAACCGTAATAATGTGTTTTAACTCTGTTTTTTAAAACAGTTATAACAGAAAAACACTTTTAAATGTAACAGATACAATAATGTTACCGAATGAAACTGTAACCTTTTATATGTGTTAAGAAGTGCTACCGAATCAAACTGTAACCTGTTATATGTGTTAATATGTGTAACTGAAATAATTGCACAGTACCATAAATAAGTAAATTGTAACTTTGGCAACGCTGTGTTTACCTGTTACACTTATTAACACTGTTAACACTTTTATATCTATTACAGATAATGTTACGGTTACACTTTTTTAAGTGTTTTGGGTTAACACATTGAAAACACATATAAAAGTTTCCGGTAGCTTGCCACCTGTAAGAGCTTTTGAATCAAAAGCTCTTACAGGTGGCAAGCTACCGGAAACTGATAAAACCAGGGACTTAAAAACACCTTCATAAAGGTTACAGAATTATAAGTGTTACATGTTGAATGTGTAACAGAATCAAAAATGTAACACTTATATATGTGTTTTCAATGTGTTAACCCAAAACACTTAAAAAAGTGTAACCGTAACATATCTGTAACAGATATAAAAGTGTTAACAGTGTTAATAAGTGTAACAGGTAAACACAGCGTTGCCAAAGTTACAATTTACTTATTTATGGTACTGTGCAATTATTTCAGTTACACATATTAACACTTATTAACACATATAACAGGTTACAGTTTGATTCGGTAGCACTTCTTAACACATATAAAAGGTTACATTTTCATTCGGTAACGTTATTGTATCTGTTACATTTAAAAGTGTTTTCCTGTTATAACTGTTTTAAAAAACAGAGTTAAAACACATTATTACGGTTACAGTTTGAGTCCCTTTTGAACAATTATTAATTTTGTAAGCGTAACAATTTACCTACATAGGTTAAGAATACTGTTACTAACCTAATAGAGCTTTGTAGTCTGTGTTCGAAAGCAATTGTTATTATTATTAAAGAAAATTAAAAAAAATAAAAATAAAAAATAAGTTCAAAAACTGCAAAAAAGGAGTCAAAGCGTCTACTTCAGGTTGGGTTGGGGAAAAATGTTCTTCCCTTGATGTGTATCAACCTATATGTCTTTATACATAACCCACTAACCCCAGGAAAAGGCACACCACCTTTTCGAATGTAGGCGTGGCTGTACACTGAATTCACAATAGCGGCTCAAAGCTATTGCTTCAATGTACAGTTCCACATCTGGCCATTGTTGACTGAGTAGACTTGGACCCCACACATAATACGCGCAAAGTATCGTAGTGGTGTTTCGCGCCAGGAAATCTTTAATAGCGCTGTTTAGGACGGCGTTGTTCGGGAGGCGATTGTAAAAGCAGCCACGGGTTTCGAGTTCGCGTCCCGTGGAGAGCAAATATTTTTGTGTTTGACTGCGTTTATGTTTGCTTTTGTCGTTTCTTGACTGTAATTATTTTAATTCTTGCTATTTTAGTTGTTGCTTTTTGATGCTAAAATTAAAAAAAAAAACTTCGTAAATTGGTATTTTTTAACTTCACAAAGCTGCTGAATAAATAGGTATTATATATGCTCTGAGATGCTGACGGGTATATTATCCCGTCAGTATTTCAGAGATATAAACTAAAAAAATAAGATAAATAAAGTAAGGTAGCTCGTAATGAGTACTCTGTGATTAGAGTACTTAAGAGAAATTACTATGGTCGTAGGTGGAGGTAAAGTTCTGTGGCTGCAGCGTGGTCAAACTCAGTGGAGCCTTTAATGAGAACTGAAGTGCAGTGGTGACCACAGCTGTGAGATATTGATCTGTTTAATAATTACATAATATTGGCAGTTACAAGTTACTTCGCAGATATTAGATCATTAAGAGCTTTATTGAAATAAAGTTATGCAGGTAACTATTTGCTTAGGACCTTAGGTTAATTCCTAATTTCTCCAAGACTATTGGAGGTTTTGCTATCAATATATAATAGTTATTTGTTATACAAGAGTGCAAAGTTGTTTTTTAACCACGTGCTCGATTTTGATGACCAAGCAAGCAAAGGATTCTAAATTGAATCACGAGCACAGCGAGTGAATCAAAAATTTGAATCCTGAGCGTTAGCGAGAGAATCAAAAGAGCACGAGATGAAAAATCTTTGCAGTCGAGTGTAACACGTAACTTTTCATCCCACCTCAGCGAGGAAATGACTAAATGCAAAAAAAGTACACCAAGGAGGTCCTTAGTCTGAGTAATTAAAAAAAAGTTGTAAGACAAATCTGGTGCCAGGTTTAATGATTTTTTTTTTTTTTATAATTGATAGGCTCGCGTTTGACCACAATCTCACCTTATGGTAAGCGATGATGTGGCTGACGATGGAGCACGCTTGCCTAGAAGCAATCTATTCACTCTTGACTTAAAGACCCCTAGGTTATAGCTATCAGGAAACACAGACTCCGGCAGGGAATTCCATTCCTTAGCTGTACGCATAATGAATGTACTCCCAAAACGCTTTGTACGTATAGGTGGGATGTCCACCATGTACCGTGATGATGTTTTGAATTCATATATGTTCTAAATTCAATTTACTTTATTTCTCTAGAGAATAAAAACGGCTTTTGCACTCAGATATCGACGTGCAAAAATACTCTTTCCGAGAGGAGGAGGTTCTATGTTCGGCTGAATGTATATTTTTAATATCAAGAAGATCGTTAATATTATATAACTTTGTAGCGACATCTATGGCGCCACATAAGAACTACGAAGAAAATACGAAATCCTGCATCGCACAATCAAAGCTCTCCGCGCGATTTGAACATATACGACAGCCTGAAATCATCCACCAGACCATAACACCTGTCTGGTCGGAGGATCCTCCCTTTTCAACGGAGGTATGTGGGACTTTACTCTCTGTTCTGCATAAATATATGCTATATATTTAACCTCAATTATTATATGACATTGGTTTTTGCAAATTGTTTTGCTGGATATGGTTAATCTGCGTCTTCTTTTAGCACGTACAAAACCTGAATAAAAATTTTTTCTTGGATATTACAGTAGGTACATTTAATATTATCGACTTAGTACTGACTTGGTATCAAAATTCATTTGTCAAATAAGTAGTCAATAAGTGTACCTAATACAATTATAAATCTTTTTTATTCAACAAGTCATTAACAGAATTGTAAATTTTTTATAATAATTATGTAGTCAACTTAATTTTAAATATGCGTATGTGGTGTTCTTTTAAACCATGCGGAATTTTATTATATATGATAGGGCCCATTGATATTATTACTCTTTCTTAATAGTGAAGTTTTGTATTTTCCCGTATGTAATCGATTATTATATTGTAGTCTCATAGAACTTGAGCTTAATGTTTTGCTAGCTAGAGTTGGAAATAATTTTAAATTCGACCTAACAAAAATGGACACTTCCAATATGTAAAAACACGAGAAGTTTAGTATTTTTAGTGACCTAAATATAGAATCGAAGCTTTCAGTACTTTTTAAATTTGACATTGATCTTATGCATCGTTTTTGGGTTTTGGATATTCTGAGACAACTGCAGTGAGAGGGAGGAGATCCTCTCACTGCAGTTGCCTAAGGATGAGTTGAGGAAATATGTTCTTTTTTTTTTTTATGGTGGGAAAAAATCATGCATTGACATCCCCCGCCCTTGGGCGGAGCGGGAGATAGTGTCAGACTCTTACTGACTAAAAGACCCACCCCGTTCATTCTAGCCTTCATACCGGGGCTCGAGCGCCCTTTCGGATAACCCTGGCCCCAGTAGGCTTCGACCCGGCTGGGTCCCTGCTGTTGCTGACAACTCCTTGAGGCGCGCGGGAACAGTGCGCGCCGTCGACGACTTGGGCTTGGTCCGGACAGTTAACGGACGGCCGGACAGTGAGCTACCCATTGCTCACTGTCCGCAAGCCCGCGTCTACGTTGGCCGGAAATCGGGATCAGAATCCCGGCGACGGCGGCGGCGATAACGCCGTTGCCTTATGCGTTCGGCCTCCTCCTTTGCGAGCATTACTGCTTCGCAGAAGTCGGCGACCGCCTGCCACTTCTCCTCGCTCCGGACCATGGCCTCAACCAAGGCCCGGCGCGAGAGGTCTCCGCCGCCGATCGCCCCCACGAGGGCACGGCGATGCTCCGGAAATATGTTCTTCCTATGATCTAAATCAACTTTCGGTCTTTATACATAACCCACTATACCCACGAAAAGGCACGCCATCTTTTCGTAAACAGTGCGCGGCTGCACACTGGGGTCGTAATAGCTGCGGTTCAAAGCTATTCCTTCTATGATCTGTAACTGATTCACAGTCTCACTTTTGGCCATTGCTGACTGAGTAGAATCGGACTCCACACAAATTACGCGAAGTATCGTAGTGGTGTCTCATGCCAGGAAAACTAATAGCGCGATTTAGGACGGCATTGTTCGGGAGGCGATTTTTAATGCAGCCACAGGTTTCGAGTTCACTTTCCATGGAGAAACATAGCATGATGGTTTACTTTACTATTCTATCTCTATTAAATATTTGAATGAATTTGGAAAGTTAGCATCATATTCTTTTGATTAGGTTTGACTGAGCAGACTGTACCAAATTAAAGTGGTTGGTATTCGTTCGCGAATTAAATTGTATTAACGAGTACTAGTAAGTTGTATTAATTGTTGGTATTAAAATGGAATAAATCATAATGACAAAAAAAATACCAACAATTTATGTTTTTTTGTTTGTAGGAGGTAATCTCTGGAAGATCCGATTCGATCCGATTGCTTAAATTTTTCTACGGATAAAAAGCTGCTTTGATCCCGAGTGACATAGGCTATATTTTATGTACGCGGGTGAAGTAGCGGGTAAAAGCTAGTTATTATTAAAGCAAATTTTTGCCATCCCCTTTTACGATTAAAAGATAAAAAAGTTAAAAAGTGGAGTCAAAGCGTCTACTTCAGGTTGGGTTGGGGAAATTCTTCCCTTGATGTATATCAACTTGTAGGTCTTTATACATAACCCACTAAACCCACGAAAAGACACACCACCTTTTCGTATGCAGGCGTGGCTGCACACTGAGTTCACAAAGCTGGGGTCAAAGCTATTGCTTCAATGTACAGTCCCACTTTTGACCATTGTTGACTGAGTAGACTAGGACTCCACACAAAACGCGCAAAGTATCGTAGTGGTGTATTGCGTTAGGAAAATTTTAATAGCGCGATTTAGGACGGCATTGTTTGGAAGGCGATTGTAAAAGTAGTCACGGGTTTCGAGTTCGCTTCCCATGGTGAGTAAATATTTTTGTGTTTAACTGCTTCCGTTTTTGCCGATTTTGTTTTGTTGTGTCAATTCAATTCAATTCAATTCATTTATTCAAGAACAATTTGTATTGTGTTTGAAATTACTTAAAACTACATTAATTACAATTATAAATACAATTAATTATAAAAAATAACAAAATAAAATAAAATTTAATGTCACTACAATTACTTACATTATTACTACTACTCAGTCTCAAATTAATTATTATCATATATATTTTAAATTGTTGATATGTCATCGTCCACCGAATAAAGACATTTCTCCAAAAGGAAAGCTTTGAGCTTTGACTTAAACGAGCTCGTGTAAATTATACTCTTCAAGACCAAGGGCAACCTGTTAAAAATTCGCACTGCTTGATATTGAGGACTATGTTGAACAATATTAAGTTGAGGTATTATTTTATTTTTAAAATCTTTCCTACGCGTACTTTCCCTTAACTGTCTCTCCTCATTTGTTTCATAGCTATGTAGGTATTTCTTAAAATTCACCAATAACACTAAAATATAAAGGCTTGGCACAGTAAGAATTTTTAAATTTATAAAGTGTGGCCGACAGCTCTCTCTTTGTGATATTCGGACCATAGTTCTTATAGCTCTTTTCTGGAGTACGAAGGCTCTCTGGCAGTTATATTTGAAACTGTTCCCCCAAAACTGGACACTATATCTTAACCTTGACTCTATTAGAGCGTAGTATACCATTTTAAGGTGTTTTATGTCTATTTCATCCCTTAGAGTACGTAAGGCATAACACGCTGAGGAAATATACGAATCAATGGCTTGCAATTCCCTTTTCCAATTTAAAAATTTGTCCATGTAAACTCCTAAAAACTTTACCTCATTCACTATGTCAATTTTAATTTCATTAAGTGTGATCGTCATGTTGTCTTTATTTCGAGCTGTTGTACTAAATAACATTACTTTGGTTTTTTCAATGTTTATTATGAGCTTATTACTCTCAAACCAAGAACTAAAAACTGATAATACTGCATTAACTTTAGCAGAAAGCTCATCTATGTCGTTAGCTTCAACTATTGCATTAGTATCGTCGGCAAAAACTGTCAGTTGTGTATCAGGAAATATTGAGTTAATGTAATTAATGAGATCATTTGTAAATAATATGAATAAAATAGGTCCTAGTATTGATCCTTGGGGTACGCCCGCCTCTATACATTGTATGGATGACTTATAGTTTGTGATATTACCATTAGTTTGCGTATTATTAATATCTACATACATTTTTCTGTTCTTCAAATATGAAGAGAAAAGTTGTAAAATATTGCCTCTCACGCCATAATGTTCCAATTTAGCAATGAGTAAGTTGTGATCGATTGTATCAAAGGCCGAGCTTAAATCAATGAAAATGCCAGCTACCCTCATTTTCCTGTTCAATTTACTAATTATATCTTCAACCAATGTATATATAGCATCTCCTGTGCCGACATTTTTTTGGTAACCAAATTGTCTCAAGTGCAAAACCTTATTCAAATTTAGATGAAGCATAAGTCTACTCTTAATTATTTTTTCAAAAATTTTGGAAAGGATGGGAAGCAAAGAGATAGGCCTATAGTTTTTCGGATCTGTTTTAGAGCCTTTTTTGTGCAGTGGGACAATTTTTGCAATTTTTAACTGTTCTGGAAATATACCTTCTGAAATACACTTATTGAAAAAAGTTGCCAGAGGTTCAGCTAATATATCTACATTTTCTTTAACCACTGCTATTGGAATATCGTCATAGCCACAAGATTTCTTATTTTTCATACTATTAACCATCTTTACAATTTCATTTGGAGTCCATATTGTTTCTTTGCTTTAATGAATAATGAAACTGAAGAAATATTTAAAAACTTCATTGTTAATATTATTTAGCTTCAGTTTGTTTCTAAGGACGTAAATTTCTATTGAATTTGATAATATCATAGAGGCATAAACTAAAAATTATGTGTATTAAAGATTACAGTAGCTTAAAACTAATTAAAAATTTAAAAAAGCACTTTAATAAAAATATTTAAATTAAAATGTGTACTTAAATTATTTATCGTCAGCTTATCTACTGAAAGAAATTGGCGAAACGTTATCTTTTGTTTAAAAAAGTTATTGTACAAACAAAACCATTGCGTTTTGTTCACAGCAATATCCTCAAAATTGATGATAAACAATAACTGTATGGTAAGTTTTCGTTGACTTGAAATTGATACGTATAAAATGTAACTACATTTCACTTTAGCAAATAGTTAATGTATTACTTTCTTTCAATACAGCCCTTAATGAGCTCATAGCCGCGAAGTAACTTAAAACTGAGTCTATAATCAGATCATAAAACAGATTAATATCACACCGCATTAAGTTTGACCACGACGCAACCACAGATCTTTACCTCTAACTACGACTACAGCAATCTAAGCTACCTTTCTCTTACTATATTCACAGAGTATTCATAACGAGCTATTGTAAATTATTCGAATTATTTTTAAATTTATGTATCTAACTAAGCAGCTGTGTGAAGTTAAAAAATACCAATTTCTAAAGTATTTTTTAGCATCAAAAAGCAACAACTAAAATAGTATGTATTGTAAATATTTACAAGCAAAAAAACTATAAAACCAAACACAAACGTAATAACACACAAAAATATTCGTCTCCATGGGAAGTGAACTCGAAACCCGTGGCTGCTTTAAAAATCGCATCTCAAACAATGACTAAATCGCGCTATTAGTTTTCCTGGCATGAGACACCACTACGATACTTCGCGTAAATTGTGTGGAGTCCGATTCTACTCAGTCAGCAATGGTCAAAAGTGAGACTGTGAATCAGCCACAGATCATTGAAGAAATAGCTTTGAACCACAGCTATTTACGACCCCAGTGAGCAGCCGCGCACTGTTTACGAAAAGATGGCGTGCCTTTTCGTGGGTATAGTGAGTAATGTATAAAGACCGAAAGTTGATATATATCATAGGAAGAACATATTTCCTTAACTCATCCTGCAGTAGATGCTTTGACTCCACTTTTGCAGTTTTTTAACTTATTTTTTATCATTTAATCGTAAAAAGGGATTTTAAAAATTTATTTTAATAATAATAACAATTTATACCATAAAGAGACTTTTAAGACCTATCAGGTTAGTTACGTAATTACTAAATTATAAATCCCGACAGTATACATGCCACAAAAGAAAGGTTGAAGTTGAAAAGTTGACTCCACAAATACAGCTAGATTCCTGGGAATCTGACTTGGAAACCTCATTCTGAGGATATGTGTAAAAAACTGAGTAAATTAGCTTATGCGTATCGCACAACGTAAGCAATACAACACTTCTAACAGCTTACCATGGTTTGGTTGGATCAATATTGAGGTTCGGAGTGATATTCTGAGGCAACAGCAGTGAGAAGGTGGAGATTTCAAAACCTAAAAACGTAGCTTGTGATCAATGTCTTTAAAAAGTACTCAGTCACTGAAAATACTAACCTTCTCGTGTTTTTACATATACTAGTGAGACATATTAATTATTGGTATTAAAACGGAATAAATCATAATAACAAAAAAATCATACCAACAATTTATGATAAATCGTATTTGATAAATGAATTTTGTGCACATTTGCTATAGGTTGGTCCAAAAAGGGTTTAGGCGCATTATGGCTAATACTCATTTTGGCAACCGACTCCCAAATGGACTACTTCTCATTATGGCCACTTCTCATTTTGGCTACTTCTGATTAGGGCTACTTCTCACTTGGGCTACTTCTCACTTGGGCTACTTCTCATTAGGGCTACTTCTCAAAATTTGGGAATGTTTATTGAAATAAGTACTGTCTTTATGTATATAAACATGTTTATTCATTCATAAGAGATCAATTACATTGACGACACGAACCAATGTAATAGGTAAGTATACAATATTACAAGTATTACTTCTTGTAATTACTTTAAAACTTGTGATTCGATGAAGGAACGGACCAAACGTGTAAAAAAATGTCGTTCTCTAGACATTGTGACACCATGTGGTCGTTATAAATGTTTCAATGGCGCCCGTTAACCGCCAAGTTTAGGGAACAATAGAACAAATTCAACCTTTCTCGCAGGTAAAAACATAGTAAGATGATTAACTTCACTTTGTAAAAATATTCCAATGAAGTGAATTAGGAAAGTTTTAGCATTATATTCATTTAATTACGTTTTACTGAGCTGACTGTACCAAATTTGGGTGGTTCGTATTTGGTATTTGTTCGCGAATTGAATTGTATAAATTAATACCAGTAAATCGTACTAATTGTTAGTATAAAAAAATACCAACAATTTATGATAAATTGTATCTGCATGTAACCTATTTGATTGAATTTTGCTTAAATCTACTATATAATATATTAATAGGTATATGGGGATTTACCCAACTCTCAAAGAATATCACATCACGACTTAGATAGCCCATAGAAAATTTGTTCAAGCTGCAACAAAGCACTACTATCACCCATAGAGTAGGTAATAAAAATATGACCAAAATATAGAGCGGCAAATAAAATTCCTTCCGTCTCTTTCGAAATCGGAAAAAGTACGAATCGATTTTCTACTATTACTGTATTATGACCACGATTTATGAACCATGGACCCATATCGCAAGAAATTCGAAAGATTTTTATCTAAATTCGATTGTTGATCATCGTTTCTTGTGGGATCATGTAAATTAATTGTTTTACTGTCTCTATGATTAATAACGATCGCAATTGCTGGTTTAAAGTTACGTAGTTTTTGTTGATTTTTTATTTAAAAAATTACGTTTGTTCTACCAGTTTCTGTAGCTTGCCATATATAAAAATATGACAATATTTTATTATGCTTTTGAACAATTATTAATTTTGTAAGCGTAACAATTTACCGATGGATCCGAGATGCACAGGAAAGTTTGTTGTGGCGATCCTTGGGGGAGACCTATGCCCAACAGTGGACGTATATCTGCTGAAATGATGATGATAATGATGGTGAGCAATTTACCTACATAGGATAAGAATACTGTTACTAACCTAATATGACATTTGTAGTCTGTGTATGAAAGCAATTGTTTTTACTATCCCTTTTTACGTTTAAATGTAAAAAAAATATTTAAAAAACCGCAAAATAGGAGTCAAAGCATCTACTACAGTATGGGTTAGGGAAATATGCTCTTCCCTTGATGTATATCAACGTTTCGGTCTTTATACATAACCCACTACACCCACGAAATGGCACACTACCTTTTCGTATGCAGGCGTGGCTGCACACTGAGTTCACAAAGCTCCCCAGCTTAAAAGCTATGGCTTCAATGTACAGTCCCACTTTTGACCATTGTTGACTGAGTAGACTCGGACTCCATACAATACGCGTGAAGTATCGTAGTAGTGTTTCGCTCCAGGAAAACTTTAATAGCGCGATTTAGGACGGCATTGTTCGGGAGGCGATTGTAAAAGCAGCCACGGGTTTTGAGTTCATTTCCCATGGAGAGAGAATATTTTTGTGTATTATTACGTTTGTGTTTGGTTTTGTAGTTTCTTGCTTGTAAATATTTACAATACATACTATTTTAGTTGTTGCTTTTTGATGCTTAAATTGAAAAAAATACCTCAGAAACTGGTATTTCTAGTGTTAACTTCACACAGCTGCCTATGTCTCATTAGATAGATAGATAGATTGATTCTTTATAGTACACCAAAAGTAAAAAAAATACACAAGAAACATAAAATTAATAGGGTGTCACAATGGGCGGTCTTACCGCTAAAAGCGATTTTTTACAGACAACCTAACCTAGTAACGTAAATATTAAACCCGTCAGTATTTTAGATATATAAACTAAATAAATAATTTTAATAAATTACAGTAACTCGTTATAAATACTCTGTGAATACAATAAGAGTACGGTAACTCTTTTAGATTCCTAAGGTTGTGGGTAAAGGTCTGTGGTTGCAGCGTGGTCAAACTAAGTGGTGCCTTCAAATCATATGAGAACCAAGCAAAATAGTGTCTCAGATAATCTTTCAAAGAATTTTGTATTTATTTTTTTACATTACATGTGGTCATTGAATGTTTGTTGTTCAAAAGGAGAGAGAACAGTAGAGTAAACATAACTTTTATCGTAGGTAAAAAACAGCACGATTTACTTTACTTATTCTACTCGTGTAAAAACATTCGAATGAAGTGAATTTGAAAAGTTAGCATTATATTCCTTTGACTAGGTTTGACTAAGCTGACTGTACCAAATTCGAGTGGTTGGTAGAGTCTGTGCGGAAAGTAAACCGTCGTGGGATTTGAGGGCGCTGCTGTAGATAAATATCGTTTTTGTTATGTAAGCAACATTGTGACGTCATTATAGTGCGACTGTTAAATCTTGATATTTTGAAACTATGTTAGACTAACTTCTTCCAGCGGCTTCACCCTATAATAAAAATTATCCTATTGGCTGTATTTGCTCACCTAATGAAACTACAAAATTATAGCTTATGTGCTATATTATTGCAATGTTTATGATTAAGTTCATCTGTCTAGTAGTTTTTGCGCGACACATCCATAAATACGAGTACCTCCATCCATCTTCACAAACTTTCGCATTTATAATATTAGTAGCCTATTTATTGAACTTGCTCACGTGATGAAACTTAGCAAAAATATAGGTTATATAGGTTAGGGTTTGACTGGCCTGTTGGTCTAGTGGTTAGTGACCCTGACTGCTATGCCGGAGGTTGTGGGTTCGATTCCCACCCAGGACAAATTTTTGTGTGATGAGCATGATCATTTGTTCTGTCTGGGTGTAATTTATCTATAGTATGTATGTATTTCGAAATATATAAGTATGTTTATCGGTTGTCTAGTACTCATAACACAAGCTCTGCTTAGTTTGAGGCTAGACGTCTTTGTGTGATAGTTGTGGAATATGTTATTATGTTATGTTGTTATAAGCTATATTATTGCAACGTTTATCATTAAATTCATCCGTATAAAAGTTTTTGCGTAATCAGTAACAAACCGTTAATTGTGGCGACATCTGGGGGAGGCCTATGTCGAACAGTGGACGTCTTTCGATTGTAATGATGATGAACATTTTAATGCAAACGATGTGACAAATGCGTGAAGAAATTACTGCTGTACTGCCTATCTAGGTAGGTTCCACCAACGACCACTTACCCAGTTCCAACGAAAATGGTTCTATCACTTTGACTGGGATCGGTTTATTATCACTGACTGGAATATTGTAGCTAACAGCAAGTTTATGTTTATCCTAGTTTAATATAAAGGTAAAAGTGGGACACACTACCACTTCTTTTAATATAAAGGTAAAAGTGGGACACACTACCACTTTCTCGTTGTCGTCCTCAGTACATTTTTCCCTTTTGCTAATCAATTAAAAATAGGGTAGTAATAAAAGCTCCGACAAAAAAAGAAGAATTGTCCTTACTCAAAATATTAAATCTACTGCCTAAAATACTAACTTTCCGACTACTTTTGTCCGAATAAAAATGACGAAACGACCGAATGAGATACTGAAATCTTCGAAAAATAAACATGACTGTCTATTGCTATAATAGACCAGGGTAGAAGCCTTTAAAAATAATAAAAAGTGAAAAAAAATAATAGTAGGATGAAACCCATTAGAAAAGGAGGAGAATATTATAAAAATGATAGGAAAAATAATTTACGGGCGATCTGAGGTCGGGAAGGGGATGGGGTGAGTTTTTAAGGGTAAAAAACGGTTTTTCTCGATTTCCGGCAAAACTAAAAGTCCTATGGAAAAAAGTCAAATGGCAAAGTTGTAGGTAATAAAAAGATCTAAAACTTTTGTATTTACACTTTTTTCACATAACCTCAAAATGTATGTGAAAAATTCAAAAAACCAAGTTTTTGGTTTTTTAATTTTATCTTTTTCAAAAAAAATTTTTAATTCATGAAATTTGGTGAAAACTTACCTTTTTATGTCCCAAATACGCTGTAATTTATTTGAGTAGAAATATTTATTTTGTTCACATTATTTTGAATTAATATCGAAAAAGCACCCCAATTTTCAATCGAAAATTCACCCGTCAAAATGTCGGCTTTTTTCAAAAAGTTGGTATGTTTTCTGTTCGTTGAAATCTCTACTTTCCGATGGTGAAAAATAATATATATATTACCATAGTAAATCTTCTCAGAAAATGCAAAAAATCGAATAAAACTCGAATTCAATTTTTTTTTTAATTATTATATACAATTTTGAGCTATTTATTAAAATTTACACTTTAATTACTCGAAAAACGTAAGATTACATGTTTTTACATTGATAAAAAAAAATGCAAATCAAAATATTCTACTATAATTAACAAACAAATAAGTTAATAAAATTAATATTTAATAAGACATCTACAATATTTGGAGAAAGTAGTCAAATCTTCTTTAAATTATATGCGTAGATGCCTATTTATAACTATTTTTAGATAACTCAGCGTGCACGTGTATTTTTATAAACGATGTTGTATACTGTACTGTATTTCGAATACTGGCTAGGCTAACGGTTGTTACAGCTGCTACGAAATAGTAGGTATGTATGTAGTAAGACCCAGACCCGCCTAGCCCCTTCCCCACTTCTCTATGAAATACCTTTTGATGGGCTAAAATTTTTCGTAGGTCACTCAGGTATATAAGTTATCTAAAAATAGTTATAAATAGGCATCTACGCATATAATTTAAAGAAGATTTGACTACTTTTTCCAAATATTGTAGATGTCTTATTAAATAGTAATTTTGTTAACTTATTTGTTTGTTAATTATAGTAGAATATTTTGATTTGCATTTTTTTTTATCAATGTAAAAACATGTAATCTTACGTTTTTCGAGTAATTAAAGTGTAAATTTTAATAAATAGCTCAAAATTGTATATAATAATTAAAAAAAAAATTTGAATTCGAGTTTTTTTCGATTTTTTGCATTTTCTGAGAAGATTTACTATGCTAACATATATATTTTTTTTCACCATCGGAAAATAGAGATTTCAACGAACAGAAAACATGCCAACTTTTTGAAAAAAGCCGACATTTTGACGGGTGAATTTTCGATTGAAAATTGGGGTGCTTTTTCGATATTAATTCAAAATAATGTGAACAAAATAAATATTTCTACTCAAATAAATTACAGCGTATTTGGGACATAAAAAGGTAAGTTTTCACCAAATTTCATGAATTAAAATTTTTTTTTGAAAAAGATAAAATTAAAAAACCAAAAACTTGGTTTTTTGAATTTTTCACATACATTTTGAGGTTATGTGAAAAAAGTGTAAATACAAAAGTTTTAGATCTTTTTATTACCTACAACTTTGCCATTTGACTTTTTTCCATAGGACTTTTAGTTTTGCCGGAAATCGAGAAAAACCGTTTTTTACCCTTAAAAACTCACCCCATCCCCTTCCCGACCTCAGATCGCCCGTAAATTATTTTTCCTTTCATTTTTATAATATTCTCCTCCTTTTCCAATGGGTTTCATCCTACTATTATTTTTTTTGGTTTTAAAAATTATCGACCCTGGTCTATAATACTTTTCTACCAGCATAAATTACGTTCTACTGAAAACTTTGCTTTGTAATTTTTATCTTTACTTGCCTACTATTAATTCATAAATTACCTTTCATATTTCATAGATTGTGGTGCTATTTTAACTGTCACATTATACTGAAAATATTATTCTGAGTGGCTATACAGAAACTTATAAAAAATATAAAAATGTACTTGTAACAATAACTTTTAATTGCATCATAAATCATGAATTTTACTTACCACGGGTATGCTTCGATATCGGTACCTATTTCAGGCGTTAAAAAAGTCGTATTCATGGGTACGTTTAAAAATCCCGAATTTTAAATTACCGATGGACGAAATCCCGAAAATTGAAACGCCAAATGGTCGTATGGTCGAAAGTTTAAAATCCCGAAAGTTCATTTGTTCGAATGTTTAAAATCCCGAAGTTCAAAATCCCGACTCATCCGTGTCGGGGTGCCCTAAGGTTCCGATTTGTTTTATTTTGAGAAGTAGCACTCGCCGGCCGCTGCCGCGGCGCCGCTCGCTTCGCTCGCTCGGCTCGCGCGCTTTTGGTCACAATTCTAACCTAACCTAACCTATTTCAGCCACAATCTCTCGTAAAAATGTGTTTACCATTGTCTAATAGTCTAGTCACAGGTAGATTGTATTTTGATTGCACTTTGAACTGGGTGAAATAGGTTAGGTAACGTTAGGACTGTGACCAACCGCTACGTTCAAGTTGTTTCGTCTATTCGGGAATTTGTCCTTTCGGGCATTTGAACATCGGTATTTTGTGTTTCGATATAACGACTATCGGCATTTAAACCTTTCGGTATTTTGAATTTCGGTGTTTTGCACGTCGGTATTTCAGCCATAGGTATAATGAACTTTCGGGATTTTGATACGTACCCCTATTTATGCCTTAATCGAAAACCAAGTAGACTTTGGTTTCCTAGAATATTATACTGTATTATTAATCGACAAATTTCCTAACTTTTATAATGTCAGCAAGAACAAAGATAAAAATAAAACAAAACTCAGTTTATTATGAAAATATAGTTACGTAGTAGATCCGAACTCCATCGCGCGGGCCGAACAGTTGAGGTATTTTCATCATTATTGAGAGCTAAAAAATAAATTTGATAACCAACAATAGAAATTAAAACAGTTCATGCAAGTTGTAAAAATATGATTATCTTGACTAAACCTCTGTTGTCGATAACTTAGTAATTTTGTCGGAGGTTCAGTATTCTATTCGGAAGTTTAGTTTTTTTATTCGAAGATCCATTTTTTTTTAGGAGAAAATGTAATTTGAACATTAACTTATTTGTTGTTAAATTGGATATTTTTTTTTCGTTTATGTTTTGGGTTTTTTGTCGGTAATTCATTATAACGCTAGTTAATTAGAATAATAGTCGGCCACAGATTGCTGGAGATTAAATTGTTTTTCGGAACCATTATTATTTCCCTTAAAAATATAAACTTAATGACTATGAAAATAAAGTACACTTCATAATTTGTAATGTTGCTTCGTAAAAAATCTATTTAGCCTGTAAGGGACCTTCTCATATACAAGACCCTTGGGATGACTTGATTGTCCGTCTGTTTATCTGTTAAGACCCTTTAACTCAAGAACGCTTGGAGGTATCAAGTTAAAATTAAAACCATACACTCAAGTCTGCGGTCCTTTCAAGTTGTGAAAAAATCAGACTTCTGAGTTAACGAAAAAAAAACATACGGCCGTTTATGTCGCAAAAAAAACGTATATTTCGATACTCAAGGGAATCAAAGTTCATAGGGTGAATCCCGTTGACCTAGAATCCTGAAATTTGGCATAAGTCAAGGTCTCATAGAACAAGTACAGGGAAAAATCTGAAAATTGTAAATTTGTAGATCCGCCACAAAAAAAAATTGTTTGCAATTCGGAAAAATCTTCGTAACTGAATTCGGGAATTGATTTCATAGGTAAATTTGTACAGAATCCTCAGTGCGCGAGTCCGACTCGCACTTGCCCTTTTTTATTTTAGTTACTGTATCCTTACTCAAGCCTGAAAAGAAATATTCTAAGTTAGTCGAAACGCATTATAAATTTAAAGTATCAATACTCTATATACTAGTCATCGAAAATATTGACCAAAACAAAATAAACAAATATCGTCATGTTTAAATGAATTTCCGTTTAATTTATATATATTTGGAGATAACAGGGACAGGAGTTTACCTGGGAAGTCTAAAAACATTAAAATAATAGTGTTACGTACCAAAAAAACAGCATATCAATGTTTCCCAAGTTCGTGACTTTGTTTTGATCAATAATGGTGTGATTTGCCATTTGTTATCTTTGGCAAAACTGTAATATATTAAATATTATTTCCCTTGCACCTCAGTGAAATTTTTTTATCACATTTCTGAAGATTTCAATTAAAAATTACAATAAAATAACATAATAAGCAAACATGATATGACGTTTGGCATTTGACGGATGGCTGGGTTGGGTTGCTACTTAAAATCTTTAATGTTGTTTTCACTTTACGCCACGACGGTTCTTTTATCGCACAGACAATATTCGTTTGCGAATAAAATTATATTAATTAATACCAAACTAATCGTATTAATTGCTGGTATTAGAATGGAATAAATGACATAAGAAATACCAACAATTTATGATAAATCATATTTGCCTTATTACCTATTTGATTAAATATTGCGTAAATTTGCTATAGATTGGTCCAAAAAACTCGTACTGATAAATTAAATAACCCCCGTAGTGATGAATTTAGTAATTATTTAAACAGTGGAGAGTCTGTGATTTTTTTTTACATTATTTATGCAAGACAGCTCGCTAGTAAGGGCACTTGCAGCGTGTACATGGTCGGAATTTATAATTCAATACTAACATAGGACAAGAATACTGTTACGAAACAAATAAATAAAATC
The DNA here is from genome assembly GCA_910589285.2 of Mythimna ferrago. Taxonomy (NCBI): domain Eukaryota; kingdom Metazoa; phylum Arthropoda; class Insecta; order Lepidoptera; family Noctuidae; genus Mythimna; species Mythimna ferrago. The sequence goes on from OU342679.1 coordinate 24,060,930, forward strand.
TTTGTGGTCTGTTTAAGAAACAAATTGTTTTTATTTATTAGAGAAAATTTGTACTTACTATTTCGTTTTACGATTAAATGATAAAAAATAAGTTAAAAAACTGCAAAAGTGGAGTCAAAGCATCTACTGCAGGATGAGTTGAGGAACATGTTCTTCCTATGATGTATATCAACTTTCGGTCTTTATACATAACCCACTATACCCACGAAAAGGCGTGCCATCTTTTCGTAAACAGTGCGCGGCTGCACACTGGGGTCGTAATAGCTGCGATTCAAAGCTATTTCTTCAATGATCTGTGGCTGGTTCACAGTCTCACTTTTGACCATTGCTGACTGAGTAGAATCGGACTCCACACAATATGCGCGAAGTATCGTAGTGGTGTCTCATGCCAGGAAAACTTTAATAGCGCGATTTAGGACGGCATTGTTCGGGAGGCGATTGTAAAAGCAGCCACGGGTTTTGAGTACGCTTCCCATGGAGAGAGAATATTTTTGTTTTTACTACGTTTGTGTTCGGTTTTGTTGGTTCTTACTTGTAAATATTTACAATACATACCTATTTTAGTTGTTGCTTTTTGGTGTTGAAATTATTAAAAAATATTATTTATTTAAACTTCATGTACAGTAGTGGTACATAGGCGGACTAAATGCAACAAGGCGTTATCTACCGGTCAACCTTTGGGTTAAAAAAGACAACACTGTGGTAGGTTTGCACAATAAACAAATAACAGATAAGTACTTCAAATAGAAAAATATAAAATAAGTTATTTATAATAATAAAATACATATGTATGCTAAAATAATAAACTAATACATACTAAGAAAAATATAGAAAAATCCCTCAGAAATTGGTATTTTTTAACTTTACACAGCTGCTTATGTCTCAATAGCGTAAATATTAAACCAGTCAGTATCTCAGAGATATAAAAGAAAAAATAATTTAAATAAATAACAGGAGCTCGTTAAGAATACTCTGTGAATACGTTAAGAGAAAGGTAGCTCTCTTAGATTGCTATAGTCGTAGATAGAGGAGGGTCTGCGGTAGCAGCGTGGTCAAACTAAGTGGTGCCTTCAATGACAACCCGAGTGCAGACCACAGCTGTGAGATATTAATTTGTTTAATGATTCCATTATATATTCAGTTTTAAGTTTCTTAGCGGGTGTGGGCTCATTAAGGGCTTTATTAAAAGAAAGTTGTACAAGTAACTACGAGTATTTGCTTAAGTATAATGTAGATACATTTTCTACGTACATTGTGGTATCAATTTCAACTTAACGAAAACCCAATTGAATTTCAAACGTTTCAAAGTTACTTGAGATTAAGCGAAAATACTTTCAATCCTCTTCATTTGCTTTTGTCTGAGTTAATACCTCTGTCATGCGCTTGAGCTGAGGCTTCCTCTCCACCGTTACACCACCTTGCAGACTAATTGCTGGTCTGATTCAAATGGATTACTGACCGGATCGATATTTTTTTTATTTAAAGTAAACAGTTTGTTCCTGTAACCTTTGGGCCCAGCAGTCAGCACACACGCAGACTGACAGCATAACTTGTAATCTGGGGCCAGGGTTATCCGAAAGGGCGCTCGAGCCCCGGTATGAAGGCTTGAAGGAACGGGATGGGTTTTTTAGTCAGTAAGAGTCTGACACTATCTCCCGCTCCGCCCAAGAGCGGGGGTTGTCATAGGATGATTTTTCCCATCGGAAAAAAAAAAGCATAACTTGTAATACACACTAGTAAGTACACCGAAACAAACTCAAGGGTAAAAGCATCTTGTAAAGTCCATACAGTAAACATGTATTGGTCAAATCATATGAGAACCAAGCAGAGTAGTGTCTCAGATGATCTTTTGAAGAATTTTGTATTTATTTTTTTACATTGCTTGTGGTCATTGAATGTTTGTTGTTCGAAAGGAACAATAGAGTAAACCCAACCTTTATCGCAGGTAAACAACATAGCATGATGGTTTACTTTACTATTCTATCTCTATTAAATATTCAAATGAATTTGGAAAGTTAGCGTCATATTCTTTTGATTAGGTTTGACTAAGCTGACTGTACCAAATTCCAGTGGTTGGTATTCGTTCGCGAATTAAATTATATTAACAAATACTAGTAAGTTGTATTAATTGTTGGTATTAAAATAGAATAAATTTTAATGACAAAAAAAATACCAACAATTTATGTTTTTTTTTGTTTGTAGGAGGTAATCTCTGGAGGTACTGGTCCGATTGCTTAAATTTTTTTACGAATAAAAAGTTGCTTTGATTTCGAGTGACATAGGCTATATTTTGTGTACGTGGGTGAAGTAGCGGGCAAAAGCTAGTTCTTATTAAAGAATTTTTTTGCTATCCCTTTTTACGATTAATTCATTAAACCCCAAGCGAACGCCGGCGTTCGCGCACCTATTGTCTTTCTATTGTGTCTGTAATTTCCACGATGGAATAACTTCCCATGTTGAGCAAATATTTTTGTGTTTAACTGCTTTCGTTTTTGTCGATTTTGTTTTGTTGTGTCCATTGTTTCTTTCTTGCTTGTTTATTAATAATGATACTGAAGAAATATTAAAAAACTTCATTGTTAATATTATATAACTTCAGATTATTTCTACGGACGTAAATTTTTATTGAATTTGACAATATAATAGAGACATATACTAAAAATTATGTTTATTAAAGATAGCTTGTAACTAATTAAAAATTAAAAAAGCACTTTAGTAAAATGCATTAAAATTAAAATATTGACTTAAATTATTTATCGTCAGCTTATCTACCGAATGAAATAGCCGCGAAGTAACTTAAAACTGACTATATAATCAGATCATTAAACAGATTAATATCACACCGCACTAAGTTTAACCACGCCGCAACCACAGATCCTTACCTATACCTACGACTACAGCAATCTAAGCTACCTTTCTCTTACTATATTCACAGAGTATTCATAACGAGCTATTGTAAATTATTCGAATTATTTTTAAATTTATGTCTCTGGCTAAGCAGCTGTGTGAAGTTAAAAAATACCAATTTCTAAAGTATTTTTTAGCATCAAAAAGCAACAACTAAAATAGTATGTATTGTAAATATTTACAATCAAGAAACTACAAAACCAAACACAAACGTAATAAAACACAAAAATAATCGTCTCCATGGGAAGTGAACTCGAAACCTGTGGCTGCTTTTAAAATCGCCTCCCGAGCAATGCCGTCCTAAATTGCGCGCTATTAGTTTTCCTGGCATGAGACACCACTACGATACTTCGCGCATATTGTGTGGAGTCCGATTCTACTCAGTGAGCAATGGTCAAAAGTGAGACTGTGAATCAGCCACAGATCATTGAAGAAATAGCTTTGAACCGCAGCTATTACGACCCCAGTGTGAAGCCGCGCACTGTTTACGAAAAGATGGCGTGCCTTTTCGTGGGTATAGTGGGTTATAAAGACCGAAAGTTGATATACATCAAGGGAAGAACATACTTCCTCAACCCATCCTGCAGTAGGTGCTGTGATATCGAAAGGAGATCGCATGAGTTGCTTTTTTTATATAACCAACGAACTGGCTTTTAAATATAATTCGAAGGATTATGCTGTTCTAGAATAGTTTTGAAAGTTAGTAGAAAAAAAGAATGTCTGTTGTTTTTTTCAGTGCTGAAGTGATTTTGATATGAATAACATGTATTCGTAAAATAAGTAAGAAAAATATAAGAGTGCGCCGCCCGAAGTGTTTCATTTCAGGATGTATCCCTATACGTTGGTTACCGACGAGCTGAGCTGCGTCACATGGTGGAGGCGCCGACCCACGCTTTGGAGTGAAAGCTAAGTGAAATAGGAAAAACACAAACATACAACATGGCACAAATAATAGTTTTCTCGGGCGTCGGCACGAGCTTTGATGATTTTCTTTTGCAATTCCGCCGAATTGCAGCGATAAATAAATGGGCGGAAAACGACCTAGCATTAATTATGGGAGCATATTTAGAGGGTCCGGCTCTAGCTTATTTTAAATTTATTTATAATGAAAAAACATCATTCAAAGATTTATGTGATAGCTTAAAAAACGAATTCCCGTCGGGGACGGATTATGTAGAAAAATTCTATAACGCTCGTCAAAGCGAGAAAGAGGATGTTGTGGCTTTTTTTTATAGACTGGCTGATTACGGGCAACAAGCGGGCATATCTGTCGATAAAATTTTTATTAAAACGTTTCTAAAAGGGATCACCATGAATTATAAATTGAAATTAGCAACTCGATTATATAACTCAAAAGCGGAGCTACGAGCCACGCTTCAGCAAGTCGAGGAGATTTTTAGCGAAACACAACATAATTCAATTAATTTACCATTGCAACCCCCGCGTGTTAGTTTCGATCATCTCCCCAATACAAACCAAAGGTCCCCATCAACCCCGAGACCATCTATCCCGGCGACATCAGGTGCCACACCACAAAGTGCGGGCGATGCGGAGACGTTCCATACACCCAGATACAATTTTCGCCCTAGACATCGTTATAATTGGAATAATCGTACACAAACTGCCCCCAGCCAAAGAAGCCCACCAGTACCCAACCACCCAAACGAGCAAGGGCACAGCCGATAAGGAAACAAGCGGAGTTGCAAGCTGTGTCCGAGAGAGAGCAACTCCGGACAGAAAACAGAAAAAAAAATACTGGTGATCTTACTCCATTTATTAATATTTTTATAGCTGAACAGGCCTATAGTGCGCTGATAGACACTGGAGCATCAATTTCGTGTATATCAGAGCAATTAGCTACGAATCTTGAACTAAAGAGTACCAATGACGGGACGAATCATTTTGTGAAAGCAATATCAGGATCATATCTGAAGGTTTTATTTATTTATTTATTTATTTATTCTTCATGCAACACAAAGTACATAGGCGGACTTAATGCCTTAGGCATTCTCTACCAGTCAACCTAGGGTGGTGAAGAGACAATATGGTAGGCGCACAAAAAGAAAATTTTGGTATTGAAACAAGAGTAAAAATTATACATAATTATAGATAAAATACACATACATATATATTTAATATAATATATATACTACATATATATATTTATATAAAGTAAGGACAGAAGTTTTGAGACGATTCTGCTATTGGTGTAGAAAATGATTCCGCAACTTCCGCTTAAATGCATACCGACTTTCGGCCGTCCTGATATCGAGAGGAAGCGCATTCCACAGAAGGATGGACTGTATATAGAAGGAAGAATGAACAAAATCAGAAGTATGAGAAGGACAGAGCAGAAGGAGATTGTTTGAAGAACGCAGATTCCTTGCGTGTGAAGAACAAAGAAATTGAAAGTGAGTTATGAGATAGGATGGAGGCGTGGGAGAGTTGAGCAGAGAGAAAAGTGTAGTCAGTGCGCGCACATTTCTTCTCTGGCGAATTGGCATCCATTTAAGTTCAGATCTATAAGTGGAAATATGGTCATATTTTCTAAGGTTAAATATGAACCGAATGCAGTTGTTGAGGAGCCTGTCTAGTTTATCCAGCAACACCGCGTTCAGGTCAAAGTAGCACACGTCACCATAGTCGACTATAGGGAAAATTAAAGTTTGCACAAGCATAGTCTTCGTCTTCGCGGGCAAAAAGTTCCTCAGACGATACAGATACCGCAAAGTCCCGTTGACTCTTTGGCAGACACTAGAAACCTGACTTTGCCAGCCAAGCGTCGAGTCGAGATGCAAACCGAGATCCTTTACACTGGGACTGATGGGGATGATGGCACCATTAAAAATAATAGGAGGAAGGGAGTTAACCACCACTTTACCCATCATGCGCGAGCTTCCGATAATAATAGCCTGACACTTCGTGGGGTTTACGGACACCCCAAATCTATCAGACCAATCCTTGATAGCTTCCAGATCCCGATTTACATCATCTATAGCGTCTGACAAACCTTCTACCCGCGCAGCCGTATATAACTGAAGATCATCGGCATAAAGATGATACGAACACCGAAGACAAAGAGTTATAAAATTTATGAAGATGGAGAATAGTAAGGGAGAAAGAATACCGCCTTGTGGAACACCAGAATCCAGATCACGCCAACTCGAGGAATTCTCGTCAACGCGAACCGACTGCTGACGTCCCCGAAGATAGGAAGAGAACCATTCCAGCGCCTCAGACGAAACCATAAGATGGGAAAGGATAGATAGGAGGATATCGTGACTGACAGCATTAAAGGCATTTGAGAAATCTATTAAAACCAAAATAGTTACCTTGGTATCCTCCATGGCTTCTCTAATGTCACCAGTCACTTTAAGGAGAGCAGAGGTAGTACTATGACCCGGCCTGAATCCGGATTGAAAAGAGTTAACAAGGTTGTTACGATAAACAAATCCTGAAAACTGCTTATGGACGCAGGCCTCAAGTACTTTAGACAAGAAAGGAAGAATAGAAATTGGACGAAAATGATTAGGTAGGGAAGGATTAGAGATTTTAGGAAGTGGACGTACGTAAGCCATACGCCACAGGGATGGGAATTGTCCGGAATCAAGGGAATAATTAATAATGTGGGTAATCGGAGGAAGAAGAAATTCGAGGACCAAGATAATCATATAACGACTAATGTCGTCATGACCCACAGCCTTGGATTTGATGGAGAGGATGATCTTTTTGATTTCATCTAAAGTAACTGGAGAAAAGTGGAACGGTTCAATGATAGGACTTGGTAAGCCAGAAATGAAATCAACCGTCTGAGACAACATTTGGGAATCCAAATGAGAGGAGGTTGTGAAATGACGGTTGATATCATCCAGGACGATAGTTTTAGGGAATTCCACATGACGTGGCCTACCGATACCTAGAGTTCCGAGGAATTTCCAGGTATCAGCAGGAGATGAAGACGATATGTTTTCAAGAATATGGCGGCGTTTAGCGTTACGTATCACCTGATTACACCGATTTCTTGCAGCTTTGAAAAGATCCTTATTGTCAACACTGCGGTCCTTTTTAAATTTTCGAAAGGCCCGATCCCTCCGCCTCATCGCCATACGAACACCTGTCGTCATCCAAGGTGCGGGTTGACGTTTTAACTTAACCCTCTTGACAGGAGCGTGTCTGTCGTAAAGCGCAAGGACCGTCCGATTAAAAATATCCAGTTTATCGTCAACAGATGTCGCCGCTGCAAGTTGGTCCCAATCAAGTTTCGAAGCATCCTGGCGTAGCTTGTCTGCATCTATGCGAGCGAAGCAACGCATGTGCAAAACTTTAGAAGGAAGTTTAGGAGGTTTTAGGATATATGATAGGAAAATGAGGTCATGGTGGGAAAAACCAGGTGCAGGACACTGGCCGTGAGAGGAAACTAAGGAGGGAGTGGACGTTAGGATTAGGTCGAGCCATGTGTCATCACCAGAAATATTGAGATGAGTAGGTTGTAGTGGAAGGACATGGAGACTCACGGATTCGATGATATGAAGGAGCTTACGAGAACGAGGGGATGGGTGAGAGAGGTCTGTGTTAAAATCGCCCATGATGACACAATGTGCATACTCTGACCCCACTGATTCCAGCGCTAGCTCTAGACTGGGAAAGTAGTCAGTGGCAGGTGGGCAGTAGGCCACGCCAAGTAAGGTTTTAACACCTCTGACGTAGACCTCCAAAAACAGATACTCGACAGTAGCATTATAAGATGAAGGAGATGATGCAACAATTTTAAAAGGAAAATCGCTACGAAGATAGATAGCAACACCACCCCCTCCCTTTCCAATTCTATCATTGCGGATAAGAATGAAACCGGGAAGAGGGTAGGATGTAGAGAGAAGATGAGGTTTGAGCCAACTCTCAGAAACCAGGACGGCATGTACATTGGACTCAGAAAAGGCATCGTACAGATCACTATAATGGCTTGGCACACTCTGAGCATTTATATGGCAGACATTAAATAAATGACCTTTTTGTTGACCAAAGCTCCGACGCACAAAGCCACCAAGGGTGTCAGTCACTGAGCTAAAACTTGCATTAGCAGATGAGTTGAAGGATTCATTGGCAGAATGAAAAGAATCGTCATCAGAAGACATAAATACAATAAAAATAAAAATAAATTACTATAAAATTAAATTTAGGCTAAGGTTTAGCCTCACAGTGCTACACCGCGGTCTATTCACCACCCGCCAGCAGCACCAGCACAAAATTATTATTGATAAAATATAAAAATGGAAACAACAAAACAAAGTAATGAAAGCAAGAAACAAAACAACACATGACAAAGACACATAAGCAAAAACGAAACGCAATGTACAAATTTTGACAAAGCAAATTTGACAGTTTAATTAATGTCATCTGTCAGATACGTATCTGACAGGTGACACTGACATGACAAAATATTTACTTGACTTTTCGTTGGTAGTGGTGAAGGTTTTACACGTGCTTTTCATCAGTGCTACGAATTTTTCGATTTTAGTGAACTTTTTTTTGAGTGAAACTTTATCGAGATTGTTCCTAGTGTGTGTGTTCTTGGTTTAAGGTTTGTTTTTATTTGTGTTTGTCCTTTTTTTTATAATAATCTTCCAAAATGAGTTCGAAAAAGCCTCCTGACCCCCCTGATGGACTCTTTGAGATCTCTTCCCCAATACTTACGGTTACCCTCCCCCATGAAACTGAAACACCTCCGCAAGATCCAACCATGGACATCGATAAGCCAAATCTTAAAAGGGTCGCTGGTTCGCCCCCTGCGATTTCCGACGTACCGCCAAAGATGGCTAAAAGTTTAACATTTAGATCGACTTATACCAAGTGGGATAACCCTCCATTCATCGTACACGTTTCCCTAAAAAATGAACAGACCTCAGGCACTGTGCTACAACCAATTAAGTTTGGTATGTTCTTGACGACTAATAACGTCAGTAACATACGTCTAGACGGGATCAAACGTATTGGCAGAAATCGTGTGTCGGTTGAGTTCAAGTCGCATCAGGATGCGAACAGTTTTTTAAACAACACTGTCTTAGTAAAAAACAATTACGTTGCAACCATTCCACAGTATAATATCACTCGAATGGGCATTGTTAGGGACATACCGGTGGAGTGGTCGGAGGATGAGGTTATCCAGAATATTCAGGTCCCGGAGGGCTGTGGCCCTGTCATCAAGGCCAGAAGGATGAGCCGTAAGGTGACTTCTTCTGGAATTACTGAGTGGAAGCCCACTCAAACTGTGGTACTGACATTTGATGGACAGGTCCTACCTAAACGTGTAATTAGTTTTTACTCGTCGCTGCCAGTAGAAAGATACACATACCCAACAATCTTGTGTTACCATTGTTGTCGCTTTGGACATACCCGCACCTTATGCAGATCAAAACCAAGGTGTTTCAAATGCGGTGAAAATCATCCAGGTGATGGTTGTGATGTCACCCAAGAAATGAGCTTTTGTGTTTCATGTACAGGTAACCATTTCGCGAATGATAGTGCTTGTCCTGAATTGGGCCGACAGAAGAGCATCAAAGCTCTGATGTCGGAAAAATCGATTTCATATGCGGAGGCAAGTCGAGTATTCCCACCTGTCTCTCGGTCATATGCTGATGTCTCCAAGTCCTCCCCTGGTAATAGGCCTAGGGTAGTTGTACCTCAATCCCAGTCTTCGAGTCCTGTTCCTCTTACCCAAAAATCATACCGTAAAACGGTCTTCTTAAAACCCAGAACTCACATCCCTCTCTCGCCTGGCTATGATAGACAAGCTCACCGGGAACTTACTCAAAATTACTCCTTTTCCCCATCTGGTAATGGTTGTGCCCTACCAGCAGAAGTTGCAGAGCCCATCACTAATAGACAGGAAAATAACTCCACAAATATTTTAGAGTTTATCACCAACATGCTAATGTCTGTATTGGCTAGTCCGACCCGAAGAATACCTGACCACGTTGCCTCAAAATTGACCTCGATCCTAAATTATATCAACAACATTCCATCCCCTGACATTTCTCCAATGGAACGTGAGGAGTATTACTCCCAGAAAGCCTGACCTTACTTTCTTAATTAACAAATATAAACCATCAATCTGCGGCGTTGCCGAGACATGGCTCTTGCCTGACAGTAATTTCAGGTTGCCATGTTTCGGCAGTGTCCGTAATGATAGAACTGATGGATATGGGGGATGTGCTTTGCTCATCAATAGCAAAGTACCATACTCCCAAATTCCTCTAACCTCCATTGGCGACAACATAAATGTTGTTGCTGTTAAGGCTGAGGATATATATATTTTTTCTTTTTATATTGCGCACCCACAACTCGGATATCTTTCAGTTATTAGAAACATATTAAGCAGTGTAAGCGGTCCAATACTCGTCATGGGTGATTTTAATTGCCATCATTATCGTTGGGGTTCAGATTCTTGTGATAACTTTGGCATAGGCTTGCTGGATATATTGGATGATCTGGATCTTTGTCTCATCAACGATGGCAGCACAACACGCAGGTCTGCTCCTGGGCAGCATAATAGCTGCGTTGATTTGACGTTCTGTTCGTCCAATATATCTAGTCTTCTCATTTGGCGTCGCTTGGATATGACCTATGGAAGTGACCACTACCCCATCATGATTGAATTCCCATCCAAAAACATTTCCACTAAAGTTTCTCCCCCTCTTCTAAAATACCAACTCAGTTCGGCAAATTGGGATTTATATTCCAAAATTCTGGACTTGAGAATATCTTCCCTCCCAAAAGTGGACAGTGATAATGCCCACGAATGTTTCTCATCCTTCTCTTCCATCATATCCTCCACAGCTGACGATTGCTTCCCAACCAAGAAAACCCCTTCCGGTAGACTCCCTTCCCCTCCATGGTGGGATAGGGAATGCACTGACATGGTTAAGGCCAGAAATGAGGCTGAAAGGACAGCCAACCACGATATGAACCTGGACAACCTCATTGCTTTCAAGCGGATATTGGCTAAGTCCAGAAAATTCCTCAAAAAAAAGAAACGTGAAGGCTGGTCAAAGTATTGCAGTTCGTTGAGTCCGTCCACTCCGGTTTCGACGGTCTGGCGAAAGGTGAAGCGTTTTAGGAGCAGTCTAGCACCTGCCTCCTCTAACAACATCACAGAAGAACTGGGATACCAGTTTTTCACAAAAATTGCACCAGCTTATGTTCCAAGTGTAGAGGAAAGCAGTGTTGGCATTGATTATGAAGACAGCACTGACGACCCAATGAACGGGCTCTTTAGCCTGGAGGAATTAAAAACTGTGTTATCCCATGTTAGAGACTCTGCTCCGGGAGTGGATGGATTCACCTACTCTTTTATTTCCAAAGCTGGCCCAAAAACTCACCAGTATTATCTGGACTTGGCTAATTTCTGCTTTACATCCGGATACATTCCCACTGAATGGAAGGTTCAAGTGGTTATCCCAATATTGAAACCCGGCAAAGATCCTAACGACCATTGCTCATATAGACCAATTGCTTTGTCGTCAATACTCATTAAACTTTTAGAACATTTAATAAAAAATCGCTTAGAGTGGTTGGTAGAGAACAGGAAACTGCTCCCAACGACTCAATTCGGCTTTAGGAAAGGTCTGGGCACAGCTGATAGTGTAAGTATACTCACGTCAGAGGTCCGACTAGCCCTCAGCCGGAACGAGTCTGTGGTTGGAGTTTTTCTGGACGTATCGGCTGCCTATGATTCGGTCCTCCTCCCTAATCTCAGGCAAAAGCTGCATGAGCTGAGAATCCCGGCTAGGATTTGTCGCATCATTGGTAGCATATTTACCAATCGCATCATCCAACTAAGAATCCCTGGGGCTGACTCTGAACAAAGAACGGTTTGGAGAGGATTACCTCAGGGATCTGTACTTAGTCCCCCACTATATAATATATATACAGCTGATATACCCTCATCCCTCAATTTCGATTGCAAAATCCTCCAGTATGCTGACGACATTGCATTAACGGTCTCTGGCAGTTCTGTTCAGGATGCCGCTCAATCTATTAATATCTCACTGTCCTCTCTAAATCATTGGCTTCTTGATCACGGTTTGTCTTTAAGTGCGCCGAAGAGTACTGCGGTCATTTTTACCCGCAAGCGTTCTGTACCACCAATAGATATCAATGTTGACGGTAGAATCATTCCAGTAATGAGTAAGGCTAGGTTCCTGGGAGTGACTTTGGACTCGAGATTATCTGGGGTCGACCACATTAACAACGTGGTCAAAAAGTGTGAACGCTCTGTGTCGGTCCTTAAGGCCTTGGCCGGGGTATGGTGGGGAGCTCACCCCTATACCCTTAAGCTTGTCTATAATGCACTGACAAGAAGCGCAATGGACTATTGCAGCTTCCTTATTGAGCCCTGCAATAAAGAAGCGCTTAAAAAATTAAACAGCATCCAGGCCAAATGCTTGAGAATCGTCATTGGAGCCATGAAATCCTCTCCCATAAATGCACTTCAAGTAGAATGTGCAGAACCGCCTCTACACCATAGAAGACAGTATTTGGCAGACCGTTTTCTATCTAAAGTTTTTTCCCTTTCATCCCATCCCTTACTCCCAATTTTAGAGCAAATCGACCTCTCTTACAGTAATTCCTCTTATTGGAACAATAAATCAGTTCCTTTATTGGTGAGTAGGTACAGAGAACTTAAACGACTCTCTGCGCCAATTTACCAGTATTCAACTCTCCCCGTCTTCTCTTCCGCATATGAAGCGATTCATTTCGAACCAAAAGCCGTCTTGGGACTAGGTATATCAAGGAATGCCCAGAACGCGAGGGATGACTTTGAGTCAGCTCTCAAGCGGTACTGGGCAGGATGGAATTTCTTTTACACTGACGCTTCAAAATTATCCGAAACAGGAGGTACTGGTGTGGCAGTTTACTTCCAAAATTCTAGAATTGCTCTACTTTTCCAATGCCCACCAGAAGCATCAGTGTTTACAGGAGAGTGCATTGGTATTCTAGAAGCCATACATTACATTAAATCCCATCAAATAGCAAGATCAGTCATTTTTTCAGATTCACTTAGTAGTATTCAGGCTTTAAAACAAAATCAACTTCACAGTAAAATCCATAGTCAAATAATAGTAGATATTAAGAACTTGCTATTTGATTGTTTCCAAGACGGCTTGGACATCGAGATAGTCTGGATCCCCGGTCACTCGGGTATTGTTGGTAATGAGTGCGCTGATTCGTTAGCAAAGTATGCCACATCGAATCCGGTTGATCGGAAGCACTACGTGGTCCACAACTACGATTTGCGAAATGGTGCCAAACCCAAGTTATTTAACTCGTGGGCTGAAACATGGAAGACAACTTCTAAAACTAAGGGTATCTACTATGCAGCTATACAGCCTGAAATCCAACGAAGGCCTTGGTTTTTTAAATGCCCTAAGTTGTCAAAGAAAACTGTTTCGTCGCTCTGTAGACTAAGACTCGGACATTGTTGTAGCCCAGTGTTTCTGAATAAAATTCATGTCCGGGATAGCTCCCTATGCGAGTGTGGTCTTGCGGATGGTACTTTGGACCATATTTTCTTCTCTTGCTCCCTGAATAATAAATCCTTTGACCTTTACCAGAAAATTCCCAAATTAAATATTCCTCTTCCATCCAATTTCCACTCCCTTCTATCTCACTTCTCTCCTAAAATAATAAACCTTTTGGCTACCTTTTTAAAAGAAAACGACCTTAAATTCTAGTTGGTGCGTAGTATGTATTATAATTATTATATATTTAGTAGTTTGTGTTGTATATATTAATATCGTAGATAAGTTAGTGAATTAGTCTGTGTCTTTTACTAACAACTTGTGTTTGTCTTTCCAGCATATACTAACATCTACCACGAAGGCAAAAGTTTGACGGTGGCCCTCACACCGAGTCGCCGTCTCAACGTGACACTGGCAAAATAGTCGCTAATGGCTCAATTGCCATAAAAAAAAAAAAAAAAAAAAAAAAAAAAATATTTACTTGTCGAAATGCAAACATGAAAATACCACAAATTCACAAACAAAACATTGAACTAATACCACCAAAATGAATAATAGGAGTGACCGAACACAAAACATAGTTAGTGGGTATACATGTACAAGAAATATTGCATAACAAACGATGAACAGTGACGCCACAAAAAGTGATCAAACAAAACACAAGAACTAATAAAGTAACTAATTTTTACGCACTCCTCTATTGCTGCCCGATGAAGAATCCCCATCCTTCTTAGGATACTTAACCAATAAAGGGTTAAGTTCTTCTGCAGAGATTACTTTGTGCCGTGTTCCATCAGGGGTTCTGATGACAATAACCCCGTCTTGAGTCCAGCAGGCAGGCATCCCAAAGTGCAAGCGGGCTTTGCTAAATACTGCTTGTCTAACTCTAGTAAGGAACTCTTTAATTGTGATTGTGGAGCCCTTCAATGCAGACTTCGCCTTCCAGACAGCAGATTTATGATCAACATTTGCAAATCTTACCAGGATAGGCCGGCTGCGTGTGGGTCCAGTGCTTTTAACTCCCAGTCGATGACAGACCTTGATAGCTGATGCAGTGATATCCGACAGGCCCAGTTTATTGTGTAGAATATTCAACACTGAAGCCCTGCAGTCTTCTTTGTCCACTTCAGCCAATCCGGTAAAGAGGAGTGCCTTTCGACGAGTACGTGTCTCCAGACCGTCAATTACCTTAGAACACTCAGTAATTTGCTTCCGGAGAAGACCCAGCATGCCAAACATAAGTTCTCGGAATGAACGGAATTCTTCCCTGATCTTAGCCACGGTGTCCTTGGCAGGTCCTGCACATTGAATTTGTGCCTCGAGCTCATCCATCTTCCTAAGAAAGCACGCCTCCAGGTTTTTCTGAGCGGATTGAATTTCGTCCAATGTTGACATGGTGTAGAAAAGTGTTGGACTTTGACCGTACTTGTGATAGCTGGCAGGTGGTGTAGTTTTAAATGCTTATTTTCATGGACTCTTCCAAAAATGTAAGTACAGTAGATTACGTTGAGAAAATAACTATTACTGATAGCAAAATATAACAAAAAATATTTAAATTTAATTTTAATTAAAGCAGTTGTAAAATACGCGTCTTATCTTTTTCACACCTACCGCCGAAAAAAAAGGTTCTCGGAAAAGTGAAGATAACTTTTATGATAGATTCACGTATTTTTGTTAATGAATTTGTAATAATTAAGGACATTAGTCAAAGTTTAATCCTCGGTCAGGATTTTTTTCATAAATATAATGCAATTATAAATTTCGCTGATAGTTGTATAATATTGAATAATATTTGTGTAAAGTTTTGTGAATATTGTGATCGAAATGTCGCGTCAATGTCACGCCCTATGGTACATCATGACCAGCATGACAGAACAAATGAAAAAAATAATGTCATTTATGGACATGAACCCAGAGAGGGAGGAAGGTTGAATTATATTTCGAAAAATGATTATCTTTATTTTTCTAAACTAATAGAAAAAAATGACGAAGATTTAATGTCAAATATTTCTGAAAAATGTACTACCATAAATAAACTTAATATTAACTCAGAATTAAGTCTTAATGAAAAACTTAAGCTAAAAAACCTTCTTTCCTCATATCGGGAAAATTTTGCATTTACGGCCTCAGAGTTAGGTAGATGTAGCTTAGATGAAATCACCATTAGAACTGTAGATGAGATTCCAGTTCATCACCCACCCCATAGGGTTTCTCCAAAGCAGCTTGAAATAATTAACTCGCAAGTCGAAGAAATGTTAAATAATGGAGTTATTCGAGAATCCAAGAGCGCATATGCATCCCCGGTAGTGTTAGTACAAAAACCCGATCAAACGTGGATATTTTGTGTAGATTATAGAAAATTAAATAAAAAGGTAATTACTGATAGTTATCCGTTGCCAATTATAGAAGATATTATGATATATTTAGCGGGAGCACGTTATTTTGCTGATTTAGATTTAAATTCGGGTTATTGGCAACATCGTTTATGTGAGAAAGATAAACATAAAACAGCGTTTATTACGTCATCAGGATTATATGAGTTTAATGTTTTACCCTTTGGACTTAAGACAAGTCAAGCTGTTTTTCAGAGAACTATGGATAAAGTATTAGCTGGGATAAAGTACAAAAAGGCTATTTGTTATGTAGATAATATATTAGTTTGGGGTAATAATTTCACTGAATTTTTAGAGTCATTAGAAGATGTCATGGAGCGATTAAAGAAAGCAAACCTTACACTGAAACCGAGCAAATGCAGTTTCGGCTATAATATAATTTCTGTTTTGGGACATGAGATCTCAGGAGATGGAATCAGACCAGATAAAAAGAAACTACAATCGTTGAAAACATTAAAAACTCCAACAAATACTAAACAAGTAAAATCTATATTGGGTTTGTTTTCTTACTATCGTAAGTTCATTAGTAATTTTGCAGTAATAGTGTTGCCCTTAACAAAATTGTTAAGGAAAGGCGTCGTGTTCAGGTGGACAGACAAGGAAGAAGAAGCGTTCCGAAGCATAATAAAAATTATGGAGTCACCACCCCTTCTGAAGTTTTATTCCCCTAACCCTAAACTAATTACACGATTATATGTAGACGCATCTGGTGAAGCGGTAGGTTGCTGTTTAATGCAGGGTGAAGAATTAATGTATCCAGTTGCGTACGCGTCAAGGAAGCTGAGCGACGGAGAGAAGAAATATTCTACTACGGAGAAGGAGTGTCTTGCTTTGGTTTGGGCTCTGAATTATTTCAAACATTTTCTTTGGGGTCTGAAGTTTCAGGTCATGACAGATCACAAGGCGCTTTGTTGGCTGAGAAACCGGAAAGACATGAACGGACGATTAGCTAGGTGGTCGCTGTGCATCCAGGCTTATGATTTCGATATTGTTCATTGTTCAGGTAGAGATAATGTTATTGCTGATTTTTTGAGTAGAAATCCCTTAGGCCAAGAAGACGAGAAGCAGAGGAGTACCACGAAGCAGCTGGAGGATGGCATGCAGCTGTATAGAATAGAAGTTGTAAAGATGCGAGAGGAGCAAGAGAGGGATGATTTTTGTAAACGTTGGTTAGATAGGATTGCTGCTAATAGGGGTAATGATGTTAAAGGTTTTAGTGTCAGGGATGATGTATTGCGTAAGAAAGCCAGGAGAGTGACTGGTATTTGTGAACTAGTTGTGATTCCAAAAGGGCTTTTGTACGAGATTTTAAATGAATTGCATGATAATCCTTGGTCAGGTGGTCATTTAGGATTAGCTAAGACGTTGGCTAAGTTTAGGGAGAAGTATTTCATCAAAGATGCAGAGAAGGAGATAGAGCGTTATATCAATAGTTGTTTGTTATGTCAGGAGCGAAAGAAACATAATCGATTAGCCCAGTTACAGCCCATTGTAGTGAATGATTTGATGGAGAAGGTAGGCATCGATGTCTTAGGACCTTTTAGAAAATCGTTGAATGGTAACAGATATATTATCGTTAGTTTAGAGTATGCTACGAGGTATGCAGTTTGCAGAGCGGTACCCAGAGCGACAGCACGGAGGATCAGCGACTTTCTGTTAGAGGATATTTTTTGTCGATTTGGTGGTGTCAAGGAAATTATATCTGATAGGGGGTCGATTTTCACTTCTCGTTTAGTCAAGGAAACGGTGAGTTATTTCGGAGCAAAATCCCGCTTCACCACGGCTTTTCACCCTGAGGCGAACGGCTTGACGAAACGCTACAACAAAACTATCTGCCAAATGCTTTCCATGTATGTGAGGGCTGATCAAAGAAATTGGTGTAGTTATGTGCCACTTGTGTGCTATGCGTACAATTCAAGTAAACAAGCAAGCACAAGAGTGTCACCACACATGCTTCTCTACGCGAAGGAGCCACTATTCATAACTGACATGACAAGTCATCAAAGTCATTTAGATTACGTAGGACGTCACGATCTGAAAAGTCATCTGTCACGATGTGCCATAGATAATATAAAAAAAGCACAAGCAAGACAGAAAGCTTATTATGACAAGAAGGCCAAAGTAGTAAGGTTTTTGCCCAATCAGTTAGTTATGATTTATACACCTAGACGAATATTGAATAAAAGTTTGAAATTAAGTAGGTTTTATAAGGGGCCTTATCAGATAGTTAGAAGAATTTCAGACGTGAATTATGTAATAAAAAAAAACCAAATAATAGGCGTTTTAGGGACATTGTACATGTAAATAGATTAAAACCATTTTATGTTAGAATGTAAATAAATTGAGGCTCAAAAGGCTTAGAATCCAGTTTAAAAATAAAAATACGAATCGAGTTGTCATTGTCAAATCATTTATGTCAGATTGTAATGTTATCATAACACAGATTGTTTTAGTGAAAAAATGTTTTAATTAGTGTTTCTGTTTCATGAATAATGGGTAAATGCTGCCGGGCGAGCGCGCCCAGCAGACATGGTTAAGTGTGCACGCAGCCGGGAGTTCTCAGAGGGCAAAGTCAGAGAAAATAAATACCTCCTATAGAAGTGTATGTATGAGTTAGATTAGGCAAGATTGTACTCCAGAATGATTTATTAAAGTTATTAGCGAGAGGAAAATATCCTCCCGTCCTCCCTTAAGAGACCCGTCGGTCATCCCTTATGAGAGGATTTTGCATTATTCAAACTGAGCTAATATCAACTTTGCTATTGGGGCATAGCCTATGCAAAGAGAGTCTAGTTGACTCTAATGATTTAGCTATTTTGGGAGTTATTTTTAATAATCTTTGTTGTGGATTAACTCTGGAGTAGACTCTTATAATGAGAATGTGTAGGGGATCCGATGCGAGTATGACTCCTTGTCCTCTGACCCGATAAGCGTCCGAAGAAATTAGTCATAAAAGTATTGAGTCTTAGAATGTAATCCCAGTCTGGGTGGTTGTCACTCTGGCATCCTAGGTTAGAAGGGTGCAGCACTGTGGCTTTTTTGGAGGTTTTGCTGCGGTGGGGTTTAAGCATGACAACGTTGAATGATAAGCGAAAAGTTAGAGATTTTGAATTTTGTTCATCGTTCGTCATGACTTAGGCTCGCTCTTAAAGAGACGACCACCACAATGTGAATTTTTTTCCTCCATAGGTAGGGACCTCTGTGTTAGGTATAGGTAGGTCATGCTTAGTCCTTCGAAAGTTTTTAGAATATAAATGCTTGTTGCCTCAACATTTCTATTCATTGGGGCGTAGCTCATGTGATATCGAAAGGAGATCGCATGAGTTGCTTTTTTTATATAACCAACGAACTGGCTTTTAAATATAATTCGAAGGATTATGCTGTTCTAGAATAGTTTTGAAAGTTAGTAGAAAAAAAGAATGTCTGTTGTTTTTTTCAGTGCTGAAGTGATTTTGATATGAATAACATGTATTCGTAAAATAAGTAAGAAAAATATAAGAGTGCGCCGCCCGAAGTGTTTCATTTCAGGAAGTATCCCTATACGTTGGTTACCGACGAGCTGAGCTGCGTCACTTTGACGCCACTTTTGCAGTTTTTTAACTTATTTTTTATCATTTAATCGTAAAAAGGATTGTAAAAATTTACTTTAATAATAATAATAATTTATATAATATATAATATTTTTTTATATTTTTAAATGTTTTTTTTTTAAATATATTTTTTAAGGAATATTTAAAAATGTAATAAATATGTTAAAATGTATAATAAAGGAAATAATAATTTATTTAACATGAAGAGACTTTTAAGACCTATCAGGTTAGTTACCTTATTCTTATCCTACGTAAGTACTAAATTATAAATCCCGACAGTATACATAACACAAAAGAAAGGTTGAAGTTGTAAAGTTGACTCCTCAAATACAGCTAGATTCTTGGGAATCTGACTTGGAAACCTCATTCTGAGGATGTGTGTAAAAAACTGAGTAAATTAGCTTATGAGTATCGCACAACGTAAGCAATACAACACTTCTAACAGCTTACCATGGTTTGGTTGCATCAATATTGAGGTTCGGAGTGATATTCTGAGGCAACAGCAGTGAGAAGGTGGAGATTTCAAAACCCAAAAACGTTGCTTGTGATCAATGTCTTTAAAAAGTACCCAGTCACTGAAAATACTAACCTTCCCGTGTTTTTACATATACTAGTGAGACATATTAATTATTGGTATTATAACGGAATAAATCATAATAACAAAAAAAAAAATACCAACAATTTATGATAAATCGTATCTGCATGATACCTATTTCATTGAATTTTGCTATAGGTTGGTCCAAAAAGCTCTGGTACTGATAAATACCATAGAGTGCGTCTACTGAAAGCGTAACCTGGAGTTTTAAAACAAAAAAAAAATTGGCAACATTGTTTTGCCGAAAAAAATCACGTCAAAGTCTATGGTTGCAATTGTCAGTTTTGGAAACAGATATTTATTTTTCAAGAATAATTGCTTAATTATGGGAAAAACAATAAACAGTAACGTGCAAAAACTGCTACACACTATGGTTAACCTTTTGAATGTCTTAAGTTACACAGTTGGACATAAGCAATTGTCTTTCTATTGTGTCTCTAATTACGGCATTCGATGAGCTAAGAAGTTCAAACAAAAACAAGAAGAGAAAGAAGGTGTTTTCAATGAAAACCAACAATGTTTACGTACGATTTCTGTATTTTTAAGTTAGTATGACGTTTTAATCTTGATCCTTGTCGACTAATATTATTAGATAGTTATATTAAGGATATAATGATACTTTTTTTTTTCTTATATTTTTAGATAATCTGACATATTGCGAATTTCATAATGGACAAAAACATCGAACAAAGAAGGCTTTTGGTGAATCGACTTAATCAAAAACACATGCTAGTGAGTGGTAGAATTTGTTAAAAAGCAGTTGAGATGTAATGAAAGATTTGCCTCACTTTGTCTGATAGTGCATCAAAATCTTCAACTGAAGTTAAAATTGCGAAAGTGAAGGAAATAGTGACTGAAATCCTAGTTCAAGTTTGAGAGCTGTTGAACTTTTTGTGTCTCACGAGTCGATCCGTATCATTTGAAACAATCATTGGAGTATAAAACATGTTCCCACTTGACTAATTCCAAAAGATCTGAATTTTCTCTATGCTAAAACGAATCGATTCCAACCCAACAATCTTAAAACACATTATTAGTGTTGGCGAGACGTGATGAAGTTGAAATCATGTTGACCATTTTATTTGACTATCGCGGTGTTGAGTTCCACATCTGGCCATTGTTGACTGAGTAGACTTGGACCCCACACACAATACGCGCAAAGTATCGTAATGGTGTTTCGCGCCAGGAAATCTTTAATAGCGCGATTTAGGACGGCGTTGTTTGGGAGGCGATTGTAAAAGCAGCCACGGGTTTCGAGTTCGCGTCCCGTGGAGAGCAAATATTTTTATGTTTGACTGCGTTTATGTTTGCTTTTGTCATTTCTTGATTGTAATTATTTTTAATTCTTGCTATTTTAGTTGTTGCTTTTTGATGCTAAAAATAAAATAAAAAAACTTCGGAAATTGGTATTTTTTAACTTCACAAAGCTGCTGAATAAATAGGTATTATATACGCTCTGAGATACTGACGGGTATATTATGCCCGTCAGTATTTCAGAGATATAAACTAAAAAAATAAGTTAAATAAAGTATAGTAGCACGTAATGAGTACTCTGTGATTACAGTAAGAGAAATTACTATGGTCGTAGGTGGAGGTAAAGTTCTGTGGTTGCAGCGTGGTCAAACTCAGTGGAGCCTTCAATGAGAACTGAAGTGCAGTGGTGACCACAGCTGTGAGATATTGATCTGTTTAATAATTACATTATATTGGCAGTTTCAAGTTACTTCGCAGATATTAGATCATTAAGAGCTTTATTGAAATAAAGTTATGCAGGTAACTATTTGCTTAGGACCTTAGGTAAATTCCTAATTTCTCCAAGACTATTGGAGGTTTTGCTATCAATATATAACAGTTATTTGTTATACAAGAGTGCAAAGTTGCTTTTTAACCACGTGCTCGATTTTGATGACCAAGCAAGCAAAGGATTCTAAATTGAATCACGAGCGCAGCGAGTGAATCAAAAATTTGAATCCTGAGCGTAAGCGAGAGAATCAAAAGAGCACGAGATGAAAAATCTTTGCAGTCGAGTGTAACACGTAACTTTTCATCCCACCTCAGCGAGGAAATGACTACATGCAAAAAAAGTACACCAAGGAGGTTCTTAGTCTGAGTAATTAAAAAAAAGTTGTAAGACAAATCTGGTGCCATGGAGGTAAAAGTAAATAGGTTTAATGATGTTTTGAATTCATATATGTTCTAAATTCAATTTACTTTACCTCTCTAGAGAATAAAAACGGCTTTTGCACTCAGATATCGACGTGCAAAAATACTCCTTCCGAGAGGAGGAGGTTCTATGTTCGGCTGAATGTATATTTTTAATATCAAGAAGTTCGTTAATATTATATAACTTTGTAGCGACATCTATTTCGCCACATAAGAACTACGAAGAAAATACGAAATCCTGCATCGCACAATCAAAGCTCTCCGTGCGATTTGAACATATACGACAGCCTGAAATCATCCACCAGACCATAACACCTGTCTGGTCGGAGGATCCTCCCTTTTCAACGGAGATATGTGGGACTTTACTCTCTGTTCTGCATAAATATAACCTATATATTTAACCTCAATTATTATATGACATTGGTTTTTGCAAATTGTTTTGCTGGATATGGTTAATCTGCATCTTCTTTTAGCACGTACAAAACCTGAATAAAACATTATTCTTGGATGTTACAGTAGGTACATTTAATATAATCGACTTAGTACTGACTTGGTATCAAAATTCATTATTATTAATACATAATTTATCAAATAAGTAGTCAATAAGTTTACCTAATACAATTATAAATCTTTTTTATTCAACAAGTCGTTAACAGAATTGTAAATTTTTTATAATAATTATGTAGTCAACTTAATTTTAAATATGCGTATGTGGTGTTCTTTTAAACTATGCGGAATTTTATTATATATGATAGGGCCCATTGATATTATACTCTTTCTTAATAGTGAGGTTTTGTATTTTCCCGTATGTAATCGATAATTATATTGTAGTCTCATAGAACTTGACCTTAATGTTTTGCTAGCTAGAGTTGGAAATAATTTTAAATTCGACCTAACAAAAATGGACACTTCCAATATGTAAAAACACGAGAAGTTTAGTATTTTTAGTGACCTAAATATAGAATCGAAGCTTCAGTACTTTTTAAATTTGACATTGATCTTATGCATCGTTTTTGGGTTTTGGATATTCTGAGACAACTGCAGTGAGAGGGAGGAGATTCTCTCACTGCAGTTGCCTAAGGATGAGTTGAGGAAATATGTTCTTCCTATGATCTATATTAACTTTCGGTCTTTGTACATAACCCACTATACCTACGAAAAGGCACGCGATCTTTTCGTAAACAGTGCGCGGCTGCACAATGGGGTCGTAATAGCTGCGGTTCAAAGCTATTTCTTCAATGATCTGTGACTGATTCACAGTCTCACTTGTGACCATTGCTGACTGAGTAGAATCGGACTCCACACAATTTACGCGAAGTATCGTAGTGGTGTCTCATGCCAGGAAAACTAATAGCGCGATTTAGGACGGCATGGTTCGGGAGGCGATTTTTAAAGCATGCACAGGTTTCGAGTTCACTTTCCATGGAGAAACATAGCATGATGGTTTACTTTACTATTCTATCTCTATTAAATATTCAAATGAATTTGGAAAGTTAGCATCATATTCTTTTGATTAGGTTTGACTGAGCAGACTGTACCAAATTAAAGTGGTTGGTATTCGTTCGCGAATTAAATTGTATTAACGAGTACTAGTAAGTTGTATTAATTGTTGGTATTAAAATGGAATAAATCATAATGACAAAAAAAATACCAACAATTTATGTTTTTTTGTTTGTAGGAGGTAATCTCTGGAAGATCCGATTCGATCCGATTGCTTAAATTTTTTTACGGATAAAAAGCTGCTTTGATCCCGAGTGACATAGGCTATATTTTATGTACGCGGGTGAAGTAGCGGGTAAAAGCTAGTTATTATTAAAGCAAATTTTTGCTATCCCTTTTTACGATTAAAAGATAAAAAAGTTAAAAAGTGGAGTCAAAGCGTCTACTTCAGGTTGGGTTGGGGAAATTCTTCCCTTGATGTATATCAACTTGTAGGTCTTTATACATAACCCACTAAACCCACGAAAAGGCACACCATCTTTTCGTATGCAGGCGTGGCTGCACACTGAGTTCGCAAAGCTGGGGTCAAAGCTATTGCTTCAATGTACATTCCCACTTTTGACCATTGTTGACTGAGTAGACTAGGACTCCACACAATACGCGCCGAGTATCGTAGTGGTGTTTCGCGTCAGGAAAACTTTAATAGCGCGATTTAGGACGGCATTGTTTGGAAGGCGATTGTATAAGTAGTCACGGGTTTCGAGTTCGCTTCCCATGGTGAGTAAAGATTTTTGTGTTGAACTGCTTTCGTTTTTTTCGATTTTGTTTTGTTGAGTCCATATTGTTTCTTAGTTTTAAAACATTATTGTTAATATTATATAACTTCAGATTATTTCTATGGATGTAAATTTCTATTGAATTTGACAATATAATAGAGACATATACTAAAAATTATGTATATTAAAGATTACAGTAGCTTGTAACTAATTAAAAATTAAAAGAGCACTTTAATAAAATGCATTAAAATTAAAATATTTACTTAAATTATTTATCGTCAGCTTATCTACTGAATGAAATAGCCGCGAAGTAACTTAAAACTGACTATATAATCAGATCATTAAACAGATTAATATCACACCGCACTAAGTTTGACCACGCCGCAACCACAAATCCCACCAGATCAGAGACCTCTACCTACGACTACAGCAATCTAAGCTACCTTTCTCTTACTATATTCACAGATTACTCATAACGAGCTATTGTAAATTATTCGAATTATTTTTAGATTTATGTCTCTGACTAAGCAGCTGTGTGAAGTTAAAAAATACCAATTTCTAAAGTATTTCTTAATTTTAGCATCAAAAAGCAACAACTAAAATAGTACCTATGTATTGTAAATATTTACAAGCAAGAAACTACAAAACCAAAGACAAACGTAATAAAACACAAAAATATTCGTCTCCACGGGAAGTAAACTCGAAACCCGTGGCTGCTTTAAAAATCGCCTCCCGAAAAATGCCGTCCTAAATCGCGGTATTAGTTTTCCTGGGATGAGACACCACTACGATACTTCGCATAAATTGTGTGGAGTCTGATTCTACTCAGTCAGCAATGGTCAAAAGTGAGACTGTGAATCAGTCTCAGATCATTGAAGAAATAGCTTTGAACCGCAGCTATTACGACCCCAGTGTGCAACTGCGCACTGTTTACGAAAAGATGGCGTGCCTTTTCGTGGGTATAGTGGGTTATGTACAAAGACCGAAAGTTGATATACCTAATGGGAACAACATACTTCCCCAACTCATCCTGCTTTGACTCCACTTTTGCAGTTTTTTAAATTATTTTTTATCATTTAATCGTAAAAAGGGATTGTAAAAATTTACTTTAATAATAATAACAATTTATTCAACATAAAGAGACTTTTAAGACCTATCAGGTTAGTTACCTTATTCTTGTCCTACGTAAGTACTAAATTATAAATCCCGATAGTATCCATGCCACAAAAAAAAGGTTGAAGTTGAAAAGTTGACTCCACAAATACAGCTAGATTCCTGGGAATCTGACTTGGAAACCTCATTCTGAGGATGTGTGTAAAAACTGAGTAAATTAGCTTATACCTATCGCACAACGTAAGCAATACAACACTTCTAACAGTTTACCATGGTTTGGTTGCATCAATATGGTTCGGAGTGAGATTCTGAGACAACAGCAGTGAGAAGCTGGAGATTTCAAAACCCAAAAACGTTACTTATGATCAATGTCTTTAAAAAGTACTCAGTCACTGAAAATACTAACCTTCCCATATTTTACATATACCAGTGAGACATATATATTGTTGGTAATGGAATAAATCATAATAACAAAAAAAAAATACCAACAATTTATGATAGATCGTATCTATTCATAATACATATTTCATTGAATTTTGTGCACATTTGCTATAGGTTGGTCCAAAAAGCTCTGGTACTGATAAATACCATAACCGCAATGGTGTTCAATCTGGTGATTATTTAAACAATGAAGGGTTTATGATTTTTTTTTAATTATTTAATATTTAATACTTTATTACATTCCATACTGTGTGCATAGATGCAATAGTGTTGAATTTGGTAATTATGTAAGCAATGAAGGGTTGATAATTTTTTTTTAAATTATTTAATACTCAATACTTTATTACATTCTGTACTGTGTGCACAGGTGGTATAAAATATTTTCAAAATCAAAATGGACCCTGTCGGGCACAGTAAAGTTAGGAGAGAGGATGAAGGCTAAATTACAATTATTTACACAAGATAACCCGCTTCTAAGGGCAATTGTAGCAAGAATATTGTCGGGATTTATAATTTAATACTAACATATAAATTAGAATATTGTCACTTAACTAATAAATCTTTGTGGTCTTATCGACCAATTGTTATTACTTACTATTAAAAAAAATTTTGTCGTTGTCGATCATCGTTTCTGTAATTTATTATCTTGTAAATTAATTGATTTACTGTCTCTATGATTATTAACGATCGCAATTGCTGGTTTAAAGTTACGTAGTTTTGTTGATTTTTAATTTAAAAAGTTACGTACGTTCTACCAGTTTCTGGTAGCTTGCCACCTGTAAGAGCTTTTGAACAATTATTAGGTAATTTTGTAAGCGTAACAATTTACCTACATAGGTTAAGAATACTGTTACTAACCTAATAGGGCTTTGTAGTCTGTGTATGAAAGTAATTGTTATTATTGTTAAAGAAATTTTTAAAAAAAAGAAAGATAAAAATAAGTTTAACAACTGCAAAAGAGGAGTCAATGCGTCTACTTCAGGTTGGGTTGGGGAAATATGTTCTTCCCTTGATGTATATCACCTTGTAGGTCTTTAGACATAACCCACTAACCCCAGGAAAAGGCACACCACCCTTTCGAATGTAGGCGTGGCTGCACACTGAATTCACAATAGCGGCTCAAAGCTATTGCTTCAATGTATAGTTCCACATCTGGCCATTGTTGACTGAGTAGACTTGGACCCCACACACAATACGCGCAAAGTATCGTAGTGGTATTTCGCGCCAGGATATATTTAATAGCGCGATTTAGGACGGCATTGTTCGGGAGGCGAGTGTTAAAGCAGCAACGTGTTTCGAGTTCGCGTCCCGTGGAGAGCAAATATTTTTGTGTTTGACTGTGTTTATGTTTGCTTTTATCGTTTCTTGATTGTAATTATTTTTAATTCTTGCTATTTTAGTTGTTGCTTTTTGATGCTAAAATTAAAAAAAACTTCAAAAATTGGTATTTTTTTAACTATACAAAGCTGCTGAATAAATAGGTATTATATACGCTCTGAGATGCTAACGGGTATATTATGCCCGTCAGTATTTCAGAGATATAAACTAAAAAAATAAGTTAAATAAAGTATAGTAGCACGTAATGAGTACTCTGTGATTACAGTAAGAGAAATTACTATGATCTTAGGTGGAGGTAAAGTTCTGTGGCTGCAACGTGGTCAAACTCAGTGGAGCCTTCAATGGGAACTGAAGTGCAGTGGTGACCACAGCTGTAAGATATTGATCTGTTTAATAATTACATTATATTGGCAGTTACAAGTTACTTCGCAGATATTAGATCATTATGAGCTTTATTGAAATAAAGTTATGCAGGTAACTGTTTGCTTAGGACCTTAGGTAAATTCCTAATTTCTCCAAGACTATTGGAGGTTTTGCTATCAATATATAACAGTTATTTGTTATACAAGAGTGCAAAGTTGCTTTTTAACCACGTGCTCGATTTTGATGACCAAGCAAGCAAAGGATTCTAAAATAGAATCACGAGCGCAGCGAGTGAATCAAAAATTTGAAACCTGAGCGTTAGCGAGAGAATCAAAAGAGCGCGAGATGAAAAATCTTTGCAGTCGAGTGTAACACGTAACTTTTCATCCCACCTCAGCGAGGAAATGACTAAAAATGACTAAATGCAAAAAAGTACACCAAGGAGGTTCTGAGTCTGAGTAATTAAAAAAAAGTTGTAAGACAAATCTGGTGCCATGGAGGTAAAAGTAAATAGGTTTAATGATGTTTTGAATTCATATATGTTCTAAATTCAATTTCTTTGTCTCTCTAGAGAATAAAAAGGCTTTTGCACTCAGATATCGACGTGCAAAAATACTCTTTCCGAGAGGATTAGGTTCTATGTTCGGCTGAATGTATGTTTTTAATATCAAGAAGTTCGTTAATATTATACAAGGTGTAAGGGACAGCCCTCCACAAACTTTAAGGGCTTGCTCAGTAAACAAAACTGAACAACCTACCATAAAATTTTTTTTCAGTAAACGAGAAAAAAGATCCGCCTCACCATACAAAATTATTAACTTGATTGGACAGTTTGTATGGAGAGCCTAAATTTTTTTTTCGTTTCCTGAAAAAAAAAGTTATGGTGGGTTGTTCAGTTTCGTCTACTGAGCAAGCCCTTAAAGTTTGTGGAGGGCTGTCCCTTACACCATTTATAAGTTTGTAGCGACATCTATGGCACCACATAAGAACTACGAAGAAAATACGAAATCTTGCATCGCACAATCAAAGCTCTCCGCGCGATTTGAACATATACGACAGCCTGAAATCATTCACCAGACCATAACACCTGTCTGGTCGGAGGATCCTCCCTTTCAACGGAGGTATGTGGGACTTTACTCTCTGTTCTGCATAAATATAAGCTATATATTTAACCTCAATTATTATATGACATTGGTTTTTGCAAATTGTTTTGCTGGATATGGTTAATCTGCGTCTTCTTTTAGCACGTACAAAACCTGAATAAAAATTTTTTCTTGGATATTACAGTAGGTACATTTAATATTATCGACTTAGTACTGACTTGGTATCAAAATTCATTTGTCAAATAAGTAGTCAATAAGTGTACCTAATACAATTATAAATCTTTTTTATTCAACAAGTCATTAACAGAATTGTAATTTTTTTATAATAATTATGTATTCAACTTAATTTTAAATATGCGTATGTGGTGTTCTTTTAAACCATGCGGAATTTTATTATATATGATAGGGCCCATTGATATTATACTCTTTCTTAATAGTGAAGTTTTGTATTTTCCCGTATGTAATCGATTATTATATTGTAGTCTCATAGAACTTGAGCTTAATAATGTTTTGCTAGCTAGAGTTGGAAATAATTTTAAATTCGACCTAACAAAAATGGACACTTCCAATATGTAAAAACACGAGAAGTTTAGTATTTTTAGTGACCTAAATATAGAATCGAAGCTTTCAGTACTTTTTAAATTTGACATTGATCTTATGCATCGTTTTTGGGTTTTGGATATTCTGAGACAACTGCAGTGAGAGGAAGGAGATCCTCTCACTGCAGTTGCCTAAGGATGAGTTGAGGAAATATGTTCTTTTTTTTTTTTTTTTTTTTATGGTGGGAAAAAATCATGCATTGACATCCCCCGCCCTTGGGCGGAGCGGGAGATAGTATCAGACTCTTACTGACTAAAAGACCCACCCCGTTCATTCTAGCCTTCATACCGGGGCTCGAGCGCCCTTTCGGATAACCCTGGCCCCAGTAGGCTTCGACCCGGCTGGGTCCCTGCTGTTGCTGACAACTCCTTGAGGCGCGCGGGAACAGTGCGCGCCGTCGACGACTTGGGCTTGGTCCGGACAGTTAACGGACGGCCGGACAGTGAGCTACCCATTGCTCACTGTCCGCAAGCCCGCGTCTACGTTGGCCGGAAATCGGGATCAGAATCCCGGCGACGGCGGCGGCGATAACGCCGTTGCCTTATGCGTTCGGCCTCCTCCTTTGCGAGCATTACTGCTTCGCAGAAGTCGGCGACCGCCTGCCACTCCTCCTTGCTCCGGACCATGGCCTCAACCAAGGTCCGGCGCGAGAGGTCTCCGCCGCCGATCGCCCCCACGAGGGCACGGCGATGCTCCGGAAATATGTTCTTCCTATGATCTAAATCAACTTTCGGTCTTTATACATAACCCACTATACCCACGAAAAGGCACGCCATCTTTTCGTAAACAGTGCGCGGCTGCACACTGGGGTCGTAATAGCTGCGGTTCAAAGCTATTCCTTCTATGATCTGTGACTGATTCACAGTCTCACTTTTGACCATTGCTGACTGAGTAGAATCGGACTCCACACAAATTACGCGAAGTATCGTAGTGGTGTCTCATGCCAGGAAAACTAATAGCGCGATTTAGGACGGCATTGTTCGGGAGGCGATTTTTAATGCAGCCACAGGTTTCGAGTTCACTTTCCATGGAGAAACATAGCATGATGGTTTACTTTACTATTCTATCTCTATTAAATATTCGAATGAATTTTGAAAGTTAGCGTCATATTCTTTTGATTAGGTTTGACTGAGCAGACTGTACCAAATTAAAGTGGTTGGTATTCGTTCGCGAATTAAATTGTATTAACGAGTACTAGTAAGTTGTATTAATTGTTGGTATTAAAATGGAATAAATCATAATGACAAAAAAAATACCAACAATTTATGTTTTTTTGTTTGTAGGAGGTAATCTCTGGAAGATCCGATTCGATCCGATTGCTTAAATTTTTCTACGGATAAAAAGCTGCTTTGATCCCGAGTGACAGGCTATATTTTATGTACGCGGGTGAAGTAGCGGGTAAAAGCTAGTTATTATTAAAGCAAATTTTTGCCATCCCCTTTTACGATTAAAAGATAAAAAAGTTAAAAAGTGGAGTCAAAGCGTCTACTTCAGGTTGGGTTGGGGAAATTCTTCCCTTGATGTATATCAACTTGTAGGTCTTTATACATAACCCACTAAACCCACGAAAAGACACACCACCTTTTCGTATGCAGGCGGTGGTTGCACACTGAGTTCACAAAGCTGGGGTCAAAGCTATTGCTTCAATGTACAGTCCCACTTTTGACCATTGTTGACTGAGTAGACTAGGACTCCACACAAAACGCGCAAGGTATCGTAGTGGTGTATTGCGTTAGGAAAACTTTAATAGCGCGATTTAGGACGGCATTGTTTGGAAGGCGATTGTAAAAGTAGTCACGGGTTTCGAGTTCGCTTCCCATGGTGAGTAAATATTTTTGTGTTTAACTGCTTCCGTTTTTGCCGATTTTGTTTTGTTGTGTCCATATTGTTTCTTTGCTTTAATGAATAATGAAACTGAAGAAATATTTAAAAACTTCATTGTTAATATTATTTAGCTTCAGATTGTTTCTAAGGACGTAAATTTCTATTGAATTTGATAATATCATAGAGGCATAAACTAAAAATTATGTGTATTAAAGATTACAGTAGCTTAAAACTAATTAAAAATTTAAAAAAGCACTTTAATAAAAACATTTAAATTAAAATGTGAACTTAAATTATTTATCGTCAGCTTATCTACTGAAAGAAATTGGCGAAACGTTGTCTTTTGTTTAAAAAAGTTATTGTAAAAACAAAACCATTGCGTTTTGTTCACAGCAATATCCTCAAAATTGATGATAAACAATAACTGTATGGTAAGTTTTCGTTGACTTGAAATTGATACGTATAAAATGTAACTACATTTCACTTAAGCAAATAGTTAATGTATTACTTTCTTTCAATAAAGCCCTTAATGAGCTCATAGCCGCGAAGTAACTTAAAACTGAGTCTATAATCAGATCATTAAACAGATTAATATCACACCGCATTAAGTTTGACCACGCCGCAACCACAGATCTTTACCTCTAACTACGACTACAGCAATCTAAGCTACCTTTCTCTTACTATATTCACAGAGTATTCATAACGAGCTATTGTAAATTATTCGAATTATTTTTAAATTTATGTATCTAACTAAGCAGCTGTGTGAAGTTAAAAAATACCAATTTCTAAAGTATTTTTTAGCATCAAAAAGCAACAACTAAAATAGTATGTATAGTTTTTTTGCTTGTAAATATTTACAAAATATTTACAAGCAAAAAAACTATAAAACCAAACACGAACGTAATAAAACACAAAAATATTCGTCTCCATGGGAAGTGAACTCGAAACCCGTGGCTGCTTTAAAAATCGCATCTCAAACAATGACTAAATCGCGCTATTAGTTTTCCTGGCATGAGACACCACTACGATACTTCGCGTAAATTGTGTGGAGTCCGATTCTACTCAGTCAGCAATGGTCAAAAGTGAGACTGTGAATCAGCCACAGATCATTGAAGAAATAGCTTTGAACCACAGCTATTTACGACCCCAGTGAGCAGCCGCGCACTGTTTACGAAAAGATGGCGTGCCTTTTCGTGGGTATAGTGAGTAATGTATAAAGACCGAAAGTTGATATATATCATAGGAAGAACATATTTCCTTAACTCATCCTGCAGTAGATGCTTTGACTCCACTTTTGCAGTTTTTTAACTTATTTTTTATCATTTAATCGTAAAAAGGGATTGTAAAAATTTATTTTAATAATAATAACAATTTATACCATAAAGAGACTTTTAAGACCTATCAGGTTAGTTACGTAATTACTAAATTATAAATCCCGACAGTATACATGCCACAAAAGAAAGGTTGAAGTTGAAAAGTTGACTCCACAAATACAGCTAGATTCCTGGGAATCTGACTTGGAAACCTCATTCTGAGGATATGTGTAAAAAACTGAGTAAATTAGCTTATGCGTATCGCACAACGTAAGCAATACAACACTTCTAACAGCTTACCATGGTTTGGTTGGATCAATATTAAGGTTCGGAGTGATATTCTGAGGCAACAGCAGTGAGAAGGTGGAGATTTCAAAACCTAAAAACGTAGCTTGTGATCAATGTCTTTAAAAAGTACTCAGTCACTGAAAATACTAACCTTCCCGTGTTTTTACATATACTAGTGAGACATATTAATTATTGGTATTAAAACGGAATAAATCATAATAACAAAAAAAAAATACCAACAATTTATGATAAATCGTATTTGATAAATGAATTTTGTGCACATTTGCTATAGGTTGGTCCAAAAAGGGTTTAGGCGCATTAGGGCTAATACTCATTTTGGCAACCGACTCCCAAATGGACTACTTCTCATTATGGCCACTTCTCATTTTGGCTACTTCTGATTAGGGCTACTTCTCACATGGGCTACTTCTCACTTGGGCTACTTCTCACTTGGGCTACTTCTTATTAGGGCTATTACTCATTAGGGCTACTTCTCATTAGGGCTACTTCTCAAAATTTGGGAATGTTTATTGAAATAAGTACTGTCTTTATGTATATAAACATGTTTATTCATTCATAAGAGATCAATTACATTGACGACACGAACCAATGTAATAGGTAAGTATACAATATTATAAGTATTACTTCTTGTAATTACTTTAAAACTTGTGATTCGATGAAGGAACGCACCAAACGTGTAAAAAAATGTCGTTCTCTAGACATTGTGACACCATGTGGTCGTTATATGTTTCAATGGCGCCCGTTAACCGCCAAGTTTAGGGAACAATAGAACAAATTCAACCTTTCTCGCAGGTAAAAACATAGTAAGATGATTCACTTCACTTTGTAAAAATATTCCAATGAAGTGAATTTGGAAAGTTTTAGCATTATATTCATTTAATTACGTTTTACTGAGCTGACTGTACCAAATTTGGGTGGTTCGTATTTGGTATTTGTTCGCGAATTGAATTGTATAAATTAATACCAGTAAATCGTACTAATTGTTAGTATAAAAAAATACCAACAATTTATGATAAATTGTATCTGCATGTAACCTATTTGATTGAATTTTGCTTAAATCTACTATATAATATATTAATAGGTATATGGGGATTTACCCAACTCTCAAAGAATATCACATCACGACTTAGATAGCCCATAGAAAATTTGTTCAAGCTGCAACAAAGCACTACTATCACCCATAGAGTAGGTAATAAAAATATGACCAAAATATAGAGCGGCAAATAAAATTCCTTCAGTCTCTTTCGAAATCGGAAAAAGTACGAATCGATTTTATATTATACTGTATTATGACCACGATTTATGAATCATGGACCTATATCGCAAGAAATTCGAAAGATTTTTATCTAAATTCGATTGTTGATCATCTTTTCTTGTGGGATCATGTAAATTAATTGTTTTACTGTCTCTATGATTAATAACGATCGCAATTGCTGGTTTAAAGTTACGTAGTTTATGTTGATTTTTTATTTAAAAAATTACGTTTGTTCTACCAGTTTCTGTAGCTTACCACATGTAAAAATATGACAATACTTTATTATGCTTTTGAACAATTATTAATTTTGTAAGCGTAACAATTACCGATGGATCCAAGATGCACAGGAAAGTTTGTTGTGGCGATCCTTGGGGGAGACCTATGCCCAACAGTGGACGTATATCTGCTGAAATGATGATAATAATGATGGTGAACAATTTACCTACATAGGATAAGAATACTGTTAGGTACTAACCTAATATGACTTTGTAGTCTGTGTATGAAGGCAATTGTTTTTACTATCCCTTTTTACGTTTAAATGTTAAAAAATAGTTTAAAAAACTGCAAAATTGGAGTCAAAGCATCTACTACAGTATGGGTTAGGGAAATATGCTCTTCCCTTGATGTATATCAACTTTTCGGTCTTTATACATAACCCACTACACCCACGAAATGGCACACTACCTTTTCGTATGCAGGCGTGGCTGCACACTGAGTTCACAAAGCTCCCCAGCTTAAAAGCTATGGCTTCAATGTACAGTCCCACTTTTGACCATTGTTGACTGAGTAGACTCGGACTCCATACAATACGCGTGAAGTATCGTAGTAGTGTTTCGCTCCAGGAAAACTTTAATAGCGCGATTTAGGACGGCATTGTTCGGGAGGCGATTGTAAAAGCAGCCACGGGTTTTGAGTTCATTTCCCATGGAGAGAGAATATTTTTGTGTATTATTACGTTTGTGTTTGGTTTTGTAGTTTCTTGCTTGTAAATATTTACAATACATACTATTTTAGTTGTTGCTTTTTGATGCTTAAATTGAAAAAAAATACCTCAGAAACTGGTATTTCTAGTGTTAACTTCAAACAGCTGCCTATGTCTCATTAGATAGATAGATAGATTGATTCTTTATAGTACAACAAAAGTAAAAAAAAATACACAAGAAACTTAAAATTAATAGGGTGTCACAATGGGCGGTCTTACCGCTAAAAGCGATTTTTTACAGACAACCTAACCTAGTAACGTAAATATTAAACCCGTCAGTATTTTAGATATATAAACTAAATATATAATTTTAATAAATTACAGTAACTCGTTATAAATACTCTGTGAATACAATAAGAGTACGGTAACTCTCTTAGATTCCTAAGGTTGTGGGTAAAGGTCTGTGGTTGCAGCGTGGTCAAACTAAGTGGTGCCTTCAAATCATATGAGAACCAAGCAAAATAGTGTCTCAGATAATCTTTCGAAGAATTTTGTATTTATTTTTTTACATTACATGTGGTCATCGAATGTTTGTTGTTCAAAAGGAGAGAGAACAGTAGAGTAAACATAACTTTTATCGTAGGTAAAAAACAGCACGATTTACTTTACTTATTCTACTCGTGTAAAAACATTCGAATGAAGTGAATTTGGAAAGTTAGCATTATATTCCTTTGACTAGGTTTGACTAAGCTGACTGTACCAAATTCGAGTGGTTGGTATTCGTTTGCGAATAAAATTATATTAATTAATACCAAAAAATCGTATTAATTGCTGGTATTAGAATGGAATAAATCATAATGACATAAGAAATACCAACAATTTATGATAAATCATATTTGCCTTATTACCTATTTGATTAAATATTGCGTAAATTTGCTATAGATTGGTCCAAAAAACTCGTACTGATAAATTAAATAACCCCCGTAGTGATGAATTTAGTAATTATTTAAACAGTGGAGAGTCTGTGATTTTTTTTTACATTATTTATGCAAGACATCTCGCTAGTAAGGGCACTTGCGGCGTGTACATGGTCGGAATTTATAATTCAATACTAACATAGGACAAGAATATTGTTACTAAACAAATAAATAAAATCTTTGCGGTCTGTTTAAGAAACAAATTGTTGTTATTTATTAGAGAAAATTTGTACTTACTATTTCTTTTTACGATTAAATGATAAAAAATAAGTTAAAAGACTGCAAAAGTGGAGTCAAAGCATCTACTGCAGGATGAGTTGAGGAACATGTTCTTCCTATGATGTATATCAACTTTCGGTATTTATACATAACCCACTATACCCACGAAAAGGCACGCCATCTTTTCGTAAACAGTGCGCGGCTTCACACTGGGGTCGTAAATAGCTGCGATTCAAAGCTATTTCTTCAATGGTCTGTGGCTGGTTCACAGTCCCACATTTGACCATTACTGACTGAGTAGAATCGGACTCCACACAATATGCGCGAAGTATCGTAGTTGTGTCTTATGCCAGGAAAACTTTAATAGCGCGATTTAGGACGGCATTGTTCGGGAGGCGATTGTAAACGCAGCCACGGGTTTTGAGTTCGCTTCCCATGGAGAGAGAATATTTTTATGTTTTACTACGTTTGTGTTCGGTTTTGTTGGTTCTTACTTGTAAATATTTACAAAATATGCCTATTTTAGTTGTTGCTTTTTGGTGTTGAAATTATTAAAAAAATATTATTTATTTAAACTTCATGTACAGTAGTGGTACATAGGCGGACTAAATGCAACTAGGCGTTCGCTACCGGTCAACCTTTGGGTTAAAAAAAAACAACATGGTAGGTTTGCACAATAAACAAATAACAGATAAGTACTTCAAATAGAAAAATATAAAATAAGTTGTTTACAATAATAAAATATATATTTATGCTAAAATAATAAACTAATAAATACTAAGAATAATATAGAAAAATCCCTCAGAAATTGGTATTTTTTAACTTTACAGCTGCTTATGTCTCGATAGCGTAAATATTAAACCAGTCAGTATCTAAGAAATATAAAAGGAAAAATAATTTAAATAAATAACAGGAGCTCGTTATGAATAATCTGTGAATACAGTTAGAGAAAGGTAGCTCTCTTAGATTGCTACCGTCGTAGGTAAAGGAAGGTCTGCGGTAGCAGCGTGGTCAAACTAAGTGGTGCCTTCAATGACAACCCGAGTGCTGATTACAGCTGTGAGATATTAATCTGTTTAATGATTCCATTATATATTCAGTTTTAAGCGGGTGTGGGTTCATTAAGGGCTTTATTGAAAGAAGGTTGTCCAAGTAACTACGAGTATTTGCTTAAGTATAATGTAGATACATTTTATACGTACATTGTGGTATCAATTTCAACTTAACGAAAACCCAATTGAATTTCGAACGTTTCAAAGTTACTTGAAATTAAGCGAAAATACTTTCAATCCTCTTCTTTGCTTTTGTCTGAGTTAATACCTCTGTCATGCGCTTGAGCTGAGGCGTCCTCTCCACCGTTACTCCACCTTGCAGACTAATTGCTGGTCTGATTCAAATGGATTACTGACCGGATCGATATTTTTTTTATTTAAAGTAAACAGTTTGTTCCTGTAACCTTTGGGCCCAGCAGTCAGCACACACGCAGACTGACAGCATAACTTGTAATACACACTAGTAAGTACACCGAAACAAACTTAAGGGTAAAAGCATCTTGTAAAGTCCATACAGTAAACATGTATTGGTCAAATCATATGAGAACCAAGCAGGGTAGTGTCTCAGATGATCTTTTGAAGAATTTTGTATTTATTTTTTTACATTGAATGTTTGTTGTTCGAAAGGAACAATAGAGTAAACCCAACCTTTATCGCAGTTAGGCTAGGTAGGTAGGTAGAACAGTGGTCGCCGAGTGGTAACCGCCCCGACTTACGAGTTGTAGGTCGCGGGTTCGAACCCAGCCAGGCGCATTACTTTGTGTAATTTATTTCATCAATACTGCTCTCAAAACGGTGAAGGAAAACATCGTGAGGAAACCGGCATGTCCTAGAACCAAAAATTCGAAGACATTGTGACATTCACCAACACGCACTGGGCCGGCGTGGTGGATTACGGCCCATTCCCTCTCCTAGAGAGGAGGCTTGAGTCGTAAAAAAAAGGCTAGTGATGATCGCAGGTAAAAACATAGCATGGTGGTTTACTTTACTATTCTATCTCTATCGAATATTTGAATGAATTTGGAAAGTTCTTTTGATTTAATAATAATAATAATAATAATAATCTTTATTTGAAACTAAAAACACATTTAACAATTTATTTATGCACGATGATAGCTGCAATAGTTTGAAACTGAGGCGCAGCTATCAGCGCCCACCTCCAGTAACATAAGAATAGCAGTAGTTCCATATCATATACAATAATTATGTAAAATAAGTAAATCCTAACCTATACTAGTGTGTGGTGTGTAGTGAGTGTATAGTGAAGGTGTGGAGTGGATGGGGTGTGTAAGGGTGTATGTTTGGAGAGTGTATGTATTATGACTTTGTGATATTAAATTTCAACAAGTTTTTCAGTTTCATCGTAAGTTTTAGATGTTAGCCAATCGGTTAATTTATTTTTACGTACATGCCTCGTTAGAGGGTATATATTTATTTCCTTATTTATTCTGTTATAAAGCCTAGAGCTTATGTGTCTAAAACTGTAACTTACAGCTACAGATCTGCAGCGTTTTGTAGCACAGATTCTATCCGCACGACGCAATACAGTGGCACATTTTGGATCGTAGAACAGCTGTCCATGTCTTCTGACAACTGTTTTGAATATGAAGAGCTGTCTAACAGTAAGGACTTTGCAGAGTTGAAAGAGGTCTTGAGTTGGGAATCTAATGGGTTTATTTGCGATAACTTTTAACACTGCTCTCTGTGCCTTTTCTACTCGCAACATGGCAGTTTTTAAAGCTCCTCCCCATGAAGTTATGCAATATCCGAGAACTGATTGAGCAAGCGCAAAATAGACTGTAATCAGGCAATCGAAATCTGCAACCGATCTTAGTTTTTTGAAAATATATATTAACCTTCTCACACGCGTTACAATCGAGTCTACCTGAATTTTCCACTTTAGGAGGTTATCAATATACACGCCAAGGTATTTAATATTATTTACTCGTTCAACGGGGGCACAGTCACAAGGAGTAGTACTATTGTTGAGACACGTGTGTGCAATAACTTTAAATGATGTTACTGGTTGGCTACCAATACCAGGAGTAAAGGGGATAAATTTGCTTTTATTGACGTTAAGTGTGAGAAGGTTAATAGTGAGCCATTTCATGACCACCCCAAGAGCATGCTCCGCAGCTTTGAGAGCGTCAGACCAATTTTTGCCTTGAGTTAAGAGAACTGTGTCGTCAGCATACGCGATAACTTTGGTGTTTGGAAGGGATAGTCGACACAGCTCATCCACATAAATGAGGAAGAGGCTTGGCCCAAGCACGCTGCCCTGAGGCACGCCAAAGGTCAATCCCACCTCGGTGCTTAAGTGGCTACCAATTTTTACCGCCTGCCTACGATTCGACAAGTAACTGTGGAAAATATCATAAACATTGCCACGAATACCAACATTTTCTAGCTTTTTAAGTAGCAACGGGACAGAGACAGTGTCGAAAGCTTTAGATAAGTCTAAAAATGTTCCAACGGTTTTTAGTTTATTATTAAAGTTAGAAGTAATCGTGTCTGTTAGTTCCAATACTGCATCTTCTGTAGACTTACCAGCTCGAAAGCCATACTGGTTTTGAGCTAAGACTTTATTTTGATTTAGAAAGTTTATCAATCTTGAATTAATTATTTTTTCGAATATTTTTGATAGGGTTGACAGTACGGATATTGGTCTGTAATTTGAAACACTGCCTTTGTCCCCCGCTTTGAATATTGGGTGGACAACAGCTGTCTTAAAAACATCTGGGAAAATACCCAAGGACATGGACAGGTTAAAAATATGGGTAAGAACAGGGGTAATCAGATGCCGAGAAGCCTTAATGACAGCAGCCGATATACCATCATGTCCTATAGCACAATTGTCCTTAAGGTTCAGGATAATCGCTTCAATCTCGCCTTCATTCACTTCAAGCAAGACCATAGATTGAGTAAAAGAGGTAGATGATATTTTGTCCTTGTTCCTGATGCATGAGGCATAAAAATCTGACCTTGTTATTTTAGAAGCTAGATTCTTACCCACACTTGCAAAGTACTGATTGACCTCATTCAAAGAACAACTGGGATCGTCATGGCATTCAATTAGTTCCGTAGGTGCATTCTTATTCTGATCCAGGTTGCCAATTCGTTTGATTAGGCGCCAAGTTGCTCTTGGATTACGTACAGCCTTCCGAAACTCGGATCTTTCATATTCGTTTTTAACTTTTTTTAACAGCTGATTGCAGTAATTCCTATAGCGGGAAAAAATTAGTTTATAGGTTTCGTTTTCAGGATATTTTTTAAGCTTTTTGAACAGTTTGTCTCTATGGCGTATACATCTCAGAAGACCGGGCGCAATCCAGGGCTTAGTTATACGCTTTCTACTCGGGATATTTCCCATGCAAGTGTGTGCCTTCACAGAAGAGGATAACAGAGAAACCAGAGTTTCAGCAGCAATGTTTGGGTCCTTCATTTCAAGAATTGGGGAAAAATCTGTATTTGCCATATCAGAGACAACTCCAAGGATGTTGGTTTTCGAGATTGTTTGTTTCCGCGCGCACCTAGTGATAGAATGCTTGCAGAAAAGAACAACGGGGTGATGGTCAGTAATGGGGCCGTCCAGCACCAGAGAGGTGGCGGGATTCGAGGATTTTAGTAGAATATGGTCAAGGCAGTTAGCCAATCTTGTGGGGAATGTGTGAGCTGGCAGTAACGTGTGGGAGGCAGCAATATTTAAGTACTCATCACAGTTAGAGTCACTATTTTGAGAGGCTATGTTGATATTGATATCTCCCATAAGAGCAACTGTCGAATATTTTGAAAGTTGATGTAAAATATTATCAAGGCTTATGAAAAAAGGTGCCAAGTTTCTGTATGATGGCGATCGATATAGAGCAACAAGAGCCACTTGGCCAGCCAATTTTATTATCATACAGTTTGCGTCATCGAACTCCGGAAACTCTACTGAATGCTCAAGCTCAGTGCTGATATAAGCGACTACACCATCATTTTGGTTTTTGAAAGACGTGGTCTGTGTGTTATATCCCGGCATCGAAGGAATATTTGGGCATTTGCTCAACCAGCACTCAGATAACAGAATGATGTCAAAAGTAAATGATATACGGCTTAAAAATGTTAATAAGTGATCGAAGTTAGCGTTGATACTTCTAATATTTATGTGTAGAATTTTGAGGGTGTCAGTTGTCTGTATTAAATGATTGTGACTGTCCTCTGGCGTGCAAATAATGCTATTAGACACAGAAACATTTTCAACCTCAGAACTTACAAAATTAATGTCATCCATTTTTTGGCAATAGTATAAACATATGGCACGTGTAATATGCGACCAGAAGGTCAGCATTACATTCA
The DNA here is from genome assembly GCA_910589285.2 of Mythimna ferrago. Lineage (NCBI taxonomy): Eukaryota > Metazoa > Arthropoda > Insecta > Lepidoptera > Noctuidae > Mythimna > Mythimna ferrago. The sequence goes on from OU342679.1 coordinate 24,102,478, forward strand.
TTTACATTATTTAATGAACATTGACATATTCTAGTGCTTTTGTGGCGTAGCATAACTTTATAGTAGATACATGGAAGATCTGTTTTTATGGAACAATATTGTATGTCTATCAGAAATAACTTACGATGTTGTATTAAATGTTTTTGATTTAGAGTTTGTGAATAGAGGAGTGTGTTTTGAGTGTGTGTAGAGTGTAATAATAATAGAATATGTATGATTTGAAATGTGGGGGAGTATAAAAACATAGTATTAATTAAAAACATGCAAATTAGAACTATTTTAAAAAGGATCAACTGTCCCTTAGAGCCTACATAATGAAGACATAAACAGAAATATACAACTCGTTGGGAGTCAAACAACAACGTTAAACATAATATGAAAAATAGAGCTAGTCACATTGTAGTCTTCTTAGTAATGTTACAAAGGTCTGCTTCAGTTCTCACATGAATATGTTTGCATCCCTCTCTTTCACGAATAAATATCTTGCCGTGTTTGACCCAACAGAATTTATAATTGTTGGTAGTAGCCGCATCACGCGCCAGGAAAAATAGTCTTTTATTACGTGATGATAGATTTTCAGAAATAAAAACTGGTCTTGGCGGGCCACTTATTTTGAGGTGTTCAGTGGTCAATTTGAAGCTATTCAAGTTATGCTTACGAAACTTCTCTAAGAATTCCTCTTTACGAAGAACGGTGGTGAAATTGACTATCATAGTCTTGTGGGCCGGGTCTTTAGATTTTATACGAAATACATCTTTTATCTCACAGGAGTTTACTTCACATTTAATTATTTTACTCGTGTCTATGACAGTTTTCAATAGCATAGATTTAGTTTCAGTTTTGTGGACCGGAATGTTACGTATTTCTATACATGTTGATCTAGAGCTTTGTTCAAAATTTTCAATTTTGGTTTCTAACGTAGATATGTAGGACATAGTTTCTTTGCGCTCAGATTCCAAGTGTTCAACTCGTGAGGTCAAATTGCTTAATTTCTCGACCATCAAATCAATCGTATCCCCTATGTTATCAATCTTAGAACATAACATGTTGTAATTTTCCTCTTGCTGTTGCTTAAGTTCCGCGAACATTTCTCTCAGATCCGTCATAACAGTAGAAGCGCTGCTTTTCTGTTTTCCTTCGAGTTTGCGTTTGACATTCCGGAGGGTAACCGCAGGTGGAGTATCGGTGGTAGTAGAGTCCCTGCTTACATTTAAGTTCGTTTCCGAAGAGCAATGGGGTGCATAAAGTGGTTGTGGTGTACTGAACATGGCTGTAGGTGTCGTCGGCGTAGTCGGTGGTGGAGGTGGCGAATGTTCAATAGGCATTTTATTTTGTATTTGAGCTTTGGTACCAGGCGAACAGCAATTTATAAGAGGCCAAGCACATACGGACTTATTACTGGTGTGTAGAGCTCAACTTATACTGGTTGCTATCGACGGTTTAGTACAAAGTCGCTTTCCGTCCAGTATAACTGGACCCCCGTGTGAAAGTCTTCGCTGATACGTCTGAGGCCAATATGAGCCGTACAGTGCACGCACACAGTTTTAGTTTCTCAAGAGAGTATGAATTAGATGGATGTGTGGAGTTACGCACGGGGCGGGTCGTTAATTAGTTAATTGATTGAGACTCACGCACTCGGGCACAGGGCACGTAGTAGTTTCGTAGTAAACTGCGGTGCACGCGAAGACCTCCTGCCGTCTATGCACTCCGTCTTGATTCATTGCCTCGCTTATTTCTTTCTTTTTGATTAGGTTTGACTGAGCTGACTGTACCAAATTCCAGTGGTTGGTATTCGTTCGCGAATTAAATTGTATTAACAAATGCTAGTAAATTGTATTAATTGTTGGTATTAAAATGGAATAAATCATAATGACAAAAAATACCAACAATTTATGTTTTTTTGTTTGTAGTAGGTAATCTCTGGAAGTACTGGTCCGATTGCTAAAATTTTTTTACGGATAAAAAGCTGCTTTGATCCCGAGTGACATAGGTTCTATTTTATGTACGCGGGTGAAGTAGCGGGCAAAAGCTAGTTATTATTAAAGCAAATTTTTGCTATCCCTTTTTACGATTAAAAGATAAAAAAGTTAAAAAGTGGAGTCAAAGCGTCTACTTCAGGTTGGGTTGGGGAAATTCTTCCCTTGATGTATATCAACTTGTATGTCTTTATACATAACCCACTAAACCCACGAAAAGGCACACAACCTTTTCGTATGCAGCCGTGGCTGCACAATGAGTTCACAAAGCTGGGGTCAAAGCTATGCTTCAATGTACATTCCCACTTTTGACCATTGTTGACTGAGTAGACTAGGACTCCACACAAAACGCGCCAAGTATCGTAGTGGGGTTTCGCGTCAGGAAAACTTTAATAGCGCGATTTAGGCCGGCATTGTTTGGAAGGCGATTGTAAAAATAGTCACGGGTTTCGAGTTCGCTTCCCATGGTGAGCAAATATTTTTGTGTTTAACTGCTTTCGTTTTTGTCGATTTTGTTTTGTTGTGTCCATGTTGTTTCTTTCTTGTTTGTTTATTAATAATGATACTGAATAAATATTTAAAAGCTTCATTGTTAATATTATATAACTTCAGATTATTTCTACGGACGTAAATTTTTATTGAATTTGACAATATAATAGAGACATATACTAAAAATTATGTAAATTAAAGATTACAGTAGCTTTTAACCTTTTGTATGCCGTAATTAGAGACACAATTAAAAAGTTATTGTGTCCCGCGTGGATCCGCGTTCCGGACATACAACGGGTTAACTAATAAAAAATAAAAAAAGGACTTTCATAAAATGCATTAAAATTAAAATATTTACTTAAATTATTTATCGTCAGCTTATCTACTGAAAGAAATTGGCGAAACGTTATCTTTTGTTTAAAAAAGTTATTGTAAAAACAAAACCATTGCGTTTTGTTCACAGCAATATCCTCAAAATTGATGGTTAACAATAACTGTATGGTAAGATTTCGTTGAGTTGAAATTGATACGTATAAAACGTAACTACATTTCACTTAAGCAAATAGTTAATGTATAACTTTCTTTCAATAAAGCCCTTAGTGAGCTCATAGCCGCGAAGTAACTTAAAACTGAGTCTATAATCAGATCATTAAACAGATTAATATCACACCACATTAAGTTTGACCACGCCGCAACCACAGATCTTTACCTCTAACTACGACTACAGCAATCTAAGCTACCTTTCTCTTACTATATTCACAAAGTAATCATAACGAGCTATTGTAAATTATTTGAATTAATTTAAAATTTATGTCTCTGACTAAGCAGCGTGTGAAGTTAAAAAATACTAATTTCTAAAGTATTTTTTTTAATTTTAGCATCAAAATGCAACAACTAAAATAGTATGTATTATAAATATTTACAAGCAAGTAACTACTGAATGAAATAGCCGCGAAGTAACTTAAAACTGACTTTATAATCAGATCATTAAACAGATTAATATCACACCGCACTAAGTTTGACCACGCCGCAACCACACATCCCACCAGATCAGAAACCTCTACCTACGACTACAGCAATCTAAGCTACCTTTCTCTTACTATATTCACAGAGTATTCATAACGAGTTATTGTAAATTATTCGAATTATTTTTAGATTTATGTGTCTGACTAAGCAGCTGTGTGAATTTAAAAAATACCAATTTCTAAAGTATTTTTTTAATTTTAGCATCAAAAAGCAACAACTAAAATAGTATGTATTGTAAATATTTACAAGCAAGAAACTACAAAACCAAACACAAACGTAATAAAACACAAAAATATTCGTCTCCATGGGAAGTGAACATGAAACCCGTGGCCGCTTTAAAAATCGCCTCTCGAATAATGCCGTCCTAAATCGCGCTATTAGTTTTCCTGGCATGAGACACCACTACGATACTTCGCGTAAATTGTGTGGAGTCCGATTCTACTCAGTCAGCAATGGTCAAAAGTGGGACTGTGAACCAGCCACAGATCATTGAAGAAATAGCTTTGAACCGCAGCTATTACGACCCCAGTGTGAAGCCGCGCACTGTTTACGAAAAGATGGCGTGCCATTTCGTGGGAATAGTGGGTTATGTATAAAGACCGAAAGTTGATATACATCAAGGGGAACAACATACTTCCCCAACCCATCCATCATTAGATGCTTTGACTCCACTTTTGCAGTTTTTAAAATTATTTTTTATCATTTAATCGTAAAAAGGGATTATAAAAATTTACTTTAATAATAATAACAATTTATCTATATATAAAAGAAAGTCGTGTTAGTTACACCACTTATAACTCAAGAACGGCTGAACCGATTTGGCTGAAAATTGGTGGGGAGGTAGCTAAGAACCAGGAGAAGGACATAGGTTACTTATTTTTTTTTTTTTAAGGGTAGAGTAGAGTAGAGTAAGGTAGGGTAGAGTAGGGTAGGGTACAGTAGGGTATAGTAGGGTAGAGTAGGGTAGAGTAGAGTAGAGTAGGGTAGAGTAGAGTAGAGTAGGGTAGGGTAGAGTAGGGTAGAGTAGGGTAGAGTAGGGTAGGGTAGAGTGGGGTAGAGTAGGATAGAGTAGGGTAGAGTAGAGTAGAGTAGGGTAGGGTAGAGTAGGGTATAGTAGGCTGAAGTAGGGAAGAGCGGGAGCGAAGCCGCGGGCAAAAGCTAGTTTAACATAAAGAAACTTTTAAGACCTATCAGGTTAGTTACCTTATTCTTATCTTACGTAAGTACTAAATTATAAATCCGGATAATATACATGCCACAAAAAAAGGTTGAAGTTGAAAAGTTGACTCCACAAATACAGCTAGATTCCTAGGAATCTGACTTGAAAACCTCATTTTGAGGATGTGTGTAAAAAACTGAGTCAATTAGCTTATGCGTATTGCATAACGTAAGCAATACAACACTTCTAACAGCTTACCATGGTTTGGTTGCATCAATATTGAGGTTCGGAGTGATATTCTGAGGCAACAGCAGTGAGAAGGTGGTGATTTCAAAACCCAAAAACGTTGCTTATGATCTATGTCTTTAAAAAGTACTGAAAGCTGCGATCCTTTGTTTAGGTCACTGAAAATACTAACCTTTCCGTGTTTTTACACATACCAGTGAGACATATTAATTGTTGCTATTAAAACGGAACAAATCATAATAACAAAAAAAAAAATACCAACAATTTATGATAAATCGTATCTGCATAATACCTATTTCATTGAATTTTGTGCACATCTGCTATAAGGTTGATCCAAAAAGCTCTGGTACTGATAAATACCATAACCGCAATAGTGTTGAATTTGGTGATTATTTATCAATGAAGGGTTTATGATTATTTTTAAATTATTTAATACAGGTGGTATAAAATATTTTCAAGATCAATATGGACCCTGTCGGGCACAGTAAAGTTAGGAGAGAGGATGAAGGCTAAATTACAATTATTCACGCAAGAAAACCCGCTTTTAAGGGCAATTGTATCAAGAATATTGTCGGGATTTATAATTGAATACTAACATTTATGAATTAGAATAAGTATTGTTACTTAACTAATAAATCTTTGTGGTCTCATCAACCAATTGTTATTACTATTAAAGAAATTTCGTCGTTATCGATCATCGTTTCTTATGGGATCATGTAAATTAATTGTTTTACTATCTCTATGACTATTAACGATCGCAATTGCTGGTTCAAAGTTACGTAGTTTTTGTTGATTTTTAATTTAAAAAGTTACGTTTGTTCTACCAGATTCTGGTAGCTTGCACACACGCAGACTGACAAGATAACTTGTAATACACACTAGTAAGTGGTAATCATAGAAACATCGAAACCAAATCAAGGGTAAAATCTTCTTGTAAAGTCCATACAGTAAACATGTATTGGTCAAATCATATGTGAACCAAGCAAAATAGTGTCTCAGATGATCTTTGAAGAATTTTGTATTTATTTCTTTTACATTGCGTGTTGTCATTGAATGTTTGTTGTTCAAAAGGAACAATAGAGTAAACCCAACCTTTATCGCAGGTAAAAAATATAGCATGATGATTTACTTTACTATTCTATCTCTATTAAATATTTGAATGAATTTGGAAAGTTAGCACTAGCTTTTGATTAGGTTTGACTGAGCTGACTGTACCAAATTCCAGTGGTTGGTATTCGTTCGCGAATTAAATTATATTAACAAATACTAGTAAGTTGTATTAATTGTTGGTATTAAAATGGAAAAAATTATTATGACAAAAAAAAAAACCAATAATTTATGTTTTTTTTTGTTTGTAGGAGGTAATCTCTGGAAGTACTGGTCCGATTGCTTACATTTTTTTATGATAAAACGTTGCTTTGATCCCGAGTGACTTAGGCTATATTTTATGTACGCGGGTGAAGTAGCGGGCAAAAGCTAGTTATTTTTAGCAAATTTTTGCTATCCCTTTTTACGATTAAAAGATAAAAAAGTTAAAAAGTGGAGTCAAAGCGTCTACTTCAGGTTGGGTTGGGGAAATTCTTCCCTTGATGTATATCAACTTGTAGGTCTTTATACATAACCCACTAAACCCATGAAAAGGCACACCATCTTTTCGTATGCAGGCGTGGCTGCACACTGAGTTCACAAAGCTGGGGTCAAAGCTATTGCTTCAATGTACAGTCCCACTTTTGACCATTGTTGACTGAGTAGACTAGGACTCCACACAATACGCGCCGAGTATCGTAGTGGTGTTTCGCGTCAGGAAAACTTTAATAGCGCGATTTAGGACGGCATTGTTCGGAAGGCGATTGTAAAAGTAGTCACGGGTTTCGAGTTCGCTTCCCATGGTGAGCAAATATTTTTGTGTTTAACTGCTTCCGTTTTTGCTGATTTTGTTTTGTTGTGTCCATATTGTTTCTTTGCTTTAATGAATAATGAAACTGAAGAAATATTTAAAAACTTCATTGTTAATATTAAATAACTTCAGATTATTTCTATGGACGTAAATTTCTATTGAATTTGATAATATCATACAGACCTAAAAATTATGTATATTAAAGATTACAGTAGCTTGTAACTAATTAAAACTTAAAAAAGCACTGTAATAAAATGCATTAAAATTAAAATATTTACTTAAATTATTTATCGTCAGCTTATCTAATGAATGAAATAGCCGCGAAGTAACTTAAAACCGACTATAAAATCAGATCATTAAATAGATTAATATCACACCGCACTAAGTTTGACCACGCCGCAACCACAGATCCCACCAGATCAGAGACCTCTACCTACGACTACAGCAATCTAAGCTACCTTTCTCTTACTATATTCACAGAGTATTCATAACGAGTTATTGTAAATTATTCGAATTATTTTTAGATTTATGTCTCTGACTAAGCAGCTGTGTGAAGTTAAAAAATACCAATTTCTAAAGTATTTTTTAATTTTAGCATCAAAAAGCAACAACTAAAATAGTATGTACTTATTGTAAATATACAAGCAAGAAACTACAAAACCAAACACAAACGTAATAAAACACAAAAATATTCGTCTCCATGGGAAGTGAACTCGAAACTCGTGGCTGCTTTAAAAATCGCCTCCCGAAAAATGCCGTCCTAAATCGCGCTATTAGTTTTCCTGGCATGAGACACCACTACGATACTTCGCGTAAATTGTGTGGAGTCCGATTCTTCTCAGTCAGCAATGGTCAAAAGTGAGACTGTGAATCAGTCACAGATCATTGAAGAAATAGCTTTGAACCGCAGCTATTACGACCACAGTGTGCAGCCGCGCACTGTTTACGAAAAAATGGCGTGCCTTTTCGTGGGTTTAATGGGTCATGTATAAAGACCGAAAGTTGATGAGGAAGAACATATTTCCTCAACTCATCCTGCAGTAGATGCTTTGCCTCCACTTTTGCAGTTTTAATAATTTATTATTTATCATTTAATCGTTAAAAGTGAATGTAAAAAATTAGTTTAATAATAAAAACAATTTATTTCATAATATAATCACTATTAGGTTAGTTACCTTATTCTTATCCTAAGTAAGTACTAAATTATAAATCCCGACAGTATACATGCCACAAAAGAAAGGTTGAAGTTGAAAAGTTGATTCCACAAATGCAGCTAGATTCCTGGGAATCAGACTTGGAAACCCCATTCTGAGGATGTTTGTAAAAAACTGAGTAAATTAGCTTATGCGTATCGCACAACATAAGCAAAACAACACTTCTAACAGCTTACCATGGTTTGGTTGCATCAATATTGAGGTTCGGAGTGATATTCTGAGGCAACAGCAGTGAGAAGGTGGAGATTTCAAAACCCAAAAACGTTGCTTATGATCAATGTCTTTAAAAAGTACTCAGTCACTGAAAATACTAACCTTCCCGTATTTTTACATATACCAGTGAGACATGTTAATTGTTGGTATTAAAACGGAATAAATCATAATAACAAAAAAAATACCAACAATTTATGATAAATCGTATCTGCATGATACCTATTTCATTGAATTTTGTGCACATCTGCTATAGGTTGTTCCAAAAAGCTCTGGTACTGATAAATACCATAACCGCAATAGTGTTGAATTTGGTGATTATTTAAACAATGAAGGGTTTATGATTTTTTTTTTAAATTATTTAATACTCAATACTTTATTACATTCCATATTGTGTGCATAGGTGGTATAAAATGTTTTCAAGATCAATATGGACCCTGTCGGGCACAGTAAAGTTAGGAGAGAGGATGAAGGCTAAATTACAATTATTTACGCAAGATAACCCGCTTCTAAGGGCAATTGTAGCAAGAATATTGTCGGGATTTATAATTTAATACTAACATAAAAATTAGAATTTTGTTACTTAACTAATAAATCTTTGTGGTCTCATCGACCAATTGTTATTACTATTAAAGAAATTTCGTCGTTGTCGATCATCGTTTCTTATGGGATCATGTAAATTAATTGTTTTACTGTCTCTATGATTATTAACGATCGCAATTGCTGGTTTAAAGTTAGGTAGTTTTTGTTGATTTTTAATTTAAACAATTACGTATGTTTTACCAGTTTCCGGTAGCTTGCCACCTGTAAGAGCTTTTGAACAGGGACTTAAAAACACCTTCATAAAGGTTAGGTAATTATAAGTGTTACATGTTGAATGTGTAACAGAATCAAAAATGTAACACTTATATAAATGTGTTTTCAATGTGTTAACCCAAAACACTTAAAAAAGTGTAACCGTAACATATCTGTAACAGATATAAAAGTGTTAACAGTGTTAATAAGTGTAACACGTAAACGCAGCGTTGCCAAAGTTACAATTTACTTATTTATGGTACTGTGCAATTATTTCAGTTACACATATTAACACTTACTAACACATATAACAGGTTCCAGTTTGATTCGGTAGCACTTCTTAACACATATAAAAGGTTACAGTTTCATTCGGTAACATTATTGTATCTGTTACATTTAAAAGTGTTTTTCTGTTATAACTGTTTTAAAAAACAGTGTTAAAACACATTATTACGGTTACAGTTTCAGTCCCTTTTGAACAATTATTAATTTTGTAAGCGTAACAATTTACCTACATAGGTTAAGGATACTGTTACTAACCTAATAGGGTCTTGTAGTCTGTGTATGAAAGCAATTGTTTTTATTATTAAAGAAAATTAAAAAAAAAGAAAGATAAAAAATTAGTTTAAAAACTGCAAAAAAGGAGTCAAAGCGTCTACTTCAGGTTGGATTGGGGAAATATGTTCTTCCCTTGATGTATATCAACTTGTAGGTCTTTATACATAACCCAATAACCCCAGGAAAAGGCACACACACCGCCTTTTCGAATGTAGGCGTGGCTGTACACTGAATTCACAATAGCGGCTCAAAGCCATTGCTTCAATGTACAGTTCCACATCTGGCCATTGTTGACTGAGTAGACTTGGACCCCACACACAATACGCGCAAAGTATCGTAGTGGTGTTTCGCGCCAGGAAATCTTTAATAGCGCGATTTAGGACGCCGTTGTTCGGGAGGCGATTGTAAAAGCAGCCACGGGTTTCGAGTTCGCGTCCCGTGGAGAGCAAATATTTTTGTGTTTGACTACGTTTATGTTTGCTTTTGTCGGTTCTTACTTGTAAATATTTAAGATGCCTATTTTAGTTGTTGCTTTTTGGTATAGGTGCAACTTTAAGTTAAGGTACAGAGTTCGTTGTTTCCGTTATACTACCTTCTGCCTTACAGTATGCAAAAACATTATTCTTGGATGTTACAGTACATTTAATATAAACGACTTAGTAGGTACTGACTTGGTATCAAAATTCATATTAATATATTAATTGTCAAATAAGTACTTAGTCAATAAGTTTACCTAGTACAATTATAAATCTTTATTATTCAACAAGTCATTAACAGAATAGTATTTTTTTTGTAATAGTAATGTAGTCAACTTAATTTTAAGTATGCGTATGTGGTGTTCTTTTAAAATATGCAGAATTTTGTTAAATATGGTAGGGCCCATTGACATTATACTCATTCTTAGTAAGGAAGTTTTGTATTTCCCTGTTTGTAATCGTTTATTATATTGTAGTCTCATCGAACCTGAGCGTAATGTTTTGCTAGCTGGAGTTGGAAATAAATTTAAATTCGATCAAACAAAAATGGACACTTTCAATAATAATACATTCAGTCAAAAAAGTATCGGGAATGGATGATTTGTTTATGGTTCCAAATTCAAATTTTAGATTTTTTTGTTGTTGCTAGATTGGCACAACTGTTTTCCATTTTTTTGTTATCTGTTATTTATATACAGTGCTGTTTTTAGTTATATCATATCTAGTGTTTACTGCGAATTTCTAAATGGACAAAAACATCGAACAAAGAGTTTGTCTTAAATTTTGCATCGCCAATGGAATTTCGTGTTCGGAGTCACTGAAAATGTTACAGAAGGCTTACGGTGAATCGACTTTATCAAAAAAACGTGCTTATGAGAGGTACAAAGCATTCAAAAGCGGTCGAGATGTGATGGAAGATTTGCCTAGCTCTGGTAGACGCCTAACTAGTAATACTAGTGAGTGATTATCACTGTGGTTTGGAAAAAGTAACAAGAAATTATGAAGCCGAAGATAATTACACACGCACAAGGCACAGGGGTTTGTCTGACCTATAGCATTGTTACACTGAGTGGAGTATACGGTGTGGGGAGCGGTGCGGTACAGTTTTTTTTTTACTCATGACTATTTGAGTTGCCGAGAATTCAAGCAAAGCATGCAGGTACCGGAACTCTACCATATAGTTGTTTTTATCGTAATTTTTGAGGACTCTGTTATGGACGAAACGCTATGGCGTTTTTTGTAATGTCTTTTTTTTTTTTGCAAACAAAAGACAAGGAACAAGTGCCACTTTCTTTAGTAGTTAAGCTGACGATAAATAATTTAAATATTTTAATTTTTATGCAGTTTTTTAAAGTGTTTTTTTATATATATAGTGTATCTCTAATATATATTTTTTTATGTATGTCTCTTTGATGTTGGCTAATACTTTGTGCGTAGAAATAATCTGAAGTTATATAATATCAACAATGAATTCTTGAAATATTTCTTTTAGATTGTAACATTAAAAAGCAACAACTATAGTATTCAGTATCACAAATAATTACAACAAAGTAACAGCAAAATAAGATCAACAAAACCAAAAGCAGTAAAATAAACAGTATTTGCTCTCCGTAGGAAGCGAACTCGAGATCCGTGCTTTTTTATTTTTTATTACAAGCTACTGTAATTTTTGACATATACCTACATATATAATATATTTACTAACATTAAAAAGCAACAACTAAAGTATCCAGTATCATGATTATTTACTAGCAAGAAACAACCAAACCAAATCACAAAAACATTTGTATTATGTGAGAAGAGAACTCGGGACCCGTGGCTACTTTTACAACGCCTTCCAAACAATACCGTTCTAAATCGCGCTATTGAAGTTTTCCTGGTGCGAAACGTCACTACGATGTCTCGTGCTTATTATGCGGAGTCCGTGTCTACTCAGTCAGGCAGTGGTCAGGGGTGGGTCTGTGCTAATCCCACCCTATATTGAAGCACTACACTGAGAGAAGACTGTTATTGTGAAACCAGTGTGCAGCCGCAACCAAAGCCTTTATAAGTCCTTATAAGCAATGCGGCTCATCAGGCAAATGTGTAGTCGAGACTGCGACCAGTCGAATGAGAATAAGTCCTCACTGGCGTGAGGCAAGCAAACGGAGGAATAGTTCCTCAACCCAACTGCAGTAGACGATTTGACTCCCTTTTGGCATTTTTTTTATTTGCAAGTCATAGAAAAGGATTGCATTTTTTTTTTATCAAATGCATCACAAATGTTTGGTGATTTATTAGTTCTGCTTTCTAAAATCATTGCAAAATATATGCATAATTAAAGTAAATACGTAACTTACAGATACAATTAATTAAAAATTGTGGTTACCATTTTTTTGTGATTATTACTTATTCCGTTCTAATACCAACGACCTATACCTACCACTAGTATTTGTTTATATAATTTAATATGCGAACGAATACCAACTACTTGAATTTGGTACAGTCAGCTAAGTCAAACTTCATCAAATGAACTAATCCTAAAACTATCCAAATGCACTTCGCTCCAATATTTTTACAAAAGTATGATCATCATCATCAACAATAAAAACCGGCCAAGTGCGAGTCGGACTCGTCCATGAAGGGTTCCGTAGCAGCAAGTTACATAATATAAAAGTTCTTGTAGTCCTTTGTAACTTTGATCGATGTTTTATTTACCAACAGTTCCAGGATATCGGTGAAAAATTTACAATATTTGACACTTACTTATTTTAAACACATTAAAAAAAAAATTGTTTTATTATTATATTAATTTTATTACTTTTTATTATAAAAATACTTAAACAATTTGCCAAACAGCGCATAAATCACTGCAATGAACGCAGTTGTACCTAATTAACTAAAAATAATAATAATTTTAATATTAGATGTCTAATATTCTGTTTTCTTTTTGCTAACTTGTACCTACCCCAGATTAAATATCTCGCCGCACGCGTACTAAGACAGCCTTAGTACGTCACAGATATAGGAATTCATATTTTTCTCATCTTTAAAGTTGTTATGATAATATATGCAACCATTACAGCCCTTGAAAACAGACTCGGCTAACAATCATAAACGCCGGAGATATACTCCGAGACATCTCAGTTTCTGTAGGGAATATTATGAGGAACGATACGATTTTTTTGTGGAAAGAAACCATCCAGCACCCCTAGCCAAGTTGATAATCTGCAATCGTTAACGCTAGTCAAAAACTTATCAAATGTATGGGTCTCAACATTAAGTCACGTGGTCAGAACAAATGAATTGAAAATTCGTAGCCAAGTTCACATCGTTCAAAATGATAGAATGAGTTGTTATCGTTTCTACAATGTTCAAGGCTACATTGCAGAACGAGCAGCCAACTCAGGCGCGTTACCAAATAATCGTTTTCTGCAGTTGCTGACACCGAGGCGTTAACGATTCGAGAATGGAATTCAACACGAAACAGTTATAACTTGGCTAGGAGGGCTGAGATTATAATTCTTTGCGTTATAGCTCTTTTAGGTCAAAACGCTTTTTTTTGCACTTCTCGAATCGCTGGTTTTCTTTTCCCCCAAAGTTTTTGAGACCAGTGGGTTGCCATGTTTCTAGCGGCGTCAGTGGTGTTTTATAGTTTCTCCAAAGTGCAGATGTAGGGACACTTTGGACCAAAATTTGTGAGCCATTATCTGGTCAGGAGCACCGCACTTGCACTGTGTGTCGGAGGGGTCTATAATCCCCCACTTTGCTAGGTTGTGTTCGCAACGGCTTAGTTGGGTGCGTCAACATCAAACGGTCAACTCGCTAAAATTCATCATCTTCCTGTTCTTGTCCCTTTTTTCTTGGATCGGCGCAACATGTTTTTTTTTCCTCCGCCGTCACGCTATTACTGACTGATTCGCTTTTTTCATACTACTCCTCACACAATGCATCCATCTTTCTTCAGCTTCTCTCTTCCTCTCTATGCGTATACTTCTCTTTTGGTAACGTACGTTTCATCCCTCTTCTTCACATGATCATACCAAGACATAGACCCTATCAACTAGGTCAACACGCTGAAATTACATTACGCTAATCCCTAAACCCTAATATGTAAAGAAGACCATGAAACAGATATACATTTACACCAATTGCAATACGAATGTATTCCTTCGCGGTCACTTAACTGGGCCATTTTTTTTTGTAAGAGAAATCGTCTAATAGAATAGAATAGAATAAAAAAACTTTAATTCGGAACGGTCACAGCACAATGGTTACAATTAAAAAAGGACTAAAGCTTACAATGCGCTGAGCATGAGCATGCCCTTACTTGAAAAGGTACTCAGCATTAGTTGAGCGTCAGATACTGTTGGGGTGTGCCAAGGCTGGTTCAGCAAGCAAGTATTGAAACTTCAGTAGATCTCCAGCTCTGGTTTTCAGTTGGCATCCTGGCAAATAACATGGTCCACTCTGGAAGAAGCGAACGCATCTTTGTTCCTTCTGTTATCCTTTATGTTCCAGGGTTCTGAAATAGTGTCATGAATTGGTATCACATCAGTCTTTGCCCTTACCTATACCAATTCCATACATATCATTATATTCGGAGTATAATATTTTTTTTTTTTATCTGTTACAAACTAGTACTTGACTGCGATCCCGCCTGATGGTAAGCAGTGATGCAATCGTTGATGGTGAGGCGAACTAGTTTATTTAGAGCCTATTCACTCAAGCCTTGAAGACACCCAAATTATAATCAGACGGGAAGACCGCAGCAGGCAAACTGTTATACCTACCATCTACAGCAAATCGTCTTTTCATAGATATTAAGTTTCTCAGATATGATCTTAGTAGCCTTTCCCTTTTTCCACTATACTCGTACAATCCATTTATAGTTTCGGTCATTTATCGCTACTCAGAATAAGAACCACGTATGTATCGCAGAGTCGTGGCCCGAAGTTGTCTGTATAATTCGTTCGGCAAAACACTCGGAATATATAATTGTACGTAGTTAGGTACCGCCATTATTTAGATTTAGGCAAATCAGTCCGCGCAAAACATTGCTTTTCACTTACACTGGTGTCGTTTGTCATGAGTTTTTGGGTGTCTTGGAAGTTAGGAATAGATTGGGGTTGTGCTGTAAGAGAAGTTCCGCGAAGTGGGGATATGTAGAGCGATTTGTTAGCTGCTGTGGTGTGTATTGTTATTATTTGTACCTTACTAGCTTCTGCCATTGGCTTCGCTTGCGTAAAAATATGCTGAGAAAACTTATTATTGGGATTATAACACCATATCCGGAATAAGACAAAACTTCACATTATTTTGAGAAATCGCGTATTTGTATGTGTCACAGTGTGCGTGAAATTGTAGGTGGTTAGAATAAAAAAATGACCAATGATCGACAATGTACCATACCCATTGCCTAATTTTATTTTATTTCCTTTTTTTTATTAAAAATGTTACATTTATTGATTTTGTTTATTATTTTGAATATAAATGTAAGTTAAGTAAAAATAAGTTATAAAAGTAATATAGTATATTCTTAATTTTCTGACTCATTTGTATACACTGTGTCTACATCTCTCATCCAACTATCCTGTCGCAGGTCTGCTGGAAGAAATTTCATTTGAAATAAGCAGTACCTTTGTACTCTTTTTTCTGTATTTGTCCATTTCATTTTTAAGTGTTTGTGTGTACATAAATGAATAAATAAATAATTAATTACTTATTATTATTATTTGTTGTAACAGTAAGTAACTTGATATACCTAGTTGAATTTTGTAAAAAAAAACTTTTACAAAATTCAACTAGGTACAACTAAAAGATTTTAATTATACTGGTTCACTTTCAACGTTGGCAGAATTATCGGAATCGCCACCAATTTCTTTTATTAAAAAAATATAATAAAAATAATTTGGCCTATCTCAAAAATTCGCCCTATAAGCTTCAAGTTCGCTCTGAAATGAGGAACTAGAAAGTTCAAAGGTTACGATTATTAAACTGAATAGGATTTGGTTAAAAGGGTCGCAACTTCTAACCTTTGGATCTCCTTCACAGGTCTCTCAAAAGGTTTAAACTAACTAACTCGTCTTATACTTCGTGAAGTATCACCATGAAAAGTCCTTATCGACTGATTTTTGCTAGCCTATCTTGGCGAGATAATGTCAACATCATTTCAGCCGAAAGAGTACCACTGTTTTTTTTTTCCACAGCTATCACACAACGCTGTCTAGTCCCAAGCTAAGCAGAGCTTATGTTATGGGTACTAGACCACTGATAAACATACTTATATTATGTTTATTTATTGTAATACATATTTACATAAAAAAACTTAAATATTAAATAAACTATTTATACTAAAACCTAACTATGTACATAAATATAATACAAAATGACAAAGTACGCTCAGGCGTCAAAGTACTCCTCCACATCGCTGTCATCCGGAAATGTGCCCAGAAGACTGGCAGCATTGCCACGTTGAATGGCAATGCTAATTCTTTGGGCGAAGAACGAGCCAGCCCTCTGGTCACGTGAAGTGTCGATCAGTCGGCGTGAAATTTCGTTGAAAAGGAGACGCGCACTCGGACCCCATGAACCTAGTGTTTCGACCCCAAACGGCTCAAAACTGTAATTACCAATAAGGTATTTGTATGTACAGTATTTGCGCCGTTTAAAGGTCTCTTATATATTTCTAAATACATATTATAGATAAATTACACCCAGACACAGAACAAGTGATTATGCTCATCACACAAACATTTGTCCTGGGTGGGAATCGAACCCACGACCTCCGGCATAGCAGTCAGGGCCACTGACCACTGGACCAACAGGCCAGTCCTACTACAACAGGATACTCTCTCAAGTATCGCTATAACGAACGGTCCTAGGCGTCTTGGAGCCATCGGATTCTCACGCCCCTCACCAGTTCATAGATCCACCTAGTGGGAAGGTTTCCAACTGCGTCATTCGGTACGTAGCCCCCCCATCGACCATGTTCTGCAAGCAACGAGCCCTGTCCACTACCTACCACTTTTTCTTATTTATACAATACTAGCTTTTGCCCGCGGCTTCGCCCGCATACATAAAATATAAGCCTATGTCACACAAGAATACAGCTGTTTTCTATCGGTGATAAAATTTTCGCAATCGGACCAGTACTCATAGAGATTACCTCCTAAGAACAAAAAACATAAAAATTTTGCATGAAAGACTAACAAACATACATCCATACATACAAACTTACGCATTTATAATATTAGTACGAATGAAGGAATGATTGGGATCAATGTATTTGTTGTTGTCAATGTATTTGACAGTTGCTGTAATTTGCTAGCGGGTTAGAAAATTGTCCCAAGGGAACCTAATCCCAGGATAAAAAGTATTTTATGTGTTATTCCAGGACATGGTCTACCCGTGTACCAAGTTTCATCGAAATCCGTTCAGTAGTTTTTGCGTGAAAGAGTAACAAACATCCATACATACATACATACAAACATTTTCGCATTTATAATATTAGTAGGATTAGTTTTAGTATATGCAAATCCCGAAACATGTGTCTAGTATTTTTATGTAAAGAATGTATGTACAAAATTTCATAACTGTATCATGAAAAATCATAAAGTTATATTAAGCTTGTTATGTCAGCAAAAATACATAGTCTAAGGGCTAAAGTTGGTTTGTTTAAACGTGTAGTCGATGACTGACTGTCAGAAAAGGGGGGGGGGGATGTATCGAACTGATCTGATGATGAAGCCAGAAGGAAAAAATTAAATTAATGTAATCTAACCGTGTTTGGGATTATTAGAATCGTTATGAGATGCACTGTGGCTATAAGTTATTTAAGTTTGTCTGAGGGGTACTTTTTAGTGGTGGTACCATAACTAAAAAGTGTAAAATAAAAAACTTTTTACAAAAAAAAATATAACCGACTTCAATGTTAAAAAACACTGAAAAGTATAAAATAACTTAAATTTCGAAAGTCGGTGTTAAATAACGAAGAAACAAAACTATTATAGAAACACCGACTTTCGAAATTAAAGTTATTTTATACTATTCAGTGTTTTGTAACATTGAAGTCGGTTATATATTTTTTTGTAAAAAGTTTTTTATTTTAAATGTTTTTGAGAAAAATTAAAACAAGGTGTAAAAATTATTGGATTCGATTCAGTTACTGATTCTGAATAAATCATATTCAGATTTTGCATATACTGAAAATAATGTTGTATAAGTTCATTCCTGATGCGATCACCCAAGGGCAAATAATCTACTTGCCTTTTAGTCTCGCCAAGATAAAAATTACTGTGGCCCATTCCGTCTTCTTCTTCTTAGCGTTTCATTGGCAAAATTAGTTAAATTCAAGGACTTGGCCCAGAATTCGGCCACGGCAAGGCCGTCCGCTGATGCTGTCATTAGGTCCTTACGTGAGCAGGTGAAAGGGCACGTGATGCAGAACGGAAGGTAGGACATGGTCTGCGGAGAGACGCCGTACAAACACTGACGATCGGAACCATCCAAGAACCCCTGTGGAGATTGTCTTTGCTGCGCCCAACCTGGGTGCGGAGACTGTTTAGAGTTTTAGGGGTGCATGAAAGGAGCCTCCCCGAGCGACGTACCATCCGATTTCCTGTTACGTCCGGCGCACCCTGGGCAATCGACTTCGGTCGATTGGCAAATCCTTTCACCACGATTGCAAATTTAAACTCTAACAGGCCCATCTCAGGGCCCATTCCGTGATCTGTTACAAAAATTGACGTAAAGTAAATTAATTTCAGCAATTTTAACATCACAAAATATAAATTTGATTATGTTCAAGCTCATTAACTGCAGCATGAGGTATTTATTTCGTAAATGTTAAACACATTCAAAATTATTACATTATACTCGTATTTAATTAAGTTTCGTTGAGGTGGTCAATGTTTTATTTTTAATTACTGCTCTTGTCATTTTCATATTGAAATTTTAATGATGGTATGACTCTGCACTTGATAATGTCACTTTCAGATTTTTTTTCATGTATCTTAATTAGATATGAATCTGAATCTCTTGTCAAAACATACCTATCACATATGGAAAAGCTACACAGCTTTACCTAAAAGCTAGCATAGCATGATCAGCCATATAATTTTCTCACAGCTAGGTCTCAGCTAGGCCTTTACTCTAGGAGAGGGAATGGCCGTAATATACACGCGGGCCCAGTGCGGGTTGATGAATGTCACATGTTATCGAAATTTTGGTTCTAGGACATGCTGGTTTCCTCACGATGTTTTCCTTCACCGTTTTGAGAGCAGCGGCGATGAAATAAATTACACAAAGTAAGGCGCTAGGCTGGGCTTGAACCCGCAACCTACAACTCGTAAGTCGAGCCGTTACCACTGGACCACCACTGCTCGTTAAACCTACACATTTATAATACAGTGATAAGGCATTAAGTCCGCCTTTATACATTTGTGTTGCATGAAGTTCTAATAAATAAAAAAATAAATTAAAAAAAAAAACAAATAAATAATTAAGTACCAATCTTTTTTTTTGGTGGATAATCATCCAATAAGTTCTACCACTCTGGGCCACCCTACAGCGGGTATCAGAATTTCACCCGAGTTCTTCAATAGCCCTTTATGTTACGAGTATAAGGCCACGGTCACTTTTTCAAGTTTCCCGCATCACTACCTAATACGAATACCATATGTACATTCAAGCGCGTCCTGCCATCATTCTATGCTGAGTTTGCTGCGAAGTCATTTGGATGTTTTCATAAATACATTGTAGTGACTACTAGTAACACAACTTACACACAACTAAATCTATGGGCACAATGGCGATCTTATGTGGGTGAAGGAGGGCCCACACCATTAAAGCGCGACCCAAAGGGGCCCAGCCCTGGTTCGGGGCCGTCCATCCCGGGTCCTAAAATGATAAGAGTTTGTTTTGGTGGGTAAAAATCATCCAAATAACATCCTCCGCCCTTGGGCGGAGCGGGAGATAGTGTCAGACTATTACTGACTAAAACACCCACCCTTTCCTTCTTGCCTTTCATACCGGGGCCGAGATTCCCCTTCGGATAACCCTGGCCTCAGTAGGCTTCGACCCGGCTGGGCCCCTGCTGTTGCAGACAACTCCTTGAGGCGCACGGGAAGAGTGCGCGCCGACGACGACGTGGGCTCGGTCCTGACAGTTACCGGACGGTTGGACTGCTCGCTGTCCGCAAGCCCGCGAAATGATAAGAGATGGAATTTTTATATACGGCGTTTGACCAACTCCGACTTCAGCCTTTCTGATTCTAAGGTTACATCTACATAGCTGTAAAATAAAGTATGCGCCTCGCTATCACCACACGGACTGCTTTATTCCACCGAGCAATTATTTCCATAGCGAGTGTGAGAGTTAATTAACTCGAGTACCATATCTTTACTGATTAACTTCGTCTTTAAACTCAGTTTATATGACGAATAAATTACAAGTTTACTCAATTATTCTGATTACGGGTAACGCGTCGAGTTTGCGGAGTTTAAGGTCACTTATGGATGGTGTGGCTTCTGATTTCTAGAAAATTAGACCGTCGCGTCGTCTTATGAAGATTGATATGACATACGGTTACTCTTCAAAAACCACAGAGTTGAAAGGGCCTGAAGGAAAAAGAAGAGTAGGCAGACCAAGGTGGGCTGATGATTTATCTGATACAGCAGGAAATGATTGGCAAAATATTACCAGCGACAGGGACGAATGGAAGGAACTGGAGGAGCCCTTCACACGAAGAGGGGCCCGTTATTAAAAAAAAAAAAAAACTTATTCGTAGTACGACGTAGATTAAGGAAAAAAACTACTAATCAAATTTTAGACTTAAATTTATCTTTTTAAATGTTATGTTAAGGGTAATGAGAAATAAGACTTTTTTATTTTTATTTTATGGCAACACTTGAGACTTTTTTACACAGCGAGTGCCACTTATATGTAGGAAATATATTGAAAACATTGTCGCACTTATTTGTTTATAACATGCCCGATGGTTAAGTTAATTTACATAAGTCATCCTAATGATCCCACAGTTAATCTGTGAGCAGTGCTGTGGGCTACAATATTGTTTATTTTGTTTTGTGTACTTGTAGTACCTAAGTTTTATATTGTAGCCGTTTGCTGTTCCTTTATAAATAAAACGTGTAACGTTAAATGCGCAAAACCTGAAAATAATTTGATCAGAATAAGGAGATAGATAGATAAATTCTTTATTGTACACCAAAAATAAAGCAGTTACATAAGAAACTTAAAATTAATAGGGTGCCACAATGGGTGGTCTTATCGGTAAAAGCGATTTTTTACAGACAACCTTTGGATGGATTTGACAGAGAAGGAGAAAAAGATACGCTGGTAGTTCGTGGTGTACTATTTACATATATACAATACATAAACTAGCAAAATTACGTAATATATATTACAAACAAAATATATATATATATATATAATTATAAAAGCAGAGAAATACTGTACTTAATGAGAATTTAACATTCAGGAGAAAAGGTAGTGATCTATAACCTCAGGAGCAAATTCAAGGAGCAGAATCAATTGAACCACTTTTTAATATAGGTCATATTTTTCAAAAAAATCTTCACTGAAAATGTTCCTTTGTCTATTCATTCATAGGTCAAGCCATAATATGCACAAACCAGCCAAAATAGGTGAACAAACACAAATGGTTGTCGTCCATTAAAATTTTCCCATAAAATATACGGGATAATAATAGCTCTCATTTCAATGTAGATACGAATCTTAAACAAATTAAAACAGCAAATAAAATCTTTATATTTGATTTAATGATTTTTTCTCTCTCAAAATTAGGTCAATTGAATTAAAAATCATTTGAGGTGTCTGAGGTTTTGCGCATTTAACGTTACACATTGTATAATAATTATATATGTACTAGCTTTTGCCCACGCGGCTTCGCTCCCGCTCTTCTATACACCCTACTCTACTCTACTCTACCCTACTCTACCCTACTCTACACTACCCTACACTACTCTACACTACTCTACCCTACTCTACTACTAAACCATCTACTAAATAGTCCGAATAAAGCACATTTGATTTGGATAGGTGAGCCCGTTCTAGAGTTATAAAATTACAACGAAAAATGAAGGCATTGATTTTTATATGTGATATAAAAATGTATTATGAGTCAAAATAACTTTAACGGACTAGAGAGAGTTATTATTAGTGAAACACACGTTTGTATGGTCACAAGGGATTACTCGTAATGACGAAGCAAATGATACACAAAGTGCCTACAGTCTACTTTCCGCAACCATTTAAGGTGCTCACTGTTACTTATACCGGATTTTCAAGAAAGCATGTGAGAAGCCGTTTGTATTAGTAATCTTAAGTTACTGTACTTAAAAATACTAGTGGGGTTTACCAATAATCGTCATTAGCATTTCTATTCATTGTGGCACGGCCGCCAGTCTTCTATGCGAGTAATATTTATAGACAAGGGTCGATAATTTTTAAAACCAAAAAAAATAATAGTAGGATGAAACCCATTAGAAAAGGAGGAGAATATTATAAAAATGAAAGGAAAAATAATTTACGGGCGATCTGAGGTCGGGAAGGGGATGGGGGTGAGTTTTTAAGGGTAAAAAATGGTTTTTCTCGATTTCCGGCAAAACTAAAAGTCTTATGGAAAAAAGTCAAATGGCAAAGTTGTAGGTAATAAAAAGATCTAAAACTTTTGGATTTTCACTTTTTTCACATAACCTCAAAATTTATGTGAAAAATTCAAAAAACGAAGTTTTTGGTTTTTTATTTTTATCTTTTTAAAAAATAAAAAATTTTTCACGAAATTTGGTAAAAACTTACCTTTTTATGTCCCAAATACGCTGTAATTTATTTGATTAGAAATATTTATTTTTTCACCTTATTTTGAATTAATATCGAAAAAGCACCCTAATTTTCAATCGAAAAATCACCCGTCAAAATATCAGCTTTTTTCAAAAAGTTGGTATATTTTCTATTCGTTGAAATCTCTACTTTCCGATGGTGAAAAAAAATATACATGTTACCATAGTAAATCTTCTCAGAAAATGCAAAAAATCGAAAAAAACTCGAATTCGAAAAATTTTTTTCAATTATTATATACAATTTTGAGCTATTTATTAAAATTTACACTTTAATTACTCGAAAAACGTAAGATTACCTATTACATTGATAAAAAAAAAATTGCAAATCAAAATATACTACTATAATTAACAAACAAATAAGTTAATAAAATTAATATTCAATAAGACATCTACAATATTTGGAGAAAGTAGTCGAATCTTCTTTAAATTATATGCGTAGATGCCTATTTATAACTATTTTTAGATAACTTATATACCTGAGTGACCTACGCAAAATTTTAGCCCATCAAAAGGTATTTCATAGAGAAGTGGGGAAGGGGCTAGGCGGGTCTGGGTCTTACTACGTACATACCTACTATTTCTTAGCAGCTGTAACAACCGTTAGCCTAGCCAGTACCTATTCGAAATACAGTACAGTACACAACATCGTTTATAAAAATACATGTGCATGCTGAGTTTCTTTAATATAATTGTGACAAGTTTACTTAAAAAAAACTAACAAGATTAAAAAATAATAATCTCCTTTATTTTGCACAAACAAATTTAGTTACTCCCATGAAAAAAAAAAATTCAAAATACATAAAAAATATATTAAAAATCTATAATAAATATATATAAAATATTTATCGTAAATATATTTTTAATAACTAACTTTTGGCCGATTTGCATATATATTTTATACATTTCAAATATATTTTAGATACATTCAAAATATATCTTAAAAGACATAAAAAACATAGCTAAGAATATAAAAAAATATATATATTTATTATATATTTTTAATATATTTTTTATGTATTTTGAATATTTTGTTTTCATGGGAGTAACTAAATTTGTTTGTGCAAAATAAAGGAGATTATTATTTTTTAATCTTGTTAGTTTTTTTTTAAGTAAACTTGTCACAATTATATTAAAGAAACTCAGCATGCACGTGTATTTTTATAAACGATGTTGTATACTGTACTGTATTTCGAATAGGTACTGGCTAGGCTAACGGTTGTTACAGCTGCTAAGAAATAGTAGGTATGTACGTAGTAAGACCCAGACCCGCCTAGCCCCTTCCCCATTTCTCTATGAAATACCTTTTGATGGGCTAAAATTTTTCGTAGGTCACTCAGGTATATAAGTTATCTAAAAATAGTTATAAATAGGCATCTACGCATATAATTTAAAGAAGATTCGACTACTTTCTCCAAATATTGTAGATGTCTTATTGAATATTAATTTTATTAACTTATTTGTTTGTTAATTATAGTAGTATATTTTGATTTACAATTTTATTTTTTATCAATGTAGTATGTAATCTTACGTTTTTCGAGTAATTAAAGTGTAAAATTTTAATAAATAGCTCAAAATTGTATATAATAATAAAAAAAAATTTTCGAATTCGAGTTTTTTTCGATTTTTTGCATTTTCTGAGAAGATTTACTATGGTAACATGTATATTTTTTTTCACCATCGGAAAGTAAAGATTTCAAAAAACAGAAAATATACCAATATTTTGAAAAAAGCTGATATTTTGACGGGTGATTTTTCGATTGAAAATTAGGGTGCTTTTTCGATATTAATTCAAAATAAGGTGAAAAAATAAATATTTCTAATCAAATAAATTACAGCGTATTTGGGATATAAAAAGGTAAGTTTTCACCAAATTTCGTGAAAAAATTTTTATTTTTTAAAAAGATAAAAATAAAAAACCAAAAACTTCGTTTTTTGAATTTTTCACATAAATTTTGAGGTTATGTGAAAAAAGTGTAAATACAAAAGTTTTAGATCTTTTTATTATCTACAACTTTGCCATTTGACTTTTTTCCATAGGACTTTTAGTTTTGCCGGAAATCGAGAAAAACCGTTTTTTACCCTTAAAAACTCACCCCCATCCCCTTCCCGACCTCAGATCGCCCGTAAATTATTTTTCCTTTCATTTTTATAATATTCTCCTCCTTTTCTAATGGGTTTCATCCTACTATTATTTTTTTTCACTTTTTATTATTTTTAAAGGCTTCTACCCTGGTCTATTAGTTTAGAATGTATATTAAAATGAAAAGAATATATTAAAAGAGAAACTGACTGACATAACAACGTACAGCCGAAAGAAAGACTAAATAAGTGACTCTAAGACGATTATCACACTGCCACGCATCACGCTGCATGTTGCGTGTCAATGCAAAACAAATTTCTAAAAAGTTTCTAAGTGTTTACAGTTCCAAAGTGCTATACAGTTATACAACATGTGAAGTGGTTTTATTTGTGATTCCTCTTCTCCATCCTTGCTACGGTCGCGAGTGCTGCAGATTCAGTGCGGGATAGTGAACGGAGTGTTCATTTCACTTGCAGGAGTGCAGTTCTGCATCGTCGTGCGGGTTTCTTTCGCACTAACGCGCGTAGTTGCATTTTGTAGATTCACGCAGGCTTTGACTTATTTTATACAAAATACGCACGGCACTACGAGACTCAGTGTGCCATACCTTGCGTTTCGCCCCGCACCCACGCGCATGTGAGCATGGCTCTCCGCTTGTAGGCGCGTAATCTTCATGAACGCGCGTGGATGCATTTTCGGTGTGTTGGACTGTGCATGTTTTCTATACAAACGGAGATACTTACAAGCAACGTTAAAACACGCATTCACGCGCTAAGCTGCGTGGTGCGTGGCAGTGTGA
This sequence comes from Mythimna ferrago, assembly GCA_910589285.2. Taxonomy (NCBI): domain Eukaryota; kingdom Metazoa; phylum Arthropoda; class Insecta; order Lepidoptera; family Noctuidae; genus Mythimna; species Mythimna ferrago. The sequence goes on from OU342679.1 coordinate 24,128,263, forward strand.
TAATCGTCTTAGTAAAGAGCCTGACTGGATCTGACCCTACGATGTACATCTCGTAAGTCACGGCCATTGTTACTTGGTCATCACTGCCCTCAGTTTAATAAATAAAACTATTTTAAGAGTTAACAGGAAAGTCACAAAGTTAAAAATTTCTGCAAACAAAAAAAATCGTTTCAAACAAATCACTGCTGTAAAAACTAATCTGTTGTTTTTATTTTAACAGTTTTATGATATCGTTGCGAACACAAACAAACCCGCTAACTGACCGTATCAATACTGTAAAACAATTTCAAAATGCCTACATTTCCATTAAAATTCTATCGATGGACATAAAAATCACATTCGTATATCGGCCACTATTCGCTCACAAATAACAAAAAAGCGAAAATGGAGAATAAAAAAAACAGGCGCTATCGTATAAAAAAAGCTCTTTTTCACATATTTGATTTAGTGTTTTCGATTCTAGCTGTATAAAAAATATATCTAACTTCGTTTGTAGATGGCTGTGGCCCGGGTTGCCAACTCTCAATAATAACGTATGTTACTCGAACTATATTTTTGGTAAATATACTTTATACTTTTTCATAAATATAAAGTACATAAAAATAATATACTTTCAATATTTAATGTAATATGTAAAATTAAACACAAATATGAATAATTACAAGTTGAAACACGAATACGTTCTGTTTCAAATCAAAACAAAGTTGAGTTGGAAATGAGTTGCTTATTTATTAAAATTAAAATTTAGAGTTTACATAGCTTCTAAAAATGTATATGTAATGCTAATGTGTGCTAGAAGCACATTGAAATAATGTCTTAAAAAATAATATTTTTTTCTTTCAAATAGTTTTTTTTCCTGCCATGCCAGTTGATAGGTAATGTGCTCCACTTGCAAAATGAAGACACGAATTTTTTTGGTGCTTATTTGAACCGATCTGGTTAGTTTCTAAGTATGATGGTGATAGTTTAACTTGTTTTGTATCATCATCACGATAGACGTCCACTATTGGACGTAGGCCTCCCCCAAGCGTCGTCACAATGAACGATCTTGCGCATCCCGCATCCATCTGATTCCCGCAACCTTCACCAGGTCATCGGTCCACCTTGTAGGAGGCCTTCCAATGCTGCGTCTTCCGGTACGCGGTCGCCACTCCAAAACCTTTCACCCCAACGGCCATCTGTTCTGCGAGTAATGTGCTCTGTTCATTACCATTTAAGTTTGACGATTCTTCGTGCTATGTCGGCATCCTTGATTCTGTTGCGGATATCTTCACTTCTTATTTGATTACGCAAGGAAACTCTGAGCGTAGCCCTTTTTATTGCCCTTTAGGTGACTTTAAGCATTCTGATGAGGTCAATTGTGAGCGACCACGTTTCGGAACCATATGTCATCATTGGCAACACGTACTGGTCATAGACTTTCATCTTGAAACACTGTGGTATGTTGGAGGAGAAGATACCGCGAAGCTTCCCGAACGCTGCCCAGCCGAGTCGGTTTCAACGGTTGACCTCTTTCCCAAAATCTACCTACCTGGACTGTCTGTCCGGGGTAGACGTATTTTGTATAGCTTATAATTTAACTTTAAATGAATGTCTTAGTTTGGCAAGTAGGGCGTTATAGTCTGTTTAAAAAGTCAACCGACTTGGGAATTTTGTATTATATTTAGTTATTAAAAAAATACTTATATTCGATATTTTTTATAAGATTCTTCTAGTAGTAAACAATGATCAATATCTGTTAATCAACCTTGATTACTGAACCAATGTTGATTGCAGCAGATTTCATTTTACCATATTAATTACTTGGGTAATTACGGTTGATTTATTAGACAAACTCTACCAACTGTGGCACATATGGCTGGTTTACCCTATAAACAAAAAAAAATTACGTATTTTTCTTAAACAACTGTTGGCAACCCTAACTATGACTGTCAAAGGGCCAATTACTGGAAATAGAATTTGTTTAACTTAAAGGTGCTATACAAATGTTTTGACAGCGCTGCAAAGTACTTTTGATGGTTGACAAAGGGAGCTGGCGCTTGTAATAATACAAGTGTCGCTCCCCGGGTTAGTTTCAAACTCTCACTGTAACAGACGGCGCGCAGTTCTAGGTGAGGGAACTAGTTTTTAATGAATTAATTTAGTTAGAATTCAGGTGGTTTAAATTGTGGACATGTTCAACAGAATCTGTTTACGTAAACTCCGTTATTTTAATTGGCATTCTGGTACAGGGTACAGTCAGGTCTTACAATTACAGGCACTTGATTTGAAGCTCATTTAATTATATCGTTCCTATACTCAAGGGGTTTTTTTGTGGTGGGTAAAATCATCCGATGACAATCCCCGCTCTTGGGCGGAGCGGGAGATAGTGTCAGACTCTTACTGACTAAAAGCCCACCCCGTTCCTTCTAGCCTTCATACCGGGGCTCGAGTTCCCTTTCGGATAACTCTGGCCGCAGTAGGCTTCGACCCGGCTGGGCCCCTGCTGTTGCTGACAACTCCTTGGGGCGCGCGGGAACAGTGCGCGCCGTCGACGACTTGGGCTTGGTCCGGAAAGTTACCGGACGGCCGGACAGCGAGCTACCCGTTGCTCACTGTCCGCAAGCCCGCGCCTACGGTAGCCGGAAATCGGGATCGGAATGCCGGCGGCGGCAGCGAGAGCGCCGTTGCCTGATGCGGTCAGCCTCCTACTTTGCGAGCATTACTGCTTCGCAGAAGTCGGCGACCGAATGCCACTCCTCCTCGCTCCGGACCATGGCCTCAACCAAGGCCCGGCGCAAGAGGTCTCCGCCGCCGATCGCCCCCACGAGGGCAATACTCAAGGGGTTTAATTTTACATTTTTAATTTGACATCTCTTTGAGGCGTGCGTGGAACACTATACGCTGTCGGTTCGAATGGCTACCGGACGGCCGGACGGCAAGCTTCTCATTGTTCGTCGTCCGCAATCCCACGCTTACGGTGGCTGGAAATCGGGGACGTGAGGCAATCCGTTCTATCATCATCATCATCATCATCAGCCTTTTTAATGTTCCCGCTTCTGGGACTTAGGCCGTTCTATACCTTAAGGTAAAGTTACCATCACCTTAAGCAGAAATCATAAGCATAGTCAACCTTATAATGTTCCCAATGCTGGGATTTAGTTTTCCTATTTAGGAAAGGAATACATCGCGCGGGCCCAGGGCCTTTGCCCAATTGATGGATGTCACATGTCTTAGAATTTTGGTTCCTAAAGAGTAATTTCCTCATGATGATTCACCGATATGAGAGCAGTGGTGTTGAAATAAATTATATAAACTTAGACCACCTGCTTGGGTTGTGCCCATGACAATTCGTAAGACGAGGCTGTTACTACCGGGCCAATATTGCTCGTATAATTAGCATGAAACTTTGTAAAAAACTGCAACGATAGCACAGCATTGGTGCGTAGGCGTTTCTATATTATCGTTTTTAGTTAATAGGCATAAACTGATGCTACTGTACGGTGCCACTTTGTGATTGTCTTTGGAAGTAGTAATAATAGCTTAATAAGGTATTTTGTGTTACAAACACTTTGTTGACTTTGGTCTGTTGAACTGTCATCTACACTAATACACCCCTACGTTTTAATTAGTACACAAAAAAAATGGGGCTGTATCTGTACCCGTTACTGATCATATTTTTGTATTCAAAAGTAGAAAAAACCGAAATCCTAAAATTGACCATGAAAAGGTAAATTCATCATAGATTCAATCATACATAACAATTGCTAGTAGAAAATACTGCGGGTAGTGTTTTTCCATTTTAATGGTCATTTATTCATTCATAATCAATAGCCTGCACAATATTTCCATAAATTGAGAGACATTTTGGGTTAAACACAAACGCTAATAACTTTGCTGTTTATGAATATTATTTATTGAGACTTTACTTAAATAATAACAAGGGCTTTTCTAATAAGCCCTTTAAGTATTTGTACTAATTAAAAATTAGTGGTGTATAATAAAGAGGTAAATTTTGTTTTTTTGTTTGTAGGAGGTAATCTCTGGAAGTACTGGTCCGTTTGCTGAAATTTTTTCACTAATAGAAAACTGTTTTATTCCTGGATGATATAAGCTATATTTTATGTACACGGGCGAAGCCATGGGCAAAAGCTAGTATTATTATTATAAGTACAGAATCAGCGCGATCAGAAGTTGTTAGTGGTCCAAGTTCCACTCAAAACGATCCAAATCCTCCTACTCCAGTCCGATAATCGCCCCAGTTGTCGACAGCGTGTAGTGATCCACGCACTCCTGAAAGATATATCAGCAAACCGTAGGGGCCCAGCAGGACCGACGTCCGGTAGGACCGCGGGGATTTTTTTTTTTTTTTTTTTTTTTATCTGTTATAAACTAGCACTTGACTGCGATCCCGCCTGATGGTAAGCAGTGATGCAATCGTTGATGGTGAGGCGCACTAGTTTATTAAGAGCCTATTCACTCTAGCCTTGAAGACACCCAAATTATAATCGGATGGGAAGACCGCAGCAGGCAGACTGTTCCAGTGCTTCGAAGTACGCGGTATAAATGACGAGGCGAAACGCTTAGTCCGGACCGTAGATGTTTCAACAACGTAAGGGTGGATACTCGCCGTGCGTCGGTTTGTCCGATGATAGAAATGAGATGGCGGAATCAAGTCATGCAATTCCTGCGCACACTCTCCAAAATGCAATCTGTAAAACACCGAAAGGCTGGCTACCATTTTCTAAAAAGGAAACTCGTAGTCCTAGAAAGCAAAGGGAAACTGAAAGACAAGTGTGGTTTTAGACAGTAAAAGCCTGCCGCTCTACCCAGACCGGGAAGAATCATTGGATGATTTTTCATCATAAAGAAACCGTCCAAGTGCTTGTCGGACTCGCGCATGAAAGGTTCGGTACCGTCTGTATCAAAACACGGTCAAAAATTACGTTTTTTGTCTAGCTATCACAGTTTATGAGTAACAGCCTGATTATAGATGGACAATCAGACAGACAGACAGAACGATAGCGAAGTTTTAGTAATAAGGTCCCGTTTTACTCTTTGGGTACGGAAGCCTAAAAGTATTTATTTATTAATTAAAATTTTATGCACATAAACACTGTACAAAGGCGGATTTAATGCCTTAGGTATTTTTTGCCAGTTGACCTTAGGGATCCCTAAGTAGGTACTTCTACTCCGTTTTCAAATACTTCAGCTATGCTTCACTCAACAACGTCATTGTAAATTGTATCTGTACTACACTGTACCACAAAATCATAGTTCTACGTAAATTATATAATTCGGATATACGAGGCCAGCAGCGCGTGACGCGGTGTTCCAGTAAGTGATATTTACGGTGCATGCTGTGCTCGCCTGTACCTGGTGTGTCTACGTCACCATGAATTAGTGCGCTCAGCGGAGATATTCATTGTACTGTTACGACCGTACCTGTAAACGGTTGACGGTTAGCGAATTATTTAAATGATGGATTATGGGAATCATGTATATGTATGAAAATAAGGATATCAGGACGCACAGGATCGTTAATTGTGGCGATACTTGGGGGAAGCCTATGTCCAACAGTGAACTAATATCGGCTGACATGATGATGATGAAAGATTCAGTGTAAAACCAAAACATTTATTTGCAAGAAGCTATGTTTTGTGTAAATCAGGGTGCCACATGAACATAAATAACAAGATTTTCCATTTGAATCAAGAGTTGTCGTCGTCTTAATTGTTCAGTTTTGCATACTTTTAGAAGTCTATATTTTTTTATTAAAAGCTTTTTTTCTGTACTTAATGAGCTAATCCACATAATAGAAAAATGTATAATACCTGATATCATTGTCAGATTATTATGATTAGTTACGTAATTAAAACTTTATTTTTTATTAAAAATGCACCAGTTAATTTGTAATTTCGTTTTATTACTTTAAGAATAAAGTACAACAGTATTCTTTATTTTACTAGATTTAGTTTAGTAAAACGACATACCACTGACGATAAATTAGTGTTTTGTCATATCACTAGATGCTTTTAGTAAGAAGACGTAATGAACAAGAAAATTCGACATCTACTTGGATTTCGTGAAATCCCTGATATCCTCATTTCCCTGCGACATATACATCGTTGTTTTATGGATGGTTTTGTTTTTTAGGGTGGGGAATTCATCAAACTAATTCTCACGCTGTGGTTGAAGTGAGAGTGAGTGCCAAACTTTTACTTACTAAAACCCAAACGTGTTCCTTCAGCTACCCTTTGCATTACAGGGCTGCGGGTTTTCCTTTCAAAAGCTAACCCATGGCCCCAGTAGGCTTTAACCCTGCTGGGCCCCTACGATTGACATCGCGTAGGAGCCCAGGCGCGCGTGGAACCCTACGCGCCTTTGACGTCTTGGGCTCGGTCCGGACGGTTAGCTACTAGACGGCTGGACGGCGAGTTACCCATAATTTGCCTTTCGCAAGCCCACACCTACGGTGACTGGAATTCGGGGTCGGGATCCCGACGGCTGGGGCGTGAGGAAGTCCATTCCTTCTTGCACCTCCTTTGGAAAATAGTCAGTCTCAATGATTTAGTGGGTCCAGTCTTCCACAACCACCTTCACATAAAGCTGCGTACAGACTTTGCGAGGAGTGCGTCGTGAATGGTTTGTCACGCATGCCTCGTGCTGTGTGGACGCGTGCTCACAGTGAGCCTTCGCGTCATACGATCGTTGCGAACGCCGTGCACTCCGCCATGTCTGTACGCGGCTTAAGGAGTCTTTCGGGTTCACACAAAAGATGAGAGCAAATTATCTTAAATTTATTTATCAACACATTTAAATACTTTACATGTATCACAACAAAACAATAAGAAAATTAATAATATTATCTATTTTAAACTTATTCAAAATATACAAAATACTGCAACTTTAGAGTTAGGTCCTTTTCAAGGTATTTTCACTTACTATACATTTCAAATAAAACAATAGGAAAGTCAATAACCTCGATCTGTCAAATGTTGATTAAAATATCTACGGTTTGCAAAGAAAACTCATTTGCATATTAATAACGTTTTTTTTTTTGTATTAGGTACTGAGTCTTAGTTAAATCTAGGTGACGTAAAAACGTTATTGTGTAATCTAAATTAGCTAAATATATTATTTAAATAATAATTTGTTTAAAAAATCTACTTTCTTTCTTATTTTCATTTTCAGGAACAGAATAAACTTTATTGTACACCAAAAAGTAACACAGCTTATATAAAAAAATAATAATAAATAATAATATTTTTTATTATTAATTTATTTATTTATTTAACATTTTATGCACACATGAGTACAGAGGAGGACTTAATGCCTTAGGCATTCTCTCCCAGTCAACCTTTGCTAACAAACAATTCGCCTTCTTCTCCTATTTCTTCTTCCATCTACTCAAACACTACACACAGTGACGCAGAGATTAATAAAATTGAAGAGCGGGATTCTAATTAAACTTTTTCGTTCATGATTTGATTCGAATATTATTTAAAAAAAGTATTGTTTTCCAATTTTTTTTGATTTGACAGTTATGACGTCACCACATGGCGTAAAAATCGATCCTATTCTTATCAACTGTGGAATTCATACAATGTACCATCATAGATATTTCTCACTCAAAACGAAAATTGCAAAGGATTTGGTTTAGCGCCGCGCCGCAGGATTCAAGCGAATTTTTTTTTAAGTGATCAGGCAGAAATGACCGCAATGGCACCAAACTTATCCTTTATGTTTTTTCTTTTTATTTAAACCTATCCTTTTCTGTCATCTTATAGATGTATATTTTTGTCCTGTTGTCATCTCATCCATGCTTTGTAAAAAAGACCTTAGGACAAATATTATTTGACAGCAAGATATGACATTGACAGCTCTTGAAAATGCTATCATGCTAGAAAGAGATAGTAGTATTCGTCCTGTATAGCTCTATCTCTTTCTCACACTGGAAACATTAAGGCTGCATTTTGATCTATAAAATTAACCCTTAAATTAATGGCGATAGAGTATCTTTCAGGCTACGCAGGAACCATAGGGATTTCCCCAGGCAGCGGCGGAGTATTGGGCACGTTCAGTCTTTTTTCTTTCTCGTCCTTTTTGTGCTGATGGTAGAACCAACTGGAAAGGAAGAAGACGGCATGTTTAGATTGGTCTAGAAGCCTGAATAGTAAGTTGGTGGATTCGTGGCGGTATTTAGTATGAATAAAATATGGTGTGCTAACCCCTAATAAATTGGGACGATAATGATTTTTTTTCTCTTGATGAGGATAATGATTTCTTCTTTCATATTAACATTTATTTAATAGGAATTGATATTGTGAACTTATTAACATATGATAAGAAATTAAAAAAAACAATATTTATATCTATGTTCAAAAACCTGGTTTTTAATATATGTATAAACATAGATATAAATATTGTCTACTTAAATATATTTTTCTAAATTACTAACACGACATTTTGCGAAAGGAAAATTCTACGGAAGAGGACTTGCATATGAGAAAGCGACCTATTGAGAAAGAGTCATTCAGTTTTTTTTTTTTTATGTTGGGAAATTATGCAGTGACTTCTCCCACTCGAAGCGTGGGGGTCTGACACACTGACTAAATCCACACCTATATTCATTCTTTGCTTTTCGTTCTAGGACCCAGTTTTCAGATTAACCATGGCCAAAGTGGGCTTCGGCCGACAATTCCCGCTCTTGGGCGGAGCGGGAGATAGTGTCAGACTCTTACTGACTAAAAAACCCACCCCGCTCCTTCAAGTCTTCATACCGGGGCTCGAGTTCCCTTTCGGATAACCCTGGCCCCAGTAGGCTTCGACCCGGCTGGGTCCCTGCTGTTGCTGACTACTCCTTGAGGCGCGCGGGAACAGTGCGCGCCGTCGACGACTTGGGCTATGTCCGGACAGTTACCGGACGGTCGGACAGCGAGTTACCCATTGCTCACCGTCCACAGGGCTTCGGCCCTGCTGGGCCCGTTCAGTTTTGCTAACATCTCTATGAGGCGCGCGTGAAGCACTACGTACTCTTATTATAAGAAAGATACATTTTAAGACCAACCAGTAGACATGTAGCGAAAGAGACGTTATGTACCTAAGCTTTAAAATTCCAAAACAAAAAAAACCAAAGCTAATTTTCCCATGTACCTACTGTTTCAAAAACAGTTTATAAAACATGAGAAAATTTGCTACACTCTTTAAAACAAATAACATAATTGTTTTATAAACATTGCACGTCTCTAGTGACGCACTCATTCAATTCAATTTAATGATGTATATACATAGGAATGTTTATTGTTTATTGTCGCAGAAATAATAAACACATCGGGGAAACCGACCTTTGTACTAGCTTCTGCCTGCGTCTTTCCCGCATATATTATTACTTCCAAAATCAAAATCAAAATCAAAGCATTTATTTCAAATAGACCATTTGCAGGCATTCTGAATAGTCAAATGTCGGTCAGTCCAAGAAAAGTGAAGCTAAATTTCACACGCGCGTTCCAAAGCGTAGATCTTTAAGGAGAAGAACGTGCAAGAAACTCCATGGACACTCTTTTAAATCATATTATGTGTTACATATAATGCTTGGTTACATATTAGGTACTTGTTGCTTCTATTATGTGAGCACAATATAAAAGTAAAAAATAATAGATAATAATAACAATAGATAATAAAATAAAAAATAATTAAAAGATAGAAACTGAATTAAGGGGCCGGCGGAGGATGAATTTCCATACAAACGTAATACCACGCTCATTTGCAGTTGGAGCATATTTCCAACATATTATGATGATATTCGGTTATAGACAATATTTATCTAGGTTCCTACGTTTTTCTTTTTAAAAAAAAACAAAAAGAAATTTAAGTGAATTGTATTTCGCACTTTTTTACAGCGTAAATAGCAAAACATGCCATTTGGATTTTCCTGTATTAAAAATAACAATATTTCTAATATTCTCGACGTAGGAACCTAGATAAATATTGTCTATAACCGAATATCATCATAATATGTTGGAAATATGCTCCAACTGCAAATGAGCATGGTATTACGTTTGTATGGAAATTCATCCTCCGCCGGCCCCTTAAGAAACTGAATTATAATGATAGCCTAAAATTATGTCAATTCAGAATATCAGCTATCCCTGTACCAAATTTGTTCAGTCGTTTGTGCGTTCAGAGGGCGTATTACGACCGTTTTAAAATCCAGTCAGTTTCCAGGCAAGTCAGTTTACGGCCGTAAACTGCCTTGTTCTTTTTCGTATTATGACGTACGTCCTTCTGACTGGAATCATCCTGGACAGTTGTCTGTGGCTGGTTTGCACTGCTTTGAAAGATTGCGTTCGAAAACATAAAAACAAAGGTTACCGGTATTTACGGTTTTTAAATTTTTGTATGAAATATTGTTTATTGATGAAATTAATGTAATTTTATAACAGAAATCTAAATTAACAACGAGTTTAAAAACGAATTATGTGTTATTTCCGTAAATACAATGTCATAAAGTGGAAAATAGAGCATTGTCTCATATACTTCATTTCTGAACGTACTAGGATAACTCCTAACCCGCCAAAAACAAAATTAACCCCGTGTTCCGAATTGCGTCAAAAGCGATTATATTGCAAATCCGACCAACGCGCAATGTCACAAATAGTACTTGATAGTCCTTATATTTTGTGACTATTACATTTGGTCGGATTTGCGATATAATCGCTTTAGACGTAACTCGGAACTAAGGGTAAGCGTGTGTACGTACCTACTTGAACAAAACTTTTTAACAAAAATATGTTAGCTTGGCGATCGCTGTGCTGCGGCATGGTGGTCGCCGCGGTGACGGTGTTGAAGTGCTGCGCCACCCTGAGCCCAGACGTAAACATTCGATAACCTACGGTGTGATGGACTGGCCCCTGTTAGGAGGCGGTGACGGTAGCAGGCAGTACCCTCGGGACAGTTCAACCCGATCCACGCACCCTTGAATGCGTACGTTTTCGACTAAGGGGGAACGTAGCAGCACCTCACAGCGGGTATCGAAGAGGATCAATAAAACACGTTTTCGACGAAAAGGTTCCTAGGGGCTATAAGCTTCTGCCTTTTCGGATGTCATATTTATTTATTCTTTCACATAACATATACAATATGCACATCAAAATACTCGTTATGATGTCTACTTTCATATAAATAATCTTTTGCATAACTTAACACATAAAAAAGTTTCTAGAACAAAAACTGCAAAAGACAATTTCGGTCATATTCTGAAACACAACTCTTTCAATTTCTCACCCAATATTATACGAATTGTCAATCTAACTGCTATATTATCATTTTTTAGGTAATTTTTAACTAAAAATACAGTAATGGTGAGAATTGAACACAAAACAAAAAAGGTAAACATCAGTTTACAATTACGAAATCGGGATCGCGAACATTACAGACTTCGATCATTTCTAAAACTATAAACGCATCACTTTCGAGAAATTCGAAGATTATCAACTCATCACACATATTTAATGTTTTATTTAACTATCAAATAGATTCAAATGTAATAAAAAGTCAAAACAATTCACTTAAAGTTACTAGAAACCGGCTTAAACTGACTGGCTTGTTTGTCACAATTTTTGACACTTTAGCAAGCTACATAATGTCAGTTGGACGCTCATAATACGGAATTCCCAGCCAATATCCATGCAGAAGACGGTCAAGTGTCACGTGACTACTGACTGGCTGGCAATAAGATGTCATAATACGGATAAGCAAGTCAGTTCATTTTACGGCGTAATTTGACTGGAATTAAGAGGTCGTAATAGGCCCGCAGAGCGAGAAAACAGATAGACTCATACAATCTTTCGCCTTTATATTATTAACTGTGATACATTGTAATTTAGGAAAAACTACAATTTTACCAGATGAATATAATTTTAGAGGAATTATATAATCAATTAATTAACCTAACTATTACCTAACCTAATTAAAACTAATTTAAAAAATAAAGCCCCTAAATAACTAAAAAAAGCAATCTAAAGTAAGGCGTCGAAAATTCCTCTGCATCGCTATCGACTGGTCATGTATCCTAAAGACTGGCGGCATTGCCACGCTGAATGGCAATGCTTATCTTTTGCCCGAAGTAAAAGTCCGCCCTTGGGTCACGCGAAAAAGAGAGTAAAATAAAGAATAAAAATAGTAAAATTTTGAGTAATTTACAATGTATATCTGACATCACATTTTACAACGATGTATTATTGAAAAGTATACCATGAGGATTTTAATGTTCATACGTGATTCTTTATATTTAAAGTCGAAACACAGCTATTGTTATATCGAATTCAGAAATCTTTATATTTTTTTATAAATTTTGTTAAATCATTTCATTTATGTGTTGTTTATTTATGAGTAAAATTTTGACTTTGTTTCTTTGATGTTGCTTTTATTTGTTTCTGGTTACCTTGGATTTATATTGTCAAAAAGTTGGTACTTATACTTAAGAAGGTACTTTAATTCAAGTAAGACGACCTTGGAAGAGATGAAGAGCTTTTAATATTATTTTCGTCTGATAAATAAATGTTAAAATATACCACAGATGTTAGCTCAATACTTTGGCTCTGAGAAAATAGGTCCCTTCAACATCTGGCTACGAATATCGCATTATGAGTTGTCGCTGAATAAAAAAGTGGATAAGAAATCTATAATTTTGTGTCAGCCATTTTATTATCTTCCAGTTTGTAGGCTTCTAATGTTATTTGCTGATTGTATTAGTAGAATACTAAGTTATTTGTTACTTTAACTGATTGACTTGTCGATCTAGTGGTTAGTGGGCCTGACTGCTATACCGGAGGTAGTGGGTTTGATTTTTACCAAAGACAAATAATATATTAATATTATATTATTTCACTTCTATCACATAACGCCGTCTAGTCCAAAGCTAAGCAGAGCTTGTATTATGGGTACTAGACAAATGATAAACATACTTATATATTTCTAAATACATACATACATATTATAGATAAATTACACCCAGACACAGAACAAATGATTATGCTCATCACACAAACATTTGTCCTGGGTGGGAATCGAACCCACGACCTCCGGCATAGCAGTCAGGGTCACTAACCACTAGATCGTTTCGAGACTACATCACACCACGAAGGTTGAGGAGATCGTGGAGTATGTTCGAGTCAAGACGACCTGGACTTTGAGAGTTGAGCAGCTGGAGCCGCGCCATAACACAAATTTCAAGTCGTTTGTGGTGCGGGTGCCGACTCATCATTTGGACACTTTCCTCAGAGGAGAGTTTTGGCCGAAGGGTGTCGTGTATCGACGATTTCGTGGAAGGATACCGACCTCGCAGCGCAACACGACGCCGTCACTTCGTGTGCAATAGTTTTAAATAGTTTAATAATGATTAGTTATAGTATCTTTTTATGTATTAGTTTATTATTTTGTAAGATTATTTTTGTATTTTATCTATGGGCCTTAGATGCCTGATAATAAAGGATTATTATTATTATTATTTTAGTTTATTTTATTGAGACTAGATGGCGTTGTGATAGTTGTGGGATATTATTATTATTCTCTTTATTCAATTTCTTAAAAAACACATTAAAAAAAAACATTTAAAAATATAAAAAATAGTAGCCCACCGGCATCGGGAACAGGGTCCGAGCTGCCGGTGGTCAGGGCTCCTGAGAGAGAAATCTCCTAACTATGCGCGCCGTGTCCAGGAGTACTGCTTTCTGGATCTGGCCCTTGATCCAGCTGCCTAACGAGAGCCTCCTTAGATATTGTTCGAGGCTCTTAGCTATTAAGCCATTGGCCGTTACGACTATCGGCACAATGATTGCTTTATCCACTTCCCACATGTCGACAACCTCGCGAGCTAAGTCAAGATATTTGATCTGCTTATCTTTCTCAGCTTTCACAAGGTTCTCGTCATGAGGGACCGCTATATCAACAATCATTGTGCGACGCCCTAGTCGATCTATCACCACTATATCAGGTTTATTGGCAACAATAGTCCTGTCAGTGATGCTAGATCGATCCCAATATAACGTGATACTGCCATTGTCGAGAACTGGGTCGGGCACATACCTGTAGTACGGTACTTCTGATTCTACAAGATTGTATTTAAGAGCAAGTTGCTGGTGAATAATCCTGGCTACGAGATTGTGTCTATGCAAATAGTCTCCGTTAGCCAGACGAGAACACCCAGAAATAATGTGTCGGATTGATTCTCCGGGCCGGTGGCATGCCCGACAGATGTCAACCGTACCATCCTTCACAATGTATTTCCGGTAATTGTTCGTCATCATAACTTCGTCCATAATTGCAATAATAATAATAATAATTATTATTATTATTATTATCTATCTATCTATCTATCTATCTATCTATATATCTATCTATCTGTCTGTAGATATTACCTCCTACAAAAAAACTAACTTTACCTCTTTATAATATGAGTGTAGATGTAGTTTATTGGCTTAAAGAGAACGAAGGTCCGCTGTGGCTGTTGGTATTGAATCTGTCAATCATGACCAGTACTTTCTACTCGTAGTTTGTTACTATTGAAGCAGCGAGGACTAATTAAATTCAGTCATGGAAACTACCAATCAATCAATCAATCAAGCCAGCCTGTTAAGGGAGGTCAATTTTAAGCTACTTACTACTTACTCTGGTTTTTTTTGTTGTTGTTAACAGTAATCAAAACCAAACGAGTTGTAGACGTCTCTCACCTGAAATTATGAAGAAAGAGAAACCAAAAGTCCAAAAGGAAACTTAACTATTTCAATTGTGACTTTAATCAAAGAACACTTAACAATATCACAAAATTATAACTTTAGTAGCACACCTTTTCTTTTTAAATCGTAAAAGAAACGAGAAAATATAATATTTCCGGTAGAAATTTAAAATCAGTAAGTTAGTTAGCCCATTTATGTCCCACTGCTGGGCGAAGGCCTCCCTCACCCTTTTCCACACACATCTGTCTTCGGCCATTGCGTGCCAGTCCCTCCGGTATTTATCAAGCTCATCTCTCTCAGAACTGCGCGCCACAACTAACATTAAAGATGTTACCCGAAAAGCTGCCACTCTAAAGTGGGATTGGGCCGGACATGTTTTTCGCATGTCGGATGAGCTGTGGGCTAAAAGACCCATTTATTGGGTCCCATTAAACGTAAGGCGACATCGCGGCAGACCAAGGCGAAAATCAGTAACAATAATAATAATCTTTACTAATTTTTAAAATAAATTTTCACAAATGGTACTAGTCTCCTCATTAGGATCGTGTAACGTAGGGAGTCTACTTCGTCTTACAAAAGTACGGGATATTTCGGTAAAACTATAGTTGTAAAACGAAGACTCGAAGAAACGAAGAGAGACGAACATAATAAGGTTGAGATTTTAGAGAGAGTGAAAATAATTTATGAGGTTGTTACCGAGGCCAACAATAGAGCTGTACAGGTTAACAAATATCGGTCAGAAGAAGTATAGTTTGAGAACATCGAAACGAAAAGAAGAAGAAGATGAGTTTGTTTCTTTTTTTTTAATCTTTAGAATAAAATAGAATAGAATAAACTTTATTGTACACCAAAACCATTGTGTTTTTCTTTATTAAGGAGCTTTGTCACAATATTGACCATGTCGCTCCATCAAATCAAAATTTTGTATTTTGATTTATTTTAAATGATTGTAATAAAAGTATAGGTATAACTCTTGCCACGTCTGACGTAGGCTTAGCTAAAATGCTGTTGCGAATACTGAGTTTTTAATATAATAAAAAGTTTTCAATTTCGACGACTATGACTACTACTTTGCAATAGTGCGGAAAGTGTCTTGTGAGGGCGAGCAGCAACGGCACCCTGAGGGTATTTTCGGGTATTTTCTGTCCGGATCGAGCCCAAATCGTCGACAGCGCGCACTGTTCCCGCGCGCCTCAAGGAGTTTTAGCAATAGCAGGGGGGGCCCAGCTGGGCCGAAGCCTACCGGGGCCAGGGTTATCCGAAAGTGAACTTGAGCTGCGGTATGAAAGCTAGAAGGAACAGGGTGGACTTTTAATCAGTAAGAGTCTCACACTATCTCCCGCTCCGCCCAAGAGCGGGGGTTGTCATTGGATGACTTTTCCAACCATAAAAAAAGGCATTTTCGGAAAGGCTGGATGGGCCTACAATGGTTAAGTTTATCAAGCTGCATGTAATGCATGGAGCTTAATAAACTATTCTGATTTTCAGATAGTTTGTGTTTACTTGTTTTTTTTTTTGTGATGACCTAATTAGGGTGAGTGGCACCATTTAACTAAAATGATAACCAAACCATAACCAGCCGTGAAATGGCCGCCTATTGGTCAATTCGATGATTTGACAACTGTTAACGGCTTTGTTATGGTTATAGTTAAATGGTGCAACTCACCCTTAATATAGTTATTTAAGTAAATTGGTCAGCACTAACACACTGTGAGCTTTGATGCCTGAGAATAAAAGATTCTTATTTCTTTAACTAAATGAGAACTTATATAGCTGTATAGTGTATATGTGTAGTGTTAAGTTAGAACTACATTAGACCGACGCACATGTGTAACAAGCCAGATTTGTACGTAGAACAACGTCGCGTGGCGTCGCGTGGCGTGGATCAAGTGTAGCTCTGCAAGTCTAGTTTCCATAAAAAATGTATGGAGACCGACGCGTCCAGATTGGCGTGTGTGGCACACGTGTGAACAGTGTAGTTCTAGCATAATGTTACTTTTTTAATTAGAAAGCTTAAAATTTCACAGACATAGTTTAGGAAACCAAAAATCACTGATGGCATATAATAAATGAGTTGTTAGGTTGTAAGCTATCATCACGCTGTAACTCGCGGGAGTGGAGAAGTGACCAAAGAGGTAATATATTTGTAAACTCCTCACCCAAATATACACAGAGCAGGTATGGTAGCGGTGACACTCATGAGGAACACAGCGCCTGGCAGCACGTTCAGTGTGGCTATGTACACCCTGGAGTATAGGGGCGCAAAGATTATCGGCATCATTGTCTCTGCTACACCGAAGAGAGAGTATACTTTACCTTAAAAAAAAAAGAATACGATTTGAGCTCAAGGTTAAATTTAAAAAAAATCGTTACCCTGCACTAGGAATTACTCCTGAATCGTGCGTGCGTTCACAAACATTTATTGTGCGTACAGCTAAGGAGTGTAATTCCCTGCCGGAGGCTGTGTTTCATAATAGCTACAACTTCAAGAGTAAATAGATTAGCAAGCGTGCTCCATCGTCGGCCACATCATCGCTTACAAGTCGCGCCATCGCGAGCCTATCAATAATAATGATAAAAAAAAAACTTATAAACTCACTTTCACAAGATACCCAGACCCGGAACAACTATCCGTAGGTCATACAAATCTTTGCTCTGTGCGGGAATCGAACCCGTGACACGCAGCACATAAGGAGGGAGAAAGAGATATTACAAGCTTGATATTTAAAACCAGTGGGCGAAAAAAAGCTAGGTTCCTGATAGTTTTTTTTGAGCGTAAAAGATTTTGTTAGGGCAGCTAATGCGTTTAATTTACATCTCACGATAATTTTATTTAATTTATTTATTTTGGATCTCCAACAAAGGACACACAGATACAATAGAAATCACAACTACGCGAGGGGTTCTTTAACGTGTTTTCCTTCAGTTACAGCAGACCACAGCATGCACATATAACTAGGTGGAAAATAAATTTACACAAAAAAATTCAAACATTCAACACATTTTTTTTTTAAAACATAATATCTTACTTGTTATGAAAGGGCCGATTTATACCGAAATGGCAGCGATCAGCAGCGACGCAGTGAGCATTTTTAAAGTGAAATAATTTTAACCTTTCAATCGTGGAAATCACAGACACAATAGAAAGACAATAGGTTTATCTAAATCCTTAAAAGACCAATAGCGCCCGCCACACGTACAGTTCGGACCGCGCATCTTGGACTGCGTTCCAAACCGCAGTTAGATCTGTACAGTTTGGACTGCAGATCAAACTGTTATGCTAATTACGATTAAAAATGCATTCACGGTTTGGATTGCCGAATAATCTAGACAAACGTTCCGAACTGTGCGTGTGAATGATTTTCAAGAGTTTGGACTGCAGTTTGGATTGGCGCGTGGAACGAAAGTGTTTTTAAAAGTTTTTTACGCAGTTGTAAGAAAAATGGACGATCGTTTGGTCATCGCGTTAGCTGGATTTGTAGTTTGTTTAAACAGTCGAAAAAAACGACAAGTGTGGGTAAAGGAATACAGACAAAGATATGGACATTTACCGATGTTAAGGGAATTACGACAGTGTCATCCGGAAGATTTTAAAAATTACCTAAGAATGGATAGTGACGATTTTGATTGTTTATTAGCACTGATACGTCCCAAAATAACCAAGCAAGATAGACTACAGTCGACGCTCCAAACCGCCATTTTTGTAATTTACATTTACACGTGATGCGCGCGTAAAACTGTAAGATATGCACGCGCATCCACATGCCAGATCGAACTGTTAGACCCGCACATCTACACGTACAGTTCGGAGCGAGGGATGGAACGGCGCGTGCTGTTTCCCGCCGTCCGAACTGTACGTGTGGAGGGCGCTAATAACGCTTCAAAGATTCAAAAAGGATATGCGGCGACCAGGAGTGCCGTGAGCAGTCACACAGCCACACCTGTCTTGTCAGCGATCTTACAAGCGGCCGACCACAGCCGTATGCGGTTGTCAGCGACCGTCCGCGACCGGATCTGCCACTCTTCGCGTCACTACCCACCACTGCCATTTCGGTATAAATCGGCCCTAAGAACTTACCTAATTCTTGATACGAGACTAGTTTTGATGCAATCGATCGTAGGGCAATTGCTGAGGTACCGTTCAGTATTTCTAGTAAGGGTGCTGAAAAATAAACATGATTTTATAAGAGAACTAATTTTTGATCGTGACTTCGTACGCGTAAATGTTAGTGATGCGAAGTCAAAAATAGCTTATCTTATTTGATAAGGTTTCATTTAAGCTTATCTTCTTTAATATAAAAAAAATGAATCGCTAAATGTATTGCTAAGCGCAAATCTGGAGAACAGCTGAACCGATTTTGCTTGGAGAACAGCTGAACCGATTTTGCTAATTCTTGTTTTGTTGTGTTTATTATTGTGAGGAGAAAGTTCATAAGGAAAAAAATGAAAATTAGGGTAGTGTAGGGTAGAGTAGAGTAGTGTAGGGTAGAGTAAGGTAGAGTAGGGTAGAGTAAGGTAGAGTAAATATCGCTGGGTTTCATTAAATATAAGTATAGGTTCTAGAGTGGCGACCGCGTATTGGAAGACGCAGCGTTGGAAGGCCTCTTACAAGGTGGACCGGTAATCTGGTAAAGGTTGCGGGAATCCGATGGATGCCAGACACACAGGACCGTTCATTGTGGTGATGCTTGAGGGAGGCCTATGTCTATAAACATGTGAAGTATTTTACTATATTTACTAGCATGTAAAAAAAAAAAACTGTTTCTAGACAAAAAACTCACACATGTACACTTCAATGTCATTCCTAGCGAAGGCCAACACTAAAGCTCCGCAAATCTTACTGCTGGTAGATATCATGCCGAGCAACGCATCATCTGCCTTCAGCTTTCTACTGAAGACGCTGATGGAGAATAAAGTGCCTGAAAACATATAATAATACACGTTAAAGTATCTTGTAAACAGAAAAGCACAGGGGTAATCGGCGATGGCAGACTCTCACGCGTTGTCCTGGTAGAGGCCATAATCCGAAGCGATGGGGGGTGGTATCCTTCTGCGAAGAGGTAATGCTAACGAAGGAGGCGGTCACACGCGTAAGAGATAAGACATCCTCACGCCCCAGTCGCCGAGTCTTCGGCCCCGACTACCAGCCCCTGTAAGCGTGGGCTTTCGGACAACGAGCAATAGTTAACTCGCCGTCTGGCCGTCCCAGTAACCGTTTAGACCGAGCCTGAGTAGTGAACGACTCGTAGTGGCCCAGCAGGGCTGAAGCCTACTAGGTAAGAAATTATTATCAAATGTCTTCTCCCCTACGGTTTTGCTTTGCACGTGTCTACAGTCAGTAATTGATAAATTAGCTCATTGAAAAATCCAATAGGTCTCTATTAACTTGAAAAAAGTGGGCGAAAGTCGCTCTTATGACCACTATACCAACTAGTTCGTACAGAGGACCAACGAGCCAGTTATTAGTGCCAAGAGACGCATTAGTTCAAACTCGAACTATAGGGGTCAAGTTGTAAATAAATCAGAATTATACAGTAATACTGTTGCTAGAATATTCAGGAATAATATTTGAAAGCCAACAGATGTTGCGAACTATAGAATCATTGTTGCATTCAAAGACGCTTGGGCTATTGACTGCATAAGTAAATGGTACGTATTGAGCATAGCAGTTGAGAGTTTGTCATGCTCACTCAAATATCTCACTGATGGCGGTGCGTGTATTGGATTCCTTCAAAATGATCGAGCTGAGTGGTGCTTTTTTTAATAGGTTGGAAATCATCTAATGACATCGCCTGCCCTTGAGCGCGACGGAAGGACATGTCACTGCTTTACCGACTAAAGCGCACTCCTGGACGGCAAGCTACCTATTGCTCGTGGCTGGAAATCGAGATCGGGATCCCAGCGGCTGGGGCTTCAGAGCCGTTGCTTCGCGCGTGAGCTAAGTCGTGCTGATATAAGTGTCACGTCCGTGAACAAGAGCTATCAGTTGAGACTGGTCATCTCTCCGCTACTTAGTGGTTTATTTAAAACCAGCTTTTGCCCGCGAGTTCGCCCGCGTACATAAAATATAGCCTATGTCACTCAAGAATAAAGCACCTTTCTATTGGTGAAAAATTTTAGCAATCCGACCAAGTACTGGTCCGATTGCCCAGAGATTATCTCCTACAAACATAAACATAAAACCAAAAAAACAAACTTAACCTCTTTATTATATTAGTGTAGAGATGAGTTTGTATACTAAAAAAATTGTATACTAAACTCTTTTAGTAACATGTGTTTCATCCCTCCTCTTCACATGACCATACCGAGACAAACGATTTCCTTTCAACTTTTCAGTCACTGGCGCCATTTTCAAACTTCCTCTTGTTATTTACAATAATATTATAAAGAGGTAAGTGTGTTTTTTTTTTGTTTGTAGAAAGTATTGTAGGAAGTATCTTAAACTACTGGTCTGATGGCTAATTTTTTTTTTGCTGATAGAAAACTGCTTTATTCCTGAGTGACATAGACTGTATTAATTTATGTACACGGGCGAAGTTGCGGGTAAAAGCTAGTACATAATATGAATGAAATGATTGCCCATGAAGTTTCTTGTACATTCTTTCTCTCTTCTTTCATTCCTTTTCTTGCGTCATTTTTTAGGGTTCCGTAGTCAACTAGGAACCCTTATAGTTTCGCCATGTCTGTCTGTCCGTCTGTCCATCCTCGCTTAATCTCTGTGATCGTTAGCACTAGAAAGCTGAAATTTGGTACCAATATGTATATCAATCACGCCGACAAAGTGGTAAAATAAAAATTGGAAAAAAATGTTTTATTAGGGTAAAGTATATGTAAACCCTATATGTAAAGTGGGAAGTGATTTTTTTTTTAATTTCAACCCTAACGTGTGATATATTGTTGGATAGGTATTTAAAAATGAATAGGGGTTTACTAAAATAATTTTTTGATAATGTCAATAATTTCGGAAATAATCGCTCGAAAAGTAAAAAACAATGTGTCCCCCCCTCTAACTTTTGAACCATAAGTTTAGAAAATATGAAATAAATCTGAAAGTAGAACTTTATAAGGACTTTATAGGAAAATCATTTTGAACTTGATGGAAAGAATAGTTTTTGTACAGAAAAGACAAAAAGGTTGTACAAAATAATTTCTGGACTAAGTTTGTAGTATAATCGTATATATATGCAAGCATTTTTTTAAACTCGTAAGTGGGTACACTTATTGTGACGGACGGGAAACTACGGAACCCTACACTGAGCGTGGCCCGACACGCTCTTGGCCGGTTTTTTCTTTTGAAGAAAGAAAGAAGAAAGAAAACATGTTTATTCTGCCTGTATAGACACACAAATAATTACAAAATAAAAATTAATAAAAGAAAAACAAAATAAAAATAAAAATTAAAAAAAGAAAAACAAAATAAAAAATTAATAGAAGAAAAACAAAATAAAGATAAAAATTAGTTGCCATAACGTCAGGTGTAGACCAGGCCTAACAGATTAGAACCATAGACAACTTTGTTGTCTAGGTTGTCTATTAAAACACGCGTAATAATAACAATGTAATCTGTGCGACGCCGGCCGCCTCGAGAAAGACAAACAAAAATAAAAGTTAAAAACAAAACAAATACAATATAAATACATTCAAATTGTGCGTCGCATCTAGGCAAGAATAGGCCGTTGCTCAGCTTATACTGTGACGCTGGACAAATCCAGCAATCTACAGTGCTGGTTTTCAGCAACCACCGTGAGTGACAAATTGGCGTCCCTTCCGTGAGTAGGTAAACAATAATCAAAGGTCAGTATACATTCTTCTAACATTGAGTTACATACATTATTAAAATTATACAATATGAAAACAAATAAAACATGGCCATAAAGAAAACAACATTAACCAAACTGGACTACATAATACAAAATTTTAACCATTTATTACACAAATATATTAATTTTCATGAAATTACATTCAAAATAGATGAAACTGATTCACCCACAATTATTTTTCTTGCAGCTATCATTTTGTATAGACGGCAAATACAACAACCCTCCGATAGCACCATGACATGGGGAGGCGGCACGATTGCGGCCACTCACCTAGACGGCTTGGCGAGAGCTAACCGCTCTGGAAAGCAAGAAATTTCATCCGTCTACATATAGAAAATGCATGTGTTACATTGAAATAAATCAATAGGAAGAAAAAGTGCACAGTATGAGATGAGGCGTACTTATACTAATTGCCCCAAAGTGATGTCTATGTTTGAGTATTGAGAGACCAAATACATTGCGACTCGTTGGGAATAATTCAGTGACCCATCTCCCCCAATAACGAAAACCGCGCCAAGAATACTGACCAAAGAGAGCGAGTTCAAATCGAAGACCACCACCACTGAGGAAGACCATATCCATTACCCGAAGTCCGTGACCGAAGAGGTAAAGTTAAAAATAATATAATATATAAAAAATAATATTCCACAACTATCACACAAGGCCGACTAGTCCCAAGCTAAGCAGATCCTGTGTTATGGGTACTAGACAACTGATAAACACACTTATATATTTCTAAACACATACATATTATAGACAAATTATCTTTCATTTCTTAACATAGGTAGCCATGATAGTAAGCTGTTCCGCTATAGTGTTCACGGTGTAACAGGATGATACAAAATAACCGTACAATTGTTACTTACCAACGGAGTGAGTGACAAGGCTGTACGTGGAGTAGATACTGTACTTGACTTCATCCCAATTGAATTGATATCGAGTAAATATGTACATGATACTCAGCTCTCCTGCGAACAAAGAGTAAGTTATCGGTTGATCAATTATGAAGACGAAAGTTTGTATACAACAAAGCATTGCATAGTCGGCCTTATAATGTTTCCACTGTTGGGACTCAGGCCTCCTCTCTAGGAGAAGATATAGAGGTACATAGGTACATAGGGTTAACAACCTGATTTTTAGTATATACGAAACCAGAATATATTTTGTTCAGAATCAATAGTTTTTATACCATGTTATACGTTTCCAAAAAAAAAAAAAAAGGTCACAAGTTATACCACCGACACTAAGTATAACACAGGGCCTCAAGTCTGCTATTACAATAGTGTCAGAATGGTCTATCATTGATGTCATAATTGTCGATTTTGACAAGTTTGGTAATCTACTAATATAATGGCGTCATTATGACTTTCCAATGGTCAACCACTGATACTCCATTGAAAGAAGTGACATAGAATGGTAAACCTCAACTCAAAATTATCATTCTACCACAATTCTATTACAAGACCAGTGACCGATCATTGATCGATCATTATGAATTAGCAGATTACAAACTTTTAGCAAAATGACAATGGGATCGTGTTGGAATGACGAATTTATAAAAATAGCAGATTTGGGGCCCAGGTCATAGCGAGCATTAAGCGCCAGCATAGCTCGATGCGAGAGCAAAATAACCCCTCAGTCACCGAGATCGCCCGGTGACCATGTATTTGAGTTGACAACCAGGTAACATATCAAACTTTAACTTAGTGATTTTTCATGATACAGTTAAGGAATTTTGTAGATAGATCTTTACATAAATATACTAAACACGTGTTTCAGGTTTCGCATGATTAGACTAAAACTAGCTTTTGTCCGCGGCTTCGCCCGCGTGGCATTAGGTACTTAAAGAATCGGGATAAAAGGTAGCCTATGTTCTTTTCCATGTCAAAGACTATATGCATGCCAAATTTCATCGAAATCCGTTCAGCCGTTTTTGCGTGATTAAGTAACAAACATTCAAACATCCACACTTTCACATTTATAATATTAGTTAGGATCAATCTTGTATATTTGTGTGTATGTTTGTTAATCCTTCAAATTAAAAAAGTAAAAGAAATTAAGCACGCGCGTAGACCATGTCCTAGAATGGACATAAAATACTTTTTATCCTGAGAATGTTTTCTTGGAGCAATTTACTACTTACACATGGAACACCCACAGAAAACTAGTACTTAATAAATAAAGATTATTTAACTAAAATCTTTATATGAGTTTTTGGTCAATTGTACCCACTCGAAAGGGACATGAGTGTACTGAACCTAATCACAATTTGAATAGGTCGACTGGACCCACTACCTAATTTCTTATTAGTAGGTAGTCACGTTGTAAAACCGAATCATTTACTGATATTTTTAACATTATTAAACTAAAATCTTTGTATGAGTTTTTGGTCAATTGTACCCACTCGATAGGGACATGAGTGTACTGAACCTAATCACAATTTGAATATGTCGACTGGACCCACTACCCAATTTCTTATTAGTAGGTAGTCACGACGTAAATCCGAATCATTTACTGATATTTTTAAGGTTTAAACCTTAAAAATAACAGTAGATAATTTACATAAAATGTATATTATATTTATGATTTTTAGTAGTAATATACTAATATTATCCCATTAGCAAAAATCTTTGGACAAGGCTTCGGTCAACTGGACCCACACAAAATGGACTCGCTGGATTACGTAATCTACTTACATTGCCTGATTCATTGTTAGTAGTTTTATAGCTTTAAATTAGATATTTGCACTTATTCACTAACACTAAAACTCGTTTACTTGCACTTTATGCAGGATGAATCGACCCTCAACTTCTAATTTAACTTCCATATAGTCCAATTCGAATCAGCAACAACAATCTTTCCACATCCACAAATAGCAAGAAGAAGTTATGAAATGTAAATAATAACTAGTAGCAGCGTATGATGTAAAGCTGAACTTTAGTAAAGCAATCACTGCCTAGGACGGCTACCCTGTAATTTCCCATGAGGACTAGAAACTACCTCCAGTATGAATGACGACTTACAAACTATAACTTTGAAGATTTGATAGGTATTTTTTCCCCACTTTTATTTGGTCTTTGCGCAAAAGCGGATCAAATATTTGAGTGGGTCCATTTTTTTTTTTCGGCTTGGAGATCTTTGATACTTTTTGATACAAATGGAGATTTTTTTTTGTAGCGACAAAGGCGGAATTGCCGAGTTGTGTGGTGAGGGTGTTTTGAAGCCGAGTGCTGCAGTTACATTCCACATGTCTCATACGACGTTTTTCAATACACTTATGAAGATTTAAATAAACGGGGGTTGACGCGCGACTCGAGGGGTCACTTAGCGCAAAGTCTGATAAATGTCATAAATTGTGGCAAGTGCGAGATCGTGCACTTTTCCGCTCTAGTGCGAGAAATAGTCAATTGTGTGCTTGAAGGTGGTAGCTTGGTAGTGAGTGTTTCGAAATGATAATAATGGTAATAGGTTTGCCCTCTAAGTATTTACACATGATTTTTTTATGTGTACCTCTGCACACAATTTCAGCCATCTAGGTTTGGCTGAGCTTTGATAAATAAGCAGTGAGTGAGTTAGGACTTTGCCTTGTAACACAAGATACTGCGCTGCAATAGTTTACTTTTCTGAGCAAAATAGTAAAATGATAAACAGAATAATCGGTGGATGTCATTACATCGTCTGGCATTAAGTTTGACGAAATATCGTGTTACACAGTCACTGGGCTGTGAAGGTCAGGAAGGTAGACATTGCATCTAAAATACTCGAACCGTAAAATACTGAGTCCATTTAAATTGGATGACGACCCGAACTTAGCTAACATTACCTATTTCTTTTTGTGAAATATTTTTATATGTTCTTTTTTTGTAATTTTTGTTTTGTTTGCCCCTTTTATCTGGAAATCTGCACTAATATTATAAAGAGGTATAGTCTGTCTAATAAGTCAACCGACTTGGGAATTTTGTATAATATTTAATCATTTAAAAATACTTATATTCGACACTTTTCATAAGGTTCTTCTGTTAGTAAACAACGATCTCTATCTCTTAATCAACCTTTATTATTGAACCCGTGTTGACTACATCAGATTTCATTAAATCCTAATAATTACCCAAGTCGTTTAACTTATTAGACAGACTCTAGTTTTTTTTTTTTGTTTTTAGGAGGCAATCTCTGAAAGTACTGGTCTGATTGCTAAAATTTTTTCATCGATAGAAAGCTGCTTTATTCCTATAGGCTATCTATATTTTACGTACGCGGGAGAAGCCGCGGACAAATACTAGTGTTTCATATATTCTGTACTGAATGAAGTTCATGAGAAAATTTACTTATGTTCTAAGTAAGTGAATTCGCAAGAGTTTTATTAAAATTTGTAAGTTATATTTAAATATTAGTTAATTTTCTGTGTTAAGTCTGATTTTATATTTTATTTACTTGAAGAAGGTTTTATTTATTTACGGTGAAGATTTCGAAGCATTGAAAAAAAAAGGCCTGATAATTTTACATATATAAATGATAAATGATATTTATTTTGTAAATAGGTTTAAAAAACACTTTTACACGTCAATTTTTTTCGTCAGTTTATGCTAGATGAGGCCGGTGTTTCCTATCTGACTACCCTGAGAAGAAACACCGAAACAAACTCAGGGGTCAAAGTCTCTTTTAAAGTCCATACAGTAAATATGTAATGGTCAAATCACATGAGAACCATGCAGATTTGTCTGAGATGGTCTTTTGAAGAAAGAACCATACAGATTTGAGTGGACCTGTCCAATCAGTGTAAGCATTTGTCAGTATTCGAAAAGCTCAACTTAGGACTACTAAGGAGCTCCACGACTTGATGAACAATACCAAAGAAAGGACATTTGGGTAGGCCGCAGAAAATACTCAAATTGCCAGACATACGTTAAAATTACTGAATAGAAAAGAAAAAGCAATAAACATAGTCCTCATAGTATATGTAGTTAGGTATTCAGCGTAGTCTGAATTTAAGTTTTATATACTGTAATATAATATAAACTATACTAAACTCTAGTATAGTTTTAGATTTATAGGTAAGTGTTAGCCGTAAGATGACTTTGTGTGTTTCTTTGATACCTACCGAGTTCAATATTTTATTTTCAAACCATCCAGGAATCTGTAACCCGAAAAATGGCGTCATTATGTGCTTTTTACACATTGGAAGGGAGCCAAAGTGAAAAACAGCTCAGCCTTATATAAGTGAAATACCACTCACTGATTAATCACAAAACCTCAGAAACTATAACACCTACAAAATAAAAATTTGGCAGGTAGGTTCCTTATAGGTTGTAGACATCCGCTAAGAACATATTTTACGATACTCCATCCCTAAGGGGATTTTATTTTTTATTGTGGGATAATCATCTTATGACAACCCCCGTTCTTGGGCGGAGCGGGAGATAGTGTCAGACTCTTACTGACTAAAAACCCACCCCGTTCCTTCTAGCCTTCATACCGAGGCTCGAGCTATCTTTCGAAACTAACCCTGGCCCCGGTAGGCTTCAACCCAGCTGTGCCCCTGCTGTTGCTGTCAACTCCTTGAGGTGCGCGGGAACAGTGCGCGCCGTCGACGACTTAGGCTCGGTCCAGACAGTTACCGGACGGTCGGACAGCGAGCTACCCATAGCTCGCCGTCGGGATCGGAATCCCGGCAGCGGCGAGAGCGCCGTTGCCTGATGTGGTCGGCCTCCTCCTTTGCTAGCATTACTGCTTCGCAGAATGAGGCGACCGCCTGCCATTCCTCTTCGCTCTGGAATCCCTAAGAGGATGAAATGTGTGTCCAAAATTTGTATTGTGAGACCTATTTCTAAACGGGCGAAGCCACTGGCCGAAGCTAGTAATAGATAAGTATAACAAGTCAGTAATTTACTGCACTTGTGCAAACAATGTAACTAAGCTAATAAGTACTAATCACAATCTTTATTACACTATACATAATAATCTAATCAGTACAAACGTTCCATTTTATTTACTCATTCCTATTGTTGAAAACATAATAAATAATTATGCGGTAAATACAACTCCTATTACTTGAATACATCATTGATGTAAGTTGCTAACAACATGCGGGATATTTGTACTCCCTGAAGGATATACACACAACATTTTTTGTAGTATACACCGTTAAATTTTAATCGTTTTAATCCCGTTCAGGTTCGATCCGGTACATGAAACACTATCGATTTGTAAAGATAAAATTAAAAAATTAAGTACCTTTTTTTAAAAACTCGTATTAATTTACGCATGTACGAAATTAATTTCTGTAAGAAAACGTCAGCTGAGCGAGTTCAATGATCTGTAGGTAATAGTCGGCGTTGCGTACAAACTACCTACAGGTCATTGAACTCGCTTAGCTGACATTTTCTTAAAGAAATTAATTTCGTCATGGCAAATCACAGCGGGCATAAGGTGTCAACGCACAGCTGGGTGTGAGAGTAAAACAACCCCTCAGTTGCCCGTATGGTCCGGTGACCATGTATTTGTGCAGTCAACCAGATAAAATAACAAGCTTATAACTTTGTGATTTTTCATGATATAGTTATGTAATTTTGTTTATAAATTCTCGCCATAAAAATACTAGACACGAGTTTCAGCTTTCGAATTACTAATGCTAATGTTGTATAGTATACCCAAGTTTCGCCTATTGTATGTATGCGAGTCCTATGTACAGTCGACAAAAGAGATAAGTAACTAGGGTCATCAGATATAGTTGAAGTTTTATTTGAAACAGATATCTGAGTATGAATATACTTTAATTTCATCAAAAGTTACTTATTTACCACGAATTTAACCTTTCAATCGTGGAAATTACAGACACAATAGAAAGACAATAGGTGCGTTCGCTTGGGGTTTAATGAATTAATTATGTTTCATTCATATCCATCATTTGTCATCGGAAATTTTAACTAATTAATAAATTGAGTATAACTTCTCCGTTATAATACTTTTTAGTATGTCAAATTTCAGTAAGTAGGTAAGTCTTCTTGCTCATTAACTAGACTTTATACTATTTTATATGTTTACAGATGTATCAAATATTAGGTACTAAAATCGGAAATAACAACTTTTTTAGTCCCATTCCCGTCTAGTATTTAGATACCTAATATACTTTTTTAATTTAATTAGACCCCACAATTTAAATAACTTGATAAACCTGCTATATTTGTAGCCCGTTCCATCGAGTTTGAAACGTTATATCCAACAAACAAACCCATTTAAAAAGTAGAAATATTCACCCGTCCTAGTTCATAACGCGCCAGACATCCAATTGTCGCATCAAGTGTCAGTATTCATTCATCAAAATTCAAATGGCTTCTAGTCAATTATTTAATTCAGTAACATGAATGGTCGTACATTTGTAAATCTGTACATGCAACAGTGTGTGTAAGTCTGTGATTTATTATAGCTCTCGGCTTGTCAACGGCGTTGCACCATGCGTTTCTGAATGACGATCATTTTTGTAGAACCAGTTGTGATGTGTGACCAGATACATGTTTTTGTTTTTAGCACAGCAAAAAAAGAAAGAAAACATTTATTTGAGACTCGCACAAGACAAACTACAATAAAATTAAAACGAACTACAAATACTTAGGGTGAGTTGCACCATTTAACTATAACGATAACCAAACCATAGCCAGCCGTGAAATGGCCGCCTATTGTACAATTCGACGATTTGACAACTGTTAACGGCTTTGTTGTCGTTATAGTTAAATGGTGCAACTCACCCTTACTTAACTTAAAATAAAAATAAAAATATAAGAAAACAATACACATTGACATTAATTTGACATTGTATTAATTAAATTATTGAACTGAATGTTATTATTACTTTATTGATCTAAATCTGACATTGTATTATTTGAACTAAATTAGTCATTTTATAAGTTATCGAACTGAATCTGACATTGTTATTATCTATCTGACATTGTATCAATTATTAAAACTGAATCTAAAATATTATTACTATCTTAAATTTTTAACTTTAAGTTTTTCAAACTGCAAATTTTAATTTTACTATTGGTAGTTCTAGCCTGAAATAAAAGAATTTATTTATTTAATTTATTTATTTATATATTTTCTTCTTTTTTAAGGTTCCGTACCCAAAAAGTAAAACGAGACCCTTCTACTAAGACTCCGTTGTCCGTCTGTCTCTCTCAGTCTGTCCGTCTGTCACCAGGCTGTATCTCTTGACTTATCTGTATATCTTCCCTTGTCTTGTTTAGACTATTGAAGTTTTCACAAATGATGTATTTCTGTTGCCGCTATATAGTCTGTCTAATAAGTCAACCGACTTGGGAATTTTGTATAATATTTAATCATTTAAAAAATACTAATATTCGGTACTTTTTATAAGGTTCTTCTGTTAGTAAGCAATGATCTCTATCTCTTAATCAACCTTGATTATTGAACCCGTGTTGACTACATCAGATTTAATTAAATCCTAATAATTACCCAAGTCGTTTAACTTATTAGACAGACTCTAACAACAAAAACTAAACAACAGAATAAAATAGATATTTAAGGGTACACCCATACACCAAACGTGATTTTTTTTGCTACTGACGGACGGTACGGAAACCTTCATGTGCAGTCTGACTCGCACTTACCCGGTTTTTTACTCTGTGTATGTAACCATTATGCTGTGTCTGTTCTGAATAAAAGTATTTCTATTCTTATTTTCTGTCAAAACTTCAGAAGACTAATTCTCGTTTAATTGGGTACTTCGAAGCGACATCTATTTCGCCACTTAGGAACTAAAAACTAAAAATCCTGCATCGCGATAACATAATTCAAAATCAACTATGTGGCTGTTGCCTGGACCAGACACGACTACCGTCTGGTTAGAGAATCACCTAGGTTTACTCTCTAAGCCATCGATATGATAGTCAGTTTTTAAATATCATCCATTGCAGCATTAATTTCTTTTTCATGCTGTAAATGGATACAGTGATTTTTTTACCTACCATTTGCTACGCAAAAAAATATTATAGCGTGTTTTGCAGGTGGTTGAAAAAACACAATTTCTTTTTTGCCATTTTTTTTAATATTACGCTTTTAAATATGAGAACGTATATGGACGGGCATTTTTATTTTTCTTTTTTGTTTCATTTATACCTAACTAGTGATTATGTGCCTTATGCTGCGCCAAATACGAATAAATTCATTTTCTTTCTTTCAATAACACTTTGTGATTGTATGTGTATGTATTTCTGTGCTTTTTTATGATTTAAATGAAAACTCCCCCTGTTTAATATTTGTTACTTAAGAATCTACAGGAAAAAATTAATATACGTTTGGGTGGTTTTGATGCTTATCAAAACTAATATTATAAAGAGGTAAAGTATGTTTTTTTGTTTTTATGTTTTTTTTTGTTTGTAAGAGGTAATCTCTGGAAGTACTAGTCCGATTGCTGAAATTGTTCCACCTTTAGATTTTTCAGTGGGACAATTTTAGCACACAATTTTTTCACTCAGAATTAAAGCAATTTATTCCTGAGTGACATAGGCTATATTTTATGTACGCAGGCAAAGCCGCAAGCAAAAGGTAGTAAATAATAAATATTTATTAACTCAATCTAGGTATTGACTGAATCACAATATAATTATGTAGGTATGTTACCACATATTAACGACTTGAACTCGAATACTTTAAATTCGAAACTGGTAAAAGACTGCGTTAACAAACTGAATGACCTGGGGCAAAGGAATAAAGTTATTCTGAGATGGGTACCAGGTCATTCTGGAATCAATGGCAACGAAAAAGCCGATGAACTTGCAAGGACTGCGGCTCAAGGTCATCAGATAGGATCAGAACCCTTCTGTGGTATCTCAAAGAACCAGGCCATGCAGACCCTTAAGGGCAACCTATTTGGCGAATCAAAAAAGCACTGGTTGGTACAACCAGGACTGCTACACGCCAAATCTCTTATAGAAGGCTACTCACAAAAACGAACTGCCGAGCTTCTTGAGCTTAGCAGGACGAACATCTATGCGATAGCCCGCGCCTTAACCCCTGAGTCCCCAAGCATTTAAATAGGTTTATATACAGATAAATAGAAAAGGTTGCTTATTTTCGAAATTTACAGACTACTTTATGAAGAATTTCTCATTTACATTCTTAGATACATAAACAATAAATAAACCCTCAAAATTTTAATAATCTACGTGGACTTTTAATAATATTAGTGTTCAACTAAATGACGCGCGAACGCCGGCGTTTGCTTGGGGTTTGAGGGCCGGCCATTGCAAACTAAACAGGCACCAATTTCACACGAAACTGAGTGACACTGATGTTTGCCGGTAAGTACTGTAATCAGGAGAGGGAGACGCCTAAGCACCTTTTGTGTGAATGCGGGCCCCTTATCCACAAACGCAGTCTCCATCTGGGCCGACACATTATTCGCCCGGAGGAGATAAAAACTCTAAAAGCTAGGAGTATTCTAAATTTCTTGGAAGCCTCCGGACTAAAAGAGTTACTCTAACAAGGCGGCGAGTCACAATAGATCATTTAGGTCGCAGTGACTACATCCCCTACACTACGGGTGATGCATAGCCCCTTATCTTCAAAATAATAATAATACCACATTTTGATTAAATGAACCCACACTATATATAATTATATGTTTGAAGTTAACCGCAGACTACCTGCTTACATCACCTTCTAGACAAAGAAAAAATACCTATTAAGCAACTAAAATTATAAATAAACCTAGTAGGTGACTACATTTGATTACTTACTACTTACGAACATTCATGTACCTACTTTGGAAAACAAAAACTAAGTCTTTGAATAGATGATAATAAAGTTGTAGCGACATATTATACATGGACGTCACATAGGAATTATGGGCCTGCGCTCACTTGAGACAAGACTTCTTAGACAGACTTGTCTAAAATGTCTCAGATCTCAGACAAGTCTGAGTCTCAGAGAGCGAAGAAACGTCTCAGAGAGTCTATCAAGTTTTAGACAAGTAGTTTTTTTTTTCGAAATTATTTTATCGGCTTTGTCTTAAAAAACAATCGTAAGTCAGCTCAAAAATAATTTACTCAATTTATAATTCATGATATTCATTAAATAAATTAAATTATAAATGTATGAAAATAAGGCGTTCTCAGCAATTATTCTTCAATTTTAATAAAACATTTATGCGTACCAATATTTCTCAAGTGGTTTACAAATACACGTTTATATGTTCAGCTGTTTGAGTATTTATATAGGGTGACTGGCAATTAGTGTACGATACTTAAACACGTGATTGTGCTCATGATAACATTTTTTTTTATTATGGGAGCAAAGCCGAAATCGCGAAAAAAATTTCACATTAGGCAAACATAAATGTACAGAAGAACTGTTTTTTTTTCGCGATTCCAGGTTTGTTCCCATAGTAAAAGTTGTTGGTTATCATGAGCACAATCACGTGTTTAAGTATTGTACACTAATTACGAGTCACCCTATATAACAGGTAAGGTACTATTTACTCCGGAAACAGAGCGCAGTAAATATTGTATCAGTTCGACAAACATAGTGGAACCTCAATCTTTTGTTGATAATATGTTTTTGTTCTCTCCTACCCTTCGGTGCTCAGACCTGGTCTCTCACCAAACTACAAAAGTTTCGTCTTGGGGTTTGCCAGAGAGCTATGGAACGCGGCATTCTGGGCATAAAAAGAAAAGACCGAATACGGAACGACACTGTAAACTCCATAACGGGTATAATAGACGCGGGCAAAAAGGCTGCCAGGTTCAAACGAGACTGGGCGGGTCATGTCAGCCGCATGCATAGGGACCGCTGGGCGAGCGTCGCCACACAGTCGGTTCCTACTGAAGGAAAGCGCTGTCGTAAACGGCCTAGAAAGAAAAAGAAAAGAAAGAAGAAAAGAAAAAGTATTTAGTTTGGCGCAAAAAAACATTATAGACAACAAAAACTTAAGAAAAATCAAACATAAAACAAAAAATAAATAAATAAAATAAATAAAAAGTAACATTGTCTGTCACACGTTTGCGCCAAAAAAGGTCCAGTTCAGCGAAATGCCAGACTACTACGAGGTAGTTGTCTGACGCTGGTTTTCAACTGAAACTTATGAAGATATGAAAAAGGTGGCGGGATGATTTGGACGCGTACCGAGAGGGCTGGTTAGAGACGGCGCAAGAGAAGAAAGTTTGGAAGGACTTGGAGGAGGCGTTTGCCCAGCAGTGGGACAGTAAAGGCCAGTAAAAAAAATATTTTTTTTTGTTCTAGTCAGAACATTTGTTTTAGGATTAGGGATAACTTAAAAACTTTGAATAGTAAATTACAAACTTACTTAATTTTTTATTATTATTTGTAGGCTCGCGTTTGACCACTATCTCACCTGATGGTAAGCTACGATGTAGTCGAAGATGGCGGCCGATTGCCTAGAAGTAACCTATTCACTCTTGATTTAAAGATCCCTAGGTTATAAGCTATCAGGAAACACAGACTCCGGCAGGAGATTCCACTTCTTAGGTATACGCACAATGAATGTTTTTCCAAAATGCTTTATACGTATGGATGGAATGTCCGCCATGTATGTACCGGTAGCGCAACGCACACTTAAAATTCTGAATACGATGCTCGGCAATTGCAAGTATGAATGCTAAATCCAGGAGCCAGTGTTATAAAGTTTTCAATTGGATTTCAATTATTTTTAGAATAATTGGAATCCAATTGATTGATATCTTGATGAAATTTGGCACACAGGTATATCATGTCCTGGAATAGGACATAATCCGAAGACTCGCCAAGCTTAAGTGGTTGAAAGCTGGACACATTGCTCACTGACGACTCTAAAACCTTTTGGCCCCCCAAAAGGTTTCAGAGTGGCGACTATATAGTGCGTTGTTAGAAGGCCTCCCACAAGGTAGACCGACGACCTGGAGGGTTGCGGAAATCCGATGATAAGAGATGCACAGGACAGCCGGTCATTGTGGCGATACTTAGTCCCCTAAGTATCGCCATGGTATAGCCTATGTCCAGCAGAGAACATCTTTCGGCTGCAATGATGATGAGAGAAAACTCGCCTTCTATACACCGTTAAATTTTAATCGTTTTAATCCCGTGGAGGGTCGATCTGGTACATGAAACACTATCGATTTACTCGTATTAATTTACGCATGTACGGAATTAATTTCTTTAAGCAAAAGTCAGCTGAGCGAGTTCAATGACCTGTAGGTACTTTGTACGCAACACGGACTATTAACTACAGGTCATTGAACTCGCTCAGCTGACTTTTCTTATAGATACTAATTTCGTACATACGTGAATTAATACGAGTTTTGAAAAGGAGGTGCTTTATTTTTTAATTTTATCTTTACAAATCTATAGTGTTTCATGTACCGGATCGACCCTCCACGGGATTAAAACGATTAAAATTTAACGGTGTATTATTAGACCCAAGCATAGTTGAACAAGGGTGTGCTTTACAGCTTTGCCTGAATACACAGCATTGACAAAATTTGCTAGCTAGAGCTGATGCCCTCTAGGCCACGGAAAGTTTCGAAAGACTGCTTATTTGGCACAGCCATGAGACACACAATATTGTTGTTTTTTTATTTCACATAATTTTAAGTTCCTAGATGTTATTTTCCTCATTGTCTGTGTCTGTGTGTTAAATAAATATCTTTTCATTCTTAGTGGCTCTGGAATATAAAAGGTAACTAAAGGAACACAGAAGGGTTTTAGTCAGTAAAAGTCTAACAGTCTCTCTCGAGAGGAGTCAGTTGATGTTTTCCTACCAAAAAAAAAAGGTACATACAGTAATTCAGATTTTGTCTTCTATGCAATATTCGTTTCATTTAATAAAGAATCTATGTACAAAATTTTATAGCTGTATCATGAAAAATCAATAAAGTTATAAGTTTATGTCAGCAGTTATGTTAGAAAAAAAATACGTAGTCACCGGGCCGTCCAGGCGACTGAGGGGTTGTTTTGCACTTGCACCCAGATGTTTGCTGGTTCCTTATACCTGCTACGTTCTGCCGTGACCTGTGTTGTGCTGCGGTGGTGTCCTATTGGAATCCATTTAGTTACCGACTCTGAACAATCTATATTCATGTTTCGCATTATAAACTAAAAATAATGTGGTAAATCGACATACTTACTTACCACCAAAAATGTATTGTGATCAAGTGGGAAAGTCCGTGCAGCAGTGCTAATTCTATTGTAAATTTTACCTACACTTATGAAGGTTATTTTGGCTTGCATCCTTATTAGCAAGCTTTGGTAACTACGTAAGTATATTTAAACTAATATACTCAAGTTGATAAATATAGCTGCGGGGAATACCATCTTTCAAAATACTGTCGAATTCATAAACATCCGGAATTAGAATATCTGAAGTTCGAAATTAGATTATAAAAAGAGTAACCATGAAATGACTAATTTGAACCGTGTACTAGAGTCCGTCTAATAAGTTAAACTACTTGGGTAATTATTAGGATTTAATGAAATCTGATGTAGTCAACACGGGTTCAATAATCAAGGTTGATTAAGAGATAGAGATCATTGCTTACTAACAGAAGAACCTTATGAAAAGTATCGAATTTAAGAATTTTTTAAATGATTAAATATTATACAAAATTCCTAAGTCGGTTGACTTATTAGACAGACTATAGCTTCATAAGTGTTATAAGTGTCCATAGGCATTTGTGAAATAAAACATTTTTTTTATCAGATGTGCGTAAAAGCAATGTCGTGAGCAACATTTTAAAAATACACACACAACTTTCTACAGTTGCAAACTTGTACGCAGTTTGAAAGCAAATCGTACTGTCATTATAACGGCTACCGTTTGTGAGTATGTATTGAAACTTGGTACATAGGTAGACCATGTAATATCACGATTGGCAGCCACAGTGTAAAATATATCTAATTAACTTTATTAAGAAACTACGAAATATGTTATTTTTTACATAGCTATAAAAAATTATCATATAAAAACAATACGACTTGTTCTTAAATTAAAATATAATTGTTCATTTTAACGAAATTGATTAAATTTTTCAAATTGAGTAAAGAATCTAAACTTTTATTGTTCTTTTGAAAAAAAAAAAAATTAAATTTGTGTCGAAGTTCTACTGGTTCCAAAATTAGTACCTGTTATAGCTTCTTATATGTGTTTATGTATTTAGTTATGCACTAATGCGTCCCATTACCTGATTATACTTATTATACCTGATTATACCTTTTGTGCGATGTTTTTCTGTTTATCAACTTTGAGATTTTTCTATGCAATAATCTCAATGGAAATTCCCCAACTTTAAGTACTTAGACAAGTATATTCCATCTTTGCTTGCTTACGTAAACATAATTATACTATATTGAACGCACATAATTATATGTACTTATGTTTGTTATTTACTTTTCAATCACACTAATAATAAAAGGCAAAAGTATGTGAGTGTGTGTATGTTCATTGCTTCTTCACGTTCGAACGGCTGAATGGATTTAGATGAAATTTGGCACATGGGTAGACCATGTCCTGGACTAGTATGTAGGGTACTTTTTATCCTGGTAGTACGCTTCTTTGGGATAATTTTCTACTATCACGTGAGTGATGCCGCTGGCTGATACTAGTCTTTAAATAACTACATTAAATCATTTATCTACCATCAGACAACCCGACGTATAACGAGTATCCACCCTGACGTTGTTAATACCTCTACGGTCAGGACTAAGCGTTTCGCCTCTTCGTTTATACCGCGTATATTGAAAGACTGGAACAATTGGTCTGCTGCGGTCTTCCTGTCTGATTATAATGTAGCAGTTTTCAAGGCTTTTAATAAACTAGTGCGCTTAACCATCAACGATTGCATCACTGCTTACCATCAGGTGGGATCGCAGTCGAGCATTAAGGTAGGCGCCAGATAAACGTGGAATAACTGTCATTGACCCTCTTACATTTGTTGACATTCTTAATTTAAAAAAAACGGAAATAAAGACATAAGCTGTCTTGAATCGACATATATCGTGATCTTTTACATGATCTAGTAAAGAAAAGCAGTT
This sequence comes from Mythimna ferrago, assembly GCA_910589285.2. NCBI lineage: Eukaryota > Metazoa > Arthropoda > Insecta > Lepidoptera > Noctuidae > Mythimna > Mythimna ferrago. The sequence goes on from OU342679.1 coordinate 24,166,838, forward strand.
CAGTGTTTGTTTTTCGGGTACCTACGCAGTTGGTTGAGGCCATGGTCCGGAGCGAGGAGGAGTGGCAGGCGGTCGCCGACTTCTGCGAAGCAGTAATGCTCGCAAAGGAGGAGGCCGAACGCATCAGACAACGGCGTTATCGCCGCCGCCGTCGCCGGGATTCTGATCCCGATTTCCGGCCAACGTAGACGCGGGCTTGCGGACAGTGAGCAATGGGTAGCTCGCTGTCCGGCCGTCCGGTAACTGTCCGGACCAAGCCCAAGTCGTCGACGGCGCGCACTGTTCCCGCGCGCCTCAAGGAGTTGTCAGCAACAGCAGGGACCCAGCCGGGTCGAAGCCTACTGGGGCCAGGGTTATCCGAAAGGGCGCTCGAGCCCCGATATGAAGGCTAGAAGGAACGGGGTGGGTCTTTTAGTCAGTAAGAGTCTGACACTATCTCCCGCTCCGCCCAAGGGCGGGGGATGTCAATGCATGATTTTTTCCCACCATAACAAAAAAGGGTACCTACGCAGAGATATTAGGAAAAGGTCAATTAACTTTATTCCCCGGTTATCTGGGTCACAAAAAAAGATAGGTACAGAAGACAACCTCATGTATGTACTTCACTTTTATTATACCTACGCTCGGTGGACGCACACTAATGAGCGTTTGAGCTGGAACTGTTCGACGAGTGGTCCGAGACGCGTTTGAGACATCGTGTCCGTGAGCGGTGTCTATGTGTGCGTTGCTCGAACTCGCTTTGTATGTAGATTGTTATTCTGTACCTATATATTTTGTGCCTGGGGCCTTCTATAGTAAATATTATTTAAAAAAATTAAGAATAGAAAGCATTGTATACATACCCCACATTGGTCCAAACGTCAAACAGACCACAGACAATATGAGATATATTCGCAATCGTCTGTTATTTGGTCCTTTCTTGAAGGCTATCTCTACCGTTTCTTTTAGACTGTGGAAGTCAAAGAACTCTAGCAGGAAACCGGTACAGCCAGTTCTCTTGACCTAAAATGACATAGTTATAAATAATAACTAGAATAAATTAGCATAAAATTAAAATAAGAATCAAGTGATCCAAAAAAAAAAATCAATCATCAATCAGATTAGTGAATAGTGATGGCACGATTGGCGCTATGGTTGAGCGATCGGCTTCTGCGCTGCGTGTCGCGAGTTCGATTCCCGCACGAAACAAATATGGCGTACAGATAGTAGTTCAGAGTTTCAGCGTCTTGTGCCTGTCAGTTTACATGTCTGTGCTCGCACTCTTGAAACACGACTATAGTTTGTCTAAAAAGATAAACGACTTGGAAATTTTAAAACGAATTAAAACATCTGTTATATAAATATATTACACGAAGTCTATGCTAAGCAAGCGATAGTACAATAGCGGAGGGGAGCAGTGTTCGGTCGGCGGGGGTGCTTGATGCGCTTGCGTCGCGAATAATTTTTATAAGATGCTACTAGTAAACAATTATCAACTCTTTGCAACCTTGATTGTTTAACCAGTGTTGACTATATCAGATTTCAAGAATTTGATTAGATTACCCAAGTCGTTTGACATTTTAGACAGACTCTAATTACTAGTGAGGAGATAATTAAAAAAAATTATAAACAGTATCAAAATATCTAAACAAGTAAATAAATGAATAATACAAACCTTGTCTTTGTTCTCAAGCCAGGTGTGGTCATCAATGCGGAACAATACGTAACAGAAATTCATAAACTGCAATCCAGCGGATATAGAAAACACGCCGTAGTATCCTATGACCCTCAGCAGGATACCACTCAACCCCATTCCAATGGGAAATCCTACCGTCATACACAAGCTCAGTATCCCCATTCGAAATGTCCTTGTATCCTTAGAAGTAATATCTCCTAAGTAACTGAAAGTACCGAGGAACATCGTGTACCAGCCTCCCGTGAGAGACGGGAATATGACCTCCATGAACACAGTCCATTCCACCGGGACTTCATAGAAAAAGTATGTGTTTATCATGTTTAATACGCACGTCATGAACTCCCCAAAGATTGGCATTAACATACATATTTTCCGTTTCCCGGTCTTATCGCTCCACGCACCTATGAACAGCATCAATAACGTTGGTACCGCAGTGTGTATGATACTTTTCCATGCTTGCACTGATGCTATCAGTTTCTGTACTTCATCTTCTTCAAACGTGTGGTTAGCGCGTTTCCGAAGTCTCAGAGCGGTACATGCCTCGTCGCCGAACCCCAGGTTGACCCTGCATGCTTTCTCTAAATTCAAATTCTGCGTCGCTAACATCGCTAGCACGCTCGGCATCACAAATAGTGCCAACACCGGTTCTACCGAAATATTTGATTTCAAGAATTTTATTTTCTCAAAAAAGGTCAGGTTCTGTACATCATTTTTTGCTTCCGTTTTTAGTGGTAGTTCCTCTGTCGTCTCATCGCGAGACGTTTTCCCGTCGGGTTTATCTGTTTTATCCATTTTTAGAAAATCTTTTTCGAAATATTCTATAAAATTTCAAATATCTAAAATCAATACTCACTGGAGATTGAAATATGGAACTAGGAACATGTACCTCGTCTGAGATCCGAGTAAATCTTCAAAGTTGGATCACATTGTTGTTATATTGGAGAGCACATCTTCACAGCACCAAGATAAATACAGTATAATATTGAATTACTGGTAAGCCGGCGTCGGTGGGACGTCGCTGGCGTCCTATTGTGTGGTTGTATGTAAGCAAACACTCTTATGTTGCCATATCAGTCTTTAATGTGTCCACAAACACACTCGCTGAAATCGAAAATAAACTTCGCACGTCGCAAAGTCAAACACGGTGATCCATCGCGCAGTGTCACTGGTATCATAAACATGCGATTGTTTCTACGTTTAAAATTGAATAAAAACCACGGTGAAACACGACAGAGATTTATTAAACATTCACACTTTATTCAAAACACTGTATAATGTCCAATAACACTTTCACTTATATTAAATGCTTTTGAGTTCAATAGTCACTTGTGGAGTGGCGGACCTATACGTCTTTATTCACATTTTCCATTTCTTCGACCTGCTTGGTGTCCTCCCTCTGTTCGAAATACATCCATCTGTAACGAATGAATGGACTATTATCGTTTCGAGAGGAAAATGCGAACAGTACACTCGTGTAGAGTGTTTAGGATCGATTGTAAAATGATGTAATGGACAGTTTTCAAACGCGTATTATAGTTGTGATAATGACGTGTACAGTCGCGGACACAAGGTTTTGGACTGAGACCAGTTTGCATCTGCCGCTTGGTTTTTAACTTCCGAGTTTCGTCTTTAGCGAGCGATGAAAAAGACAAGTAAGTCATCACAAAAAGTTGTTTATTTGGTAGGTACTGCGGATTCTTAATTATGCGTATTGCATAAGTTTTCTAAGTTTGTTTAGGATTATAAATAAAACTTATTCTTTAACATAATATTATGTTATATAGAGTCTGACTCTATCAACTTATTGATTAGATTTGGACTCTGTAATATTGGTTACTTAAATTTTATTATAAATTTTGTCTACAATATAGAGTAGGTCAAGCAAAGGTCATTGAACTAATATTGTATTAGTAACTTATTTTAATTACGCAGTGACTATTGAGGAATAATGGAATAATGTCAGAGAGACAAGTAAAATAATATATTATTTCCGACATTTTTCTTTTTTCTCAATTTTTTTCCGAAATTTCCAATAAAAAAAAACTTAAAATTCTGGCTTCTGCTTGTTATAATTAATTTTCAACTGACACAATGGAATAAAATTTCATAAATGATAATTCCGAAGAAATTCGATTGTGTCAGTTTAATTCCATACTTAATTCAGTTTGGGCAGACGATTAAACAATTGTCCATGTAGTTCCATATTAACAGATTTTTATTTACAGTCATCTAAAAGTTTTGAAATATGACAACATATTTTACCAATTCAATTAAAATTAATCAATATAATAACCTTATCAAGAGTTATATGTTTGAGCTATTTGGGGTTGAAACACTAGGATCGTATTGTCCGATTGCTCATCGAGTTGTTCGTTGTTACATTTGCAAACAGCTAGTCGACTCTTCACGTGATCAGAGATCTAGGGTTTTCTTTGGTCAACGAATCAAGGAAAATTGCCCAGAACGCTGGCAGTAAAAGTAGCTGGCCAAATTGAATGGCAATGCTGCCAGCATGTTAGACATTATTTCAATTGACAGCAACGTGGATGTTTTCGTGTTAATAACCAATGAATTCTTTTTATACCCTTTGTACATACTATTATGTTTCACTTTGTATACTCGTACATCTATATATATTGTTTATTAGTTTAGTTATTTGTAATTATATTATAATTAGTTAAGTATGTTTAAGTATACAAACATATGTTAACCATTAATATTAAGTAACTATCATTAATAAATTGTTGTAATAATGGTTCAATAATGTTTTCATCAACAAAATGAAATAAAAAAATCTCTTCAATTATAATTATTATAATTATATACAACTGCCGACATTGGGTTGTCATGTTTTTTATATTACTGTTTTAAAATAAATGTAATTTGACGGGTCGTACCGTTTTAAATCGTAAGTTTGTCATCCACGGTACTACTACATATTGCAATTCTTCCAACAATAATGAGCAAAATTGATTGTTTAACTCATCGAATGCCGTAATTAGAGACACAATAGAAAGACAATTGCTTATGTCGAACTGTGTAGCTTGTGACATTGAAATTGTTGAAAAATTTTTCACCGATAGAAAGTTGTTAAATAAGCTATATTTTATGTACCCGGGAGAAGCCACGGGCAAAAGATAATTAACTGATAAAAATAAAGATTATTAACTCTCGATGAATTGTGAACATTTTTTTTTTACAATAATACGAATCAAAAGCCGATTGTTTATAATCTATCCGTGTCGTACCGAGACATTGTGAACTGTCGTGTTCAATTCGTGCTTTGTACAGGTCAGGTTTTGGTGGGATATTAAAACTCTAAATATGGGCCTCATTGGCCGATGTTGCTTAGTACGCTCTTGAGTAACAAATTAATTTATTTGTGACAGCCAATTTTTTATACTTATTTTTCCTTACCTTAAGCCAGTTACGTAAGTGATTGTGCCGCTAGGTTAATCTATAATATAAAAATGAATCGCAAAATGTGTTGGTAAGCGCATAACTCAACAACGCCTGGACCGATTTCGCTAATTTTTTTTTTGTTGTGTTCGTTATTATGAGGAGAAGGTTCTTATGGAAAAAAAAAATGAAAATTAGGGTAGTGTAGGGTAGAGTAGGGTAGTGTAGGGTAGAGTAAGGTAGAGGAGGGTAGAGTAGAGTAGGGTAGGGTAGAGTAAGGTAGAGGAGGGTAGAGTAGAGTAGGGTAGGGTAGAGTAGGGTAGAGTAGAGTAGGGTAGGGTAGAGTAGGGTAGAATAGGGTAGAGTAGGGTATAGTACGGTAGAGTAGGGTATAGTAGGCTGAAGTAGGGAAGAGCGAGAGCGAAGCCGCGCGGGTACAGCTAGTTATCATATAAATATTTAATACGTCACATAGATCGGTTTTTAGATGGGTGATTTTTTAGGTTTTACTGGTATTTTTATATCACTTTTATCTGAGAGGTTGACTGAGGTTAGGTAGAACTAGACGAGGTCAGTCTATAGACGACTAATAATTTTGTTTTTTTTTTTCATTATAATCGTTACGTCCACTGTTGGACATAGGCCTCCCCAGTGTCGCCACAATGAACGATCCTATGCATCTCGCATCCATCGGTTTCACGCAACCTTCACCACCTTGTAGGAGGCCTTCCAACGTTGGGTCTTACTGTACGCGGCCGCTACTCCAGAACTTTTTTTCTTTACATAATCTTAGATGAATAATTTGTGGTTCTAAAGCCATCGACTTAGGCAGCTATAACTCAGGTTAAATTTTTGATAGGTGACCATTCGTATTCTTCGCTTTAATTTAATTAGAGAAATCGTGGTAAGGAAGCCACCAGGTTAAGCAACATTTGTTAGATCGACTTTTAACAGGCTTCATTTTACTGTTTTTTTTGCGTCTCGACTTGACTTGAGAGGTTAAGTCAAACTTTCAAAGATCAATTTTTAGAAAGGTGACTATTTTGGTTATTATAAGCTTGAGTAAGTCGTGATAGTAAAGTCACCAGGCTACTCATCTCCTGAGTTGGTGGAATGTGTCCGATACAAAGACAAGAGAAAAGTTCTTTTAAAATCGTAGTCTGCATTCAGTATGTAGGAATTTTCATTGGCATCGTAACCAAACATAGATTTAAAAAAGTAGAATATATATTTTTAATGTAATAGTATGTCTACCGCATGTCTAAACTGCTGAGGGCCCGTAAAACACAGGATTGGTGGCCAAACACAGCGACACGCGGCCTCGGTAGACCACGAAGGAGATGGTGGGACGACCTGGGTGGCTTCCTTAAGAATTGGGATGAGAAAACAAGGAACCGTGATCATTGGAAAGAATGGTGGAAGGCCTTTGCTTAGCAGTAGGACAATATAGGCTAGCTATAGTGTTAAAAAATATAATAATCTACACTAATATAATAAAGAGGTAAAGTTTGTTTTTTTGTTTGTATGAGGTAATCTCTGAAAGTACTGGTCCGATTGCGATAATTTTTTCACCGTTAGAAAGCAGCTTTATTTCTGAGTGACATAGGCTATATTTTATGTATGCGGGCGAAGCCGCTGGCAAAAGCTAGTATGCAATAAAACAACAACGTCTCCGTAATTACTAACAAACTTTAAGTAAATAATAGCGTCTCTAAATTTTGAAACAAGTTTAACTTCCAGACGTGCCCTAAGTTCTAGTTTTATTACTTAAATCGGTATTGACAAGTACAAGGTTAGGCTCTTTACTGCAGTAATTTTGTAAAACTTTGGTACTAACTTTGGCATTATTAGTCCTGTTTTGGCCGCTGTTGCCTATTAATAGTCTGAGGGTTTAGTTTACGCCAAAACTCTCTATAGGCCTGAACATAGATCATGGAATCATTGCGTCGGGAGGCGCAGAGTAATTTCTGGGGCCTTACCATGACGAATTAAAATGTTAGTCATGCAAGCGAAAAAGAAAGACGGAGCTGTACAAGTTGTGAGGGACAAGTCTCCACAAACTTTAAGGGCTTTTTTTATGGTGGGAAAAAATCATCCAATGACAACCCCCGCTCTTGGGCGGAGCAGGAGATAGTGTCACTCTTACTGACTAAAAGACCCACCCCGTTCCTTCTAGCTTTCATACCGGGGCTCGAGCTCCCTTTCGGATAACCCTGGCCCCAGTAGGCTTCGACCCGGCAGGGTCCCTGCTGTTGCTGACAACTCCTTGAGGCGCGCGGGAATAGTGCGCACCGTCGACGACTTGGGCTTGGTCCGGACAGTTACCGGACGGCTGGACAGCGAGCTACCCATTGCTCACTGTCCGCAAGCCCGTGCCTACGGTGGCCGGAAATCGGGATCAGAATCCCGGTGGCGGCGGCGGCGGCGGCGAGAACGCCGTTGCCTGATGCGTTAACTTTTAGGGCTTGCTCAGTAGACAAAACTGAACAATCTTCCACAAGACTTTTTCCGGAAACGAAAAAAATATTCGGCCTCTTTATACAAAACTATGAACTTGATTGAACAGTTTGTATGAAAAGGCTGATTTTGTTTTTCGTTTCCGGAAAAAAAAAATCCTATGGAAGGTTGTTCAGTTTCGTCAACTGAGCGAGCCCTTAAAGTTTGTGGAGACCTGTCCCTTACACCTTGTATAGGGTGTATCTACACACTATATAGCCCCATCCCTATAGCGATTCAGTTGAGGTCGTAAAATGTATTGCATTAAGAGCTTGTGGTAGAGCTGAGGCTCTAGCATGAGCTCACACGAGCCACAGTGGTAGTCGCAGGGTTGCCAGGCAAGGACTAAACCCGTTTCGATAGCGCGTGGCCTCCCACTCGTGCCTCAAAGAGATGTCACCATGATTGACAGTCAGTTAAAGCCGATGCCCGCTAAGGCTACGGAGAATTTCTGAAAGGGGAGGCATGTTCCTGGAACGCAACAAGCAAATGAAAGACACAGAGGTGATTTTAGTGAGTAAAAGTCAGACACGCTCCATCCTAGAACAGGAGAAGTCATTTGATGATTTCCCATCTCAAAAACTGATTTCTCTTATGGGGTAAATTTCGTAAAATTTCGTTCTTATTACCCGTCTACATATTAAAAACATTAACAGTAAAAAAAGGCTTTCTAGGTCTAAAGGTTTCGGGTGGCTGTTGTTGAGTCAGGCCTTCTCTTTTTACATTTATAGATAATAAAATATATTCCACAACTTTCATACAACGCGATCTAGTCCCAAATTAAGTTGAGCTTGTGCTATGAGTACTACACGACTAATACAACATGCTTAATATATTTCTAAGTAGATACATATTATAGATAAATTACACCCAGACACAGAACAAATGATCGAGCTCATCACACAAACATTTGTATTGTGTGGGGATCGAACGCACGACCTCCGGCTTAGCAGTCAGGGACTCAGGGCCTCAAATCACTAAACTAACAACAGGCCAGTCAATAGATAATATGAGAAAACTCCATAAAATGGTTGTAACAAATAATATTCTTGTAACTACAACTAGAATTGTCACAGGCCATCAAAATTTATGAACGAGCGATCAGATTTGCTGACAATTTTGATTTCTGTGAAAAACTTTGACAATACCATCTCTGGGCGCTGCCGCCACCGACATAATGGAGAAGTTTCATGGTTTTATCATCATTATTTAACGAAATGGTATTGAATAATAGATCAAAAGTAATGTTTAAATCAGTGAAAGAATTTTAGAATTACAGAGAAATTATTTATTTAAGACTAGCTTTTGCCCGCAGCTTCGCCCGCGTAAGTACAATATAGCCTATGTTACTCAGGAATAAAGCAGCTTTCTATCAGTGAAAAAATTTTAGCGATCGGACCAGTACTTCCAGAGATTACCTCCAACAAACAAAAAAAAAACATAAAAAAAAAAAAAAAAAATTGAGAGGTGTCAAGGGACCCCCGGATGGAACGAAGTTTATATATATAAGAGAGAGAGAGAGAGAGACAGACAGAGAAACATGCGCACGCCGCACGGCTTACAATAGCTTGCTATAGCAAAAAGTGTCGTTACAACTTTTCGTGAGAATTTTTTCCGTCTAGCCCCCTTTCACAACGCGCGATAAGGAACTTCGAGAAAAAATTGAGAGAATTACATTTTGACAGCACTATCAGCTTCAGCAACCTCGAAAACCATGAAAAAGACACCCATATCGAAAAAGTTGATAATTTATTGCAGCCGCCATCTTGTATTTACATTTTGACAGTAAAATCGGTTTCAACACCCTCGAAAACCATGAAAACGACACCTATGACGAAAAAGTTGATAATTTCTTGCAGCCGCCATCTTGGATTTACATTTTGACAGTACTATCGGTTTCAACACCCTCAAAAACCATGAAAACGACACCCATGACGAAAAAGTTGATAATTTCTTGCAGCCGCCATCTTGGATTTATATTTTGACAGTACCAACGGTTTCAACACCCTCGAAAACCATGAAAACGACACCCATGACGGAAAATTTGATAATTTCTTGCAGCCGCCATCTTGGATTTATATTTTGACAGTACCATATCGGTTTCAACACCCTCGAAAACCATGAAAACGACACCCATGACGAAAAATTTGATAATTTCTTGCAGCCGCCATCTTGGATTTATATTTTGACAGTACCATCAGTTTCAACACTCTCGAAAATCATGAAAACGACACCCATGACGAAAAAGTTGATAATTTCTTGCAGCCGCCATCTTGGATTTACATTTTGACAGTAAAAGTGTCGTTACAACTTTTCGTGAGATTTTTTCCGTCTAGCTCCCTTTCACAACGCGCGCTAAGTAACTTCGTTCCAAAAACTTTACCTCTTTATTATGTTAGTGTAGATTACGAACGAGATGCAGCTGGAGTCTCTCATTGAAAAGTGTCGTCATGTCATTGTGACCTAGATGAAATCGTTGCACCACGAATCACTTAAACAAAATAGTTTTAGTATTTATGCAAAACCCGAAACACGAGTCTAATATTTTTACGTAAAACTGTATCATGAAAAATCACAAAGTAACAAGCTTGTTATGTCAGCAAAAATACATAGTCACCGAGCCATGCAGGCGACTGAGAGGTTGTCCTGCACTTGCACCCAGCTGTTTTACCTAAATGTTTTCTCAATAAACACGTTTCTACGTAAATTCACAAAATTACCTCGTATCCAATCGTGTCAAGGAAGGCAACATACGTAATAGTAAGAGGGAAATGTCATAAGCAGTGTATTTTAGATATCTGTAAATAAATATACAGTCTCATAGCGAAACATTAAATAATATTGGCAACATCATTAATGGTTTTCCTCAATAGGCGTTTAGTTGAAGATTTTTTTAATTAATTCGGGTAATTAGGTACAGTATTTTTTTCCACGAAATGTATAGTTATTTTATTCATGCCGGGCCCTGGTTCAGGCTATGGTCCAGAGCGAGGAGGAATGGCAGGCCAGCGAGAGGAGGCCCCATACGTAGGAGACGAAGGTCCTCACTCCTCAGCTGCCAAAATCCGATCCTGACTACCAGCCACGGTAGACGCGGTTTAGCGGACGTCGAGCAACTGGTAACTCGCCGTTAGGCCGTCCGGTAATTAACCGGACCGAAGCCAGTCGTCAACAACGCGTACTGATCCACGCGCTTCTAAAAGAGATATCAGCAAAACGCCCAGCAGGGCCTGCCCGTTAGCTAGGACCGCGGGGAATTTCTGAAAGGGAAACCCGTAGTCCTAGAACGCCAAGGGCAACTGAAGGACACAAGTGTGGTTTTAGTCTGTTAAAATCTGACACGCCCTTCCGCTTCGCCCAGAGCAAGAGGAGTCATTGGACGATTTACACAGTGAAAGAAAGAGCGCTGCCGCCATAAAATTACCACTGACTTTTAAATTTTTCAACAGATTTATCCTTTTTTGACTTCCTCTTTTAAACTTATTAGACATTTGACAGTTTTAACGATACTACGAACAGCAAATAAACGTACTTGAAGACAGAACATTCTAATTACCTACTTACATAAAGTAATAAAAAAAGGTTATAGAGACGACTTTTTGATTTGAAACCGGACTTGTATTGAGTTCTGCTTGATCGACTGTACTAGCCTCCGGGTAGTATCTATTTCCTATCATCTAGCGGTATATGAAAAAGTGTACCAGTTACTTTTTTAATACCTCAATGACCTCTGCGAGTCAGGTCAAAACAAATGCGAAGCGACAATGCAACAACCTTTCGACGACCATTTATATTTAAGACTCTTCGAAGACAATCTCCTTGATGTTAAGAAGTACCTAATTATAAGTCTGTCTAATAAGTCAACCAACTTGGGAATTTTGTATAATATTTAATCACTTAAAAAATACAAATATTCGGTACTTTTTATAAGGTTCTTCTGTTAGTAAACAATGATCTCTATCTCTTAATCAACCTTGATTATTGAACCCGTGTTGACTACATCAGGTTTCATTAAATCCTAATAATTACCCCAGTCATTTAACTTATTAGACAGACTCTACTAAATGTGTGCAAGCTATTTTTTTTTAATTAGCCTATTTTCTGTTCCACTGATAAGCAAAGGCCTTATCTTTTTCCTTTCAAACCTCTTTGTCTAGGGTGATCTCTGACCAAGTTCGCCCCGCGAACATGATCAGATCGTCTCACTCAGGTTTTTTTTTTTATTGATAGGCTCGCGTTTGACCACCGTCACATCTGATGGTAAACGATGATGCGGTCGACGATGGAGCACACTAGCCTAGAAGTAACCTATTCACTCTTGACTTAAAGACCCCTAACTTGTAGATATGAGGAAACACAGACTCCGGCAGGGAATTTCACTCCTTGGCTGTACTCACGATAAATTCCCAAAACACTTTGTGCGTTTGGGTGGGATGTCTACCATGCACCGGTGGCGCAACGCCGTACGTCTTGTGGTCCGATGATGGAACGGACTTGGCGGAATTAGATTGTACAATTCCAGTGCACACTGCCCGAAATGTAAACGATAGAAAACCGACAGGCTAGCAACTCGGCGGCGATGCTCAAGGCTCAAGCTTCGATTCTACAAGTGCCTTATTGCCGATGATTCTCTTAGCTCGCCTCTCAATCGACTCCAGGGCGTCAAGCTCGTATTTGGCAGACTCATCCCAAAGATGAGAACAGTACTCCATACACGGTCGAACTTGGGCTTGCTAAAGATTAAGCAGCTGTTCAGGCGTAATGTACCATCTCACCTTTGCTAAAATCCCCAATTTTTTGGCAGCCACTTGAGCTTTTGCCTCAATGTATGAGACAAAATTAAGAGTAGATGACAACGTAACCCCAAGAAGCTCAATTAAATTATTAAAAATTTAATTAAGCGAATGGAGGGAGATCCCTCAGGCAACTAGTGAGTGACAATTCTTGCCCATCTCTCCAGGGACATACGTGTGACGCAGCCAGTCCACTCCCACTTCAGCCTGGCTGTTTTTTCCCCGACATCTAATAAATGAGTTACGAAACATCGTCATCTATTTAAAATCATACGAAAAAAACTGTGTCAAATACAATAAATACAAAAATTGAACAAAGATACTTTAAAAATAACATATATTGTATATATTAAAATATTCATCTAGAACACTCCACACGACTGTACCTAATCGCTTAAACCAATGGTTTCCAACGTTTTTTGACCAGGGACCACTTTTGTTTTTTTTGTTGTTTGCAGAAAGCCAGGAGAAAAATCAACTATATAAGTAAAAAAATAAACCAAGCCTATTTTATGACTTACTGGTGGGCAAAGGTTTTCTCTTTCTCCTTCCAAATCTTTCTTTCTAGGGTGATCGCCGGCCAAGTTTACCCCGCGATTCAAACATGATATCTGGTCATGTTCGATCTCGTCACACCAACGTCGCCGCGGGCGACTTTGACGGCATAATTATTGCTTTTATAGATATAAATATTAATAAATTTATTTATTTATTATTATTAATACTTACAATTGTTTTAACAGGTATACCCAAGGTAACTAATGTAGTCGCAAAATTGCCTAGCACTCAGAGACGCCACCCACAAACTGATCAGATATCCATTAATGTATTCAACGTACATACATGAATCTCATAACTATGTAAAACCACACATTAAAAACTTGTAGCACTCTATTTAAAAAAAAAATAACTAGTATTAACATAGAAAAAACAATATTTGTAATAGAAACTCAAGATTATTTTGTTCGCATCAATTTTACTTCTCAGGTGGCAAGTTCGATATTTTTGGACCATACTTTAGCTCTTGCGGACCACCGTTGGTCCGCAGGGCACAGTTTGAGAACCACGGCCACAAATAAACACGTGCTCTACATTCACCACTTTAAGAATAATCCCCTGAAGGAAATGACGTAACATAATTCAATTGTCCATTCATGTCCCACAAGAATCATAGACAAGTGCTTAACTTCTTAGTCATTATTGTCTATTATTGTTCTACGAATAAACAAAGTGAAGGTTTCAACAGAAGAGCGCGATGTGACAATGTGACATCGATTTGCTGTAGTGATTGATTTGCAGAAAAAAGAGCTCATGGTTGAAATACAGGTTTATCTGTAAAACACTGGCAAAATCTCAGAAATATGTTACTAACATCATAAACCACAACTTTTAAAAATTTATCATATTTTAGTTCATCAGATTTTCATATAAAAATAAAAATATTTAAATTGAACGTTCTAAATATTACAAAATCTATGCGAAGCAAGCGATAATACAACCGCGGAGGGTAGCTGAACATGAACTTGACCTATTTACGTATACATATGTATTCTTGTAGCGAAATTCGGTCGTGCGGACGTAATTATCTTTACATGATGGCTTATAAGTATTCTAATGTCCAGTACACGGAAATGGTGCGAATGCTTGCTAGGTGTGATGACAATGTTTCGAAAGCCTGCTTTCTATTACTACGAGAACAGGGCGCAGGAGGCGTAAGTAGATACGGCAAAATACAGAGTTGAAAGATAGAACAACGAAATCTTGAAGGTTTGTTTTTGGTAAATGTATTATGTTTTGTAAAAAGTCATAGAACAAAAGTGGTTGTTTATGATGTTAGTAATACAGTGCTGTAAGGTTATTAGTGCTTTACAAATAACCCTTTATATTAGACCAATCCCGAATGGCTGGATAAGAGTCGTACATGCCTCAGAAAACGCTTTAAGGCGTTGGTCACAGACTCACAGCTGACATTTGTACATCTTCAGTAGTCTTGTAAAAAGGTATCTTCTTACCCAGTTACTGGGCTGTGGTAGTCAGATAGTACAGTCGCTCCTATAAAAATTCGTTGTTGCTACGATGTCTCGTTGTCACGTTTTTCTTGTCTTCAAGAGCCCTAATATTCGAGTGATCACAAGGCTTCCTTCCGAAATGTACTCGTAACTGATATCTTGAAAGATACCGGGAATGGATGACGAGTACAACATAATTAGATGATTTAATAGAATTGTGAAATGAAGTGTGTACTACAGCTTAAGGAGAACACGTGAGTCTTATTATTTACAAACAAGATATCGTCATAACTAGATTATGTAGCTTCTTGTGACAAATATTCACTGCTTGATGATCACATGGAGAATAGCCAAACTTAAGTAGCAGTGGAAAGGGCACATTGCTCGCAGAACAGACGGTCGATGGAGCCTAAAGATTCTGGAATGGTGCCCACGTACAGGAAGACCTCTCACAAGGAGGACCACTGACATGGTGAGGGTCACGGAAATTCTATGGATGCGAGACACCCAAGACTGTTCGCTGTGGAGACAGTTGCAGCAGGCCTTTGTCCTACAATGGACGTTTTTTTGACTGAAATGATGATGATGATTACAGATAGAATTATAAGATGAACCCAACCACCTCCGATTCCAGCTACAATACAACACACTCTCTAAATTCTAGAGAGAGTTAAGAGAGAAAAAGAGACTAGGCTCTCAAGGGTCACACACTTCCTCCCTGTCTCTCTTTTAAATTCCCGATTTTCTTAGTCGATCGATCGTATGATGACTATGCAGATTAGGGTCTTTTATTAAAGCCAGTCAGGAAATCATTTAATGATTTCTCCCCCACTAGCGCTGCAATTTTGGCAATTTCTGATAAGGAAACTGGCAGTCCTAGAATGCAAAGGTCGACAGGAGGGCATATGTTTGTTTAGGTGTGGATTAGTCAGTAACAGTCTGACACGAAGAACGGGAGAAGTATTTGGATGATTTTTGCCTTCAGAAAAAAAAAATCAGAGTGTTTTATACTGTATGATTAACCTACACTAATATGACAAAGAGGTAAAGTTTTTTTTTTTAATTTTTTTTGTTTGCAGGAAGTAAACTTTGAAAGTAATAGTCCGATTGCTAAAATTTTTTCACTTTTAGAAAGCTGCTTTATTCCTAAGTGACATAAGCTATATTTTAAATGCGCGGGTGAAGCCGCGGGCAAAAGGTAGTGTCATATCAATACAACAATAAATACTAAAGGTTTGGTGTAGCAAATGGAATTGAGGCCATGTTTACCTACTAGTGTCAGTATCAACTAATACGTGTTCCATTAATCCTTTCATATCAGAAGTTAAACAAAAATGTATGGAGTCAACAATACGCTTATCGTTCTGTTACATTTCTTAATAAGTGCTTGTTAATTGGATTATTAACAATCTTGTGAACAAAGGTTTTATTATCGGTGTAATGAGTATACTTTTGGTACAATCAATATTTGCACAAATTAGATAGGTACAGAAGTCAATCTACATACAATGCGTTCCAAATGAGAATAGGATTTTTGAGAATAGGGAACTTTGTGCTAAATTCACACTGCTAGTCCCAGTAGTTTTGGCTGTCCGTTGATATGTTAATCAGTCAGTTTCTCTTTTTATATGTATATCACTTGGTCCATAACATATAGACTAGCTTCTACCCGCGACTTCGTCTGCGAGCTTGTATACAATTTTCAATTTTCCCTCGGGAACTACTTAAAGAATCGGGATAAAAGGTAGACTATGTCCTTTTCGATGTCAAAGGCTATATGCACGCCAAATTTCATCCAAATCCGTTCTGCCATTTTTGCGTCAAACATCCAAATATCCAAACATCCACACTTTCATATTTATAATATTGCAGTTAGGATAAATAAATGCCTATTTATTTATTTACTATCTTTAAAACGATTAGTGAATTAAAAGAGTTCTGAATACACATAGAGAGGAAGAGTCAGGCTAAAGAAAAGATAGATGGATTGTGTGAGAAGTGATATGAAAGAAAAGGGAGTTACTGATAGTGTGACGGGTCACAGGACAAAATGGAAGAAAAAAAACGTGTTGTGCCAACCCTAAAGTAATATGGGATACGGACAGGAAGAAGAAGAAGTAGAGTGAACTGTAACAGTTTTTCTATAGGTTTATTTAAATAGAAACAATTTATTCACGGTAATCAGAGGCATGACAGTTCTAGTTGATGATTTACCAAATGACCTTGTCTCGGTGTGATCACAATCATCTACAATGACGTTGGGGCAAAATAGTTTTGAATGTATGCATACAATGGCATTTTTATATTCTATTGTGATATGTTTAATATTGTTACAGTTTAGACCGAATTTAATGTTTTCCACAAGGTTTAAATATTTTGTTAAAATATATATGGTTTGGTTAGGTTCACCTATGATGCACAGACTTTTACTTTAGAATCTTTGACTAACATTCAAAGGTCCAAATGGTCCAAACTTAAGGTTTACCGACGTGCTATGGAGCGCAGCATACTAAGACTGCCATCAGACGGACTGCATCGCAGCAACCGCACGCAGTCCATATATATATTCAACTGCATGCAGTTTGATCTGACTTTGCGCAGTTGGCGCCACGCATCTAGCCCAGGAGCTTAGTGTAAGATTTGATCTTTAAGTGCCTCAAAATAAAGTTGACAATGTCAATGTGCGTTTGCTCTTTGAACGAGTAATTAACTGCACACTGACTGTATGCGGTTAGCCATGGACAGCGTGCGTCGACACTACACGACTGTAGCCGACCGCGTAAAGTTGAAGGCACGACTGCATGCAGTTGATATTGACTTCACTCGACTGCAGCCGACCGCGTGCAGTTGATATCATGACTGCACGAAGTCGAACGTATAACTGCATGCAGTTAAATATATCGACCGCGCGCAGTTGCTGCGATGCAGTCCGTCTGATGTCAGCCTTAGTGTTAAAATAACAGATCGCAATCGAAACAATATAACTACGCTCCAAATCATTGATGTGGCTCAGAAAGCTGCCCAGATTAAGTGGGACTAAGCTGGACATATCTGCCACATGCATGGTGGGCTAGTAAAACAGAAAGTTGGTGCCCTGAAATCGCACGACGGGGTCGCGGCAGACCAAGAAGACGGCGGGACGACTTAGATGCCTTCCTTAGGAATTGACAAGAAGTGACTCAAAGCCGGGAACAATTGAAGGAATGGAGGTAAGCCTTTGCCCAGCTGTGGGACAGTATAGGCTAGATATATAATTGACATGTCCTCTAACATCACACAGGTCTTTCATTACATAGGTAATCGAACTTAAAAGGCTGCTTTTCCACTCGCCTATAGTAAACATCGAGCATGGTTTAAAAGCTTCTTACTTCATCTAACGCAATCCAACGTGCAAAAAGGCAACGCGAAAAAAGAGTGATAATACCTGAAAACTCTGTTAGCATTCAGTAATTCCGTGATATACTCGAAAAATTCACAAAACTTGTTCCAGGAAATACATGTTTTTTTTTTTTAAACCTTATAAGTTTTTGAAAAAAATTGTCGTCATTTAGAATCTTGATATTTACAAGGCTTCTATTGTAATATTTTTTGACTTTTTAATTTTTTGAGTAAATTATGAAATGTCGAAGTTCATGCAAAATAACAGATTTTCAAAGGTAAATTGATTTCAATAGAAGCCTAGATAATATCCCCAAAATACTGTGTTTCCAAAATATCTAATGAAAAATGTGTAATAACGTTATAACCGCGTAAGAGCGGTTGCATGAAAAACAGTGAAAATGTATGTCAAGTTGCATCCCCTTAACTAGCTATATTTTACCAGGTTACAATGACTTGGTAAGTAGGTAAATAACGTACAACAAATTTAACTGGTTAGGTTAGGTCTCTTTAATGGAAGATACGTGCAATGTGCTTGTAATGAAAAAGTGTAAGTCTATGTGTGAACCCGGATCTATAGTCCAGTTATAGAACAGTTATACGACCTTGATATGTTCGAGTGATAACAATCTGCCTATGAATTAAGCACCGTTACGTACAGTGACATTTATCGCATCACATAAGAATAAAACTACGTTTGTGAACGCACTCGCAGTGTATGAGTGTAATTCCTAGTATGGGGTAAAGATTAAAAAAAAAAGTGAAGGCTTAAATAATTTAAAGGACCAATAAATCTTGAAAAAATATGTTATCCATAAAAATGTATTTGTAGTTATTTTAGTTATTATAGTATAAATAGTGAATATGATTATTTAAATATCTGCTTACTGCCTACACAGTACAAATATTATGAAATATCAAATAAATTTAATTTATTAAATATTTGCATGCTACATGTAATGGCAGAATGTAAATGCGCCTTATTTACATTAAGATCATATTACTTCGTATACTTACATTCTGGCAATTATATTCATTTATTATCTATTTTAACATATTAATTACATTTTTAAGTATTCCTTAAAAAATATATTTAAAAAACATTTAAAAATATAAAAAATAGTGTCCCACCGGTATCGGGAATAGGGTCCAAGCTACCGGCGGTCAGGGCTCCAGAGAAAGGAACCTCCTGACTATACGGGCCGTGTCCAGAAGTACCGCTTTCTGAATCAAGCCCTTGATCCAGTCGCCTAACGAGAGCCTCCTAAGGTGTTGGTCGACGCTCTTGGCAATTAAGCCATTGGCTGAAACGACTATCGGTACAATAATCGCTGAATCCACTTCCCACATGTCGACAACCTCGCGAGCCAAGTCAATATACTTGATTTGTTTATCTTTCTCGGCTTTCGCGAGGTTCTCGTCATGCGGAACGGATATGTCAACAATCATTGCACGCCTCTCGCTTCGGTCCACCACCACTATATCAGGCTTATTGGCTACAATAGTCCTGTCAGTGATGATGGACCGATCCCAGTACAACGTGATATCGCCACTATCGAGAACTGGGTCGGGCACATACCTGTAGTATGGCACCTCCGATTCCACAAGAGAGTACTTCAGAGCAAGTTGCTGATGGATAATCCTGGCTACAAGGTTGTGTCTATGCAAGTATTCTCCGTTAGCTAGACGAGAACAACCAGAGATAATGTGGCGGATTGATTCACCCGGTCGGTGACATGCCCGACATATGTCAACCGTGCCGTCCTTCACAATAAATCTCCGGTAGTTATTCGTCATGATAACTTCGTCCATAATTGCACATACAAAACCTTCGGTTTCCCCAAAGAGGTCACCGACGCGCAGCCAGGCTACGGACGCTAGTTGGTCTACATCGGGCCCATGAAGGGCCCGGAAAAAGCGTCCGTGAAGTTCCTTACTCTGCCATACTTCCCTGCGTACGTTAGTGTCAAGCACTACAGGTTTGCGCCAGTTCTCGTTAGCCAAGGAGAGCGGGGTGAGTCCCTTGTCCACTGCTACTACATCCCGATGCATACCCCCGTCGGCGGCTAGGAAGTATTCCCTGAGACTGCATACCTCGCGATTGTGCAGGGACTTAGCGTTTAAAAAGCCTCGACCCCCACACTTCCGCGGGATATACAGTCTCATTACCGACGACCGAGGGTGATGCATTCGATATGCAGTCAGCAGTGTACGAACCCTCCTATCCAGGGCGTCAAGTTCCGTTTGAGTCCATTTGAGTACACCGAAAGCGTACATCAATACCGGCATGACCCAACCGTTGAAGGCACGCACCTTGTTTCCACCTGACAGAAGGCTGTTAAGTACCTTCTTCAGGCGGCCAAAGAAACGCTCCCTCAACGATTGCTTCATGTCAGTGGCATTGATGCCTAACGCTTCCGACATACCCAAATACTTGTAGGTTTCGGTTGGAGAGAGGGATCTCAGGTGTATGGAATCCGAGAGTTGGATACCCACGGATTCCACAATCTCCCCTCGCTTTATATGCATTTTTAAATATTTCTTTAAAAAAAAATACATTTAAAAACATAAAATTTAAGGTTGTATAAAAATCATGAACATGCAGTTTTATAACATTCTTAAAAAAGTAAAAACTCTATATTTTTTGTTATTCATATAGGGAAGTCTAAAGATGTTTAATCGATGCGAGAGGAACCGGTCTTGAATAGCTTCTTGCAACTCGCACCTAGCACCGACATCTCTGTTTGTAACTTAAAATGTACAATCATCAAAACTAGTAGCCAGGCAGCTAGTGCAAATGACTCTGACTAACAAATTGTACGTAACAAAACGCCTACCTGGGTACGAACCCCGGTAGGCGTTTTACTTTATTTCAAATTATCATTATATCATTATCAACGCAGCTCTCAAAATGGAGATGAAAAACATCTCAAAGTGAAAGTGCCAAGGTAACCCGTAAAATTGAAATTTTCTTAAGTTTTTCAAATTTTACAGGTTAGTGTTAAATTGTATGTTGATTAAAATATTATTGGTAGCCGTAACACGCTTTTATTTACGGAATTATAGTAATCAATGAAATCATCATACAACCCTCTCGATTCGTTTAATCTTATTGAATAGTTACCAAAACGTCTTTCAATGAACGCCATTGCCCCTCCAGAACCTTTCAAAACCCCATCGACCATCTGTTCTACGAGCAATGTGCTTTGCCTACTGCCACTTAAGTTTGGCGATTCGTTGAGCTTTAATCTTTTGGTAATGCCCATTTTGAGTGACCATACACGTTTCAGATCCATTAAATTGTCATCGCTGGCAAACAAGTACTGGTCATAGGCTTTTGTCTTGAGATCACGAAGCTTCCTGGACGCTGCCCAGCCGAGTCGGATTCGACGATTGACCTTTTTCTCGAAGTTAGGCCTAGCTAGCTAAACCGTCTGTTATTGGTAAACGTAATCGTCTACAATTTCGAGTGGGTGCCAACATGGGTGTATATACCACGACTTTAAGACCTACTTTTTTGGAAGTTTTCTTGATGTCATCGAGTATTGTACCTACTGAGGTCCTCAATAGTCTCAGCCATGACAACGAAATATTCCTTCGCTGAAAACAAATCATTTTTGTTGGCTGTACTTTGTGGGTGATATAATATATTTGACCAAAGTATAATTGAAAATCATGACTAGGCACTTTTTGTAGTATTTCTCAATACATAAAGGTGACCAAACATTGGTTTTGTTTATGAAGTAGGTAATCAGAAAAGTAAACGTAATCATCACAATAGGATGAGACCATACTACATCAGCTATCAGTATTATTTACATATCAGTCCAGTCAATTAAAGGTACGATTTTATTCTATCAAAAATATGCTCTTCTAGGTGGTTTAAAGAAAAAACGATCGCAAAGGAGATGGTGGACCCCGCCATTCCCTTCTAACCTAACCTGTCCAAGTCGGAGTGCTCCAAGTCCCCAAAAAGTCCATTGATATTTGGCGTATTTTTAGTGAAGACTAAGATTGTATGTTTTTTAAGGTAAGATTTCTTATTATATAATCTTGATGTGCATAATAAATAAATAATAATTGATGCACAGAAAGCCTACATTAATTATTTATGATCAAACATGAATTAGCATATCATTGACACATCGAATAATAACATTTAAACGATGTGGGCAGTTTTATTTGACCAGATCATGCAGTGATCCTATAATTTTAAGATCTGACCATGACATATACACCTTGGTAAGTCCCCTCTTTGAGGCGTGGCTGGAAAGACCTCACGGCGTCCTTACCTTCCGTATGACGCAGGTCCTCACCAGACATGGTACGTTCGGGAGGTTCCTGCACCGGATTCGTGCGGCAGTGACGCCCGGATGTCACTACTGTGCGGAATGGCCGGAGGACACGGTGGAGCACACAGTCGAGATGTGCCCTGCTTAGGCGGAGCATCGCCGTGCCCTCGTAGGGGCGATCGGCGGCGGAGACCTCTCGCGCCGGGCTTTGGTTGAGGCCATGGTCCGGAGCGAGGAGGAGTGGCAGGCGGTCGCCGACTTTTGCGAAGCAGTAATGCTCGCAAAGGAGGAGGCCGAACGCATCAGGCAACGGTGTCCTCACCACCGCCACCGGGATTCCGATCCCGATTTCCGGCCACCATAGGCGTGGGCTGGTGAACAGTGAGCAATGGGTAGCTCGCTGTCTGGCCGTCCGGTAACTGTCCGGACCAAGTCCAAGTCGTCGACGGCGCGCACTGTTCCCGCGGGCCTCAAGGAGTTGTCAGCAACAGCAGGGGCCCAGCCGGGTCGAAGCTTACTGGGGCCAGGGTTATCCGAAAGGGAACTCGAGCCCCGAACGACTGACCGAACGTTTCTGACTAGAAACGTTTATTTCAAATAGACCAGTTACGTGCACTTTTGAATTGTCAAAATGTCGGTCAGTCAGACAAGTGAAGCTAAATTGCACGTTCCAAAGCGTAGATCTCTATGGAGAAGAACGTGCACGAAACTCCATGGACACTCTTTTAAATGATATTTAGTTACATGCCCCGGTATGAAGGCTAGAAGGAACGGAGTGGGCTTTTAGTCAGTAAGAGTCTGACACCATCTTCCGCTCCACCCAAGAGCAAGAGTTGTCATTGGATGATTTTTTCCACCATAAAAAAAAATGACATATACACCTTCCTTTGGTGTCCTAAAAGTCTCATAAAATATTGTCTGCGTTATAATTTACTACCGGTCATAGGTCACAAAAATCGTTTTTCATGATTATCTTGTTTTTTATAGCTCCAATGATGTTAACACTTAGTATCAAAATTGTAGACTATAAAGTCTGCGACAATTTTTATGCCGAACATTTTTCTTGCATTCAACCATTTGCAAGAAGAAGGCCGAGAGTATCAGAGATCAACCGTGAATCTCGGTGAAAAAAGTTAAGAAATCATTAAAAACAATAACAAAAAACAACATCAAACAATAACAATTAATAATTTGTATTATTAATTAACACATTAATATGTCAGTGATTATGACGATTTATCGATAATAAGAGACTCAATTGATTTCTTTATCACCAGAACCGCTATATTCCTGCATTTTAAATCTGTAATATATTCAAAAATATTTCATTTAAATTAGATGCTTCAAAGAGCCATATTGATTTATATTAAATGCACAATGTATTTAAGGTACTTAATTGGATAAAGAGTAATGCTGTATTGCTTAAAATTGCTTCGTAAATAAGCCATTATTTCTCGTAAAAATTATCCATATGAGAAAGATAAGATTATGACGATTTATCGATAATAAGAGACTCAATTGATTTCTTTATCCCAGGGTGGGGTGAACCGCTGTAACGTAAACGTTACGTGAGTGCAATCGTTTGGAGGAGCGATGTTTACGTATGGCAGTCTTGGACGATCCTTCGAGTAATTCGAACGCTCTACCGAGATCACTGGTTCCCTTGGATTACGATACACCTAAGTCTGTAATCGCCTTATTATATGTACTGTGAAATAAAAATGATTGTGAAGGGAATTGTTATTTTAATCCTATGTCATAAATCCTCTACTACAGAACCTTACACCCATGACTGACTGATGGCTGTACCACTCATTTATCGCTGTCGCCTTCAGATGCATTGTGAGTCCGGTATGGCTTTATATTTGTGACATCGGAACAACTTCAGCCACAACTGTCAAACTAAGGAAAAATTAAAAGATAGATAGTTACCCAAATATAGCCACAGCAGGTACAGTCATAGCCGCTCCAAGCAGGAACACAGCTCCTGGGAGTACAGTCAGCGTCGCCATATACACCCTGGAGTACAGCGGCCCGTAGACCAGGGGCATCATGGCCTCTGCCAGACCGAAGAGAGAGTTCACTTTACCTGGAATAAAAAGATGGTTTTAGGAGGTTCTGAGCGAGTAGGGTCGTGGAGCAGTGATGTTCCAGTGGTAACCGCGTGCCGGGAGGACACGGAGGAGCATACGGTAGAGGTGTGCCCCGCTTCGGCAGAGCACCACCCTGTCTTCGTGGGGGAAATCGGGGGCAAGGATCTCTCACGCCGGGCCTTGGTACAAGCCATGGTCCGAAGCGAGGAGGAGTAGCACACGCGAGGGAGCAGCACTCACGTCCAAGCCACCAGGATACGGATCCCGATTTCCGTCCACCGTAGGCGCGGGCTTGTATTTATATTATTATTAATCTTTCTCCCACCCTCAAAAAATGTCAAGTTTTCTGTGTAAAGAAATGGGCCAAAATACAGTACGAAAGTCCAACCTACCTAATTATAGCAACTTTAAAAGTTCCAGTATATCTTTTCCCAAATCTGTCGTGAAATGATTCCGATTTAAGTTGAGGTTAAGTTAGGGTCAAGTGGGACCGTGTTTAATGGCGCGCTCTGGACTTCTCCCAAGGCTCCTATATCCAATGTTAAGATCCGTTGCTTTCAGTTTAATTAGGTAAAGTTTGCTTTTATTTTTACGAACGTGGTGAGAGATGGTTAGTTTTTTAGGATTCTTTATAGTCCAGGATCCATGGTCCATTTTTGTACTTGATTACTATCAAGCTAATTTTCCGTGAGTAGCTTATCTATTTCGAGTCTATTTTGATGAGACGCCCAACAATTCAACTTTTGAAAGAGCGACATATAATTGGCCATGTGAAAAATACTCAATGCTGGTTTTGTTAATACCTAGTCATTGCAAATGATATCTTTACCGGAAATAGTAGGCGTTTAAATTGGATCAGTAAATCCGATGGTATAAGAGGAATTCGGGAAATCACCGGAACCGCTATGTTCCTGCATTTTAAATCTGTAATATATTCGAAAATATTCATTTAAATTAGATGCTTCAAAGAGCCATATTGATTTATATTAAATGCACAATGTATTTAAGGTACTTAATTGGATAAAGAGTAATGCTGTATTGCTTAAAATGGCTTCGTAAATAAGCCATTATTTCTCGTAAAAATTATCCATATGAGAAAGACAAGAGGGAGAGGTGTACAATACTATAGTATATTATTTTGATCTATCTCGTAGGGTTCAGCCAGCGTTTGTAATGTAAGCGCAAACCATTTGTTAGCTCTAAAATTATATCAGTGTTTCTCTATTAAATTATGCATGTAATAAATATTTTAAACCTTCCTCTGGAATCACTCTATCTATTAAAAAAACCGCATCAAAATCCGTTGCATAGTTTTAAAGTTGTAAGCATATATAGGGACAGACAGACACGTGGCGACTTCGTTATAATACTATGTAGTGATGATGATTTTAGTGATTTTTTGGTCGCATAATTTGGTTGATTTATACATCTATGGCTTGATTTGACCGCAGGGTTGGCACAGTGGGTGAGCGACTGGCTGCTGCGTTGCTTGTCGCAGTTTCGATTCTCTCACTGACCGAATATTTGTATGGCCTACAGCCTTCAGATACAGGTGCAACTACAGATGTTCCGGGTCTGGGTATCTTGAGACAGGAGTGACTACTAGTGTCGGACAACAATAAAAAGAATTGCCTACTTACGTCCTCTAGTTCCGATAGAAATACAGGAAGGAGACCTCCTTCGTCTGTTCCGTTTTACACCAATTAAACAACACGTATGACACCTTTAGTTTACTTCCATATAAGCCAAAATTGATAAGTAAACAAATGCACGCGTCATAGGAAAATCAGTCACATTATGACACAGGCGGGTTATACATTCATCATAATGGACGTTTAAATTACATGTTGTTTATTTAAAAATGCTAGCTTATATTGTGGTCGGAATGTCCTGTTACTCAATAAAATGTAAGTAATAAAAATAACCTACTAAGTAATTTTAGCATAGTTTAATTAACCTTTTCCTTAACCTTTTTTATAATGTTTCCTTATTCTAGCACGTTAAATCTTTTCTCTTTATAATTTTAGTTTAAATAGAAAAATAAATAGAATTATAGTGACAACAACAGAGTAAAAAAAGCGGAACACTACAAAGAGATTTAAAGAGATACAATTTAATGTCTTTGGAACACTACGACAGTTTCAACATTTAGTTTTTTGAAATATCAATAACAGAAGTTTTAGTGTTTGTTACAATAAATCCAATTGTGCTCGAAAATCGCATTAAAATAAAATAAAAAATATACACTGTTGAAATGCTGAAAAAGTAACAGTTACATTTTGTGAAATTTTCGGTCAACATAATCGTATTAGTCCTTTTTTAAACTCAATTTTGGCCCGTTATTGACGATATCATTGTCACTGACATGTGATTTCAACAGGATGTTCCCACAAGTCTTAAAACCGCGAAACAATGAATTTATTGCAAAACAAACCCGATCGCATAATTTCACAAATAATTTCAATTTCTGTCTGCGTGTACCAAATGATTGCGATAAAAGATGTTACTCTAAAGTGGGATTGGGCCGGATATGTCTGCTGCATGTCAGATGAGCTGTGGGCTAAAAGAGCCACTTATTGGGTCATAAACAACGCAAGGCGACATCGTGGCTGACCAAGGCGAAGGTGGAGAGATGAACTTGAATTCTACCAGAGGGATTGGCACGCAATGGTTGAGTGAGAGAGAAGTCTTCGCCCAGCAGTAGGTTAACTACTCTTCTTGGGCTGAGCATCGCCGTGCCCTCGTGGGGGCGATCGGCGGCGGAGACCTCTCGCACCGGGCCTTGGTTGAGGCCATGGTCCGGAGCAAGGAGGAGTGGCAGGCGGTCGCCGACTTCTGCGAAGCAGTAATGCTCGCAAAGGAGGAGGCCGACCGCATCAGGCAACGGCGTTCTCGCCGCCGCCGTCGGGACTCAGATCCCGATTTCCGGCCACCGTAGGCGCGGGCTTGCGAATAGTGAGCAATGGGTAGCTCGCTGTCCGGCCGTCCGGTAACTGTCTGGACCAAGCCCAAGTCGTCGACGGCGCGCACTGTTCCCGCGCGCCTCAAGGAGTTGTCAGCAACAGCAGAGGCCCAGGCGGGTCAAAGCCTACTGGGGCCAGGGTTATCCGAAAGGGAACTCGAGCCCCGGTATGAAGGCTAGAAGGAACGGGGTGGGCTTTTAGTCAGTAAGAGTCTGACACTATCTCCAGCTCCGCCCAAGAGCGGGGGTTGTCATTGGATGATTTTTCCCACCATAAAAAAAAGTAGGTCAACTACTAATATTACTGTAATTTCATGGAATTCAGTTGTTAAGTAGCTGGTCCAACCGTAATATGTTTTAACACTGTTAGATATTTTTTGTGACGTTTTGTTAAAGAAAAAGGCTTTGCTTTGGCTCTTAATAAACAAGTGCGCTTTACAATCAACGATTGCACTACTGCTTACTATCAGGTGGGATCGCAGTCAAGTACTAGTTTATACCATTAAAAAAAAAGATTTCAAGTGAACTCAAGGAACGTCCTAAATGAACGATATTAAATAAATATTCTAAGAACCTTCTAACACCAATAATATTATTCTCTTGTTCCAGAAACTAATATAAATTAATCATACGGTCTTAAATAAATACTCAAACCAGAGTTCTGGCTTTGCTGAATAAGTTAAATGAAAACTGTTACTACGAATGATCTTTATCAAGCGCAAGTTCGATCTTATTACTGTTCTTATCTTTGGGATGGGTCTGCCAAATACCAGCTTGATGCGCTGGAGTCGATTGAGAGGCGAGCCAAGAGAATCATCGGCAATGATGCACTTGTTGAGTCGAAGTTCCAAAGCTTTTTGCATCGTCGCCGAGTTGCAAGCCTGTTGGTTTTCTATCGTTTACATTTCGGGGAATGTGCATTTAGAATTGTACTACAATCTAATTCCGCTAAGTCCGTTCCATCATCGGACTACTAGACGTATGGCGTTTGGGAACACATTTATTGTGCGTACAGCCAAGGAGTAGAATTCTTTGTCGGAGTCTTTGCTTCCTGATAGCTACAACTGTTTAAGTCAACAGTGAATAGGTTACTTCTAGGCAAGCGTGCTCCATCGTCGACCATCCCTTACCATCAGGTGAGATGGTGGTCAAACGGGAGCCTATCAATAATAAAAAAAGGAAGACCATTTAGAAAGGTTTTAAGAGGAAGAAGACACATTATATGTCCATATTCTAAAAGTACTCGAAATACTAGAAACTAGTCAAGAAAAGAAGCGGCAACAATGATGGTAAGCGATGATGTAGTCAATGATGTAGCATGCTTGCCTGAAGTAACCTATTTACTCTTGACTTGAAGACCCCTAGGTTGTAGGTATCAGGAAACATAAACTCCGGCAGGGAATTCCAATCCTTAGCTGTACGCACATTGGAGTTGTTCCCAAAACATTTTGTGCGTATGAGTGCGATGTTATAAACAAGTGCTTGGCTTAGATCCCACATGTTGGCAAGCAGTGATGCCATCGTTGATGGTGAGGTGCACTATTTTATTAAGAGCCTATTCACTATAGTCTTGAAAACCCCCAAACTATAAACAGACGATAAGACCGCAGCAATGTCAATCAGTTGTTGATGTTTTTTCCTTCTCTTTTTAGCAAAGTATTCATATTTTGCAGATGAATCATTTGTGGTTTAGTTGTAGGTAGGTCGTGGCTAGCCTCATTTATAGTTATTTTACGTGGTTTTCATGATTCAGCTACAGAAATATGAAAACCACAACAATACCTACATGAAACTGTTTTGTGTCACTTCTAAATATTTATTTATTTCAACTTCATGGCGGGTCTAATGCACAAGGCGGCACTCTCTACCTGACAACCCTTGGTTTAAAAAGAGTACACTGTGGTAGACATTGACCCTCGTTAGACGTCATCAGGGGAAGGATCAGGGAACATTTGCTATCAACGTGACTCATAAATATATATATATATATAGGTTTTATTTGTTGTATATATGTAGTATGTTTACACGTATTGTGTGCTGCGTAATCTGTGTAGATTATTTTAGTTATAAGATTCGATTCATCTTTGTTAGATTTTGTTGTGAATTTGACCCTATTCTACAAATAAATTTTGGACACTTTAGCATTGGGAGAGTGCAAATATACTATTGACCCCGACTATACGTTAAAGATATTTAAAAAAATCGGCTAAGAACAAGTCGGATTCACACATGAAGAGCTCTTTTGCCATCCGTAGCAAAAAAGGCAAAAAAATCTCGTTTGTTGTATGGGAGCCCCCTTAAATATTTATTCTGTTTTTTAGTATATGCTGTTACAGCGGTTACAAAAATACATCATCGGCTAAATTTTCAATTGTCTAACTATCACGGTTAATGACATACAGCTTGGTGACAAATGGACAGACAGCGGAGTCTTAATAACAGGGTCCCGTTTCATCCTTTGGGTTCGGAACCGTAAAACAATGCAATTCAAGTAGAAAAAAAAATCAGATATAACTTACCTAATTCCTCACTGTTCACTAGTTTCGAGGCAATGGAACGCATGGCGATGAATGATGTACCGTTGAAGATTTCTACTAAAGGCGCTGTAACAAATAAATTATAATAAAAAATCTGTTTCAAAATTCACACCATATCACTCGTAATGAGGTCCAATACAGGAAGAACTCAGGAGGAACCAAAACAAGAACTGAACCAATCAGCATAAGACCTAGAAAGCAAACTTAGACCTAGAGTCAAAGTTCGCTTTCCAGGGGCAAATTTTGGAATAATTTGAAAAAAGAAAAATAGGTTTAGTTTTTTATTTGGAGACAAAGAAGTATTCGTCCAGGATTAAAAAGATTGAGGGTGACACATCAATAGATCAATGGTGGATCGATGACATTGATCGACGTCAGTCGGTTGACTTGACTAAATAGAAACTGTCGAAAGATGTGGACTATGCAAAATTGTTCATGGGTCAACGCGGCTCTGGAATTAGTAGGATACGGATGGGGTTTTAGTAAGTTAAAGAAAGAAAGAAAACTATTTTAAGTTAAAGACTGACCCTCCTTCTCGTACCAGAAAAGAATACCATTGTGCTATTGATCGATGACATTGATCGACGACTCATCAATTTGTTTGATAACACCATAAGAAATAACAAGTCTTTTTTTTTAATTTCAGAGCAATATGTAACAAAATAAAGTTAAAATATAGCTATTTACCGATATAGATCTCAGTGGTGGTACTAGCGAAGGCAAAGATGAAGGAGGCGAGGATCTTACTGGTGCAGGAGATGATGCCGACCACCGTGTCGTCTAGCTTCATGAAGTCGCTGAATATGCTGATGGAGAACAGTGTACCTTAGGAGACAATGAAGAAAGGTAAATGAGTTGAGATTCTCAGGTATAAAATGTCTGGTCTCGTTCGGCACCTAATCCTATCGCCAATTAACATAGAAAATAGATTTTGATACAAGTCGAGAAAGTTTGTCATTGTGACCGAGGCAGCAGTCACCCGAGCCTTGACAAAGGTGTTATAGTGCCGAGGGCTGTAGTGACAAATTTTCACGTGTATCAAACGACGTTTTTCAACACACTTAAGAAAACATAATAAAACTTATGGCGGTTAACGCTCGACTCATGGGGTTCGACGTGCGTCCAGTCTGATACAATAAATGTAATAAAATTGTGGCGGGAGCGAGCACGTGCACTTTTCTGTACTAGTGCGAAAAACAGTCAATTAAGTACGCACCTAAAAGTGGTGAGAAAAGTGTGAGTTTTCGAATGAGTGTATTGAAAAAATATTGGCTATTTAAACGGTTTGTGAATAAATATACTAAAATAGAATACTAACTGCAAACTCTGTCTCTTGCCAAAACGCAATTTTTTATATGGCGATACGAACTTTGATGTCAAATGTCATATCGGACTTCGTTGTCTTATTAACAACTTTGAAGGTTTATAACTTCGTTTTTAATGAAGATATTTTAAATTCTCGCGACTCTAGCAAATATAGACCCTACTAGTGTGAAGGAGCAAATAATATGTACACACATTTATACATGATCGCGTTGGCACTATTATAGTGAAAATATTATGTGAGTGTAATTTATACGAGTGCCGTTATGATGAATGCATATCATATTTTTCATACGAAACCCTATTAACACGATTATTTCGTATTAATTTTAAACAAATATTTTACTCAAGGGGCTTAAACAGAAATCTTTTAAAAAAAATCCAAATTTAAAAATATATTTCATATACCAATCGAACTGGTTGACCAGAAATGCGTAAAATTTTTTACCTAAAAGGATTATTTTATTGTTTGCATAAAATTGTAGGTAGTGGAATATCAGAACAAAATAAAAATATTGCATCTTACATTAATAATATTAATGTTTTGTTTGGTACAAAATATGTCCATATGTGTTTTGTTCAATAAAAATTACTTACTACTTAACTCATCGAATGCCGTAATTAGAGACACAATAGAAAGACAATTGCTTATGTCGAACTGTGTAACATAAGACATTCAAAAGGTTAATATATAAATCCGACTTAATACGTTTAAACTTACCTGAAAGTGGAAAATAGATATAACAAAGGCGTTAAAGCGTATAGTCCCTTGAACATCTTTTTTATTATTATTATTGATAGGCTCGCGTTTGACCACTATCTCACCCGATGGTAAGCGATGATGTGGCCGACGATAGAGCATGCTTGCCTAGACTAGTAACCTGAATAGGTTACTAGTCTAGGCAAGCATCTCTCTTGACTTATCAGGTTATAGCTATTAGGAAACACAGCCCCCGGCAGGGAATTTCACTCCTTAGCATAATAAATGTGTTCCCAAAACTATTTGTACAGTTGGCCGCAAAAGTGCCTGGATAGTATAGAAATAAAATCGTGTGAAGCGAGTAATAACGCCATCTAGCGCAAGATTAGTTTGAAATGTTGTTATCGACAACATTACATTATACTGTTACTAGATGGCGTTACTGTGCTACAAATGCTTCTTTCTTGTTTTCTTCAAACATTGTAATAATTTATAGTTTATTTTAAAGATATTTGAATTGGCTATTGGAAGGTGTCCCCAGGATTTGCATGCTTCTTTACTTACTTACCCACTAAGTTAGTGATGATGCTGTAAGTACAGAACATACTGAACTGCACCTCATCCCAGTTGAACCTGTACCGCATGAACAGGTACAGCACGTTCATTTCACCTGCAACATAATCATCATCATCTTCCTGCCTTTGTACTGTTTTATTTTATTTCGATAAAAACAAGAATTTGTGTTCGACCAAAATTAGTTTTCATGGTCGCTACTAAAACCGAAACTTATATGTACGAAAATATTTTCATGAGGGGAAAAATAATTAAATATTAATAATCTTATTAATTTATTTATTTGATACTTTTTGCTTATAAAGGTACAGAGGTACTCAGAAAAAAGGTCCAAATCGACAAACGGAGAAACATAACACTGTGATGAAACTACTGCCAACTTCTTACGAATATGCTCGCGAACCTTAATCTTGAATTTTAATCAGTTAGTAACCATCCTGTCCTTTTGGGGAGCGAATTCCACAGAGAAATAGCCTGAACAAAGAAAGAACAGTGAAGGAAATCAGTGCGATGAGTGAGACATAGAAGAAGACGGTTATGAGATCAGCGTAGATTTTTATTGTCGTAATCTTAATCAGTCGGTCCTTTAAAATATTCGATATACGTAAGTTATTTTTACTAATCTCATTACTAGTTTTTCTAAAGCTACTGCGCCAATTTGCTAACATATCATGTTAATAAAACATGTTACCCATTCGTCTCGGCAAACAAAAACTGTTAGGTCACGCTAATCGGTTAGCAAACAATGTTATTCTGTTAGCAAACACGAAAACAGGGCGCAGTGGACCGGCTGTAGACTTAAAAAGTATTATTATTCATTGTAAACACATTTAAGTTATATTTTTAAATATTAAAAAAAAAAATTGTATAAAAAATACTAGCCTACCGGCACTGGGACCCAGGGCTAAGCTAAGTGTGGTCAGGGCTCCTGAGAGAGGAATCTCCGAACAATACCTGTCTTGTAAACGAGTACTGCCTTCTAGATCAAGCCCTCCATCAAACTGCTCAACAAGAGCCTCCTCAGATGTTGGTCAAGGCTTAGCTATTAAGAAATTGGCCGTCACGACTGTCAGCCCATGGTAGCATGGTTGGACATTAATAAAACAAAATTTTCAATTGTTTACGAATATTAATGTTTTTTAAAAGTCCACTTAGAAGATGCGTGCAGAAATGGAATTGTTCCCCCATAATTAAGACAAAGTCATACTAAATAAATATATGTATTAATATATTATTGTTAGAGAAAAAACATTTGGGAAAATGCTACCATAATTTATTTTAAAAAAGTTCTTGTCAGTTTTTTCGGGACAAATGTAGAAAAAAGTAATATAATAGCCAACTGTTGGTAAGTACGAATATTTAATTAAATCCTCAAAAAAAAAAATCCTCAATACATGATTGGTGCGCAAAGGAAAATTTATATTTTTTTCAAATTAATTCTCTTTGATGTCTAACTTCTTGGAAATAAATTACAAGAGCGATGTTCAAATCTTAAATAAGAGAAGTAATAATAATGTTCTCATGGGACTTTTTCTAGGAAAAACCTTATAAAAGTTTACTTAGTATAGTTAAGTATACTAATAACCGAGTTTTATGAGGACAAGATTGATAAGATTTATTTGTTATATTCTTTATTGCTATACGCACATAAGTAAAATAAAAAAAAATACAGGAAAAAAAATACTAAAAATAAGTATACAATGGGCGGTCTTATAGCACAGGGCAATTTTTACAAATTTAGGGCCGTCTTGAACAACATCAGAAACAATACTAATAAGAAATAATAACACAAATACATTCAGATACAGAAGAAAGAAATAATTGAGGATAGAACATTTCTTATATAATCTTAAGGGAAATAACCACACAGAGTGGTCCTGCCCAGTCAGTGCAAGCATTTGTCAGTATTCGTATAGCTCAACGTCTTAGGACTACTAAGAAGCTCAACGATTTGACGCACAATACCGAGTAAAGGACATTTGAGTAAGCCGCAGAAATACTCAAATTGCCAGACATACGTCAAAATAACTGAAAAGAAGAAGAAGTTTGGTTTGTTTTTGTGTTGGTTGTTTGGTTTGATTTTATTCAACTATTTTAACAATTTTGTGTAATCCACAAAAAAATACAGGATTTTTCTCTTTAAATCATATTTAGTTTCGATTTAGTTTCATCATCATCATCATCAGCCTTTTAAATGTTCCTGTTCCTCTCTAAGAGAGGGAATGGGCCGTAATCCACCACGCGGGCCTTGTGCGGGTTGGTGAATGTAAAATGTCTTCGAATTTTTGGTTCTAGGACATGTGGGTTTCCTCACGATGTTTTCTCTCATCGTTTCGATTTAGTTTAGTTTGATTTAATTAATAATAACATCAAAAACTGTATATTTTACTATCAACCTATTTAAATAAAAATGTTTATGTAGTACCGAAAGCAGTGAACGTTGTCAGAAAACGCTAACTTTATATTAGCAAGGTAACGCACAAAAAAATAGACGGCAAAGTAGGTACTAAACCGTACCTATTGACTCTCATATTCTTTAATTATATAAATCTGAGAAATATTGAATATCAGTGATGCTGGATAGGTAGAAGGGTGAAAATACTTTTGATCGATGTTTATTTGTATGAAAATTCAAACGGGCCTAAATGGGCCCTTTTACTTTAAAAGAACCAAAAAAAACTCCACGATGACTATTTAAAAAAAATAAAAATTTAAACAAGACCAATTGGTCTAATTCTCTTCTTATTAATATTGTTGTACATATTATTTTATTTCAAACAGGCTTATATCGGCATTATAAAACGTCGGAACTTAATGCACTGTTCCAGTCGTTAAAAACCAGTAAAAATTTTTTTTGGTATCTCATAACAGTAAAATAAACTTACCATGTAAAGGCCCAAAAATAACGCAGACGACAACTATAAGTAGAGAAACCCTGAGTCTCCGCCGCCTGGGCCCAGTCCTGAAGGCGACCGTCAACGTCTCCCGGACGTGACGCGCGTCGAAGAACGAACACACCCACCCGCGGCAGCCCACCGGCTGGTCCTGTAAATAGACGCCAATTATAGTGTGCAGTTGTGGCCCACGCTTAATATTGTTTGTATACAATAGCATGATGACGAGTGGTTGTGGCTTTGTGAAGCTAAAGATCATGAGTGACAGGCCTGTTGGTGTAGTGGTTAGTGACCCTGACTGCTATGCCGGAGGTCGTGGGTTCGATTCCCACCCAGGACAAATGTTTGTGTGATGAGCACGATCATTTGTTCGGTGTCTGGGTGTAATTTATCTATAATATGTATGTATTTAGAAATATATAAGTATGTTTATCAGTTGACTAGTACCCATAATACAAGCTCTGCTTAGCTTGGGACTAGACGGCGCTGTGTAATAGTTGTGGAATATTATATTATTATATTATATTATATATGAGTTGGATTCGTAGATCCACGTTTGAACGTACATGAGTTTTATTTTAATTGAAATACCCTCACGGTCGTGAGTAGTCAAGTTGTACCTGAAACTTACGATCGTGAGGGTTGATCTCAGGGACAAATGAGGTGAGTATTTTTTTTGCATACAGAATATTTCCAAAATAAGATGCGTTTTTTTTTTTTGAAAAGATAGAATTATGAATCGAGCAAAGATTTTCCAAAAATAATGTGTTAAAGGAGTTTTATTAACATGGACCCAATAAAGAATATTATTATTATTATTATATTTCAATAGACGAAACACAAAACCATTGGGACACTATCATTCATAAAAACACAAAAAATTTCATACCCCTGTTGGTGAAACTTTTTGAAACTGTTGGTGAAACTTTTTTTTTATCTGTTACCTTAATAAAATAAAATAAAAAAGAATGTTTTATTCAAGCAAAGAACTTGTTTTAAAACTTAATCGTATGCTTGGCCGTTAGTCTGCAGATTACCTGGGAAATCTGCAGATTATCTAGTTAATACAAGAATTTAAACCTTTTTTTTTTTCACTTTACCGAATTCAATCAGATAATCTACAGATTGACAAATTAATCTGCAATCTTTTATATTTTAATGCAAATCTTGGCTGTTTTAGATATTCAAAATCTCTTTTTTGAGTAAATTGATAATATGCTTCTATTTTGCAAAAAAGTGGACATTGTTTTGTCTTATGTCTCTTTCTTTCTAATTCAGTCTAATAAGGTCCGCAATTCAGACCAACAAATTTTTATTTGCAACAACAATAAGTAGTGTATTTGCACTACTTATTGTTGTTGCAAATAAAAATTAGGCATAGGGACGTCGGAAGGCCTCCTACAAGGTGGACCGATGACCTGGTAAAGGTTGCGGGAATCCGATGGATGCGAGACGCACAGGACCGTTCATTGTGGCGACACTTGGGGAAGGCCTATGTCCAACAGTGGACGTCTATCAGCTAAAATGATGATGATGATTATCTAAAACAGTTCACTGTATTTATTTATTGGTTCACCAACAATTGTTTACACTGGTATTGTGGTAAAAGTAACACAATTATAAATATGTATATTATAAATACAACAAAAGAATGGGAAGTACTTCTTCTATAATAAATTCGGTTAACGTACATACTAATTCATTGAGTTTATGACAAAGATATTTGACATTAGATTTGAAATAATAAGCGTTGAAGGCAAACATCGTGAAGAAACCGACGGAAGTGTCGGTATCTAAAAATTAGAAAGCATGTGACATAAGAAAACTCGTATTGGGACAGCAGTAATTTCACTACTGGCTACTGGCTATACAATAAAACTACTCCTGATGGTAGAGACCTGGAGGAGGCGAGGAATGCTATAATAGAACTACAATACGAAGGGCTCAAGAAGATGCTGCGACATTCCTCCCTCAATTTAGGCCTGTTGGTCTAGTGGTTGGTGGCCCTGACTGCTATGCCGGTAGAGGTCGTGGGTTAGATTCCCACCCAGGACAAATGTTTGTGTGATGAGCATGATCATTTGTTCTGTATCTGGGTGTTATTTATCTATAATAAGTATGTCTTTAGAAATGTAATTATAAGTGTTTATCAGTCGTCTAGTACTCATAATACGAGTACAAGCTCTACTTAGCTTGGGACTAGTTTTTTTTTGGTGATAGTTGAGGAATATTATTATTGTTTTATAATGTTCGACACATCACAATTATGGAGGTAAGACCCCTCTTTGAAGGGTGACTGGAAAAGCGCCACGGCTCTCTCACCTTTCACCTATGGAGATCTCCACAAGAAATGGCAAGTTCAACAAAATAATTCGGGCTAAGTAGGGCAAATGAGCGCTAGTACCACGGGAATTTTGGGAAGAGATACTATGACTTTGAAGCGTAAAGAGCAATTAAAGGACGCCTTACTCCACCCTAGAGTAGAAAAATTCATCAAATAGAGGGAGGGGGTTCCAGATTTTAAAAAAAGTAGCAGAACGTTACGAAACAAATAATGGAAATAAAAAAAATAACCAAGCTAACCATAAAAATCACCGTAGGTGCGGGCTTGCGGACGGCGAGCAATGGGTAGCTCGTTGAATAACCGTCCGGACTTATGGCTCAAGGTTTCAGCAAACTATAGGGGCTCAGCAGGGTCGAAGCTTACTGGGGCCATTGCTTGTGCGAAAGTGAACCCCGGGGCCCTGTAGCGAAGGCAAAGAACGAATAGGATTGGGTTCTAGTCAGTAAAAGTCTGTCCGTCAGTCCCGTTCCGCTCAATTGCAGGAGATGTCATTAAATGACTTCCTAATCTAAAAAAAAAACCAAAAATATAAATTATTACATTTAAGTAAGTACCTACCTAAAAATGCAGTAAGTTACAGTTACCAGGGAGACTGGAAACGTCGAGAGATGTCGTGCGGTGTTCCGCAGGGGTCAGTACTAAGGCGTGGAACATCGGGTACGACGACGTGCTGCGGAGCGACCTCCCTGACGGGGTCAGCGTGGTCTGCTACGCAGACGACACGCTGGTCCTAGCGCAGGGAGAGTCGTACCAGGCGGCGGTCGCTCTAGCGACACGCGGGGTTGCGATAGTCGTCGGTAGGATCCAGGACTCGAGGTAGCGCTGCGCAAATCCGAGGCCATGTGTTTTCACGGTCGCGGCCCTTGGAACGCGCCGCCATCGAGTTCCCAACTAACGGTAGGAGGAGATCGCATCGGCGTCGGGTCATCGATAAGGTACCTGGGACTCATTCTCGACAGCCGGTGGAATTTCGAGGAGCATTTCCGGCTCGCAAAGGAGGAGGCCGACCGCATTACGTAATGGCGTTCTCGCCGCCGCCGGGATTCCGATCCCGATTTCCAGTCACCGTAGGCGCGGGCAATGGGTAGCTCGCTGTCCGACCGTCCGGTAACTGTCCGGACCAAGCCCAAGTCGTCGACGGCGCGCACTGTTCCCGCGCGCCTCAAGGCGTCAGCAACAGCAGGGGCCCAGCCGGGTCGAAGCCTACTGGGGCCAGGGTTATCCGAAAGGGAACTCGAGCCCCGGTATGAAGGCTTGAAGGAACGGGATTGGTTTTTTAGTCAGTACGAGTCTGAGACTATCTCCCGCTCCGCCCAAGAGCGGGGGTTGTTATTGGATGATTTCCCGCACCAAAAAAAAAAAGGCAGTTACAGTTGGAATACCGAGAACACAAATTTTGAACAGAATACAGTTTGTTGGGG
This sequence comes from Mythimna ferrago, assembly GCA_910589285.2. Classification (NCBI taxonomy): domain Eukaryota; kingdom Metazoa; phylum Arthropoda; class Insecta; order Lepidoptera; family Noctuidae; genus Mythimna; species Mythimna ferrago. Next base: position 24,205,727 of record OU342679.1, read on the forward strand.
GAATATGGCGCTGTGTTGTATACTACTAACTAGTTGCTGGTACAGCAATTTGAGCGAGTTCCTAGGAACTTTATGTGTTGTCCATAATATAGCGTTCAAATCCTGTCAAAGGTTATTTTGGGAACGATTCCGCTTAATAATTATCATATTCTGACAACTGGAAAACTGTAGGTACAGAGAGATACATCATTTGATGACGCTGCTGTCCGTATGAATGCTTTTAGTTAATGAAATAATGCTAAATAGTCTATTCTTACATAAACAACATTCATCATCATCATCATCAGTCTTTTTAATGTTCCCACTACTGGGAATGATGATGAACGGAATGGGCCGTAATCCACCACGCGGGTCCAGTGCGGGCTGGTGATGTTTTCGAATTTTTGGTTCTAGTATCCTCACGATGTTTTCCTTCACCGGTTTGAGAGCAGTGGTAATGAAATAAATTACACAAAGTAATGCACTTGGCAGGGTTTGAACCCTCGACCTACAATTCGTAAGTCCGCTACCACTGCTCTATTATACAACATTAGATTTAGTAAATGCAAAACCCGAAACACATGTCTATTTCTATGTAAAGAATCTATATACAAAGTTTCATAACTGTATCCTGAAAAATCACAAAGTAACAAGCTTGTTATTTCAGCAAAAATACATAGTCGCCGGGCCATCCAGGCGACTGAAAGGTTGTTTTGTACTTGCACCCAGCTGTATGCTGGCGCCTCATGCTCGCTATGACACGCTGTGACCTGTATTGTACTTAGTGTCATTGGTGTTCTACTTGTGACCATTTTAAATATTTTATGGAAAAAAATATAACATGGTGTAAAAACTATTGGAATCTATTCAGTTACTGATTCTGAACAAACTATATTCAGGTTTTGCATAAACTAAAAATAATGTTGTATATGACTACTTTTTACTTTTAAGTTTTTAATATTATTAAGCTATTGCATAGCTTCTATCGCGGGCCTTGAGCGTGGAGACCTAATCCAGAAATTCCGTAACGAAAATAACCTAACACCCCCCACTCACTCATTTGTTTTTTGAGCGTGGTGACCGATAAGAAAACAAATGAGTGAACAATCAATCAAAATTCAATTCAATGTGTGAAAGTGTAACTTCAATTAATATCAAAGAAAAAAAAAACAAAGGAAAAAAAATACTGCATAAATAAAATAAATAAATAATTATAATTGCATAAGTTGATAAAAATGCTATGCAATAGCTTTACCGCGGCAGTCCCCGAGTGCCACACGTCTTTTTTAAGCTTTTAACATTTTTAAATGTGTGTTTGTTCATTGTGTGCCAAATAAACATGTTTTCTTTCTTACTGACACCCCGTACCACGGAAAATACGTAAAATCTTTGACAGTCGTGACGGGTAGTCAGACATCAGAAAGTCTAACCAACAGTCTATCCAACGATTATGATATTAAAAAATGTAAGTCTAATTTAGTTCTAAGTGGATCCAAATGAACTGAAATATGAATAAAATTGAAATAGAATTCAAAAATGCTAAAATTTTTTTTTGTTGATCTAATTAGAGGACGATGAAATAACTACTGACCGTTGTTTCTCGTACTTATACACAATAAAATTCAAGTTGCGATATTCTCAGTCAATCAATATTAAATGCTTATATTTTAATTAATATACTACTACACAAATATAATTGCCATTACTGTATGTATAAGTGGTCTTTCTTTTTACCGTACAATAAAGTTTGTTTCTATTCTATTCTACTCTACTCTTCTCTAATCTATAATTGTATTGGCTAATGAAAATCAAGCTCTTCTAGTAGAAAAGCTCATAATAAACTTACAATCTTAGGGCCAACGAACACTGAATCTTTCTATTAGAAGAAAGCTTGTAGTAGTTAGATATTTTTAATACAAAACCGTTTATACGATGAATGATGACTTCACTATTTCAAATAAAAATTGGAAAAAATAAATTATTTAGATACAAAGTTATATTATATATTTTTTTAGGGGGTTGGAAATCATAAAAAAATTTCACCCGCTCTGGGTCAAGCGTTTGTGTCTGACTTTTACCACAAAATAGATAGGTACAAAAGACAATCCCATGTATGTACTTCACTTTTTATACCTACGCTCGGTGGACGCTCACTAATGAGCGTTTGAGCCGGAACTGTTCGATGAGCGGGCCGAGACGCTCTGAGATATCGTGTCCGAGAGCGGTGTCTATGTGTGCGTTGCTCGAGCGCGCTTTGTATGTAGATTGACTTCTGTACCTATATATTTTGTGCTTCTACTGGCTACGTAAAACCCACCCGTGTTACCCTTTGCGTTTCAGGACCTCATTGAATCTTTCGAACAATCGCAGCCTTACGTGCAGTGTATTAATTAGTACTAGAATATTATATTATTATATTCTCTTTCTTTAGCTACTTTTTAGGGTTCCATAATGAGATATAAAAAAATATATATATATTGTTCTTTTCTAAGTTTATTTAGGTAATAATAATAATTACTACTAACCAGCGTCAGGCAATTGCTACGTAGTTGTCTGGCATTATGCTGAACTGAAACTATTTGGCACTATCGTGAGACACATTGTTGTTTTTATTTTTTTTACTTTTAACTTTTTAATATTATTTAAGCTTTTCATATTTTTTGTTCATTGTGTGCCAAATAAACATGTTTTCTTTCTTTCTTTTTTACTGACACCCCGAACCTCGAAAAATACGTAAAATCTTTGACAGTCGTGACGGGTAGTCAGACATCAGATAGTCTGACCAGCAGCCTATCGAACGATTATCGTGTTACCCAGATACTGGGTTATGGAGATCTGATAGATAGTCGCTCCACGTAAAATAGTAGTATTCAGCTGCATCAGATTAGATTGGAAACCAACCCCTACACACTCGAAAAAAAAAGATTAGGGAGATAATTCGTTTTTTTAATTATTACATTTCAACAGGCAATAATACGTCCAATTACCATCAGTATCCTGTTGAAAAACTCGTTTATAAATACATCAAAAACCATCCGAATGAAATAATATTCCTAACGGTAAATAGAAAAAACATTTGATCAAAAGGTTTCTTCAATTTTCTTAAATGTCACACTGACATTTTCGTAGCTACAAAAAATTCTACGAAATACAAATAATAAAAGATAGAGTAACATCCCAGAGTGATCATATATAACTTATTTTCACATGGATGAAACTTTTGGTTCTCAATAGCATTTCATATGCTTTGAATACCTATGTGCTTGTGGAGCTCTCCATGTGACCCCTGGGCAGATACCAGGCAAGTATGGTAACTAAAAATAAGAGTTACTTAACTTACATTGGCATAGCTGATTTTTATATATTGTAAAATATTACTCTAAAGTAGTATTATAAGTGTTGGACCCTTTCCATGGACCAAAACTTTTGTCAGACGCTTTAAAACGTCACAAAAAAAGTTAACTTTACTTAATTTTTACTGTCCGATTTTTAAATATGTTATTAAGGTAACTTTACAATGTTATATTTCATTAGTCAGACAAATTGTAGTGACTAAAACAAAAAATATTCAGCCGAGAGTATGAGCGCGAGAGCACTGCGCATGCGTTTCAAACCGACTGAGACGTCCATAGTAACTCATTTTCTGTTACTTTAACTCACAATCTGTTTCAATCAATCAGTTTCATTAAATTAGGGGCACAGCAGTGCTGGGAGCAAGGCAAGCAAAAAAGTGGCACGACCGTAACATTCTTTTCTCGAAGCAGTTCAGGCCATTTTCGACCCCCCATAACTTTGTTGTGTGTAAAAATTAGAAGCCTGAATTTTCAGTAACCAAACAGACATTGTATATACACGGTATATTTAAATATTAAATCAATTTGGACCAGAAATTTAAGAATTATAACTGGTCAAAGTTTCTTAATTTTGTCACTTACTGACAAAATCAAGAAACTGACTGATTGATCATCAAAACTCTAAGGCACTTCTGCCTTTCGTCTGTCAATGCCAAGTTAATCTAAGTCATCAAGGTCCCTTAAGTACGCACTGAATAAATAAATTGATATTACACAGATCTCACAACTTTTTATGGTAGAAGAACTGAGTAGCAAGCCTTGGTTTTTTTTACCAGTTATGTTTTTGATGGCATATACTTACTGAGAACCTATGGTTTCATGTATGTGAAAGTATGCATTTAAGCGAAAGTTGCGGAATTATTTTCTCCATCAATGGCAGAATCGTCTCAAAACTTCTTCTCCTTACTTTATATTAATATACATGTATGTAGGTATATATTATATTAAAATTATATGTATGTGTATTTTAACTTTTTAATTTTTTTTTAATTTATTTCTCTCATTTCTTTTAACAATTGTATAACATATTTTTTTAACTCGCCAAACTTTATAGTTTGATGGCGAGAAACGCTCGTTTACAATCAATTTATTGACAAAGCAACACATTTACAGTAAAAGTATGAGTAGGTTTCAGTATGTGTACAATAAATATTACATGCTTAATCCTTTAACAAAATTTTACTTTTTAACAAAATTGCCTTTATTTTTATTTTTTTTTCTCGAAGAGTTTATTTCTCGACAGTAGCAGACCTGGCGGGTCATTTTAGTTCGAAACTCATTGCCTATGTAGTACTTAATGAGTCTCCAACCAAAACACCCGATGCAGTGCCGCCGCTCTCGAGTAACAAATTCCTTAATCTCGACTTTATGACACCTTTACTTAGTTTGTGGTTATTTCTGAGGCAGCTTATTTTATTAAAAACCCGTGGCACTAAATACTTGGTCGTTCTTTTTCCATAGTAATTTGTTACTTTTGGCTGAATAAGTTTTAACTGTATGTGTACTTTTTATTTAATTTTGTTTTTTAAATAAAATTTTCATTTTGACTAACAGAGAATGCCTATGGTATTTAGTCCACCTATTTACTTGGTGTTGCATGAAGATTAAATAAATAAATAAATAAAATAAGTTATGTCCGATCACTCTGGCATCTTGGACTGAGAGTATTCGACTACCTACGCATAGTTATAACTGCTATAAATATCACTAAGCAACTGCATCTAGCGGCTACAGCAGTACAGAACGCTTAGATTGAGTGTAGGAAGATAATCACCTGTAGGCAAGTTTATTTCTTCCGGGAACAGAAATCAGGACTCAGGACACAAAGACAAATCCAGACGTCCAATAAACCACTAGATCTTCATTCATATGCTCCTCATTTTATTAAGACCTGATTCATCAAGTCAAGATAACAAGGCCATACCACGAGGTCTTAATGCAATCCATTTGACGACCTAAACTGAACTGTTTAAGAGATGGAACTAGATATAGCTCCTTCCCTTTTTCTCGCTCGTACGTTTGTTATTTTAAGACGTCATGGTAAGGTCCCAGTTCTCTAAAGAATGAATATGTCGATCCGACAAATATATACAAAAGCTTTTAAGAATAAAAATGACCGTCAAAACTCCGCCATTCTTATTCCTGATTTAAAAAAAAAAGTATGTCTATAGAAACATTAACCCCTACGTCAGTAACAATATTTTCGTCTTAAACAAAAATATTAACATTTAATTGGTTTTAGTTCAGCTTTACTAAACAAAGAAATTTCACGGCGCCGTCACTGTACAATCCACGGTCTTAAACATTCATAGTACCAAGATAAAATTTAATTTGACATAAATTCATTATAAAGCGAAATGAATTTAATTTACCCCCGGCTGGGAGAAGGAGCAAATAAGTGCAATTCCAGGTTCCGAACAAAATCCCGCAATAATCCCCACTTTATTTTCGTGTTCTCTTTAGCATACGAAATGCATACAGATTGTGTTTACAACGCTTTTCATGAGCAACTGCCAAGAGAGAGATTTACGAAAAATAATTTTCCGACACAAAAAAGATACAATCAAAACTTTACCGGATAAAAGAACAAAAAGATACATTTGGCAAAGTCTATCAAATTTTTCATACGCACAACAAAAATCGTAAAAAAGAAAAGTTGGGTTTCGTAAAGTTCGATCCGATTCAACTGCTAACATCAATCACTGGAAAAACTATTAAAAAAGTGTTCGAAAATGTGTCGATGTATCACATGGTGTGTACTATAGTATATACTAGCTGTGCCCGCGACTTAGTTGGCGTGGACTACAGGGTTTTGAATATATTTTTTCTAAAATCAAAGAATTTTTCTAAAATAAAATTAGTCTAAGTTACTTCTTATTACAACCTGCCAATAAAAGTCCATCGATTTCAGAGAATAGCCGGAAAAAATGGACAGACAGACAGACAAAAATTGTAAAAAAAAAATTGGTGTATGTACCGTATATATTCATATGCATGTAGTAAAAAGCGGTTATTTCAATATTACAAACATACACTTTAATTTTATTTATATGTATAGATGTATAGATGACAATGTCAAAGGATCGGAGGGATATATATTCAAGTCGACACCTCTGCGAGCCTCGCGTAAAATCGCTGATTGCGTTACGATGTCCCCCTTGGTTCGAATTTGCGTAGTGAGCGCGCAGCAATTTATCACTTAGACATAGGACTAACCGGGCTGTCAGGCTACTCTACAAATGATGTATGGCCTCAACGCTCTTTATCGGGAGACATACCGATACTACATTAGCCCTAGACTTTCGTCTAACATTTTTGAACATTAGTAGACCGAACTACCTCAAAAAATCCCACTTGAATAAATAGATGATGATTGTGTACATGTTCAATTTATGGAGTACTTACTCTTTGTCTTTCTGAAGATATTGCAGGATCCTTCAATCTTATGTATCCATATATCAAACTCGTCAGATACAGACAGTTTGATATTAAAAATATTCCGTAGTAACCGATCTGCTGCAGTAGAATACCGCTCAGGGACATCCCTATAGGTATTCCGAGGGACATACACAAGTTGGCCACCCCTACTCTGAATGTTCTCATTTCTTTTGTTGTTACATCACCAATGTAGCTGAATACACCGACACAAACTGTTATCCATCCTCCGGTCAGTGACGGGAACAGATCAGACAGGGCCGTTATCTCTAAAGGCAACTCGTAGAAGAAATATGTGTTTAGGATGAAACTTGTGCAGCACAACACTTCTCCAACTATAGGCAACAGTATGCATGCCTTCCTTTTCCCCGTTTTATCGCTCCACGAACCGACAAACAAAACTAAAATACACGGAAATGCTGTTTGGACGATATTTTTCCACGCCTGAACTGACGCTGTCAACTTCTGAACTTCGGATTCCTGTAACGTATAGTTCTCTGTTTGCCGCCTATTTAAAGCGGAACACACTTCATCATCATACCCTAAATTAACTCTACACGCTTTCTCCAAATTCAGATTTTGCACTGCAAGTCCTGAGAATACATTGGACATTATGTAACAAGCTATGATAGGTTCCACGGTTATGTTCGACCGGATCTGCATGAGCTTCTCTTTAACCCCCGTTCTCTTGGGCTTGGGTTCATCTTTCACCGGTGGCTCGACTGCGGTCGCCGGCTTCTCAGCCGCCGCGCTTATCCCATTCATGATGTCCAATTTGTGCCTTCACTTTAAAGTTCAATCAATCATCATTACTGGTATGCTTTGACTTGGGATATTGTTCCCACGAGGTGTGTTATCGGCGCATAGGTATAGCACTGCGTTCATTGTTCACATATTACACATCACTGCATAACAATCACTTGGTGTTGACTGGTTCTGGTCCAGAGCAATCCACTAACGGTGCGATAGTGTCGTGCCGCGGGGCAGACTGAAGGATCCTCTTGTCTTAAGAGTTGATTGGACGGATACGCGTTCGAGTGGTGTCATTAGAGGCAATTGGCCGGGCGTAGTGTCGGCGGTCGGCGGCGGAGTGGCTTGTAGCCCGCAGGAGTCAGTACTGCCTGGCTCGTCGCTCGTCGTCACAACCTTGCGGTAAGTAGGCGTTTATCCCATTGACGCGGTGTCTGTCATTATACGAAACAGTGGGTACGCGCGCGGCCCTATTAGTGCACGGTCAAGGTACGCTCTAGGCGAGGGCGACGAATTCATTTCGTTTTCATTATGTTGTTTTATGACGTATGGTACAAAATTTGGACTATTCTAATATTATGAATGAATTGGAGAAATGTAGCAGAAACGCCTTGTTCATTCTAACTCCATATTAATATTATAAGATTTTTAAAACAAATGTAAGATAAAAAATATGCTACATTCTAAGTTTATTCAGTCATTGAAAAACATTTTTGTTAACAGACTGAAGTCAACAGCTTTTCTGTTCACATTTTAAAGATAACCTAAAAATAAACCCTCACCCTCTTACCACACTTTATTTACAAACACAAAAAGTGTGTCTCTCACAAAAAATGGCGCTCATAAGATAATTCTTATTGTCGGGCGTCGAACCGAAGCTACTTTAGCTACAAATATCTTCCAGTAGGATAGGAGTCCGCCATAAAGAGGCAAGAAGGAAGCATTAGTCAATACGAATGGTTTCCCCTCACAGGCCCTTGCCAAAACTATTGGCTAAATACTTTTGCTTCGTCGGCTAGTGAGTTCAAATTAAAAAGGAATATGTAGGTCGAATTTAAGTGCTCTGTTTGTTAGAGGTTTTAAAAATGATGTTCCACTTTTGTAAAAATCGTGTTTAGTATGAACGCCTCCCGCTCTAGGAGGAACGAGAGAGTGTTAGACATTTACCAACTAAAACTTATCTTTTTTTGTAGGTGGGAAAATCATCCAATGACATCTCCGCGCCCTTGGGCGGAGCGGGAGATAGTGTCAGACTTTTAGTGACTAAAAATCCACTCCTGTTTCTTCGTTGCCTTTCGTATCGGAGCCGAATCTTCCTTTCAGATGGCCCCAGTAGGCTTCGACCCTGCTGGACCCCAACGGTTTGCTGACAACTCAAAGGCGCGCGTGGAACAATACGCGCCGTAGATCTCTTGGGCTCGGTCTGGACGGTTGTCGGACGTTCGGACGGCGAGCTAACTATAACTAAGCTGTGTTCCTTTAGTTGCTCTTTGTGAGGGCCCTATTCATCCTCAAGCCTGGTCCTTTTTGGACGGCGAGTATGGTGATCCTGATATTACTTCGGTCTCTTGTTACTCTTTGATTGTTTAGGTACACATATGAATTAAATTTTCAAGTATATTTTTAGGGTTTCGTACCTCAAAAGAAAAACGGAAACCTCTGTCCGTCTGTCTGTCTGTCATAACCCTTTCTCTCGAGAACTCGTGGAAGGTTTGAGTTGAAATTATACCATATCTAAAGTGCCTTGAAGCTGTAAAAAATTAAACTAAACTTAGAAACTTAACGAAAAAATGATACTGCCGTTTATGTCGCAAAAAACTTGTATAGGTATATCCGGTATTTCGATACTCTCAAGGACGACATTTGACACTATTTTGTCTTTGTATATTTCAGAATCCTGAACCATTGGAAGGCATACAAGGGGCCGAAGAGCTCCTTTACACATTTTTCACGGAATATGGTACTAACCGACGGTTATCCCTGAACGCGCTATGCATGTGAGTGTGTGTTGTTGAGCAACCGGTTGGAGGGAAACTATTGCAACATATGAAAAACCAACATTATAATGGGACTGGCCCGTTGATCTAGTGGAAAGTGGCTCTGACTGCTATACCGAAGGTCGTGAGTTCGATTCCCACCCAGGACCAATGTTTGTGTGATGAGCACGACCATTTGTTCTGTCTGGGTGTAATTTATCTATAATGTGTATGTATTTAGAAATATTTAAGTATGTTTATCAGTTGTCTAGTACTCATAACATAAGCGCTGCTTAGCTTGGGACTAGACGGCGTTGTGTAATAGAAGTCGTGGAATATTATGTTTATGTTATTATGATTATGGTTTTGGGCGGTTTAAAGTGATTATTTTATTACTATGAAGACTTAATTTGTCATTGTTTATAATACAGTTCCTCAAATGTTTTTATCCCATTTTTTTTAAGTTGGGAAATTTTCCAATGATTTTTCCTACTCTAGGGCGGAGCGATAAGGCATGTCAGACTTTAATTGACTAAAACCACACCTATGTTCCTTTTTTGCCTTGCGTTACAGGGCCGGGATTTTCCCTTTTGGACTAATATGGTCCCATTTTTATCCCATGAGCTTCATAGTAATTTTTATATTGCTTTCATGGTAACTTCAAAGTCTTTAGTATTTTTTTACCTTTACGAATTTGTGAACGATTCATCATCATCAACATTATATTACCACGGAAAGACGTCCTCTGTTGGACATAGGCTTCCCCCAAATGTTACCACAATGAACGGTCTAGTGCGTTTCACATCTATCGGATTCCCGCAACCCTTACCCTGGTCAACGGTCCACCTTGTTGTAGAAGGCCTTCAATTGCTGCGTCTTTCGGTTCTCGGTCGCCACTCTAAAACCTTTTGGCCCCAACGGACATCTGTTCTGCGAGCAATGTGCCCTGCCCATTGCCACTTAAGTTTGGTGATTCTTCGTGCTATGGCAACCTTGTTTGTCCTGCAGATATCTTCATTCCTATTCGATCACGAAAGGAAACTCCGAGCATAGCCTTTTCTATTACCCTTTGGGTGTCTTTAAGCCTTCTGATGAGGCCCATTGTAAGCAATCAGGTTTCGGAGCCCAATCGTCTAAAAAGTGATGACATATGGTCTTTTTAGGACCATTGCTCTATATAATTCTTCTTTGCAATCAAGTTGCTCATACAAGTTGAATACCTTCTTTGGCAGTTTTGTAAATGTTTCAGCCTCCTCAGTCAGGTTCCAACAAGTGCATAAATAAGAATAGTTACTAGCTACGCCCACCACCCAATTACTTCTATCATTGCAATATGGAGGAGGACAGTAGCATGTAAGTATATTTTATTGTTCAACTAACAAGTCTGTGTTTTTGCTTTAAGATAATTGAGTATTATTTTGTGTTTATTTTTATTTATAATATAATCATCATCATCATTTCAGCCGATACACATCCACTGTTGGACATAGGCCTCCCCCAAGCGTCGCCACATCGAACGTTCCTGTGCGTCCCGCATCCATCGGTTTCCCGCTACCTTCACCAGGTCATCGGTCCACCTTGTAGGAGGCCTTCCAACACTGCGTCTTCCGGTACGCGGTCGCCACTCCAAAACCTTTCGGCCCCAACGGCCATCTGTTCTGCGAGCAATGTGCCCTGCCCGTTGCCAATTAAGTTTGGCAATTCTTTGTGCTATGTCGGCAACGTTAGTTTCCCTGCGGATATAATATAATAAAAAATATAAACTATTCTTCTTCTTGTTGCCCGTATCCCATACACGTACTTGGGGTAGGCGTAACCCGTTTTTATCTGGTCACCCACAGGACAGAATGGAAAACTATCGCTAATTATCGCTCGTTTTCTTTCATATCACTCCTCACACAATCCATCCATCTTTTCCTCGGCCTTCCTCTCCCTCTCCATCTATCGGTCATCTATTTCGGTCAAGTTAAAGCTGTTCAGATGGCTATATTGGTCGGACAAAATTACAAACATGGAATTCCATACATCAAATGCATAATCATATTACAAAAAGAAGACTGATAAAATCCCCATACATCACATTTATCAGATATAATCCATATCAGAACTGATTTATGTCACCATTAAATTCACGTTTTAATCATAGGCTACCTTTTATTTTTATTTAAATGAGAGCATTTATGCTAATAATTCCAAGTTTTTTTTTTCTAATAAAAGGGTGTTGAAATGTAACTTGTATTATTGTGTTGTCATTGGTTTTTTTTACGAGTGATTTAAATTTGAATTCGTTTCGTTTTAAATTCAGTTGTCTTTTTTGGCTGATTATATGGGTATTTTAATTTTTATATTAATTGATTTTATTTAATACTAGCCGTGCCCGCGACTTCGTTCACATGGACTACAGGATTTTGAATTTATTTTTTCTAAAATAAAAGTAGCCTAAGTTACTCTTCATTACATCAGCTACCTGCAGAAAAAAGTCCCATCAAAATCGGTCCAGCCATTTCAGAGATTACCTGGAACAAACAGACAGACAAAAATTTAAAAAAAAGTCTATTTTGATGTATGTACCGTAAATAATATTCATATGCATGAAGTAAAAACAACGTAGCAATACTACCAGCCTTTAGGGCATTCTTCCAGTCGACAGCGATGCGGAGGAGTTTTATGACGTCATATTTAGCTAGGCATTTAGTGTATTTATTATTTTTAATTTAAATAGTTTATTTTATGGTTTAATTATTGTTATCTAATTTAAGTATTTTTTAAACAAGTAAATTAACAATATTGTATATAATTATTAAGGTATTTTAGTGTATTGAACCACGAAGACAGGCACATTGAAAAAAGTAAAAAGCTGTTATTTCAATATTACAAACAGACACTCCAATTTTATATATATGTATGTATGTATAGACTAGCATTTGCGTGCAGCTTTGCCCGCGCACATGAAATATAACTTTTGTCACTTGGCACAAAGCAGCTTTCTATCGGCAAAAAAATTTAGCAATCGGACCAGTACTTTCAGAGATTACCTCCTACCAACAAAAAAACATGAAAGTAAAGTAAACAAACTTTACCTCTTCTATCATGGAATTTTACTAAAGATAATATTATATGCTCGCACTTGAGCAGACCCCTCTTCTCCACTGGGCACACTGGGCACGTGCCCAGGGCTCCGCGATCGATTGGGGCCCCCTAATCGACCAACTTGATTACCAAACGACAGCTGCTCTACTCTCGCCTAAAAATCAGACTTACCAATTACAGAATGTTTAATAAGTTTAAATCAACTTTTAATTTTTTAATTATGACAGTTTGTCTCTAGTAATGTCGATATAATGCTATGCTCGAAAACACAGATTTTGAAGATGTGATTAATGATTTTGCTCAACCTCTTCAATAAGCATTATCTACATAAAATGACCAATCCTGGTTGCTAGAAAAAAAAGCCGCCATAAAAAAAGTTAGAAGCAGCAACAAAAAAAGCTAGAAGCGGCCACAAAAAAAAGCTGAATTGCGCGACAGCTTGTGGCCGGAGAAGCTAGAAGCGGCTTCTAGCTTTTTTTTTGTGGCGGCGCCCAAAGCCGCCACAAAAAGAAAACGAAAGGCCGGAAGCTAGAAGCGGCCTTTCTTGTGGCTCGTGTGCAAGGACACTAAAAAACTGTGCGAACTGCGTATATCTACGTTATTTGTCTGTTCTAACAAAATAGTGCCTTATTGTGCGCATAGGGGCCCCTTTATCCTAATGTGCCCAGGGCCGCTAATAAGTGAAAGACGGCCGTGCACTTGAGCAATAACTTATCTGATGGTAAGCGGTGCTGTTGTCGACTATAGAACACGCTTCCCTAAAAGTATCTTATTCACTCTAAACTTGCAAATTTTTGAAGTAATCCTAGTAACACTCAGCAGTTCCTTCAATGTCTCTCTTCTAGACATTACACTGCAACTTTTAATAGACTCATGTTTTCTTTCCACAAAAAAGGAAATGCTGAGTTAACCACTCAAACTAAGTATTAAAGTGACCTCAATGACATAATGGTTGGTCCCTAGGTCGTAGCTAGGAAACACCATAATGAGTAAGTACCCCCAGTTAGCATTTACGACTACTTGAAGAAAACAACTTAATTCATTTAATTTAAAGTGTTTGCATCCTTTGTGGGCGTGAGAATGTATTGTGTTGTTTATAAAACTATGTTTTTTTCATGTTTCAGATTCGTTGATAGGCTCCTGTCGTCAGGTGCATGACCCAGGGGTTCGCTTCTAACGTGTTGAGGCATCAAGTTTCTGACACTTAATAACAGCTTCATGTAGATTTTTTTAGCAATGGGTAGCTCATCCCCCGGACGTTCGGTAACCGTTCGGTCCGAATTCGTGGCGCCCGAAGTGCGTAGTGTTATTCCACGAGTACCTTAAAGTGATATCAGCAAATACGTAGGGGCCCAGCAGGGCCGAGGCTGTATAGAGCTACGGGGAATTCCTGCTACCCTGACAATTGGTAGGTTTTGTCTGTAAAAGTCGCTCGCTCATCCTTAGAGCGGAGAAAATCATTACAAAATTTCCAACCTCCCAAAAAAAAGCAGAGCGAATCTTCATTCCTGATTCGATCTCGCAAGAAAACTCCAAGCATAGCCCTTTTCATTGCCCTTTGGGTGACTTTAAGCTTGATGAGGCCCATTGTGAGCGACCACATTTCAGAGCCATATATCATCACTGGCAACACGCACTAGTCCTAGACTTTCATCTTGAGACACTCAACACAAAGTCTATGACCAGTGTGTTTAGAAGCTGCGCGGTATCGACGAGAATAAAGCGCAGCTTCCCGAAAAAAAATATTTTCATATTTTTTGCTAGTAGATCTCTAAGGAGACCGAAAACTGATCTAATTAAGACGTAAAAAATACCAGTAACCGGATTCACAGTTAAACGAATCCCGTTCTAATTTTATAAGGATTCCCTTAAACCGTAATTTCGTCTAACCGTAATGTACATACTGTGTACAAACGTGAACCGAAAGTAATCCACAGTGGCTCGTAAAAATTTAACACAACAACACCCTCGTGCGTAATTACACGGGAGTGATAACGTTTCTACGGATTTCTACACGTGTTGGGGACCGGCGCTTGATAACTGTTATTGGTGTGAATAAAGAAATGTATAATTAAGTTGTCATTGGGTTTTAATATGATGCCGTTTCTACACTATATAAGGCAGTTATCACATTGCCACGCATCCCGCAGCGTAGTGCGTGAATGCGTGTCTTAACGTTCTTGTAAGTATCTCCGTTTGTATAGAAAACACGCATAGTTCAACACACCGAAACTGCATCCACGCGCGTTCATGCGGATCACGCACCTACATGCGGGGACACACGTACTCACGCGCGTGGGTGCGGAGCGACACGCAAGGTATGCCACACTGCGCCCCGCAGTGCCGTGCGTGATTTGGGTTAGCCTTGACGTATGTTTGAAAAAATATAGTTTAGTGCCATATTTTTCGTAAATCGAGCACCCCACGTTTTTTTCACAATGATATTAATATTTTTCGTTCATTATTATTATTTTCTACCTATATTGAAAATTATTTTACACTTTTTAGTTTGATATGCTATGAAAGCGTGTTTTTTTAGTTTTTTTAAACTATATTTTTATTTTTCATTAAAAAAAAAAAACGTATTACTATTTGTCATCAGTCTTTGATGGGTGTGCAAAGTTTGAAGAATATCTGATCGCCCAAAGTTGGTCAAAATCGAGCTCAAAGGCGTTGGTTACAAACATACAGGTGAAGCTAATATAAGCGTGTTAAAATGGAACTCGATATCGATCGATTTATATTATGATTAATGATCGTTTCGTATTGAATTGATTTTTTTATTTTATTTTTGTTATTATTTGATTATAGTGTTTCACATATGAGTCAGAACAGTGACTTAATTAATACGGTGATTGAAAAATTTCCAGTATAATAGCCTGTTTTTAATTCAAATTATATCGATATAACTAAATACTAGTAGTATTACTTACCTCCATGTTACCCAAAGCTTTTCCTCTGGTGTAATACAAAGACGAAAATTCGTATTTTTTCCAGTAATGCCACTTCGTATTTTGCTTACATACATTTACATGTACAGTTGACATTCGCGTATAGTTGAAGAATTTGTCTTCATATTTTCTTAAATTCCAGTCATTTTGAACAAATGACCCACGTGACGATCTTGTTTGTAAATAAGGATGTACCCAGTATCTTCTAAAGCCGCGATTTCAATTCATATGACTGTACAAAAACCATACAGTTAGTATAACTACAGCATCTTGAATGAGTCCTACACTAATAATCATTTTTTTAAATCAAAACAGACGCGACGCTCTGCACTGCACTGTCACCACAGCGAACGGCTTTGAATGAAATGAGTCAGAGCCTGCGTGAATTTACAAGACGCACCTACGCGCGTGAGTGCGTGAAAAATACGCACGATGATGCAGATCTGCACTCCCGCATGTACGTGCGTAGATGCGTTGACACGCGCTACGCTCCGTAGTGTGTGGCAGTGTGAACCGCCTAAGAAAAAGGGTTAAATGCTGGTAGTAGCTTCGCCCACGTGATAGTAAAAAAAAATATTCCAAGAAGGGAGGAACATACTCCCAGGATAAAAATTATCTTACTTTCTTTTGCAGGAAATGGTCTACCCGTGTGCCAAGTTTCAGTCAAATCCGTTCGCTCGTTTGAGCATGAAGAAGTCTGATACTCCCTCTCTCTCCACCCAGAGTTGAAGAAGTCTTTTGTTTGTAGGTATTTATTTATTTTAAGGGCATTGTTAACAATTCAACATTTTACTTTGTGTTCGTCATTTGCTGTTCAGACATTTGCTGTTCCGTCACGGTTGTAGTCTTCTTTTTTCCTAGCATTACTACTTTACAAAAAAAACCGGCCAAGTGCGAGTCGGATTCGCCCATGAAGGGTTCCGTAGCAGCAAGTAACATAATATAAAAGTTCTTGTAATGTGTTGTAACTTTGATCGATGTTTTAATAATTGTGTATTTTTTTCGATTTTTGACGCATTATAAAAAAACTACTTACTAGATTTCGTTCAAACCAATTTTCGTTGGCAGTTTTTATAGTAATGTACATCATATATTTTTTTTAGTGTTATCCTTCTCTTATTTTAGAAGTTAGAGGGGGGGGGACACACATTTTACCACTTTGGAAGTGTCTCTCGCGCAAACTATTGAATTTAGAAAAAAATGATATTAGAAACCTCAGTACCATTTTTGAAGACCTATCCATAGATACCCCACACGTATGGGTATGATGAAAAAAAAATTTTTGAGTTTCCGTTCTAAGTATGGGGACCCCCAAAATTTATTGCTTTTTTTCTATTTTTGTGTGAAAATCTTAATGCGGTTCACAGAATACATCTACTTACAAAGTTTCAACAGTATAGCTCTTATAGTTTCGGAAAAAAGTGGCTGTGACATACGGACGGACAGACAGACAGACAGACAGACAGACAGACATGACGAATCTATAAGGGTTCCGTTTTTTGCCATTTGGCTACGGAACTCTCATTTGCTCATCGCCGCCAATCGCCTCTACGAGTACATGGCGGCGCCACATACACACCTCTATCATGTGCTCTATCATATCCTCTGGGCGGTCCGCACAGTGGCGACACCTGGGCGTTTCTTTCGCTTGAATCTGGCCTAAGAACCTCCCGAACTTATCATGTATGAAATGCGTTATGCGGAATTCGAGGACGCCATGACGCCTCTCCAGTCACTCTTCAAAGAGGAAATTTATTGCCATGATTATGCCATGCTGACTTCTTTCTCTTACGTCAAACGTCAAGCCGAAAATATAGTAACACTTAGGGTGAGTTGCACCATTTAACTATAACGATAACAAAGCCGTTAACAGTTATCAAATCATCGAATTGACCAATAGGAGGCCGTTTCACGGCTGGTTATGGTTTGGTTATCATTATAGTTAAATGGTGCAACTCACCCTTAGTAGGAAGGCTTAATTAATTTCTTTTCTTTACTTTTACGAATTTTTAGGGATGTTTTTTCCTGTTGACATTTTAATACATGTCCTGATCCTCCTAACAGTTACCACCAAGGCACACACGACCCTTTCTAGACACCTATTTAATTAAATTAATGTTTAACAAAAACAATTTGGCCTTACCTAGACAAGAAACACGTAGAAACGTTTAAACGCGAGCAATTTTATCGGGACCGTTCGTTACTGAGCAACTTTTGTGAGACTCCCTACCTCCGCAAATTGCCCAGACGTGAGCTTACTGACTTATTAACCTAGCACATATATTGGATGTATCGGCTATTAGTCAGCACGATCGGCTTTTAGGGCTATTTTTGGGACTGTCGTATTGATGTCGTGAAATAGGATTGGGACGTCAATTGGGTGCTTCCAAAGAAACATTTAAGGCTTACAAGATATTCATGAAATTTAAACATGTGGTACCTTTTTCTTGTTAGGGCTGCGGGATTATTTCAAATAGATACAGCTGCCCTGGAACGTAAATGGCAAGTGAAGGAACATAGGTGAGTTTTATTCAGTAAAAATCACCGTACATGAGCTACCGGCCACAACTACAAAACGCCGCCACATACGACATATTTTCTGTAGATTTCATACATTTTATACGGATTCGCCGAACACGACTGACGCCGGTGGCCGCCACACGCTACAAATCGCCGCTGCTCGCTTCTTATGGCTCGAACTGGTCACTAAACGCCATCACACGTAAACATCACTGCAAAAAAGTAGCAGTCACCGGCCACAAGTGGCTGTTGCGCGTTTCAGCTTCCTTTGTGGCCACTTCTAGCTTCTCGTGGCGTTGTTTCTGGCTGTGGCATGTGTCCCATGTGCAGCTACACTAATAGAACATAAGCAGAACATAGGCAGAACACAAGCAGAACACAAGCAGAACACAAGCAAAACACAATCAGAACACAAGCCGAACACAATCAGAACATAAGCAGAACATAAGCAGAACATGAGCAGAACATAAGCAGAACATAAGCAGAACATAAGCAGAACATAAGCAGAACATAAGCAGAACATAAGCAGAACATAAGCAGAACATAAGCAGAACATAAGAAGAACATAAGCAGAACATAAGCAGAACATAAGCAGAACATAAGCAGAACATAAGCAGAACATAAGCAGAACATAAGCAGAACATAAGCAGAACATAAGCAGAACATAAGCAGAACATAGGCAGAACATAAGCAGAACATAAGCAGAACATAAGCAGAACACAAGCAGAACACAAGCAGAACACAAGCAGAACATAAGCAGAACATAAGCAGAATGTAAACAGAACATAAGTAGCCTGATAATGATCTGTCTGTGATATAAATTATTGTGTTCTGGCCCGTTACCAATAGGCTTCTACTGCTCTGCATTGCAATGAAACTTAACTACAAGAAAACCATACAGTTCTTTGCCTCAACAAAACTCATACATCTTCAGAACGTCACGTAAATATACCATACGACCGATCCAGTAGGACCATACCGAACAGTGAACACATATCAGGATTACAAAGGATTTCCCCACAAATGAATCGTTTACCTGCCCCGACCGACCTATGTACGCGTAATCCGATGGATGCTTCGAGCAATTTGGAACTTGGAAGATGGGAAGACCTCAATTGCGTAAGGAAACACAATCCGAAGAGGATTTTGATTTGAAGATTTTTGTTGGGAATGCAAGAAGCAAATGACTCGGCTATATAACTACGCTTGGAGTATGCCGGATTTTTTTTTAGGTGGGTCATCAGTCATCCAATGACTTCTCCCTCTCTCTCTCTCTCTTGTATGGAGTGAAAGAGAGTGTCAGACTTTTACTGAATAAAACCCACTCCTAGACCCTTCGCCGTCTTTCATTCCAGGGTCGGGTTTTCCATTCAGAAGCGAGCCCATATACTTCGAACGTGCTGGGTCCTTACGATTTTGCTGACATCTCTACACGCCATGGATGACCCGAACTCGGTCCGGACGGTTAGCGGCGTGCATTTTTTTTTGCATTACTCTCCGTCCGCAAATCTACGCCTACGGTGGCGTTTGTCCGATTGGAATATTTTTAATGAATATAATATAAATGATTGGTATGGATATGGTATGGGCTATGTCTAGAAGTGGTAATTTTTCGGCTGTGATGATGATGGCGAAATCTGTTGTGTCAAATGTTTGAAAATTCTTCTCATCTGTCTTGCACAGTTTGAACTCATATAAAATACTGGCTTTTGATAATAGAATAGAAATAGCAGCTATGCTCGCCTGAAAATAGGACTTTCATACAAAATACCAACCCTGTTTTACACCTTTAGGGATGGAGTTTTGTAAAATCTGTTCTTAGCGGATGTCTACAACCTATAAGGAATGTACCTGCCAAATTTTAAGTTTGTAGATGTTATAGTTTCTGAGATTTCGTGATTAATCAGTGAGTGTTGTTTCGCTTTTATAGACTCTGGTTTACCGTAATAACTGTCATAGGTATACAAATGCAGCCGGAATCATATCTTGGAATGGGAGATGGTGTACTTTATTATTCCAGAAGTATGTTTCCTTGAAGGTGAGATGATATGATCATGTTTGCGGGGCAACTTGGTCAGAGATAGAGAGGTTTGGAAGAAGGGTTAGGCATTTGCCCAGCAGTAGAGCACAATACAGGCGATTCAAAAAAGTAATGCCTCTTTTTTCCGTGGACCAATTTTCAACTATCGTGCGGTCGAACAATCTTGTGCTAATACAACGGTACTTTTGCATTGTAAAATGAATGCCTTTGCGATTATGAGAATATAGTAACCCAATTATAAGGCTATTGTTTTATGTGGCATATGCATGCGGGTTATGTCAATCATGTGGAAAAGTGGTATTAATCACATCTATATGTTACTTCATCACGTTCAAATGGTTGAATGGATTTAAATGAAATTTAGCACACAGGTAGACCATGTTTTGGAATAGAACATAGCATACTTTTGCCACGGGAGTAATTCTCTTACTATAAATTGAACCGGGCAATACCGCTGGCAGTTACTAGTATCGTAATATTGTTAGTAGATTCCGTATTCGTGGAACTCCTTGATAGATCTTGTGTTCCATGAAATTTTCGCCAGTAAGCTGCTTTGTGACGTCCGTCAGTCGGCAGATTTACTATCCAATATTTACAATTCTAAGAAAAAAATGGAAGCCATTTTAGTTTCTAGACAGAACCGGTGAATAGATACAGATATTTTTTTACCACTTTGTACCCTTCTTTTTCATTTTTAGGGTTCTGTACCTCAAAAGGAAAAAAAAGGAACCCTTATAGGATCACTTTGTTGTCCGTTTGTCTCTCTGTCTGTTTATCTCGAGAACGCGTGGAGGTATCGAGTTTAAGAATTAAAACTATATGCTCAAGTCTGCGGTCCCTTCAAGTTGTGAAAAAATCAAACTTCAATAAAAAAGATATGGCCGTTAAGTCACAAAAAAACGTATATTTTGATACTCTCAAAGATCGAAATTCATAGGGTACTTACTTCCCGTTGACCCAGAATCCTGAAATTTGGCACAAAGCAAGGTCTTATAGCACAGGCATAGAAAAATCTAAAAACAGTAAGTTTGTTGTTACCTACGTCACAAAAAAAAATTGCCATTCGAAAAATCTTCGAGACTCCATTCGCGAATTGTAGTTTGCACAGAACCCTCAGTGCGCGAGTCCGACCGCACTTGCCCAGTTTTTTTTTTCAGTCACCGTTGAAAGACCTCATATAAAAAAACCGTCATATTATATTCCGTGAATACACACGGTTATAAAATAGGCATACCATTAGCTTTTCCCCTGCATCCATTATAATGATAAATCAACTTTATTTTACAAATAGGTTTAAAAAAAATTCTTCACGTCAATTTAAACTAGTTAGATGACGACTGGTATTTTCTAGCCGTCTAATTTGCTTTGCCAATAAATAAAAACAAAAGAAACAAAACAAAATTTGCTCGTAATGTACGTACCAGAGCTGCTCACCCTAAACCTGTTTTTTTCTTTATTATTATTTTTTGGTTTTACAGTATACGTAGCCTTCTGGCAAAGAAGCTACAACATAGGGGTGTTTAAGTCAAGAGTTAATTGTTTACTTCTAGGAAAGCATATTTTTTTTTCGGCGGGGAAATCATCCAATGACAACCCCTGGTCTTGGGCGGAGCAGGAGATAGTGTCAGACTCTTACTGACTAAAAAACCCACCCCGTTCCTTCAAGCCTTCATACCGGGGCTCGAGTTCCCCAACCATGCTCCAATCATGACCACATTGCTAAATAAGGATAGATACTTATTTATTTTAATTTTATGTACAGTAGCTGTACATAGGCGGACTTAATGCAACAAGGCATTCTCTACCAGTCAGTCACCTTAAGGTAAAAAAAACAACAGTGTCCCAGGTGTGCACAATAAATAAATAATAGATATTACAAATATAATGAAGTATCATTAAGTTAAGAAGCTTAAAATAATAAAATAAATAAAAAAAAAATAATAATAATATACATGCTTAAAATTACAAAGTCTTAAATACTATGATTAATCTCTTTAACAAGAGTCACTGAAGAAGGCGTTTCACAACATGATAGTCACACATCAAAGTTTATACTCGGCCATTCTGTTGTCTAAAAGCTTACTCGGCCATACTACAGTTCAAAAGCTACGGACCCCTAAAACTAACAAAACATACAGGCCATAATAATACCATAGGGATCTACACTTAATCGCTATATCGAGGACTTAAGCACCCAATCAAGCGAGTTGGGCCGAAGGGACGATATGATTATCGACGGAGTCTTCATACCCTGCCTACTTATACGGGGCCTCAGAAAATATGGGGCGTTTGACTGAAGCCAAACGCCTACCGTCAATTTTCATCAGATTTAGAAGATTATTTTTATAGGCCAGTGCAAGTGCGCCACTTTTTTTTCTTAGTTGAAGCATTAGAAGCTGATTATAATAATATGTGGCACAGAAAATGCCCTATGAATTTAGAGTGGCCTAAAATAAGGTGTAAAGTGCACAAGATGCGTGGTGGGTTTTTGTCAGTAAAAGTCTGATATTCTTTCCTCACACCTGCCACTCCTACCCTCAAAAAAATTATTTATGATTTTAATGAAAATGGTATCCTTTTTAACGTGATTTTGATTTCAGTAACCAGTGTAAATAAATGACCTTGTGAGGGTTGCGAGATACCGATAAATGTGAGACACACAGAACCTGTTATGTTATCCACAGAGCCTACAACTTTTGGCTGAAATTATGTTTACGAAGCCTTGTAAAATTGAAAAAAGAAGACTATTTTAAATAAAAATACCTTGAATCGACTTAGGTACACGAAATGGCTTATTTAATACAACACAGATTAAATTATGTACCTTTAAGATAATATATTAGGGGACACGACGTCCCCCAACATGACGATAGAAAATTTGGTTATGATGGAGCGACATGGTCAATATTGTGACAAAGCTCCTTAATAAAGATTAAAAAGAAAAACGCTCAATCTACATGACGCTGCAACGTTCGTTGCCCACTGTCCCGCAACTTGCCCTCCTTTTACAACGCATTCACGTGGCGCGGTACATATGTAGTTGGGCAATTTAACAGCGTTGCGCGTCATCAAAATTAGAGAACAAAATGACAATCTTTTGTACTCTATTTTTTTTTAACTATTTTTTTTTTAAGGTTGTCTAATAGGTATCGCTTTTAGCGATAAGACTGCCTTTGTACTTTAGATTTATAAATTGTGTTACTATTTTGTTATACAATAAAGTTAATTCTATTCTATTTTATCTGAGGCTTAAAGACTGAGACTAGTAAACATTCTATTTGATGCCTCGTATTAGAAGCCTACAGTCCTTAATCCCACTAAACAAAGGTTTATGATGTGTCGACGATAGGTACTAACATTTATATGTGTGAGTGCTGTTTTAGTTGTTCATTATTAAGAAGGTTAGGGGCAAACTGTTATCAGCTTTGGACTACACAACTGAAATAAAAAATGTCATCATCATCATCTTCCTGCCATAGTCCCGCTTTATTTGGGGTCGGCGCAACACGTTTTTTTTTTCCATTCTGTCTTGTCACTCGTCACGCTATCACTAACTCCCTTTTTTTTTCATATCGCTTCTCACACAATCCATCCATCTTTTCTTTGGCCTCCCTCTTCCCCTCCATCCATCCACATGTAAAATCATAACTTTTTTAGCAACATGTGTTTCGTCCCTCGTTTCCACATGACCATATCAAGACAAACGATTCCATCTTAACTCTTCAGTCACTGGCGCCACTTTCAAACTTCTCCTAATATACTCATTTCTCACTGAAATTAAAAATGTACTTAGGATAAAGCCAGAATCAGGATTTTCAGTAGATTCCAGCCTTTGTTCAGGCGATGGTATGAACCATCCACATATATTCTAGTGATAGACAAGCACGTTCATGGAAACTATTTGTCAAAATACTGAAAAGTTAAAACAAAAATTCGCTGTAGCGCTATATTGGTATTATGTCGTCTAACAGAACTATTAAAAAATACAGCATTAAAATAGCTTTAGCGGATACTTTTTCGCAACCAAAATGTCTTAAGCGTCATGAATTTCGTGGCACTAACGCGTTTAGTTCAACACAGTGTAAGTTCAAGGTGTACGGACTACATTACACCTGAGTCGACTGTTGGTGAGTGTTCAGAACGCCTAATCTAGTACGTAGCACATATATATCGATGGTATGGAGCCAGAGGGAATAGTAAGCAGTCACCTCTACCTGTGAAGCAGTTAAGCAATCAAAGGAGTTGGCTGAAACTGTGAAAACATCCTCACCGCCCAACCGTAACCGCCGCCGCAGAAAACGCCTCCGGCATCGGATATCTTAAGCGAAGACGGCGAGCTATTCATCGCTGCTAAGGACGAAGCCCGAATCGAAAGCGTTATGTTCCTCGAGCGTCTCAAAGAAATGTCAGCCAACCAAGGTCCTTTACCTGGTCTGGAATACAAAGGTTAACTCAAAGAACACAGGTGGGTTTTAGTCTGTAATAATCACTCCTTGTTTCTCTACCCAGTGTAAAGTGAATTGTCAATTTTCAACTTAAAAAAAATTACAGGATTTTCAATTAGGTTAATCGATAACGAACTTTATCTTGGGCACTCTTAACTGTAGGTTTACCTCTTTGTTTTCGGATTGTCATATTTATACCCAGGTACGCTTGGCTATCACTCTCGCAATCAAAGTAAATAAAATAATCTTATTATAAAAACGAAAGTATTTTTTTTATTTTGTGTCTACAACTTTTGTTCTGTGTCTATTCCGAATAAAAGTATTTCTATTCTATTCTATTCCAAAGTTTGTACATACCTATGTGTGTGAAAGAAAGAGAAATGTATTATTTGGCACACATAGATACTCATATTGTAGAAAGAACATTTAGAAACTTAAGATTAAAAAAGAACACTGGCACAATTTGTGTCTCACGGCTGCGCCAAACAGTTTCAGTTTAGGATTTTTTTTTAAATGATATACACCAGTGCTTGACTGCGATCCCACCTGATAGTAAGCAGTGATGGAATCGTTGATAGTGAGGCACACTACTTTATTAAGAGCCTATTCAAATAGCTCTGAAGACATCTAAATGCCAGATAACTACGTGGCAGTCAGTGGTATAGTCTATCTAAAAAGATATAACCGACTTGGGAATTTTGTATAAAATTTAATCATTTAAAAAATACTTATATTCGATACTTTTTATAATGTTCTTCTGTTAGTAAACAATGATCAATATCTTTTATCCAATCTTGATTGAACCAGTATTGACTAGATCAGATTTCATAATTAGCCAAGTCGTTTGACTTTTTAGACAGACTCTAGTTGGCTAACGCTTGTTTAAGTGTATGCTCGTTACTACATCACACCGAAACGGCTGATTTAGGATGAAATTTAGCATACGTAACAGTGTGTACCATATTTTAAAATGGGACATAGAATACTTTTTATCCCGAGAGTATATTCCATTAGGATAGTTTCCAACTCACGACAGGAAAACCGCAGGCAAACGCTAGTAAATATAAAACAAACCAATTAAACCCTCATTCTCACATAATAGACAGGACAGAACCCTAATAAAAAATATAACCGGCCAAAAATAATCAAAATTAATCGGACGAACTACATAACCGGGCGACATAAACTGGAAACAATTAGTGACATGCGACGATATATTATACGGTGGTGTAGGCCCGCGCCGGTCCGTTCGCACGAGTAATGTTCTTATGTCCATCACGGTCAACTCGTAAACCATGGTTATGGTCGCGCAAATTGAAGGGGCTTCCTCGTTCCTTCCTATAGTGACCCTAGCTGGTGTTGCCAATTGAAGAATTAAATGTGATGTTATTTGGAATATTATTAAATATTAATAAAATTTTTTTTTTTTTTTTGAGTTTTGTACTGCAATAGCAAAATCGGAACCAAGATCACTTTGATGTTCGTCAGTCTGTCAGTCCGTCCGTCTGTCCGTCTGTTTGTCTGTTTTTCCATCAGTCTGTCCGTCCGTCAGTTTGTCCTTCTGTCCAGCTACCCGTCTGTCAGAGACTTGTTAGGTTACATTTATATACAAGACACCCAGACCCGCAATCACTATCTGTAAGCCATGCAAATATTTGATATTGCGTGAATCAAACCCACAAAAAACTGCCGACTGTGTCATCAAATAAATACGTGCTTTATGCGCTAGTTTATACAAAAATAATAAATTAACAAAGACTATCATGGTAAATATGAAACATTATAATTTATTAAAAAAAAAAAAAAAAATCTTTTTATTTCAGACACTTAGTCCATATTAGGCATTAAATTATCCATTACATTTCCACTATTAATTTATTATTTTAGTATAGGTTTCTTTTATTAATTTAGTATAGGTAAGTATATCAATTCATTTTTAAGTATTAGTTATGTCATCATTACATTACATTGATTAATCATATTATGTTATGTATTAATTTATATTTTCAGTTATAATATATTTATTATTAATAATTCATTCATTAAGACAACTCAAAATATAATAATTATGACGAAGTCAAAACAAAGTTTGAGAGGACTTTTAGTTCCGAATTTTACGCTTGAACGAAAATCGACGGAAAAGCTATAACAAAGATTTTAAGATGAACTACACGGCTTAATGAAACTTTGGAGCATAGCAGTAACCTGCTGTAAGAAGTCCGAAAGGAAAAATGTTAACAAAATCGTGTGTAAATTGTTACAACTTTTACATTATCATTTGACTTAAGGGGCATTCTAAGATAGCCCGCGAAAAAATGAGAGATCTACTACATCATTGAATTAAAGGCTGCTATGGCCCTCGTACAATGGTCCACCGAGGTCTGAGTACAGAAACTAGTCAACAAATATGAAGATGACGTATGCCAGTAGATACAGAAGTGGAAAAAGATTTGGATTGGATGTGAGATGTCCTTTGTGACCTTCTACGCTTCGCACCTTTAGAGCAACATGAATTCATACAAACCAGACACTACATACTATAATAAATTATAAATAATTATGAAAGATGTACATAAGTATAATATATTTTTTACCGATGTCCTTGTCCCCTCGAAAAATAGTTTCACAATTTTCTTTTAATTTTATGTTTATTAGTAAAATACATACTATAATTCAAGAGCTTGTAGTTACATCTATGACGCCACATAGGAACTAAATATCAAAATACTGTGGCGCGGTAAGATTTACATGCGATTAGATGTATGACGGCCCAATCAATTATATTATCAGCAAATTTCCGAATCAGACATAACACCCGTCACGGAGGTATGTGACACTGTACAACCTGACATACCTGTAAAGGTTTTAAAATGGGTAATAACATTAAAAAAAAAATAATTAAAAGCTTTGTGAGACAATGCAGACGAAACAAACTATAGTTACACTTTTTTGCAAAATGGATTTAGATAAAACTTGAGATACGGATAGATCTTGTTTTGAAATAGAACATAAATTTCATTCTGGGAGTAACTTCTCTTAGGACAATTTACAACACTCACGTGGACATACTCTAGCAGAAACTAATTTTCCCACAAATCAGGGAAGCCACACAAAAATTGGCAACCCATTCCCTACCGCTTACTATTGAACTATGGACGAAGGTTGTAACAATTGCGTGATGATGGCCGCAGATTTGTCCGCCGAGGGGAAACAGACTGCGTATTATATAATTTAGCCACACACTAGGAAATTGAATTCGTTGGTCGAGTACTGAATCCAGTGATGCGGGTGCTTGTTGACCTACATTGATGTACTTTGTGAAGTTTACGTGGGAAGTTTTGGGATAGGAGTACGCTGTTTGTTTTGTCGAAGAAGATATATAGATGTTCATTTTTATTCTTGTGAGAAAATGCTCTGTAGTCTTAAAGAGAATGAAAGTTTTTCGGTGTCCTATCGGAATACAGGTGCTCTGTTATTCCTGCCACGAGTCTTGCTTTCTGAAATTTTGAAATGCCTACCACACCGT
The DNA here is from genome assembly GCA_910589285.2 of Mythimna ferrago. NCBI lineage: Eukaryota > Metazoa > Arthropoda > Insecta > Lepidoptera > Noctuidae > Mythimna > Mythimna ferrago. Next base: position 24,233,793 of record OU342679.1, read on the forward strand.
TCCTAAATCTGACAGTCCCTGATAGCCAAGATCAACTGTGGCAATCACTAGATAAGAGTCACGTCAGTGAAGCGTGAAGATATACCTTATACATTTATTCTATTGGCAATTGGACCTTTTCTCTAATAGAAAGGATATGCCATAATGCAAGACACGGGCTAAAAACGTATTCATGGGTGCCACATATCTTAAAATTTTTGGTTCTAAGATATGCCGATATTTTTTAGCGATGTTTTCCTTCATCGTTTTGGGAGCAGTGGTGATGAACACAAAGTAACAGCTTGAACTCAACTATTTTAAAGGGAACTGAATGACCCAACAACACGTGTCACCGTCAGCAAGACATTTGAGTGAGCCTGAAAACACACATATTTGTATTTAAGATTAAACCAATAAATACAACCAACAAAGTTTAACTAAAAGTCCAATAAACATTGAAGTAAAAAGTACTGTAAAAGCCTCGTACCACAAGAACCCATTTCAATCAGTAATAATATTTCTAAAGCAAGTTGAAAACTAAAAAGTCACGCATCAGCTATTACCGCGGCATCGGTCGGAGTTACCAAAAGGGAAACTTTAACTTCGAAAGAACTGGGTTTACTTAAGATTATTGCAATATTCAGCTATGGCGGCCTTGTGATATTCGGCAGAGAAGATATTTTTGGTGTATTAGCTTTGAGAAATTTTGGGTCACTTGGATTTATTTTGTCGAAAACATCTTCAAATTGATGATTATGTAAAATTAAGACAACCTTATAATTAATGATATTTATTTTACAAAAGGCTTAAAGTCACCCAAAGAGCAATGGAAAGGGCTATGCTCGGGGTTTCCTTGCGTGATCGAATAAAAAATGAAGATATCCGCAAGAAAACTAAGGTGGCCGCCATAGCACAAAGAATTGCCAAACTTAAGTGGCAATGGGCAGGGCGCATTGCTCGCAGAACAGATGGCCGTTGGGGCCGAAAGGTTTTGGAGTGGCGACCACGTACCGGAAGACGCAGTGTTGGAAGGCCTCCTATAAGGTGGACCGATGACCTGGTGAAGGTAGCAGGAAACCGATGGATGCGGGACGCACAGGAACGTTCGATGTGGCGACGCTTGGGAGAGGCCTATGTCCAACAGTGGACGTCTATCGGCTGAAATGATGATGATGATGATGATGATTTTACAAAATAATAGATTAAAAAAAAACTTTTAAATTTTATTTTTACTTGTCAGTTTAAACTAGATGAGGTCTCGTTTCCTAACTGACTACTCCGAGAAGACACACCGAAGCAAACTCAGAGGTCAAAGTGTCTTTTAAAGTCCATATAGTAAACCTTTAATGGTCAAATCATATGAGAACCTTGCAGATTAGTATCTCAGATAGTCTTTTAAAGAAAAAACCACACGGTTTTGAGTGGCTCTGTCCAGTCAGTACGAACATTTGTCGCTATTCGTATAGCTCAAACTTAGGACTACTAAGGAACTCAACGACTTGACAAACAATACCAAAGAAAGAACAATGTTCGCACTTCTGGGACTGAGGCTTCCTCTTTAAGAAAAAGAAAATGGAGTAATCTACTACGCTAGCCCTACCCCCGTGGGATCTGGAGGCAACAGCCCTTTACTTCTGCGAAGCAGTAATGCTCGCAAAGGAGGAGGCCGAACGCATCAGGCAACGGCGTTATCGCTGCCGCCACCGCCGCCGGGATTCTGATCCCGATTTCCGGCCACCGTAGGCGCCTACGGTGGCCTTGCGGACAGTGAGCAATGGGTAGCTCGCTGTCCGGCCGTCCGGTAACTGTCCGGACCAAGCCCAAGTCGTCAACGGCGCGCACTGTTCCCGCGCGCCTCAAGGAGTTGTCAGCAACAGCAGGGACCCAGCCGGGTCGAAGCCTACTGGGGCCAGGGTTATCCGAAAGGGCGCTCGAGCCCCGGTATGAAGGCTAGAAGGAACGGGGTGGGTCTTTTAGTCAGTAAGAGTCTGACACTATCTCCCGCTCCGCCCAAGGGCGGGGGATGTCAATGCATGATTTTTTCCCACCATAAAAAAAAGGCAACAGTCCTTTCACGTAATTATATATGCACGATTTTCGCTTGGAGATGCAATACCGGGGCGAAATTCCGCTACTGCGACAAATAGGCAGCATAGTGAACAGAGTTCTGGTGCTGGGACCCCCTCTTTGAGGACCCCTTCTTTGACGAGTAGCAGGAGAGACGCTACAGCGTCTTCACCTTCCGAATGAAACAGGTTCTCACCGGACATGGCAAGTTCGTGAGGTTTCGTTTTCCGTTCCGAATTCAAACGGAGGGTAACTGAAGGATACAGTTGTAGTTTTAGTCAGTAAAATCTGACACGCCCTCTTGCTTCACCCTACAGTGAGAGAAGTTATTGGATGATTTTACACCTCAAAATTCCATAACCCCAAAATTTAATTATTTTCAATAACGAATTAATTATTACTAATAATTGAATGCGCTAATTTAGAGCCAAAAATCTACGTCTACCGATCTAAATCCGTTGGTCCTGACAAGTTTTCAATATCTAAATGGAAGCCGGTCTGCATAAAACACTTACCTAAATGGTTTACAGGTTAGTGGCATGTTTATTGAGAATACAAACATAGACTAGGGCTGACGGGAGTTCAGGTGTGAGTTCAGGATTAAATTCCAAAGTTAGGAAAAACGTTGATCGTGGAAAGTGTTTTGGGAATCAATTTGTTTTTTAAATTGAATCTGAGTTATACTCAAGCACAACAGTTTTAATTAAATAGTCTGTGCCTCCTGTTACGGCTCAGTTGATCGAAGTAAAGTGTTGAAATAGTTGGTCGTGCTGTTTAGGAGCAACTGTTTTTACGTGAATCATCATACACAGATTTATGTATATCGTAGTATCTTCTCACTGGAATGTCCTATTTTTATAAATATCCTTGACTTAATATTGTCCCCATACACCTAAAACAAACTAAGGTGTAATAAGGCATATATTACAATAATAATACAGGCCTGTTGGTCTAGTGGCCCTGACTGCTATGCCGGAGGTCGTGGGTTCGATCCCCACCCAGGACAAATGTTTATGTGATGAGCATGATCATTTGTTCTGTGTCTGGGTGTAATTTATCTATATTATGTATGTATTTAGAAATATATAAGTATGTTTATCAGTTGTCTAGTACTCATAACACAAGCTCTACTTAGCTTGGGACTAGACGGCGTTGTGTTATAGTTGTGAAATATTAATATTATTATTATTAACACTAAATTTGAAAAATTCAGTTCACCAACATCTAGCGAGATTATGGCCATTCTCAGACCCGTAACTTTCACCTTATATGATCAACACCTTCGATAAGAATGTCTGCTATAGAATAAGTTGAGTTTGAGTTAAAGAATATTGTTAACTTGAATTTAACTGAACTTTAAATGACTCAAGACATATTCTGTTTTTGAGACAGTATTTCTATAGACGAATATTTCGCCAGCCTAGTCGATATAAGTACTGTGTAGTGGAAACAGTAGCCAGTACAACAAGAGATGCTCCGAATGTCGAGAACTGCAGAGCGATGTCCGGCCACCAGAGCCCGCTGCTCGACTGTCCGACTGTCCTGGGAAGGACCGAGCCCGAGTTGGTGACAGTGCGTGTTGTGGCGCCTCAAAAAGATATCAACTAATCCGTAGAAACCCAGTAGAGCCAATTCCCGCTATAGCCGCTGAGAGATTTGAAAGAGTTACTGTGGCCCTAGAACACAAAAAGCAAGTGAAGGACACAAGTGGGTTTAACTCAGTAAAAACCAACAGTTAACTATCAATATTGAAGGTTTCAAAAAAAAAGATGGATGGATTGTGTGAGAAACGATATGAAAGAAAAGGGAGTTAGTGATAGCGTGACGAGTGACAGGACAGAATGGAAGAAAAAAACGTGTTGCGCCGACCCCAAATAAAACGGGAAAAGAGCAGGAAGATGATGATGATGATGATGATTGAAGGTTAGGAAAAGCAAAACAAATAGGTAAAGAAACTATACAATGCCTAAACAGACTAAACTATTAGAATAAACAAAATAAAAATTGTGAAATCGGTACGATTAATTATAGTCAGTCTAAAAAGTCAAACGATGGAAATTTTTTAAACGAATTAAAAAATCTGTACATGTATTACATACAATCCTTTTCCAATATTCTATTAGTAAACATGATCATCTCTTTGCAATCTTGATTGTTCAACCAGTGTTGACTACATCAGACTTCAAGAATTTGATTATTTGATTAGATTGCCCGAGTCGTTTGACTTTTCAGACAAACTCTACCTATTTTTTACAAGTACCTTTCTATTTTTCCTTTCTTTACTTGTCTTTTCCGGCCAACGTAGGCGCGGGCTTGCGGACGGCGAGCAATGGGTAGGTTGCTGTCCAACCGCCCGGTAACTATCCGGACCGAGCCCAAGTCGTCGACGGCGCGCACTGTTCCCGCGCGCCTCAAGGAGTTGTCAGCAACCGCAGGGGCCCAACAGGGTCGAAGCCTACTGGAGCCAGGGTTAGTTTCGAAAGATAGTTTAGCCCCGGTACGAAAGGCAACGAAGGAACAGGAGTGGGTTTTTAGTCAGTAAAAGTCTGACACTATCTGCCGGTCCGCCCAAGAGCGGGGGATGTCATTAGGTGATTTTCCAACAGGATAAAAAGTACTTTTTCAAATTTACTTGCCTACCACCCCTGAATCAATACCGGCAATGTGCACCGAAACGAAATAAATAAAGCGGACGGACATAGCGGCCATAGTTGAAAATTTGCAGCGCAGCTCGTATTTACATCATCGGAGCATCGCGAAATTGGGGAGAACTGTACCGAACTAAGTATGGAGCTGGAGCACTTTCTGTTGCAGGATTTACTTTAGTTTAGATTAGTGGCCAGCGGCTCGGCCACGTGAAAGTGTAGAAAATATAGCATATGTTACTCAGGGCCCTAGAACAAAGGCAAAGCAGGAACTGGAGTGAGTTTTAGTCAGTAGATGTTTGAAACACTCTCCCGCTCCGGAAGAAGAAAGTTTTTTTAATTCGATCCAGTTGTCTTTCAATTTATTAATTACAATCAAAAATACTCCATACTTTTTGTTCTATGAGTTACTTTAGACTATCGGCTAGCGGCTTCGGCCGTGTGAAAGTGGAAATAAAGCAGCTATGTTATTATTCATTAAGTAATAAAGTAGTCTTCTATTGGTCAAAAAATATTTAAAATCGGTCTAGTGCTTTTTTTTACAAACAAAAATAAAAAAAATATTTAAAAATACCCATATTTTCTCTTTGTAATTTATTATATGTGACTCCCGGTCCGGATCGTTCTTGGTGCAAAGGTTGGCTATCGCTATTCAGCGGGGTAATGCGGCCAGTGTCATGGGCACTTTTGCACCGGGAACGATCAGGGGCGGGTTATTTAATGATGTTTGACGGTTTTTTTATGACATTTTGTATTTAATTTTAAATTTATTATATGTTATAGTATAGATAACTCAATATTTAGTCATATTAGGTTTTTTTTAAAATCTCTGGACTGTTTTTAGTTCCCGATTAGGTACTACAAAGAATTTGATTTTAAAATGTGTTGATCACTTACTAAAATTGTATATGTCGCAGTAACTGATTTCCCCGCAGAACGATGAGGTCGAAAAGTTCTGAAATAGCGTATTTAGAAAGCTTCCATAAAATAGACCGACAACCTGATGTCTGCTGAGGGCTTTGGATATGAGAGGTATAGGAACAGCCGATTTGCCATTGCTTACAGGTTGCCTTTCTCTAGCGGCAAATTCAAGGAGTTATTTTAGTTTATAGCCCCTGTTAAAAAATCTTTAGAGTTCCTGTTCACGATGCCGCTGCCGCACGTATACACAGCATAGAGGCGCGGTGGCGATGCGTTGTCATTATCGGGCCCATACTGTTACTACATCTTTGGATACCATGGGTATTTTTGTAAGGTAATCATGAAGAGGACGCCGTTCGTTTATACATCAGTAAATTTGATCCTTATCAGCCCCCCTAGCCAAGTTACAACCGTTTCGCTTGCTTCGAACGCTTCGAGTTGGCCGCGCCGCCAATTCTTTTGTTCTGACCACGTGACTAAGCGTTAAGATGACGTCATTCCCGTACATTTGAAGCTTTCTACTAGCATTAACGGCTATGGGTACAGGTGTTTAAAGGAAAATTCATGACTTCAAATTTGAACCATGTAAAATAAAATCAAAAACAGACCTTAATACCCTTAATCACAAAAGTAGCAGTCATCATAATAGGCCACTAATAAAACCTAAGTACCATACTTGGACCAAGAAAATTTTGCAGAAAAAAAAAGTAAACAAACTCATAATTCTTTCCCGCAGATTTTACGATCGTCTAGGGAAGACAGGCAAATGAAACATTTTTTTCTTTTACTGCTGAACTAACAAACTGGGTGGGAACACGTACATAAATGAAGTATGCCTGTAACCGCTTTTATTCTTCCTCGTTTGCAAGGAATAAGTGATAACGAAGTATGAATATGAGGGTTTGAAGTTGAATGGTCTTAATTGTTTTTTATCGGGCTACGGGAGAGTTCGAAACTTCGAAAGAGTTAGCTTGGCCCTAGAGCGCAAAGGGCATTTGAAAGACACAGGTTGGTTTTAGTCAGTAAAAATCTGAACACGCCCTCTGGCTTTACCTTAGAGTGGAAGAAGAAATTGGATGGTTTTTTACCTCAAAAATTACAAAGATTTAAATTTTTTATCGCTGTTTATTAATGACTTGCTTCTGAAGGCGGCTTCGCCTGTGTAAAAGTAGAATTCTCCATACAAATTTTAAGTCTCCATTTTACCCCTACTTTAGCGGTAGATTTTTTAAAATCCTTTCTTATTCTTTATTTAAACCTTATAAAGAACCACTGTGCAAAATTTCAGCGTTTTAGACTTAAGGGTTTGGGCTGAGCGTTGATGAGTAAGTGACTTTGCGTTTTATACACCGCTAAATTTTGATCGTTTTATATATCATAATCAAAATAATGTTTCGGATATTATTGCCATCTGAAGGGACACAAGAGTATTTGATGATTTCACACCCCACAAAAACAAAAAAGGATATAAACTGTATGTACAATGTGTACCACGATACTAACTAAATAATTACAAAGCCCGTACCTCAAACGACGTAAACGCCGGGTTAATTTAACCGGAACTTAAAATAGAATATACGGCGAAACTGTAACTCGGTTAGATTGTACAATTTAGTGCGGCTGGGCTAATCTGCGGCATCTTGCGCATAAAGTAGCGATGTACACCGTCTGTGTCGGGGTTCCCACGGGCAGATGCTACGCGACACTAGTCTTTGAAATCTTAAGGGCCAAGCGCTCGAAAAGTGCCATGAAACAGTGATTTTCTGAGGCCTAATCCTCCGTAACGGCTAGGTCAATTGGTTTGAAAAAAAATGTATGTTTATTATAGACTCATGAACAATAATATCAACATTTGATTTTCTCATGCAATTAATACTTTTGTCAAAAAAAAAAATATTTAGCAATTTCGCAACTTTTCGCAACTTTTCCCTACTCCTTCGAAACGGCTTGGACCTTTAGAAACATTTTTACACATAAAAATTGGTGGTTAAATATTCTTCAAAGTGAACATTGCATATGTAAATCAATCAATATCTCGCAGCAGAAAATGGATAAATTCACAGATTTGCGTACTGCCGCCTAGGCGAGTGCGAGAGTTGCGTTCACATAATTTCGGTCAGATGGTTCAAGGGACTATACGCCTTAACTCGGCGTCATGGGGGTTGGGTCTGTGAGACCCGTCACATTTTATATCGCTTCTAGTTCGGTTACTATGTGTGCGACGTTGCTGTTCTTCTCAATAGCTGGAGCTGTTGAGCTTTTCTATGCATCGTAGTCAACACTTTTGACGTGCAACAGCCGCAGTAGGAGTTACACTATTTCAAAATTGAAAAGGGTCTGTGAGACCCATCCCCGCAGTTCGTGTAACAATTTCGCGACAGTTTGTATAATGTTATTTTATTTATTATCCGTGTATTTATTTGTTTTTTGTTGTTGTTTACAATTAAAGTTGCTAATATATAGTTTAATGTTTAGAATTTGAGTTTACTGAAGGTACTTAGTAAAAAATGGATCTAGAAGAGATAGAACGGCAGCGTATTCTTTAGAATTTACAAGAGTTTGACTCTGATTCTGTTTTGTCCGACCAGGAGATGTGTGATAACGAAGATCGCTTGAGTGAGCGTAGTAATCTTAGTGACACAGAGCAAGATACCTCAAAGTCCGAGTTTGATAAAGATATTCCACTGTCTACGCTATCGGATATATCGTTCGCTGATGGAGTATTGGATATCTGGATCGGTTACTTCTTCAAACGCAAACCATGAGTGTTCTTCGGGTTTTTATCGTGGCAAAGACGGTACAAGTGATATAAGACGCCTTTTCGACTAAATGTCAGGACTAGAGTCAGTAACATAATCCATCAATTGCCAGGAGTAGTACCAGTAGTTATTTTTTAAAGCTCTAACAAATATGACAAAAACATATTATAAATACGAAATTTGAGTTTAATTTATTTACATTAATACCTCAAAAACTAAATACAAATAAAATATTAACTTTATTATTTATAATTTATTGGATAATTTGATATCTAATGAACGGGTCTGTGAGACGCCAACGTCCGTGTAACACTTTTCCACCCCCATGACCCCGGGTTAAAGGGGTGGCTTCTAATATACAGGGTAATTTTTAAAACACTGGCAACCTCTTAAGACTAGGTTAGTAACATCATAAACAACAACTTTTTTTCTATGACTTTTAAAAATGTATCATCAGATTTTCATACAAAAATAAAAATATTTAAATTGAATGTTCTAAATGTTACGAAGTCTACGCGAAGTAAGCGATTGCACAAGGAGGGGAGCGGGGATCGAAAAGTATCGATCTGTTCTGAAACACTGTTAAAAAAGCTGGGTAAGTGCGGGTCGGAATCGCGCCCTGAGGGTTCAGTACTAACTTACCTATGTATGTATATTGAATTCTGAGTCTGGAGTCTCGGAAGATTTAATCGATCAACAAGAAAAAAAAAATTGTGACGTAACAACAAATTTACAGTTTTCAGATTTATACTTTTTTTAGATTTATAATTATACTTATACTTGTGCTATAAGATCTTGCTTTATATCAAATTTCAGGATTCTGGTTCAACTGGAAGTACTTACCCTATGAATTTTGATTTCCTTGAGAGTGTCACAATGTAGGTACGTTTTTTGCCTTTATGTGGCAAAAAACTTACATTTTGACACTCTCACTCCGAAGTATCTTTTTTATCATTAACTTACAAGTTTGATTTTTTTACAGCTTCAAGAATTCGCAAACGTTAGTATATGGTCTTAATTTGTACCTACTCGATACCTCCACGCGTTCCCGAAATAAAAGGTGTTGACAGATAGACAGATAGACAGACAGACGGACGGATGTACGGACAACAAAGTGATCCTAAGGGCCCCGTTTTTTGAGGTATGGAACCCTAAAAAGTCGATAAAATGTTACATTTCCTTGGATCCTAAATTAATATCTCCCGCTTTGGGTAGCTCGAGGAGGAGTGTCCTAAGATGTAGAGTAGAGTTTTGTTTACATATGAATTGGTACCATAGTAAAAGTTCTATGTAAACGTCAATGAATGCCATCACTTTCTGACATCATCATCATCTCTGCCAAAAGACGTTGTTGTCGTTGACGTGTTGGAAATAGGCCTTCCCCAAGTGTTGCCGCAATAATCCATCCGATTCCCTCATCCCTCCCTCACCAGGTCATCGGTCCACTTGTGAGAGGCCTTTGAGGTTCTCCTTTCTCTGTGGAGGATTACCGAAAGTTGAATTTATTTTTCTAATTACTTACCCACACATACAAAAGAGCATATCAAAACTAAAACCTCTATACACAAAGCAACAATCAATTAGGGATTTTCCAACAAAATCGTCTATCATCCATAACTTGTTGCTGAGGGAACGTCCCTAGAGATTTGCCGGGACACTGTGGATATTCTTAAATATCTCACATCACTATAACTCTGTTATGTTATTTAATTTGGTCGAATTTGATGTCATGGTGGCTTTGTTATGTCATGTTCGATTTTTTTTATGATTTTAGACGGTGTCAGTGAAATGTTATAGGTATTTTTTGAAATTGTATCTTTAAGAATTCTTTTGTTTCGGTTGAAAAATCATCCAATGACATCCACCACTCCCGTTGTCTTTTGTACCGAGGCCGAATCTTCCTTTCAGAAACCAATTCTTGGCCCCACTAGGCTTCGACCTTGCTGGACCCTACGGTTTGCTGACAACTCCTTGAGCCGCGAGTGGAACAATACGCGCCGTCGACGTCTTGGGTTCGGTCCGGGTGCCTTGAGCCGCGAGTGGAACAATACGCGCCGTCGACGTCTTGGGTTCGGTCCGGGTGCCTTGAGCCGCGAGTGGAACAATACGCGCCGTGGACGTCTTGGGTTCGGTCCGGGTGGCTACCGGACCATCGGACGGCGAGCTACCCGTCGCTTTTAGTCCACAAGCCCACGCCTACGGTGGCTGGAAATCGGGATCAGAATCCCGGTGACGGCTGGGGTGAGAGGACCGTTGCATCACGCGTACGGCTTCCTCCTTTGCTAGTATTACTGCTTCGCAGAAGGAGGCGTTCGCCTGCCACTCCTCCTCGCTCCGGACTATGGCCTGTACCAAGGCCCGGCGCGAGAGATCGCTGCCGCCGATCGTCCAAGAAAAAAAAAAGCGGTGCTCTGCCCAAGTCTTTAAGGATAGTTTTCTGTCCGATAAGGAATAAGCTCATACCGTGTTCCTCATGAGCCTCAAATGGATAATGCCAGTACTGAGGGATAGTTTGAAATAACTACCGTGCACCTAGAATGCAAAGAACAACTTTTTATTATTATTATTGATAGGCTCGCGTTAGATCACAGATAGTGATGGTAAGTGATGATGTGGCCGACGATGGAGCACGCTTGTCTAGAAGTAACCTATTCACTATTGACTTAAAGACCACTAGGTTGCGGCTAGCTATTAGGAAACACAGACTCCGGCAGGGAATTCCATTCCTTAGCTGTACGCATAATGAATGCAAATAAATGAAACTACAGGAACACAGATGGTTTTAAATCAGTAAACGTCTGGATTTTTGGAATTTCTTATCGCTTCATCCAGAACGGAGTCATTTGACTTGAATAAATATATTATTATTATTTGATGATATCCCACTGAGAAAATGAGTTATTAGGGAAAATTTTTGCTGAACTGGATCATGGATGAACATGATGAACATGGATCTGTTTGGTGCAGCCATAAGACATACAATGTGTCAGTGTGCTTTTTAATCTTAAGTTCCTAAATGTTGCGCGGGATTACAGACAAAGCGTAGCTCGCCGTCCGGTGACCGTCCCGACCAAGCCCAAGTCATCGACGGCGCATAGCATTCCATGCGCGCCTCAAGGAGTTGTCAGCAACTGCAGGGGCCCAGCAGGGTCGAAGCTTACTGGGGCCATGGGTGATGCGAAAGAGATCCCCGGGGCCTTGGAACAATGGCAAAGAACAGGAGTGGGTTTTTAGTCGGTAAAAGTCTGACACTATCTCCCGCTCCGTCCAAGAGCGGGGGATGTCATTGGATGATTGATGTTTAAAAGGGTGTGAGCCTGAAGATCTGTCATACAGGTCTCGAACCTAGTTCAGACTCCAGCTCTCACAAAGTTTTTAGTCTTAGGGAAAATGTATAAATAAACTTCTGTTATTTTACCACCTAAAAAAAGTTTGTAAGTGTTGTTTGAACTACACTACATGTATTTACTTATGCCAAATAAAATATTTTTCTTCCCATTCTTTCTCTAATTTTGATTAATACCGTTTTCGTTCGCTAATTGATTTTATGGAATCAAAGATGAGTGGAACCTAAATAAGGAACTTTTCTAGGAATAAACGGATCATGAAGCCAGTGAATGAAAATTGAAGATCCTGAAATTCACAAGAAAAATAGAATAAAAACATAAAATTCCTCCTTTGAAAAATATTGAACCTGCTCGTTAAATTTAAAAGTGAAAATAAAAGAGAGCAAAGTTTACGGAGAATTTTAAATAAAATAATACAAAATTCTTTTGAATAGCGTCATGCCAGGAGAATCAAATTTTCCGATTCCAAAGTGTATCCGAGAACTATATTGATTAGATTAAAAGCGGCCAGGCTAAAAAATAATCCGGTTGGCAACAAAAGCTATCAGGATTCGGGCCGTTGCGATAGAAATCAGTCACTCCCGATTCCCTCCGGGTAACATAACCAGCTTACCCTCAACCCTAAGGGTCCACTCCAGAATTATTAACGAATAATCACTTGGACATAACACTCTAACTTCTTCCTTATTCACACGACTTAAAGTTGAGTTTCCTTTTCCACCAGACGTATGTTTAAGCAAGTTTGTCCAGTAGCGACACACTTAGATACAACGTAATCTAGAGATGTGACGATATTCCGAATCAATCTGTTTGAAATAGTTTAACATTTCCAGTTAATGCTTGTAATTCGTAGTTTGTAGTTTCATAGACAATATTGAGGAGTTTGCAGCTGAATTATAACAACAAAGATGTTAAGTTACGCTTACGATACTTGTGTCATTCAGGTCCCCTTTGCGTTCTAAGACCATGGGTTTGCTTTTCAGAAATTACTCGCGGCCCTAGCAATCATCGGCCCTGCAAGGCCTCTACGGTTTGCTGATATTTTTTGAGGAGCGCGTCGAATACGCGCTGCCGACAACATGGGACGGCCGAATGGCGAGCTAACAATTACTCGTTGTCCATAAGCCCGCGCCTACCGTGGTTGGTAGACAGGGATCGGGTTGCGGTGGTGAGCGTGGCGCCAATCGCTTCTACGAGAATACGGAGGTGCTCCTCCCACTGGACAATGGTCCGCCCGGAGGACACGGTAAAGCATATAGTGGACTAAATACTCCACCAAATCTATTCTGCCGTTCAAGCATGAATGCACACACACATAAATAAACACACACACACTCACAAATTTTCATCTTTATGATGTTAGTGTGATAAATATCTCATGTTGTTCTTACACAAGTTACCAGCAATAATCTATTTGATTTGTAGGTATAACAAGTTTACAGCCCCTCGTCTATTAAGGAAAGCTTTTCCGCCATTTAATTTTACAACTTGCGTGGGAAAATCGTCAGCTGATGAACTGGCAACTTTGTGTTTGGGTAGATTTAGAGGTAGGTATGTAGCCTACCTTTATGAGGAAGGGTCAGTGAAAGTGTACTGTTTTGTTATGTTTGCGTTAATGAATGAATGAATGAGTGAGGGAATGAACAATCATTTAGTGTTCACTAGCTTTTGTCGGTGTTTTTAATGTGGTTGTTATATTTTTTGTAGGTGGGAAAATCATCCAATGACATCTTCGCGCCTTTGGGCGGAGCGGGAGATAGTGTCAGACTTTAAATGATAAAAAACTCTCACCTGTTCCTTCGTTGCAATCCGTATCGGGGCTGAGTCTTTCTTTCAGAGAGTAGTAAGTTTCGACCCTGCTAGGCCCGTGCGATTTACTTACAACTCCTTGACGTCTTGCGCTCGGTCCGGACGGTTACCGGAGGGTTGGACGGCGAGCTACCCATTGCTCGTCGACCACAAGCCCGCGCCTACATTGGCTGGAAATCGGCATCGGAATCCTGGCGGCGACTGGGGCATGAGGGCCGTTGCCTCACATGTGCGGCCTCCTTTGCTAGCTTATAGCTTCGCAGAAGGAGGTTACCGCTTGCCACTCCTCTTCGCTTCGGACTATGGCCTGTACCAAGGCCCGGCGCGAGAGATCGCTGCCGCCGATCGTCCAAGAAAAAAAAAAGCGGTGCTCTGCCCAAGTCTTTAAGGATAGTTTTCTGTCCGATAAGGAATAAGCTCATACCGTGTTTTATTATTGTGGATGCGAAATTGAAGTTGAAGCCGGATAAAAAGAAGCCTATATCCGTCCTTGGGGTTCTAGCTTACTCCGTATCAAATTTCATCGAAATCCATTTAATATTTTAACCGTGAAAGCGTAACAGACAGTGGAGTTACATTTATGATATTTGTATGGATTTAAAGACCCTTTTTATTTAGTACAGACTAGTACATTTTATATAGGGGAATTATAAAACGGGCGACTAAAAAAAGACGATGATGCGTTGAGCGGTATGAATTTGAGTAAAGTGCGACTCATTAATTAAGCTGGCGACAAATATTGATTAACAATAAAATCCAGAACGATCTTACTAAAAGTGGGTTATTGAAATCCTAGTTAAATGACTAAATTAGTAAGTGAGCGACTAAATTAATAAGTGAGCGACTAGAAATAAAATTGAGGTTTTACATAACGAACTACTAAAAAGTAACTTTAACAATTATTTTCACCATTGCCTAATTATCTAGTCACAGATAGATCCTTCATTTTGAACTGGGTGAAATAGGTTAGGTTAGGTTAGAACTGTGACCTACCGCGCGTGAACCGATCGAGCGAAGCGAGCGGTACCGCGGCAGCGGCTGGCAAATGCTACGACCTATTTTTAGGGTTCCGTAGCCAAATGGCAAAAAACGGAACCCTTATAGATTCGTCATGTCTGTCTGTCTGTCTGTCTGTCCGTCCGTATGTCACAGCCACTTTTTTCCGAAACTATAAGAGCTATACTGTTGAAACTTAGTAAGTAGATGTATTCTGTGAACCGCTTTAAGGGGCCGGCGACGGATGAATTTCCATACAAACGTAATACCACGCTCATTTACAGTTGGAGCATATTTCCAACATATTATGATGATATTCGGTTAGAGACAATATTTATCTAGGTTCCTATACTTAAAACTGAAACTCAAATTTTTATTTTTTCATCAAACCCATACGTGTGGGGTATCTATGGATAGGTCTTCAAAAATGATATTGAGGTTTCTAATATCATTTTTTTCTAAATTGAATAGTTTACGCGAGAGACACTTTCAAAGTGGTAAAATGTGTGTCCCCCCCCCCTGTAACTTCTAAAATAAGAAAATGATAAAACTAAATAAAATATATAATGTACATTACCATGTAAACTACCAACGAAAATTGGTTTTAACGAGATCTAGTAAGTAGTTTTTTTTTAATACGTTATAAATCTAAAAAAATACACTATTATTAAAACATCGATCAAAGTTACAACGGACTACAAGAACTTTTATATTATCTTACTTACTGCTACGGAACCCTCAATGGGCGAGTCCAACTCGCACTTGGCCGGTTTTTTGTATATTTCTATGGCTACGACTAAGTTGCTCGCAGATTTTATTTTTAATTATCTGGGTTTTCGCAATATCCGAATTATCAAATTACCTTGTGAAAAACATAATACATAAATATAGATATTTAGGACATTCGATACTGTGTAATTCGATATTTAGGACATTCGATATTTAGGAACACTTCATTTATGATAACATTCCGCTCAGTATAAATAAATTTACCAAATATTGAAAATAATGCAGGACGAAACGTTGACACTCAAACAAATTTATGGTCGCTCAAATATTTTGAAGCTTCTCATTTTGTATTTTAAGTAACTTACATTAGAGTTTGTAAGTCGCTGTCCTGTAATTTTTTGTCACTTGCAGTCTGTCGCTCACTTATTATTTCTATAACCCAAAATAATTATTTTTGTCACTTAAAATTTTAATTTAAAGTCACTCGTTTAAACACTACCCTTTTATATATATTTTTATTTTAATCAATTATTTCAATACATCAAATCTTGTAAGCTCCCAACAATGTAGTGTTTTTTGCACAAATGTGGAAACGTGCAGTGACACGACCCTGTCATAATTTATTGTTCCACAAAGAAAAAATGTTTATGAAGATTTACTTATTATTTTTAACTAAGTAACTCCATTACAAAATGGTTATTTATATTAGGTACTCGCCAATAATAATACTCGTAATGTATTTCGCCAAACTGCAAAGAGACAATGTTTCCAATTTTTGTATCAAAATGTACTTATTTCTTCAACACATTTTATAAATGTTATATATACATAGTATCTACCGTAGTATATACCTATATACTGCGGTAGATACTATGTATCTACCTAATACCCATTTGAAGAAGGGATTAAATAGATAATCAGAAGCCCAAACAAAGCACCTCAAACTTTCGAACACACCATTCCAATTTTAGTTCCAGGATCAATACCTAACCAAATAACTAAATGTACCCGAAACTTATTACATTCATCCCAGTTTTGTTGAATTTCCATAATCGTTCCTCGTTCTCTATAAACCAATAGATAATTCAGCATGCCGCCCCGATATGAGTTTCGGTACCATCGACCCAAAACCAATTGTACTAGATGTTGTCGTTTAACTTTTTCAATTTCACAGCGAAATTGGCCAGTCCACCTCCGACCCTCACTTATTAAAAACGAAACTGCGATAATGGAATGTTTCCACTTGAAATTAAAAACTTTATTGCCCTGTAAATCATCGACGGCTATAGGTCGCGTGTGGGCAAGATTTAGCGGGCAACAGACCCACGCCCTAAATTATCAACTCCGACACCCAACTTGCGGAAAAGTTCGAAACAAAAGTGATTCAACCTGTTTCGCAAGATGAAAATTCTCAACATTTCTGTAAATTTTATTGGGTGGCCGAAAATTGCACGCACCGTTTTGGGCATAAACAATTTCGCAGCAAAAACGGAGTTTGTAACTGCGCGTGATAAACAAGGGTACCTTCATCGGGGTCCTAATCGTGCAGTTTTTATTCCCAACAGAACACATCAATTAGTTGCAGATGCCACTAGCTTTAGATTTTAGAAGGTGGCAAGGGTAATCCTCTCAGGTTATATAGGCGCCGGCAAGGGACCGACCGCGGATGTAAAATAAAACTGGAATCTGAATTTATTTTATCTGTACGAAATATTCCGTTGGGAGATTCGGTTCGGAAGCGACATTCGTAGGAAATAGACGAGGCACGGTGGCTCGGTTGTAAAATTCCGTACTTTACAGGACCCGGCCGAATACGAGCAGATAGCTTAGAGGAAATATGCGACTCAAGTTATTAAGTTGCAGCGACCTTTGACCCTGTTCAAGTGCCGTTCAAAAAATCGTCGGTCATTTCATTTTGAAAAGCAAATGCTTCCATGAAATAGGTCAGCATTTTATTGAGAAGGATAAAAATAGCTCAATGCCAAACAAGACAGACCAAATATGATTCTTTATATCTTGTACGAAAGAGTCGAATTTTCAGACTGATTAGTTTCCTGTTCCTCGAGTTGTATTCTTCATTACTGAGGATCGTGAAGTTCCCGCTGGATTAGCTTCTTACTAATGGTATTTCGCCATCTGTGACGGTTCTTGGCGGTATGAAATGCGACGTACAATTAGGTGTCCTATCTAGAGTGGACCTGATCTGCCCATTTTTTAGGTTGCGGCCTTTTGGTCGTTTGCCATTAACCAAACCAGTGATTAGTTTATCACCTCTTAAATTCAAGCTTTTGTTAAGAAACTGTCGAATTTTTACTGGCTAAAAACCAAACCGAGCTACTTCAGTTCTCTTTTGCGTTCCAGAGCTGCGGTAGCTCATTCAAACAATCCTCTAGCCGTAGAAAGCATCAGCCTTATTGGGCCTTGTCCATTTTGCTGATACTTCTTTGAGCCGCAAATGAAATACAACACGTCGTCGATCTTGCTCGACCTTGACCGGACGGCCAGACGGCGAACTGCACATTGCATGTGTTCCACAAGCCCGTGCTTATGGTGTATGTGGATCGACGCTTGGGGTATCTCACATAGCAGTGGCTGGGGCGTGAGGATGTCCGTAATTTCACGGTTGTAGCCAATTCTTCCGCTAGCATTATTGCTTCGGAGAAGAAGGCAACTGTATCCGTTCTTCCTGTTCTTCCACCTCCATGAGGACATTCGGAAGAGCTCGTCATCATCATCATCAATAGCCTTTTTAATGTTCCCACTACTGGGACTCAAGCCTCCTCTCTAGAAGAGAGAATGGGCCGTAATCCACCACGCGGGCCCAGTGCGGGTTTGTGAATGTTAGTCATCAGTCAGTCTTCGAATTTTTGGTTCTAGGACATGCCTGTTTTCTCAAGATGTTTTCCTTCACCGTTTAGAGAGCAGTGATAATTAAATAAAGTACACAAAGTAATGCGCCTGGCAGTGTTTGAACCACTCGACCAACACTGCTCATCATTCAAATATTACCAAATATTACCATTTACATCCATGTCTATATATTCAAATGCGTTGTCTCTTCTATTAAAGCAACGAACCAAAAGTGGCAGGTTAAAGGCGACTTATTAAAACGGTCGCTTTAAAATATGTCACGTTAGGGCGCCGGCCGCGTATAAATAATGTCTGGTGGCCGCCGGCGGGCGAGGAGAGGTGTTACTGTGGATATACGTACCGTCTTCGTTTACTTAGTATGGATAAGCCTTACTACTTATAATCAAAATCATTTATTACAAATAGATCATTTGCAGGCACTTTTGAATAGTTTAAAAATGTCGATCAGTCTAAGAAAAGGGAAGCTAAATTGCACGTTCCAAAGCGTAGATCTCTATGGAGAAGAACTTGCAAAAAACTCCATGGACTCTGTTTTAAATCATATTATGTGTTATATATTATAATGCTTGGTTAGATATTTCTTGTTGTTTCTATCATCGCTTACCATCAGGTGAGATAGTGGTCAAACGCGAGCCTATCAATAATAAAAAAAAAATGTGAGCACAATGTAGATAATAAAATAAAAATAAAAAATAATTAAAAGATAGAACCAGAATTAAGACACTGGCAGCTAAGAGATGACCAGTCTCAACTGACGGCACCCGTTCACGAGCATGACGCGTGCATCAGCCGCACTCAGCTCAACCATTTTTAAGGGAACCGAATGAATTAATAACACGTGCCATAAAAAATATAATAAATAATAATACTTACTCGTACTTCAATCGCGGATTTGAAATTACAATGTGAATTGAATACTACGAGACAAACCAGAGGTTTTGAATCATCGCCACTTTAGGACCCAATAGGCAACTGATGGAACATGGGTGAGTTTTAGTCAGGTAAACGTCTGACACTTTCTCTCCTACCCAGAGCGGCAAGATTTATTTAACAAAAAAAAGTATATATATTTGTAGCGACATCATAAAATTCGCAATCCTGCATAGCTATAGTGGAGTTTTCTACGCGATTAGAACATATAATATACAACAGCCTGAAATCTACTATTGGGTAGTTGCCCGGAATAAACATAACAGCTATCTGTACCTCTACCATGAGTTTAAAGCAATAGTATTTGTCAATACTCGATACCGACTACGTAAATATTTTGTATGGCAAATTTTACGGCGCCTCTATCGGTCACTTACGGAACCAAAATTTTCCATACAAAATATTTACGTAGTCGGTATCGAGTATCGACAAATACTATTGCTTTAAACTCATGGTAGAGGTACTGGTCGGAGGATCCTCTCTTTTCAACGGAGTTGCGCGAGACCGCATACCTAAACGTTCTTTTTGTAATTGAAAAAAATTCATTTCTTCAGAAGTAACGATGGGTCATTAAAAAATTGTCAATTAATAAAACACGTTAGTTTACTTTTTCAAAGTCAAAAGAAAAACCACACGAACAAAAACAAATAGCTAGTTAATATTTTAGTAAAAGTAAAGGTATATTCCAGACGCAATTTAGGCGCACGAAGATATTATTTGTGGCGCCTTAATGATAGCAAGAACTATAATGACTGACTTTTGCTCTAATTACAGTAATATTGAAAGCGTCGGCTTTGTTAAAATCTTACCTATTTTAACACTAAAACATTATTACACCTATTGTTTTACTTTTTATGTGTTAACTAGCTTCTGCCAGCGGCTTCGCCCACGTGAAAATATGTTTCATCACAAAAAAGATAAAAGAGGTTAGAAAGGAAAAACTTTCCGATTTGTACTACAATGCGTTCCAAATGTGAATAGGATCGCCCGCCATGTTGCGACATCACGATTTACTGTCAAAACGAGGAAAGATTAATTTACAAAAAAAAAAAAAAAAAATTATGAATTGTGAACGAAAAAAGTTTAATCAGAATCCAGTTCTTAAATTAAGCCAAAATTTCTTCGATTTGACAGTACGACGAGACGTCAACACTTAGGAATTGGTCCTATTCTCATTTGGAACGCGTAGTACAATGAGTGTCGCCGCTTGTCTTACACCTTTCAACTCCACTGCAGGCAATAAACCAATATGAACGCGCATTACACAACTAACAGACCACGCACACTTAGATCGCAAGTTTGCTATTGGTAGTTGAACTATGAGCATTGCCCTACTTTGTGGCACGCCTGCCCCGCCCACGAGACCATTCTAACCTCTTTCATATGTTCTGTGGGTTTCATCCTCTTAGGGAGTGAATTTTAGAAATCCCTCTCTTAGGGCGCTTACAATTTATGCGTTTTTAACAGACTGCTGCGGTGCGGATGCGGTCCGGTAGGGCCAGGCCACACGGTGCGGTGCGGCTCTGGCGCGGCGCCTGAGCGACGAATCGGCGGGCACACGAGTGTCGCCACCCCCGCTCGTACGGCCCGCCGATTAGTCGCTCAGGCGCCGCGCCGGAGCCGCACCGCACCGTGTGGCCTGGCCCTTAGTCGTACTGCGTACGGACGATCGTATTTTTCATATAAAGCGCGCGGTGCGGCAGCCGTGCGGCGAACGGTCGACAATAGGACGGCAACATCACAAGCACCACGTGTTTAATTCGGTGTTGAATAGTGCGGTGTTGAATAACGTATCACTGGCATGCAAACGCACGGCAGCCAGATACGTTTTCAATGTAGGCGCTTGTTGTCGGACTGCTAACGTATTGCAACTGTCCGGCTGCGGCACGGTATCGTGCGGCAGCCGGCCGGTTGCAGTACGCATAAATTGAAAGCGCTCTTAGTGCTCGCCTGTATTATAAAAGGAAACCCAGTGCAAAGTTTCACGCTCCTAGAACCTGTAGTTTTGGGTCTGCGTTTATATATCTGTCAGTTAGTTTCTCCTTACATATAATTACATAGATATGTTTATAAAAATTTTTGCTGACTTCTGCCAACGGCTTTAGGCGGCTTTTGGGCTTAAGCGTCTAGGTCATCACGCTACCTCTTCTCAGGCCGGCTTTCCCATGAGTAGTCAATATGGATGCGACTGACGTGACTAGTCCAATTCCATTTTAGCCTGGCAGCCATTTTTCTCGTGTCTATGATCTCCGGTTTTTTAAGCGCAGCATGGTGTTTATTAACAATAATAATAAAAAACAGGCCAAGTGCGAGTCGAACTCGTGCGTGCGTGAAAACCGTTCAGTTCCCAAATTGAGTTACGATGATTTTTCCGAAACGCAGAAAAAAATCTAGGACTCTAGGTCAACGGGAAGTACTATAGGTGCCCTAAGACGGCTGACCCACTATTTTGATAAGCTATTTTAATCATTATTTTGCTGTTCTTAAAGATGAAAATCCTTTGTGCCAGCATTTCGATAAATCTTACTATCCTAGTGTGAGGGTAGATTGATAAATGAAAATGGCACGTCAGTGACAAAAGTTAACTTAGCTAATTCCATGAGTCTTATCAACTGCTTGTAAATGGGCCATAATATTGCGTCCAGCATTACAAGTAACGTTGAATTTCGATACCGTCTCTAAGAATACATTTAGTCCAGTGGCAATATCAGCGACTTGGCACGCAGGTGTAACTGGTTCAAATCTCAGTTTAAACGTCTAACTTTTTGTTTTCCATCTTTTGTGTTTTAGTTATATTTTTTTACTTTTCTTTAACGACAAAAGTCGAGAAATGGAGTTTTTATAGAAATGAAACAAAATATTGCAAGTAAATAAAATGTTTATTATTTCACTATATTTAAAATATATATATATAAAGTAAGTAAATGGTCAACATCAAAAATTAAAAAAAAAACAGTTTTTTTAATATTATAATCAAACAAACACATGTATAAACATTTATAAAGGGATATAATAATGGTATAAATAACTACTTATTAAGCAATTTTGATTCTTATGATCTTAGACTTAAAGTTTATTATTGGTATTTTAAAATGTAGTGACTAATGATAGCTTATTTTGGATTTCTTAAACAAGATAGTATGACTTATTGATCTGTGTAAAGACTTTGACGCAATAAGGCACGAGTTCACTTCTCATACCCTGTATATTGTTTTGCTTTCCATTCAGAACTTTTTTATTATTTTAAGTAACAATCAACGAACTAAATATTCTTCGAACATATTTGGAATAATTTGGCCTGACTTGTAATAAGCGGGTAGTCAAGATAAATATGCGTATTCATCATAAAACTGGTATTCAAATGTCACTTAGATTAAGGGTAGAGGAATAAAAATGAACCGTTTTAGTAAAGCAAAAACCAGTCGACGCTCAATAGCAGTGACGTCGTGCAAACAATTTTTACGTTGCCTTTCTAAATTGCGTAAAACAATATCTTTATTTAGATTATTTTTATAGACCTAGTTCTAAAATACAAAATAATCTATTTACATGAGGAGAATGTTGGTTTTCGGAGAGATTGATAGGAGACATCTTAATATAGCAGTAGGTAAGTGTCTTTTTTTCCATTTAATTTTTTCTTCTTTTTTAAACTTACACATTTGTATGCTGTGACGTAATCAAACGTCTTTTTAATTATACTACGTTTCTTTGTTTCAGAGAAATACAGTCAGATTGTGGTTTAAAACTATAACAAACAATACAAGTCAGGACGTAAAATTGAAATAACTGCTGGTCATCCGTCAAGTCCATTTTCCCCAAGAATATCTGGATTTCTATCTGTGAAAAAAACATGTTATTATACTGCCGTATGGAAGTGGCGGGTATAACTCTGGGTTACTTGTGTTGAATCTCTTCTGTGGAACCTGGTTATCTTGTAGAAATTGGCCCATTCAGTAATAAATATTACGTGACGTAATGTCATCAGTGCGTGTAAGCAACAATGGATAATTATTTACTTCTTGTAAGCTGCCACAATACCTTCTTGTCAGTGCTTATGTGTAGTGTATTGGTTAAATAAATCATAGTAATCTTAATTTGTTAGGAAGTGTTTTTAAAATAAATTAACTGATCTTTATTTCTTTCATAATCAAACTTAAAATGCTACATAAAACCTGTCAAGTAGTTAAAATGTCAAAATATTTAGTGGTATTTTCACTTTGATTTTTTGAGTAGATAGGACAGTTAATGCAGTGATGCTATTGTTATAAAATAGAAATATTATATATTTCTAATCATGTAACATGTTGATTCACAGCATTAAACTCTTCTTTAAAAATAAAATTAGTATTTCATTAGCACTATGTATTGAAATAAATAAATAGTTTTTTCACCTGCTCAAAACTATATTACAAATAATTCTACCATATCAAAAGCAGTTTAATATTGTAACTTCTGTTATATGTTTTACCTTTATATATAGTTATTTAAAATATGTCTATTAGACGAGTAAATATTTTTTTATGTAAATTGTAAATATTACTTGAATAAACCGTTACCTATCCTAACCATTTTTGTTTTTTATTCATGTTGCTTTTATGTTTGAAAAGTTAATTTAAATTTATTTATTTAACTTAATATAAATTATAATTTGATTTCAAAAATCATAATCCAATATTGTAAACAAAAAACTACTAAAAGAAGCACGAAGGATTTGAACTTACGACCATGTCAATACAAGTCTTCTGTTATAACCATTAGACTAATTTGACTTATGATATTTTGTTGAAATTAACAACTGGATTATGAGACAAAACCGTATTCAAAGTTTACCAACCTTAACGTCACTTCTTAAAGATCAAATTGACGTGACAGTATTCTATAATATTTGACTACCTACCTCTCGTTATATTCGTTTAAATTATTATGCTCCGAATTGATTATCATGTATCTTCTGCTAATTGCAGAAGGTTCAAATTCGTCTAACTTTTAGGATGTCTTATATTACCTTCTGCTGTCACGTGGGTCAGATATCTTGGGTCTTTGTGTGTACCCTATGAATGTTGATTCTCTTGAGAGTGTCGAAATATACGTTTTTCTTTAGATCCAGATTTTATCACTACTCTTTTACTCAACGAAAACCCCTTAGACATTAATGATGTCAGACGTAAATGCGAATCCGGTTAGCTAATTAAGGGTCCAGAGCATATGATTACCGTTCAGGCTTCCTTGGGCTCCATTATGGATCCTGTTTACGGCTAAGGGCGTGGAAAATTGACTTACATGGTTCGGTTGCGCAGTAACGCTTTAGGCCTCATTAACGCAGTCTCTCTGTTATATTGTAGGTTTATTGTTTGTTAATTGTTGCTTATATGAATATTCAATATATTAATATTGGTGGAAAATATGAATACAAAATTACAGTAAGTTTGATATTGTTGTTATTCTGACGCTAGAAGTTCTTCTGCCACAAGAAAATGAAACTAAAAATATCATTTACGCAGAAGTTTTTTAAAATCAATATTCTTTTAAAAATTTCTTAATCGCGATCATAATTACAGAAATTTACGCGTACGAAGTCGCGGGCAACAGCTAGTATTATTATAAAGAAGTAAAGTTTGTTTTTTTTTTTGTTTTTTTTTTATGAGGTAATCTTTGGAAGTACTGGCCCGATTGCTAAAATTTTTTTACCAATAGAAAGCTGTTTTATTCTTGAGTGACACAGGCTATATTTTATGTATACGGGCGAAGCCGCGGGAAAAAGTTAGTTTATTATATAATAATAGCTTTTGAAAGCGGAAGCGTTCTTCATTCAATCTTTGGACTCCCGTTTCATGCTTTTAGGGGTAGAATTTTTGGAAAATCCTCTCTTAATGCTTTTTTTTTTTTTTTTTTTTCGATGGGAAAAATCATCTTATGACAACCCCCGCTCTTGGGCGGAGCGGGAGATAGTGTCAGACTCTTACTGACTAAAAAACCCATCCCGTTCCTTCAAGCCTTCAATACCGGGGCTCGAGCGCCCTTTCGGATTACCCTGGCCCCGGTAGGTTACCCTGGCCCCGGTAGGCTCTCTTAATGCTCATCTACGATATAAAAAGAAACCTTGAGCAAAATTTGAAGCTCCTAGTCCAAGTAATTTGGCTGTGTGTTGATATGTTAGTCAGTCAGTTAATTTTTTTATATACATATATAGATAAACTTGTGCTTGCCTACGATCCCACCTGATGGTAAGTAGTGATGCAACAGTTGATGACCTAATAAATTCAAGTTTTGGGTCACAGATATTAATATCAACGTTGTACCAAATTTTAATTCAATCTGTCCAGTAGAATCGGATAAACAAATACTCGAGTTATCCTTTATGGGGTTTTATATTTTAATTCGGATTTCGAAACCCTAAAAAGGTATCATAACATTTCACTTACTAAAAGATAAAATAACTCGAGCAAAGCAAACATAACCCTCTCAATACCAAATAAAAAGAAAAAAAATTCAGTGAAAATAAATTCTTACTCTTTCAAAAAACATCAAACTCAGAAAGTTTCAGACATGAAAGTACTCGTGAAACATAAATTGCGCAGTCACATTTCCATTAAAATATTTGCTTTATTATACTAAGTGCGCGGGGAACATGTTTGTCAAACAATGTTTGACAACCTGCACACACGAAAACAGTTTATTTGAAGATGCTCAAAATGTTATGTTTGTTTTTAGAGTTCCGTCCCCAAAGGGTAAAACGGGACCCTATTGATATCACTCCGCTGTTCGACTGTTTGTCACCAGGCTTTTACTTTAAGCCGCGTACAGATATCGCGAGGCGTGCGTTGCGAATGGTTCATCTCGCATGCCTCGGGTTGTATGGACGTATGTGCTCATAGTGAGCATTCGCGTCATACGATCGTTGCGAACACCGCCATAATACGAGCCGTGCGCTCCGTGTGGACGGACAGGTATTGTTTGTTTGCGTTTTCTACTGACTAACACCGTGCATGATGGTTTGCGTGCTCAGCTTGAGCATGTGCCGTTCGAGACGCACGCATAAATGTACCCTCATATGCCTCAAGTTGAGGCATGCGTGACGAACCATTCGCGACGCACGCCTCGCGATGTCTGTACGCGGCGTTCTAAACCGTGATAGTTACCCAGTTGAAATTTTATTACAGATCGATGATTTATTTCTATAACTAAAACAAAATAAAATAAATATAGTGGTGCTCCTACACAACAAATGTTTTTTTTTTTTCGTTTTTTGCTACGGACGGTATGGAACCTTAGTGCGTGAGTCGGATTCGCACTTTTTTAAGGTAGCTTTGAAGTTTGAAACTGATTGTGGGCAGGAAAAATCTTCTTGAAATTGAAAACGTTATCTATCTGTATGTTTGTAATTTTAACGGTCGATATACTCAAAAAAGTACTTGCTTTGCTTGCTTTACTTGCGAAACACTTCGCATATGGTTGATATCTCATGCAGTTTCTTGCACGTTCTTCTCCATAGAGACCTACGCTTTGGAACGTGCAATTTAGCTTCACTTTTCTTGGACTGACCGACATTTGACTATTCAAAAGTGCCTGCAAATGGTCTATTTGAAATAAATGCTTTGACTTTGACTTCTCCATATCGATCAAGCAGATTTTGATGAAGTTATTTTAGTCATCTTTGGTAAACCAGATAGGATCTTGTTTTTTTTTTTTCTTTTACGAAATACTGGTCGAACGTCGTTGTTTGTGATGTGAATCTTTTTATTGGAATTTATTTTTAATCTGGTCAAGTCGCCTTAAACATCAATTTTTTCTGTGGATGTTGTTCACTAATTATGTTTTGCTGAATCAGCTGGATTGGACTGTCAATAAGGCGACGATGCTTGGAGGAAAGGGGAATGCTAATTCTGAGCTCATCTTCCCATATCTATGTGAGTTACATCGCTGGGATATGTATTCTTGAGTTCAATAAAAATTACTATGGCACCAAGTA
The DNA here is from genome assembly GCA_910589285.2 of Mythimna ferrago. NCBI lineage: Eukaryota > Metazoa > Arthropoda > Insecta > Lepidoptera > Noctuidae > Mythimna > Mythimna ferrago. The sequence continues at coordinate 24,260,815 of OU342679.1, forward strand.
TTGAATAGTGTTAGCTATTGGAAAGTGAGCCTAGATTTCATATTAATCCTCTCTATCGCTCAATGGATTGCTGGAATAAAACTCAACTTTGAGTTAAGCTCACCTATGTACATGAACTTTGTTAACCACTTATTTTATAAGTTGTTATAGTGTACAATAAAGAATTAAAGAATCTTTTGTCCACCATTGGCCACGTCTTGTAACTGAAATTGAGCATTTTTTAGGTGTGAAAACATCAAATAAATTTTCCCGCTTTGGTTGGAGCAAAAAGTTGTCAGACGTTTACTAACTAAAGTCCACCTGTGATCCTTCAGTTACCCTTTGCACTCCATGGCCGTGGTAACCCTTTCAAAGTGAAAATGAACATGACATGAACAGTTAAGTCCGATCTACAAGCTATGTGGGCTATATGTGTATGCAATTAGAGATGGCTTTTTACCAGACAAATGCTGGGTAAATACCGAGTAAATACCGAGTAAATACCGAGTAAGTTCTGGGTAAAAATCGGGCAAATACCAGGTAAATAAAGGGTAAATACCGGTTAAATACCGGGTAAACGCCATGTAAATGCCGGGTAAATGCTGGGTAAATGCTGGGTAAATACTAGTCAAATACTGGGTAAATACCGGGTAAAAACCGAGTAAAAACCAAAAGTTCCTAATTTCATGGTACTTGCCCGGGTGGCCCATATCTACACACATGACAAAGCATGCATCAAGCACAAAGTAAATAAACTAAAACAAAACTATTTACTGTGTCTTATCCACACTATTCGATCGTAGTGCGAGGTGACACGAGTGCTTCCAATAGCCACACCGCGACCGCTCCAGAATTTACACCAAGCTTCCACCATTACATAAAATTCGATCCCGACCCGAATTATGAATTATATTATATAAGTTAGTCAGGGACTAACGAGAGGTATCGATAGGAAGGGTGGAACTAATGTGGTGGTGGCGCTAAAATGAGCCTGAATATTGGATTAGTTTTGGTTTACATAGTTCAATCAGTGGCTTGGGGGTAAAAATTTAAGTTCATTATGCGTACAGTTAGGGAGTGGAATTCCTTGCCGGAGTCTGTGTTTTCTGATGGCTACAACCCGGGAATCTTTAAGTCGAGAGTGAATAGGTTTCTTCTAGGTAAGCACGTTCCATCGTCGACCGCATCGTCGCTTTCTATAAGGTGAGATAGCGATCAAGCGCGAAACTATAAAAAAAAAAGTTTTTTGGTTCTAGGACTTTGTGGTTTCCTTGTAAAAAGGAAACCTTCGTCGTTTTGAGAGCAATGGTAAAGATTAAATTACAGAAAGTAAAGCACTAGGCTGGGTGTGAACCATTAGATTACCATTCGTTGCTGTTTCACAGCAGGAAGTTAATGATGGAAACACAGTTACAAAGAGTAGGTCTTCATCAAACCATCGAAAATTTCAACAACTGTAAAAATATTCAAATTTTTAAATATCTATATAATTTCATGTACAATAGTGGTATATAGACAGACTTGATGCAACAAGGCATTCCCTACCAGCCGATCTTTGAGTTAAAAAGACAACACTGTGGTAGGTTTGCACAATAAGCAATCAACAGCTACTTCAAACGGAAAAAATAAAATAAGTTATTTATAATTATAAAATACATCCCTATATACCTATATATGCTAATATTATAGTAATAAATTCAATTTTTTTTTCTCGATTTTTAAAACAAGTTACCAAACATTACTTATAAACTTTTCAATTAGATACTTCAAAAGCCTGTTAATCTAGTGTACATCACACACAAATAAATTATATGAATGAATTCTAGCAGATGGAGTTCTGTAGTGGTAGACAGATAGGTACAGTCAGAGATAAAAAGTTTAATGTTGTTTGTAGTACAGTCGTGGCCAGTAATGTGCACCGGACTGAAAAACGGGCCGAGTCACTTGCGTTCTAGCAGCGCAGGAGTGTCGTAGGGTTGGCGGATGGAGGGAAAACCGATGGAAAAGGTAATATATGTGGATAAACTTAAGTGTACATAAAATATAACCTATGTCACTCAGCAGTAAAGCAGCTTTTTATCGGTGAAAAAATATTAGTGATCAAACTAGTACTTTCAGAGATTACCTCTTACAAACAAAACTACATGAAAAAAAAAACAAACTTTACCTCTTTTTAATATTATTTATAAAAGTAAATAAAAATAAATGAGAGATTAGATTTATTTAATATTTATGTTCAGAAGTAGTACATAGGCGGACTAAATAAAACATGGCATTCTCTACCATTCAACCTTTTGATTAAAAAAAACAACACTGATCACATAAAAAATAATACTACATAGATTAAATTTAAATTTAAAATTATTCCATGCAATTGAATAAATCTCATGCGTTTTGTCACGTTTTATTTGTATACTAGCTTTACCCGCGATACCCGCGTATATAAAATATAGCCTATGTCACTCAGGAATAAAGCATCTTTCTATCGGTGAAAAAAATTTAGCAATCGGACCAGTACTTTCAGAGATTACCTTCTACAAACAAAAAAACATAAAAACAAAAAGACAAATTTTACCTCTTAGTATAGATTGTGATTGCCTCTAAGTATAAGAATGATTAATGCACCTATGTTTTCTAGTGTCTCTAATATTGACAATTGTAATAAATAAACAAATACTTATTATTCCAAAGCTGTTGGTCTTGAAAAAGTCTTTTTTTAAGATGAGAAATTAACAGATGACTTCTGGTTAATGACCTACTACGTAGCTTAAATGCACATTTAATACACGTTATTCTTCTAATTTATAGCAGCTCAATTTATGTCTCAGAACTGAACTAAGGCTTTCTCCTTTCTCCTTCCAAATCTTTCCAACTTGAGCGATTTCTGACCAAGTTTGACCCGCAAATGTGATTAGGTTTTTACCCACCTTCTATAACATAATATTATCTATAAATAATAAATCATCGCTAACCATCAGGAGAGGTAGTGATCAAGCAAGCCTGTCAATAGTTATTATTATTATTATTATTATTATTATTTAGCCCACACTGTCCCACTGCTGGGCAAAGGCCTCCCTCCACTCCTTCCAACGATCACGGTTCCTCGCTTTCTCATTCCAGTTTTTAAGGAAGCCATCCAGGTCGTCCCGCCATCTCCTTCGTGGTCTGCCTCGGCCCCGCGTTGCTGTGTCCGGGCACCAATCCAGCGTTTTACGCGCCCACAGCTCGTTAGACATGCGGCAGACATGTCCTGCCCAGTCCCATTTAAGTTGGGCAGCCTTTTGAGCCACATTAACAATTTGCGTTTTGGAGCGCAGTGTTGTGTTTCGAACATGATCTGTTAATTTAACACCGAGTATGCTGCGCTCCATTGCACGCTGGCAGACCTTGAGTTTGGACTTTTGGATGTTAGTCAAAGACCAAGTTTGTGCACCATAGGTCAGAATGGGGAGAATACACATGTCCATCAGCTTACGTTTCAGTGACATGGGCAAAGTGCCCTTAAATAGTTCCTTCATGGACCAGTAGCTCTTCCAGGCATTCTCTGTTCGGCGTGTTATTTCTCTGTCTTGCCTTGCCTGGAAAGAGACCACTTGGCCCAAGTAGAGATATTCTTGGACGTATTGTATATTCTTCCCGCCTACGAGTATATTCCTTTTGGAGCTGTTGGTCATAACTTTGGTCTTCGACCTGTTCATCTTCAATCCAACCGCGAGCCTTGAGCCTTGTCAATAGTAATAATAAAAAAAAAACCTGTAGAAGTTTTTAGTTGTTAAAATGCACGAAATCGTGGTAGATAACTCTAGACATTAAAATTGTGTGTAACTTGATTATTTGGCTTTGTTTTATCGCAATCGGTTGACTATATCGAAAGATACTACATTCATTGACTGTTAGGCAGTACGAAGTTCGTCGGGTCACCTAGTTTAAAAAATATTTTAAAAATAAAAACAGATAGGTATTTGTGGGAACACTAGGTAACCCTAAATATCTACCTTAAGTGCACAACAGCGGGTCGTATCTCCACGGCAATGCACTGGACTTCACCAACGGAAAAAGAATATGCAACACCTCACAAAACACAGGAAAACAGCCCATATTCAGTTTTCAATAGAGTCTATATTTCAATTATGTCCATTAGCAAGGTAAGCAATGTTACCGGAAAGTGGCAGTTTCCGTGCCACGTAAGCAAAAATGAATCTTGAAAGCCAGACGAATGAACGACAAAGGGCTTAATTTCCTGTGTACAATAAATAGCTATAGGTATGCGGCCCCTAGAGGAGCGGTAAAGAAAATGATTACTATGTAAACAGAATAAAAAAAGTAGAATAATTCTAAGATGGATTGTGTGAAGAGTGATATGAAAGAAAAGGAAGTTAATGGTAGCATGACGAGTGACAGGGCAGAATGGAAGAAAAAAACGTGTTGCGCCGACCCCAAATAAAACAAGGGCAGAAAGATGATGATGATGATGAACTGCAGGATGTTTAAAATACTAATATTTTTGGCTTTAAAAAAGGAAATGGTAGAGTACCCATGCATCATCACCAGCCTTTTTAATGTTCCTACTGTTGCGACACAAGCCTCCTCTCTAGGAATGGGCCGTAATCCACCATGCGGACTCAGTGCGTGTTGGTGAATGTCACATGTCTTCGAATTTTTGATACTAGGACATGCCGGTTTCCTCACGATGTTTTCCTTCACCGTTTTGAGAGCAGTGGTGATGAAATAAATTACACAAAGTAATGCGCCTGGCTGGGTTCGAACCCGCGACCTGCAACTCGTAAGTCGGGGCCGTTACCACTCGGCCACCACTGCTATCACCCATGCCATAATAATATACTCGTAAAACAAAGTGGCTTCCTACGTCTGCTTTTCAGGTTATCCCCTACATGCTCTTAAAACATGCTACTGATCTTGACACAGTTTTCACCACTAGGAAAAGAAACAAGAAAGGTTTATTGTTGTGTATATGTCGTGGGCAACTTAGAATTGATCTCTTTGTGATATGACCGACCATTTCTTGAAAAGGTGGCATTTCTTGATATAGCCAAGTAAAATTAACAAACGACTTTAGGAACATGAAGCATGAAGATGATTTTCATTATCATATGCTGATTTTATTGTATGAAAAATTGAATAAGATATTTTTTCTCTTTGTCTTTTGACTTTATTCAGGTTTAAAAAGTGTATATTTGTATATTTGTGTATTTGTATAGTTATTTTATTTTTACAATCATCATCATCATCATCATCATATCAGCCGAAAGACGTCCACTGTTGGACATAGGTATTTTTACAATATTTGATAGCAAACAGCAGCAAAAGTATCAAGTCAGCCTTTTATAACTTTGCTGAGGTAATTAATTCTACAATAAAATTCTTAGCTTCATTTACCAAAATCGCATCTGTTTCTATGATTAAAAACGTCCAGCAGGCCTGGCCAAGTTATGTTTCGATTCTCGTTTCGGTTCTCTTTCATCGATCGCCCTGAGTGGGCAACGCCTCCAATTCCTTTGTTTTGACCACATGACTGAGCGTTGAGATGACGTTATTCCCATACATTTCAAGTTTTTATATTAGCGTTAACGATTGTAGATTATCAACTTGCCTAAGCCCTCAGTTATATAGACACTTGAAATACCAAACTTACTGCAATATCTAGGTACTAGAAACTATTTAGAGAATAAGTAATGCATACACTGATCTTCAATCGATAAAAACCTTTTTTTTGGTGGGAAAATCATCCAATGGCATCCCCCCCGCTCCTGGGCGGGGCGGGAGATAGTGTCAGACTCTTACTGAGTAAAAACCTACCCTGTTCCTTCGTGCCTTCATACCGGGGCTGAGCTATCTTTCGAAACTAATCCTGGCCCCAATAGGCTTCGACCCAGCTGGGCCCCTTCTGTTGCTGACAACTCCTTGAAGCGCGCGGGAACAGTGCGCGCCGTCGACGACTTGGGCTCGGTCCGGACAGTTACCGCACGGTGGCTGGAAATCGGGATTGGGTCAATTAACAAAAAAAAAAAGTGTTCATCGGTTGCCGTATCTTCCGCGGTCTTCAGAGCCTCCGTTTAAGTGATACCAGCTGTTAATTGAAGCAGACTGAGGTGCGGATTATGTTCAGTTTTTATCCCCTTTGCAGCAGTTCCAGCATAATTACTGCTAGCAGAACCACTATCAAGCCCAGGGGCCACTGTCTCAACATAACTCGTTGGAATTCCATCGCAGTTATTTAAATTTTAAAGCGAATCTTGCATTTTTATGAAAATAATATAGTTTCAGAGTTTACTGTTGAAATATCTTGGGACTTTATGCTCTATTCACAGCTCGTTTTAGTTAAATGTGGGGAAAGAAATAGCTTTATAATGCTAAAAGAATATCCTTTACGATTTGAAAGAATATAGCGAGTTTATCTTGATGTTTGTGAGATGTTTTTTTGTTATGCTGGTTGTTGTTTTTGATTTATTGTTTCTGTATTGTGACTGTTCAATGACGTGGGACAGTTAAGATGAAATAGTTTTATATAAAACTAATTTCTGCCAGCGGCTTCGTCTGCGTATTAGTAGAAAATATAATGATCAACCCTTTTTAGGTAGAACACTGTATGCGACAGTTTCTGTTTTTTGCAAGAACAGGTTTTCGGGATCGCAGACGTATATATGGTTTGAATTTCAACTCAATACCTCAACGCGTTCCCGAGATAAAGGGTCTTGACATATAGACAGACGGATAGACGGAAAACAAAGTGATATTATAAGGTTTCCATTTTTTCCTTTTGAGGTTCGGAATCCTAAAAAATAAAAAAAAAATGCTAACTAAACATTAAAAGAATTAAAATAACAAACTGTAGCATTAAAATGAAATAAAAAAAAAAACTGTGCGAAGCCAAAAAGTCTCCTATCTCTACGATATTTAAACAAAAAATAAAAATAACGGAGCTCTATTCTGATAGGACCTTGTAATGCCATGGATACACCCACCGAGTACAGAAATCGTACCACAGTGCGTGTGTGTTCGAATTCCTCCGAAACTTCTTGACCAATTTTTGTGAATTTTTTGTTTATGTCGCGACATCTATAGCGACACGTAAGAACTACAAAAAATACGAAATCCTGCATCGCGCAATCAAAGTTCTCCGCGCGATTTGAATGTATACGACAGCCCGAAATCAACTATTGGGCAGTTGCCCACCAGACATGACACCCGTCTGGCCGGGGGATTCTCCCTTTTCAACGGAGGTATGTGGGATGTTACTCTCTGTTCCGCATGTCTCCAAATGTATATTTGGTAGGTCTGAGAGAAGATCGTAGGCTGCTTTTATACCCCTAGGTAAAGGGGTGGCCCTCTCCAGAAATAATGAAAATGGCAAAACAGGGCTTTCCGGGTCAGTAATCATACTAATATTATAAAGACGAAAGTTTGTTAGTGTGTGTGTGTTTTTTACTGCTTTACGCTCGAACGGCTTAACGGATTTTGATGAAATTAATACATGGATAAACCATGTCCTGGAATAATACATAGGATACTTTTTATCCCGGGAGTATATTCCCTTGCCACTTGTTCACGCGGACGAAGCCACTGGCTGCATCTAGCTGTACTATAACAAAAAATCTTTTAATTAGGACGAAAAACGTACAAATGTGGCGACAAATTACTAATTTTCAAAAAATAATTCCATATTTAAAAAATAAAAAATAATTTTGAACTTCGAATTCATAGCAAAAAAATAAAAATATGGACTTGTTTTTTTGTTTCGGTGGGTAAAAATCATTCTAATGACATCCCCGCCCTTGGGCGGAGCGGGAGATAGTGTCAGACTCTGCGAGCCTTCGACGACTTGGGCTCGGTCCGGACAGTTATCGGACAATAGGACAGGGAGCAGCGCCTCGCGCCCACAGTTGCCGGAAATCGGGATCGAAATCCCGGCACCATGGCGTGAGCGCCTGATGCAGTCGGCCTCCTCCTTTGCTAGCATTACTGCTTCCCAAAAGGACGCGACAAAAAAATGGACTTGAATTAGCCAGTTCAGCAGAACGGCAATTTCATAGATAAAGACATAATATTTGCATTTATGATAATTAAGTAATGAAGTACTCCACAGTTCCAATATCCACACTTCCGAGCGGTGAGCAAGACAAGACCACAGTGTACGATGTGTATGCAGGCATAATGTTGATTAAGTGCACCGACTTAATTGACAGAGTCCACAACGAGGTCAGCCAATCAACTGCCGTCCAGACGAGACAGATTGTTAACCTAGCTTCATTGACGTGTGGCAAACTTGCAATAATTATGCTGTTACTTTGAACTAGGTATAGGTAAAGTTTCTGAAAACTAAGCTAGGCACTGCTTAACCCATTTTTGGTCAAAATTGTGTCTTCTTATTAATCCTTTTTTAAGGTTTCATACCGAACCGCTCCACACTGGACACCCAATAGCACGTCGCATTTCATGACGCTAAGAACCGTCACAGATGGCGAGATACCATCAATAAGAAGCTAATCCATCGGGAACTTCACGACCCTTTTTTTTTTTTTTCGATGGGAAAAATCATCTTATGACAACCCCCGCTCTTGGGCGGAGCGGGAGATAGTGTCAGACTCTTACTGACTAAAAAACCCATCCCGTTCCTTCAAGCCTTCATACCGGGGCTCGAGCGCCCTTTCGGATAACCCTGGCCCCAGTAGGCTTCGACCCGGCTGGGCCCCTGCTGTTGCTGACAACTCCTTGAGGCGCGCGGGAACAGCGCGCGCCGTCGACGACTTGGGCTTGGTCCGGACAGTTACCGGACGGCCGGACAGCGAGCTATGAACTTCACGACCCTCAGTAATGAGGAATAAGACTTGAGGAGGAGGAGCACCGAAAGGGTAAAACGGGCTCTAAATCTAACGGGACTTAAAGGGCGGGGGGCTACCGACGCCGCGAGTTCAGTTGTTTTATTTAAAAGTCCGCTCAGCTTCACTTCACTCTATTTAAACTCTTTACACTGATGCGGAGTGGAGGTTTTGAGAATTAAGAATGGCTAATTCATGGTCCTACCTTTCCACACTTTCTAGCTTCGCGTCAGTGGAAATGCGTCCTAAGAGGATGATCATAACTCACACTATCAAATAAAAGACCTACACACATCAAGCTCAATAATATATTAACCTGTATCTACAAACCGTCCCAGTACCGCAGCATCTCGTACCCCACTTGTACCGAAAGTAATTAGAGCCACAGCGTGTAGTCTTTAATCTTTTAAGGCAGCATGCACTTACGTCGCAAATTAAAAGTAACGGCTTCTTGTGCGCAGTATTTTTCTTTTCACTTACTCTAGCTATTATGTACGACGAGTGTTGGTTTTGTTCTTCACTTCTATAGAAAAATAAGTCTATCTTGTTTATTTCGTCGTTTATTTATTTAGGTATTTAAATTCTATGTACAGTCCTTTTCTTCTTCCTACCCTTATTTTATATTACTTGGGGTCGGCGCAACTCGTTTTTTTCTTCCATTCTGTCCTGTCACCCGTTAAACTATCACTGACTCTCTTTTCTTTCATACACTCTTTCATTTACAGTATTGGTATTTTTTTAAGATGGAAAATCATTCAATGATTTTTCTTGCTCTAGGGCGGAGCGCAAGTGTGTGTCAGACTTTTACTGACTAAAATCACACCTATGTTCCTTCTTTGCTTATCGTTCCAGGACGTCAGACAGCAATGGTATATAGGTGGACTTAATGCAACAAGGCATTCTCTACCAGTCAACTTTTGGGTTAAAAAACGACCATACTGTAGTGGATTTGCACAATAAAGAAATATTTCAAATGGAATGAAGTTTTATTGAAATATCGTTCTATCTAAAGCTGTTTTATTTCTTTTAATTTTTTTATTAATGGCAAGTAGCTATGTAGTTATTTCGACTATTCAGCCAATGTCGAAGGTAAATAAAACGGGACAGCAACTATAGGTTGATACAGTTGAACTTGGTGGATTAATACTGGACTGACACTTAACCTTATTATTAGCAGTTAGAAATAATTTCAATACAATAAAAACAAGAGTGTTTACGAGCATTTTTTTTTCCAATTTTTTTTTCATAAAAACTTTGCTAAGATGGTTGGTTTTTGGTTTTTGGTTTGGTTTTTATTGGTTAATAAACTTTTTATGAAAAGCATTTAGCAAAAATCATTACTTAGACTGTAGATACGATAGTATACAGCAAGCGTTACCACCTGTAAATTACACACACTTATAAAAGGATAGGTTAGATTTTTCCTTCATGACTTTCGTAATCAGCACAATAAACTAGTGACTAACCTCCAATTTCCGAATAAAGCATTCAAAGATGAGTATTTCTCAAACTACTTTACCCTGAAAACCTGCGAAAATTTGGCATTTAACTAAGTAAAGTTTGATACTTTTGTTAAAACAGTTCAGTTCAGGAACCTATAGTCTGTCTAAAAAGTCAAACGACTCGGGAATTTTGTACAATATTTAATCATTTAAAAAATTTACACTTTTATTCGATATCACTCACATTTGATACTTTTTATAAGTTTCTTCTATTAGTAAACAATGATCAAGATCTCTTAATCAACCTTCATTATTGAACCAGTGTTGACTACATCAGATTTCATTTTGCCCTAATAATTACCCAAATCGTTTGACTTTTTAGATAGACTCTACCATAAGCGGCTTAACCAAGCTTTCAATATCATACAGGATAATCGCAACGACAAAGCACAAACTCATACACAAAATTACCTAATTTTCCAAAAGTAGCTATCAATTGGATACTAATTGAAGTACCTCAAAGCAATTTGACGGCCTTTGCTGTGGTCACGTGATATCGAAACCTAGGTCTGACGTCATCGCGCTGTCCACAGCCTGTCACACAGAACACGGAACGCCGCGCTGGCAACGAATAGACACGCCATTGGCATTAATATTTGTGGATGCGCCTTTACGCTAAGAACTAGATGTGAATGCTATATTTAACTTTTTTGTGGGATAAAACTAAATGACGTCTCCTGTTTTTTTTTACTCTTTTTAATTTGAGGAGCATTCGTGGGTCACAAGTTTTTCATGTGACCGAGAGTTGAGTTGATCCAGTGCGTTACGCCTCGGTCTACCTTGCTATTTCTGAGGTTACCATAAGTCGAAATAGATCGGTATAGGCATTTCGGCAACTGTTTAAGGTACGGGACTGAAGGAACCGCAGAATTCGCAGTACAAATATTCAGTTTTTGTTCTGTTCAATTTTCTTATTAGTTTTATATTTGTCTCTATAATTCGAAATAATCGAAATCCATAGCTACTAACTAAACTCTCGAATTTAGAGCTGCTTTTGAATTTGGATTAAAAAGGCTTTTCATCTTTGTCTCTCGAAATTTGAGATAAAATAAGGGTAGTTTCTATGGGAAAAAACAATAGACTAACGCTACGCCCTCGGTTATGATATACGTAGTCACCAAGCGTTTACTCGAAACAAGATCCAACAGTGCCCAACAAGCTGGCACTTTACTCTGTGGCCTGTAACGTCATGTCGTGTTCAATCAATTTCCGCCAGAGGGCGCTCCGCGGCGGCGTGTTTTCCAAGCCGTACGCTTTGGCTATCAAAACGAGGTTGATAAGTGCAGATGTGCGTTGTCAGGTCGTGTCGGGATAATTAACTGTTGTTGCTTGCTTCAACAGTATTTGCAGTTGTTGGTTTATCTAGTTTGTGTTTGTTGTATATTATTAACGGAAATTTACAACCTTATTTTCAGTATATGCGAAACTTTAAACACCTGTCTAGTAATTTTATGTAAGGAATCTATGTCAAATAAAACTGTATTCTGAAAAATCACAAAGTTATAAGCCCATGGTGGTTGGCGACATTAAATACATGGTCACTAGGCCACCCGGGCGACTGAGGGGTTGCTTTGCTCCCCCTCCAGCTGTGCACTGGCGCCTAATGCCCACTATGACTTGCCGTGATCTGTGTTGTACTTAGTGTCGGTGGTATCCAACCTGTGACCTTTTCAAATATTTTTGACAAACTCCATGGTTTGGTTACATGTTTCTTGTCTTTTTAATATGTGAGCACAATGTAGATAAGTAATAATAATACATTTTTTTTTTAAAAAAAAGCTAATTAAACATAGAAACTAAATTAAGCCACTGGCAGCTAAGAAGTGACCATTCTCAACCGATGGCACCCGTTCGCGGGCAAGACACGTGCATCAGCCCCACTCAGCTCAACCATTTTAAAGGGAACCGAATGACCCAATAACTCGTGCCACCATCAGCAAGACATTTGAGTGAGCATGACAAACTCTCAATTACCGTGCTCGTAATGTTAAACAAGTTATATCCTAATAAAATGCTCCAAAGTACTTCACATTCACAAAACTTGAAAAAAAAAGTGCTTCTACATTATACAATGCTATTTTGTTTCCAAATCAAAAAGTAATAAATAATAAGCTCTACTGAAATAAACGAATAAATTGAAAAAAAAAAAAAACTTTTCGAAAACAAAAATACAAAAAGGGGAATAGTATCTCTTGATCTCTTCCAATATATATATATATATTTATAAAAAAATAATAATTTGAAAAAAAAAAACTTATTCTGATCACACTATATTCAGGTTTCGCATATGGGTACTAAAAGTAATGTAGATCTCTCTAGACAAGAAAGGATAAAGTGGAAAATTTGTATTACTTGTGCGCTTGATCGTCAACTATTGCATCACTGTTTACCTTTTTACCTGATGGAGGTAGGATCGCAGTTAATCTCTAAGGCCTCCCCCTCACATTAGGCGCGCGCGTTCCTCGGGCGTGTGAGAGACGGGTTTGACGCATTTGGTGCACATCTCAACTTGTACACCATTTGAGCATGGTGTACAAGTTGAGATGTGCACCAAATGCGTCAAACCCTGAGAGACACGGGCGCCTTGTGCGCGACGCGGCGCGCACTCTCTGTAGGGGGTTAAACGCCAAAACCAGCGCCGCGTGCGCGCCCCAGGGCAGCAAAACGCGATGCTCATGCATCGTGCTCGAGGCGCGCGCCCGGCGCCCGAGCTACTCATACGCCCGAGGATCGCGCACGCCTAGTGGGGTCAGCCTAATTTATATAATTTAAAAAAAATATTTATTTGAGGAAGTTTGAAAGTGGCGCCAGTCACTGAAAAGTTTAAGGGGAATCGTTTGCCTCGGCATGGTTATATGAAGAGAAGGGATGAAACGCATGTTACTAAAAGTGGATGGACGGAAAGGGAGAGAGGGGATAGAATAGATAGATTGTCAGAAGAGTAATTCTTCTCTTGAAAGAAAAGGGATTTAGTGACAGTGTGGTGGGTGACAGGATAGAATGAAAGAAAAAAACGTATGGCGAAAATCATAAAATGTAGATCGCGCTATCGCGCTTAACTAATTTTGTTATTGTTTTTCGTCCCACTATGAATGACTGCTTTCACGTTTATTGCATACAATTAAGTCAAATGCTTTCGGTAATAATTTATTTGCCCAAATTAACTTGGCTTGCAACACAAGGATAAGTGATATGATCTTACTAAATTACCATCACTGAAATAAGTGGAAAACTACACAATGGTTTTATTTTCTATCTATGTGGGAAAGTAAATAAAACAATTACAATTGAAAAACAAAATTATTTATTATTAACTTAAATTAAAATCGTACTCTCAACAAAAGTCTTAAAAGTAAAATAAATTAATATTGTTCATATTTAATTATAATTAAATTATCATTGATCCTTTTTAGAAAAACATCGTAAGTGATAGTTTGAAGTTTTATAAAGGAATGGGTTTTCCTTTCCTTAATCAAAAAGTATTTATGATCATAACTATCAAAAAAATATAACTTACTGCTGCCAGCGGCTACTCCCACGTAGAAAATTATCCCAAAGAAACAAAGTATCTTAATTGCGGTTTTCATCATGTCAAAAGACACAAATACTGACCCCAACTTCATACTCAACTCGCAGACCTGGAACGACTATTTAAGTAGGTTCGGGAGTCGAACATGCAACACGCAGCGTAGTATCCAATCGCTCAACCACTGCACCAACCATGCGGTCATTTCATAACGAAATGAGACTGAAGCAGAAGTGATTGTGGAAATTTGGTGAAACATAATATCACACACTCTCTCTACAACTAGTGGCACCGCCATAGTGTCCGGTGAAATATAGCTCTAAACTACCAAACCACACACCATACAGACACCAGAGTCGTCCAAGCTGGTCGCGCCACCAAATTGGTAGCGCAACCAAACGGACACCAGTATCCCTAGCCAAGTTGCTAATCTGCAATAGTTAACGCTTGTAGAAAGCTTCAAATGTTCGGGAATGACGTCGCCTCGACGCTCAGTCACGTGGTCAGAACAAAAGAATTGGCGGCAAGGTCAACTCGAATCGTTCGGCGTAAGCGAAACGTTTGTAACTTGGCTAGGGGGGCAGGGGAGTAACTCTCCATAGAGCTGTATACATTTTGTTGGTGGCGGCGACTGGTCGCGCTGCCATGGTCTCAGTGAAACCCTTACACACCTTTCAACTCCACACTCTCATTACATATCTACACCCTACACACCACACGTTTCTTCTTTTTATCAATATACGGAATAACGTTGCCTAGCAGTGGGACAAAATAGGTTGGAGAAAAGCACAATCATGTTAAGCCTAGAGTTCATCGTTTCTTCTTTTTTGCGTCCTGCTTCTTTTTCTTTACTGGTTCTGGGGGGGTGACGACTGGTGTCGGACTCGGCTCTTTGTGCGGGTAAATCCGATGTATGTAATCAGCCATCACTGTTAGATAAGACAAAAATTTTATTAATATTCCTTTACTTCTGGGTAAGCGTGCTCTATCATCGACCATATTGCCGCTTTCCATCAGGTGTGATGGTGTCAAGCAATAAGTTTACACTTATCAATAATGACAAAAAAAAAACTCACTTTCAAGGTTGAGTGGCCTCAACTTAGCCTCAGTTTTGGGACCAGGAAAGCATCGCGAGAGTCCAATTATAAAGTCATCCTCGATATTAGCCCCAGCTTTCTTCATGATTCTCTGGAACTCAGGTATCTCTAGGACCTGGCGCGTCTTACTTTCATCAAGTATGTAGACTCTGAAAGGATTGTTAGAAGAAACATTTTAGGCATGGTATACACCAACATACTCATCATACTGGTTCGGAAACCAGTATGACCTAGAACCAAAAACTCGAAGACATGTGACATTCAACAACCCGCACATGAAGGCTAGAAGGAACGGGGTGTGTCTTTTAGTCAGTAAGAGTCTGACACTATCTCCCGCTCCGCCCAAGAGCGGGGGTTGTCATTGGATGATTTTTTCCCACCATAAAAAAAAGGGTCCGCGTGGTGGTTTACGGCCCATTCCCTCTCCTAGAGAGGAGGCCTGAGTCCCAGCAGTAGGAACATTATAAAGGCTATGGATGAATGGATGATGTCTTACAGTATAAAAAGATTGGTAAAGACGGGAAGGTGTAGGTACTAAAAAAAAATAATTCTACATCGCGGTATCGGAATTCTCCGCACGATTAGAAGTTGCCAGTTGTCTGGACCAGACATAACATTCATTTAGTACGAGAATCCTTCCTTTATAATAGAGGTTTGCGGGACTTTATACTTGGTCCGCATATCTCTTAAGGATCTATCCGATTCGAAGTGAATCCCAGTGTTCTGTATAAGTGTGTATACAGAAATTTATGTCAATGATTTTGTCATCCTTAGATATTGGATAAATTTTAAAATCTTTGCATAAAAAAGGAAAAACTGACTGACTGACTGACATATCAACGCACAACTAAAACTACTGAGACTTTAGGAACGTGAAATGCACTAGTTTACTTTTACGTAGGCAAATACTAAGAGTTGTTCCGAAATTCACCCCATAAGGAGGACTTCTTCTTCTTCTGAGTCGGTACACTCTTGCCAGAGTGGTCGTGATCATCACTGTGAATCATGATAGGTGATCATTCTTGTAATGCGGCGCCATTCATCGCGGACTGCAGCTTTCTGGGTTCCATTCATAAACCGAGCACTTAGTTGCGGCCTTGATCTGGTCTGTCCATCTCATTGGTGATCTACCACGTGGCCTGATGCCCTCAACTTTGCCCTGCACCACAAGACTTACACAAGGAGGACTTAAGAAGATATTAAAAAAAAAAATGGGGTTAGACGAGCGACTTGTAGCGCCCAGCCTGATACGATAAATCAATAACGATTTTCATTTTTAAGTGTTTGTGTGTGTACATAAATGAATAAATAAATGTAATAAAATTGTGGCGTGGGCGAGCTCGCGCTTTTATCGAACTAGTGCGAAAAACAGTAAATTGTGTATTTAAAAGCAGTAGGGATAATCAAGCGTCGGCGTAAATATCGAGTTTGTCAAGCCATCTACGCCTCAGTATGCTGCGATGTCATCTCTAGAGTAGGATAGGTTACTTCCAGGGAAGCGTGTTCCATCGTCGGCCATATCATCGCTTATCATTAGGTGAGATAGTGATCAAACGTGGACCAATCAATAAATACAAAAAAAAAAAAATAGCACTCTAGAAACGGTAATTCCACTTACAAGATGTCCACTGCGTCACTTTGCTTCTTCTTCTTGGTGGTGAGCCTCACAAGCTGCTTCAAGTAGATGACCTTCAAGTCGTGCGGCTGCGGCGTGTAGTTTCTTAGAATATGGCCGTGTGTTATCACTGTATTTTTTCTGAATTCCAGATTCCTTATCTCTTTTAGTTCCTGAAATAAAAATAAAAGCTGCGTTTAAGCTAATTGAGCTCATCGAGTTACCTATATTCTAGTGATAGACATGCCCCTTTCATGGAAACTATTTGTCAAAATACTGAAAAGTGAAAACAAAAGTTCGCTGCAGCGCTACATTGGCATTATGTCATCTAACAAAATTAATAAAATATGCAGCGCAAAGATAGCTTTTGTCTTGGGTTTGTAAAATGCAGTGATATAGTAGAGCGTATTCAGTCCATTCAAAACTTCTCAGACATCCCATCTCTAGATTAGTCCATATTCCTTTCCGTTAAACCAACCTTGGCCTCAACGCACTCTTGTTCCGAACGTGCAAAACCCATAATAGTTTTTGCAAATCACTAGACCCCGATTTACACGGTGTCTCACTCAACAAGTTTAGGACTTGTACGCGGTTTATTGTAGGTACACATACATTTCGTTGTTATATACCTACTATATCCTCTTTTTTTAATATTTTTATTTTTTTATTTTAGACAAATTTCTATTTTTAACCGACTTCGAAAAAGAGGTTTTTTATGTATGTTCACCGATATCTCGGTCAATTGTGGACCGATTTTGAAAATTCTTTTTTTGATTGAAAGGTTATGCTTTCAAATTGGTCTCATAGAAATATCGTTATGATCTGATCATGAACTTCGAAGATATGGAACAGAACTCCTCATAGAATCACAGCAGAACTGTGGTTACAAGTAAAATTGCTTTGTTTATACGTGTAGTCGATGACTGACTGTCAGGAAAGGGGATCCCCCCTTTTCAACTGATCTAATGATAAAGCCAGAAGGAAAAAAAATTAATTAATGTAATCTAACCGTGTTTGTGATTATTAGAACCGTTATGAGATGCACTGTGGCAATATAGTAGTTTATGTGACTAGGGGATAAAGCAGTGTCTTTAAGTCGCGGGCGGCATGTTGAATTCCGAACGAAACGAAGGTTGCTGATATTAATCCCGAACGACAGTGAGGGATTTATAAAATTAACTCCCGAGCATCGCGAGGGAGTTAATAAATAAACCTGAGTGAAGTGAGGAATTCAAGTCGCCCAAGACAAAGACAGCTTTATCCCCGTGTTGCATACTCTACTTTTTACACCATCTGCGAGATAATTAACAGACAATTTGGTCGACGAATTCATATATTAGAGAAATATAAGTATTATGTTTACAAGTTCATCAAACAAACAAAATTCACTACTCCAAGATTCTATAGTTTCAATTTTCTATAATGCTCCCGTGTCGTCAGTACGCACGTTTTATTCTATTTTCTTTTTTTTTGTTAGTGGCCAGTTTGAATCATAGTGATTACATACTCTTTGGTTTGAATTTCGAGTCAACTTGTTCAATGCGCCTACATTTTAATTCACAATGTTGACGATTCTTGATGCTCCAAATTCAAATCTCATTATTCCCTAGGGATCGGCCATACTGCATTATCTCCCTAGGCATATAATGACTTGCTTTAAGTGAGGTTTGTATGACGTGTAAAACGACATTATCGAGCAGGTGGTGTAAAAAGTTATTTAATTTTGTCTGAGGGGTACTTTTTAGTGGTGGTACCATAACTAAAAAGTGTAAAATAAAAAACTTTAAATAACGAAAAATTAAAACGTTAAATAACGAAGGGACAAAACTATTATAGAAACACTGACTTTCGAAATTAAAGTTATTTTATACTTTTCAATGTTTTTTAACATTGAAGTCGGTTACAATTTTTTTTGTAAAAAGTTTTTCATTTTTATAATTGTATATGTTTTTTTCCACATTGTGTTTAATTTTTTTGTGTTAATATTTTTTTTTTATTTCTTAACATAATAATTAAAGTCATACCTAGCATTATGTAAGCTGTGCATACCTGTAATAAGCATGCATACCGGTGCCTTGATTTTAATATTATTTTTAACTAAAATCCTATATGTAATGCTGTTGGTGTACCAATAAACAAATAAATAAATATATTTATATTTTGTACTGACTTGGGCAAAATCCTTGTTGACTTCAATAAAGTCCATACGAAGTTCCTCAAGTTTAATTTCTTCATCTTTCATACTTAAAAGTATTTCTAAAGCATCTTGAGGACCGAATGGATTGCAGGACAGTTCCAGGATGCGCAGACTCTTCGCCCGGATAAGGTTTTTAGCTATGATTTTGGCAGCCCGCGTTTCTAATCTATGAACAAGTATTTTTGTAAATTAAACATTTCATTGAATCGGTCTTCCAATTTTCCCGTATATACTGAAATCAAAATTATCAATCGACAAAAATGGTAGGCGTTGATAGGCTTCCTAGAAGGTGAGATGGTGGACAAACGCGAGCCTATTAATAATAAAAAAAAGGTGGACCAATGATCTGGTGAGTAGCGTGTGAATCCGATGGATGCGAGACGTACAGAACCGTTCGTTGTGGAAAAAAAAATGCGCATCAAGAATGTCACACAATTAGTTTTGTGTGATGCACGTATTTTTTTTTTTGCAACAGCTGTCAAACAACGCCGTCTAGTCCCAAGCTAAGCAGAGCTTGTGTTATTATGAGTACTAGACAACTGACAAACATAAATACATATTTGTATTTCTAAATACATAATTATTATAGGTTAATTAAGGGTTAACTGTACTAAAATTGGAGCAATTTAAAGAACTGCCTATTTTTCTATAGCTATAGTCGAATATAATTATACCAATCCCCAAACCCCTCATCAGGAGAAATAAGTAATTATGGCAACAACTCGCCACGTTTACGTGGTCGTTCGTCATGCATTCACCAGGGAGATTGGTTGACATCCTGATTATTACATTGGACAAACAAACATTTCCTGAAACGTCTTCAATTAAGGTCGGAATGTCCAAAGTGACAATAATTTACGACCATCATTTGACGCGTCATTCTTTTAACGACCTTATTTACCTCTCAGGAGTCTCAGGTAATCAAGTGTCTCGCTGAAAATAGACATAATTGTATTTCATTTGCAGTTAATAAGGAAACAGATCTCGTGAGTCTTTTTACCCGACTACGGCAAAGCCAAAGGAGGTAAAAGAGGTTATAGAATTTAAATTCTCTTCTAAGTCGTGCACGTGCACCCTTGACAGAGTGGTCGAGGTCATGTCTCGGTCGAGTCCTGCGCCACCGCCTCTCTCGTGATACGACGCCAGGCAGCTCTGTGTTTGGCAGCTTGGGAGTTTTCGTTAACGCTGCAATGTGTCACCGATTTGATGAAGTCCGTTTACCATGTTGGAGAGCGTCCACGTAATCTTTTGTCCTCAACTTTCCCCTGCACCACCAATCGTTCCATCGAGTCTTCGTTACAAGTGATATACCCGAAGAACTTGAGGATTCGTAT
Source organism: Mythimna ferrago (assembly GCA_910589285.2). Classification (NCBI taxonomy): domain Eukaryota; kingdom Metazoa; phylum Arthropoda; class Insecta; order Lepidoptera; family Noctuidae; genus Mythimna; species Mythimna ferrago. The sequence goes on from OU342679.1 coordinate 24,280,902, forward strand.
TTGCATAGACGACGATATCTGTCTTTAAATTATTGATACGTAAATGAATAACCAGTTTTTTACCTGTTTTGGCTAAGATCCAGCACCTGCAAAGTTGGTATGCGGAGCAATGCTCCGATTTCTACTCCTACACTGAGGCTTGTGAATGATAGATTTAACTCCACAAGAACTTTGCTGTGACGCAGTGTACGCATCAACTGGATTACTCCTGAAAAATAAAACAGAATTGTCTGATGATGTGATATTATTGGCTTTCCAGAAGAGTTTGTGCCACAGGTCCTCACCGAACATGGTAAGTTCGGGAGGTTCCTGCACTGGATTCATGCGGAAGTGACCCCCGGATGTTGCCATTGTGCGAAACACCCGGAGGTCACGGTGGAGCACACAGTGGAGGTGTGCCCCACTTGGGTAGAGCATCGCCGTGCCCTCGTGGGGGCGATCGGCAGCGGCGATCGGCGGCGGCGATCTCTCGCGCCGGGCCTAGGTACAGGCCGTGGTCCGGAGCGAGGAGGAGTGGCAGTCGGTCGTCTTCTTCTGCGAAGCAGTAATGCTAGCAAAGGAGGAGGCCGACTGCATCAGGCAACGGCGCTCTCACCGCCGCTGGCATTCCGATCCCGATTTGCAGCAACTGTAGGCGCGGGCTTGCGAACGGCGAGCAATGGGTAGCTCGCTGTCCGACCGTCTAGTAACTGTTCGAACCGAGCCCAAGTCGTCGACGGCGCGCACTGTTCCCGCGTGCCTCAATGAGTTGTCAGCAACAGCAGGGGCCCAGCTGGGTCGAAGCCTACTGGGGCCAGGGTTTCAAAGTAACGATATTGCGGCCACGGCCCTAAATCGCAAAAAGCCACCTAACGGAACAGTGGTGGAATTTAATTATTAAGTCTGCCATGCTCTCTCACTCCAGCCTAGAGCAGGAGTAGTTATTTGAAGATTTCACACCTCACTCCTCCGTAGGATTAAATCCTACGGAAGCTTTTTTTGAGGTGTGAAACTGAACGGAAAAAATTACTATTAAATTTTAATAGTCATTTTTTCTTTTCAGTTTCATCAGTTTGAATTTCCCATCATATTAAAGCTTCATCCTATGTACCAAAACCAGTAACTACAAAAAAAAAAAAAAAAAAAAATTGATGAAGCCTCAATTTTTCAGCGCTCCCAAATTTCGTTTAATCCAATTTTGACAAGCACAAAAAAACGTGTTTGATTGACATCACGGTTTTTCATCCTCGAATATGCAGATCATATGGGCACGAAATACGCGTCAAATACATGTTGAAAATAAAAGTGTTGTGTTGAACTGGCGTTCTGTTTAATATTTATGAGATCCCCTCGCGGATGAGATAGCCAGCTGAAAGTTTCAGCCCCTGGACATCTCTAAACAGCCATGTGCACGTTCGCTTCAACAATTTTATTGCCAACTTTCATCACATTTAACATTACGATATATAGAGAGGTTTTAGGTATATAAAAACTGCTGATGTGTTATTGTCCACAGGACGATGAACTTTTGACATAGATACCTACATACCTTACTGTTGCCTGCGGCTTCGCCCAGGTAAAAAAAGTATATCCTATTTCATTCAGAAATAAAGCAGCTTTCTATCGGTGAAAAAATTTTCTTCTTCTTCTTTCAAAGTAACAATTTATTCATCATCATCATCATCATATCAGCCGAAAGACGTCCACTGTTGGACATAGGCCTCCCCCAAGCGTCGCCACAACGACCGGTCCTGTGCATCACGCATCTATCGGATTCCCGCGACCCTGACCAGGTCATCGGTCCACCTTGTTGGAGGCCATCCAGTGCTGCGTCTTCCGGTACGTGGTCGCCACTCCAGAACCTTTCGTCCCCATCGACCATCTGTTCTGCGTGCAATGTGCCCTGCCCATTGCCACTTAAGTTTGGCGATTCTTCGAGCTACGTCGGTAACGTTGGTTCTCCTGCGGATATCTTCATTTCTGATGTGATCACGCAAGGAAACTCCAAGCATAGCCCTTTCTATTGCCCAACAATTTATTAGTTCTAATTTTAAACTATGAAAATGTTGGTACTGAGCGGGTGGGTGTAATGTCAAAACCTCCCATAATTTAACCAATTTTTATTCATTGTTTGAAACAGTTTTTCCAAAACAAACCACGTACCTATCCCTTCTTAGTTTAAGGTAGAACTACACTGCTCACTCACGCCGATCTGGGCTCATTTCCATACATTTTATATGGAAACTAGACTTGTAGAACTACACTTGATACACGCTATGCGATGCCACGCGACGTCGTTCTACGTATACACCGTTAAATTTTAATCGTTTTAATCCCGTGGAGGGTCGATCCGGTACATGAAACACTATCGATTTGTAAAGATAAAATTAAAAAATAAAGTACCTCTTTTTCAAAACTCGTATTATTTTACGCATGTACGAAATTAATTTCTTTAAGAAAAAGTCAGCTGAGCGAGTTCAATGACCTGTAGGTACTTTGTACGCAACGCCGACTATTAACTACAGGTCATTGAACTCGCTCAGCTGACGCTTTCTTAAAGATACTAATTTCTCTCTTTACCGGATCGACCCTCCACTGGATTAAAACGATTAAAATTTAGCGGTGTATATCAGACGTGTTACACGTGTGCATCGGGCTAATGTAGTTCTAGCTTTAATTAGCTTTTTTATTAGCTTTAATTAGCTTAGCTTTAATCTCTGGATCAATAAAATAATACTTGCCTTGACTCTTATAGAATTTGTTCCAGGAAATGTCTAAATGCGTTGTATGGTCATGGAACTCCAGCACTTCAGCCAATAACGCCAGGCTGTCACTAGACAAGTCATTGTGCCTCAAGTTTAATCTAAAAAAAAAGAAAAAAGATTTTATATAAAATTAGCATTTAGCGGATTTATTCGCGTAGACTTAATTTTTTTTTAAATTGATATGAACTAATGCTTGAGTGCGACCCCACTTGATGGTAAACAATGATACAATTGTTGATGGTGAAGCGTACTAGTTTATTAAGAACCTATTCACTCTAGCCTTGAAGACACCTAAATTATAATCGGACGGGAAGACCACGGCAGGCAAATTATTCCAGTCCTTCGATGTATGCGGTATAAACGATAAAGCGAAACGCTTCCATCCGGACCGTAAAGGTTTCAACAACGTAAGAGTGGATACTCGCCATACGTCGGGTTGCCGATGATCGAAATAAGATGGCTTAATTGAGTCATCTAATTCCCGCGCACACTCTCCAAAATGCATCCTGTAAAATACCCAAAAGGATGGCTACCCTACGCCTGTGTTTAAGGATATGTAGATTGGACTTAACCAAACCAACCTACAAATATTGGTTTGGTTAATTTCAATTTACAAAAATTGAAATTAACACTTTCGGACCAGTATTCATTATAATTTGTACAATTTGTCCTTATTTACACTACGTCTCATAACGCCACGCACCACTTTTTCACCGCAACATTTTCAAACATCAAAAAGATGCTTGTAGCACAAAACATTTATCAATATTTATGTCTATTTTTTATGAGAAAATATTGTGTCATAATGTGAGTATGACACAAGAGCAGCGCTAGGCCGAACGGGTTAAGTTCCTATGGGGCAGAGCTCGTAATAGTGCACTGTCATCTCGGCTTTGCACTTGCATGGAGGCTGCAGTAAAATTACCTCCACAATCTAATATCATAAATGGCGGACCACATGATACTCTTTGCGAAACTATTGTTAGATTATGATAAACTAGCTAGTACCGACTGACCTGTTGGTCTAGTGGTTAGTGACCCTGACTGCTATGCCAGAGGTCGAGGGTTCGATTCCCACCCAGGACAAATGTTTGTGTGATGAGCATAATCATTTGTTTTGTGTCTGGGTGTAATTTATCTATAATATGTATGTATTTAGAAATATATAAGTATGTTTATCAGTTGTCTAGTACCCATAACACAAGCTCTGCTTAGCTTGGGACTAGACGGCGTTGTGTGATAGTTGTGGAAAATTATATTATATTATATTATATTATATTATATTATATTATATTATATTATATTATATTATATTATATTATATTATATTATATTATATTATATTATATTATATTATATTATATTATATTATATTAGTACCCACATAACCTTTTCTCTACTATAATATGCAGGTATATAGTATATATACACTTAAACCTTCTTCATGAATAACTCGGTATATTGATGAAAACAGCATGAAAATTCGTTCAGCAGTTCACGAGTTTATGGCAGACAGCCACAGCCGGTGCGGGACTTTGTTTAATTAAGGACAAATATTTTTACATCTTTACTACAGTTAAGTAGTTTTTGAGTTAATTGCGAACAGATAGACAAACGCCCCCACCAGCGTTTCGACTTTGTTTAACATGTAAGTCAAACAATTTTGCATTTTTACTTGGTACGTTTATTTATATTGGTAGAAAGTAGAATTACAAAAATAGGTGGCAGCATCCAAAAATTTATCCACAAAAAACTAAACTCTTAAATCTAAAAAAAGCCCTCAACCGCACTTTAAGGCTGCTCGCCCACGTCCGATAATCGGTGACCGATTTTTTGTAGGAGAAAAATAGAACACACTGATAGCAATAGTGCAACGCACACGTCCTACAAAAAGTCGGTCAGAAATACAGAACAATTATACAAATATACAAAATCGGCCCGATTATCTGTCCTACAAAAAATCTGACGTGGGCGAGCAGCGTAAAACGGTTGAAGGCTTTTGTACTCTTCAGCATATACTTACCTTCTAATGACAGCCCCATGGAAAATTTGTTCAGTAAGCAACGGAAAGCCCTCATCTCTTATTTTGTTCTCCGACAAATCTAACAGATCCATTACACGGGTCCTAAGGCGATTCAGAACTCTGCGCAAATACTTGGATCCCAAGCTGTAAAGAAAAATACACTGAAACAACTCAAGACATACTCAGCCGTAACTTTTTTTTCTATTATTGCAGCATATTCTGAGATAGGAGTCTTTTTAGTCTCGCACAGGTCGTTTTTTTTTCTTATTAATGTAGATATTAAATTTTTTTATTTAGTTTAGTTAATTATCATTTTTTTATTTTATTATTCTTTGTGCTGTGCAAATCTCCTCCTCCTCCTTCTTGCGTCTTATTCCTCAATGCTGAGGGTTGTGACCTCCCGGATGCTTCATCACTTTAACCTTTATGATATTCCTCCTTCTGTTTCTGTCTCTGGCGGTGTGAAGGGCATTGTACATCGTAGAGTCAAGAGCGGTGCGGATCTGGTCGGACCAACTTATTGGCGAATCTCAAATACATGTTTTTTCTTTCCTTCTTTCTTTCCTTTTTTCTTTACTCGGTGGCACCAAGAATTTATAGTTGAGAAGTTAATTGTGTTTTCATACACAATTAACTTCTCAAATATAAATTCTATATATAAATATATAGACAATATTTATCTAGGTTCCTACGTCGAGAATATTAGAAATATTGTTATTTTTAATACAGGAAAAGCCAAATGACATGTTTTGCCATTTACGCTGTAAAAAAGTGCGAAATACAATTCGCTTAAATTTCTTTTTGTTTTTTAATAAAAGAAAGACATAGGAACCTAGATAAATATTGTCTATAACCGAATATCATCATAATATGTTGGAAATATGCTCCAACTGCAAATGAGCGTGGTATTACGTTTGTATGGAAATTCATCCGTCGCCGGCTCCTTAAGATTTTTTTCATTTTGAAGCTTGGTTTCAAAACGATTAAAATGTAATTTGGGACCGTAAGATGTATTTATTTACGGAACTATAACAATTAGCATATAGCATAATCAGCCTTTTTAATTTTTCCACTGCTCGGACTTAGGCCTCCTCTTTAGGAGTGTGAATGGACCGTAATTCACCACGCGAGCCCAGTGCGAGTTGGTGAAAGTCACATGTCTTCGAAATTTTGGTTCCAGGACAAGCTGGTTTTTTCACGATATTTTCCCATACAGTTTTGAGAGCAGTGATGATGAAATAAATTACATAAAGTATGCACCTGGCTGGGTTTGAACCCGCGCCTAACAACTCGAGAGAGTGTTATTGGGTCGTTCAGTTCCCTTCAAAATGGTTGAGCTGAGTGGGGCTGATGCACGCGTCATGCTCGTGAATGGGTGCCGTCAGATGGGACTGGTCATCTCTTAGATGCCAGTGGCTTAATTCAGTTTCTATCTTTTAATTATTTTACATTTTTATTTCATTATCGACATTGTGCTCACATGATAGAAGCAACAAGTAATATGTAACCAAGCATTATATGTAACAAATAATATGATTTAAAAGAGTGTCCATGGAGTTTCTTGCACGTTCTTCTCCATAGAGACCTACTCTTTGGAACGTGCAATTTAGCTTCACTTTTCTTGGACTGACCGACATTTGACTATTCAAAAGTGCCTGTAAATGGTCTATTTGAAATAAATGCTTTGATTTTGATTTTGATTTTTGATTTTAGAGTTGGGGCCGTTACCACTCGGCCAATACTGCTCATAATAATTAAAATCATCAATACGAGCATCTCAATTTGTTTTACCCTAAAACTATGGCTATTTCAATATAAAGTCATTCAATAGAGTTAGACGAACTAAATGGGTTGTACTTGTAACCGTGAAATGGTCGGTAACACCAGGGTGTTTGAAGAGCTAGGGTGGATTTAATTAAACACATTGTACGCAAAATATACGCTTTCGACGTGGAGTTACGGATACCAGCCTGATTTACATACATACTTGCATCCGCTCAAAACTAGTTCCGTTAATGCGTTTTTGTAACCGAGCATTTGGCCGATATGATAGCACGCGTCGGGATGATCCAAGAAATTGCTCGTCAGGTCCAGACGTCTCACTGTCTGGTTGCGCTCTAAGGCCATACACATTGCTCTTACACCTACTGGGTTCACGCCATAAAACTGAAATCAGATGAGTAGAAATATTGGGTCACATTTTATTCATTAGCAATCTTTCAGGGTGTGAAATTTCTTATGAATGAGTTTTGCTATGGTACTCATTAAACGATCTTGAAAAAGAATCAGATAATTAGTAGGGGCAGTTAAGTTATAAATACAGCAGATTTGACATATTTCAATGTTGATCCAATAGTAAATCTTGATATAGTCATATAAAGAGGAGGAATAAAACGGATGTTACTAAAAGAGTTGCGTCGAGTATACATGTGGATGGACGAAGAGGGACAGAGAGGCCAAAAAAAAGATGGATAGATTGTGTGAGAAGTGACATTAAGAAGAGATTCAGTGATAGCGTGACGGCAGACAGGACAGAATAGAAGAAAGACACGTGTTGTGCCGACCCGAAATGATACAGGACAAGGGCAGGAAGATAACGATGAACGGTGCTCCAATGGTAAAACTTATTCATATGTATGAATAAGTTTGTGTGTATGTAACATGAATAATAAAATGGTTATAAAAGCAACAGACATTATCATTTAGAGGTATGCAGAATAAGAGTCTTGCAAACCTCCGTTAAAAAGCAAAGATCTTTCAACCAGACACTCGTCTGGTAAATGGTAAATGATAAATTAATCATTTATCATTTACCAGACGGGTGTCGTGACTAGTCCTGGCGGTAGTCTGATAGTTGGTAAGACTGTTGTATATGTAAACTCAGATGCAGTAAGCACAACGGATCTTGAGCGGTTGCGCAGAAGTCAAATATTCGGTCTGTTTAGTGGTGCGAAGTGAGACGCAAGGGCAGGGAGTGTCAGTGATTGGCTCGCCGCGCCATCGCGTCATAGACGTCACTTCTCATTCGTTCACTGCGTTGCTGCATGTATCTAACAACGAAGACGATTGGCTCGCCAATGTATGTGCGCAAAGCAATCCTTCCCACTCTGACGCCGAGCGCTCAAGATCCGTTGTGCCTATTGTACCCTGAAACAGGCTGCAGGATTTTTTTGTATTTTAGTTCCTAAAAATTTTGTTAGGACAAAAAAAAATTAAAACATAGAAACTTTTACTCAGGCACACTAACTTTCAAATCAATTTTTTCTGTTACCAATCCTCTATGAAATATCCTTATCGGAATTATATTCATTTGCTTACACAAGTGCAGGTATAGTTCTTGACCATCATCTTCGTATATTTTTACTGGTTCTGAAATTGATCGATATTTTTATGTATGTAAACTGATATTAGCCATCAGGGAGGAGTGGCGGCCAGTTGTGGAACTCAGAAGCCACCTACACCTGAAGTGATGACCACGACCACTCTGTCAAGAGTGATACCGACAAGGAAGAAACTCATATTCTTCAGAAGAAAGAGGAATTATTTTTACACATGCTAGAAAAAAGTAACCATTAGTAGATAGGTAGGTATTGAAAAAACAAAAAAAAAATTCCTTTTATAAAGATACTCGTATTTTCATAGATTTTGGAATGAAATACTTCCACCTATTTTTAATAGTCTATTTTTAGTCATTAATTGTTTATTTATTGTATTCCTGATTATTCACTTATGTGCGCAAGGTAATGCTAACGCCCAGGGTAATGCCTCACAGATAACTTTTGAATAAACTGAATGAGAGAAAATAAAATTAGGGCTGTCAGTGTATAAAAAAAAAAAAAACATTTGTCATATTTAAACTATAGCTTCTGCCAACAGTTTCGCTTGCACAAAAATCGGCAACTAACCTAAGAATATTACCGGCTTAAGAATATTCTGTCCTATTCCAAGATATGGTCTGCCTGTGTACTTGACTTTAATCCAATTCCGTTCTGACTTTAAAATATGAAACGGTAACCAATAAACAGTAAGTATATGATCCCAACACTATTCTAACTGTATTTGTGGGTAATAGCTTAAATGTGAAGAAAGATGATATCACCAATAATGTCACTGAACTGTTGAAGATAAATTGTAAAAAGATTATTTTGTGTGCTTTTCCTTACTTTGAGCACTTATCAAACAGACAAAATAAGTACATACATAATGCTAAATATGCATATGCATTTTTTAGTTACTCACCATAGTGATAAATTTTTATATTTTGACATCAACAATATTGTTGATAAACTTTTTTCGACCAGGTATACTGTATACCTACCTATTGTTTTAAGACGTCAAATAGCGAAGCTATTAGCATTTAATATTTACTCAGACATAAATAGTATGTCGACGTACCCAGTAATTAGTCCCACCATTAGTAGTAGTACTAATATTTTAAACTAGGTAATAAGACAACAGTTGGTACTGTTGGCAATTTATGTCAACTTAACAATAAAGTATCGTCTAGCATTCAAGCTACAGGGGGTAAACAAAAATCCTTTAATTTGTTTCTTCAAAACATTCAGGGTTTTTCTTCGAAACAATTAGAAATTGAATTATTTTTGGAAAAAACTATGTTTGACATCATTTGTTTTACTGAGCATTGGTTAAAGGATTTTGAAATGTTAATTAATTATGATAATTATAATGTGGGCAGTAGTTTTAACCGAAAGTCAATGTTACGTGGGGGTTCACTAATCCTTATTAAAAATAGTATTAAATTTAAAACTCGTAAAGATATAGTTGCACTGTCCGTTGAACATAGCATTGAAGTGTCGTGTGTTGAGCTGGATAGGCATATCATAGTGTGCGTTTATAGGCCCCCTAATTATCAAAACTACTCTATTTTTGAGTCAGTCATGGAAGATGTTATGGCTAAACTTTCAACGGGTAATAAACCAGTAAGTTATCTGCGGAGACTTTAATGTTAATATTTTAGAAAATAATTCAGATAGCAGTAGATTATTAAATCTTTTCAAATCATTTAATTTATCAAATGTGTTTATTGAACCAACTCGAACAACGACAACTACTGCTACATGTATCGATAATGTTTTTTGTTGCTGCAAGTATTTAGAAAAAGCCATTGTAAATTATCTGCCTTCTGATCATAGCGGCCTAATGGTAACATTTGAATCCAACTTACCAATACAACAAGTGCAGATACAATTCAGACCAATAACATCCGGTAATAACTAAATAAATTTAATAGCACTTTAACTAGCAGGTTGGGTGATTAGAACCTTGCAGAAAACAATGGTAATATTTTGTTTAAAATTTTTTTTTCAGTTGTTCAAAAGGAGTTTAATCAGACGTTTGAGAAAAAAACTAAAACTATCTGCCCTAAGTTTAGATTTAGTGACTGGGCAACTAAAGGAATCAGAATAAGTAGGGAAAGACTTTTCGAGTTGTATGGCCTTAAGCCTATTATTAACACTGAAACTTTTAATAAATATGTTGCTACTTATTCTAAAATGTTTAAAAATACTTGTAAGGCAGCTAAGGCCTTATACATTAGCAACAAAGTTAAAACAGCAGATAATAAAATAAAAACGGTTTGGAATATTATAAATAATGAAACCAACAGAAACAAAAGAAATAATAATGATTACACATTGGAGACTCATCATGGTCTTATTAGCGATAACAAACTAGTTGCAGAAGAATTTGTAAATTTCTTTACCAGTATACCAATTAAAACTACTGAAGCCCTAAATTCGTCGCCATCGCATGCTTTTGGTTTATTACAGGTGAACGTTGCAGCCTGTTCGACTGAATTTAATTTTAAACATATAAACCCCATAACAGTAATAAAAGCTTTTAAAGAAATCAAGATTAAATTGACAGAAGATCTATGGGGTATGTCTATCAAAGTTTGTAACTCAATTATTGAGACTATAGCGCCGTACTTGGCTTTAATATTTAATTTGTGTATAGATCAAGGAGTCTTTCCAGATCTAATGAAATATAGTAAAGTGATACCACTCTTTAAATCCGGGAATAGTAGAGACACTAATAATTATAGGCCGGTGTCCGTTTTGCCGGTTCTTAGCAAGATATTTGAAAAGGTAATGTTAAATCAAATGCTTAGTCATTTTAACTCCAATAACATCCTACATGATAAACAGTATGGTTTCACCAAAGGACGTTGTACAACTGACGCGGGTGTTTCCTTACTAAAACACATTTTTAATGCGTGGGAAGAGGCACAAGATGCTATAGGCATCTTCTGCGACCTATCTAAGGCGTTTGATTGTGTAGTTCATGAAACATTGCTTCTGAAACTCAAGCATTACGGACTAGGCAATGCAGCGTTAAGCTTATTAAAATTTTATTTAAATAATAGACAGCAATTAGAGCAAATAAACGGTGTCAATTCGTCGGGATTGAATGTTGAAATGGGGGTGCCCCAAGGTTCAATTTTAGGTCCTTTTTTATTTTTAGTTTATATTAATGATTTACCCAATTTGTTGCAAAATAAACTTAATATGGTGTTGTTTGCTGACGACACTTCTTTGATTTTTAAGATAAATAGAAAGACTAACAATCTTGACAACGAAAATAGCGCCCTATTGCAGGTTCAAAACTGGTTCACTGCTAATAATTTGGTTCTAAATGGGAAAAAAACTAAATGCATAAGATTTTCCTTACCGAATGTCAAAAGTAGTGATTGTGACATTGTATTGAATAATGAAAAACTAGAATTTGTTGATAAAACGATTTTCCTGGGGATTACGCTAGACTCAAGGCTACAATGGGGTCCTCACTTAACATCTCTTGCAGGGCGGCTTAGCTCAGCTGCATATGCTGTTAGAAAAATCCGCCAATTTACGGATGTTGATACCGCTAGGCTAGTCTATTTTAGTTATTTTCATAGTGTCATGTCGTACGGTATCTTACTATGGGGACGGGCTGCAGACATCGAGTCAATCTTTATATTACAGAAAAGAGCCATCAGAGCTATTTACAATCTCTGCCGGTGCGATTCTTTAAGGGAACTGTTTAAAGAAATTAACATAATGACGGTACCTTGTCAATATATCTATGAAAACATCATGTATGTTAGAAAAAATCTTCATCTTTTTAGCAAAAGAGGCGATAGACATAATTATGTTACAAGAAATAGGGATCAATTAGTTCAACCAGGTTTCAGACTGGCTAAAGTGGCCTCTTCTTTTATGGGGTACTGTTTGAAATGTTATAATAAAATACCACCCCAAATATTAGACCTCAATGAAACGAAATTTAAATCTTGTATTAAACGCACACTATGCAGACAAGCATATTATAAGTTGGAGGATTATATTCAAGATAAGAATGCTTGGCTCAATGCTGGTCCAGCTCCACTACCACTAGGGCGTACTAATTAGTTGATTAGTTGGAAACTAATATTATTATTTTTTAATTTGAAAGACAATTGCATTGTATAATGTAGAAGCACTTTTTTCAAGTTTGTGAATGTGAAGCACCATGGAGCATTTTTATTAGGTTACAACTTTTTTTTTTTGACATTACGAGCATGGCAGTTGAGAGTTTGTCATGCTCACTCAAATGTCTCGCTGTTGGTGGCACGTGTTATTGGGTCGTTCAGTTCCCTTCAAAATGGTTGAGCTGAGTGGGGCTGATGCACGCGTCATGCTCGTGAACGGGTGCTGTCAGATGGGACTGATCATCTCTTAGCTGCCAGTGGCTTAATTCAGTTTCGATCTTTTAATTATTTTACATTTTTATTTCATTATCGACATTGTGCTCACATGATAGAAGCAACAAGTAATATGTAACCAAGCATTATATGTAACACATAATATGATTTAAAAGAGTGTCCATGGAGTTTCTTGCACGTTCTTCTCCATAGAGACCTACTCTTTGGAACGTGCAATTTAGCTTCACTTTTCTTGGACTGACCGACATTTGACTATTCAAAAGTGCCTGTAAATGGTCTATTTGAAATAAATGATATGATTTGACTTTGACTTTGACTTTGACTTGACTTTGAGTTAAAGGAACAGATACATTTATTTATATATCTTTTGATACGAGTACACCGATTGCTATAAAACACAATTTTCATGTATTAAAGGTTATCTACATCGGTTTCGTAAATACGTGATGCATGAACATTTAAACAGTAGAACACACCAAAGTTCAAAAATTACTGGAAATGGATTCTGTTGCTTATCTTTCAACACCCTGGCTAGTTTTTTTTTTTTAATATTTTCTATCTACAAAAACGACTTTTCTACAGATTTATTATATAATGTAGATATGTAGATATAGGTTGATTGGTAGAAAATGCCGAAAGCATTAAATCCGTCTCTGTATATTTATGTGCATAAAATATTAAATAAGTGGCAATGAGCAAGGCACATTGCAGAACAGATGGCCGTTAGTACCGAAAGGTTCTGGAGTGGCCACCAGACGGAAGACGTAGCGTTGGAAGGCCTCCTACAAGGTTGACCGATGACTTGATAAGGGTTGAGGGAATCCGATGAATGCGAGACGCACAGGACCATGTGCGATACTTGGGGGAGGCCTATGTCAAACAGTGGACGTCTTTCGTCTTCTGAAATGATGATGATGATGATGAAAATATTAAATTAATAAGTAATAAATATATTATGCATACCCGGATAAGCTAAAGCAACTACAATACCCGGATCTATGATACAAGGATAATTATAGTAAGGATGTCTTAACACTGAGCTGTCTGACATAGCTATGTATTTGGCACAGATCTCCCCGCTGCCGGGGCTATAGAGACCCTCCATATATAGTTTCATCTTGGGACAAATTTCTGGCTCAGGCTCTATGGAACCCTCCAAAGTATCTTCTGATTCAGAAGATGATACATATATGGGAGCTACAAAGACATCCTCAATAGGTTTTTCTTGATCTGAATCTGAGTCTTCGCTTTCCATCCTTAAAGAATATTGAACACTTATACAAATTAAACAAGTTACTAATCTTATATTCAATTTTATTATTATGTCTGTCTTGGGCAAATAAGACATATGTCACTTTTGAAATGCAAACTTTTTTATCAAGTTAAATATCAAGTTTTATAGGTAGATAGCCAAAGAGGTTGAATATTTTTTTTTGTGTAAACCAGTGCTTGACTTCGATCCCTCCTAATGGTAAGCTGTGATGTGGGCGTTGAGGTTTACGGTTTTAAATTTAGAATCAAAAATACTGTCTCACTCCATAGCTTCACGCTAAGCTTACGACGTGTACGTCGTTAGTTTAAAATTCAGGCAGGCGCCACCTTTTATGTAAATAATTTTGTCACTGCTGCTTTCAAAACGATAAAAAAGACCTGCATTTCCTAGAATCAGCAATCCGAGAATATTAAAGAAAAAACATGGCCCCGTTTTAATAATTACTCCTGTATCGTGGGTGCATTCACAAACATGTAATTTCATATTATAAACAAGACACCCAGACGCAAAACTATATACTTAGCGTATATGGTTATAGTTACCTTTAGGTAGTATCATAACGTATAGCTTTCAAATTAGTTTTCTACCCTCAGGAAGCTAAACAGTCGAACGACAAATGTAACGTACCATTCGCGAGGAAAGTTATCTTTGTAAACAGGACATGATTTCAAACAGCCGTCGGTGGCAAGAGTGGGGTGCAAAAAGCGTCATGTGGCGTGCAATATCGAGGCAGGCAAACATTTACCAAAGCCAGTTGGTGTACAAATGGCGGGATGAGTTTTCACAAGCCCGTGTCTGCGTTTACCGCAAATGTGTGCGTGTATTTGTTGCAGGGTTGTTGGAGAAGATGGTTTTTTTATGAAAATTCTAGGATTTTTTTGGGATCAGGACTGTTTTTACCAACGAAACTCTCTTTCTCTTTTTTTATAACACGTTGCTCTACATTAAGTTAAAATTCTTTCACCGCCAGAATACACAATATATCGCACCTTCGGTGCAACAAAGTCACATAATATGTGCAGTTTTGGCTATATTATAGCCAAAACTGCAAAATCAAGCTAAATATGCCAAATTGTCTCGGAACCATGCCTATACATGGGGCAACAAAAATATCCGCGAAAGTTTCTCATAATTCTACTAGATGGCGCAGGTGCCTTTGTGGTTACTGGCGGTTTTTACATGCGTTTTGGGGCGACAACGTTTCATTGGACAGTAGTGCCCCCGCACCCGCGAGTGTTTGTATGAAATTACACAAATTTTGAAGCTGCAAAGGCATTTATATAAATACTATAGTTTTTTAGTCATAAAACTCCTAATAACCATAACTTCTAATTCCTGGTGCAACAAAGTCCACAATTCAGGACACTTTTTTTTATATCTTTTATTACAATTTTTTTGGTAATTCAATATAAGATTTTTACGTAAAACTATAGCAAACAAAATAAACAATTAATTCTATAAAGATTTCAAACCTACATACACCTGTAAACCTACTACAATGAGGAAATAAATGCGAAAAAAAACTTAAAAGTCTTCTCCTGTATAATTTAAAAATGAGCTGTTGTGACTTTGTTGTACCGAAGGTGAGATATAATATAATATAATTATATAAATATGCTTTAGACACAAAACACATAGGTATGTAGTAATTTGCTTTCAACTGTTGAGCAGGCGCGAACACATTACCCATTTGGAACAAAAAAGATTCATCAAAATAGGTTCACTATTTGGCAAACATATCGCTGAAAAATATAAAATAAAAACATTCAATTGACTTGAGAACCTCCTTCCTTTTTTTCGGAGGGTAAAATCATTCAGACGACATCCCCCGCCCTTGGGCGGAGCTGGAGATAGTGTCAGACTCTAACTGACTAAAAATCCCACTCCGTTCCATCGTTGCCTTTCATACCGTGGCCGAGCCTCCCTTTCAGAAACAGACTCTTGGCGCCAGTAGGCTTCGACCCTGCTGAGCCTCTGCGGTTGCTGACAGCTCCTTTAGGTGCGCGGGAACAGTACACGCCGTCATAATAGAAGCTAGCTGAATTTTTCGACGTATTACTCGGAAAACTATAGGTAATTTATGTTACATTGTATGTAAAATCATGAAACTACTGTAAATACTGTCGGTAAAACCAAATATTTACAAGTCAAACTGTTGAAAGTCTAAACTGCCCCCCTAGCCAAGTTACAATCGAATTCCGTTCTCTAATCGGTAACGCCTCGGTGACAGCAATGGTAGAAAACGATAAGTTGGTAGCCATGTTGACGCGCCTGAGTCGGCCGCTCGTTCTACAATGTAGCGTTTGTATAACAAAGGATGTAGCGTTAAATATTGTAGAAACGATTTTGAACGATGTGAACTTGGCTACGAATTGTCTATTCGTTTGTTCTGACCACGCGACTTTACGTTGAGATGACGTCATTCCCATACGTTTCGTCACTTTTCGACAGCGTTAACGATTGCAGAATAACAACTTAGCTAAGCGTGCTGATCTATTATACTCACTAAATTATTGATAGGCTCGCTCTCGACCGCTATCTCACCTGATGGAAAGTGACAATTCAGTCGACGATATAGCTGCTTACCTAGAAGTAAAATATTCACTCTTGACTAATATTATAAACCCCGAGGTGGTAGTTATTAGGAAATACAGACTCCAACAGGGAATTCCACTCTTTAGCCATACTCACAATGGATAAAAAAATATACCGTACGCATTTTAACATGGCACCTGATGAATGATGTTTGAAGGATGACTAGCACTCAGTCTCAGACATTAGATTTACGTCAGAAATACTCGTACAATTACAAAAATATAATATAATCAGAAATCAGAAACGTTTATTTCAAATAGACCAGTAACACTTACACTTTTGAATTGTCAAAATGTCGGTCGGTCAAACAAGTGAAGCTAAATTGCAATTAATATCTATGACACGCAATGATTATAACAATTTTATATCTGATCTTTTGAATATGTCCTAAGAATTTTTCAATCATCCTGCGACATATGGAAGAGTAGAAGTAAAAAATATCAGCCCTTTTAGACGAGTTTATGAGCATCGAAACTAACAGAACGATAAAATAGCAACAAATGGAAGCACAGCAATAAATTTTATAGCCAAACATATTTACATATTCACAATGAATTGACAGTAAAAATCATATTGTTATAAATTGTGACGGTTTATTGACGATTGATATAAAAGATTTTTACAAGCTTCCATTTAACTTGTAATGTTTGTAAATTGTTTATTTAGGAAGAATCTTGCAAATGGATTATAAAACAGTTAGCCCTTACTGATCGATCTGATATTTGGTATACCTATGTAACTTGGATGACAATGCATTAATATGATAGCATGGAGCTGGTCTGATGATGGATTCGGATAGTTGATATAGGAACTATTAAGCGCAACAAGATAGCCTCATCGTGTTTGAGCTTGTGGCGACTTCTACCGCCAGGCTTTAGTTCAGAACACTGTCCGGAGCGAGGGGGAATAGGTTGTGGCTACTTCTTTCTGCGAAACAGTAATTCTAGCGAAGAAAGTGACCGCAAACATGAAGAAACAAACATCCGCACGCCTCAGCCATCGCCACAATAGACGTCCTGAGCGTTGGGAGTCGCAAGGCGATCCCCAATTGCCATAGACGTGAGCTTGCAGACGACAAGTAATAGTTAGCAATCAGAACCAAGCTTTTTTTTTTTGATGGGAAAAATCAACCAATGACAACCCCCGCTCTTGGGCGGAGCGAGAGATAGCTCGAGTCGCCGACAACGCGTAGTGATCCACGCGCACCTCAAACAAATGACACCAACACTGAAGAGGCCTGGAGGAGATTGTCTGATTCCCGCTAAGGTCATAGAACGGTAGTCATAGAACGCAACACAAGGGCAACTAAAGATACAGGTGTAGTTTTCGCGTAAAAGTATACCGCGCGGTAAAAGCATGCTTTGAGAAAATGCTTTTTACTATGAAGGTATTTATTATCTTTCTGTAAACAATAGTAGAGTAGTTAAAGTGGTCTTGGAGAATCTGGTTTTGATATACGAGTATTATTGTATATGGAAACAAGAACGATACAGGATTGAAATTAGCTTTTAATGGAGCTTTGTGGTATATGACAGATTGTTGGGTTTCTATTCCAAGCCGTAGTGTGGTTTCTGAATCGGGCTATTTGCTGGTCACGAAAATTTGAATCTTTCACATGATATGACCACAACCACACTATTCCAGTGTAGGGATTTATTGCTTCGTTCAAATACCAGTCTATTCTGTAAACGGCTCACTGTGAAACCATACATGGGGTGAGATTGAAGTAAACTATCCACCATATTTTTTTTTAATTGAAGAAAACTTTGTCTCACACTAGGAATTACTCCTGTGTTGTGGGTGCGTTCACAAACAAGTAACGGCGTCCTTGCCTTTCGCCAGATGACGCAGTTCGTCACTGGACATGGTAAGTTTGGGAGGTTCCTGGACCAGATTTATAAGGAAGGAACGCCATTGTTTGGACCGCCCGGAGGACACGGTGGAGCACACTGTAGAGGTGTGCCCCGCTTGGGCAGAGCATCGCCGTATCGTCGTGGGGGCAATCGGTGGCAACGACTTCTTGCGCCAGGCCCTGGTACGGGCCATGGTCTGAAACGATGAGAAGTAGTAGGTGGTCCTTCTACAAAGTAGTAGCTAGCGGAGAAAGTGGCCGCACGCGTGAAGGAATGACGAGCAATAGGTAGTTCCCCGTCTGGAACCGTTCAGACCGTGCCCGATTCGTTGACAGTGCGTAGTGATCCACAGGCGCCTGTAAGACATATCAGCGAAACCGAAGGGGCAGCAGGGTCGAAGCTGGAGCCATGGGTTTACTTCTGAAAGGAAAAACCGAGGCCCTGGAATACAAGACAAAGAAGGAACATAGTAGTTAGAGGAAAGAGTGAATTTTAGTCAGAATTAGTGTAACACACCCTCTCACTCCGTCCAAGAGCGAGGAAAAGTCATTAGATGATTTCCCACATAAAAAGTGTTGTTCCGACATAGTCCAGGAGAAAGCGTACAAAAGAGAGAGTGGTTGACAGCACATGTTCATCTAGTCTAAGTTTACACTTTGATATTCTGGCTTTAAAATCGGACAGTCATCTCATCATAATCAAATCAGTCGAAAGACATCCACTGTTGAACATAGACCTCCTCCAAGCGTCGCCACAACGACCGGTCCTGTTCGTCACACATCCATCGGATTCCCGCGACCCTGACTAGGGCATCGGTCCACCTCAGAACAGATGGTCGATGGACGACAGGTTCTGGAGTGATGACCGCGTACCTGAAGATGCAGCGTTGGAAGGCCTCCCACTTGATGGACAGTAATCCATTGGTAAATAATTGAAGTAGAAAGAAAGAAAGCACGTTTATTTGGCACATAAGTAAGTACACACAATGAAATAACAATTATAGAAACTATTTAATCTTAAAATACACGAACAGAAGCTCTACCAAATAAGAACGACCACAACATTCAAATATAAACAAAGCCTCATAAGTCAGAAAATCAAATCCGTACCCCTTATCATTCAGGGTAATAAACTGCCATCATTTCACAGAGAACGCGTCTAAATCCACTTTGGCACATCTGTAAACACCTCATACATCTCTGAAGGGAATAAATCACGCTGCGTGAAACAATAGAGATTTAGGCACTGTTGATGGTGGAAAAAAATCATAAAAAAACACCATTACAAAGCCGTTATGAGATCCCTGACTGCCTCAATACTGAATCTGATGGGAAGAGATGACAACCCCGATGCTAAACGTCTTTATAGCGACGAAGATGGAAAAATAATATTCCATTACTCATCTGATTTAGTGTTTGCCGATAACCTATCGGGAAATGAAGACATTTTATTTTTGTGCGTGTTTTGGTTTTTTAAGAAAATGTAGGAAACCTACACTAATATTATAAAGAGGTAAAGTTTGTTTTTATGTTATTTTTGTTTGTTCTCTGAAAGTACTAGTCTGATTGCTAAATTTTTTTCACCGGTAGGAAGCTGCTTTATTCCTGAGTGACATAGGCTATATTTTATGTCCGTGGGTGAAGCCGCGGGTGAAGACTACTGGAAGATAAATGTTGATTGTTTGAAAGGATTCAGTCATTTTTTTTAGCGATTGATTCGTCAAAATGACTGTTAGCATGAAGCTCTGGATGCTGTAGGAGACCCCTTGAGCGTTGAAAGTTGTATATTGATTCTAAACTAACGTAGGCGCGGGTTTGCGAACGGCGAGCTATATGTAGATATCTGTGGTGCCGTTCGTTAACCCCCCTAGCCAATTTTCTACCGTTTCTATTCTAATCTCTCGTGTCGAACGCCTCGAGGTGGCCGCGCCTCCAATTCTTTTGTTCTAACGTCATCTCAACGCTCAGTCGCGTCGTCAGAATAAAAGAATCGGAGGCGTGGCCAACTCGAGGCGTTTGACACAAGAAAATAGAATAGAAATGGTTGTAACTTGGCGAGGGGGCAGGTCTGAGTCAAAGGTTCGCTAAGTTCCACGCTTGCTTCAAACAAATGTCAGCATAATTGACTGGGACCGTTCAGGACGATGCCTGCCAGGGCTTCGGGATTATTCAAAACAGTCACTGTGGCCAAAGAACGCACAAAGTAACTAAAAAACATGGGTGGGTTTTAGTAAGCCAAAGTCAAAAAGTCTTCTCATCCAGCTAGAGTAGAAAAAGTTATTTACTGTCCTCGCACACGGGCTTCAAAAAAAACGCCGCTTCAAGCTTCATTTTGAAGCGGTCTTGTTTTGTGGCTCGTTTGCGGCGGTGCCGCCACAAAATAATGCTTGAAGCGGCTTCAAGCTGCACCAGACACAAGAGGTGTCGCGCGCTTCAGCTGTTTTTTGCGGTCGCTTCTAGCTTTTTTTTTTTTTTGTGGCCGTTTCTAGCGCTATTTTGCGGCGGCATTATTTTGAGGCCCGTGTGCGGGGACAGTTAATGATTTCCAAACCTCAAAAAATAAGTGCTTATTTCTCAAATGTTATAGGATACTGGAAAACGCAGCATTTAATTCATTAAACCCCAAGCGAACGCGTTCGCGCACCTATTGTCTTTCTATTGTGTTTGTAATTTCCACGATTGAAAGGTTAAAGGTTTCTACTAGCTGTACCTGTAACCTAGCAAATCCGTTGATACAAGACGCATCATCACCAGCTGTAGACGTTTTTCGGCTGATGATGATTACGATGACGACACATTAAAAAATATACCTAATATAATAAATTATTTCGCAGCATACCTACGTGGTTGCTCACAATGGGCCTCATCAAAAAGCTTAAGGTCATCTAAAGGGCGAGACGGCCATATTAGGAGTTCCCTTGCGTACAAACAGTATGAAGAATCATCACACAAGTGGCAGTGGGCTGGGTAAATTGCTTATCATTATCATCATCATTTCAGCCGACTTACGTCCACTGTTGGACATGGGCCTCCCCTAAGCGTCACCACAACGAACGTTCCTGTGCGTCTCACATCCATTTGGGTAAATTGCTCGCAGAACTGATATTCGATGATGCCAAAAGGGTCTGGACTAGCAATCGCATACTAGAAAACGCAGCGTTGGAAGGTCTCCCACTAAGTATCGCTGATCTGGAGAATCTGTTGGAAACGAAACGGATGGGACCAGTCGTTGTGTGGAGGCTTATTACTGAAATGATAATTATGATGACAAGACAGTAAAAAATTTACAAAAATTAATTTTGCAGTCTTGCAGCGGTCATACATAACTAGCTATCATAATATTCATTCAGAACGGTAATTTCAATTACATAGCATACTATCTTGGTCTGTCAATGTATTGAATACTAACTAATGCCGACTATTGTTACTGACTAACGTCCATCAGTTAGCCAATTAGGTGAATAGCTGTAATCAGACATACCGCATTAGGGATTGTATTCCTTTTCCATATTTTTATCCTTCGTTAACATGGATACGGAGAACAAAATTATAATATAATAATGATAAGAATATAGCCAATCAGTTTGAAAATAAGTGGTGATCTTGGAGAAAATAAAGGTGGTTCGTTGACCTGGTGAGAGTATTCCATTCATTTTATTTATTTATTCATAACAATAAACATTATGCTGAATATTAAATATAAAATAATGTTGAAATAGAATGTTCACATGCAGAATCAATACGCAAAATTTAAAGAGTAAATTTTTTTTTTCAATTCATTAAAAAATAAGTCGTAAGAAACGTAATGTCTGAAAAGATTTAGCCAAAGTCAAAGTATTATTATTTAAGTCAAAATTGAATACAGTTAAAAGCGTATCCAGTGGTAATAATGTACGAGTATATATTTATTCAATTCACATTAAATCTGCTACTGAGTATAAACATTTTTCCAACAAAAAGGCTTTCAATTTCGTTCAAATGCTTTCTCGGACTCCCATAATTCCTCTTGACTCACTATCAAGAAGAGTTAAGGGAATCCTTTGGATGCGAAAGACTCGATGTGGCGAAGCTTGAGGGGGTCCTATGTTTGGCAATGGACGGCCTTTCAGCGGTTATGATGATATTAGACCAATCGACAGACAGGTTTTAAGTAAAATTGTCTATATTTATAAACAGAACAGATCACAACAATTACTACAAAATTTTCGTAAACAACACCAAAATAGTGACACCCCTGTGTGACGACCGATCTTAAAAAGCATCACCCAAAGTGAAAATTATCTCCTGGAAAGAAAAAAGAATTGCTTGTTCCGTAATTTACGGTGTGTAGCTATTGGAGGCACACTGCTGATAGGACAGAAGGTTGATTTTGTACAACATGCGAAAATGCAAGTAAAAGATATTCAACTGGCTTTATTTTTCAAGAATGAAAATCATCCAATGACTTCTCCCTCTCTGGGTAAAGCGGGGTGTCAGACTTTTACTAACTAAAACCACACCTGTGTCCTTCAGTTGCCCTTTGCGTTTTAGGACTACGGGTTTCCTTTTGAGAAATTCCCCGCGGTCCTATAGCTATGGGGCATCGGCCCTGCTGGGTCCTTACGATTTGCTAGCATCTCTTTGAGGAGAGCGTGCATCACTACGCGCTGTTGACTACTGTGGTCTGTTGCTTTAGTGATCGGTGGTCTATACTACTATGTTGGAGGACGTAGGTTTAATTCCCATCCAGGATAAATGTTTATGTGATGACTGACTGACATATCAATGCACAGCCGAAATTACTGGGACTAGGAGCGTGAAATTTTGCACAAGGCTTCCTTTTATGACATGGGTAGTGAAAAGGTAAGGACATCTGAAGAAATGTGAGTAGAATTTTAGTCAGTGAAAGTCTGACACTCCCTCTCACGCCACCTAGAGTAGGAAAAGTTATTTAATGTGTATTATAAACTTGAAGAAAGCTGTCCATCTGTAGCGACATCTATGTCGCCACATTGGAACTAAAATTCAAAATCCTCCATGGCGGTATTATTGTTCCCGCACACGTGCATCAAAAAAACGCCGCTTTAAGCTTCATTTTGAGGCGGCTTTTTTTTGTGGCTCCTGTGCGGCGGTGTTGCCATAAAAACCCGCTTGAAGCGGCTTTAAGCTTCACCGGACACGAGGTGTCGCGCGCTTCAGCGGTTTTTTGCGCCCGCTTCTAACTTTTTTTGTGATAGCGGTCATTGCCCCTCCCACATTTGTTTAAATTCTTAATTTTAAACGGAAATAAAGACATAAACTGTCCCCGCACTTGGGCTCAAAAAAACGCCGTCACAAAAAAACGCTTGAAGCGACTGCAAAAAATAACTGATGCGCGCGACACCTCTTGTGTCCGGTGAACCTTGAAGCCGCTTCAAGCGTTTTTTTGTAGCGACACCGCCGCATACGAGCCACAAAAAAAGGCCGCCTCAAAATGAAGTTTGAAGCGGCGTTTTTTTGAAGCCGTGTGCGGGGACAGTTAGAGTTCTTCGCGCGATTAGAACATTTATAAAACAGTCCTAAATCAACTATCGGGTAGTTACCCTGACCAGACTAAACACTTGTCTGGTCGGAAGATCCTTTTCAACGGAGGTATGTAGAACTTTACACTCTGTTCAACATACTTCTAAGCTGGTGACCCTCGACTATGACCGTCACAGTAGCCTTTGTGCAGCTGAACCGCGGGGATTTTTTGAAAAGGAAATCTGTGCTAGAACGTAAAGGGCAACAGAAGGTTTTAGTCAGTAAAAGCCTGATTCAGTAGAACGTAAAAGGCAAAAGTCTGACATGGCTTCATGCTCCACCCAGACCGGAAGAAGTCATTGGATGAATTCCAACCTTAAAAAAATTCTTCGTGCAGCTACTATATCGTGACGTCATTATCATTTCTTACCTCTGAAAATCTCATCAGGTGGGCTCGTAGTCAAGCACTAGTTTAAATCCATAAAAAAACTAGTTAAGGCTAAGTACCGACGGTTCACTTGAAATGAACCGTTAGTACTTAGCCTTATCTTGTTTTTTTCTAAGCTCACATCAATAAAGATATCTCACTGATTTTTTTTTCAAAAAAAGAACAGTTCTTTCTGTTTTGTGGCATAGGTGATGTACCCTGATATGTTGGCGATCGTTACCGAGAGTTTTTGCCCTCGGAGGCTCGAGAACTTTGCCCTTAACTCGCGTATTTCCTTCACTTACACGCCGCTGTCGTTATAAATCGTGATATATACGACTACAAGTAATTATTACTTATGGCCCGCCTTATTTGTTAATTGAAAGGTACGGCCTTCTTTGGTAGGTGGCTGGGAGACAGTTTTGTGTGGGGAATTATTTACTTGTTTTTCGATACTGAATAAGATTTATTTTTCATCTATAAAATTGTGTAAATTTCTATAGCAGAGAGCAGTGGTGGCCGAGTGGTAATGGCTCCGATTTACGAGTTGTAGGTCGTGGGTTCAAACCCTGCCAGCTGCATTACTTTGTGTAATTTATTTTTTTGCCACTGCTCTCAAAACGATGAAGGAAAACATAGTGAGGAAACCGGCATGTCTTGGAACCAAAAATTCGAAGACATGTGACATTCATCAACTCGCACTGGGTCCGCGTGGTGGATTACGGCCCATTCCCTCTCCTAGATAGGAGGCCTGAGTCCCAGCAGTGGGAACATTAAAAAGGCTGAAAATGATGATGATGATAATGACATTTCTACACACATTATATTTGGATTCATTGAAGGGCTATAGAACACTATTTTTGTTATATGCTAAACACGAATAGTCTGTTCAGAATCAGTAACTGAATCGATTCTAATTATTTTTACACCATGTTATATTTTTTCCCAAAAATATTTAAAAAAGATCACAAGTTGGACACCACCGACACTAAGTACAAAAGAGGTCACAGCAGGTCATAGCGGGTATTAGGAGCCAGCGGACAGCTAGGTGCGGAAGCAAAACAACCCCTCAGTCGCCCGGGTGGCCCGGTGACCATGTATTTGTGTTGCAAAGCGGGTACCGTAACTGGTTTATAACTTTGTGATTTTTCATAATACAGTTTTGGAATTTTGTACATAGATTCATTACATAAAAATACTAGACAGGTGTTTGAGGTTTCACATAAATTAAAAATAAGGTTGTACAGGACTCAGCTTTTGTAGGCAATCAACACCATTCATCAGCATTGAAAATAAGTCCACTGTTGGACATAGGCGTCCCACAAGTGTCACCACAACAAACGGTCCTGTGCGTCACGCATCCATCGGGTTCTCGCGACCTTGACCAGTATCCCAAGCCAAGTTTCTAATCTGCAATAGTTAACGCTTGTGGAAAGCTTCAAATGTACGGGAATGACGTCGTCTTAACGCTCAGTCGCGTGGTCAGAACAAAAGAATTGGCGGCAAGGTCAACTCGAAACGTTCGGCACAAGCGAAACGGTTGTAACTTGGCTAGGGGGGCAGGTCATCACACCACTCGGATGCAAACGTTTTGTTTCGTTCAGGGCGCTGTTGCGGCTTCCACGTTTTTGTAGTGCATCAGCAATGTTTGCTGAAGCGCGCACAGATGGCTTCGCAGCTATCTGGCGCAAAAAGACCGCTTCTTTCATCAGTCGGCTGCGTGGAAGTCGCCACAGCATCCTGAGTGTCATAGCTAGTACGTAGACACGATTGTCTA
The DNA here is from genome assembly GCA_910589285.2 of Mythimna ferrago. Classification (NCBI taxonomy): domain Eukaryota; kingdom Metazoa; phylum Arthropoda; class Insecta; order Lepidoptera; family Noctuidae; genus Mythimna; species Mythimna ferrago. The sequence continues at coordinate 24,306,776 of OU342679.1, forward strand.
CTAATGTGGAAAATAGTACAGCGGACACAGTCGCTGCTTACTATTACTTATTAATTTTACTGGAATAAGATGGATCTCAGTTATCTGATTACATAAATTATATTATTATTATTAAAAGTTACGTCTATCGCAGAAGAGAGAATTTTAATCAAAATAAAAGATAACTTTGCTTTGAGTTTTTGCACATGGGTGCCTAATTACTAAATCACGTAGTTGTAACCGAACATAATTGGTCTGGAATTTGGCACAGCAGTAGAATGTGTAGATAAGCACGTAGCTAAATTGGTAGTTAGGCATTTCTAGGATTGTTCGAAAGATTAATTCTTAAATAACATTAACTAGTGCTTGACTGCGATCCCACCTGATGGTAAACAGTGATGCAATCGTTGATGGTGGCGCGAGCCTATTCACTCTAGTCTTGAAGACACTTAAATTGTAATTGGACAGGAAGACCGCAGCAGGCTTACTGTGGCTATGGTTTCGGAAAGTGCAACTGAGGGAACACAAGTGAGTTTTACTCAGCGTAAGTTTGACACCCCTTCTCGCTTCACGCAGTGTCGAGGGATATATTTAGTTCATCAAACCGGTAATTACAGATACTGCACGATCCTTAAATATCCGTAATTTTATCGTTTTTTTTTTTTCGTTTATTTATTCATACAGTTTGTGCCAAACACACGAAACAATTTTATGCAATTTATGTAATTTATTTCGACGGGGGCGCAGGAACGATGTTTGTTGTTTTCCGTCCAATATTTATTTTTAAAATTTTCATCCAGTGTAAACGGTGAGTAAATCGTTAAAATCAACGTGGTGGTCAATTATAAAATTACCATGTGCTTCGTTGCGGTTTGCTGTGCGAATTAACACTGGCCAGCTTTTGTTTTGGGTTAAACAATCAGTTTGGTAGGGAAATATCGGTTCATTAAAACGATAACGTAAATTTTTTATTTTTTAGGCGGTCAACTGTTACAATACCAAGCCGTTATTGTAGTTAGTTCAACAAGTTATTTTTAAGCTATTGCATAGCTTCTATCGCGGGCCTTGAGCGTGGAGACCAAATCCAAAAATTCCGTAACGAAAATAACCTAACACCCCCCACTCATTTGTTTTTTGAGCGTGGTGATCGATAAGAAAACAAATGAGTGAACAATCAATCAAAATTCAATTCAATGTGTGAAAGTGTAACTTCAATTAATATCAAAGAAAAAAAAACAAAGGAAAAAAAATACTGCATAAATAAAATAAATAAATAATTATAATTGCATAAGTTGATAAAAATGCTATGCAATAGCTTAACCGCGGCAGTCCCCGAGTGCCACACGTCTTTTTTTTTATTAAAATTGGTTCATATGTTATAGTTTAATTATTAAGTTCCAAGCAAACGCCGGAGTTCATTCTCTCATTGTCTTTCTATTGTGTCTCTAATTACGGTATTTGAAAGCTAAGATTTTTTGTATATTTTACTTGTTGTCGATAAAATGATTTATAATTACATAATAATTCACACAGTAGTTTCTTAACCTCTCGTATGCCGTAATTAGAGACACAATTAAAACCGGCCAAGTGCGAGTCGGACTCGCCCATGGAGGGTTCCGTAGCAGCAAGTAACATAATATAAAAGTTCTTGTAGTTCGTTGTAACTTTGATCGATGTTTTAATAAAGAAATATTTTTTTAGATTTATGACGTATTAAAAAAAAACTATTTATTAGATCTCGTTCAAACCAATTTTTGTTGGTAGTTTGCATGGTACATCATATATTTTTTTTAATTTTGTCATTCTCTTATTTTAGAAGTTACAGGGGGGGGGACACACATTTTACCACTTTGGAAGTGTCTCTCGCGTAAACTATTCAATTTAGAAAAAAATGATATTAGAAACCTCAATATCATTTTTAAAGACCTATCCATAGATACCCCACACGTATTGGTTTGATGAAAAAAAATTTTTTGAGTTTCAGTTCTAAGTATGGGGACCCCCAAAATTGATTGCTTTTTTTCTATTTTTGTGTGAAAATCTTAATGCGGTTCACAGAATACATCTACTTACTTAGTTTCAACAGTATAGCTCTTATAGTTTTGAAAAAAAATGGCTGTGACATACGGACGGACATACAGACAGACAGACAGACAGACAGACAGACAGACCGACAGACATGACAAATCTATAAGGGTTCCGTTTTTTGCCATTTGGCTACGGAACCCTAAAAAGCCATTGTGTCTCGCGTATAACTGCGTTCCCGGCATACAACGGTTTAATTAAAAAAAAAAAACTTTAAACAATTTTCATGTCTTATCTAATAATATTATCAGTTTAAGCTGTACACACTATTATAAATTAATTAATTATCTACACTTATAAACAACTTAATAACTATAATTACAATAAATTAAAAAATAAATAAATAATAAAACCCTACGCTAAAATACACTAACTAAAATATGGCGTCAAAAAACTCTTCCACATCGCTGTCGACTGGTAATGTGCCCAAAAGACAATATTATCTGATCTACTTACAGCAATTATTTTAATATCCCCCAAACTATATAATAAAAACATTTCTTTCCATCCTTTTTTGAAAAACAAAGTTTCTTTCTGAACCTAAACGAGTTTTCCAGAAGAAAACCTCTAAACTTAATTTTTTAGACGAAAATTCAGAAGAAAATAAGCTACGATATAATGATAACAACTTAAATAAATTAGGACGAGACCTGAAAACGCCTAAATGAATTTTGAAACTTTTATTGTCTTTTCACAGTCTGTCGTATCTCTCTAACTTTATAATGATTTAACAGATTACTGACCTTGTATATAACGTCTAATTGGCAAGAATTGTATGAAATATGGAAATGGTTTTTTTTTTAGATGGTAAATCATCTAATAACAACTTCCGCCCTTTGGTGGATCGGGAGGACGTGTTAGACTTATACTGACTAAAAAACCACTCCTGTTCCTTCTTTGCCATTGTTTCAGGGCTCCGGGGATGTCTTTCGCATCACCCATGGCCCCAGTAGGCTTCGACCCTGCTGGGCCTCTACTGTTGCTGACAACTTGAGGCTCGCGTGAAACACTATGCGCCGTCGACGACTTGGGCTCGATCCGGACGGTTACCGAACGGTCGGACAGCGAGCTACCTACTGCTCGCTATCCGCAAGCTCGCGCATATGGTGGAATTTATAATCTTAGGTTTAGAAATTCCTTAGGATTAGCACGCGCTGTGATTAATATATTAAGAGTGAGCGGTTTAGAACTAGCTTAAAATGCCAAAATCCGAACAAACACGCATTACGGCTGCCATTTTGCTTAGTTTTATTTCAGTACCACCATGGGCCGATGGATGCGGGACGCACAAGAACGTTCGTTGTGGCGACGCTGGAGGAAGCCTATGTCCTACAGTGGACGTGTATCGGCTGAAATGATGATGATGATGGCCACCATGGACCGCAATCTCCAGCAACCACCAGTACACCTGACGCCGAGCATGACTCGGGGCATTGCTGCATCTCAGATTTGCGACAATCCCGGAACCACTCTGCCTCGACGTCGATGTCGACAGGCCTGTCCGGTGCTTGCTCCTAGGCCTGTACCATCGCGGCTTCCAGGAGGAGCTTCTGGTCCATCTGAATCAGTGCTCATCGTGGACCACAAGAGTTCTGTCGGACCGGCGCGGACGAAGTTTGGGCGGAGACGTCAAACCGGATGTACGGTACCGGTAGTCGGAGTACGTCTCCATCTCCACCATGACGCGCCAGTAGACGACACGTGGAGACAGAGCGGGGCTGGCATGAGCACGAGATGTCCACCACCGAGTCACTCCGCATCTGCACACACGTAGGGACAGAACCCGACCATGGATATCTGGCGAACAGCTAGTGTTATAAAAAAAATCGAAAACTTAAGCAACGCCATCGCCACAGGTTCCTATTGGGTTCATCCACTAACATACCAAAGACATTTGAAAGGATAGGACTTCGACCCTACTGCGCCCCTACGGTTTTGCTGAGGCTCTTATTAAAGCTCGCGTGGAAAGCTTCGCTGCGGGAATAGTGGTTTTTTTTAAACTTTAAAAATTAATACCATTTATCATCTGTGCTTTTCTACAATAATCATCATTTCAGCAGAAAGACGTCCACTGTTGGACACAGGCCTCCCTCAAGTGTCGCTACAACGACCGATCCTGTGCGTCTCGCATCCATCGCATTCCCGCGACTCTCGCCAGGTCGTCGGTCTACCTTGTTGGAGGTCTTTCAACGCTGCGTTTTCCGGAGCGTGGTCGCCGCTCTACAACCTTTCGACCATCTGTTCTAAGAGCAGTGTGCCTTGCCCACCGCCACTTTAGCTTGGCGATTTTTCGGGCTATATTAGCGACTTTGGTTCTCCTGTGAATATCTTCATTCTTAATGCGATCACGTAAGGAAACTCCGATTATAGACTTTTCCATTGCCCTTTGGGTGATTGTAAGCATTTTTACTATGGATTACTATAGATTAATATAGATTACTATCGATTAATATAGATTACTATAGATTACTATAGATTACTATAGATTACTATAGATTACTATAGATTATTATAGATTTTACGAGTATACAAAAGCCCCAAAAACTTGGCCGTCAACTGGAGCGCTCAACAATGTAACAGTGGATCGTCCTGAGGAAACACGGATTTAAATTAAAAAACTTTATCCAGCTTTGAAACCGTAACAAGAAAACGAGATTTTCAAACGTGCTGTATGAATGAAGCTTTGTTTTCATAAACTTTGTATTTTTAGGGTTTCGTATCTCAATCAACAAAAACGAAACCTTTATAGGAGTATCACTTTGGGGTCCGTCTGTTTGTCTGTCAGGATTTTTTTATGTCTGGAATGCGTTGGGATTTTATATTGAAATTAAAATCATATACACCGTTAAATTTTAATCGTTTTAATCCCTTAGAGGGTCGATCCGGTACATGAAATACTATCGATTTGTAAAGATAAAATTAAAAAATAAAGTAAAGAGTCTAATGACCTGTAGGTACAAACTATTTTAATTTTATCTTTACAAATCGATAGTGTTTCATGTACCGGATCGACCCTCTACGGGATTAAAACGATTAAAATTTAGCGTTGTATATATTGTATATTCAGGTCTGCTACCAACTGTAGAGAGTGTAGAGTGTAGAGGCCCAGCAGGTTCGAAGTCTACTGTGGCCATCGTCATCAGCTTTTTTAATGTTCCCACTGCTAGGACTCAGTTCTCCTCTCTTGGAGAAGGAATAGGCAGTAAACCACTTCGCGGGCCCAGTGCGGGTTAATGAATGTCACATGTCTTCGAATTTTTGGTTGCCGGTTTACTTTTACTGGTTATAACCCACTCCTATTCCGTCTTTGCCTTCGTTCAAGGGCCCCAGGGTTCTCTTTTGGGTCACCCATGGACCCAGTAGGCTTTGATCCCAGTTTGCTGACATCTCCTTGAGACGCGCGTGGAACATTACGCGCCGTCGACGACTTGGGCTCGCTCCGGACGTTAGCGGCGTCTCCTTTAAAAGCTTACCCTCGAGCGCCGATTGTACATACGTCTGTACAACTTCGATGTCCGTGAAAAATTCTTAATTTTCGTGTTTTCCCGAAGTTTGTATAAAAGTTATTTGGCCGAAAATTTTGGTTTCTATACATATTCTTCTATGTATATTATTTGTTTTTACTAGAATAATCACAAAAAAATTTTTTTTTTTAGTGATTTACGTAATCAGTGCTATTTTACGGGTCAATGAAACCCTGGCGCTCGAGGGGTTAAGCTTTATACTAGCATCTATGAAAGAAAATAGAATATGGTGTTAAGAGGTTTATTCTACGCATATTATCACGTAGGCACGCAGTAGGCGTTGCTGGCGCGTAAAACAATTTACGCTGATAAATAATGCCCGTTTTTCTACACTGCTTCTTCTATTTCAAGAACTACAAGTATTTAAATATAAATTCTTTTAAATCTAAATACAAGAATTTTTGTAGTATCCCTTTTTTTCTTACTGTATTTTATTTGTGAACTATTTCTTAGTAGACAACAGCAATTGGCCAAATAATTTCGAAAGGGTCTTTTGTCTTTATTTTTCTCAGAAAAACATAAATCTAACGATTTATCTTCACAACAATTACTTCAGCGCCTCTCGATATTTTCCAATCGAAAATACAACTGATAAATTCTGGAGCTATTCAAGAGTTCAAAACTGTGCTTAGTTGGTACGAAATAACATTTTATAGGGATCGGGAAACCATAGCCTTGAAGTACAATGGGTAACATTAACAAAGTCGCATTAAGAGCTAAGTGTAAACAAGGAAAAAATTGGTAAGAGAAAGTTTGTGCGAAAATATCGGGGCTAATATTTTGTTAAGGCTGCACGCCCACGTCCGATAATCGGTGACCGATTTTTTGTAGGAGAAAAATAGAACACACTGATAGCAATAGTGCAACGCACACGTCCTACAAAAAGTCGGTCAGAAAACAGAACAATGTTTCAAATATACAAAATCGGCCCGATTAACTGTCCTACAAAAAGTCTGACGTGGGCGGGCAGCTTTATTATATTTCACTAGCCTCTGCCAGCGGCTTCATCCGCGTGAATGTAAAATATATGATAGATAGTGATAGTGATTTTTGTTTTAGGTGGGACGTCATTCAATTACTTCTCCCACTTTTCGGGCGGACTTTTACTGACTAAGACGCACTCCTGTTCCTTCTTTGCCTTTGTTCCAGGACCCCGGGGTACACTTTCGCACAACCCATTGCCACTCGGTGATAAAGTAACATTTTAAAATAAGTCCCGCAGCTTTTGAGTTTATTCATTACGAAATAAAACATCAAAATCCTCTCTTTGTAATATTAGAAAAAGAAGATGTATTGACAGATTAATATTCATCTTCTATAAGAGTCTAAGTAGTCCTTGTTAATAATAGTTTAAATAAAAGAACTCAATTCGAAAATTACATAGAATAGTGTTCATTCTAATATTGATTCAAAATTAACCTTCGTTGTAAGCCTAAAGGATCTAAAAAGGCTCCTTGTTCACACAAATCTAAATTAACAATGAAAGGACCTTGTGCCAAACAAATATATCGAATTTAAAAATAGAGCGTAGTCAGAGAGTATTAGTATCTAGTTTCTACAGTGAATAACTAAAATTAATTGAAATTTTATTTTCAACATATTCGAGAACTCGTTCCTACTTCTACAGTTTCTATGGTTGCAATGTACATATTGTAATTCGTACTAGTGAGGAAATGCGCGTAAGACCAGGCTCGCTACAATATAAAATATTTCGATACTATATCAGGCTGGTCACCAACACCCCTACTAATCCCACTGCAACTCTTATTAAGACGCATAAAGGCTAATCCGCAGTCCATTTTTCGTGTGTGAGTGAGTGTTTGAAAAACAAGTATTTTACTTGTTTTTCAAAGCTTTGCCCGATACTACTCGTAGTAATTACTCCAGTATTATAGGGGTATGTTTACACACGTCTAAACACTATGTGAATTTAAGGCACATGACACCCAAGTCTGAAACAACTATCTGTAGGTCATACAAATATACCAATGTTACTAAATATTATGTTTATGAAGTTTTACTTTTACTCCAGTAAGTGTGTTAAAAAACGTTGCATGATACACATGGGTAATCGTCACTGCAGGTTCATAAAAACCTTATCAATACACTTACTCGAAAATCTGTTCTTATTTTTGGTTTTAAGCACGCAATAGACTGTTTTCCGCAATGGAGCAGTGCCGTGCGCGTGCTCTCTCCGCCACAATGTTGTTTCATTTATCGCATCAGGCTGGGTACGCGTCTCCCCCACAAGTCAACCGCCGGTTATTCATTTCTTTGCAAGTGCATTGAAAAAAGTCATTTGATACACGTGCAAAGTCACTGCAGCCTTCAGCTCCATCGCCTCCTCGATCGGAATGACAAACTTTCTGCACTTGTATTGCCTTCGGTATGGGTGTGCATTCTGCCTCTGCTGCAATGACTCTAGCCTACTTCTATCAAAATATATGTACTAAGTTCTATATTCTTTATTGTACACACAATTTAAACGTAGGTACAGTTACAAAATTTACAGTTGATGTACAAAGGCGAGCTTAACCCACAACTGGGTTTTCTGACACCAAATCACACAATGCGGAATAAAATTTTGCATGTGAGGAACTTAAAATGTACAGTAAAGAAAATAAATAACAATAAAATAAAAAATAAACACAATAATTAAATCTAACTTAAAACTAAAAATATCCTAAACAGGTATGTGCACAGCACTCTATACATAAACATAATATATACAATAAATAAACTTACATATATTATATGGGTCATGTTGACAGGAAATGTTCCTTAATTTTTCTCTTGAAAACTTCCAACGAAGTGCTAGCCCTCAATGAATACGGAAGAGAATTCCAGAGGCACACAGCACGAACGGTAAAAGATCCACTGTAGCGACTTGAAGAGTGGAGAGGAAAACGCAGAAGAAGAGAGGATGATGAGCGACATGATTGTATTCTTAGGAAGTATTTAGTAGTACAAATAAAGGCAATTTCTTTGAAAGCTGCAATTTTTCTTTTTTAAAGGTACTTAATCTGTTGGATGTGTGAAACTTTATTTTTACGCCCGACAGAAGTGTTACGTTTATTTTATTTATGTTTGAACATTACAACATTATTTAGGGGAACGGAATGTATGAGTTTGAGAAAATCTAGAAATTTTCGGCTGAATTTTCATGAATAAATAAAAAGTGTGTGGGTATATAGGTTGTTGTTTTACGTAGTGATAAAACTGTTTAAAACTTTTTGGCTTAGAACTGGTACCACGAACATCACAAACGAATACCATGGATCCAGTACATGATTCTGGATTCCCAGTGATGGCCTTTTTCGTCGGCTTGTGGCTTTGTGCGGCTGTGTAATGACTGCAAAAAATCTTCATAATGACAACGACGGCGCGTGGACCACCACGCGCCGTTGACGACTTGGGCTTGGTCCAGATGGTTACCGGATGGTTGGACGGCGGAATCCCGGCGCCTGGGGTGTCTGGATCGTTCCCTCGAGCGACCGCCTCCTTTGCTAGCATTACAAATACCTAGTAATGCTAGCAAAGGAGGCGACCGCCTACCACTCCTCCTCGCTCCGAACCATGGCCTGTACCAAAGCTCGGCGCAAGAGATCGCTGCCGCCGATCGCTCCCAAATGAATTATACTTTAAAAAATCGACTACAATATATTATTATTACTTAGCCGCAAGTCCTTCAATAACGTAACACGAAAACCAGCATAAATCGCACAAACAAACACGTTCATAACTCTAAAATATTACTGAATAACTTCTTGAAGTTCTACCAAACAGTCCTTTCAGGATATTGAAAATCTATAGGTAGAATTTTCTTTGCATAGATTAGCAATACGCTCTCAAGGTAAGTTCCGAGTGAAACGAGACGCTTTTAAAGTTATGTTAGAGTTTCGATAATGAGTTTCAATGTGAATGGTTTAAAGTGAACTTCGTAGTTTTATAATCAATATGGATCTATAATAGAATGGTGGTGTGGTTATCGAGAGTAGTTGTGAAGTTTTTGAAGTATAGATGGGTTTTGAGTGGGTTAGGGGTTTTTTTTTTTTTTTTTTTTTCGATGGGAAAAATCATCTTATGACAACCCCCGCTCTTGGGCGGAGCGGGAGATAGTGTCAGACTCTTACTGACTAAAAAACCCATCCCGTTCCTTCAAGCCTTCATACTGGGGCTCGAGCGCCCTTTCGGATTACCCTGGCCCCAGTAGGCTTCGACCCGGCTGGGCCCCTGCTGTTGCTGACAACTCCTTGAGACGCGCGGGAACAGCGCGCGCCGTCGACGACTTGGGCTTGGTCCGGACGGTTACCGGACGGCCGGACAGCGAGCTACCCATTGCTCACTGTCCGCAAGCCCGCGCCTACGGTGGCTGGAAATCGGGATCGGAATCCCGGCGGCGGCGGCGAGAGCGCCGTTGCCTGATGCGGTCGGCCTCCTCCTTAGCGAGCATTACTGCTTCGCAGAAGTCGGCGACCGCCTGCCACTCCTCCTCGCTCCGGACCATGGCCTCGACCAAGGCCCGGCGCGAGAGGTCTCCGCCGCCGATCACCCCCACGAGGGCACGGCGATGCTCCGCCCAAGCAGGGCACACCGCGATTGTGTGCTCCACCGTGTCCTCCGAGCGTTCCGCACAGTGGCGACACCCGGGCGTCACTTCCGCTTTAATTCGGAACAGGAACCTCCCGAACTTGCCATTTCCGGTGAGGACCTGTGTCATGCGGAAGGTAAGGACGCCGTGAGGTCTTTCCAGCCACGCCTCAAAGAGGGGACTTATCGCCATAATTGTGGCGTGCCCATGACGGGGTTGCGATAGTCGCTGACGCCATTCCACCATGAGATCCCGCCGGAGCTCTGTCCGCCATGCCGTGACCTGTCGCGGCAGAGGACTTTCACCCCGACGTTGCATCTCCACGCGCATGTCGTGCATGTGTGCAAGGACTGTTGCCTCCAGATCCCACGGTGGTAGGCCAGCCAGAAGGCTCGCCGCTTCGCAGGAAATCGTGCGGTATCCCCGCACCATCCGAATTGCCATGACCCTCTGGCAGGCGTTCAGAATGGCCGCCGGTCGCTTACGCAGCGACGGCGCCCACACCGGCGCCCCGTAGAGGGCCATGGACCGAACGATCCCCGCGTAGAGCCTCCGGCAGGAGGCGTCTGGACCCCCAAGATTGGGCAGGAGCCGCTTGAGAGCGGCCCCAGTCCGGTTGAGTTTGGGAGCCAGACGTCGGAAATGCTCCACGAAATTCCACCGGCTGTCGAGGACGAGTCCCAGGTACTTCATCGTCGACCCGACACCGATGTGAACTCCTCCTACCGTTAGTTGGGAACTCAATGGCGGCGCGTTCCGAGGGCGGCGACCGTGAAAACACATCGCCTCGGATTTGTGAAGCGCCACCTTGAGTCCCAACTCCTGGATCCTATCAACGACCATCGCAACCCCGTGTGTCGCTAGAGCGACCGCCGCCTGGTACGACTCTCCCTGCGCTAGAACCAGCGTGTCGTCTGCGTAGCAGACCACGCTGACCCCGTCAGGGAGGTCGCCCCGCAGCACGTAATCGTACCCGATGTTCCACAAGGGTGGCCCTAGTACCGACCCCTGCGGAACACCGCACGACATCTCCCGACGTTTCCAGTCTCCCTGGTGACCGGGGTAGACAATATACCTGTCCGACAGGTAGGCCTCGACTACTCGACAGAGGTATTCGGGCACCCGGTGGTACCGGAGTGCCCTCCGGATCGTACTCCAGGGCAGGGAATTGAAAGCGTTGGCAATGTCCAAGGACACTGCCACGACATACCTACCCTGGGACACCGCATCCCCCGTCGTGAGGGCTCGCACGCGCATGATGGCGTCCACCGTCGAGCGCATCCTGCGAAAGCCGAACTGTCCGTCCGAAAGGTCCGGCCCCACCCGTGAAAGGCGCGCGACGAGGCGGCTCGCAATCACTCTTTCAAAGAGCTTGCCCACCTCGTCGAGCAGCACAATGGGCCGGTACGCGGACGGAGAGTCCGCAGGGCGCCCTGGCTTCGCGATGAGGACCAGTTTCCCCGTCTTCCAGCGAAGTGGGAACTGGCCCCTCTCCAAGCATGCGCTGAAGAGCCCTCTCAGTCGAGGCCCGAGAGCCTCCATGGCCAGGACCCAGGCTTTCCCAGGCAAGCCATCGGGTCCTGGGGCGGCGTTCTTGGCACTCAGCCTTTGCACCGCCACTCTCATCTCTGCCTCGGTCACCTCTGGAGCATTATCGTCGTCGTCGCTATTGCGGTCCGCGTCAGACACCGCTGGCGGAGGCGGAGCCATAGGCGGGGGGGAGTGTTCCCCTCGCGCAGGGAACAGAGCGCTTACCACACCCTCCACGAGTTGGGGCCGGAGACTCTGAGTCAGCGGGGGAGCCCAGGGGCGCAGTTTCTCCCGTACCAATTTGTACGGGCGCCCCCACGGGTCCGCGTTCAGAGACCCCAGCCACACGTCGCGGGCCTCGAGTTTGGCCCGCTTAATCTCCGCTCGGAGGGTGTGTTTTGCCTCTCTGTAACCTTCGTACAGCTCCGCCTCTCTGGCCTCCGCATCCGGCGGGCGGATGCGGCGCCTGCAGTATCTGGCGTACCGGCGTCGCGCGTGATTGCACGTGTTGCGCAGTGCAGCGATCTCCGGCGACCACCAGTACACCTGGCGCTTAGCACGTCCTGGACGGACTCGGGGCATTGCCGCATCGCAAATTTGCGACATGGCCTCCCGGAACCACTCCGCCTCGACGTCGATGTCGACAGGCCTGTCCGGTGCTTGCACCCAGGCCTGTACCGTCGCGGCTTCCAGGAGGAGCTCCCGGTCCATCTGCTTAAGCGCCCACCGCGGACCGCAAGGGCTCTGTCGGACCGGCGCGGCCGAGGTTTCGGCGGAGACGTTCAACCGGATATACCGGTGGTCGGAGTACGTCTCCACCTCCTCCATAACGCGCCAGTCGACGACACGCGGCGACAGAGCGGGGCTGGCGAACGAAAGGTCCACCACTGATTCACCCCGCCTCCGCACCAACGTGGGGACAGAACCCCGGTTCAGGACGACCAGGCCCAGCTCCAAGGCCCAGTCCTCCACCATCCGACCCCGTGTGTTCGTGCGCCGGGAACCCCAAGCCGTATTCCAGGCGTTGAAGTCCCCGCAAACGACCACGGGGAGGGTACCAAACCCAGCGACGACGGCACTTAGCTCCATAAGGGAGACATGGAGTTCGTCGGGAGGTCTGGTCGGGGACAGGTAGACGCCTACCACTGCAATGTCCCCAACCCGTGCTGCCACGCAACCCCGTCCCCTCGCAACAGCCTCGAGGGGCGGGGTACCGGCGGCGGCCGACGAAATTAGCGTCACCGAGCCGTCTAGGTCCTGAACCCAGCGGGGATGGACGTAGTACGGCTCGGAGACGACGGCGACATTTATCGACCACTGCGCCATGCTCTGGAGCAACAGGTCCTGGGCGGGGGCGCAGTGGTTGATGTTCGCCTGGAGGAGACGTAATGGTGTCCTTATTGACATTCCATTACTGTCTCCTCCCGAGCCCCCTGTGAGGGCGCCGCCGCGGCGGGAGCGGCGGCGACAGCGGCGGCAGCCAAGACGGTGGCTGCTGCGGTGAGGGTGTCAGGGTGGATGGGCCTGACTTTGCCCTTGGCCTTGGCGGGGGGGTCGCAGGACCTGCCCCCAGCCCGGTGGTCGGCCGGCTTGCCTGCAGCCGCACATGCGTAGCAGTGCGGCTTTGCACGGCATTCAACGGCCTTGTGCCCGGGCTGTCCGCACTGGTGGCAGCGGTCACTGCGGTCCTCTGCGGCGCAATAGGCCCCCACGTGGTGCCCCACGTGACAGCGGTAGCACCGCAGAGGTTTGGGTTCCAACATCTTGACTTGGGCCGAAACCCAACCCACCAATAGCCTTCGGCCCTCGGTCGTGATGGCCTTGGCCGCCGACACGGGGCAGCTCACCGTAACGGCTCGCATGCCCGTGCTGTCAGCGCGGATGGTGCCCGCCCGGACCTGATCGGTCGTGCACCCTCCCGCCCTGACGATGGCGGCCACCACTTCCTCCACCCTAACGGAGTCGTCCAGACCCATAATGCGCATGTCGATGCACTTGGTGGGTCTGGACACTCGGGCCTCCTCGACATCTAAGGACGCCCTAATCCTTTCGGCCAGGGCGTCAGCGGCTTGTCCACTGTTCGCACCTGGGACCTCCAGGATTCGAGCTCCGGTTGCGGTACGCCTCATACGGAAGCCCCCTGAGGCTCCGTATTCGTCGAGGTGGCCCACCACCGCCTCTTTCGCCTTTGCCATGACCATGTCATAGTTCACGCCCTTCTTTTCCGCAGCTGGCTGTAGTGTGATCACTACAGCTGCGGAAGTCGGGGCGCGAAGTCTGGCGGCCATGGCCCGCTTCTTGCGATCCTTTCGCCGCCTTCTTTTCTTGGCCGCCCTTGCCGCCTTGCTCGCCTTCTTTTTGGCGCCGACGACCGTCCACTCGGCGCCAGCCGAAGGGTCTTCAGGCGGAGGAGGCGGCAGGCGCGACCCAGTCGCCGCCGCGGCGGGAGGCCTCGCCAGTTTGGTGGCAGCCGCCACCCTACCCTTCGGGGGAGGGGCAGGCTTCCCCTGCCGCTGCTGCTGCTTGGCCACTGGGACCGGCCTCGCAGACTCCGACGCCGTAGCCCTGTGCCTGGCCTGCTCTGACGGGCTCGCCCTGGGTGCTGCAGTTGTGGCCGCGGCGATGGCAGCGTACGACGCCGTTCTCTTTTGGCCGGAGGCCGCGAGAGGAGGGCGCAGGACAATGCCCTCCAACACAGAGAACTGGCTCTGGATCCGTTCCTGGAACTGCTGCTGCTGTTTCTGCTGCTGTTCCCGGAAGGCAACCAGCTCCTGCCGCAGCAGGGAAACGACGTCGCTCCCCGCCTGGGGCGAGGGCCGAGATCGACCCTGCTCCTGCCTGCTCCCCCCTTCGGGAGGAGAGCCCTGGAGAGCGGCCACGGCTGCCTCGAGCCGGCCAAACCTCCCGCCGAGGGTGCGCTCGTAGGGCTCGAAGACGAGCCCCAGTGCCCCCTCAATCGAAGCGTTGGCCAGCTCGACGGAGCGTTTTTTGGCCACCCTCTCCCTCTTATTGGCAACGCTGGTGATAGCGGCTGCCACGACCTCCCGAAACCTTGCCAGCGCCTCCTCCATCCCTTCTGGTAACTCGTCAGGGAATTTCGGCACCAAGACGCTGGCCTGCTCTTTTGCGACCTCCGGGGGTCGCCGGGACGCTTCTTCAGCGCTCCCTCTCCCTTTGCCCGATTTTCGGGCCTTACCCCGCCCCGACGACGAGATTTTCCGGGCAGGTCCCGTCTCGTCGTCGGATGCGGAGCGCATGAACGCCCTCCTTCTGTTGGATGCGGTTTCTTCCACTTCCATCAAAAGGAGGGGCTTCCGCACCTCCTCCTCCACCTCCTTCCCGTCTGAAGTGAGTGAAGACGCGGCATCTGAATCCGACGCCGCGTCTTCACTCACCTCCCTGAGGCCAAACCTACGGCCGGCCTCCACCGGCATCGCGGACGTGCTGGGAACTGGTCCCAGGGACTCCGCGCTGCCGAAGTGTGAGCCACCCTGGCTCTGTGCGTCCATGGAGGACGGAACAGGGTCCGAAGACCCGAGGCGATGATTGCCCCCCCCAGAATACGAGGGGCAGCCCGAGCTCTGCTCGGGGAGGGATTCTCCTGCAAGCAGGTACCCTCCTGGGGTAGATATATTTTTATCATTCGCGCTCATGATGGTGCTGGACACAGCTTTGCCTTTTTGTTTTAAATGGGGTGGGGTCCCCATTGCACGTTCGCCATCCTGGTCATGTCTGCTGAACAGACACGTACCGGAGGCGAACCCTATCTCCCCGACATCGCTATCCAGAAGGCGCCAACAGCTGTTGTGCCAGCGCTTCTGGACAGCGCACCCTCCGGGCGGTCCGACTGGACTCCGCCGTATGTTCCTCTTGGTCTGGTCTCTCGCTTGAGGCCTTCCGGCATGAGTAGCTCTACCGGCATAGCCCTCAAGGTCACTGAAACACGCAAGCCCCACCACGACGACAACGTGGGAACACAGTTGGTGGGGAGTGGGTTAGGGGTATCTTTTATGATTTGTAAAGGTGGGTTTTCACTAGAGGAGCTGATCATGAGCGGAGAACAAGCTGAGCATAAATACGTCTAGTGTGGGCTGACTAAGTGGTCGATCACACTAAGAGCGGCAACGGGCGCGTTTTGCTTGGCCACACTGGCAGCAGGGTTTAGGGACAGGGTTTCCGCTCGCCGCCCGCGCACCCACTGTGGCTACTTGTATGAACGAGCTATGGAGAGAGATCCCCACGCGCATCCCGCGCTAAGCAACCCATACCGCTTCCCGCGCCAGCGTGCCTGCTATGAACACCCAAATGAAGTTCTTATGTTAGATTGTCACGCTACGCCCGCCCACTCTTTCAGTATGGGTGAACACGGCAACCGCTCTTTCAGTCTGGCTGAACTCTTACAAACCTCGAACAAGCGTGTTCGAGTAGTTGATTCGTGGTCAACTTTACTTCGCATAGTGTCCATTTTTTGACGAAAACAAAAGGTTCACGCAGCAAGTTCAAAGACAGTGATCTTTGGAGATTCGTTGTAAATCCACACTGGACAACGCGAGTAGAGTGGCTTTTTTTATGGTGGGAAAATCATCAATGACAACCCCCGCTCTTGGGTGGAGCGGGAGATAGTGTCAGACTCTTACTGACTAAAACCCCACTCTGTTCCTTCATACCGGGGCTCAAGCTGTCTTTCAATACTAACCCTGGCCCCGGTAGGCTTCGACCCAGTTGGGCCCCTACTCGGGCGCGCGGGAACAGTGCGCGCCGTCGACGATTTGGGCTCGGTCCGGACAGTTACTGGACGATCGGACAGCGAGCTACCCATAGCTCGCCGTCCGACGCGAGTAGAGCGGCTCAGCACGTGCTTAGTTTGTGCTCGGCTCTCCCAAGTAGCACAGAAGCGCTGAATAGTAGATGAATCACTGTTCACAATGGAATCTTCAGCTGAATAAACCTGCTGAATAAGAGCGTTAGAGGCGCCTACTCAGCTAATATAACTCTGATTTGGGCACAAATTAATCAGCTGTTAGCTGGATAATGTAGCTGGTTGCACTATATCAGCGTTATTTGAACATTATTAAAGGTAACAGTCGCCCCAAGAGCTGAATAATGACTGATTATCAGGGTATGTGTTACCTTTTATACAACACAAGGGCTGAATAATAGAGTACTTATTACCTATTTTTCAGCACAAAATACACTCCAGGATATTAGTCATTCTTTTATGGAGCTGACAATTCACAAGTGGCAAAATTGTGAATAATTTTCACACTACTACTTATTATTTTGATATGTTTTGTGTGAACCATTTTGTAAAGTGTTTGTGGGAAATATAGGCTTTGTTTTTCCTCCATGTCTATGAAATTCGAATGGGAAAGAGAGTTCATTGTCAAATACTATATAATTATAGACGAAAATTTTCAACCGCTCTCAAAATATAACTGTTTACTTGAAAATTATAGTATAAAATAGGTTGATAATATTATTATAAAAAATTAAGTCTTTTTATTTTTCCTTTGTATTTTGACAATAAGCTGTTTACGTATAAAATCATTACATTTTCTATTCAAATTCTGTTATTATTTTCGTTGACTAAACAGAAACAAATTTTTATTATATTGTACACATAGGTTAGAATCTAAAAAATGGCAGACAAGCAGTGTGTACCGTATTAACCACAATCAAACGGCATGAGCTGTTTAAGTGTCCACTCATGGTACATGAATCAGTAACGAGCTGTTACGAGTGGTTCTTGTGTTACACAAGTTAGCTACAGATTCATGTAAAGCTTGATAGTGGGTAACATGTATGCAAATAATTGAGGTAATCATCAGTGATCCAATGAAATTGAATTGGTTCACTGATGATTACCAATTAAAAATTGAGTGAATAAACTCTGCAGGAATTTTAGGGATCCGCGGATTAAGCCTCATCATGATCACATCATCCCATATTTTTTGGATTAGCGTATGATAATCATGTACCCAGTAAGTATCAAAGTTTTCACGACCAAAGTGTACATAATTAGGTAAAACTTTTTAATATCTTACACGACACGATTAGTATACTTATACCTACGAAGCGCTGAATAAAGAAGTCTTCAAGGTCTTATTTAACGGCAATAATAGATTAATTGTCAACGATAGTACAAGTATTCAGCTCTCACGGAGATTATGCGTAACATGTGAGCTAATATAGGGCAGTTTGCTTTAACTTAGCATCATATAATGTTCACCCATAATGATCATGTGGGCTTTATAAGAGCTATTATACGATTGCGTGTAACAAGCTGATTAACATTACACAAATTACACTGTGTGCAGCAAAAGGCATTATATCTTTGTTATTAGAAGACACAGAATAACTGATTACATTATAGTAGCTCACGTGTTCTTTATTAAAATGCAAGGGTACACTTGTGGTCTTCAATTCAGAATATAGCTTAGTTAAAGTCCACAAAAATCCTTTCAATTGCTTAAAGCTGTATAATACTGAACTTGTTACTTATATTAACGCTGCAAGAATTACAGTGTGGTCTCCGTGACGCATAATTACTTTCTTATTCAGCTGAAAGCTCACTTTTCACCTATTGCAGATCGAGTGTACTGTAATAACTCTTCTAAGTGCTAAAGTTACCGATGTTACCTCTTGTGACATCTTATAATGCAGTTTTGTGCTACTTGGGTAGTAAAGAGGAACCTTTAGAGCTATGAATATATTTTAAACAGGACCGCGAGAAAGTTTGAGAGTTATTCTAGACCTGGAAAGAGCAACCGCAGGAACACAAGTGTGTTTATTCAGTAACTAGCGGTTCATCATCATCATCATATCAGCTGAAAGACGTCCACTGTTGGACATAAGCCTCCCCCAAGCGTCGCCACAACGACCGGTCCTGTGCATAGCTAACTAGCGGTTTCGTATGCGTAAAAGTAGAAAATTATCCCAAGAGAACATGGACCCAGGTTAAAAAGTCCTAGCTGTTTCAGGATATGGAAATCCTTTCAGCCGTTCAAGCATGTTGCAGTAACATACATACACAAACATTCGGCTTTACCATAGGTACATGGTGGACATCCCACCCATACGAACAAAGCATTTTGGGAACACATTTATTGTGCGTACAGCCAAGGCATTCCCTGCCGGAGTTTGTGTTTCCTGATAGCTACAACTTAGGGGTCTTTAAGTCAAGAGTGAATAGGTTACTTCTAGGCAAGCGTGCTCCATCGTCGACCACATTATCGCTTACGATCAGGTGAGATGGTAGTCAAACGCGAGCCTGTCAATAAAAAGAAAGGTAATTACTAGCTGCTACCCGCGGCTTCACCCGCGTCGTAGAAGAAAATAATTTTAAGGGAATATTCTGGGATAAAAAGTATTCTTTGTGGTATTCCAAGATTTGGTCTACCTATGTACCATCACAGAAACTTCCGCCTGACCACAGCTAAGTTCATTATTGCTTGCACTCGAAACGAAAACTACAAAGGGTTTGCTTTACCGCCGCGCCGCAGGATTCACGCGATGTTTTTTTAAGTGATCAAGTACCAAGATTCATCGAAATCCGAGCGTGAAGAAGTAACGAACATACAAACTTTCAGCTTTATAACATTATGGTAAACCTCGAATAATACATGACCCAGTCCGTAATATGACCTACTTGCAAAACTAAGACACGTATTTAAAATTTGATGTTTATTTGAGCCGATCTAGTTAGTTTAAAAGTATGACGGTGATGATAAACATGTATAACCCCTGATTTCTTATTAAAGCTTACTATGAAATTGAATATTTTTGCCTGCCTGGTATAAAAAAACGTTTTTTTTTTCTTGATTTCAAAAAACTGCATTTTGAAATCAAGAAAAAAAAAACGATACCTGCCTTCGCTCCTACACGATTATGACGTTATTAGAAATTTTTTATTAAATATTTTAGAAACATAAATATTTTGTGGATATTATCTAAGCTTCTTTTTAAATCAATTTATTTTGTGTAAGACAAATCCAGTAAAGACCTCTGAAAATTTGCTACTTTGCATTTAATTTGACCCTTCATAATGTACTAAAAATTAAAAAAGTAAAAAAAAAATCTGAATGACGACAATGTTTTTCAAAAATGTTTTAAGACTTAAAAAAACATGTATTTCCTGGAACAAGTTTTGTGAACTCTTCGAGAAAATCACAGAATTACCGAATGCTAACAGTTTTCAGGCGTTATCTCTCTTTTTTCGTATTGCCTCTTCATCAAACATCGCGTTAGATGAAGCAGCTCGATGTTAACGATAGACGAGTGCTAAAGGAGCCACATAAGTAGAGTTTAACTCAAAATACTCAATTCAAAAATTTTCCCACATTAACTCATCGAATGCCGTAATTAGAGACACAATAGAAAGACAATTGCTTATGTCGAACTGGGTAACTTAAGACATTCAAAAGGTTAATTTACAGTATGATTACCTACTGTAAATTATTTATTTATAATTTGAGAATGCATCTTTATCTACACACAGTATACAAAGCAAAGCTAGTGAAAAGCGAATTCTGTCGGTTTTTGTCGTTCTATTTCCCAGTTTTGCGTTGTCCCGACAGTTTCGTTATTCAAAAACATGTTTCATGGACTTTTTATAGCCACTGTTACAAAACTCATGTGCTGTGATGAAAACTTTATCATGATAACTGGAGAAGGAAATGCTATTCATCACTTTTAAATATGGTGAACTAGCTTTTGCCCGCGGCTTCGCTCTCGTGGCATTAGGTACTTAAGAAATCGGGATAAAAGGTAGCCTATGTTCTTTTTTATGTCAAAGGCTATATGCATGCTAAATTTCATCCGAATCCGTTCAGCCGTTTTTGCGTGATTAAGTAACAAACATCCAAACATCCACACTTTCACATCTATAATATTAGTTCGGATAACTGGTATTCTAAAAATTTGTTATTTTTAGGCATGTTGATCGTGCACATCAATTATTACATAATCATCAACATGCTTAATTCATTAAACCTCAAGCGAACCGGACGTTTGTTCTCTCATTGTCTTTTTATTGTGTATTTTATTTATTACTTCTAATTACGATATTCGAAAGGTTAAAATACAACCATCGGATTGGATTTTATTTTTTATTTTGACTGGCCTGTTGGTCTAGTCGTTAGTGACCCTGACTGCTATACCGGAGGTCGTGGGTTCGATTTCCACCCAGGACAAATCTTTGTGTGATGAGCATGATCATTTGTTCTGTGTCTGGGTGTGATTTATCTTTTTAGGTATGTATTTAGAAATATATAAGTATGTTTATCAGTTGTGTAGTACTCATAACACAAGCTCTGCTTAGCTTGAGACTAGACGGCGTAGTGTGATAGTTGTGGAATATATTATATTATATTTATTGCCAGTTAGCTCTTTCGAATATTACTGCATCCCTTTGATGCAGTAATATTGGAAAGAGTTACTGTGGCCTTGTGGCGTCTTTATTACTATACTTTGAACTGAAAGGGATAATTATAAAACGTAATAGATAAACACAAACACAGTAAAAATCTTTTTTACCAATTTGTTCAGAACCAAACATGTTGTGACTGTCTGTCACTTACTCCAAATTAATAACAAAATATTATATTTTATTTTAAACACCACGGCACTTTAAACACGTGGCGCTGAACGAAGGGACATAAATTGCCTTTTTAATGTGAAAGGAACAATTACAAAAAAAAAGAAATATTTTAGCACAATGGTAAAGAAATGGATGCAATTTCTAAAGATGGAACATGTGCACGCCGGGCGCGTCGTCGGACAAAGACGACCCAAACCTTCTTAGAAACTATACAAAAACAAAGCCATAATAAGTAATTGACAAGCGATACTGAGCCTTAAGGCGAAAGGAGGCACAGGGTTGACTCGGCAGGATAGAGGACTTCGCGTGAGACCGTGGTAGGGGACAGACGTCCAGAGGACTTCGCGTCAGACTCGAGTAGGGAACACACGTCTAAGAGACTTGGCTTCAGGGCCCGAGAAAGGACACGTTCAGCTAAGCCATCTGACTCGGTATATCGTAGAGCAACGTCCCGTTGTAATTCTTAGGAGTGCCAGTATTGTAATACAGTATTAGATATAGGTGGACTGAGTCCAGTTTAGGCTTCTCAAATATTTATAGTACAGGTCTGTGCATGTGAGTCAGAGTACGAATAGATGGGCGTTGATTGTGATCTAGTGAGTAGTGTGTAAGTACGCGAGTGAATCTCAGCGGCTGTGTCGAAGACTGCATGGGTGAGTGTTGTGTGTTTTATCCTTCCTTATTCCATCCTATGACAAGGTAACCTGAGCTTGCGGTTGGTGTTAGGGACTCGGAGAAGGCCTTCCTTTGGAGTGAGCATGACATTGACTTTCCTTCGAGAGGACTTGACACTTCCAGCCATACTTGGCGCAACCATGACTGAAGCACTGCCAATTGAAGGTTGAACCGAATAAACATTCGCTACATGCTAAGGCTAGTTTGAGCCACACTGAGATCACGAGCCACCAAACGTTAGCGACGGCTACCTCCCCCTAAGAACTGACCGACAGTAGAGTGATTTACATTGCTCTCGTTATACGCACACTTCCAGGGAGCGGGGGTAGGCTTCACCAAGTACCCCAAACTGCATTGATAGTCGTTCTAAGGAACGCTAGGGAACGTATCTCGTTAAAACCACACCCGGCCCCCGTAGGCCTCTTACTGATACAAAAAAATAATATTTAGCGAGACACGTAATCTGGACTCATCTCTGGAAACTCCGCAAGCTAGACGTAGCTCGGAGACACGTAGGTTATGATGTCCTCACCTTTGGGTAGAGTAAGGAAGTGAGAAGTGTCGATAAACCATTTCAGCGTGTAGCAAGGCAACTGTAAATAGTTCTGCGACTGACTGACGATACGTCACGCTTGTTTAAGTTTTGTATTGTCTTAGTGAAGAGTGAGTAGGCCGTTATAAGGAGTTAATTGTAGAAGAAGTGTGTCTTATCCAATAGCAGAGGCCTCACAACCCTTTGCCGTAGGATTGGTCAGGACACGCACGAGCGAAACGGATTAAAGTAGTTTCTAAAATAATTTAACTTGCAAATACAAGCGTCACGTGTCATATACCCTTTTGCAGCCCTCTCAGTCTCATAATATTCATAACTAAAAAGAAAAGTAGATTATCCTTCCTTACCCCTTGGATTTCCAACCCTATTTGATTTTAACTTTGTTTCTCTCAATTCCCCACCTAATCCCCTAGCTTTCTAAGTCGGGAGAAGGTGACATATTCCTTGGAAATCCATTACTGTCGGTGGGAGCTTGTCCAAGTCACTGGTTGAAAGCTACAAGGACGGGCGAATGGTGGCGCTCGCCCTCTTCCCTCAGAGGGAAGCCGACCTTCATACCTTCATGTAGGGAAATTCAGGAAAAATGAAAATTTTATCAGCCTAGGGTCTTATTGGAACAGTCACAATGTCTTCACGTATTTTTCTACCACCTGTTTCGCTAGTAGATTCATGCAAAACAGAAACAATTTGTTCCTCCAATTTTTTTTATTTTAAATCAAATACCATTTTACGCATTTTCCATCTGCTTCGATAGTAGATACAAAACTGTAATAATTTGTTCAATCAGTTTCTGAGCAAAACACTGCTTCATGTATTTTTTCCAAGACCATAATAGGTACGTACATTACAAACACACAGTCGCACAGCCAGTACTCAATTTCTTCTCGAACCAATACGACCAATCCTTTCTAAGTCCACTAAACCAGGTCCGTTTACATGGAACGTGTAAATCTCACGCGAGTACGAGTAAATACAGGCAGCTCGCAGGCCGAACACGGATCCTGTCAAACGTAATAAGCTCCTTTGAGTGGCGTTAGTCACGTAACAAATGAAAGAATATACGAAAATATACGAATATTTCCATCCTTCTTTTGCGTGCTTTCCGGGGGTGTGCTCGCGGTAATGTTAGTACGTTTGACGCTGAATTCCGACTGTAATATAGAAGAGGGTTATATTTGTTTTTATAAATAAAGTTTATTTTGCAAATAGCATTATATTGATTCGTTTTTTTTCAGTGGGTAAAAATCATCCAAATGACATCCCCCGTCCTTGGGTGGAGCGGGAGATAGTGTCAGACTTTTACTGACTAAATAACTCACCCTGTTCCTTCGTTGCCTTTCATACCGGAGCCGAGCCTTCCTTTCAGAAGCAGACCCTAGGCCCCAGTAGGCTTCGATCCTATTAATCCTTGAGGCGCGCGGGAACAGTACGCGCCGTCGACGACTTGGGCTCGGTCCAGATGATTACCGGACGGTCAATACCACCTGGTCTACCCACCCCTCGCCGTCCGTAAGGCCCGGCGCGAGATATGGCCGCCGCCTGTCGATCTCATAAGAACACGGCAATGCTCTGCCCAAGTGGAGCACACCTCTACTGTGTGCTCCACCGTGTCCTCCTGGCGGTCCACAAAGTGGCGACACCCAGGCGTCACTTCCGCACGAATCCGGTGCAGGTACTTCCCGAACTTACTATGTTCGGTGAGAACCTGCGTCATGCGGATGCAGGAATAAAGGATATATAAATAAATAAATAAGGTGAGGACGCAGTGAAGTCTTTTCAGCCACTCCTCAAAGAGTGGACTTACCGCTATAATTGTGGCGTGCCCAAGCATATTAATACATTGATTTTTTTCATTACATAATTTAAATTAGATGAAGCCGAAGTTTCCAATCTGACTATTAAGAGAAGAAATACCGAAACACACACTCACCAGATGCAATCTGACAAAACTATCTGGTTTTTTAACTTGTGTGGATCTGTCCCGTCAGTGCAAGCATTAATCAGTATTCGTATATT
Source organism: Mythimna ferrago (assembly GCA_910589285.2). Taxonomy (NCBI): domain Eukaryota; kingdom Metazoa; phylum Arthropoda; class Insecta; order Lepidoptera; family Noctuidae; genus Mythimna; species Mythimna ferrago. The sequence continues at coordinate 24,331,327 of OU342679.1, forward strand.
TGTCAATCAAATCAAATCAAAAATATTTTATTTCACATAGGCCTACATGGACACTTATAAAACGTCAGAAGCTAGTGCACGGTTCCAAATTGGTCATTTCCTATGGAGAAGAACCGGCAGGAAACTCCATGGTTACTCTTTTAAAAAAGTGGTTGTTTTTACAATATTGATATATATTATGTAAGAACAATGTAGACCAGTCAAATATTGTACACAAAAGCACAATAAAAATTTTCTCAGTAAAAAACAAAGTAAGTCGTAATAGGAAGTAGTCTAAGAGTTCGTGGAGTATACAGTGTTCTCACATTCACAATACAAAAAGAGGCTATATAAAAAAAAAAAATCAGGAATAATATAATAATTACATCTATCAATAAAATGTTAACAAAATAAATTACTAACAAATTTATGACAGCTGAAATATAAATAAAAAATAAAAATATTGCAAAAGCAATGTGTCACAGAAAAAAAAATGTATATATAATTATTAAAACAAAGGTGGAGCAGTTATAGACAAAATATTGATGATTTACCAGGGGGCCCCATACTCATTTTGATAGGTATTCTCAAATGGGTACAGCGAGCAAGAACGGGTTAAAAGAGCATCTAATGCGTTACCAGTAATGTAAGAGTCGAGCGGGGAAGCACGCGGTATGCCTCGACTCGTGCCACTCTGTAAACACGTTTACAAGTCGTGATGTGAGCTTCCTGAACTATACTAAGTTTGAACAGGGACTTAAAGACAAGATGCTGGTTTTTACATAAGGTCTCACCTTAGTTATTCCAATAAATTTTATACTTATTTAAAGTTCAAGGGAAGTTTTTTGTTTGAGAGTCTTCATTCTGATTAATGTTTTTAAATATTGGTTACCGCTTTCATTTTTGATGTGAGAAATTTATATTACATAGTTATACATTACATTTTGTTCTAGTATATGCAAAATCCTAAACATGCTTCAAGTATTTTTATGTAAAGAATCTATGTCTAAAATTTCATAACTGTAATCATGAAAAATCACAAAGTTATAAGCTTGTTATGTCAGCAAAAAATACATAGTCAGTGGGCCATCCAGGTGACTGAAGGGATGTTTTGCTCCCGCACCCAGCTGTGCGCGTATCTAATACCCACTATGACCTGCCGTGACTTGTGTGGTGACCTTTTAAAATATTTTTGAGAAAAAATATAACATGGTGTAAAAACTATTGGAATCCATTCAGTTACTGATTCTGAACAAACTACATATATTCCGGTTTCGCAATACTAAAAATAATGTTGTATATAAAAGAAGGAACTTAGAATCAGAATTAGAATCAGAATCAGAATCATTTATTCGTAAACATAGATGACAATTAAATACAAGATCTTAAAAATTAGATAGTACGCTATGTTTTTCCAATTGACATACAAATTATTAAAGAGAAAAAAAAAATGCTACTAAATTAAAATATACATTCATCACAATATTATTATGCTAGCAAAATTTTAATATTTATAATAAATTTCATTCCATTTCAAAAAGTATAGTCAGTTCAGAAGATTAATATTAAAAATAAAATAAGTTAAAAATATTTTTTAAATGTCAAGTAAGTTTATGTAAAAATGTCAATATTGTAAAGTCACAGAGATTTGTCATTAAGAAATTCACCTAGATTGTAATAACATTTTTCTAGTAATAACTCATTCAGGGTTTTTTTTAACTTCTGCACTGGCATACATTTTATTTCATCGGGTATTTTATTATATATTAACTAACTTGACATATTAATGCACAGCTGAAATTACAGGGCCTATGAGCGTGTTTTGCACAAGGTTTCCTTTTATGACTTGGTCCAGCACTAAGAGAGGATTTGGTCCAAAGTTTGTATGGATAAACCTACTGTCATGCAAGCAAAGCCACCGGCAGAAGCTAGTCATCAAATAAATTCTTCCAATCTGCGTGGCAGGAAAGATGTGTCAGACTTTTACTGACTAAAGCCCATCTATACCTTAAGTGGCCATTTTGTTGGCCATGTGTGTTTGTGGCCATGTGAGATACCGTGGTTTTGGCGTTCCAAAACCGAACTCATTAAAATTATCCTGCAGGCATCGGCACTATTGAGCTCTTACGGTTTTACTAACATCTCTTTAAGGCATGCGTGGGATACAACAGGCCGTCGACTCGGACTTGACCCTTACTGAACGGCCGGACGGCGAGCTACCCATTGCTCGCCGTTCACAAGCCCGCGATTACGGCGGCAGGAAAACATCTTGTAACACCAGACGCCTGGGTCCTCATCTGTGGCATAAAGACGTCCGTTCCCTTACAATTCCGACCACCTCTTTTGTTCCGTACTCCATTCGCGTTAAGATTAAACATTTATACAAAATTTTTTTATTGTCCTTTCCACAGAATTTGACTTCTATTACGTAGGCTTTTTTTATGGTGGCAATAATTTATTTATTTATTATTTATTTATTATAATCTTTATTGTACACCAAATAAACAAAAATACAGGACAAACATTTAAAAGAATAAGTGCACAATGGGCGGTCTTATCGCACAGGGCGATCTCTTACAGACAACCTTTGGATGGACTGAGAGAAAGGAGATAAATTAAGGGTTGTCAGTGTACAAACATCAGATATAATACTAACAAGATACATTAACACAAATACATACATACAATACAAAAAAAAAATATATACTAATAAATATCAAATATATAGTTGAACCAGGAGAAGAAAAATATATCAAAGAGAAAGGTAATGCTCCTTCACCATCTTTTTAAATGTTGGTAGCGTTTGAGCACGCCTTACTTCTAAGGGTAACGCATTCCACAAACGTGCAGCTTGAATTGTGAAAGATTTGTCAACGAAGGTAGTGGAATGCGTGCGAATACTTAATTTTAGGTTCTCAGATGATCTCAAGGACCTACTATGTGTGTCACTAAGGAACTGAAAACGTTCTTTAAGATAAAACGGGGTACAAGGATTAAATAGCACATTATAAAGCAAAGAAAGTATATGGGCGTTCCGGCGAAGGCGAATAGGAAGCCATTTGAGCTTAGTACGAAATTCAGAAACGTGGTCATACTTGCGCAAGCCAAATATGAACCTGATACAAAGATTTTGAAGTCGCTCAAGCTTATCCAGTTGGACCTGGGTGAGATCAAGATAGCTGGCAGCAGCATAGTCCAGGATTAGAAGAAGAAGAGATTGGGCTAACGCAATTTTGGTATTGATGGGAAGAAAATTACGAAGACGTCTCAGGGAGCCCGCTGAAGCAAATAGCTTACGACTGACTTCCTGCAGTTGTTTTGTCCAGGAAAGAGTGCGATCGAAATAAATCCCCAAGTTCTTCACAGTGTAACTTAAAGGAATAATGGTATTATTGAAAGAAACCTGGGGAAGTTTCGACCAATCCACTTTAGACACAGTCCGAGGACTACCAATAACAATCACTTGTGTCTTAGTTGGATTGATCTTCAACCCAAACTCAGCGCTCCAGTCACCTATTCGAGCCAGGTCTATGTTGATAGTATCAATGGCCTCAGATAATTTACCGATAGGGGCTTGAGCATAAATTTGGAGATCATCAGCATACAGGTGGTAGAAAGAAGATAGTCGTTGAGTGATAGCGTTTATAAAAAGTGCGAAGAGTAGAGGAGACAAAACGCCACCCTGCGGCACACCGGCAGAGGTTTCACACCAAGACGAGAAAGCTTCATCAATACAAATACGCTGCCGGCGGCCAAACAGGTAACTATGAAACCAGTCAATTACCGATGGAGATATTTTAAAAGAGTACAAGATGCCGAGTAAGATGTCGAAGTCAACGGTATTGAAAGCATTGCTAAAATCAAGTAAAGCAAGTACCGTCAACTTCCCCATCTCCATACCCGACCTAATATCGTCAGTGATATGCACGAGTGCTGAGGTAGTGCTATGTCCAGGTCGAAAACCAGATTGGAAAGGATTAAGAAGATTATGCTTGCTAAGGAACGTGCTTAGTTGTTGGTGGACAAGCTTTTCAAGGACTTTGGATAGGAATGGAAGAATTGAAATGGGACGGTAGTCAGAGAAAGATGAAGGATGAGATTTTTTAGGTAAAGGGATAACTTGGGCATCTTTCCAGGCTTGTGGAAAGACTTTACTGGAAACAGAGAAATTGAGGATGTGAAGAATGCCAGGAAGGATGATATCAAGGATAGGAATAATCATCTTACGACTGACACAGTCACTACCCACAGCGTTAGATGTTATCGACATAATACTCCTTTTAACATCACAAGCTGTGAATTGACTAATGACAAAAGGGGAATAATCAGGTATCGGAAGGTTTGAAAGATGACTTAGTGTAGCAGTTTTAGTGGCCCTATCTAATAAGGGCGAAGAAGAGAAATGACTATTAAGTAGGTTGAAGTCTAAGTCTTTAGGAATCGTGTCAGGAGAATAATCATCCAATGACAACCCCCGATCTTAGGCGGAGCGGGAGATAGTGTCAGACTCTAACTGACTAAAAGCCCACCCCGTTCCTTCGTTGCCTTCGTACCGGGGCTTGAGCTATCTTTCGAATTAACCCTGGCCCCAGTAGGCTTCGACCCTATTCCGTAGGCTTACAGATGGCAATAAAATTAAAAAGTGTTTGCAATACCAACTATTTACTGCAGCCGCCATTTATCAAGCCACCAACGCAATAAAACTCAAAATCGGTTGAACGGACAGTAAAATGATTGTCTAATCATAAAGCGACTGAAGTACTCAAACAGCTGAATGGATTTTGATCAAATTAGGCACACGAGTTGACCACGTCCTGAATTAAGACATAAGATACTTTCTACTCCGAGAGTATATTTCCGTGGAATAGTTTTTTTACTTTTACGTGGGCGAAGACGCCCGCTGAAACTAAAATGAATTGAATTACAGATAAAAGCACTTGTAAGCTGTCAAGAAAAACTTCTAGTTTGCTTTTTATGATTCAAGTGAATTTAGAATTGGATTTAAAAATAGAATAAAACCGTTAGACATCCCACATCTAAGCGCGTTTTTTAAATATTATAAACTTACCAGTTGACTTGGTAAACGTTGATCTGTCATATAAATGACTAGCTTTTGCCCGCAGTTTCGCCCGCGTACATAAAATATATCGCGTACATAGCCTATGTCACTCAGGATTAAAGCAGCTTTAGATTGGTGAAAAAATTTTAGCAATCGGACCAGTATTTTCTGAGATTACCTCCTATAAACAAAAAATCAAAAAAACTAACTTTACCTCTTTATCATATTAGTGTAGGATTAATATTACTTAATATTTCTGAACGCTAAAGATCATAGTTTCAGAACGAATGAATGTGCGAGTGAAAGGAGAGGAATGAATGGATTTAAGAAAAAAAGATGGCATCCAACGATGTATTAGGAAGGTACGTTTTTGTTTCGAAGGTGAAAATAAAATTATTAATTAAAGTGAAATATTGTTTTTTTTTCTGGATATCCCACTCTACATTAGTGTAGATTATTATATTAGTGTAGATATAAAATAATAAATATAAAAATCGGCCAAACCATTTCATTGGAGGTCGATAATACTCGTAGCATTTTGATACGATATTTTTCTTTATTAGATTTCATCGTTAATTCGGTAATTAAACCAATTGGCAGCCTGCTTATCTTCAAGTATGTAGCAAAGGTCTTAGTTTTTATTTACTTTTACTTGCTTTGGCTTTTCATTAAATAATTTTTTATTTTATCCAATCATAACGGGATCAAATCCTTAACTTAATGGTAACTGTAATATAAACCGAACATGTCACTAGTTTACTCATAAAAGTTAACGAGCAACAAAGTAAAATGTCTTCATACAAACGTTAAAATTTACATTTATTATAATCTACCACCCACTGAAACCTGTCTATCTGGAAACTTTCCACCATACATTGTCACCTTTCGTTAAGGTCAGGTTATACTAGATAGTTGAATTGTATATTCTGGTTACGGGATAAGGCCTCTTAATTTTAAGTGTGTACATGCCCTACGATCTCTTGTTAAGGATTCCTTAAAGTAATTTGAATTACCGTATATTATTTTCACGCGACGTTCAGCTTTACATATAAGTGCCGTTACTAGCGTTTTATACGCCCAGTGTGATCTTCTATAGCTACGCCCCTAGAAAAAAGTAAAATACAAATAACCCACCCTAGTTATGGTACTAGGAGACACTCCCTTGTGTCAAGCTTATACTGACTGAACCTCACACGTTGTTGTATGCATTCTTAGGACTCTTTCGAACAATCCACTGCAGATCAACTAACGGTTAGTGCGTTTAAGTACGCTAGAATGTTTTTTATTCGTTCGACCATTTTGCGCGGACATGGCACTTACTTTTTATCCGACTACGGCAAAACCAAAGGAGGGTTATGATTTTGACAGGCTATGTATGTATGTGAGTATGTTCATCTGTTCACTCATAGCTCCTAATCTACTTATCGGAACTCAACATATGAGGTATCGTCAGAACCGTCGTAATAGTCCGCTGAACATAGGAAAGAAAAGCCGCAGTCACACGTTAAAGGTACCAACCGAAACACTTTAATAATGTGTGACTACCGCTTTTCTTTTTGTTCTGTTCTTGTTTTTCCAGTTTACTTGTTTTCAGCATCCTGAAAATCTTGTTTCATATATTTTCAGGATTGCGTCATTTTCCACAAATAAAATGTTTTTCTTTCTTTCTTTACATGCCCTCTAAACACGGAAGCATTTTTCTGGCCTTAAAGGGCGGTCCGCCCATGAACCTTAACCCTTTGAACACTTAGGAAATCAAAAGATCTTTTTCTATGAACCCCTCTTAAAAGCATGCAAGAAATATTACCATGCGAATTTTTGATTACAACAAAAATGATTTCCTTCATATAAGATATTTTTTCTTGCTGATAAATGTGTATTCACATTCGACCCACTAGAGTCCCATTTTCCGATACTCCAGGGAAGTAATGAGGGCTCCATTGAAAGGAAAAGATCCCTAAATAATACCAAGGTTCATGTGCCGTTGACCTTTCCACTCGATGACGTCATATTAAACAAACATTTTGTACTATCAAGTTGTTTTTTTTTTTAATAAATTAGTTATTTTTTACATTAATTTATTAAACCTCAAGAAAACGCCATTGTCTTTCTATTGTCTCTAATTACGGTATTCAATCATTTTTCCCATCGAAAAAAAAAAAGGTTAACATAGATAGAAAAAGAAAAATAAAAAAACTTGAGTGATTAAAACTAGATATACACCTAATTAAAACTAACTTACAAAATAAAAGCCTTAAAGAACAAAAAAAGTAATCTAAAGTACGGCGTCGAAAAAGTCCTCCACATCGCTGTAAAAATATCACGTTCAAGTAAATAACCTTAATACCTTTCCAATGGTTACTCAAATACTCATCTTAGTTTCTAACATAAATGTGGAGAGTATAAGTTATTTGTTTGTTGATATTGGCGATACTGTTCTTGGTGAAATGTCAACAAAGAATGAAATATCTACAAAGTTTCAATAGTAGTATCAAGAACAATAACATTTTTGTATTGATTATGGAGATTTTTTTTATTGAAGTGAAAGCGCAAGTGTAGCCCAAAATTTTTAATTTCTTTCAGTTTTTTAAGTAAATAATTGGCGGGCGTAATATTTAGTGGTCGGCTCAGGAGGCCGATAATAGTGGAAATCCTTTCCTTTTCGACACATACAGTTATGTGTCGCCACACATGGGCTACATGCCACAGACAACAACGCCGCCACGAGAAGCTAGAAGCGGCCACAAGCCACTTGTGGACGGTGGCTGCTACTTTCTTAACCCATACGCTCAGTATCAAAAATAGACTCTGTTTAAGAAGGTTTAAATGCGCGAATGGCGTGCGGCGGCATTTTGAGTCGGCGTTTAGTGCTCAGTTCGGCTACAAGAAGCAAGCAGCGGCGATTTGTAGCGTGTGGTGGCCACTGGCATCTACTGTGTGTGGTAAATCCATATAAAATGTATGAAACCTACAGGAAATATGCCGGTGGCGACGTTTTGTGGTTGTGGCTTGTGGCCCGTATGCGGAGACCCTATTTTGTGTGTGATGAGTAGGTTACGAGCGATAAACAAACTATTGCAGACTATGCAAGTGATTAATTATGATGTAGGCTTTAGATATATACTTAACAACGAACTGTGGGACAGTTTCTAGAACAGTGTTAAAAAACATATACACCGCTAAATTTTAATCGTTTTAATCCCGTGGAGGGTCGATCCGGTACATGAAACACTATCGATTTATAAAGAGCGAGTTCAATTACCTGTAAGTAGTTTGTACGCAACGCCGACTATTACCTACAGGTCATTGAACTCGCTCAGCTGACGTTTTCTTAAAGAAATTAATTTCATACATGCGTAAATAAATACGAATTTTAAAAGAAGGTACTTTATTTTTAAATTTTATCTTTACAAATCGATAGTGTTTCATGTAAAGGATCAACCCTCCACGGGATTAAAACGATTAAAATTTAGCGGTGTAGGTACATGTTTTTTACCCTATTTGTACACACTGAATTTCCACTAGTAGGTACCTATCCGATAAGTCATAAGTCTAAACTATATGAGTTTATTTATCAATAGTGGTTCACCATTTAGCCATATTAAATTACTGAAGTTTGAAATACAAGACGGGCTCGAAACTTAAACCGGGACTATTATATTTAGAAACTAAATCGGTTACTGATATTCGAAATTTGATTATGGCTTGGTTTTCAATACTGACTAGCTCTATGGTCGACTGGTTTATGCGTATCATTCTATTTATGTCCTTTTTTATGTTAAAAATCACGCAATGATTTCTCTCGCTCTAGGGTGGAGCTAGAAGGCTGAGGGTGTCAGACTTTTATTCACTAAACCCTGCCTGTATTTTTCAGTTACTGTTAGCTTTTCAAATCCACGGAGTCCTTTTCAGAAATTCCCGAAGCTCTAGCGGGCATTGGCCCAACTGAGTAAGATTTTGCTGATATGTCTTTGCGGTGCGCGTGGAACATTTGTGTTGTCAACGACTCGAGCATGATCCTTGAACGGCCGGATCGCGAGCTACCCATTACTCGTCGTTCACAATACCGGGCATCCATATAAATATAAATATAAAATAACCAAGACCATTGTCAGTTTTGTAAAATGTTACCTGAGAATAGGCCATAGGTTTTTTTTATTGATTAGTATCTTAACTGAAAAAGAGATGTTTTTAATGTGATATGTCTATCTAATTTCTAAACTATAGATCAAATACTAGGTAGCAGCATTTCAGGCCATTCATCAAGAGTTACGTTACACAGAATCCAATAACCAGTCTAGGGTTAAGAATGATGGTCACTTAGCACGTCATGGTTTATACGCCTATGTGATATTCAAGTTGTGATTTTCTGTAAAATTAATACTATCAATGTATAGGAATAAATGTAGCAAAAAGTTTTTTAAGGCTCGTAAGAAACTTTTAATAATTAATTAAAACTTCTAAAATAACATTGATAAGAAAATATCTTTTACCTTGCTAAGTATTGTCTAAAAATAAACATTCATCGTTTACCCGAAAAATGTTTACTTTTGGACATAGACCTCCCCTAAATGTCACCACAACGTCTGGTCCTGTGCGTCTCGCATCCATCAGATTCCTTCGACTCTCATCCAGGTCATCGGTCTACCTTGTGGAAGGCTTTACAACGCTGCGTCTTTCAGTACCTACGTAGTTGTCACTCCAGAACCTTTGGGCCTTATCGACTACCTGTATGTGAGCAATGTGCCCTGCCCATTGCAATTTTTGTTTGGCTATTATTCGGTCTTTATACTTTGGTTATCTTGCGGATATCTTCATTCCTAATCCGATAACGCAAAAGAACTCCAAGCACAGCCCTTTCCATTGCCCTTTAGGTGGCTTTAAGCCTTCTGATGAAGTTGTAACTTTACGAAATTTCATTTGCTTATAACCAACCACATACCTACCTAGCAAAATCACACGAAACAGTGCGGTATTGCGAACGTCAAGCAATGGTTAGCTTGTTATCCGGCCATCCCATGTGTACCTCAAGGAGAGCCAGTATGGCCGACGCCCTCTAGGACCATGAGAATTCCAGAAAGATATACCGTAGTCCTGGAACATAAAGAGCAAATAAAAAACATGTGAATTTTAGTCGGTAAAAGTCTCCTGCTCCACCCTAGTGTAGAAGAAGTCATTGGATGATTTCACACCAAAAAAAAGCCTACGGCTCAGGCAAGCTGATGCCTAAAACAAAAATATATCTATTCTTAACCGAAAAGCCCAAAAAGTCTAACCCGACATTGTCTGTCAACACGGCATAATCTACCGGTATATCCACGGTATAATACCTGTAATAACTGTAATTCCACCTGTTATACCTGTAATTCCACTAGGCAATATTTGTGAGCGGACGTCTTGAGACGATTCGTGTAAGATTTTATGTTCTGCTATCTTGGAAAATGTTTGTGTTTACTTTTAACTGAGAAGATTATATTTTGTTTTGGTACAATTGTTTAGTTAGTTTAGATTAGAACAGCAGTTTGGCCATAGAGCATCTTAAAAAATAAAAATAAAAAAAATTACAAAAAAAAAAATAACCGACTTCACTTTTTTTTTTGTCATTTTTTTTTGGTTAAACACCAAGCGAACGCGTCCGCATAGATTTTAAAATAGTTATTGAGCTTTTTTTTTATGGGGTATTTATCCAAGAACGTAAATAAAAAATTCTTCATAAAGTAGGTTGTAAATATGGAAAATAAGCTCGACAATAAGCAAACCTTTCCATTATTCAGTATGTATACAAACCTATCCCGGGGACTGAATAGTTAAATTAGTATTGGCTAAGCAGAAATACCTACATCCTGATACGTGGTTGTACTGTCTTATCATCGTCCTGATTACGGTCACGAGCACTGCAGAAACAATGCAGGATAGTGAAAGATTGTTCAAATATGTATGAACCTTTTTCTAAAAACCACATCAAAATTAGTTATAAAATTAAACAGCAATTAGCATTTCAAATATTTGTGTGAGGAAATGTGGGCGGGTAGTGATGAGGTAAAATATGCAATTTTAATCAAACGACTTACCTCATTTCTAAGTTAGAGAGTTATAATGATGGTTTTAATGAATAAGTTTATGTAAACAATAGTGGTTTTGTTTGTTTTCTAGTTTTATACTCAAAGAAATCAATGGGGGTTGAAAATGGCCTGCCTCCCTAGCCAAGTTACAACTGTTTCCCTTGCGTCGAACGCCTCGAGTTGGCCAGGCCACCGATCCTTTTGTTCTGACCACGCAGCTGAGCGTTAAGATGACGTCATTCCCGTAAATTTGAAGTTTTCCTTGATAGGGGCACTGCCATGCCCCCTAATACCTTCTGCAAATATAGTTTTTATTTCCATACTCTCCGATACTGCAAAAAAACTTTAGACAATATGGATTTCACAGACTAACATGGAGCATTTATTTTAAACAGATTTGGATAGACTTTGGGACATGGGAAGAATATGTTCCAAAATAGCGCATAGAATACTTTTTATCCAGAGATTGTTCCCTTAGGATAATTTTGTACTTTCACATAGACGAAGCGTCTGACAGCAGGTGCTAAAAATTACAAATATTGTCATTGCACTCGAGTTGGAATATACGCCCGAGCCTAAGTAGAGGATGATAAGGAACCGAGAGACTGCCCAGACTTTTATATCCTGCTACCAACCTGGTGTTCTAATAATATTATGTAGGTAATAGCTTTAGCCCGTGGCTTCGCTCGCATACATAAAATAATACCTTTTGTCACTCAAGAATAAATCAGCTTTCTATCAGTGAAAAAATGTTTGCAATCGGACTAGTACTTTCAGAGATTACCTAATACAAAAAACTTTTTACAAAAAAAAAAAAATACAACCGGCTTCAATGTTAAAAAAAAATACTGAAAAGTACAAAATAACTTTAATTTCGGAAATCGGTGTTTCTATAATAGTTTTGTCTCTTCGTTATTTAACACCGACTTCCGAAATTAAAGTTATTTTGTACTTTTCAGTGTTTTTTTTTAACATTGAAGCCGGTTGTATTTTTTTTTTTTTGTAAAAAGTTTATTTTTTTACACTTTTTAGTTATGGTACCACCACTAAAAGTACCTCTTAGCCTTTAAATACCTTATAGCCAGAGAGCATCTCATAAATATAATAATAATCCCAAACACGTTTAGATTACATTCATTTATCTTCTGGTTTCATCATCAGATCAGGCCGATACATCCGGAGGGGATGTATCGGACTGATCCCTTCTGACTGCCATCCTTTAGCCAGTCATCGATGTATAACCAAATCAATTTTACTTGTTACGACAGTTTCGTTATGATTCTATGAAGAGTGCCGTTTCATATCTTCGAAGTTCACCATCAGATCATAACAATATTTCTATGGAACCGTTTAGGGAGTATCTTTCAACAAAAAAGAAAAAAATTCAAAGTCGGTCCACAATTATTTATCGAGAAATCGGTGAACATACATAAAAAATATACATACAGCTGAACCTATAACTTCCTCCTTTTTGAAGTCGGTTAAAATAGTACATTTTGATAAAAGTGGAGAAAGTAAGCCATTCTGACCGAGGCCGGTCTTCAACCGAGCCTAACCGATGGCTGCAGTGACATATTTCCACGAGTACCAAACGTCATTTTTCAGTATACTTACGAAGACATAAATAAACAAATAGGGATTGATGTGTGACTCATGGTGGTTGACGCACAACTCGTGGGGGCGCCACGCGCCTTTCCTGATACGATAAATTTAATAAAATTGAGGCGGGGACGAGCACGCGCACTTTCCGGCACTAGTGCGAAAAACCGTCAAATGCGTGCCTAAAAGCAGTGGAATAAGAGCGTGTTGAAACATATCTGGTACTAAATTGGTCTCGTTATTTAAATAGTGTCAGAATTTACGAACAGTCGTTCGGATTCTTGAACAATAATAATAATTATATAATTTGTGGTGTCTAGGAGAATTAATTAGTACATTTACTAGAGCAGTTGTTACTAATGGCATCTTTGTGTTCTAATTTCGCGACTGTTATAAAACTAATGAGTGGCACATTTGTGTCGGGAATAAAATAAATGACGCTTATACTTTGAAATAAATTCTTTTGACATAACCTTTTTGTTAGAATTGGGTACCTACTTGTCACTTCTGTTATTTAAATAAAAAATAACTTTAGCTAATAAGAAAAAGAAAGGATAACTTTTATTTGGGACTGGCACTAATCTCTATAGAAAAACTTTAAATTAATATTAAAAATAAGAAAAAGAACTGTGCGGCTATAAAGGCTGAAAAGACTCCTATCTCAGCATAATATGTCACGATATTAAAAAAAAAAAACTAACGCAGGACTGGTATTTTGATAAGCTGGTAATGTATAGTTAGTGGTACCTACTCAAATAGAATGAATTTTTAAAATCCGTTCAAAATTAAGTTGGAAACATGTTAGAAACCTTTCAAATCTGATGGAAGGGAAACCTGTCAAATAACTGGAAAAGATTGCATTAATTACATTGTGACGCTAACGCCATTAGAAAATTGAAAATACTGCCAAAGGAACATTCAGCCGGGATAAAAAAAATATCCTATGTGTTATTTCAGGGCATGGCCTCGAGCGTAAAGAACTAACTAAAGGTAGAAACTACATTGCGCACACGTGTGACACACACGCCGATATGGCGCGTTGGTCTCCAAACAATTTATATGGAAACTAGATTTGTAGAGCTACACTTGATCCACGCCACGCCACGTCGTTGTAAGTACAAATCAGGCGTGTTACATGTTTCCGTCGGTCCAATGTAGCATAATCGGCCTTATAATGTTCCCACTGCTGGGACTCAGACCTCCTCTCTGAGAGAGGGAACGGGCCGTAATCCACCACGCGGGCCCAGTGCGAGTTGGTGGATGTCACATGACTTCAAATTTTTGGATCTAGGACATGCTGGTTTCCTCATAATGGTTTCTTTCACCGTTTCGAGAGCAGTGGAGATGAAATAAATTACACAAAGTAATGGGCCTAGCTGGGTTTGAACCTGCGACCTAACAACTCGTAAGTTGAGGCCGTTACCACTCGGCCACCACTGCGGTCCAATGTAGTTCTAGCTTAACACACACGCATTCACAAACTTTAGTCTTTATAATATTAGTGTGATAGTCCCTGTCTTTGGTTACTTTTTTATAGTTTTCCACGATAAATAAAATATACAATAATAAAAAAAAATTCAATTGTAACTCTGAGATTAAAGCCACTCGCCCCCAGCGACTTTTTGTAGCGATGCTGTCGCGTGTTTTGTAAACGCGCTACAGAAGCGATACCAACGCGCTTCAGCTTCGTGACTGTAGCGATGCAAACGCGCGACCGTAATGGACGACATCAGGGAGAAAATGGAAGCAGTGAAACATTCTACATACAAAAACTTTATTTTATTAATGAATCACGTTTACATCGCGACAGAAGTGCGATAGTATCGCGTTTGCTTTGCGGCTAAGAATCATGATGTGGACGAGGGAAAATAGCTAGCGATTGTTTCGATGCAAACGCGCGACAGCGTCGCTACAAAAAGTCGTCGTGAGCGAGGGGCCTAAGACAAACCTCCAAACTTGTCAGCTTTATTTCGACGATGGTAAGTTTTTCTTTTATATTTCATTAGCTTATTAATATCCCACAGCTAGATATAGAAGGCGAAGGCCTTTTAGGCGCAGTTCACAAGTGGCTCGCAAGCGGCACATTCGCCAGGTCTGGACACACCTTTAGCCACTTCACAAGGAAGACACGAATAAGGTCTAGACCTTGTTCCGCTCTGAACGTTTTAAAATAGATTGTAAATGTAATAATGAATAAATCTAAGTGCTCGTAACTGTACCTATAACCGTGACTGGATATTTCGTTAACAAGACGTCACAATCATCATCCTTTCAGCCGAAAGACATCCACTTTTGGACACAGGCCTCTCTCAAGCGCCATAATGACTGGTCCTGTGCGTCATCCATCAAATTCCCGTGACCCTTACCAAGTCATCTGTTCTGAGAGCAATATGCTGTCCACGTTACAATAAAACAAAACAAATATATTATTTATATAATTTATTTAACAGACTTCATCAAATGAAAATGACAACATCATTGAGCAAATTAACAGTAGAACATGAAACTTCATCGTATAAAATTTATATTAACGAAATAATCACTATTTCTAATAGCTATTTTTATAAATAAAACTTTCATATAAACGAATATTTCAGAGACACGTTTCACTAACAATTCTTTATTTTATTAATGTTTATTTCAATAGATTTCTTACACGAATTTAATATTGTCTACATCATTTTAATACATACAATTATTTTTATTTTAAGTGATGTTATGATGTATTTACTTAGGTAGTACATATTTTATTGTTGAAACAAGTGATTGATTCAATACTCGTTGCTTTTACCTTCTATTTTTGAAAGTAAAGCCTAAAATACATTAGGGGACAAAATGTTCCCCAACTTGACGCGTGTCAACTCAATCTACTTGACGCTGCAACGTTGCCCAGTGTCCCGCAACTTCCCACCCAATATTTTACGACGCATTCATGTTACGCAGGACATTTTGTTGGACAATATAACAGCGTTGCGCGTTATATTGGAGGACAATTTGTCCCCTAGTGTTTATACGGATTAAAGGTTTAATAAATCAATCGCTTCTTCCAAAATACATCTCTGTCAATTTAAATTTAATGATCGTGAAAATATAACTCATTAGTGCCACATAATACGATCATAAGCCGTAACATACAATAATATTTTTAATTCATTCTAAGGGAATCTCGTAAATCGTTGGTGAGGTGTGTAGCCAGCCTTCGAGACCACACACTACGTTGTCCAAGGTATTTAGGTAACAGTCATGAATTTATCATTTTATTTTAAGCGTAAAAAGATTTTATCAGTGTTCAGAATTTTTTTGGCATTTTTATGCTAATGTTAAACTTGGCAACTTTACAAGTTACTCTTTCGGCATATTTTGCGTGTTTCGAGATTTATTATAAGACATAATGCTTACTTGTATTCGCGTTAACTTTGAATTAAGAAGAAGATATTTGGAACACTTTTGCGTTTCGTATTCAAGAAGAATCTTGTCTTCGGAACATATTTTATAAATGAATAAAATTGTCTTTTCGTACCATTACTGTCCCATTAGTAATAAATGAAGTTGGTGTTATTTACCAAGAAACCAATTTGCTGAAATAATTATAAATGAAACTTTAATGTGTATATATATGAGGTATCAAATATTTAACAAATCAATGCATCTGATTTTACGCGAATCCAAAATTTTGAAAACAAGCTATTTTCTCTATTCGCACAAAACAGTTTTGATACATTCTAAATTGGAAGGTGTGGACAGCCTTTTTGAAAGAGGAAGCTCATACGCTGAAAAATCATAAGAGCAACATTTTTGTTGCGCAATTCTACCCACCAGATTTTTATTTATAATGTGATGATTTTTTTTAGTAAGTACAATTAAATATTTGTTCTGTACATTATTCAGACAGAAGTGGAATGTAGATTTTGTGAGTTTCTGTCAGGATTTTCTAATTAATAGATAGGGTATTAATATTAATCTATCACAAATATCACTACGAAGACCTTATGACAGATTCTTTACAACGATTTCTAAATTAAGCTAATTGAAATAAATCGTGTCTTACAAAATAAAACATTAAAAAAAAAATATTTAAAAATTTACGCTGAAAAGAATCTCAAAAGGTCTTAGAAAACATTTATACAACATGTCTTTAGTAGCTTCATGAGTTTTAAGATTTCGGCCACCACTGCGGTCCAATGTAGTTCTAGCTTAACACACACGCATTCACAAACTTTTGTCTTTATAATATTAGTGCGATACTCCCTGTCTTTGGTTACTTTTTTATAGTTTTCCACGATAAATAAAATAAACAATAATAAAAAAAAAATCAATTGTAACTCTGAGATTAAAGCCACTCGCTCCCAGCGACTTTTTGTAGCGATGCTGTCGCGTGTTTTGTAAACGCACTACAGAAGCGATACCAACGCGCTTCAGCTTCGTGACTGTAGCGATGCAAACGCGCGACCGTAATGGACGACATCAGGGAGAAAACGGAAGCGTCAAACATTTTACACATAAAAACTGCATTTTTGTTAATGAATCACGTTTACATCGCGACAGAAGTGCGATAGTATCGCGTTTGCTTTGCGGCTAAGAATCATGATGTGGACGAGAGAAAATAGCTAGCGATTGTTTCGATGCAAACGCGCGACAGCGTCGCTACAAAAAGTCGTCGTGGGCTACGGCCTAAGACAAACCACCAAACTTGTCAGCTTTATTTTGACGATTGTAAGTTTTTTTTTTATATCTCTTTAGTGTATTTTATATCCCACAGCTAGATAAAGATGGCGAAGGCCTTTTAGGCGCAGTTCACAAGTGGCTCGCAAGCGGCACATTCGCCAGTTCTGGACACACCTTTAGCCACTTCACAAGGAAGACACGAATAAGGTCGAGACCTTGTTCCGCTCTGAACGTTTCAAAATAGATTGTAAATGTAATAATGAATAAATCTAAGTGCTCGTAACTGTACCTATAACCGTGACTGGATATTTCGTTAACAAGACGTCACAATCATCATCATTTCAGCCGAAAGATATCCACTTTTGGACACAGGCCTCTCTCAAGCGCCATAATGACTGGTCCTGTGCGTCAACCATCATATTCCCGTGACCCTTAACAAGTCATCGGTCCACCTTGTAGGAGGTCTTCCGTTACGTGGTCGCTCCTCCAGAACCTTTCGTCTCCATTGACCATCTGTTCTGCGAGCAACAAGCCCTGTCCACGTTACAATAAAACAAAACAAATATATTATTTATATAATTTATTTAACAGACTTCATCAAATGAAAATGACAACATCATTGAGCAAATTAACAGTAGAACATGAAACTTCATCGTATAAAATTTATATTAACGAAATAATCACTATTTCTAATAGCTATTTTTATAAATAAAACTTTCATATAAACGAATATTTCAGAGACACGTTTCACTAACAATTCTTTATTTTTATTAATGTTTATTTTCAATAGATTTCTTACACGAATTTAATATTGTCTACATCATTTTAATACATACAATTATTTTTATTTTAAGTGATGTTATGATGTATTTACTTAGGTGGTACATATTTTATTATTGAAACAAGTGATTGATTCAATACTCGTTGCTTTTATCTTCTATTTTTGAAAGTAAAGCCTAAAATACGTTAGGGGACAAAATGTTCCCCAAATTGACGCGTGTCAACTCAATCTACATGACGCTGCAACGTTGCCCAGTGTCCCGCAACTTGCCACCCAATATTTTACGACGCATTCATGTTACGCAGGACATTTTATTGGACAATATAACAGCGTTGCGCGTTATATTGGAGGACAATTTGTCCCCTAGTGTTTATACGGATTAAAGGTTTAATAAATCAATCGCTTCTTCCAAAATACATCTCTGTCAATTTAAATTTAATGATCGTGAAAATATAACTCATTAGTGCCACATAATACGATTATAAGCCGTAACATACAATAATATTTTTAATTCATTCTAAGGGAATCTCGTAAATCGGTGGTGAGGTGTGTAGCCAGCCTTCGAGACCACACACTACGTTGTCCAAAGTATTTAGGTAACAGTCATGAATTTATCATTTTATTTTAAGCGTAAAAAGATTTTATCAGTGTTCAGAATTTTTTTGGCATTTTTATGCTAATGTTAAACTTGGCAACTTTACAAGTTACTCTTTCGGCATATTTTGCGTGTTTCGAGATTTATTATAGGACATAATGCTTACTTGTATTCGCGTTAACTTTGAATTAAGAAGAAGATATTTGGAACACTTTTGCGTTTCGTATTCAAGAAGAATCTTGTCTTCGGAACATATTTTATAAATGAATAAAATTGTCTTTTCGTACCATTACTTTCCCGTTAGTAATTAATGGAGTTGGTGTTATTTACCAAGAAACCAATTTGCTGAAATAATTATAAATGAAACTGTAATGTGTCTATATATGAGGTATCAAATATTTAACAAATCAATGCATCTGATTTTACGCGAATCCATAATTTTGAAAACAAGCTATTTTCTCTATTCGCACAAAACAGTTTTGATACATTCTAAATTGGAAGGTGTGGACAGCCTTTTCGAAAGAGGAAGCTCATACGCTGAAAAATCATAAGAGCAACATTTTTGTTGCGCAATTCTACCCACCAGATTTTTATTTATAATGCGATGATTTTTTTAAGTAAGTACAATTAAATATTTGTTCTGTACATTATTCAGACAGAAGTGGAATGTAGATTTTGTGAGTTTCTGTCAGGATTTTCTAATTAATAGATAGGGTATTAATATTAATCTATCACAAATATCACTACGAAGACCTTATGACAGATTCTTTACAACGATTTCTAAATTAAGCTAATTGAAATAAATCGTGTCTTACAAAATAAAACATTAAAAAAAATAAAATTATTAATAATTTACGCTGAAAAGAATCTCAAAAGGTCTTAGAAAACATTTATACAACATGTCTTTAGTAGCTTCATGAGTTTTAAGATTTCCAATTATTTTATAATACAATTTTATCTTAGCCTTGGCGATTCACAATTAATTATTTTTATTAATTTAAACATATCAGTAACTTTTTCTAAGCTCAATGAAGAGTAACAGGATAGCTACACATATTTTTGTACAAAATAAAATTAAAACTTTAAACAAAAGTTGCGCAACTTTTTGCAGGCTTAGGCAGTCTGAAAAAGTTGCGTCATGTGTTCACGTCCTTATGAGTGGCACATCTGTTCGGGACAAGTGATAAATTACATTTTAATTTTTATTTTGGCTAATATTTATCTACTAAATTCTACGGATCACACAATTTATTACAAGGACATCCATGAATTTATTTTTACTTATATAATACATAACTATATACATTCCTTAATTACGTGGTTTTTCATAAAAGCTATACAAATTATATAAAAGTGAAACGTTCGTTGTTTGCGATGCGAAAATAATTTTATTTGGGTACAATTATTATTCTGTGAGGGGCCCGGCGGCACAAAAATGTGCCAGTAAACAAGTATTACCGTTGAGCCCCGCTGGCACAAATTTGTGCCACCAAACCCGCCGATTTAAAACTGTATTTGTAGTAAAGATAAGTCTTAAAATCGTTTCTGAACGAATGTTCTCGACAGCAGATAATATTTTACTGATTATTAATATTGGTTGACGTAAATAATGGCGGTCCTCTAGAGGTTAAGATCTTCAACTGTCTACGGACGCGTAACTTCATAGACGCGTACAATTGCCGTCACGGATCTTGAGCGCTCGGCGTCAGAGTGGGGATCGCTTTGCGCATTCTATACATTGGCGAGTCAATCGACGTCGTTGTTAGATATATGCTGCAAGCGCAGGGAACGAATCATGAGTGATGTCTATGACGCGATGGTGCGGCGAGCCAATCAGTGACACTCCCCGCCCCCGCGTCTCACTTCGCGCCACTAAAGAGACCGAATATTTGACTTCTGCGCAACTTGAAGCCAGCGCTCCGTTTCGGCAATTGTATTCGTCATTATACGCTTGATGTACGCCTGCTCATAGTTTACATACAAAACCATGAAACTCTGTCGACGAAGTGGCAACGACATGACGGTACGACTTTATCTCTGACGATTACGCGTCTATGAAGCTACGCGTCCCTGGTCAGTGGGCCTTAATACATGTAAAAAAAAACATAAATTAATAGATGATTTTTTTGACTTAGAGATATAATAATCTCCGTTGCATTGCTGAACTAGTATTAAAGCTGGCTATATTGCACCGGGACACCATGGCGGCGCGACCATTTGCACCGCCATGGCACAAAATATATAGGTACAGAAGACAATCTCATGTATGTACTTCACTTTTTATACCTATGCTCGGTGGACGCACACTAATGAGCGTTTAAGCCGGAACTGTTCGACGAGCGGGCCGAGGCGCTCCGTGCGTCACTGCGGGGTGCTAGCTGAAAACCAGCGCTGGGTGTTTGGCGCCCAGCAATTGCTGAGTTGGTGACCCTTTCGGTTCAGGCACAGTCACTGCCGTATTGTATGTCTGTACTATTTTTTAATATTATTATTTTATGTTGTGGTATATTGTGTTGCTTGCGCCGAATAAATGCTATTCTATTCTACAGGTATCTATAGGCTTTGTATGTAGATTGACTTCTGTAGCTATCTATTTTGTGGCCATGGTGTCTCGGTGAAATATAGACCTAAGCTACCAAACAAGACACCATAAAGACACCAGAACCGCCACACGTCCGAGCTGGTCACGCCACCAAATTGGTTGCGCAACCAAATGGATATCAGGTGAGTAATTCTCTAAAGAGCTGTATACATTTTGTTGATAGCGGGGACTGGTCGCGCCCCCATGGTGTCTCAGTGAAAAACATCCCTTAGGCAGAATATCATACCTGCTAGTTTAGTTATCCGTAATCTGATCGGGTTAAGGATAATTGCATAGTTTGAACATTACGGTAATATTATTACTATGTATAGATCCATTTAGGATTAGCCGGCTAAATGCCAGGATTTGCTTCAATAATAAGATGTAGCCACAGCGTGGCTTATGATAGTTGAGCCCTCTTCACATTTAACCTTTACTATAATTATAATGTGGTGTTTAGTTCTGATAATAATAATAATTACAAATTATAATAAATAGCTCCAAATACCCGTAGTACATTTAATTTCGTTTTCAATTTGAACACGTAGAAAGAAGGTAGTAATTAATTCTAATTACAAAATTAAAATCTAACCAACCATAGTGTAGTATTTTTTTAACCCAAATGTTGATTTGTAAAGAATGCCTTGTCGTATTAAGTCCACCTGTGTATCACTATTGTATACACCGCAAAATTTTGATCGTTTTAATCCCGTGGAGGGTCGATCCGGTACATGAAACAGTTAGTACGCAACGCTGACTACTACCAACAAGTCATTGGACTAGCTCAGCTGACCTTTTCTTAAAGAAATTAATTTCGTATATGCGTAAATTAATACGAGTTTAAAAAAAATGTACTTTATTTTTTAATTTTATCTTTACAAATCGATAGTGTTTCATGTACCGGACCGACCCTCCACGGGATTAAAACGATCAAAATTATAAAAAACGGTGTATTATACACACATAGAATAAGTACGTACACAGGCGGACTTTAAACTTCATATTATGAGGTTTAAATAAATAAATAAAATAAAAATAACACACAAAAATAATAGACAGATTTAATTCAATTGATTTTTTAAAAAAAGTTAAATAATAAAATTCAGTTTCCAACAAAATACATAAATGTCAAACAAAATACAGTTTTCAGTAGTGATCACAATGTTGTATATTGACGATAACATAGGTACTTGGTTTTTTAATTAATTTCTTATTCAGATATTTTCATAATATTTATAAAACATATACGGCTCCATCGCTTTTTATTTGTTTTCGTACTAATAGGATAAGAACAAACCCTAAGTATTTTTAATAGATAAGTCTTTCATTATAAAACAATAAAATAATAAACCACGTGTGTAGCTGACCTGCCCGTATACGTGTAACGGTTACTTATATTACAATATATTTAAACTTAAAACTCAGTTTATTATTTTAAAAATTCCTCTTATTTACATATAAATCGGAGCAGCCCAGTCGTCCGAAGCCAGACATCATCGCAGGATATTCCTGAAAAAAAAGAAAAATTAATAATCAGAAAAAAAACATTTTACAGGTTGTTTATCTGTGGAATTTTTAGTACATGCGAAACCTACAGTAGGCACAACGGATCTTGAGCGCTCGGCGTCGGAGTGGGGATCGCTTTGCGCATTCCATACATTGCCGAGCCAATCGTCTTCGTTGTTAGATACATGCAGCAACGCAGGGAACGAATAAGGAGTAACGTCTAGGGTGCAATGGCGCTGCGAGCCAATCACTGACACTCCCTGACCCGCGACTCACTTCGCACCACTAAAGAGACCAAATATTTGACTTCTGCGCAACCACTCAAGATTCGTTATGGCAACTTTAAACAGATAACGGCAGGTCATAGCAGCCATTAGCAGCTAGCGCACAGCTGGGTGTGGAAGCAAAACCAACCCCTTAGTCGCCCGGGTGGCCCGGTGACTATGTATTTATGTCACCAACCGGGTACCACAACTGACTTATAACTTTGTGATTTTTCATAAAACAGTTTTGTGTACAGTCTGTCTAAAAATTCAAACGACTTGGGAATTTTGTGTAATATTTAATCATGTAAAAAATACTAATATTCGATACTTTTTATGAGGTTCTTTTATTAGTAAACAATGATTAAGATCTTTTAATCTACCTTGATTATTGAATCAGTGTGACTACATCAGATTTCTTGTTGCCCTAATAATTATCCAAGTCGGTTGACTTCGCGGGCTTGCGGACAGTGAGCAATGGATAGCTCGCTATCCGGCCGTCCGATAACTGTCCGGACCAAGCCCAAGTCGTCGACGGCGCGCACTGTTCCCGCGCGCCTCAAGGAATTGTCAGCAACAGCAGGGGCCCAGCCGGGTCGAAGCCTACTGGGGCCAGGGTTATCCGAAAGGGAACTGGAGCCCCGGTATGAAGGCTAGAAGGAACGGGGTGGGGTTTTATTCAGTAAGAGTCTGACACTGTCTCCTGCTCCGCCCAGGAGTGGGGTTGTCATTGGATGATTTTTCCTACCGTAAAAAAAGTCGGTTGACTTTTTAGACAGACTCTACATAGATTATTTACTTAAAAATACTAGACAAGTGTTTCAGGTTTCGTATATAGGTACTAAAAATAAGGCCGTTTATGTAATAATATAATATGATATTCCACCACTGTCACACAATACCATGTAGTCCCAAGCTAAGCATAGCTTGTGCTTACAATAAATCAATGTACAATAATAAAAAAATGAACGTGTAAATATTAAAACGAATTTAATTTTTATAAAAAAAAATCTGTATCGAATTGGTTTTATTAAAGCAAATACGTAACATTTTTCCGTATCAATAAATATTACACAGTGCTCTAGCTATCTTTTATTTTATTTAAATATTTTTCCTGTGCTATAGAATTGTATTAATACATTTCGCAGAAAAAGTTAAAACTCTCTTCAATTTGAAAATGGAACACCTTTTTTATAAAATAAAAACTTTGCCCCACATTAAAGCCATTTTTTTTTTCGGTGGGTAAAATCATCCAAATGATATCCCCCGCCCTGGGCGGAGCGGGAGATAGTGTCAGACTCTTACTGACAAAAAATCCACCCCGTTCCTTCTTGCTTTTCATACCGGGGTCGAGTCTCCTTTTCGGTACTAGACCCTTGGCCCCAGTAGGTTTCGACCCATCTGGGCCTGTACGGTTGCTGACAACTCCTTGACGTGCGCGGGAACAGTGCGCGCCGTCGACGACTTGGGTTCGGTCCAGACAGTAACCGGACGGTCGGACAGCAAGCTACCTTTTACTCGCCGTCCGCAAGCCTGCGCTTACGGTGGAGGTCTAGGTGGGTTGGGTATGTGGCTTTGTATATTTGGAGTTATTCCTAGTGTCCAACGATTTAAAAAAAAAGACGTGTTGCACTCGGGGACTGCCGCGGTAAAGCTATTGCATAGCATTTTGTCAACTTATGCAATTATAATTATTTATTTATTTTATTTATGCAGTATTTTTTATCCTTTGTTTTTTTTTCTTTGATATTAATTGAAGTTACACTTTCACACATTGAATTGAATTTTGATTGATTGTTCACTCATTTGTTTTCTTATCGGTCTCCACGCTCAAAAAACAAATGAGTGGGGGGTGTTAGGTTATTTTCGTTACGGAATTTCTGGATTCGGTCTCCACGCTCAAGGCCCGCGATAGAAGCTATGCAATAGCTTAAAAAAAAAAAAAAACAATTATGTTTCTGCTTACCTTAGTATGACGTCCCACATAGTAAAAATATTGCTGACGAGCAAAAGCAGCAAAGACGCTGCAACTGGACCTGTGAACGAAATACAGAAATTAGCATTAAAAAAAAAAACAACTTCGTAGGTACTGACGTAGGTATATGCATTTTATGGAGACATTGATTTGGCCTTGTAGACAATCGCTATGTAAATTAGGAGGAATATATTTAATGTTAATGCAAAAAATTACCGCATCCCTTTTTTTATGGTGGGAAAAAATCATCCAATGACAACCCCCGCTCTCCGCCCGGGAGATAGTGTCAGACTCTTACTGACTAAAAGACCCAGCCCGTTCCTTCTAGCCTTCATACCGGGGCTCGTTCTCCCTTTCGGATAACCCTGGCCCCAGTAGGCTTCGACCCGGCTGGGTCCCTGCTGTTGCTGACAGCTCCTTGAGGCGCGCGGGAACAGTGCGCGCCGTCGACGACTTGGGCTTGGTCCGGGCAGTTACCGGACGGACGGACAGTGAGCCATCCATTGCTCACTGTCCGCAAGCCCGCGACCCCATCCCTAACTTCAAGGAGTTGTCAGCAACAGCAGGGGCCCAACTGGGTCGAAGCCTTCTGGGGCCAAGGTCTAGTTCCGAAAGGGAGACTCAGCCCGGCATGAAAGGCAAAAAGGAACGGAGTGGGTTTTTTAGACAGTAAGAGTCTGACACTATCTCCCGCTCCACCCAAGGGCGGCGGATGTCACTTGGATGATTTTTAACCACCAAAAAAAACCATCTCTAACTGACACTTCGAAAGGTTAGGGACGGCGAGCTACACATAGCTCAAGGCATAAGGCTTTGACTCGCCATCTGATAAGGACTCAGCTCTAGTTGATGATACATTGTGTTCCTCTAGCTAGACACATAACATATTATGCTCACAAAAATAATGTAACGGGAATATTTTGCACCACATCTCATTATGTTAATTTATTATTACATGGGACCGCAAAAATGCGCGTAGTTAATAAAAAATATGATACGAGTAGTTTCTTAATTTCATACGATGAATTCGTGAAACTGTAGTATGTTGTAGCATAAAATATAAGGATTATCAGCCTTATAAATGTTCTCACTTCTAGGACTCAGGCCTTTTCTTTAAGAGAGGGAATGGGCCGTAATCCACTACGCGGCCCATTGTGGATTGGTTTGTAGTAGATGACTGAATAATGCATATAGAAAAATGTATTTAAAATTAAGTAGAAGACATACTTTGGCTACTATTTATATATGTTAATTAGTATCCAAATTCTACGAATTTCACCGTTAGGCCCCTTGTCCACAGCGAATTTTAATAGCGATGGTGACACGCGTTTTGTATACGCCCTACAGCATCACTACTAACGCGCGTTAGTCGCATTTGCGACGCACTACAGAAGCGATACCAACGCGCTACTAACACGCCACAGCATCACGACTATAGCGATGCAAATGTGCAACCGTGACGGATATCAGGTAGAAAACGGAGGGATGGTGGCGCGTAAGTAAAACATTCTATATATAAAAACTTGATTTTTGTTACTGAATCGCAATTGCATGACGACAGAAGCGCGTCAGTATCGCGTTTACTTCGTGACTGAGAATCATGATGTAGGCGAGGGCAAGCAGCTAGCGAATGCATCGCTATTCGCTACTGTATCGATGCGAACGCGCGACAGCATCACTATAAAAAGTCGTCATAGGCAAGGGTCTTTAGCCAGTCCTCCGACATCTTGCTAAGTTCTTTATCTAATTTGGCAATGATTATGTTTTTTCCCTAATAAGTACATGGCGAAGCTAACCAACTAATTAACTCGAACTACTGAACCTTAACAAGTTACTCATATTATTACATATTTGTTTCCTTTAGCAAAAACCCTATTTATATACCATTATTTCTATAAAGAAAAACATGATGTACCCAAAATTATTCCGGATCGGCTCAGAATAACAATATAGGGAAAAATATCGGATAATATTAGTACAAATATGTACATGGATGCTACAACGTCGGCAAGATAGAATATTATGTAGTTTTGGAATAATTCGGGTGGAAACAATCAGAATTATTGTTTGGGTCAGATTTTTTAGAACTTATTTATTTAGTTACGGTTTTCATGCTTGGTGGGGGGTTTGCCGTAATCGCTACGCTTAGCGGTTTGGCGACCGCCATGTGGTTGTTGAAATGTACAGGGAACGCTGTTGTCCATTCTCTGGTGTGTCCCTTAATATGAAAAGCACAAAAAAAGATGGCAACTAGTACTCGGCAGCCCGTCTACGCTTGACTTCCCCTTAAAAGAAAATGTTGGAAGGAATGCGATGGATCGGTCGTTATAGCGAAACTTGGGGAAGAAGAACCTTCTTTTGGCTGAAATGATGATGATAATCTTTAATAGGTACGTCCATTATTATTTATCAAAGTACACAGTTACACATTACCAGTACCGTAACTAGGGTAGTCGCTAGCGGTGCCCAGGGACAGGGCGCAGTTCCTGGAGGCCCGCAAAAGTTTGATATCTTGTCCTTTTTGTTTGTATCGTGCTTTTTTCTGGCGGCACAGTTATAGAAGCTTGCACAGGGCGTAAATGGGCTAGTTATGGTCTACACATAACATATTATCTTATAAGTGTGAACCTACTCTATAGTAATATAATATCTATATTTATAAATAATTCTAAACGGCTTTTGGAAGAAACATTGTACATATATTTGAGTGGGTCCCAGAATGGTTTGAAAATACTGTAATATTGACAACTAGTAATGAATACATCAGTTTACAAAAAAAAACAAAAACTAATTTTACAGCTGAATGAAATGAATGAAGCTGAATGTCTCTAAAATTAAGGCTTCTAAAAAGAACAATATTTTTCTGCCCTTGCCTCACGGTAGGTTCTTGAGGTTGGCGCAACATGTTTCATAAAATCATCTAAGAAAAATAATTCCCTCAAAAAATATAGAATGTACAAATTGGACGAATGCAAAAACTGGTAAAGGCCCACTCGGACCGTGGACAGCGTAATATTACTTTTTCCCAAACCACATGTTACCAAAAAGGATCTTTATTTAATAAACTAGATCAAATGAACAATAGATTTGGGGCTAAAAGAAGCGTATTAGGGCAGGGTGACCCCGTGGAACGTCGTGACCAGTGAGGGTTGACAACAGCTGTAGTTTTATATTTTAGGTTACGAAAATGTTTTTTTGGGATTTTTTTAAAATTCGAAACATTCTCGTAGCATCTTCGTTAATGTGTAAATTATTTATGAAAGTTTTTTCCACCAATAAAATTTAAAAAAGGTATATTTCTAAATCTCTTTAGTGTCGCCGTCCATGGACCACATGTCACAGCCATAAACGAGGCGACGAGAAGATAAATGGCCATAAGCTACTTGTGGCCTGTGACTGCTACTTTTTTTAACTCATACGCGCAGTATCATAATGTACGTTGACAAAGGTTTAAATGCGCGAATGGCGCGTGACGGCGTTTGTATCAGCGTTTAGTGGCCAGTGTGGGCCACAAAAAGCGAGCTGTGGCGTTTTGTAGTTGTGGCCAGTAGCTCGTGTGCAACGACCCTTAGAAAGGTTACATTTATAACCCGTGCGCATTATCATGGCACCTGATGAATGACGTTTGAAATATTGAATGCACTGAATTTTATTTTAGTTTTTTACATTTATTTTGTACTAAGTAATTTCTCATGGCTTACTTTTTTTTCTTACTATTAATTTCTCACTTTACTTTACGTATTTATAATGCTTTAAACGTGACAATAAAAACTATTTACGAGTTTTCAATGTGGCAACTGTTTTCGAGCCAGGTGCCATATGAATGCGCTCGGATTGTGCTCTTAATTTTACGCTTTGTAATAGCTTGGTATTTTTTTTATTCAGCTTATTCTTTCCCACTGCTGGGCAAAGGCCTCCTTCAATTTTGTCTTGGTATTCTTTTATTGAACTAGCCCTAATGGAAGGCGTCTAGGTCATCTCGCCAACTCTTCTCAGGTAGACCTCAGCAGGCCTGTTCATTCATCCTTAGTTACCCACTTTCTGGAGCCTCTTGTTCAACGGTCAGTGTGTATGAGGCTGATGTGATCCACCCAATCCAATTTTAGCCTAGCATCTTTTTTATTCTACACGTTTATTATAAAGAGGTAAAGTTTCTTTTTTTTTGTTTGTAAGAGGTAATCTCTGAAAGTCAGTACTTTCAAAAAATATTAGCAATCTGATCAGTGTCTGATTGCTAAATTTTTTACACTGATAGAAAGCTGTTTTATTGTTGAGTGACATATAGTCTGTCTAATAAGTCAACCGACTTGGGAATTTTGTGTAATATTTAATCATTTAAAAAATACTTATATTCGATACTTTTCATAGGGTTCTTCTGTTAGTAAACAATGATCTCTATCTCTTAATTAACCTTAATTTTGAACCCATGTTGACTACATCAGATTTAATTAAATCCTAATAATTACCCAAGTCGTTTAACTTATTAGACAGACTCTAGCTATATTTTATGTACACGGGTGAAGTCGTAGGTAAAAGCTATTATTCAATAAATACTTTTTAACTGTGGAAGTGAAAACCCATTCTCATTCAATAAACGTATATTGGCTTTTAACGTTCTTCCTGAAGAGGCTCGCTAAGTTGAGCTAGTTTAGCTAAGCTTACACAGATGAGAGAATTTTCCATACTTACACAGTTTAGTTAGTTTACATAGTTTGCGGTGCACACAAGTATGACAAATTACCTCAGCCGTGCGATCCAAACTTATAGTAACACAATCTTCTGTCGAAAATTACATCAAGGGGACAAACTCCCGTAACAAAAAGTATCATATGTGCTATGTCAGGAAATGGTCTACCCGAGTGCCAAATTTTGTTTAAATCTGTTCAGCCAATTTAGCGTGACAAACATATACATACAAAGGTAGAAACATTCGTCTTCATAACATTACGTTCTGATGGTGGCGATTTCGCCCGCTCGATGGTAGAAAATCATCCCAAGAAAACAAACTCTGGGGATAAAAAGTATCTTTTGTGTTTATTTCATTACATGGTCTACTTATCTACTAAGTTCATTGAAATCTATACAGCCGTTTGAGGGTGAAGAAGTAACAAACATACACACACTCTCACAAAATTTCCTCGCCTTGCCTCTATCTATGTATCTGTCTAATATTAATATATGGGAAAGAAAAGATGGGTGGATTGTGTGATATGTTAGCGATAGCGTGACGGGTAACAGAACAGAACGGAAAAAAATGTATCGCACCAACTCAGGGCAGGAAGAGAAGAAGTAAGAAGAAGTAGTAAGTAGAAGTAGTAAGTAGTTTGTAAGAAGTAATCTCTGGAAGTACTGATCCGATTGCTAAAATTTTTTCACCGTTAGAAAGCTGCTTTATTGCCGAGTGGCATAGGTTTTATTTTATGTACGCGGATGAAGTCGCGGGCAAAAGCTAGTACAAATTATAGTGGGCTCGTGGTCTGCGTCGACTTTATGTTTTTGGAGAAACAAAAAAATTATATGAAGTCACTTCTACGAGACAGATTTACGAGAAGTAGCGTAGTAATGTACCAGCACCATATCAATTTCACAGCTAAAAAATTAAAAAAAAAATTTAAATAAATAAAATCCCTATGCGAAAAGACCGCCCATTCTACACTTATTTTTAATAATGTCTGTCCTGTATTTTTTATTTGTATGGTGAATAATAAAAAAAAACTGTTCTTCTGTCAAACAACACTGTTTCTAAATATAATTACTTTTTTTATTATTAATAATTAAAAACAAAAACAGTTCTTCACGTAAGTTCGTTTAATCAAATATTTTTTTTAATGCAAGTTCCTAGGGGTCTTTAAGTCAGGAAGTGACGCCCGGGTGTCGCCACTGTGCGGAACGCCCGGAGGATACGGTGGAGCACACAGTCGAGGTTTGCCCTGCTTGGGCGGAGCACCGCCGTGCCCTCGTGGGGGCGATTGGCGGCGGAGACCTCTCGCGCCGGGCTCTGGTTGAGGCCATGGTCCGGAGCGAGGAGGAGTGGCAGGCGGTCGCCGACTTCTGCGAAGCAGTAATGCTCGCAAAGGAGGAGGCCGAACGCATCAGGCAACGGCGTTATCGCCGCCGCCGCCGCCGCCGGGATTCTGATCCCGATTTCCGGCCACCGTAGGCGCGGGCTTGCGGACAGTGAGCAATGGGTAGCTCGCTGTCCGACCGTCCGGTAACTGTCCGGACCAAGCCCAAGTCGTCGACGGCGCGCACTGTTCCCGCGCGCCTCAAGGAGTTGTCAGCAACAGCAGGGACCCAGCCGGGTCGAAGCCTACTGGGGCCAGGGTTATCCGAAAGGGCGCTCGAGCCCCGGTATGAAGGCTAGAAGGAACGGGGTGGGTCTTTTAGTCAGTAAGAGTCTGACACTATCTCCCGCTCCGCCCAAGGGCGGGGGATGTCAATGCATGATTTTTTCCCACCATAAAAAAAGTCAAGAGTAAATAAGTTATTTCTAGGCAAGCGTGCTCCATCGTCACGCACATCATCAGTTACCATCAGGTGAGATAGTGGTCAAACGCGAGCCCATCCATCATAAATTAAAAATTAAAAATGACCTCGCCTTTTCCAGGACAGTTTCCACTCGTGACAACCCTAAACTGACCTCTGTCGACGTCACAATATCTTTATCGATCAGGGTTCCGGGTTTTTATCAACATCGAAAACAGAATTCCGTATAACAAATGGCCGGTCGTTGTGCGCTATTGACACAGGCCAGTCCGCGGTGTTTCGGATAAGCAGAATTTAATGATATTGTGAAGGGTGCATCGTTTATTCGAGATTTAGGGTAGTTTGGAAGGCATTTGTTCTAGCTGATTTTTATGTTTTGACTTTTGGCTTGAGGAAAATTATTTGGTACCTACTTTGATAAATGTTTTTTTTTTTGTCTTTAAGGTTAGAGTGAATTGGGCTAGTGCGCAGTGGTGGCTGCGTAGTAACGGCCCCAACTTACGAGTTGTAGGTCGCGTATTACTTTGTGTAATTTATTTCATCACCACTGCTTTAAAAACGGTGAAGGAAAACATTGTGAGGAAACCGGCATGTCTTGGAACCAAAAATTCGAAGACATGCGATATTCACCAACCCGCACTGGGCCCGCGTTGTGGATTACGGCCCATTCCCTCTCCTAGAGAGAACGCCTGAGTCCCAGCAGTGGGAACATTAAAAGGCTGATTATGCTTATGCTAGGCTAGTGCGTTTCATCCTGCTTACGATCAGGTGGGATTACAGTCAAGCACTAGTCTATCATCATCATCATCATTTCAGCTGAAAGACGTTCAACTATTAGACATAGGCCTCCCCCAAGCGTCGCCACAACGACCGGTCCTGGGCGTCACGCATCCATCGGATTCCCGCGACCCTCACGAGGTCATGGGTCCACTAGTTTATATCACTTAAAAAATAAAAATATGTATATTATTTCAGTGTCTGGAATATGTACCGGTGACCAAATAAAATAAAGGTAAAAAAATATCTACAATATTTATAAAAGAGGTTTTTGTTTAATAGTGGCAAATTATCACATATCTCCTCTTCTCTCTGGTTGGAGCGAGAGGGCATGTCTGTCTATAACATATTAAACTTCATCTGAGTTCCTTCAGTTGCTTTTTGCAATCCAAGGCCACGGTGACTGTCAAACAATCCCACAAATTTATAAACGAACTAGGTTTTAATTTTTTTTTACATTTTAAAATCTTTATTTATACTCAAAATATACTCATAAATGTCGGCGGCATGTTCTAGAACCAAAAGTTCGAAGACATGTGATATTCACCAACTCGCACTGGGCCCGCGTGGTGGATTACGGTCCATTCCCTCTCCTAGAGAGGAGGCCTGAGTCCCAGCAGTGGGAACATTAAAAAGGCTGTTGATGATGATACTCAAAAAGTTTCCACCAAAATAAAAAAAATGATTTTGGAGGAGGAGTTAAGTAACAAACACACGTACAGAAGAAATACTCGTATATATGAAGGTAACGGTACATAGATACTTAATAGAGCTTGGTTAATAACCCCTTACCGAAGTCTTCATCTTATTCAAACTTATTGTAGCACTTAGTAAACCCGTGTCATGAAAATAAATGATTTGATTTGAGGAGCTGTCACAAGCCGTTCAATTTTTTATATAGCACACAAAGTATGTAAAGGATCACCATTCAATCCTTTTCCAAACTCGCTTGAATATCGGTATTTTACGTGAAGCGTCAGTAATCTAAACTCTGCTACCCAATTACTTGAGGATACCGATATCCAAACGGACAAGTTGACAGAGTTTGAATAAAGAATCCAATCATTATTTTTTTCTTGTACCACAGTTTATTTTCAGTGCTAAAACGGAACAATTGGAGGAACGACAAAATATAAATTGATAATTATAATTTATTCCAATGTAATTTTTGAATAATTTTAATATAATTTTTTATTTATATGATCACAAATTACTACTAGCGACTCCTCCCGGCTTCGCAAGGGTATTTTTTTAATTTAGATAAACTAGTGCTTGACTGCGATCCCACCTGATGGTAAGTAGCGATGCAATCTTTGATGGTGAGGCGCACTAGTTTATTAAGAGCCTTTTCACTCTAGCCTTGAAGACACACAAATTATAATCGGACGGGAAGACCGCAGCAGGCAAACTGTTCCAGTCCTTCGACGTACGCGGTATAAACGACGAGGCGAAACGCTTAGTACGGACCGTAGAGGTTTCAACAAGGTAAGGGTGAATATTCGCCGTACGTCGGGTTGTCTGATGGTAGAATTGCGTGCAATGATGATACTAAATATAGTACAGAATGTCTTTACATACAAAGTTTACAGCTTTTTTACTACTTCACATTAGAAACCTCTAAAATGATCTGTGTTTCTCTATTATGTTATGCATGTATTATACACATGAACCTTTCTTTTGAATCATTCTATTTAAAAAAAAATTGCATCAAAATCTGCTGCGTAGTTTTAAAGATCTAAGTATTCATAGGGATAGACAGCGAGAAACGACTTTGTTTTATACTATGTATTGATTGTATTAATGCTCTTCACACCTAGTGATTAATTCACCATAATATTTCTTTTACATTTGCAAATATTCTTTTTTCTGTAATGTCAACCAGTGAATGAGTTGTTGGTGTGTCAGTTTAAAATAAGTAAATATTTTTGTTATTGACAGGCTCGCGCTTGACCACAATCTCACTTGATGGTAAGCAAGGATGTGGTCGACGATGGAGTACGTTTGCCTAGAAGTAACCTATTTATTCTTGACTTAAAGACTGACTTTCGTCCTTTGACAGTAATCATCATCATCAGCCTTTTTAATGTTCCCACTGCTGGGACTCAGGCCTTCTCTCTAGGAGAGGGAATGAGCCGGAATCCACCTTGAGGGCCCAGTGCGGGATGGTGAATGTCATAATATGTCTTCGCATTTTTGGTTCTAGGACGTGCCGGTTTCCTCACGATGTTTTCTTTCACCGTTTTGAGAGCAGTGGTAACGAAATAAATTACACAAAGTAGTGCGCCTAGCAGGGTTTGAACCGGCGACCTTCAACTCGTAAGTCGGAATCATTACCACTCGGCCACCACTGATCTCCTTAAGCAGTACGCACAATGAAGGTTTTCTCAAAACATTTAGTGATTAATCTGTATTCGAATCTAAAAAGAAATCTAACTTATTCACAGCAGCCTATAACAGATCACGTCAACAACAATATCGCTGACAAACAACAAATAACAAAACGGTTTGTGATAAAAGCAAATACGATTCTTTCACCATAAATATGGTTTATCTCATCTTATTTCTTGAACATAGTGTAAACATGGACCGATCAGGCAGAGGACAATGTAAGGCGGGATTCACATTGACAGCGAGTAGCGTATTGAATGCGATCCTACTGGCTCTTTGACACTGATTTTGTCGCTGGCCGAGTTCAACGAGTGCAGAAGGTAACCCGGTATGACAATACTTCGAATTGTGCACAAAGGCGACTGATGGGGTTTTTTCTTGAGGTTAGAAAGAATCAAATGAATTCTCCCGCTTTAGTGTGGGTGTGTCAGATTTTGACTGATTAAAACCTTCAGTTCTGCCCTTTCAATTTTGCTGACATCTCTTTGATGCACGTAGAACAGTAGACGGCATCAACTAATGCCTGATCCTTACTGAATGTCTGGATGGCAAGTAAGGTGACTGATACTTTGGTTTGCAAATGTTTTTGTCACACTACACCAAGCTTGGTCGATTGTGACTGCAAACTAAGTCATCAGATGGAAACTGCTATAATTACGTAATGAACCGCCAACAAGAAACCAATGAGAATTTGATATTTTCTGTTACTTTTAAGGAAGTTTATTTATTTTTCACAACCGAACAGTAACGTATTTTCTGTTTCACCGCGCTAATAACAAACTGAGCGAGTGTGATCGAATATTTCATGCATTGGAAAGCCCAAAAGGAATACTCTGAATAAGCTTTTTCAACTCATATTGAGATTTTCACAGCAAATTGCGTTTGGATCACTTTATATTTATCTTTAAATACGAGACCAGTGCTCTGCAATTTGGTTGAAGCTTATTAGATGATAATAGCCCAGCATATCATAGTCGGCCTTATAATATTCCCACTGTTGGGACTCAGGCCTCCTCTCTAGGAGAGGGAATGGGCCGTGATCCACCAAGCGGGCCCAGTGTGGGTCGGTGGATATCACATCTCTTTGAATTTTTGATTCTAGGACATGCCGGTTTCCTCACGATGTTTTCCTTCACCGTTTTGAGAGCAGATAATAATGAGAGAGACTTTTTATTATATACAACATAAATACAAACTTCACCGCTTTATAATATTATAGTGTAGATATCTCGGTTACATGTTTCTTGTCGCTATTTAGGTACTGTTTTGTGTTAATAAACCACTTTTTTTTTTTTTTTATTGTTGATAGGTTCGCGCTTGACCGCTATCTCACCTGATGGAAAGATCCACTTATATGGATTCTGGGCGTAAACGGATGTGGATTATGCCAGTTGTGTTGTATATCTAGGTATAGTGTTCTTTGTCATTTTCCCGCTCGCAGTGTGAACACTGCCCTAAGTATAAACTCAAATATTTCTCTGAGAAAAGTTCTTGTAAGTTCTTTTCTGCTAAGTGAAGCTCTTGTGATTAATTAAGCACCTTTTTTTCGTTAAACAGCGAGAATTTGCTTCGACTAATTGCTTTGCGATCGATTGCTTTCTAAAAGTGTTTGGATGTTCAGTTTGTTTTACGCTGACTTTTTAACGTAATTTTTTGTGTTTAGGATTTAAGCAAGGACTGAGATCTTGTTGATGACGTGAAGTTGTGGAATATTTTAATAGGAATATCAGCAGTTAGGTATAAGTTTTGTTTCTTAATAATTCCTATGATTTTTTATTGAATACCAAAATAAGTTATAAGATATTTTGATAACAGTCCGTACATATTTCATGAACATAGATTAAAAACGTTGAGTTTTTTTTTCTAACAAACCATTGAGTGATAGGGACAGAGATCATAATAGAGTTTACCTCTAATTTTAAAATTACAAAATACAATGTAATTCTGGGGACAAAAGGTTCAGGAGTGGCTACCATCTACCGGAAGACGTAGCGTTGGAAGGCCTCCTACAAAGTGGACCGATGACCTGGTGAGGGTCGCGGAAATCAGATAGATGCGATATTTACAGGACCGGTCGTTATGTCGACACCTGGGGGAGATCTATGTCCAACAGTGGACGTCTTTCGGCTGAAAGTATGATGGTGATTTAATTCTTGCTAAGATAAAGTTATTTACGTATATTTTTTCTAAGTTTATTAAAAAGTCTCAAGGATATATATAACCTAGGTACTGTAATCACCAAAACTTAACGACGGACTTTATTTCCATTTTTTTTTTCAATATACATAACAGGATTATGACAGGCCTGTTGGTCTAATGGTCTGCTATGCCGGAGGTCGTGGGTTCGATCCCCACCCAGGACAAATGTTTATGTGATGAGCATGATCATTTGTTCTCTGTCTGGGTGTAATTTATCTATAATAATATGTATGTATTTAGAAATATATAAGTATGTTTATCAGTTGTTTAGTACTCATAACACAAGCTCTACTTAGCTTGGGACTAGACGGCGTTGTGTGATAGTTGGGAAATATTATTATTATTTATTAAGTAATACTAACAGTTCAAAAAGCAAATTAATAATATTCTACTTTATTCTCCATAAAAATACGCATTAATAATAAAAATTATTCATTTCGTTTCACGAGAAACTCGATAAGAATATTTTTTTGAGACACCTTTGTGAAATATTTAAAAACAGATGAATAAATTAACTATCCAACTTTAGTTCTGAAGTGAGATGTATTATACGTAACTCCCCATATTTTATTTTGAAAGGAAAACTTACTAAGTCTTTGTCTTTCAACATCAATCAGTTTTTATATTATTTATTGCTCAAAGACTTTTGCTAGAACCTGCTCGTGACAGGTTAGACTTTTTGCTCATTTTGCTTTCAGATAATTTGAAATGAATTTTTAATTACGTTGATATGGAATAAAAACATATTTTATTTTTAGATTTTTTTTTCGATGGGAAAAATCATCCAATGACAACCCCCGCTCTTGGGCGGAGCGGGAGATAGTGTCAGACTCTTACTGACTAAAAAACCCATCCCGTTCTTCCAAGCCTTCTTTATTTTTAGATGAGAAATTATAAAATATGTTCTCTCGCTCTGGCTGGAGTGGGAGGGCGTGTCAGACTTTCACTAACTAAAACCCACCTATATTCCTTTGCGTTTCATGGTCATGGAATATTCCCGCAGCCCTAGAAGGCAGTGGTCCCTTCAGTTTTGCTGACATCTCTTTGAGGCTCGTGTGGAACACTAGGCGCCGTTGACTCGAGTTTGGTTGGACGGCAAGCTATCCGTTGCTCATCGTTGGCAAGCCTGCACTTAAGATGGCCATTATTTCAATAGTCGCCACTTTTTGCTACATAAACCCCCTTTTTATCATCTTTAATTCTTTAAAGGTTAATTAAATAATAGATAAGTTTCGTCTCCTTCAATGAAAAGTCTAACTACCCTAGAGCTTATGCGAAATCACATTCAGGTATATTATAAATGCAAAGGTAGGTATGTATATAATATGTAGATACGTGTGTGTTTGTCTGTTTGTTACTTGTTCAACCTCAACCAGCTGAACGGATTTAGATGAAATTTTACCTGTATAAGTAGACCATGTCCTAAAATAGAATATACTAGCTTTTGCCTGCAGCTTCACCCACGTACATAAAATATAGCCTATGTCGCTCAAGAATCAAGCAGCTTTCTACCTGTGAAAAATTATAGAAATCGGACCAGTACTTCCAGAGATTACCTCCTACAAACAAAAAAAAAAAAAAGATAAAAGTTTTCATACCGTTTTTTTTTTTCTTTACGATAATTTTCTGCTTTTACACAAGCAAGTCCGTTGGCAGAAGTTCCTTGATATAACTAAAATACAGCGATCTATGTCCAAGGATGTACAATTTATTACCGAAGTTGTACTTTATAACTTAATCCTACAGAAATCCTACTAAATATTAATTAGCTGCCCAGTTTCCTACAGAACTCGTAGACGTGTTTAATCTGACAACTGACATTGTAATTTCTCTGTAACACAATTAAAAAGTTAATTAAGGATAACATGGAAAGAAGACGGAAATGTTTACGATATTACCTTGATTATAAAACGCTATGGCCTAGTGGTTAAGGCACCTGCCTCTCATGTATGAGGCTTTTTAATTCAGGCTTTAAAATTCACTTTGCTTTGAATCTGCAAGGTTCAAAACAAAGTGAATTTTTCAATTCATATGTACTTTTGTAAATTTATCTAAGACTTAG
Organism: Mythimna ferrago; assembly: GCA_910589285.2. Lineage (NCBI taxonomy): Eukaryota > Metazoa > Arthropoda > Insecta > Lepidoptera > Noctuidae > Mythimna > Mythimna ferrago. Next base: position 24,370,304 of record OU342679.1, read on the forward strand.
TCACCCTGTTCATAAAGCCTTTGGTTTTGGTCGTCATTCGTAGATCTTTGTCACGATTAATTGAAATAATATTTAATTTTTTTTCTGAATATTTTTAGGTGTTGTCTGTTATAAGGCACTCAATTTTGAACTTTTTTTTTGGGTCCTCAAAAATGAAATAAAAAAATTAACTCATGAGAAACACTGAAAATGCCACTGAAAAATATGTTAACTTCATATTAGGTAAATACTTAGTCGAAATTAGATACTGTAATCATGATCCGTCCCATGACAAATTTTGGTATTCAGTGACATTTGGCAAAGCTGAAAGCCAAACCTAACATGTGCTGATGGAATAAACCAGGTCCTCAGTTTAATGAAATAGGCAGTAAAGAAACTTTGTCGTTTATAAACCAACAATATAGATATCCAAAGTCGTCTGTAGATCGATAAATCTTGGTTCATGATAACAAATAACAAACAGCTGCTTTTTCCTCATAACTATTCAAGCAACACCTTCACCACTTCAAAAAACCCTATCCATTCTACGCTCACACCCAGAATTCCGACCACTCAACTAAAGCTTGACACACACATAAATAATGCAACGCAATAACAAGTCGCCGAGCTAACTGCGGTGTCCCGGTGTACCCCGGTTATTACTTCCCACCTAACACCCCCCTACCCACGTACCCCCCCGACATTCTTATGTGACAACGATTTATCCGCCATGTATTGTGCTCACTTAATTTATATACCCGTTTAAAATACGACCGGAATTACGCTCGTATAAAATTTTTGCGCTTAAGCATTTTTGGGTTATGAATTTTGAAGTGATTTTTACCTGTGGCTAGGGAGAGAGAATGGTTCAGTGAATGAGGTATGATTACTTGATTGTTTTGAAGGATTTTTATTATTTTATTTTTTGGTATCGTTACTTCAAACAATAAATAAATTGACCTTGTATTAGCGATAATGATTTATCATCTGACAATCCATTACATTTGAAGGTTTTTTGAAGATTTGTTCTCAAATAAATAGATGCGATAAGAAATATCTTATATATTTCTTATTTATCATAACTTTTTTATTAATAAAAAGATTTAAAAGAGTGTCCATAATCTTTCTTGCACATTCTTCTCCATAGAGATTTATACTTTGGATTGTGCAATTAACATATTTTTTTTGACTGACTGACTTCTTGACCTTTTTTACCTGTAAATGGTTTATTTGAAATAAATGTTTTAATCCTTAAATTTATTTGTTTGGTCAGCCAGCTACTGTTTACACAATACACTGATCTACACTAATATAATAATAAAGAGGTAAAGTTTGTTTTTTTTTGTTTGTATGAGGTAATCTCTGGAAGTACTGGTCCGATTGTTAAAGTTTTTTCACCAATAGAAAGCTGCTTTATTCCTGAGTGATATTTTATGTACGCGGGTGAAAGCTAGTATCATATAAAACAGAACTTCATTCATCTATTGGCAATTAAAACACCATACAATTGGTTATTAAAGATAGAATGTTACCTTATCGAGAGCCTCAACTAAGAATATTCTGTAATCCATTAGTGAGTCTATTACAGCTTTCCTGTCTGAAATTACTAGTCTACTTGCGAATATTGGTAGTTAAAGTAATTTCCTTTAGACCATTAATTTTTGGGCTGCGGTAGGTATTGTTCGAGCGTCACCGCCGTCTTTGAACACAAAGGGCAACTGAAGGAGGTTAGGTTTTTTTTTCGCGGTGGGAAAAAACTGCTCTTGGGCGGAGCGGGAGATACTGTCAGACTTTTACTGACTACAAACCCACTCCTGTTCCTTCTTGCCTTTCGTACCGGGACCGAGCTTCCTTTTCGGATAACCCTGGCCCCAGTAGCCCCTGCTGGTGGTGACAACTCCTTGAGACGCGCGAGAACAGTGCGCGCCGTCGACGACTTAGGTCCGGTCCGGACAGTTACCGGACGGTCGGACAACAAGCTACCCATTGCGCACCGAAGGAGGTCAGGTGAGTTTTACTTAGTAAAAATCTCTCTTGCGCTAGTTTGATTTTTTTCCCAGCTACAAGGGACTGCAGACCTGAGTATATTTTATGATTTAAATTTCAACTCGATACCTCAACGCGTTCTCGAGATAAAGGGTCTTGACAGACAGACAGATGAACAACAAAGTGATCATATAAGGGTTTCGTTTCATCCTTTTGATGTACGGAACCCTAAAAATTACAAGTATTTTTGACATTAATACTTTCAAAGAAAGTAAAGACAATAAAATGTATTTTCTTGGAGTATTCTACGTCTGAATTTCAACTAAGTCAATAGTATTAAAATGTTCTCTCTTATATCACATGCAAAACTTTAATTATCACACGGTTTTAACGTTGTTATTTAATTTTACTATAAAGTATGAACTACTTTATAACTTAATTAACACAAATTAAAGAATTACGCAGTAGTTAATTTAATTGCGAATTAAGATACATTTTCATGGCACCATGTTGTAAAACATATTAATTTGTAGGACTTATTTTAACATTTTAAATATTACATAATTATTGTTATTTACTAGTTGCTGTAAGCGGCTTCACCTGCGAGAAATCAGAAAATTATCCCAAGGAAACTAAGAAGTCTGGCCGTCCGGTAACTGTCCGGACCAAACCCGAGTCGTTGGCTGCGCGTAGTCTTACACGCGTGCCTCAAAAAGGTGTCATCAAAATCGTAGAGGTCCAGCAGGGCAGAAGCCTACTGAGCCCATGGGTTGGCTTTCGAAAGGGTAACCCGGAGTCCTGGAAAGCTTGCCCCAAAGAAGGAACACAGGTGTGGTTTTAGTTACTAAAAGTTTAACACCCTCCTGCTCCACCCTAGAGCGGGAGGAATCGGATGATTTCCCCATCTTAAAAAATGAAACTTAATTACTTATGTTGATGAAAGTCACATGTCTTCGAATTTTTGTTTCTAGGACATGTCGGTTTCCTCACGATGTTTTCCTTCACCGTTTTGAGAGCAGTGGTGATGGAAATAAATAACACAAAGTAATGCGTCTGGCTGGGTTTGAACCCGCGACCTACAACTCGTAAGTCGGGCTGTTACCACTCAGCCACCACTGTTCTATGTAAATTCACCTGCACATTATTCTGTGATCATTAGTATCCATACCGTGGCCAAAGTGATGCTGCCATAACGTGCAGCCAAGAAAATGCATTAAGTCCATGTGTGAAGAAAAGGTATGTACCTTACCTGGCCACTGTTGGTCATGCAGTCAACCATATATTTTTTGGAGTCGTGACCTGATTACGCCACCATGGATCATTTATTGAGTGCTAGGCGGCACGGAGTTCGAAGGCCCTTTTTGTAGGAAATCATCTAATGACATCTCCTGCCCTTGGGAGAAGCGAGAGGGCGTGTCAGACTTTTACTGACTCCTTCTTTGCCTTCGTTCCAGGGCCCCGTAGTTCTCTTTCGCATCACCCTTGGCCCCAGTAGGCTTCGACCCTTTTGGTCCTCTACGTTTTGCTGACATCTCCTTGAGGCGCGCATGAACACTACGCGCCGTCGTCGTCGACTTGCGCCCGGTCCGGACTGTTACCGGATAGTCGAACGGCCAGCTACCCGTTGCTCGTCGTCCGCAAGCCCGCGCCTGCAGTAGCCGGAAATCGGAATCGGGAGTCCGACCTTACTGCGAGCTGTTAACACTATCCATTTTACGACCAATACTGAACTGTTATAGAGATGGAGCTACTTTAGGTGTATTTATATAAGCTATAATATCTTACTAATACTTTAACACGTCATGATGGTAATACCCCAGGTCAGCTAGGTATAAACACAAGATTGATGGCTAATTTCTTTTGCATTATAATTCATATTGTCTAGGATTAAAACAAAACAAAAGCCCTAAATCTAAGAGATTCTAGGCTAACAGATTATCTTTTTTTAAACAATGCCTTGATGAGATTCCTTTAATTATTCTAGCTCCAAGCTGTTTTTGATAGTCATTCTAAATTAAAACGCTTTAGACCAGATTTAGGTACCAGGACAATATAATTTTGAACAGTTTCGGAACCTTAATTTTGCTTGACGTGATTCTATTAAATGGTTAAATTTAATTTCAGCTTTATTTTACTCGAAACTTTTTCGCTTGATAATCTTTTAGTTCAAGGAATTTTATAGTTTTTTAGGTTTGAGAGTGTGAACTTGACTGACTGTAAAGCTACTCAGCCTTTGGCGGACAAAATAAGTTTACGAAAATCATGAGTATATAAATAAAATCACTTGCGTACAGTAAAACGATGTACTGTCAAAGGCAAAGAAGAACCAAGGAAAATCCTTTTTTTTATTATTGATAGGTTCGCGCTTGACCGCTATCTCACCTGATGGAAAGCGACGATGCGGTCGACGATGGAAAGCGACGATGCGGACGCGCTTACCTAGAAGAAACCTATTGACTCTCGATCAAAACTAATCCTATCCTTCTTAAAATGAACATGGATAAAGCTAAAGTCATGGTTAACATCCATGTAGCAGCCACTCCTGTCAATATCGGAGACTCTACACTCGAAGTTGTGGACGACTACGTTTACGTGGAAGACGTAGATGGTCCAGTTCAGTAGGTCTAATTTCGAGAACGAATCCGACCCGGTTGGGCAGCGTTTGGGAAGATGCACGGTATCTTCTCGTCCAATATACCACAGTATCTCAAGACGAAAGTCCAATGCGTGTTGCCAGTGATGATATATGGCTCCAAAACTTGGTTGCTTAAAATGGACCTCATATGAAGACATAAAATCACTTAAAGGAAAGGGCTATATAAAATAAAGATATCTGCAGGAGAACCAAGATTACCGACGACAGCTTGAAGAATCGCCAAACTCAAGTGGCAATGGGGCAGGCACATTGCACGCAGGGCCTAAAGTCTGCTATTACAATACTATCAGAATGGTCTATCATTGATTTCATAATTGTTGATTTTGACAAGTTTTGGTAATCTACTAATATAATGGCGTCATTAAGACTTTCTGATGGTCAACCACTGACACTCCATTAAAAGAAATGGCATACAATGGTAATCTCGTACATAATGACAAATGAATATCTGACGTATGCTGTTATCTGCAAAAATTTTGACAGTTCCTTTGATCAGTGACCTACCATAACGACGTCATTGCGCAATTAGTGCTTTTAATAAGCTCAATATTTTCATTCTACCACAATTCTATTACAGGACCATTGACCGATCAATGGTCGATCATTATGAATTACCAGATTACAAACTTTTAGCAAAATGACAATGGAATCGTGTTGGAATGACGAATTTATAAAAATACCAGACTTAAGCCCATGGTCGATGAAGATGAAAGGAGCTGGTGTGGCAACCACGTACCAGAAAAAACAGCGTTAGAAGGCCTTCTACAAGGTGGACTGATGACTTGGTGAGGGTCGTGGGAATCTGAAGGGATGCGAGACGCACAAGACCGGTCGATGTGGTGACACATGGGGGAAGCCTATGTCCAACTAGAAGGTAGTGATGAAATAAACTACATGACGTAAGGCACCTAGCTGGGTTTAAAACCACGACCTACACAACTCGCAAGTTGGGGCTATTTTCATTAGGCCACCTCTGTTTCCTAATACCACTAGTTTTTTTTAAACTGTAGTTCTTTACAAAGACCGTAGCAAAACACCGGTTTTCACAAAATGGTTTAAAAGGATCAGCTATAACATTATCCGTAATACATTCCACTATTCACGACCCTCAAACATAATTATGGGGTAAGATGAAAGGCTCGTACATAATTATGCGATCCTCCCATACCCTCTCCGGCCCTCCCAGTTCCTCCCCCATTTATCTACACGCAGTTTTTATGGTAATTACACTTTTATCGTTATGTCTTAATTCAATTTAACGTAGATGTTGAATTGAGACCTGTTCAGACGGGATTTAAAGGTGTAAGTGGGTAAGTTCCATGAATATAAGAAGGCTAATTGTTTTAAATGTGATGCCGTGTGATCGTTTTTGGATTTATTGTCAGGATAATAATGATCTTAAATAATAATAATAATCTTTGATAGTCATAATAATCCTAAGTAGTAAGAATAATCTTAAATAGTAATAATGTTGTCTTTGTTTTATTAATAATGTTCTGCAGTGCAGAGTTAGGTCGTCATTATCATTTCAGCTGAAAGACATCCACTACTGGACATAAGCAGAAGTTGGTACTTGGAGGAGTCCAAGTGTCACCTCATTGAACGTCCCTGTGCGTCTTACGTCCATCAGTGACTCTCACCTGCAGGTTATCTGTCCACCTCGTGAAAGATCTTCCAACGCTACGTCTTCCGGTGTGCAGTCGCCACTTCAGACGTTCTGCGGAAAATGTGCCCTGCTCACTATCCCTTAAGTTTGGCTCTTCTTTGGGTTAGGTAATTTATCTACGAGTATACTAATATAATAAAGAGGTAAAGTTTGTTTTTTTTTGTTTGTATGTTTTTTCGTTTGTAGGAAGTAATCTCTGGAAGTACTGGTCCGATTGCTAATTTTTTTACATCGATAGAAAGCTGCTTTATTCCTGAGTGATTGAGATGATTTTATGTACGCGGACGAAATCGCGGGTAAAAGCTAGTTTTATTTATTTTTACGATTTTGGAGTCATGTGTGTATGAGAGCAGTGGTGGCCGAGTGGTGATGGCCCCGACTTACGAGTTGTAGGTCGCGGGTTCGAGCCCAGCCAGGCGCATTACTTTGTGTAATTTATTTCATCACCACTGCTCTTAAAACGGTGAAGGCAAACATCGTCTAGAATCAAAACTTCGAAGACATGTGGCATTCACCAACCCGCACTGGGCCCTTCCCATACCTTACCATTCCCTCTTCTAGAGAGGAGGACTGAGTCTCAGCAGTGGGAACATTAAAGGCTGATTATGCTATTATGCTATAGCATAGTCGGCCTTATAATATTCGTCGCGTCGTCATGTATATTATGTATTTCTCTGTAAAAATAAATATTCTCTAAGACCGTTTTGGTGCAATTTCAGTTTTCTTCTAAAATTACTTCACAGAAATAGGCCAGAAGAATTATTTAAGGATAAGAAGGAGCCAGATGATTGATTCTTTAAAGCCAAGGTGACGACGTTACGCTGAGAGTATAATAAATAACTTTAATTATCTGACGCTTTTAGCTAATAAGTCTTGGTGAAATCTTAATGTTGCGTTTACATTTTAAGCCTTCTTAAAAAGTAATGTTATTTTAAGAGCTTTAAAGGGCTCGTAAATAATTATGTTTGAGATTACATTTTTGATGTAGGTTGTGCATATTTTTGAGCTTATTATGATACGGCAATAAAGTCGTTATTTATCTTGAAATCTTAAAAGATACAGTTTAATTCAGTTGCTATAATTTATCACATCCTAAAAGTACGTAAGTATGTTCAGAATCGACTTCTGAGTCGATAACGGTTATTTTTAAAACTAGGCAATAGTGTTATAAAAAAAAAATTGTAAAAAAAAAAATGTATTTTGATAAATCTTGATCACTTGTAGCGTATTTTTGTGAGCGTGCGTAGATATTAATACCACATTATTATTATATATTATTTGATTAAAATTAAAATAACTTTATTTGAAAAACACTTTTACTGTGCATTTAAGTATTTCGTAATAATAATTGTAACAAAACTTTCCAATCGTGGTATTTAGTTGCCACATAAGTTTGGTATGCCAGTAGAGATCAAATATTTTCCCACAAACGGGAGTTTTTTTTTTTAAAGGTGAGAAATCATCTAATGACTTCTACCACTCTAAGGCCGAGCTCGGACGTGTGAAACTTTTACTGATTAAAACCACACCTATGTTCCTTTACTTGCCCTATGTATTCTAGGACCACAGGTTTACCTTGCAGACGTGGACCTATAGCCCCCAGTAGGCTTCAGCCCTGCTGGGTCTCTACGGTTTTACTGTCATCTCTTTGAGGCGCGTGTGTAACACTACGCAACGTCGACAACTCGAGTCCCATAAGCCTGAAGTCATCATCATCATCATCATCATATTAGCCGAAAGACGTCCACTGTTGGACATAGGCCTCCCCCAAGCGTCGCCACAACGACCGGTCCTGTGCATCACGCATCCATCGTATTCCCGCTACCCTGACCAGGTCATCGGTCCATCTTGTTGGAGGCCTTCCAACGCTGCGTCTTCCGGTACGTGATCGCCACTCCAAAATCTTTCGTCCCAATCGACCATCTGTTCTGCGTGCAATGTGCCTGCGTGCAAGCCTGGAGTGATTATTTTTAACTATACATTTTAAAACAAAAGATTAGGTATTTTTTAACTGCCTTATCTTAACCATCTTTTAACAGACAGATACCGACTCCCTTCAGTTAAATAATGGAGCTTCAGGTTACAATTTTATTATAATTTATTACAAAACTTATTTGCCTTTACCGCCGCGGGTGTTTTCCACTAATTATTCAGTTATTTCAGCGTCTTGAAAGCGATATACGATATTGGCACGTAAATCAAAGGAATGGGGTTTAGACAGGTTTCAAAATTTCTTGATAATTTACGGTTTATGATTAATTATGATGAAAGAAGTTGGTGGTGGTGAAGTTTTGTGGAATTAATGTAAATTCAAGTACTAAATGGATGGGAAATTAAATGATTTTTCAATACACTCACTGAAAACCCCGCTCTTATCCCACTGATTTTAGACATTTTTGTGCGTCTATTCAGGCAGAATAAACATGTTTTCTCTCTTTCTTTCTTTCTATAGACTGTTTTCCACACCAGTGCAGAAAAGTGCGCGTGCTCTCCCCACCTCAATTTCATTACATTTATCGTATCAGGCTGGGCGTCAACCACTACGAGTCGTAATTGTATTGAGAAACGACGTTTGATACACGTGTAGAATATTTATATAAATATATATATTTTATGTATTTTTCTCACTGCTGCCCTTAGCTCCATGATACACACACCTGCGGCTCGTACAAATTCCGCCTCGGTTGCAAAGACAAACTTTCTGCTCTTCCACAAGGCCTACTCATGAAGAGGCGATGAGATGGTTTGAATGCATTCTTTCGCTGTATGAAATCAGTCTTCTTCTTCTGAGTCGGTACACTCTTGCTAGAGTGGTCGTGATCATCACTGTAAATCATGATAAGTGATCATCCTTGTAATGCGGCGCCATTCATCGCGGACTGCAGCTTTCTGGGTACATTCATAAACCGAGCACTTAGTTGCGGCCTTGATCTGGTCTGTCCATCTCATTGGTGATCTACCACGTGGCCTGGTGCCCTCAACTTTGCCCTGCACCACAAGACGCTCTAAGGAGTCATTACTACGACGCGATACATGGCCGAAGTACTTAAATAACTCTACCTAATTCCAGCTTCTGGTGATAAGTTACCGAAAACCAGCCAGCAGCTAAATCAACAGATCAAACAAAGACGCGGCATTAATGCAAGTGCATGACTTGTAGGTAATTACAAGCAGAACTTAGGTCGCGCACGCGTTAAACTGTGATTAAGTGTCATTTAATGGCGGAACGTGTCCGACAATCTATGGCAGGGAGGGGGTTTTTAGTATGTTTGCTACGTGATTTGTGTTTGAGATATACACTAGAATCGTCGAAAAAAAATAATAAAAAGTTAACATGACCTTTCGAAAAATCCCGCAGCCTTTAAAAGCTACCATAGTAACCTTACGTAGTACATAAACCTTTATTGGGGCCCTTTTCCTGTCACGCATGTTTTCACCCGCATGCGGGTCTCGTCCGCATGCGGACTGTCCGCATCCTATCATTTGATACATGTTTTTCCTGACATGCGGCTAGCGCGCGTGCCGAACGCGGATTGGAAGCGGGCGCGCAGCCCGCGTGCGCGCTATCCGGATGCGGGCGGCTTCTCTCTTCAGTGTTGTTTTTACTGTGAAGCGGGTTGCACGCATGCTCATAGTCCGCATATATCGCAAACAATAATAATAAAGTAAAAAATATTTTATTTTTAAAAGAAGATATAGATATAAGAGATAGAAACATAATAAACGGTCTTTCTTTAAACTAAGATTGACGGTCATTTACGTGCATTCAAATCGCTATATATGTTTGACAGTTTTTGGTACGTTCGTGCAAAGTTTAGTATGCACCACATTTGTGACAGTAACTTAGTTAAGTCACGAATTTCAACAGATTTTATTCTCGTATTGTATAAAATAGAGAAGCGCTGTTTTAAAGAATGTCAATGTTTTTTTGTTTCTTCCATATTCTAAGCTTATCTGACTGTTGACAGTTCTAGAAAAAGAAAAAAAATGTCATAAACGAAGCGTAATTTACCATTATAAAATACAATATATAATATCTATAAATGGATAATTGGACGTGAGAGATGACTTGAAATGCTTGACTGCGATCCCATCTGACGGTACACGGTGGAGCACACAGTCGAGGTGTGACCTGCTTGGGCGAAGCATTGCCGTGCCCTCGTGGGGGCGATCGGCGGCGGAGACCTCTCGCGCCGGGCCTTGGTTTAGGCCATGGTCCGGAGCGAGGAGGAGTGGCAGGCGGTCGCCGACTTCTACGAAGCAGTAATGCTCGCAAAGGAGGAAGCCGACCGCATCAGGCAACGGCGCTTTCGCCGCCGCCGGGATTCCGATCCCGATTTCCGGCCACCGTAGGCGTGGGCTTGCGGACAGTGAGCAATAGGTAGCTCGCTGTCCGACCGTCCGGTAACTGTCCGGACCAAGCCCAAGTTGTCGACGCACTGTTCCCGCACGCCTCAAGTATTTGTCCAAAACAGTAGGGGCCCAGTTGGGTCCAAGCCTACCGGGGCCAGGGAAAGTTTGCAAAGACAACTCGAGCCCCGGTATGAAGGCTTGAAGGAACGGGGTGGGTTTTTAGTCAGTAAGAGTCTGACACTGGGGTTGTCATTGATGATTTTCTCACCATAAAAAAAAAATCCCACCTGACGGTAAGAGGTAATGACGTAATTGTTGATGACAAAGCGCACTTAAACTAGTGTGCTTCATCATGAATGATCGCAAGGAGAATCTATATTAAGAGTGTCTTCACTCTAACCTTGAAGACACCTAAATTACAATCGAACAGGAAGACAGCAGCAGGCAAATTATTATTATTATGTCCTCTATCACCCAATGCGGAGGCAGTGCTACAGTACAACTGGGCCAGGAGACAGCCGTGCCTATTAATCATGTTACGTTATTGTCGACGTGAACGCAGGAATCTCCGCTCATTACTCTTATACCTTGCCTTGCGTAGAAAATTGACTTGAATATGAGGAATTTTGATGTGATAAATAGTTTTGAGTGAAATAAGGAATATAATAACAGAAATGTATTTATGCTAAGCTAGCTTCTGCTAGCAGTTTTGCTCGCATGAAAGTCGGTTTCTCCATACAAACTTTGGACCCCCGTGTCATTCCCTTAAGGGGTGAATTTTGGAAAATCGTTTCTTACTGTCTCCGCACACGGGCCTCAAAAAAACGCTAGAAGCGGCCACAAAAAAGCTAGAAGCGCCGCAAAAAACAGCTAAAGTGCGCGACACCTCTTGTGTCCGGTGAAGCTTGAAGCCGCTTCAAGCGTTTTTTTTTGTGGCGGCACCGCCGCACACGAGCCACAGAAAACGGCCGTCTCAAAATGAAGCTTGAAGCGGCGTTTTTTTGTTCTCCCACGTGATAAAAAGAAACCTAGTGCAAGATTGCACACTCCAGTACCACACACTCAGTACTTTCGATTGCGCATTGATATGTCAGTCAGTTATATCCTCCTTTTACATAAACATACATATAAGTAGTTTCCTCATACGCGCATGAAGAAAATGCTGCTTCAAAAGACAAAGACGTATATTTCTAAAGCTGTAATTAAAGTCTTCTGACGAGTTAGCATACATTAATTAATTAATATTTAATTAATCATAAGATGTTATTGTGCTTGGTTATGTGGCGGTGTAAGCGTATGAATCATCGTTCATTACTGTATTATCTCGACTTGTGTAGAACATCGACTTGAATACGGATTTGTTTGAGATGGGAAATCATCTAATGACTTTTCCTGTACTAGGGTGGAAAAGGAAGACGTGTCAGACTTTCAGTGACTAAGACCACACCTTTCCTTCCGTTGCTTTTTGCGTTCAAGGATCACGGGTTTTATCTTTCAGAAGTGTTTCCAATAGAGGCCCTACAGGGCCCCTATTTGCTGATATTTTTTTAGGGCACGCGGGGAATACTACACGCCGTTGACTACTCGGGCTCGGTTCATACCCACTGCCAATTAAGTTTGGCGATGCAGCTATGCTTAAGGATATGTTGGTAATCATGATTCCCCATGCGATCACGTAAGGAACTCACATATTATTAATTCATTAAACCCCAGGCGAACGCCCGGCGTTCGCGCACCTATTGTGTCTCTAATTACCACGATTGAAAGGTTAATTCGATCCTATTCAATTCAATTAAAAACCTCGTAAATATTATATAAGTAAATTGAATTATAACAACACTAGCTTTTGCCAACAGCTTCGCCCGCGTACATAAAGTGTAGCCTATGTCACTTAGGAATAAAGCAGCTTTTTATCGGAGAAAAAATTTTGCAATCGGACCAGTAAGTACCAGAGATTACAGTCTACAAACAAAAAAAACAAACTTTACCTCGTTATTATATTAGTGTAGATTTATTGCCCATGGAGTCCGATGTATAATGTTAATATTTTACATGTATTTATACACAGCACACGACATGGGCTTTTATACAACGTTAAAAATGAATGCACGGTTCCAACTCCACGGTTATTTACTTCTAAAAAAAAAACGTTTGCAATGTTTACATAATTATTATTATTTTAATAGATATAAGAAGGTAGACCAGTCAACGATATTATTATATAATATATAAGTGCCTACATTATTAAAGCTATAATTAAATAAATATCAGTCGCTACATTAATTGCTTTTCCATTCTTAGACTTCCGAGAAAACTATATTAAAACATTCAATGATGAATGTTTAGCAAACAAAATTGGACAGACACGGATAAAAACTTGCTAGCTTTATTATATTACAAAAAAGAAACTATTTTTAAAGTCACGCTGCCATCTCAATAAGAAAAGTAATAATTCAAACGTTACCTTTTACAAAAAAAAGTAATGAAAATTCTATTTTTGAATTAATTAGATACTTCATAGAAAGGAACAATGAATAAAAAATTAAAGGAACAAAACGAAAAAGGATTCCATAAATAAAATGGAGATGGAAATTGGAATGATAAAAAATTGTAGCCGATATTTTTAATGTTTTTGGGTCCCAATTTTCGTTCTTGTCCATACGTAGGTATATGTTTTGCCAGTTTTGGAACAAATATCATAAAAAAAGAAACTAGCGTCTGCCAGCGGCTTCACTCGCGTGACCAGTCAACGAACTTGTAAATAAAAACCTACATTTAAAACTTATAATTTACTAAGATTAAACATCAGTCGCCACATTAATTGAAAGAAAAAGAAAGAAAGAAAACATGTTTATTCTGCCTGAATAGACGCACAATTCAATACAAAAAATAAAAAAAAAACGTTTTCCCACCAGTCCATGTGTGTATCGGGCTTAACTATATTACACCATACAACCATAGACAACACAGCTGTCTAGGTTATCTGTCCCTGTGTGTCTTTATTGTCTAGTAATTGCTTTTCCATCTTCAGACTTCCAAAAAAACTATCAAAACATTCAATGATGAATGTTTATCAAACAAAATTGGACATTCGTAGATAAAGTAAAGATAAAGGCCATCACAATAAGAAAAATAACAATTCAAACATTTCCTTTTCAAAAAAGTAATGAAAATTCTATTTTTTTATTAATACTGAGAGAGATGATACTTCATAGAAAGGAACAATGAATAAAAAATTAAAGGAATAAAATCTTTAATGTTTTCGGGTCCCAATTTCAGGTCGTGACTATAAATCAAGTCAAGTCAAGTCAAGTCAAAATTGTTTTATTTCACATAGGCCTATGTACATGGGCATTTATAAAACATCAAAAGCTGGTGCACTAGTAAAATATGAATTCTTCATATAATTTTTAAAGCATTGTTCTATTGGCGGTAGTTCTGATAACAAATAACTATTTATTTCAATTACTATTTGTGCCATTTTTCAAGAATTTTGATATACACAGTAAGTTTTTGCATACAAATGAAATTGCCTTTTTTCATCCCTTATGAGGTTGAATTTTCAAAACTTCCTTGTTGTGGTCGCATAAGCCATAAATGAAGGCTTGTGCCAAATTTCATGTTCCTAGTCCTAGTAGCTTTAGCGGTACGTTGATATTTCAATCAGTCAGTTTTTTCAAATTTAGTTTCAAGAAACCCACTTTCAAAGCGAAGGCAGAAGCTAGTCTTGTTTTATAATGTTCATTTCAAAAATTGAGTTAAAACTAGGCAAAACATTTAACAGTTACATCAAAGATGGAGCAGTTAATAGATACATTCACACAATATTATGAGTTACCAGGGGGCCACAAGGGCAGAGGCAGTCATTGCCAAACAAGCGTGTCTTCGAAATATAAATGTTTCATAAATATAAATGTTTTGCCTAGTTTTAACTCAATTTTTGAAATGAACATTATAAAACAAGACTAGCTTCTGCCTTCGCTTTGAAAGTAGGTTTCTTGAAACTAAATTTGAAAAAACTGACTGATTGAAATATCAACGTACCGCTAAAGCTACTAGGACTAGGAACATGAAATTTGGCACAAGCCTTCATTTATGGCTTATGCGACCACAACAAGGAAGTTTTGAAAATTCAACCTCATAAGGGATGAAAAAAGGCAATTTCATTTGTATGCAAAAACTTACTGTGTATATCAAAATTCTTGAAAAATGGCACAAATAGTAATTGAAATAAATAGTTATTTGTTATCAGAACTACCGCCAATAGAACAATGCTTTAAAAATTATATGAAGAATTCATATTTTACTAGTGCACCAGCTTTTGACGTTTTATAAATGCCCATGTACATAGGCCTATGTGAAATAAAACAATTTTGAAAACATGAAACTTGGCACGAATTCTAATAAAAAATAATAACAAAAACTACCTTCCAAATACGGTTTAGAGGATGTTAAACTTTTTATATGGCAAAAAAAAACTTGCAAACAAAGTGCTAGTTGATGTATTTAAAGATATATAAAAGAAAAGAAAAAAAGAGAAACGAAGTGACTGACATCTACACTAATCTAATAAAGAGGTAAAATTTGTTTTTTTTTTTGTATCTTTGTTTTTTGTTTGGTAGGTAATCTCTGGAAGTACTGGTCCAATTGCTAAATTTTTTTCACCGATAGAAAGCTGCTTTATATCTGAGTGACATAGGCTATATTTTGTGTAGGGAAGCGGGCGAAGCTGCCAGCAAAAGCTAGTACTTTATAATTAGGAAACAAAACCCAAATCCCGCAAAAAAGCTAACTACCACTTAGGTACATTGTCTTCCGAAAAAGGTCGATATCTTCTAACTAGACACGTAATAGGATAGACTGTGTAACCTTTGTCCCGTATTTGGAGACAGTATTAAGACATATAGCCCTAACAGGGTAGGCTAGTGGCCTGATGAATAAAAGACTACCTCCTAACGGCTGAATTATAAAGGGTATTATAACGCTATAATGGAGGGTAGGTAAGGGTAAACAAGCCCGATCTTTGAGCCAGCCTATCTTTAAGAAGGAAACTATTACGCTTTTGAAAAGAAAACCTTGTAAAGGTTGAAGATACCTACCTAATATTGATTTAAACTATTGTTAAGTTTTTGGAGGTATGCGGAACAGAAAGTAAAGTCCCGTATCCCTCCGTTGAAAAGGGAGGACCGACCAGACGGGAATTATGTCTGGGGGGCATCTGCCCGATAGATAATTTCGGGCTTTCGTATATAGGTACTCTAATCACGCGGAGAACTTTACTTGCGCGATGCAGGATTTCATATTTGTTCTTCGTAGTTCTTATGAGGAGCCATAGATGTCGCTACACATTAGAAGAGAAACTGTAACAAGTTTTCAACGAAAATTATTTTTTAATACACTTACTCGAAAACAGGCTCTTATCGCACTACGGAAAGGTTGGACATGCCACGTTTATCAACCACGTGTTTTTTTTTTTAATTTATCATAACAAGGGCGTTTTTCATTCCTATTTCGTCACGGTCAACTCGGTCAACGTGATAGCTGAATCTAGAAGTTAACATGACTTTTTGTTTAGTTTTCTTATAACTCTACAAACTGAGAGGAGACCAAGACACCAACTCCAAACTAAAACAACAATATTCTGACTATCTAAAATCTGATTGCTATTCTTTTCAAAAGAAATGTAAGAAATCAGAAACGTTTATTTTAAATAGACCAATTACAGGCATTTTTGAACTGTCAAAATGTCGGTCAGTCAAAAAATGAAGCTAATTTGCTCGTTCCAAAGCGTAAATCTCTATGGAAAAGAACATGTAAGAAACTCCATGGACAATCTTCTAAATCATATCATGAGTTACATAAATATTTGTTAGATACGAATATTTTTTGTTACTTCTGTTATGTGAGCACAATGCAGATAAGTAATAACAGAAAAAAAAAAATTGAAATTGAATTATGTAAGTAAAGTAAATCCTAAAATATAATTTTCTAACTCCGCAAAAACTAGTCTTCGATACAATCATAACGACACACCAGCAGAACTTATTCACGAGTCACTGTTAAACTTCCATGAGAAAAAATCCACTTAACGGCCAAAGAGGGGGATCTTGCAAATGAAAAAAAAGTTTGGGGGCAAAGACAAAAAGGACTTGTTCCTAATGGGAGCAAGTTTGGGAAACACTTTGGCTAAACATCCACTAATGGAAATGGAAGAAAGCCAGCAAAGTAACACGAAATCGGTTGTTTTTTATAATTCACCACCGATTGTTGCCAAATCGAGGGTTTTTTGAGGTTGAAATAGTAATAATTGTGATTTCGATTTTAGAATATGATAAGTCATCGATTGAGATCATGAAGTTTCCACTTTATATACAGTTAAGGTACATAAGCGGACCAGATTGAGGTGTCACCCCGATCGGAAACTGCTTTCAAGGACAAGTTCAAGCGTTCAACTTTAGCCTCTTGAGAAGACTAGTTCTGTAACCCCGAATTAATTCATCAAGGCGTTTTCTTCCAGTAGATACACTTCTAGATTAAAATAAATTGCACTGTGGTACTTAAGTGTGCAAAAATAAGATAATAAATAACATTTAAAATTGAACTAAGAAAAAAAAGGAATTATATCACATAATTCCTTTTTTTTCTTAGTTCAATTTCCCACCACCACAAAACCTACAGCTGTATAAGTCGATAACAATAAATTACTCACGAATTCAATAAGAAAAACAGTTCAATTTTTCTTCCTCCCTTCCTCTTCTAGATACATTAAAAACAGAAGCACAACAAAACCAATTGAAGACCTTTTCACCTAATAAAGCCTTAAAAAGTTCAAGTAGAAAAATTTGAACACTTTACAAGTTCACATCTGAATCATTTGGGAGCCGTTACAAACACCTGTACCGCAGCTCCTGAATTATTGCTAAAGTTTGACTTTTTTTTTTCACTTACATTATTAAAAGTTTCAAAAAGTTCGCCTGCGATAATCTTCCAAGTTTCCGGATCTACTTGACACCAAGCAGGGTCAAGCATGTCTTTCGTGTTTTTGGGAACGAAAGGTGATTCGATTTGAAGTTACGTGTTGTGTTGAGTGTGGGTAGTTTTGAAAATGGAACATCATTAAGGTATATAATATACAATCCCTTTAATATTTAGCCGGAGTGCCACCTACGCCCGCTTAGAGCCCCAATCATAAAAACCATGTTGTTCGCGAAACATTGATTGTTTATCATAACTATGCTATATACATTCTAAAGAAAACTTAATCAGCAATTTTTTAGTGTAAACCAAAAATCAAAGCTGTTTGAAAGGAGTAGAGAAAAGAGGCGAAAATATATCATGTTAGTATTATTTTTTTTTTGTCTAAAGTATTAGTCATATCAAAAAATCATAATTATGTTAATAATTTTATAGAAGAAATCTATTTTTTTTTAAACTTGTTTTTGAATCCTGCCATTACCAAGGCCACTAGTCGAGTCAGCTTCAACATTAACAATGTGTGTCCGTATTAAGCTCATCGTAGCTAAAAGATGAGCAGATCATTTCCGCATCACACTGGACACCCAAATGCACGTCGCACTTCATACACCAAAAACCGTCACAGATGGTGAGACACCATTAGTGAGAAGCTAATTCAGTGTTAACTTCACGACTTCGAACGAGAAATACGAATCGAGGAGGAGAGAGGATCCGTTTATTAGGTGTAATGGAAAGCAGGAATGGAAAGAGGTAGAATAGAATAAAATAGAATAGAATAAACTTTATTGTACCACAAAATATTAACATAATTTTTATACAAACTTGAACCTACACGTACAATGGCAGTCTTATAGCTGACAGCGATTTGTCCTGGCCAATCTTTGGAACATTAAAAATTTAAACAAAAATAGTCTGCGGTGTATTACTTTTTTTTAGATGTTTATCAAGGTTACGTACCCAGTCGGCAAAAACGGAATTTGATCCGGATTTCGACTTGGTTCTGTAGGTACGACACTTAAGGGATCCAATCAGTATCACGAAAATTAGTAAACACGGTTGCACTGTCAAAAATCGCAACATAAAAGCAAGAAACACATCCGGTACTTTACAATTAACCAAATAGGTCGACGATTGTTCCCAAAGGAAACTTCAAACACTACAGAAAAATACGAACACAATTAACGAACATTCACATACGAACCGTTCCAAACCTTTACACAAAACAAAGAAACAATGGCGACACACAACTCACAAAACCAATTTACTACAATTTTTAATTTACAAAGCAAGTTCCTGGGGTACGTAACACCCCACACTCGAGTTACGAACCCACCTTGTTTACGATCACAGTTTAACCGATTGCTCTCATTTATTCCCGATAAGTTCCCGCTTTTGTTTGTTTTATAAACAAACTGCTACAATAACTTTTGTAGAAAATATACAACACTTTCAATGAAAAATTTAACTTCGCACCAAGTTGTAAGGTCCAATTTCAAATGATTGGTTGTCGTGTTATTATTTATATTGAAATTTTGGTGCCTGTAATTACGTCGGTTGGAAGGTTGAACAGATCTGCTTAATTGTATAATTCTACAGATTCTATTGATATTATAAAGGAAAAGCGTTTTTGTTTTCATTCATGGAACTGGTATATTAATTATGATTTTGTCGATAGGTTTTTAAGGTTATGTGGGACTTTAAACCCAGTTCTAGGTTTAAAGTTCAGCAAACTTCCATTAAAACTTTTAAATACCGTAATTAGAGTCACAATAGAAAGATAAAGAGAAAGCGAACGCCGGCGTTCGCTTGGAGTGTAATTAATTAAATAGGGAGGAGCTTGCGACCTAACGGGTGTTGTGTTGTTGGCTTGGCCATTACCATTGCAGCGACATCTATGGCGCCACATAAAAACTACAAAAAACACGACATACTGCATCGCGCAATTGGAGTACTCCACGCGATTTGAACTTACACAACAGTCAGAAATCATCGGACTGTTGGTGTCGATATCGGGCAGTTGTACAGCAGACTCATAAAACATCCGTCTGGTCGAAGAATCCTACCTTTTCAACGCTTGCTTTACACTCTGTTCCACAAACCTCCAAACCACAGAAAAGATGAATGAGGTTAGAATGGGCTTGAGGGCGGGGCAAGCGTGTCTCAAAATGTGATCATGCTCATAATTGAAACAACTTAAAGCAAACTTGTAATCCAAGTGTGCGTGGTCTGTTATTTGCGTAATGCGCGTTCGTATTGGTTTATTGCCTGAAGTGGAGTTAAAGGGTGGGAGACAAACGGTGACACTCGTTGGAGTACAATACGGAAAGTATTTCCTTTCTAACCTTTTTCATCTTTTCTGTGCTTCAAACCATAAAAGTAGAGTATGGCTTGTACAAACGGGTCCCCAGAAACGGTCGCTATTCATTATTATTGACAACTTTCTGGTTTACTGTGTTACAAACACAGGAAACTGGAATCGGATTGCTGGCCATTAATAGTACAAACAAACACGGACAATATAGCCTATAGTCCGGTGGTGCCGTCCAAATCCTCGTAGCCACAGACGTCTCAATTCCGCCCTCAATCTAAGGGAAGATTAATAACAGGCGCCAGGCTTCGTATCGGAACTAAATCACCGATATACTACTGTGAGGTAGTACTATATCGGTGGTACATGGTACCTGGCATCATTGAGGTTGGGCCTAAATAACCCAACACGTTTGGCTTTATTGATAATTTTGTAATTACATACGAAATGTCGTTCTTTTTCTCTATTACTATACAAATGTTGTGATTCTTCCATGACGTCTTAAAATTGTCATGAATCCGGAGAGAGAAAGGGATAGTGCTATACGACCTTAATATGACACTTTTAACGAGCTTTAGGCACAACTGGTGCATGCTAAATTGTTTTATGTAAAATCACAATAAATTCAGTGTGGGAAAGGGATAGTGCTATACAGCCTGTATATCTCCATCTCATTCTCTCTTACACTGGAATTATGACGATTTCAAAGAGCTCTAGGCACAACTGGTGTACGCCACAGTACGCCAACAACAATATTAAATCCCTAGCTAAGATAACAAACAAACTAAATATAAAATCTTTTACAAAAGACAAACTTTATTAACATTTATGTAACTTTCTAACATCTCCGAGTCAAACAGAAACATTGAGAAGTCAGCATAACAGTCAGCCGAGTATAAGTACTCACAGGCGTTTACTTTTATACATAAATACTAAGTAAAACTTCTACTAATGCAATAATTGTTTTGTCTGTTCCAAAGTTAATGTCAACAACGGTGCTTCAAATTTTATACTAATTAGCAATTAAGTTATCAAAATTCGTAGAGCTTATTCTGTGTGACTGACTAGAAGAAAATAGGTTTGATGATTAGTGAAGTATTCAGGGTAACATTTTCATCATAGAAAACCTTTCATTGGCATCCCTTACGTTTGGGAGAGCGTGAAAAATTGGACAGGAGCTGAAAACCTTTTTTTAAGGTATTTCCTAAGCATCTAATGACTTCCCGCTCTAGTGCTGATCTGGGTCTCAAACTTTTACTGACTTAAACTACACCTATGTTCCTCGTTATTTGTCTTGCGTTCTAGGTTTTCTCCGGGTTTCCCCTTTCGGAAGCGCACCCATGATCCCACAAGGCTAAGTTTTTGCTGATATCTCTTTTAGGCGCGCGTGGAATGTTCCTTCCTCTTTGTATCTCAAGACTACAAGTCCTCTTTTCAGAAGTCGACTCATGGAGCAGGCAACACCGTACGGTTTTAGTAGATATCGCTGTGGGTCGAGCGAGCGACAGTGACAGACTATTACTGAATAAAAGCTGTATAATGTTCTTTCAGTTGTCTTTTACATTCCAGGACCGCTGTGACTCTTTTGAATAGTCCCGCAAAGTGAATTGGACTGAGAAAATAATCTCAGTTCAATTCACTTTTGTACAAAAAAAATCTATCAATGCGCCTACGGTTATTTTTTATTAGACATTCTTCATCGGCAATCAATTACATTCCACACAATAGCTAGGTGTAATTAATTTAACGATTTGCGTATGTGTTTGATTTGAAACAAACACGGTGTGATGAACATCAACTCTAAATATTTCAATTAATCAGTGAATTTAACATATCGATTAATAAATTATACTGTCTGTACTTTTGACATTTTGATGTTGAGTGGAATCAAATGAATACCAGAACACTAAATAGAATAAATACTTTTGGTATTTTGATCTCAATTTAACAGGTTTATTGGTAAAATACCGTGAATATTGTGATACTGCTAATGTTATTAATCGAGGACGATAATTAATTACCTCTAATAGGTGGTTTCCAGCAATTGACGAATGTATGCCAAAATGGCAAAATAATATATCTAAATCAAATGGCTAAATACATGTCGCGTACTAAATGTAAAGAGACGCAACTCAAAAATTATGCCTTTGAAGATTGGCTTATAAAACATACTTATTAAGATTCAATTTTCAAATACCTTTTTTTTATTTAGGTCTTTTGTCCTCTTTATAATTTATTAAGCGTGCGATGGGTTGTTGCCTCGTTGGATTAAGCCCACCGTATACGCTAGGGTATACTTGACAGGTTTGCCTGTACAGGGGCCCAAGTCTGCTATTTTTATAAAGTCGTCATTCCAACACGATCACATTGTCATTTTGCTAAAAGTTCGTAATCTCCTAATTCATAATGATCGATCATTGACCGGTCAGTGGTATTTTTTTTTTTTTTTTTTTTTTTTTATGGTGGGAAAAAATCATGCATTGACATCCCCCGCCCTTGGGCGGAGCGGGAGATAGTGTCAGACTCTTACTGACTAAAAGACCCACCCCGTTCCTTCTAGCCTTCATACCGGGGCTCGAGCGCCCTTTCGGATAACCCTGGCCCCAGTAGGCTTCGACCCGGCTGGGTCCCTGCTGTTGCTGACAACTCCTTGAGGCGCGCGGGAACAGCGCGCGCCGTCGACGACTTGGGCTTGGTCCGGACAGTTACCGGACGGCCGGACAGCGAGCTACCCATTGCTCACTGTCCGCAAGCCCGCGTCTACGTTGGCCGGAAATCGGGATCAGAATCCCGGCGACGGCGGCGGCGATAACGCCGTTGCCTGATGCGTTCGGCCTCCTCCTTTGCGAGCATTACTGCTTCGCAGAAGTCGGCGACCGCCTGCCACTCCTCCTCGCTCCGGACCATGGCCTCAACCAGGGCCCGGCGCGAGAGGTCTCCGCCGCCGATCGCCCCCACGAGGGCACGGCGATGCTCCGCCCAAGCAGGGCACACCTCGACTGTGTGCTCCACCGTGTCCTCCGGGCGTTCCGCACAGTGGCGACACCCGGGCGTCACTTCCGCATGAATCGAGTGCAGGAATCTCCCGAACGAACCATGTCCGGTGAGTACCTGCGTCATGCGGAAGGTAAGGAACCGGTCAGTGGTATCGTAATAGAATTGTGGTAAAATGATAATATCAAGCATATTAAAACCAATAACTGCACAATAACGTTCTAATGGTAGAACACTGATCAAATAAACTGTCAAAGTTTTAGCAGATTACCGCATACGTCAAATATTCATTTGTCAATATCTACGAGATTACTGTTCTATGCCACTTCTTTCAATGGAGTGTCAGTTGTTGACCATTGGAAAGTCATAATGACGCCATTAAATTAGTAGATTACCAAACTTGTCAAAATCGACAATTATGACATCAATGATAGACTATTCTGACACTATTGTAATAGCAGACTTGAGGCCCAGGTGAGTTGTATAGGTAAACCGGAGCGTGTATGTTGCAC
This sequence comes from Mythimna ferrago, assembly GCA_910589285.2. Taxonomy (NCBI): domain Eukaryota; kingdom Metazoa; phylum Arthropoda; class Insecta; order Lepidoptera; family Noctuidae; genus Mythimna; species Mythimna ferrago. Next base: position 24,393,733 of record OU342679.1, read on the forward strand.
AACTGTGCAGGTTTCCATACAACCTTACCTGACAGGTATAACTGTGCAAGCATACCTGCTAAGTATACGCTAGCGTGTATGGCTACCTTTATATAGCGTACGTACCTTTAGTAACCCAAGGGCTACTGCGGTCTTTGAGGTAAGGTCCCTCTACTTAGCAAAAGCACTTTTTATTATAATGGGATATTCATCAGCTTCTCGCGCTCTGTGAGGAGTCAAAGGTAGTGTCAGAATCTTACTGATCAGAATCTACCTGTGTTTCTTCAGTGGCTCTTTGCGTTCAAAGATCACTGACTAAAACCACACCGATAACTTCTTCGGAACATCCTGCAGCCTTTGGAGGACTTTTTTGAGGTTCTAAATCATCCAATGACTTCTCATCTTCTGCTCTAGGCTGGAATGAGAGTGCGGGCGAGTTAGACTTTTACTGACTAAAATCACACCTGTGTACTTCAGTTGTCCTTTGCGTCCTAGGACCAAGAGTTTCTTTTTCAAAAGTCGACCCATGGCCTCAGTAGACTTTGGCCCTGCTGAGCCCCTGTTTTGCTGATACCTCTAGAACACTACGCCGTCGACGACTCGGGCTCGGTCCTAACGGTTACCGGAAAACCGGACAGCGAGTTACCCATTGCTCGTCGTCCGCAAGACCGCACCTACGGTGACTGGTGCCTTATACGCGTGTCCCGGGATCGTTTTCCAAACGGTATAAATATTTGTTTGGACTAAAAATAATTGTTTCGGGTCTGCGAGTTTATATGTTTGTGAACGCACTCACAATCTTCTTCTTCTTTTTTCTGCCCTTATCCCATATTACTTGGGGTCGATGGCTTGGGGTTTCATATCACTCCTCACACAATCCATCCATCTTTTCTTTGGCCTCCCTCTCCTTCCCCACACACGATACAGTACGTAGTAATTCCTAGTGTAGGGCTATAGTACGTAGTAATTCCTAGTGGAGGGCTATGTTAAAAAAAATACCAGGCTAGTATAAAACTGAACATATTAATGATAAAATATTTAAAACCGGCTACGCTTCGTTGAACCTTCAAGCGAGCATCACTAATGAAGTGTCTCGCAAATTGAATCGGATGTAATATGCAAAATGTTCGTGAAACTCTAATTGTTTAATAGTCGCTAAACGAGGAATGTTTTTATTATGTGCAATAGTGTTCGAGTTTTTATGGATAACGTTGTAGTAGTTATCAGTTCTAAATTCAGTTTAGTAGTCGTTCGTGGTAAGAGTTCAAACCCATGAGCTAAAGACCTTCTAGAGAGAGGACTTTTGGCCGAAAAGTGTCGTATATCGACGTTTCCGAGGACGGTTACGCGACACCGCGCAGCGTAAGTCTTGTTTAAGTCATAATTATTAAAAAAACTAGCTTTTGCCCCCGCCGCTTCGCTCCCGCTCTTCCCTACTTCACCCTACTATACCCTACTCTACAATACTCAACCCTACTCTACCCTAAAATATTCTACCCTACTCTACCCTACTCCACCTTACTCTACCCTACACTACCCTACTCTACTCTACCCTACACTACCCCAATTTTCCTTTTTTTTTTCATAAAAACCTTTTCTTTACAATAACAAACACAACAAAAAAAGAATTAGCAAAATCGGTCCAGCCATTCACGCGTGATGGCGTGACCAAGGAAATAGGGACTCATTTTTATATGTATAGATAAACTAGCTTCCTTTCTTTTTTCATTGTTAAGAACAATTCCTCTTCGCATTTCAATTGCCACTAATCAGACACTTCACACAGTTTAAGTGTAAAAATTTCTTCCTTTACTCACCCTATATAATTTCTTCGATTTGACATTACGACGTCACAGCATGGCGTAAAAATCGTTTCTGTTCTTATTCGGAACGCATTGTTCCTATTTATGTTTATGTACAAATAGTTTGAATTGTATAATTTGAATTTAGACTGTGATTCCACCTGATGGTAAGCAGTGATGCAATCGTTAATGGTGAATATATATTATTTAATTACTCTTTAAGATTTTTTAATGAGCTATTTTATTTATGAGCCTCCGTTTTCTGAAAAGAAAATGATAATTATAATAATGTTATTATTGATATATTTATTATTATTAAGGGTCAATGCAAATTGATTTTTACTTCCATAATCAATACCAACCTTTTTTTTGAAGTGGGAAATCATCAAATTACTTTTTCCTGCTTTTATTGATTGAAAATCCATCCGCGTCCTTCAGTTGTTTTTTATCGGAAATCGTCCTGTATGGCTACAAAGTTTCGTAAAAGTTTTTGTCATGTCTTTCGTAATGGACCTAGAATAGGTATGAAAAAACTAATTGATCGATGGCTCCGGATGTCTACTTTTTTGCGAGTTTTTTTAAAACTAATTACTCAGCAGAAACTTTGGGTTAGGTACTGACATTGAACTTTTGACCTTCAGCTTTCAGAGGAAAAACTTTAGGTTATGGGGTCCGAGTGCGCGTCTCCTTTTTAAGGAAATTTCACAACAACTGGTCGATACTTGACGTGACCATATGGTTTTTATTTTTTAGATGGGAAATCGTTCAATGACATCTCCCGTCCTTGCTAGTTCGTTCGTTGCCTTTCATATCAGGGTTGGGGTTTTTTTTCAGAAGCGAACTCATAGCCCCGGTAGGCTTCGACTCTGCTGGGCACTACAGTTTACTGATTTCTTCTTGAGGCACGCGTGGAACAATACGCGCTGCCGACGACTTGAGTTCGGTCCGGACGGTTACCGGATGGACGGACGGCGGGCTACCCATTGCTCGCCGTCCGCAAGCCCGCGCCTACGGTGGCCGGAAATCGGGATTCCGGTAGCTAGGGTGTGAGGGCCAAACCCCGCGAGTATGCATGCGACCGCCTCCTTTGCTAGCATTACTGCTTCACAGAAAGAGCCGACCGCCTGTCAAGTGACCAGAAGGCTGCGCTGGCTTGTTTTTTGCCCATAAAATCAACATTGACACTGAACGTGAAATTGTGCCAGTCTTCTGGGCTCAGTTACGGATAACTGCGATGTGGAGGAGTACTTCGATGCATGAGGGTATTTTGTATTTTTGTTAATATTTAATAAGTTAGGTTTATTTATTTATCGTGTTTTTGGGTTTTTCGCTTAGTATTAACTTAGCTAATATTTTTTTTTTTTATCTTTATAAAGGTGCACTTATGAATCTTTGAAAAAACAGAGTCACCCAATGCGATTTATACCACAAAAAATAGTTTTACTTGGAGTATTGACTACTTATTATGTACGGGGTGTCTGATGATTGTGGACCCTCTGATGGTAGAATTTTTGTCGGTGTTTTCCTTATAAAAAAAAAAAAAAACATTTTTTTTTTTCATTTAAACTGTATAAAATCATAATTCTAAACAATTGTCTCAGCAAACGAAGTTCTGTTGTATAGATAAAAAAAAAGACAAGGGTTGAGGGGTAGGAGAGTAAAGAATTGCCTGCAACCTAATCACAAAATCGCAGACCTACTAGATCTAAATATAAAAAAAAAAAACATATAAATCAGTCAAGCTGTTTCAGAGGAATTCGACAACAAACACTAGATTCATGACCAAAACAATTAGTGTTCAAATATAATGTATCAAAATAATTAGGTACTTGATTACGCGGTAATTAAAGTGAATTTTGCAATATTGCTCGTTTCACCACTTCAATCCTCGCAAATATTTCATTAATACTAACGTGCAATGTGATGATAGCTGAAACATTCCGGAATTATTTACAGTAACTGTTAACATGACCTTCCTATTAAACGTTATGAGATTAGCAGTATGAGATTAGCTTTATTCGAAAGATGATTGTTTTAATGTATGTAATCTGCATGTTCTGTCCAATTTTCACATATTCTTCTCAGGAAATTGGGATTGTTTCTAGTTTGTCGATGAAGACATGTGACTTTACATATCCCCAGCGCCGGGCCTTGGTAAGGAACGAGGAGGAGTGGCAGGTGGTCACCTCCTTCTGCAAAGCTGTAATGCTAGTGAAAAAGGCGGCCGACCGCGCGAGGCAATGGTCCTCGCGCCCCAGCTGCCGGGATTCCGATCCCGATTTCCAGTCGTAGGCACGGGCTTGCGGAAGGCAAGCAATTGGTAGCTCGCCGTCCAATCGTCTGGTAGCCGTTCGGCGGTCCAGACGTGACTTGAGCTCGTTAGCTCAAGTCACGTAGTGTTCCACGCGCGCCTTAAGGAGTTGTCAGCAACCGTAGGAGCTCAGCAGGGTCGAAGCCTACTGGCTTGACGATCCCGGGGCCCTGAAACGATGGCAAAGAAGGAGTATATACTATGTCCCGCTTCGCCCAAGAGCGGGGGATGTCATTGGATGATTTTCCCACTTAAAAAAAACATATCCACAGAGAAAATAATCTGAAGGTGTCTTTCATCCGAATCTGAATCGCCGTTCGAGCATAAAGAAGTAACAAACACACACACACACTCAAACTTTCGCCTTTGTATTTAATATCAGTGTGATTAGAGGTCTTGACTTCTCATTGTAAGGAAAGCCGACGACGACAACACGTATATTGAAAATCTATCTCCTGAAGTCATCTTATGTACCATCACGGCCATTAATGTTTGACAGTTTAAAAAAAAATTCGCTTAAATTCTGCGGCGCGGCGCCAAACCAAACCCTATGAAAATTTCGTTTCGACTGCAAGCAAAAATGAACTTAGCGGTGGTCAGGCGGAAGTGTCTTTAACGGTATGATAGAAGCTGCCCAAAAAAGTACGCAATATTTTTTAACTAAACCTTAAAGCCTACAAACCGTCACTTGTATTAATTCCCAATTTAATTATCGGCCCTCAGCTTAACTTCATTACAAAATTAATGTACCTTTTTTACAAACTCTTCTGAGCTCTTGTTTGTTACCAAATGTTCGGGATCGTTGAAAAAAAGTGTTCTAAAGTGTATTAAAAATAAAGTAATAATAATGAAAGCGGTTGTCTGTGAAAGAGGGTGATAAGCTTGATAGATAAGTCACTGATTAATTCAGAGATTCTCATTAACTAAAGTGAATAAAAGATTAATTTTCGCGAATAAAGTTTGAGCTTGACAGTACCTACTTTGTCTGCCATAACTGGTAAAATATTCACACATTCATAGTTCAGAATGATAATTAGAAACACTTGGAACTCCTGACATCAGTCAAAGCCATTTTTATTCAAGTCAAATATATCCACTGTCATTTTCATATACAAATATCACAATAATAATAACAAAATCACAATAAAATAAAACCCTAAATAAAAAAAAAGTATTTGACAAATACTATTTTTTTTTATTTCAGGATGTTATAATAGATTTATTTTGTAAAAAATTAAATACAAACCTAAACAAGGAAAATAAAACAGCTAACTAACTAAAACTATATAAGTACCTATACATACACTAAAGACTCAAAATACTGTTCCATATGTGATATTGTGACGTGAAGAGTCCAAATTAATTTCTAAGTTTCTGTAAAAGAAAAATAGTACAATTGTTTTCTGAGATTCGAAATTGTGGGTTCCTATATCTGCGGTAACTTTCTAAAGGTAAACCTAAATTTCACCAGTTATGTCTAAATCAAGTACCCATTCTAAAAATATGGAGTGAAAACCTAAGATCGAACCCTTAAAAATCGCTTAGTCAAAAGAGACGTAACTCAAAAAAATGGGCATTTGAAAATTGAACCCTATTTGAGAAACATATGTTTCAGATTCATATATCCTCTTTTTGAGTTAGGTCTCTTTATGATTACGCATGTGTATAAAAGAAACAGAACCAGTAAAACCACACATTAATTTCTGCTAACCTTAATCCTTTTCCCAAACACATGCACTTTGTTCATAGGCGCTCGACGTTTCTCACGTTAATGGGCAGACCACCATTTGTCTTAGTCATGGGGTCCTATATCGATGGACGTAGACCCGAATTCTGGGAAGACCCATGTCTTATGTTCATTTTGTTTGTCTATGGTAGAGGTTCTCAAAAATTTTCTGACCCGTAACACTTTTGATTCATTGTTGGGGAATTCTTGGTACTGGAACTATGTCTAGAATAAAATATAACTATGTTAATCTGGAACAAACGCATATCGTAATTTCAAAACGTATAGCACACCTATGTGTTCTTTAATTCATTAAACCCCAAGCGAACGCCTGCGTTCCTCACAAACACTTATAAACATAACACGAACACAATAGCTTATTGCATTGCACATTGCAGTCTTTTAAAATTTTGAATTTCCTTTTTAAACGCACTGTTTCGTCACAATGGCGTAGCGTCATAGGCCTTGCGAAGCGTCACATCCTAAGTTTAACGTCATCGCGTCCTTGTAAATGTTTGTTGTTTTTTTTTCTGGCTTGGATACTGAGTTATTTAAGTCATCGCCCTTGTTTAAGATGTAGAGTAATGTTGCCACTTCATATGTTATGTAGAAAATTGTTCTTCCTCTTTATTTATTTATTGCTGTTATTTTCATTTATTACTTTGTCCTCAATTTTATTTATTTTCACTTAAATCTACTGGCACACAACACCGTTGCCGATTCCTGGTAATCGATATTGTTTCCGGTCCACGCTAAAAATCAGCGCTGTGGACCCCTTGCAATTTGCGAGTGGACAACAGCATTATGCTGAGCGTAAGGCCGTTTTGCACGGACGTGGCGCAAAAAAAATTGTTATTTTTTTTTAATTACATTTTTGTTTAAGAATGTGTAAATTAATTTAAAAAATGTAACATTGTATTATATTAGTGTTAAGTTTGCGCCTTTTCGGGCAAATAAATTCGGGTTTTTCTTTCTTTCTTTTCTTTCTCTCATATTGTCTTTCTATTGTGTTTCTAATTATGGTATTCGAAACGTTAAAAAAAAAACCGCGAACATCGGAGAACTGGAATAATTTGTTTGCTACAGTCTTCCCATCCGATTTTATTTTAGGTTTCTTAAAGGCTAGAGTGAATATGCTCTTAATAAACAAGTGCATCTCACCATAAACAATTCTGTCTCTACTTATCATCAACATTTAATGTTTGACTGCGTTCCCACCTGATGATAATTTTTTGTTTGTTTGAAAAAAGTAACTTCTAAGTATAGGTAAAGATATACTAGTGATTTCAGATAAAATATTTAAATTAGTTCACCATGTTACATTTCAGTTGGAAAGTTAAAATTTGAAACGTTTTGTGGATCATATCTTAACTTTTACAAGCCCTCAGTGGTCCGCGGATCATAGGTTGGGTACCAGTGGTCTACATGATATTCGTATATTTCAGTATTACGGTATTAGAAATCATTTCCAAGGCAAAAGGTAGTATCGATGCAAAGGACTTATAAAAAGAGAGACATTCCAATTATTTTAGAAGAGGTACTGTATTTTTTTTTTTCGACAATGTCAGTAATATATCAATCAACCTTAAACTTATCATGTGACAAATCATCAGAAACTTCTCAGCATATTTCATAAATCCAGATAGTAAATAAAAAGCTTATATGCTAGAAACAAACCCGATTAACCACTAAATCATCAACAGAAGCGAATAACACAACAACAAAAAATATTGGCAAAATTCGAAGCAAAAACCGTTAAAATTTCCGAACCCTTTCCTCCAAATCTGAAGTTAATATTCCGGAGGCAACAAAACTCCGAACCGTGCGTAATACAGGCCTTAAACCGAATCATATCAAGCCATCAACTAAAAATCGTAAAGCGAGAAAAAAGCATCCCACCCTCGTTTCAGATACGTTATTGCGATACAGCAACGCCATTACGCAGGAAATGTTCTCGAATGTTCTATATTATGGAGCAGAAACAAAAAATAAGCTCAAATTCCCATCCGGGGGAACCCTTGAAGCGTCTAATTCAACAGATTCCGATGCAGTGACAAATGTTAGGTTTTTCTCGGCCTCGGCGCTCGGGTAGACTAGATGTTGGGCCATGCGTTTAGCGGGAAAGAAATATTAGAAGGACGGATAGCTTGGAAAGAAATATTAGAAGGACGGAAAGCTTTGGTGAATCTGAAAATATTTGCGATTTTGGTTGACTGTAACTTTAAACTATTCACAGAATTGTAAAAATAATTATGTGGTTTGTATTGGTCCAAAAATAACAGACACTTATGTTGTAGAAGCAACGACGTATGTGTCTGTTATTTTTAATGACGAAAAAGTCATTAAGTGAAATAATATGTATTTAATGATATTGTATTTACTTGGTTATGTACAGTTTACCACTTCTAATATTTTTTATAATACTGGCAAAGTAGCAATTTAGGATTGGCGACCAACGTGGGAATACAGTTTTTGAATTTTTAATTGATCGCCGATTTGCCACCGAAAGCGCAAATTTGTGGTTCACATTTAATGGATATGAAAAATATATATTGCAAAAGGAAAATATTGCAAAAATGGTTTATGTTACGATAGCCAAAATTGCTTCGCATACACATCATACTCATAAAATCAAAGGCATGGGCCATTATTTTTAAATTTATTTTTATTATATAAGAATAGAATACATAAAAGATGTACTATTACTGACAGAGCTGTTATCATAGAAAAACTAGTACTAAGTTCATGATAAAAAAAAAAAATGTTTCTATAGTCGCCTCTCATTCCGCTTCCCCTATGGCCTCTAGTGAGGCCTCACAAAAAACCGGTCCTAAGCGGAAATTCAAATTGAATGACAATAAGATTGACGGGCCGCAGCTTGATAGCGGACCCGTTTCATTTCGCCAAGGTTTTATATACAGCTTGAAGAGACATATTACTTTTTGGATGTCAAACGATACGTTGGATCAAGACGTGTTGATGTATAGCTGGCTTTGGTACCCGCTTGATGTATTGGCAGGAGCGATGAGATAAGCCAAGGAGAAGCTCTATCAATGTCCTGCGTTTGGAGGCCTAGATTTTAGATGATAAAACGTTGTTCTCTTGACTACGTGTAACATGATGCCATGGCTCTATGGCAAGCCGCAGGAATAGGAAACACGTAATCAGGAGACGAAAATGTAGATCTTCGGAAGCGAATTCCATATAATGGTAGATATTAAGTGAAATTCCGCTTAAAATTAGGCCTCATCAGAAGGCTTAAAGTCACCCAAAGGGCTATGGAGAGAGCTATGTTCGGAGTTTCCTTCCGCGTTTGGATCAAGAATAAAGATATCTGCCAGAGCACGAAGATTGCTGACATAGACCGGAAGAATAGCCAAACTTAAGTGAAACAGGGCAAGATAAGTTGCTGGCAGAATAGATGGTCGATGAGGGCGAAATGTGTTGAAAGGCATCCCACAAGGTTCACCGATGGCTTAGTGAGGGTCGCGGAAATTCAATGGCTGAGAGTTGCACAGTACCGTTCGTTGTGATGGCACTTGGAAGAGGCTTATAAATATCATCCAGCAGTGGAGGTTTTTTGATTAAAATTATAATGATGATGACACCATAGCGAGAGGTTATGTCAGACTTTTGCTGTCAAAAAGCCAAGGAATAAGAGATTTCTTCAGCGTCTTTTTCGTTCTAAAGTTGTGGTGGTTCCTTAGAATAACACTCCAAAAAAAGTATTTTTCAATACACTTGCTCAGAAAGTGACTCATATTGCATTGCACTTAGGTACATAATGACCCTTGTTATCAAACTGTGACATTTTGATTACCATTACGCACTAGTGCTATAGTGTAGTGGAAACCTTATTGTTCAACCTCTCCCCCGCCATAATTATATTATATTTACCCATAGATATAACCGCATCAGGATGGGCTCAGGTCGTCCCCCACGAGTCGCCGGTCAACCCCCGTTTATTCATTTCAGTGATTGTATTGAAAGGTAAATAAAAAAAATATAGAAAACAAAATATATAGAAAACAAACAAAAGTTTACTAGTTTTATAGTTATTTTCTTCACAAGGGTATTGAAAAACGTCGTATGATACACGTGAGTAATTAATGATTACACTTCTCGTCTCTCTTAAGACCCTCGCCACGGCTCGGGTCTAAAAACCGCCTCGTCGGTAATCACTAATACACACTTATATCATAATGTACTATAGAGGCATAGGTACACATAATCTCTTTAACCTTTTAGCCTCAATATCCAAGTGAGATACTTCTAGAAACACAGAATGTTTCAACGCGATTATCTTGTTTAAACTGTCCAGTGTTATTCAGAGCATGAAGCAAAACTTTTCAACTATTTAAAGTAACAACTAAGAGTCTTAAAATATTTGCCTTGTATTTAAACAAAAATGTTTAACATTCTACTGTATTCAGCCTTGTCTACACTTGAAAGCTTGTGTTGCATAGTTACTTAAGAGATTTTTCGCTAAACAATATCAAAATCAAAATTTCAAAATTGGGAAAAATTTCTTAAATGGATGTTATTCTAAAATCAAAATCTTTAACATTGCAAGCGTGACTGTTTCACCTCAGCCTTGGATCTCACATCATCATCATCATCATGTGAGCTAAAATACGTCCACTGTTGGACATCAACCTTCCCCAAGTATTGCCACTACGAACGATACTGTGTCTCGCATCCATTCGATTCCCGTGACTCTCACAATGCTGCGTCTTTCAGTACACGGTCGCCACTTCAGATCCTTTCGGAACCATCGACCGTCAGTTTTGTAAGCAATGCGTCTGCTCACTGCTACTTTGGTGTAAGTCGGTAACTGCCCTATGCCTGCAGCGCACAGACCGAGCCCAAGTCGTCGACAGCGCGTAATGTTTCACGTGCGTTTCTAAGAGATGTCAGGAAAATCGTAGGGGTCCAGCAGAGCCGAAGCCTACTGTGGCCATGAGTTGAATTCTAAAAGGGAAACCCGTGGTCCTGGAACGCAAAGGGCAACTGAAGGAACATAGGTTTTTTAGTGACAGACTTTTACTGACTAAAAACCCACCTCGTTCCTTCGTTGCCTTTCATACCGGGGCCCAGCTTTCCTATCAGAAGCGGTCCCTTGGCCTCAACGCGAGAGATCGCCGCCGCCGATCGCCCCTATAAGCACACGGCGATGCTCTGCCCAAGTGGGGCACACCTCTTCCGTGTGCTCCACAGTGTCCTCCGGGCGGTCCATAGAGTGGCGACACCCGGGCATCACTTCCGCACAAATCCGGGGCAGGTACCTCCTGAACTTACCATGTCCGATGAGAACCTGCGTCAAGCGGAAGGTGAAGATGCCGTGAGGTCTTTACACCCACGCCTCAAAAATGAGACTTACCGCCATAATTGTGGCGTGCCCGAAGGACCATAAGTGTGGTTTTAGCCAGTAAAAGTCTGATACGCCTTCACGTTCGGCCCTAGAGCGAGAAAAGTCATTAAATGATTTCCTACCTCAAAAAACAAAAAATTGCACGGAAGCAAAAGCATGGATAAAACCGCGAGGAACAACTCGTATTTTATAATTTTTTAAAGTATAATTTACTCGATTCGATATTTAGTTGTCTTACGAGTTTATAGACCAGTCCTAAGAAATTCTGTGAGACAATTTGTTTGTATAGCTAAACAAATTGGTCTTTGTGGTTCTAAGTAGTTTAATTAGTGCTAAAGTGCTGTGCGCTACTTACGTACCGGTCTATGTATGTCGTCTGGGCACTTAAAGTGGGTTAAAATAAAAAGCTGTTGTGGGTTTTACAGTTTTATACTAAGAACGAAAGTCATTTTAATTTTCTGACTATTGATTATGTTGTTTTGTTGGATTGGCCTTTTTCACCAAAAATAAAATAATAATAATCGGTTGGTATCGCTCCATTAAATTATTTAAAGGACTTCTACGAGTTGGCTTCGGCCCTTCGTAAGCCTTCCAAAGGTCCAGAGCCTCAGGGTCCTGAGATACGTAAATGTACCCCATCTGTTCAAAAAATAACGGGAATTTTAATTTCATGAAAAAAAATAATATTTGTCTGCATTAATGTTGTCGCCTTCAAAATAGTCCCCATTTGATATTATGCACTTGTGCCAGCGCTTCTTCCATTCGTCGAAGCACTTCGCAAAACTCGGTTTTTGGGATAGCCTTTAGCTCATTCAGCGATACGCTTTTAATGTCATCTATGCTTGTAAAACGATGGCCCTTTAAGATCCTCTTTATTTTTGGAAATAGGAAAAGTCACACGGAGCCATGCCTGGCGAATATGGAGACTGAGGGCATCGTTACCGTATTGTTTTTGGCCAAGAATTTACGAACAAGCAACGAAGTGTGAGCAGGTGCATTGTCGTGGTGCAAAAGCCATGAATTGTTCTTCCACAAATCCAGGCTTTTTTTTACAAGTGTTTTTACCTACTGTGTTTTTCCACCCATAAAAAATTCACAAGTGCCTAAATTAATAAAGTGGAACTAGTGATAACGGAATGGAAGTACCGAAAAAAATGCCTTATTACTACTAGCTATAGTACAAGAAGACGGTGAAAGTTTAATATTCACACCTTAAAAAAAAAAATAATGAAACAACATCCCAACACTAGTAGCTACTTATCCGTGGTTGCCCAAAGTGGTATACCTCAAAACATTGGACCTCCGTCTCATCTGTAGGCTATCTTACATATAAATACATCCATTTAACTAAAATCTTTATTCATCATAACATCATCTTTATTGCTTCTTTCAAACTTCTCTGTCTAAGTCGATCTCTGGTCAAGTTTGCCCCACGAACATGTTCACAAGAATATAAGTGTGTTCACATCGTCACACCACCTTCACCGTGGTTGATCTCGACGACATCTTCCTTCCTCAGGAGTCCAGTGAGTGACCATCCTCCCTGACCTGTCTGGGTATAACCAAATTACTATACATATAAATAAATATTAAAGTCCCACTTGGTACAACAACCCCAATAAGTATAAATACAGCTTTAATTCGAGTTCAGCAACAGAACAACTATAATCGTATGAAAACCGTTTAATTTATGCCCCGCCGAGACATCGCGGATAAAACTGAAATGCTTTGGAATATGTCCAAGATTCAAACGTCTATTGCTAGTGATGGGAAAGTGATACAGTTGGTACGGTACCGGTGCTTGGTATCGGTTTACCAAGGTATAGAGTATTATGGGCTGCGGATTTTTTTTGTGTTGAATGTTATTTTTAAACATTTTACTATTAAACAAAAAGTAATTATGACTACTAAACAAAAAGTGGAGAATTTTGTTAGTTAGTTGATTATTTTTATACACATAAGAAAACAGTAGCATTATAAACGAAAAAAAAAATGCCACTGTTTGGAATCTCTTATCTAGAGACAAGGCCTGAGTCGGCTTGTTAATAAGTCCGTTATACATAAGGGATAAAAGTATTCTACCTATATGCTATTTCAGAACAAGGTCTACCGGTGTGCCTTTCATCTATATTCGTTTATGAAGAAGTTATAAACATACACACACAGCAAACTTTCGCATTTAAAATAATATACTACATATTATACACTTAATTTATACATAATTAAATTGGATACCGTACCGACAAAAACCAGTTACTGGTATCGATATTCCCTTCACTATAACCATACTAAGCCATTGCTATTCTCCAGACGTCACTAAGCTACGAATGCAGGGATACAGCACTATATCCTACTTTTGTAAACACTTCGCTAGCTTTTACACTAATTTACCTACTTTATACCTGCCCTGGTTTAAGCGCAAGACTTCCAAGAAGTCAATTGAAGAAACTTAAAAGGTGCTTTTATTTATACACACGTAATGCATTCAGCAGAATTTTAAACATTTTCAGTATTTAGATGTTTGTAGAGTGAATAAGTTACTTCTAGACAAGTGTGATCCATTATTATCGTCTATATTATCGCTTACCATTAATTAAGGTCAAGCGCGAGCCTAACAATAAAAAATTTCCCTTGCAGCGGTCTTTCCGTCTGATTATAATTTAGGTTTCTTCAATGCTAGAGTGATTATTTTTTTTCGAGCGCATTTTGTCTCACTGCAGGGCAAAGGCCTCCCTTCCGTTATTCCACTCTTTTCTGTTCTTAGCCACTTCTGGCCAATCCTTAAGGTAGGAGTCCAAATCGTCACGCTATCTCCTTCTGGGCCTACCGCGTCGCCGAGGATGATTAGACTCTAAATAAACTAGTGCGATTTACCATCAGCGATTGCATCACTGCTTACCATTAGGTTGAATCACAATCAAGTACTAGTGCTTATCAGGCTAGAATTAAATGTTTTTTTTTTGCAACATGTGGAAACTTATAATTAGCAATTTAATTATCTACTATTGTCATTATGTTGTTATTAGTCTGTAAGCTTTCCTAAAATTTGAAAATTAAAATAAAATATTAATAAAAAAAATATCGCTAAAAAGTTTACAGGTCTTTAGGACACAGGAGCAAAGCAACGGTTTAGGCTAGCTTTTAAGTTTTGCGTAGTTTACGTGCGTTATCGTCACACTGTTTTTTTTTTTTTAATACAGCAGCTCTAATCTAGATCAAATTAAATTTTAAATTGCAGAAAGTAGTAAAACTCATTTTCCAAAAATTAACACGAATTTATCAAATCTACACTAATAATTTTTATTTTTTTGTTTTTTTTTTTATTTTTATATTTTTTGTAAAGTACTGGCCCAATAGCCAAAAATTTCTTCGCCGATAGATAGCTGCTTTATTTCTGAGTGACATAGTCTATACTTTATGTACGCGGGTGAAGCCGCGGGCAAAGGCTAGTCTTAAATAAAGTCTCTTAATCCTAATTAAAGTTTATTCTGTTATCTGCTCATAAAAATAGTTTAATCGAAATAAAAGTAATTATACTTTTGGTCAGTACCTAAACACATATAAACAAGTCGTTAATGTTTAATTTTCTTTAGTTTTATGGGAATTGTTCAGTTGTATTGTATATTGCTTATGGCTTTTATAAGAAGCTAACATTGGGAGTGGCTGATAAAATATTATGATGTAAGTTTTATAGAAAAGATCATAATGGAGTAAAAATTGGCTCAATTATTCTTTTGTAAATGTTTTAAGTTTTTATTTATATTTAGCTCAACGTGCCCTTAAATTACAAGAGAACAGTGGTGACCACAATGGTAACGGCCCCAACTTACGAGGTCGCGGTTTCAAACCCAGCTAGGCGTATTATTTCTTTTTTTTAATACCACTGCTCTCAAAAAGGCTGAAGGAAAACATTGTGATGAAACCGGCATGTCCTAGACCCAAAGATTTGAAGACAAGTGACATTCACCAACCCGCACTGGCCCCGCATGGCGTATTAAGGCCCATTCCCTCTCCTAGAGAGGAGGCCTGCGTCCTAGCTGTGGGAAAATTATCAAGCTGGTAATCAGCTTTGCTCTTAAATTAAGAACTAAGGGCTGTGGATTATTTGAAAGATCTACCTGGCCCAGGCAAGGGGCAAGTGAAGAAACATTGTGGGTTTAAGTCAGTTAAAGTTTTTATACGCAGAGCAGGAGAAGCTATTTGATGATGAAGAACCAAAATGTTTTATTTATCATTGAAAAGTTTGCGCTTGACCGCTATCTCACCTGATGGAAAGCAACTATGCGTTTATTTATAACCTTCGTCATTGTTTTGTCATTATTTTCTCTGCTCAAGAAGTTAATTGCAGCTCTTTGTTGAATTATGCTTATTTGAGATTACCTATGAACTTAATTTATGTTAAAACATACAAGTGTACAAATGCCAAAATAATTACGAAGAATGAATCGTTCTTATAAAGCAAGGAAATTCATTATCTATTCTATACATTGAGTTCCCTGGAACTGGAATTACTGTCAAAGATTAAAGCTTAAGACAGTATCCTCCAAAGACCAAACAAATAATTTATTCAACCTTTGAGCACGAGTAACTTGTAGAGATGTAAAGAAAAAATGCTTTTATTTTACATCTCCTTTTTTTTATTCTTGATAGGTTCGCGCTTGACCGCTATCTCACCTGATGGAAAGCGACGATGCGGTCGACGATGGAACGCGCTTACCTAAAAGAAACCTATTCACTCTCGACTTAAAGATTCCCGGGTTGTAGCTATCAGGAAACACAGACTCCGGCAAGGAATTCCACTCCCTAGCCGCACGCACAATGAATGTGTTCCCAAAACGTTTTGTGCGTGTTGGTGGGATATCCACCATATACCGGTGGCGCATAGCCGTACGTCTGGTAGTCCGATGGTGAAATGGGCTAGGCGGAATTAGGTTATGCAATTCCGACGCACACTCCCCGAAATGCAACCGGTAGAAAACCTCCTTAAGCAGAAAAAAGCTTTAGCACTGTAGACACTCCACCACGCGGGACCAGTGCGGGTTGGTAAATGTCACATGTCTTCGAATTTTTGGTTCCAGGACATGCCGGTTTCCTCACGATGTTTTCCTTCACCGTTATGAGAGCAGTGATGATGAAATAAATTACACAAATTATTGCGTCTGGCTGGGTTCGAACCCGCTGACTACAACTCGTAAGTCGGGGCCATTACCATTCGGTCACCATTGCTCCCTAGAGAGGAAGCCTAAGTCCCAGCAGTGGGAACGTTAAAAAAGCTGATGATGATGATGACGACTGTAGACACTGTCAAGAAGACCCAAAAGTATAATCTAACTCTTTGATTAGCATTTGTAGACTATGAGAAAGATTTTGATTCTGTACTGCGGACTCTTCCACGGTGCCAAGTGGACAATCAGTACAAAGATGTGCTATAATATTTTTACAAAAACACTATCATGTCAATCTGACTTCAGAACCAAAGTTTGAAACCTATCCTCCCGATGTTGCTGGAAGCTAGGTTGAAATGTTAGGCTGGTTGGTAGGTGTGATGCAGGAAGACGTCAATTTTTTGAAAATGTACTCATGTTGTCTTCTGTATCTACTAGAGAGGGCTTGGCAATAACAATAGTCATGGCTAAGGATATTTATGGCGGATAGAAGTACTATGAGCTTCCAAAAAAGTCACTCTTAAAGTAAACACTGAAAAACTAAGTTTTTGCTTTGTACTTACGTAACACCCACTCATATCAAGAACGGAGATTATACCCAAAGTTGTAGACACATTTTCTTGTGAATGCATTATAGTTAGGTAGGCCTAAGTTCGGGAAAGAGTTTAACCATCGAATTTGACTTTAATCTTTTCGAATTTATAATCCTACAAGCTAGTATCTCTAAAAACGATAATCTGTGACCAGTGCATGTTGCTAGTGACGACATATGACATTGAAACGTGATCAATCTCAATGGACCTCATCAGAAAGTTTGAAGTCACCCAAAAGGGCAATGGTGAGGGCAATCTTCAGAGTTTCCTTGCGTGATTAAATCAGGAATGAAGATATAATTAAGGGCATTAAAGTACATATACGTAGCCTAAAGAATTAACGAAATTAAGAGGTAAACGCACATTGTACGCAAAGCAAATGGTCGTTGATCGAACTTTTTTGGAGTAGCCACCGCGTATTGGGAGATGCATCTTTAAAAAGCTGCGGGAAACTGATAGATGCAAGACACACGGGGCAGTAATTGTGGCGACACTTGAGAGAGGCCTATGTTTGGTAGTGGACGTCTTTGTGCTGAAATTCAGACGATGATGATGAAAATATTTTTTTTAGTCGATATAAAGTTATGAATGCTTTGTGAGTGGGGTATGAATGGTTTTGAGTATTGTGTTACAAACAAATAACAGCAGATCGACGTCAAGAGTAATCTGCCATAGCGAGTTCTGTTTTTAATTTGATTAACTGCATTTTAACAGGGTCTCGTATCCATTAAGTTAATACTTGCCTGTTGCTTCATATGTGTACATTATATACAATAAATAAATAAAAAATACTGGGCAAGTGCCAGTCGGACTCGCTCAGTGAGGGTTCCGTGCAAACATCAATTCTCGAATGGAGTCTCGAAGATTTTCCGGATTGCAAAATTTTTTTTTAAGACTTACGTAATAACAAATTTACTGTTTTAAGATTTTTCTATACCTGTGCTATAAGCCTGCTTTCTATACCTTGGTTTGTGCCAAATTGCAGTATTCTGGGACAACGGAAAGTACCCTATGAATTTCGATCTTTGATAGTATCAAAATATACGTTTTTTGTTACATAAACGGCCGTATCTTTTTTATTCGTTAACTTAGAAGTTTGATTTTTTCACAGCTTGAAGGGACTGCAGACCTAAGTATATAGTTTTACTTTCATCTCGATACATTTACGCGTTCTTGAGATAAAGGGTCTTGACAGACAGATAGACAGACAGACGGACGGACAACAAAGTGATCCTATAAGGGATCCGTTTTTTTCCTTTTGAGGTACGGAACCCTAAAAAGGAACAACATCACCCTTCTTTTCGAATATGCCGCATTCGGCTAAATTAAAACCTAGCATGCTAACTGTTGTGGTACTCATCTCAAAGTAGTCAAAACTATAATTCACACTTATATGTATATGTATTTCACTTGTATGTATTATATTTTATTATATTTGACTGACCTGTTGGTCTAGTGGTTAGTGACCCTGACTGCTATGCCGGAGGTCGTGGGTTCGATTCCCACCCAGGACAAATGTTTGTGTGATGAGCATAATCATTTGTTCTGTGTCTGGGTGTAATTTATCTATAATATGTATGTATTTAGAAATATATAAGTATGTTTATCAGTTGTCTAGCACCCATAACACAAGCTCTGCTTAGCTTGGGACTAGACGGCGCTGTGTGATAGTTGTGGAATATTATAATTATTATTATATGTATTTCACACTTTTTACTAGTACATTTGTATAGGAATTTAAAAATGGTAGATGAATAAAAATAATATATTCTCTTTTCAAATGTAATATGGCTATGCACTTTTGAATATTACTTAGTCTGGACTTAATGGAAGAACTGTTTAAATATTTATCAGTCAGCTGAATGTACTGTTTATTCGAATACGGTCCACGATTGATCGATTTAATTTTCACGTTTCGAGTCTCTAAGCCAAATTATTTACTCAGGACCGTTCTTTGGCGGATTAAGTAAAAAAAATCGCCATCCATTTGTATCCAATTTAAAATCAAATTAGAAGTAAATACACTTTCTATTTTATCCAATCACGTGCGATCCCAAGCAACGCTTAAGTTCGCGAGGCGCGGTAAAGGAAAATTCCCCATTTCCCCAGCCGGGTGGGAGATTTACCCAAAATCGAATTCCGTTCTCCATCCGGAATGGCCTTAATTTAACGGACGAATTTGTCTAATTCCAATTCTTATGCTGTGACAAATGTACTGATTTTTATTCAGGCTACGTCTTTTTTTCTCCAAGTTTAGAAAAGCGACAACATTCTTTTTTTTCCTCACTTGGGGTTTAAACCTTTAATTCCCACTGAATATAAAACGTATTTTGGAATACACTGAATATAAATTAATTACAGATTATGAAGGTCTAATGCCATTAATGTTGGATGAGGTAAAAAGTTTCGCCTTTCAAACTGGCAGCTTACGAAAATTTGTTTTTAATCTACTCTCGAAAAAGGTTATGCAACAAAGATGGCTTCAAGGCTTATTTTGTTGTGCAAGATTTTTTCAAACTTTGTTGTACGAGAAACTAAAATAATTTGTGTGTGCATAAACATTTAATTTTCTAAGTTAATATAATCACTAGCTATTACCCGCGGCTTTGCCCACCTCTTTCTCCCCCTATTCTCACTTAAAAAAAAAAATTAGCCTATGTCCGTCTCCAGGGTCCCAACTATCTCTCTATCAAAATTCATCAAAATCGGTTTTGCCATTTAGGCGTGAAGACGTAACAAACAAAAAAACTCACTTTCGCTTTTAAAATATTAGTAAGGATTACTAGAATATAATGGAGAATAGAGAATAGAATAGAGAATAGAATAGAGAATAGAATAGAGAATAGAATAGAGAATAGAATAGAATAGAGAATAGAATAGACAATAGAATAGAGAATAGAATAGAGAATAGAATAGAAATACTTTTATTTGGGACAGACACAGCACAACGGTTGTAAACACGAAGTAAAAAATAACAAAAATACAAAGTGCGCTGAGCGTGCACGCACCTAAAGGGTGACCACCTCAACAATTGTTGGGCGTTAGACACCCAGCGCTGACACTTTAAACCCATCGGTTTCGTCCCGGTTGTCATTCGTAGATCTTTGACAGTCTCTTGTCATTACAGGTCGTCAAACGCCAGAAAGTCTAACAATCAGTCTATCCAAGGAGTGTCGTGTTGCCCAGTTACTCGGTTGTGGAGGTCTGATGGACAGTCGCTTCATGTTAAATATTGGTATTCAGCCGCATCCGGTTAGACTAAAAGCCGACCCCAATACAGTTGAGGAAAGGCTAGCGAAATGTGTGTGCATAAATATACAAGTCTTCAAATTAGTGCTCGGCCACACTGGCAGCGCGGTACGAGTTTATGGACAGGGTTACCGCTCGCCACCCGCGTACTCACTGCGGCCACTTGTATGAACAAGCCATGGCGAGGGTTGCCCGCGTACGCTGGCTCTCGCGCCCACTGTGGACACCCATATGAAGTTTGAGATAACCGTGCTGCGCCCGCTCCGTACCCGCTCTTCTTGTTTGGCAGAACACTTATTGTTTATAGGTACCTAATGCCAAAATTTTACAGAAAACATAATATATTGTTTTCTTTTTTCACAACTATTAAGCAACGCCGTCTAGTCCCACGCTAAGCAGAGCTTCTGTTATGAGTACTAGACAACTGATAAACATACTTATATATTTCTAAATACATACATATTATAGACCAATTAGATACAGAACAAATGATCGTGCACATCACACAATCATTTGTCCTGGGTAGGATTGAACCAACGACCTCCGGCATAGCAGTCTAGGCCACTGACCACTAGACCATCAGTCCAGTTAAATATTGAGACATTATTAAGCCTAAATACAAATCTTTCCATAACATAAAACCCTTGACCTCGCATATACCCGCCGGTCGGCATATAACGTCCACACGTAACATATAACAGCCAAATGTTGCTGACGTATTATTTAGCCTCTCACGATAAAATATTATTGGGCTTATATGATAATATTTTGAGGGAAGCATGGCGAAGTCTGAGGATATTACTGTATTAGATAAATATAGGAGCATCTTCGTATATATTAGATTAGTGAAGCTATTTTTATTTGGATCGGGAACGGGTCTCTCGTTTGATTCATTAGGTACGATTCTGAATTGTTTATTTTGGGGTAATCAGGTAGCACCAGGAAGACTTATAGTCATGTTTTCTTTTTTCTGCTTGATTGCAAGTACTTATACGACGCTGTTGACTACCTGCAAGCGCAGAGTACTGAAGTTCTTTGGCCACATTTCCAAGAAAAATGACCACAAGCTTTAACAGCTCATCGTAACTGGCAGGCTTGATGGCAAACGACTAAGAGGCCGGAGCCCAAAAAGATAGGCAGATCAGGTCAGCTCCACACTGCACACCCAATTGCACATCGCCCTTCATGATGCTAAGAACCGTTGCAGATGCGGAGACAGCATCAGTAAGAAGCTAATCCAGCGGGAACTTCACGACGCTCAGTAATGAAGAATACGATTCCCGGAGGAGGCATGGACTTATTAGCTTAGCTGTGTTCTGTCTCTTTCTTGATGAGGAGCGATGAAGAAGTAACGGTATTTTTAATCTTTCATTGCTATTTCCTAATTCACTTCGCTGCGAGATTACAGAAAGTTAATTTTTATGTCTTTTCTCATCGAACTTCATTGCCTCGGCGCTTTTTGATGGTTGATCTAGTAGGGAGTCATCATCATCATCATTTCAGCCGATACACGTCTACTGTTGGACATAGGCCTCCCCCAAGCGTCGCCACATCGAACGTTCCTGTGCGTCCCGCATCCATCGGTTCTCCGATACCTTCACCAGGAAGTAGTAGGGAGTTTCTTTTAAGAATTATTTAGTTTCCAATGTTTTTCATGGGGCTTTTTTTGAGGTAACTTTGATAAGTACCGTAAAAATAAATCAACAATGCAAAAAGCATTAAAAATAGTAAAAATGGTGCAATCCCGTTCAGAAACCAAAACTTTGTGGTGATCCTACAGCTATGACACCGTGTATATGTTTATAAATGTTAAAATGGCCTTTTTTATGACAGTGAGAAATCATTAAATTACTTCTCTCGCTCTGGGTGGCTCGAGAGGGAATATTACACTTTTAGTGAAAAACCTACCTGTTCCATTAGTTAATTTTTACGTTTCAAGGTCGCAGTAACTCTTTCGAATAACCTCACAACCCTGGCAACATGCCCACATCATGACAACTGATTTCCTCACAAGTTTTAAGAAAAAAAGGCCCTTGGAAGCTGAGGTCAGTGAACGCCATATTATCTTCCGGGTTGTGATGGGGCTACAAATGTATTATCTTGATAAATCCTTTTTGGTCTGTAAGGTAACTTTCTCCGTTCTTTGTGACGATATTATTTTGGCGGAAGTCAGCGAATTTATGTGTGTAATATTTCGTCAGAGTAAGAGATGTTTAAGGTTTAGTGGAAAGAATCATCTAGGCTGTTTTATATTCCTCATCTTGTGCAAGTTTTATTACGTATCTAAGAATGTATTAGTAAGTTATTTTGAAAACGTAGTTTCTGATTGGTGGATAAAAAATCACGGGTCATATCAAAATATATTTCCAATCAATACATACCGGTCTTTCGAGCTTATCACAAAACGGGCGGTGGTTCCGC
This sequence comes from Mythimna ferrago, assembly GCA_910589285.2. NCBI lineage: Eukaryota > Metazoa > Arthropoda > Insecta > Lepidoptera > Noctuidae > Mythimna > Mythimna ferrago. The sequence goes on from OU342679.1 coordinate 24,416,350, forward strand.
ACTAGGCCCGCGTAGTGGATTACGGCCCATTCCCTCTCCTAGAGAGGAGGCCTGAGTCCCAGCAATGGGAACATTATAAAGTCGACTGTGCTGTGGTGAGTCTTAAAACTCAAGATTGAGGCCACGACTGACCATGAAGGTAATGGTAGGACGACTTGGATTAAGAGCTAGCGTGCACTGGTGACTTTTGCTGTCACCGTGCTTATAAACCCAACATGTGGTGCGCGCACTTGAACGCAAATGACAATTTGGCAAAAAAATTAGCGTTTTAGGACCTAGGGTTTCCTTTTCACAAATTCCCCGTAACCCTAGCGAGTATCGGTCCCCTACGGTTTTGCTGAGATCTCTGTGAAGCACGTGCAGAACACTACACGCCGTTGACGATAGGTCTACATAATTATGTAGCAAATTTCATCAAGTTACTTGAACTAATTACCCGACTACGATAAGCCAAAGGAGGGTTATGATTTTGGCAGGCTATGTATGTATTTTTAAACTTATTCTTAGTAAGAAAAAAATAACACAAAATAATTCTGAAACAATTAAGATACTCAAGACGTCATCGCCTATTGAAAGTTTTCTTATAAAAATTGGAACTATTTTATTTTACCCCTAATACAATATAGATTACCACTGAATGCATGTAGCTGTCTTGCAAACACTATAGCTATTACGAGTATAAGAGATGTAACCAGCTAGAGTGGGACCGTGACAAGTAACACGGCCTTACGAGGCTATGACTGTCACTTGTCAGTTTGTCACGTCATGAAATTGCGTGACAAATTGCGTGGACTGGCTGACACTTGCACTTTTATTGGCGGAGAAAATGTTTTGGTAATGTGAATAGGATTTTGATACTTTTTCCGGTTTTGGAATGAGAAAAGTTTTTGTGTCCCATATTTTTTATCCATACCCTCGCTAAAATTTTAGTGGTGGAACAGGTCTTGGAATCACGGTAGTCTGGAAAATCTGGAACCAATGTTGTCGTGGGGTATCGATTTCCCCAGTTCCTGGGTTTTAGAGGTCTGAGTGGCAGCCGTTTCATGTAGGATACTCAGCTACATTTCATAAGACTAGAACCGCGTGTTGCGTGCATCAATTCCTGCATAGAATAAATACGAAACCACTATCTTATCCACCATCACTATTACTAGCCATACAGGCATATATACACCACTAATTCTTAATTAGTACAAATACTTAAAGGACTTATTAGAAAAGCCCTTGTTATTATTTAAGTAAAGTCTCAATAAATAATATTCATAAACAGCAAAGTTACTAGCGTTTGTGTTTATCCCAAAATGTCTCTCAATTTATGGAAATATTGTGCAGACTATTGATTATGAATGAATAAATGACGATTAAAATGGAAAAACACTGCCCGCAGTATTTTCTACTAGCAATTGTTAAGATTGAATCTATGATGAATTTACCTTTTCGTGGTCAATTTAAGGATTTCGGTTTTTTGTGCTTTTGAATACAAAAATATGATCAGTAACGGGTACAGATACAGCCCCATTTTTTTTGTGTACTAATTAAAAAGTAGGGGTGTATAGTTAACCCGGGTCCGAGTCTAGAGTGGTTGAGCGATTGGAATTTGCGCTGCGTGTCGCTGTTCGATTCCCGCACGGAATAAATATTTATATTGCCTACAGATAGATGTTCCGGATTTGGGTTTCTTGTATTGGGAGTTTACATGTGTACGAAAGCACATACGATATAGGAGTAATTCAGTAACAACAACTAACTGACTGTTAATAACTTTAACAATGTCAAAAAAATTAAAAAAAATAATGTAATTTTGCAGCTCAGTCATAGTAAACTCACTGTTAACTCACGTGTGGTATTGCTGATATGTATTGACACAAATAACAAATGCACAAACTACCGACCCAGAACAAATAATGTAGGCCAGAGAATACAAATATTTGTTAACAGATTCCAATCGTCCGACCATTGAGCTGAGTCGGCGATAAATCAGATCATACTATTTCTATAAAGGCAAAAGTTTGCTTATATTTCTGTGAGTGTCTGTGTGCTTGTTATTCTTTTATACTCAATCGGTTGAACGGACTTGGATGAAATTTAGCATAAGGGTAGACCAATCTACAAAGGCTTAATCACAGGCGTAGGGTTGCCAGCCTTTAAGTATTTTACAGGATGAATTTTGGAGAGTGAGCGCGGGAATGACTTGATTCCGCCATCACATTTCTACCATCGGACTACCCGACGTACGGCGAGTATCCAGCCTTACGTTGTTGAAACCTCTGCGGTCCGGACTATGCATTTCGCCTCGTCGTTTATACCGCGTACATCGAAGGACTGGAACAATTTCTCTGCTGCGATTTTCCCGTCCGATTATAATTTGGATGTCTTCAAGGCTAAAGTGAATAGGCTCTTAACAAACTAGTGCGCCTTACCATCAACGATTGCATCACTGCTTACCATCAGGTGGGATCGTAGTCAAGCTCTAATTTATATTAATAAAAAAAGACCATGACCTGGAATTGGAGTTTTTAACCCAAGAGTATGTTTCTTTGGAACAGTTTTCTGGTTTCAAGCATGAGAAGCCGCGTTTTTGGTGCAAGGCGACCTTAGATGATCAATATTTATTATATTTTTTATTGTTCACCACAAACAAAACATACAGGTCAAACATTATTAAAAATAAGTGTACAATGGGCGGTTTTATCGCACAGGGCAATCTCTTACACACAACCTTTGGATGGACTGAATAAGAGGAGAAAGATTTAGAGCTGTCAGTGTACAACATCAGAAATAATAATAATAAGAAAATATAACACCGCAAATACATACGTATACATTACAAAAAATATACTAATAAATATCAAATATGTAATTAAGCCAGGAGGAGAAAAAATCAAAGTGAAAAGTAATACTCCTTCACCATTCTCCTTCACCAATATGCAGATGCCGTATAGTTTTTTTTATGTCCTATATTTAGCTATAGCAGTTCCATCACGAACACAGTCAGAAAATCTCTCGTTAAACCCTTGTTAGTGTTGTTAAGACCATCAATTTGAGCGTAAAATACAATTTTACTGTCTAGCAAGATTATTACAAGTAGATATCTGTATTCTTTCATATATAGGGTGACTGGTAATTAGTGTACGATACTTAAACACGTGATTATGCTCATGATAACCAACAACTTTTACTATGGGGAAAAACCTGAAATCGCGAAAAAAAAAAACAGCTGTACAGTACATTTATGTTTGCCTAATGTACTGAACATCTGATATTTTTTTCGCGATTTCGGCTTTGCTCCCATAATAAAAATTGTTTGTTATCATGAGCACGATCACGTGTTTAAGTATCATACACTAATTGCCAGTCACCTTATATAAAAAGCAAAGTCCTGACTGTATGGCTGCACCTAATTCTAGCCGCTATGAAGAAGGCTAAACCAAGGTCTAACCAAAAATAAGTACAATACACCTAAGTTTAACTACACGAGGTCGGCTGCACCTAGTTATACAACTAGGTGACAGATTATACAATCTGTCTAAAAATTTAAACGATTTGGGAATTTTGTATATTTAAAAATACTTATATTTCGATACTTTTTATAAGCTTCTTCTTTTAGTAAACAATGATCAAGATCTTTTAATCAACCTTGATTATTGAACCAGTGTTGACTACATCAGATTTCATGTTACCCTAATAATTATCCAAGTCGTTTGACTTTATATACAGACTCCAGCTGGCTAAAATTAGGTGTAGCTGCCCTTCGGCTATTAACCGTAACATATACAAAGAACAAGAAAAGATTTTTCAAAACGTATTCCTAAAGAGATGAAACGGATCCCTGTTTTATGCGGGCGAAGCCACTGGTAGAAGTTAGAGTAAAACATGTTTGTGATATCCGACAAAATAATCTACTTGCGAACACAGATACTGTTACTATGGCTACAACCCGAAATAGACTCTTATTGATGTTTACCAATGAGATATCTATTATTCATTCCGCTCTTCAAAATATACAATATCAATAGTCTGTTTCTTCGTAATACATATTTTGTTAAATAGCATCTAAGGTATTAAGATTTTACCGTAACTTAAAAAAAACTAACAAATCTTTGTTATTCCGTTGATTCAGTGGTCCTAAGCTATTGTGGAGTATACGATTTTGGCTTCAATTTGAGCTTAAAGGAATGATATGTAAGCATAATCCTGCCTTATGATCTTTTCACTGTTGAGACTTAGACCTCTTACTTATAAGTGGTATTGAGTCGTTATTCACCATGCGCGCCTAGTGCCGGTTTGTGTCACATGTCTTCATATATTTGGTACTAAGACATGCCTGACAATTCAATTCAAATATTTATTTCAGATAATTATCCATATGTGTTATCGTATATCAATGTCATCCTACACCATTTTGAGAGCAGTAGTGACAAAATCTTCACAAAGTAAATCACCTGCCTGGGTGTCAACCTACGACGTACATCTCGTAAGTTACCACCAATCTACCACTTTTCTGATAGGTTTGTACCCAGTATATAATAAACTAACTTCTCCCAGCAGCTTTGCCTGCGTGAAAGTAGGTTTATACATACAAATATTGAAACTTGGTTTCATCGCCTTGGGGAGTGAATTTTGGGAAATCCTCTCTTAGTACTTGGTTACGTCATAAAAGGAAACGTTATGCAAAATTTCACGCTTCTAGGACTAGTAGTTTTGACTGTACGTTAATTTGTCAGTTTATATGTATAAATAATATGATCACTCTGAGCTTTAAAGGATGAACTGGTAACGTAGGAATGTATGACTACCTATTGTAAGACTCAACTCAGTCTGTCTCACCTTTCGAGAAATGGCGTGATTTTACGTTACCTTTCTGTATACCACCGAGGGTAAAATAAAGCGTAATATTAATGAATACTTCTATCATTTTCTTTCGTACATTCATCATATATATTCTCACCCCAACTGATTCAGCAAAACCAAAGAATCCGGCTTGACTTACAAAATGATTCGTACCAAAAATGGTGTGTAGCAAGAAATCGTTATTATTTCTGTATTATTATACGAGTTTGTATGATGTGTGCGCTGTTCCTTTTACATTTTTGGTGGGTCATTGATGTCTCTTGAAGATACATATGACATATTTAACGTGGACAAACTGAATAGATACTGGGTAAGTAGGAAAATTAACCAAACCTCAAGCAAGAATAACAGGGGTAAACGTGAAAATATTGTAACTTTTTTTGTAAAAAAAAAACGAACTTTAACCAATATTAGGAATCCTCAAAACATTATACATAATTCCTTTTACTTCAATCACAAAAATATTATAAAGCAGCTGTTTGTATTTACATGTGTGTATGTATATATTTGATATATCTTCTCAATCAGACGGTCAAACAAATTTAGATCAAAGTTTAGCACACGAATAGACCGTGTCGTGGAATAGGTTATTAATATTACAAATATAAGTGGTATGAAGTTGAAATTATCATGTGATAAAAATCACACAACTTAATATCTTTTAAAGTTTGTATCAATATCACCTCTGAAATCTATTGCCACCCAAAATCTGCATGAAAATCAAAATCACTTGGAAGCGTAACACCAAACAGCTCTGGTTGTTCAATATCGGAGGGAGGCAGTTGCAATGTCATGCAATTACGTACGTGTTCGCAATGTGCCCGTCATTGTGCTCACTTCCTTTTACTCGAGAGCTCTGCGAAGGTCGCTAGGGATGTTAGAGTTTACTCTTATTTTAGTTACCTACTCTGGAAGAATCTTTGTTAGTTTCTATTGTGTGTGTTGAGTCTTTGTTTTATTTTATTAGTGTTCTTTATTTTGTAAAAGAAAATGTTCTTTAATTCATTAAACCCGAAGCGAACGCCGGCGTTTGCGCTGTCATTGTCTTTCTATTGTGCCTTTAATTGATGGTATTCAAAAGGTTAAGGAAATTTTTCGGCTGTTTTTTGTTTAATTTATAAAAACGCTTACAGCAGAGTAACTAGTTTTTATTTTTTTACTTTTGATAGGTTTGCGCTTGACCGCTATCTCACCTGTCTCACCCATGCAGTCGACGTTGGAGCGAGCTTACCTAGAAGTAACCTATTCACTCTTGACTTAAAGATTCCTGGGTTGTAGCCATCAGTTAATTTTATTAAAATAGTTGTTATTCTGCTATAAGCGTTTACGGTTCGTTTAGGTGAAAGCATGAACCTTAAATTTTATAAACATCATTTGTACTGCTTTTTTTTTTTTTTTTTTTTTTTCGATGGGAAAAATCATCTTATGACAACCCCCGCTCTTGGGCGGAGCGGAAGATAGTGTCAGACTCTTACTGACTAAAAAACCCATCCCGTTCCTTCAAGCCTTCAATACCGGGGCTCGAGCGCCCTTTCGGATTACCCTGGCCCCGGTAGGCTTCGACCCGGCTGGGCCCCTGCTGTTGCTGACAACTCCTTGAGGCGCGCGGGAACAGCGCGCGCCGTCGACGACTTGGGCTTGGTCCGGACGGTTACCGGACGACCGGACAGTGAGCTACCCATTGCTCACTGTCCGCAAGCCCGCGCCTACGGTGGCTGGAAATCGGGATCGGAATCCCGGCGGCGGCGGCGAGAGCGCCGTTGCCTGATGCGGTCGGCCTCCTCCTTAGCGAGCATTACTGCTTCGCAGAAGTCGGCGACCGCCTGCCACTCCTCCTCGCTCCGGACCATGGCCTCGACCAAGGCCCGGCGCGAGAGGTCTCCGCCACCGATCACCCCCACGAGGGCACGGCGATGCTCCGCCCAAGATCATTTGTACTGCTGATTCTTTATTCAACAAATAAAGTTTATAAAATTTAAAGTACGCTAACTGTACCGTTATTACCATCCAAATAGTATTCGGTATTAATATATCGCAAAACTGAAAAGCCATTAAATCTAATTGCCAGTTACATAGCCCCCAGCAATCGGATATCAATCATGCACTTTACATGCAAAAAGTAAATATGCCTCTATGAATTTTATAACAATGGGCGTGCAATATCCGGTTCAAAATGGTTTCTGCCAGCGTGAACTGTAAAGGCCTATCGATATTCTGAAATCGAAATTTCAATGAAGCCTTTGCTTGAATACTTATCTTTCCGGTATGGTAATGATTGGTACCATTTTTTGATATAAAACCATTTTGAAAAAGCAGAAGCCATTTTGCATTTAAGTGAAATTATAAACAGAAAACTGTACTAAAATACAAACACACCAAAATTGACCCAAAAATGTGATATCCACAAACAAAAGCACAAACAGTTCTCTGTATCATGTAGTAACAACTGCAGTAGGCCTCAATTCACACTGGTTTTGCGGGCTCGTTCGGCAAATTTGCAGCGTGCGCTCATTTCGATGAACGACATCGGTATATCGATGCAAATGACCCGTACAGCCTGTTCATTATCATCCACATCGGAAATTAATTCTCGGCGGGATTTGTCGAATGTTAGTTAAACTGTTTTACATCGAGCGTTTGATTGCATATGTCAAGTCGATGTTTAGCCAGAAGCGTTTCTAATAGTTGTTCTTGCTATTGAATTTGCTATGTGTATAAAAACGCACTGAAAATTATTAAAAAGTTGTTTATAAAAAATTTTATGCAATAAATATGGGTTGCTACAAGGAACTATATTCGGACCACACCTGACGTGATGGTTTAAGATTTATACGGTATTTTTTATCTGTCATTGCTTTTAAAATATGCAATTTAGCAAAGCAGTTATATTATGATTTTTCTTTCTTTTTTTATAATAGTGAATTGCAAATATTTTTGAAATATCTGTAAATAGTTTGCTTCTCAAATCGGACGTTTCATAGTGAAACGTATTTGAATATTTGAAACATTGATAAATTGAACAAATCTTTATTTATTTATTAAAAACTTCATGCAATACAAAGATACAAAGACGGACTTAGCACCTTAGGCATTTTTATCAGCTAACCAAGTTTGGTGAAGAGAAAATATGTCAGGTGCATATAAAAAAGGAAAAATATAGATATTAAGAAAACAAGGATATAAATGTATGTGTACATATAAATCTTTGTGTAAAGATAACGTTTCTCTCTACTATATTGTCCCATTACATTTAATAAACCACCAACAACACGCTATCAATCTTCAACAGAAATCGATAACGTTACAAACTAGTCTACGTATACATAATGCCTATTCCCGACATGAACTAAGTAACAGCAAACCAAACATTTCTACGTATGAATCACCTAACAGAATCCAGAACTGACGATCTAGCTCCTCAAATTCCATTAAATTTCAATATAATATTAGTGGAGCTTCAAAGTCAAACACTGTTGGGAATCGTGAAAATCCATCGGGGAACGAAACAGGCAGACTAGAATATGGTAATGCAAGAGCTCACATCGCGATGTGCTTGCTTGTGAAAAGTGAGACTGGTATTTGAATGGATCGGTGTAGAATTTGGTGCTATTTTGTTATGATGGCGTCTACAAATGCTGGTTCAATATTTTTTTCTTCTTTTAAGACGTTGTTTAAGTTATCAAATTCAACTGTTATTTTAGCTAAGTGTTTATTTCAGTCGTAATAAATGTTGTTATACTATCGTATGTAGAATATCGTATATCTGTGCTGCCCATTATGATCATCATGTTGTAGTTCTTTAGCAACTCTCAACTACAATTTATTTTTTTCTTTTTTAATCTAAGTATACTAATATTATAAAGCTAAAAAAATTATTTGATTGTTCGAACGTGCTAATCTCAAGAAAAAAATAGTGTTGGACTGCTCATTTATCGAGAAAAGCTATCAGCTACGGATATAACGTCACACTACAATCCACGGGAACGGAGCACTGACCAAAGTTATGGGCGAAACCGCGGGGACAGCTGGTTTAAATATAAAACTTTTTGTTTTATTACGGACATTTTTAAACAAAGAATAGTCAAATCTTTCCAGTCGTTTTCAAATGAAGCGTTTTGAGGGATTGTTCAAAAAGTTTCCGCAGTAGAGTCAGGAAAAGTGTGATACTCCTCACTTTAGCCAGAGTAAGAAATATCTCTTTTTTGAGAATTTGTCACCAAAAACCAACAAACAGTATTTCATTTTTATACACCACCATTAATGGATACAGTGAATACAATTGCAATGACTCCATGGAAATAATGACTATTAATGATAAAATGCATTATTTCCGATATTGCTACGTTCTATCATTGCTACATTATTGTATTATTGGCGTTTCAGTTTGCTCTGCAAGCGGCTGGCTGTGCAAATTGACTCTCTGGAATGGGTGCACTATCATTTACATTAGTGATGACTAATTTGTGGTAGATAAATGATTTATTAGCGGTTCCAGTTGGATATGGGATATTTTCTTGGCACCTTTTTGAACAATACCTTTCAATGCTTTAGTTAAAAACATTGATAGTCTAGTATAAATTGACCCAATCATTACCACTGGGCTATCACTGCTTTGCAGCTAATCGCAGCAATTTATTTAATCACCCCTGTTCTCAAAACGATGAAAGAAAACATTGTAAGGAAACCGATAGGTATGCCCTAGAACCAAAAAAATCAAAGACATGTGATATCTGCCAACCCGCACTTGACCCGTGTGATGAGTAAGGGCCATTCTCTCTCATAGAGAGAATAGCTTCAGCCACAACAGTAGAAACATTATGGGGCCAATTAAATATGAAAAACTCGAAACTGAAACTCGAGTTTAATTGTTCACTTTAAATTTAAATAAATAATAAGGAAACAATTATCAAGCAGTAAACAAGCCAATAAATAGAATTATCGTACACATATAAAATAATACTAATAATAATAATATTCCACAACTATCACACAGTGCCGTCTAGTCCCAAGCTAAGCAGAGCTTGTGTTATGGGTACTAGACAACTGATAAACTTACTTATACATATATTTCTAAATACATACATATTATAGATAAATTACACCCCAAAATAACTTCATACCGTAACTAAAAACATTAACTAACTATCTTTTGCCCGCGGTTTCGTTCGTGTACATAAAGTACAGCCTAGTCACTCAGGAATAAAGCAGCTTTCTAACGGTGAAAAAATGTTAGCAATCGGCCCAGTACTTGCAGAGAGTACCTCCTACAAACAAAAATAAACTTTACTTTTATAATATTAGTATAGACGACAAAGTTCCTTGAATATTAAATACACATTCCAACTTAAACCAACCCATCAAAGCCTTTGTAAACAAACTTGCCAAAGAAATAAAGAAAACAAACTATCATCCATGTAGTTCAAAAGTTACAGAGCTGCTTTAGTGCTTCTGAAATATGCAAAACGGTTCTTATAGACATTATCTTTGAACCTATTATGCAAGCATAACCCTCTCAGCGTCGTAAATAAAAGTAATGCCCGTATTATTAATTATTCAGAGTGCATCAGGCAACCACTTCGCAAGCGGTTGGAAAAAGTTAATTTTCATGTCTTCACTAAGCTTATGTATAGACTTAGTTTTTTCGTTTATTTGTTGATCGTTTTAAATTGAAAGTCTCTTGGGATATTTGCTGCATTATTCTGTCCTGGATTATGTTTTTCTTCGAAGAATTATTTCCGTAAAATGAATGGTGTTTGTTCGTTTGAATTTCTGATTGGATAAAGCGAAGCTGTTCCTATGTGCGAAGCTGTTACTTTGTTTGGAGATGTTTCATTGTTTCAAAAAGAAGTTTATTATATTGTGATGCATTTAATATTCCCTTTTTATATTCATGTGGTTTCTCAGTTGAGTGACACCTTATGAAAACATCCAACCATCCATCGTATACTCATCATATACTCGTATGAGACACGAATAAACGTGTTTTTCTTTTTCTTTCTGTCAATGACTTTTTGAAGCAGTGTGAGATTGTGTGCCAGACTTTTACTGACTTAAACCCACCTGTGCACTTTGGTTGATTTTTGTATTCTAGGACCCTTGTATCTCTATCGTAAATTCTTGTAGCCTTAGCGGGCATTGGCTCTATTATGTCTCAACAATTTTGATATCATCTCTTTGAGGCGTACGTGGAAGACTACACGCCGTCGTTAACGCTTGCTCAGTCCTAATTAGACATTCGGATGGCAAATTATCCGTTGCTTGTCGTCTACAAAACCACGCCTATGGTGGCCGAGGATTGCTCTGTGACTCCTGACGAGCAAGGCGTTTCATGTAGCCGCGGGTGGGGCCTGAAGAAATCCGTAACTTCACGTTTGCGACTATCTCCATCGTTCGCATTATTGTTTTACAGAAGGAGACTCGGACCAAGCGCGAGAAGTCACTGCCATCGGTCGCCTCCACGAGGATATGCTGGTGCACCCCCAAGTGGGACTCATCTCCACCGTATGCTCCACCTTGTCATCCGGGCTTTTTGGCACTAAGACCACCTTTGTAGCTTTGTTTTACATGAACTTTCAATAAATAAAAATATCATACTATAAATAAATATCTGTCAATACTTTGGTACCCGAAACGCCTGTAAGGCCTCCCATAAGGTGGACTGATGACCTGGTGTGAGTCGTGGGAATGCCGTGGATGCAAGACGCACAAGATCGTTTGTTATCGGGACACTTGCGTGAGGCCTATGTCCAGCTCCGGAGCGAGGAGGAGTGGCAGGCGGTCGCCGACTTCTGCGAAGCAGTAATGCTCGCAAAGGAGGAGGCTGACCATATCAGGCAACGGCCCTCTCGCCGCCGCCGTCGGGATTCCGATCCCGATTTCCGGCCACCGTAGGCGCGGGCTTGCGGACAGTGAGCAATGGGTAGCTCATTGTCCGGCCGTCCAGTAACTGTCCGGACCAAGCCCAAGTCGTCGACGGCGCGCACTGTTCCCGCGCGCCTCAAGGAGTTTTCAGTAACAGCAGGGACCCAGTCGGGTCGAAGCCTACTGGGGCCAAGGTTATCCGAAAGGGAACTCGAGCCCCGGTATGAAGGTTAGAAGGAATAGAGTAGGTCTTTTAGTCAGTAAGAGTCTGACACTATCTCCCGCTCCGCCCAAGAGCGGGGGTTGCCATTGGATGATTTTGTCCAACCATAAAAAAAAAAAATGTCCAGCATTGGACGTCCTTCGGCTGAAACGGTGATGATGATGACTTTGTTCACCAAGAACCACAGATCAATTGCAAAATCTTCACAGGATCAGTTCAATCTTCAAAACGTTGACCCACATTGTTCTTATTTAAACTTGTGCGATGAAAAATATCTGAAGTTTAAAACATTCCCCAGACTGAGTTTCTTTAAGGATTTCAGTGAAATGGAAAACGCCAACGCGATCTAGTTATAAAGAGACTGTGAGACGAAAAATATATTAAATCTATTCATAAATTCATCAATCAAAATTATATTTTATTTCAATTCTCTTCAAGCTCTTTGATAAGCAGAACATCAACCTAAGCTTCTTATAATATTAGTGGGATTCCAGGAGTTTCAAAAGAAAATTGTTTCTATTTTAGTTTTCTAATTTATCATTTCACAACTTATTCTAGCGACTTTGCCCGTGTGAAAGTCAACAATCATACTAGAAATAATTATGTATTCCCTAAATAAAAAGCATAATATCAGAAATATTATGGTCGACCCGCATGTGTAGATCAGATGACAATGCAAAATGATTATGACATGGAGCTGATCTGATGATGGAACCGGATAGTGGCCAGAGGAACTCGGTAGTTAAACGATAACTCCTATCGTGTTTGGACTTTTTGGCAAGGTCTTGATGAGTATAAATTGTATAAATATATACCGCGCTATAAAATCTTGCCATGAAAGAAATATTTTCATTGAAAACTTGTTTATTATTATTGCACATTTATAATATTCGTGCACATAATGTCATACTAGCATTCGCCAGTGATTTCGTCCGCATGATTAAATTTACACCTGGCATAAAAATTATCCATGTGCTATTTCAAGACATGGTCTACACGTGTACCAAGTTTGCTCGAAACCTGTTCCACCGTGGAGAAGTAAGAAACATACATACATATTCACAAACATTCACCATCATGATATTAGTATCTTGTCTTGTGATTACAATATTCTTTTCTGATAGCAGAGTAGATTACTCATTACTACGAAATGTACACTCTCTTTAGTAATATTTTACACATAATTTATACCAACCTACCGAACATGTTGCAAAGGAAGAAGAAGAAGATGAAGAAGAAGAAGAAGAAGATGAGAAAGAAGAAGAAGATGAAGAAGAAGAAGAAGATGGAGAGTGTGAAAAGTGATATGAAAAAAAGGGGAATTGGTGATAGCGTGACGAGTGACAGGATAGAATGGAAGAAAAAAACGTGTTGCGGCGGCCCCAAATAAAATGGGACAAGGGCAGGAAGAAGAAGAATTTATACCAACTTACGTTGTTTGCTACATAATTATTTTCGTTTTGATTGTAAAATAACGTGACTAAAGGTGAGATAGTGGTCAAACGCAAGCCTATCATTAAAAAAAAAAAACATAAGAATTTTTCGATAAATTCAAAACTTTCTTTTGCCAATATAAGTCTTCACTAAAAATAGACATCTTATTATACCTATACTGTTCGTCTGAAGTTTTCACACGCGAATACTCAATGTAGGCACAAGTTTAGGTGAATGCTTTTAAACTTAATCATAAAATCAGGAGTAACTTTACATTTTTTGACGATTAATTCATACGATTTTTTTGCCCGATACTCATAAACAAAGAGAAAGGCTCAACAGTAACAGACCATCAAAGCTCGACAACAAAAAAAAAATCAAATATTTTTCCCATTAAGCGTTTAAGAGCCCATTTTTACCGCTCCAACAATAAAACCTCTCTTTTAACAACGCAACTTGACAATCAACACATCAGATGAAGTGTGAAAAAAAATCCACAAACAAAAATTGAGTAATTTTCATGTCCCTCTATGCAAATACTAGCATTATTGCGGGGTTATATGAATAAAATGGCGTAAACGTCCGGGCTGTTAGGTTATTGCTTCCGTTTAAGCGCGTCGGTGCTGGTAGAACAAAAATGTATAAAATGTCTGCGTGTATTGTTAATATGGCTCATATATTCCTTGTAACTATTGTCTGGGTTATATATGGGCGGTGCGAGGCAATTGTTTTTTTTTTTTATACATTTTTAGGAGGAGTGCTCGCAGGGTTACAAAGCTACAACTACTTTTTTTTCGTTTTCAATGGCGGCCGTGACTTTTGTTTGAATTTGGAATTGTTCAATTTAGAAATGAGTTTTTGTTGAATTATGACTCGGTTTTAATTGGTTTTTTGTTGCCGGTCAGCTGCGTAGTTAATCTTTTCTGGTATTTCGTAATGGATTCGTGGGAGTATTTATGTTTTCAGTAGAACGATGTAAATGAAAAAGCATAACCATTAAAAGTTCAATCTAGAATGACTTTAGCTTTTAGCAATAAAGTTGATTCTTAGACCTGGTGAATTTCGTACCTGTGAGTTAATTATGAATGTATTGACCGAACGATCAGACCAATGTATTTGACAGCTGCTGTAATTTTTCGATGAATTTGGATATTTATTTATTTATTTATTATACGGTTTATTTTACACCATTACACATACAAAAAGGAAACTAAAACTAAAACACATACATACAATGGGCGGCCTTATCGTATATATTATATTATTATTTGATATTTGTTTTTTTTTACGTCAATTTTCCGACATTCTAATATTAATAATACTATTCGGGGCAAGAACGAATCCAACAAAGTAAAGATCATTAAAATCGGTCCAGCCGTCCTTGAGTTATAAATGGTATAACTAATCCAACTTTGTTATATGTAGATTAGCTTACTTTTAATCTCTCAGACACCAGTTTACCGAATACAGTACACCTCATACCAGCTAACTTAAACCTTAAAACGTTAAAATAAGGTTTAAAATAGCTGGTACCGTGTGCCTGAGAGGTTAATCCGAAATATAACTAATTATTCAATAGTCGATCATAAAACAATATAAAAGTCAAAGTCAGGGACCCTCAGGCACCCAGAAGTGGGTACTAGACGGTTAAAAGAAATATATTTATTATAAAGCTTTGTTTTGTAATTAGGGGGGCGTCCTGCTCCGGCGAATCATTAGCGTAATAGCGTTAATGGGGAGCCTCCACTAGAGGTGAGATGAATGAGAAACATCGATGATTTTACTTTTCTTTAAATAAATGTTTAAATACGGATCTTTATTAGTTCAAATTGTAGTTATCAACGTATTCGTGAAAGGAAACAAAAGTTGACAGACGCACTGGAAGACGCAGCGCTGGAAGGCCTCCCACAAGGTGGACCGATAACCTAGTGAGGGTCGTGGAAATCCGATGGATGCGAGACGCACAGGACCGTTTGTTTTGGCGACACTTGGGGAAGGCCGATGTCCGACAGTGGACGTCTTTCGAAAGACGTCTACGTCCACGCAATTTGTTGAAAAGTTCTCATCATCATTGATGGCAACATTTGACGAATATTCGTGAAACTTCGTTGAAAAGTGATAAAACTTTACAAGAGATTTTAGAAATTAATTTAGAATTTTAGCGTAACTCTACATATAATTATGTGTTTCTTAATATAATGTTTTTTATATGTTATTAGATTCGATGAAAAAGTCAATTGTCGTCTACGCACAATATTTCCGAAAAAAAAACACAGGCTATGTCATCAATAAAATATGGTACCTAAGTCATTTTACTTTTTATAAAAATGAAAGGATGGCGCATTATTGAATTAAAACCACTTTAAATTTTTAAGGATAAAATTATTTGTAACTTGATTTTCCATTTTTCCATAAAGAAAGATATTAAATGGATTTTTTATGCATTACGTCATGAATAAATATTTATGAAAGGCAGTAAAAACGCAATATCGATATCGATAAAATTTACCTGAGGCCTGTAATCTAACGTATCTCACTTAACAAAAAAGTGCCAAGGCTTTTCGTGAATTTTCGTCGAAAAAGAAAGAAAACGCGATAATTCCTCGTAATGAATATTTAATTATTGTTTTCGTTTTTTTTAACGTTTTTTCGTGAATTTAACGTAATTATTTCATTGCTCTACACGTTTTTCTACTCCGTCTGAGATTAGTTTACTTTGTTTCTTAATGTTTTTGTTTTAATAGGAATTTAGTGTAATGCCGGAATGCTATTAGCTGGAATTAAGTTCTTTACTGAAATGCGAAAACCATTGTGTGTTTTTTATAAGTAACATAAGAAATCTTTATTTGCATTTGTTTTATTATTTTAATACTAGTTTTTTTTACGAGTCAACAGTTAATTTTAGAAAATAATAATTAATTGATGAGATTATAATTTTAATGGTTTTATTAATGTATAATATTTAAATAATAATGCTCATTTAGTGGCACTCTTTATCATATTTTCGGATGATACAGTGGGCTGTAATATTGTATTTGTGTGGACAAATGATTGATATTTGCACATATTACTATATTGTGGCTATTAATTGTCCCATATTAAATAAAATAAAAATCTATTAGGGTATATCCCTGAGGGGATAGTACAATGGTCTCCCCGGAAGAAGATTCTATTGGTAATGACGCACTCGTCGAGTCAAAGCTTCAAGCAACTTGAGCATCGACGCCGAGTTGCAAGCCTGTCAGTTTTTTACCGGTTACAGTGAAACTGTATAATGTAATTCCACTTAAACTCGTTAAAAAATAAAAGACCCGTTTTAAAATTTGAGAAAGACCCTAGAATGTAATTTGAAACAAAACTAAAAGAAACAATAAAATAAATAATTAGGAGTCCGGGGTATTAGTAGCTATTTTAGTAGTAGCTACACTACATCAGACAAGTCAAAACGAAGCTGTTCCATCATGACATCATCAATGAAAGTCTGACACACTCTTGCTCCACCCAGAGCGGGAAAAACAATTCGATAATTTTCCGATAAAGAAAAGAAAGTTCTTATTCTAAGGCCTACTGTTCACAGCCGCGTAGCTTCATAGACGCGTAGGTATTATTCATTATACGCTTGGTGCACGCTTGCGTGAAGCTTATATATACAAAACTATGAGGCTGTTGACAAAGCGGCAGCGTTCTGCTGATGACTAAGGCCTTACTGTCAACGACAGTAAGGCCTTAGTCATCACTTAAAATTTTCAAATTGACAGTTATAACTTGATATGGGTATTTCTCTTGTTATGGTGACTGAGTCGAGTGGAAGTTCTCCAAACTAAATTGTGTATAACAGAAAACAACTACAATAGTTATTAATAATTTTATTAGGTTGCAACTTATTTTATTTTTTTTGACATTAGGAAAATGGCAGTTGAGAGTTTGTCATGCTCACTCAAATGTCTCGCTGTTGGTGGCACGTGTTATTGGGTCATTCAAAATGGTTGAGCTGAGTGGGGCTGATGCACGCGTCATGCTCGTGAACAGGTGCTGGCAGATGAGTCTGGTCATCTCTTATCTGCCAGTGGCTTAATTCATTTTCTATCTTTTAATTACTTTTTTTCATTCCCTACATTGTGCTCATATAATAGGAGCAACAAGTAATATGTAACTAAACATTATATGTAACACATAATATGATTTAAAAGAGTGTCCATGAAGTTTCTTGCACGTTCTTCTCCATAGAGATCTACTCTTTGAAACGTGCAATTCAGCTTCACTTTTCTTGGACTAACCGACACTTGACTATTCAAAAGTGCTTGCAAATGGTCTATTTGAAATAAATGTTTTGACTTTGATTTGACTTTGACTTTCATAGGTCAAATTGCAAATAAACATTTAAACTAGAACTACATTAGAGGACCACGCCTGATTTTTACGTAAAACAACGTCACGTGACGTCTCTAGTGTAACTCTTTAAGTCAAGAGTGAATAGATTGTTTCTAGGCAAGCGTCTTCCATCGTCGGCTACATCATCACTTACTATCAGGTGAGATTGTGGTCAAACGCGAGCCTATCCATTATAAAAAAAATCTACAAGTCTAGTATCCATATAAAAGTATGGAAACCGATGCGCTCAGATCGGCGTACGTGGCACACGTGTGTGCAGTTTAGTTTTTTTACCTTTATAGTTTTCAATTAGTTTACAAATATAGATTTGGTTAAGACCAATCTACAACACACAGGTGCACAAGTGTAGCCAGTCTTTCGGTATTTTATAGGATGCAATAGGCTAGTTGCCGTAAAAAATGTAATTAGTCCGTCTTTTAGATTATTCAAAAATAAGGGACACATATTTTTTTTATTTGTAAATTAAACCAAAAGTGACCAAAATATAGCCCATTAAAGTTAAGTGTTACGTCACGCCGTGCTGCATTTTTTCGCACGGGGTGACGTCATACGTAACTTTAATGGGCTATAATATCTTTGTAATTTTTTGTTTAATCGAAAAAAGAAAAAATACGTGACCAATATTTTTTAATTTTCGAAAATACGGACTAAATAAAATGTAATTATTTTGACCCTATTTGGAGTTGGAAACTACCTTATTTGGAGAGTGTGTATAGGAATTACTTATCGTATTAATTATCGTCTTTCTACCATTGGACAACTTGACGTATGATAAGTGTCCACCGTTACATTGTTAACATCTCTAAGGTCCAGACTAAACATTTCGCCTCGTTGTTTATACCGCGTACATCGAAGTACTGGAACAATTTGTCTGCTGCGGTCTTTCCGTTCAATTATAATTTAGGTGTCTTCAAAGCTGGAGTAAATAGGCTCTTAATAAACTAGTGCACTTCACCATCAACGATTGCGTTACTGCTTACTATTAGGTGGTACCGCAGTCAAGCACTAATTTATATCATTTAAAAAATAATAATAATTTAAATCAATTGACATCATGATATTTTTAAAGGACATAGTTTCGAACGTTACTGCCACAACAATCGCTAAAGTCAATGGACCAAGAAGAATTATCTAATTATACCTTATCATGATTTCCCACAATATTCAAGAACGATCCACCAACTGTTTACTTTCAACAAAAACTATAACAATAAACTGTAGAACTGAAAAAAACAAACCACTAACTAGACAGGCAAATAGCAATAATTTCTCGAAGCCACCGATTACTGTCTACCCCTGATATTGCATAGCTCGATAATGACTGAACGACTCGCTTAATGTATTCCGTCTAGACACGGGAATCTATGCACTGTATACAAGATGAGGTTTTAAACAGGCATCACGAGCACTTGTGTGGCAAACTTAAATAATCTGAATACGATATTTTTTATCTGCATCGTAGTTCAACTTAAACTCTTCATTAATGGCATTTGTGGAAGAGACGCCACAATTTTGCCAAAAGCATGTGTGAACTGTTAATAGACCATTAAAAGCTGGAGGCTATTTAGCGTGAATTAACAGTAAAGAAAGAACGAAAAGTATTTATTTTGGCGCACAAAACATTGTAGACAACAAAAACTTAAGACAAACACAAAACAAAAATAAAAAATAAAAAGTAACATTGTATGTCACACGCTTGCTTGCTTGTTAAATATAAATATCTTAACACATTTTTTTTATTAGCCTATATTTCCCACTGATGGGCAAAGGTCGTCTAGGTCGTCCCGCCACCTCCTCACAGGTTTTTTTTTATTATTGATAGGCTTGCGTTTGAACACTATCTCACCTCACAGGTCGACCTCGGCGGCGTCGTCCGTCCTCTGGTACCCACTTTGTGGAGATTCTTGCCCAATAGTCAGTGTGCGTGCGACTACATTAAAGTTCAAGATAAAAGAATTTCTTCGCAGAAGCAGACTGACATTATGACTATGTAAGTATCGTTCCGTCATCGGACTACCAGACGTACGGCTATGCGCCACCAGTATATGGTGGATATCCCACCTACACGCACAAAACGTTTTGGGAACACATTCATTGTGCGTGCGGCTAGGGAGTGGAATTCCTTGTCGGAGTCTGTGTTTCCTGATAGCTACAACCCGGGAATCTTTAAGTCGAGAGTGAATAGGTTTCTTCTAGGTAAGCGCGTTCCATCGTTGACCGCATCGTCGCTTTTCATCAGGTGAGATAGCGGTCAAGCGCGAACCTATCAACAACAAAAAAAAAGTATCTACATGTCAGAAACTCGTAAGTGAGAAAAAAAAAACTAGTATCTTAGTTCTTGTTGTTACAAAATACCATAAACAAAATGACATTCTATTAGAAAGAATGCAAGAAGCATAGAACAAATCATTTTGACGACGCTTGCAGAAGACTTGGATCCAGGGTCCAGGAGTGTTACCGCTTGAATGATGATTACGATCTTGATTTCAAGTAAATATAAATTTGTAGCTAATTTGATCTCGAACATAAAAAAAAAACAATCTGATCTTATATGTACTTTTCGTTACATTATCTCCAGTGGAAAACAGCAGTTTTATATTGTCAAATCCGGTCCCCAAGATACAGGCGCCGCCTAGTTTGGGGACCACCATATTTTACATAACTGAAGCCCGCAAATAGTTACAGACCTATAATACTTTAAGATTATTTAATTTAAGGTACTATTTTAAACAATGGTTCAGTAAATTTATTTATTATTATTTTATTTATTATCTTTTTCAAAGTCAAAGTTAAATGTATTTATTTGTTTTAAATTTAGGTATTTATTTATTTTTTCTTTTAATGTACTCGTATTTTTTCGTTTTTATATTGACATAGTAGTTACAATGATCCCACTTCAGAAACTCACCCTGTATAAGTTCAACGGTAACATTCGATACATAAATACGTGGTTCCGATCTCCGTTTCTTTGTGTATCTGTACTTTGAGAACGACGTCTAGACATGTACAGTAGAGTTGTTTATTTTAAGAAATAAGCATGAAAATAAGTGACTCAATTCATTTTTATTGACCATGAAAATTATTGTTGTTGACTATGACAAGATGGATCATTGCCCTTTCATTTTTATTCAATGTTTTTTGCTATCTCTATAGGGAATGTTCGAAAGAGGTACCGTGGGCCCGAAACGCAAAGGGCAACTGAAGGATGCAGATGGCTTTAAGTTAGTAAAATTCTAATACACAGTTTCGCTTTATCCTAAAGAGCGAGGAGTAATTTGATGATTGCCAACTTAAAAAAAGTATTAATATAAGGTCTAAAAAATATATAATTTTGTAACTTTATTGATGGTCTACTACAACATATTTAAATTAAAAAAGGTAAAAAAAAATATTATATATATAATATAATAAAATATTATATAATATATAATAAAATAATATATATAAAAAAATATTATGTATAAAATATTATATATTCTAATATACAAATCTAATTTCTTAAATTAGTCGAAATCTGTAGTTATTTTTTTACGACAGTGTGAGAAAGTTTTCGTGGATAATATACCTGACCAGTAAAATAGTTACTTAAATTACAATTAATCTAAGGCATGGAAAAGTAAAGATATCTTAGATCTAATTGTACAACGAGTATTAAAATAAAATTTTAGGATTGTGATAAAACTAACTTAAGGTGTAAACTGTAATTTATTACATTCTTAATATTTTTACCAAAGTTAACTTTACAGTCATTACGCTAAAACAATTATTAAGCTACTTTTTGAAAATAAATAATTCACAAAATGCACTATGTGTGCATTCTGGACACCACTTGGCCCAACTTCCACACAAATATTGGCAATGTCTTTTCAGAACTAATAAAAGGTTAGAGTTCACGTAAAAATAAATTGTAACCTTAAATAAAACCACTTTTATTTCTCTACAAATCCTATTCACAAAACGTCAATTTTTATCCAAACATAGGAGCTATTACGAAGTAAATTGGTAATGAAACCATGCCATAACGAAGTTTATAGTTAGTAAACTATTGCGAACAGCTGAACAATTCAATTATGTAGTTGCCGGCGGCGCGAGTTGTCAATGTTGACGGCCGACCACAACAACTAGCAACTCTGTTGATACTTACCGCGAGGGTTTAGATAAAAATAATAACCTTTAACCGCTTCCTTAATCCGACATTAGGCCATCGAGTGTTTTCGTATGTTATTCGCAGGGTAGTGTGATTGTAACTGGATACTACATCTCGTTTAGCTCTTCAAACCTCATAGGCTTTTTTTGGTGGGTAAAAATCATCCAAACGACATCCCCCGCCCTTGGGCGGAGCGAGAGATAGTGTCAGACTCTTACTGGCTAAAAAAACCCACCCCGTTCCTTCTTGCCTTTAATACCGGGGCTGAGCTACCTTTCGGAGCTAACCCTGGCCCCAGTAGGCTTCGACCTAGTCAAACCTCATAGGTAAAAAAGAGCTGACGAGTGGTAGTGGATTAAACCCAAGTGTATTTGTTGGATATATCTGATGTAGGCGGTTATAAAGTCAAATCTTAATCGGATATGAATGAAAAAAGAAAGAATAAAAAAAAAGAAATGAATGAATGAATAAGAATAAATGAATGCACGGCTGATTGACGACACGGTTAATACAGTGGTTGTGTGATTGACTGTTGCTCTGCGAATCCCGCACGGAACAAATATTTGTATGGCCTATAGATAGGTGTTCCGGATCTGGATGCTTTGTTTATGTAATATATATTCCACAACTATCACACAACGTCGTTTAGTCCCAAGCTAAGCAGAGCTTGTGTTATGAGCACTAGACAACTGATAAACATACTTATATATTTCTAAATACATACATATTATAGATAAATTACACCCAGACACAGAACAAATGATCATGCTCATCACACAAACATTTTTCCTGGGTGGGAATCGTACCCACGACATACGGCATAGAAGTCAGGGCTACTAATCACTAGACCAACAGGCCGGTCAATATGTGAGTATACATGTTTGTAAATAAATACACCTGTTCGTGGACGTATTTACAATATAGTGTTATAGTTATCCATATAGTGATGCAAATTTTTTGTTTAATAAATAAGATACACACACACGCACAGTCGCTAGTCTAGAACCTTTCAGCCCCAACGAACATCTATTCTGCGAGCAATATGCCCTGCTTACTGCTACTTATGTTAGGCAACTCTTCGGGCTATGTCGGTAACTTTGGTTTACACACTATTTATTTATTATTATTTATTATATACTTTGTATATAGATATAAGTTTTTCTTTGTTATGTTGTACATACAAACATAACAAAGAAAAACTTATATCTAAAACACGTATAATGGGCGGCCTTATCGCATTCCGCGATCTCTTCCAGGCAACCTACAATAGAAATTAATTGTCAGAACATTATATGGGGCTGTCGTAAGTTCAACAATAAGCATTATTTTAAAATTAATTACATTTATATTCATTATAGTTGATAGATACACAGATACATACATATGCAATATAATACATACATACAAATATATGAGCAACCATAAGAAAGGACGACTTTCGATAATCACAGTGACAAGTAGTGATCCTTAACAAGTCTCTTGAAGGCAGGCAACGATTGAGCGGGTTTACAACAACACAAGAACAACAAATTACAAGAATTCCAGTGCCACGGTGACTCTTTCGAAAAATCCCATAGCCGTAGCTAACAATAAAGATTTTGACTTTGAGAGCGATATATATAGTGTTACTCCATCAACGTACTTCAATATCCTATGGTATTCCTAATAGCGATGCTTTCCTCAACACGTTTCTACTCAATCCAGTATTCAATGTGAATTCCAGGGAACAGGCCTAAATGTCGGTAAAGCACAGGAATATCAATCCCGCCATGTATACGCTTGTGTGGTTTAGAATATCGCAAGCTCCACGATAATTGATATACAATATTATATACTCGTCTGTATATCTTGTATAATAGCAAGATATGTGTGTTCGTTGCCTCATATTGATAATAACTGGAATTATATCATCAGTTTCCAAATTGTGTCATTTTTAGGGTTCCGTAGTCAACTAGGAACCCTTATAGTTTCGC
This sequence comes from Mythimna ferrago, assembly GCA_910589285.2. Lineage (NCBI taxonomy): Eukaryota > Metazoa > Arthropoda > Insecta > Lepidoptera > Noctuidae > Mythimna > Mythimna ferrago. Next base: position 24,440,231 of record OU342679.1, read on the forward strand.
CATGTCTGTCTGTCCGTCTGTCCGTCCTCGCTTAATCTCTGTGACCGTTAGCACTAGAAAGCTGAAATTTGGTACCAATATGTATATCAATCACGCCGACAAAGTGGTAAAATAAAAATTGGAAAAAAATGTTTTATTAGGGTAGCCCCCCTATATGTAAAGTGAAAAGTGTTTTTTTTTTAATTTCAACCCTAACGTGTGATATATTGTTGGATAGGTATTTAAAAATGAATAGGGGTTTACTAAAATCATTTTTTGATAATGTCAATAATTTCGGAAATAATCGCTCCAAAAGTAAAAAACAATGTGTGTCCCCCCTCTAACTTTTGAACCATAAGTTTAGAAAATATGAAAAAAATCTGAAAAGTAGAACTTTATAAGGACTTTCTTGGAAAATTATTTTGAACTTGATGGAAAGAACAGTTTTTGTACAAAAAAGACAAAGGTTGTACAAAATAATTTCTGGACTAAGTTTGTAGTATAATCGTATAGGCAAGCATTTTTTTAAACTCATTAGTGGGTACACTTATTGTGACGGACGGGAAACTACGGAACCCTACACTGAGCGTGGCCCGACACGCTCTTGGCCGGTTTTTTTTTAAAGGGTAACCATGGAGTTTCTTGCCGGTTCTTCTCCATAGGCACTAACCAATTGGAACCGTGCGCTAGGTTCTGATATTTATAAGTGCCCATGGAAGCTTGTGTGAAATAAATTAGTTTTGAGTTGGTGTTGGGGTCGGCTTCCAGTCTAATCAGATGCGGCTGAATACCTGTATTTTACATGAGTAATTTGATAAGCAGGCCATCAAACCTTCACAACCTAGTAGCTGGACAAAACAACACTCCTTGGATAGACTAATAGTCAGACATTCTTGCATCAAACTGCCAGTAATGTCTGTCAAATATCTACGAATGACAACCGAGCCCAACAGTTTCATTATTTACTAGCTTTTGCCCACAACTTCGTCCGCGTACATTAAATATAGCCTATGTCACTCAAGGAAAAATCAGCTTTCTATCGGTAAAAAAAAATTGCAATCGGATCAGTACTCTCAGAAATTACCTCTTAAAAACAAAAAAAAAAACAAATTTTTCTCTTTATTATATTAGTGTAGATTTATTTTACTATTTACGAGTATGTACACACAAGACGATACATAATAGACAATAGTACAACGGCTGCTTATTTCTATAGAAATTCTTCCAGCAGACCTGCAAAAGAAGAAATTAAAAGAAACGTAGATAATAGTGTGTAGGGAGCAAAAAAAAAAGAATGTGTAAAACTTTCAATATAAAAATAAAATAATTAATAAATAAATAAAAAATATACTTTATGTATTGTCCGAAGCATGGGGTAGCAGTAATGTTTTAGATAAACTTAGAAAAGTAAATTATATATATATTTCTTTATGGTGGGAAAAAATCATCCAATGACAACCTCCGATCTTGGGTGGAGCGGGAGATAGTGTCAGACTCTTACTGACTAAAAGACCCACCCCGTTCCTTCTAGCCTTCATACCGGGGCTCGAGCTCCCTTTCGGATAACCCTGGCCCCAGTAGGCTTCGACCCGGCTGGGTCCCTGCTGTTGCTAACAACTCCTTGAGGCGCGCGGGAACAGTGCGCACCGTCGACGACTTGGGCTTGGTCCGGACAGTTACTGGACGGCCGGACAGCGAGCTACCCATTGCTCACTGTCCGCAAGCCCGCGAAAGTAAATTATATGAATCGAAAAATTTACATTTGCTAGCCACACGGATATTCAACCGCATCAGATCATACTGGAAGCCGCAAAGTAGTTGGGGAAAGAACTATCTCCCGATGAATATGGATCGACTCGTATTTGATTACTATCTCAGTTGATGGTGAGTGATGATGTGATCGACGATCGATTGTTGCAGTAAATTTGAAATACTGAAACGTTCCTTGTATTTTATAATAATAATAGCATAATCAGCCTTTTAATGTTCCCACTGTTGGGACTCATACCTTCTCTCTAGGAGAAGGAATGGGCCGTAATCCACCACACGGGCCCAGTGCGGGTTGGTGGATGTTAGTTGTCTTCGAATTTTTGGTTTCAGGAAATGCCGGTTTCCTCACTATGTATTCTTTCACCGCTTTGAGAGCAGTGGTGATGAAATAAATTACACAAAATAATACGCCTGACTGGGTACTCGTAAGTCGGGGCCGTTACCGCTCGGCCATCACTGCTCCAAATGTTGATAAATGAACAAAACCAATATCACTAATCGTTGAGAATTTTGAATAGGTCTCATATTGGTAAACACCTTACTTTAGACTTTTCGAGAAATCTGTCTTTCAACCAAAATTTATTCGTTTTCGTATTACTCATGTTTATACGTTGAAGATTTGCGCCTCTGCAAAACTTTTCCCTGACCTTCCTAACTTCGACACCCATAATCTTTCAAACTATACCTACATCCCAAAGTTCCTTATATGCAAATAGGCGATAATCCAGGGTGACGGTAGATCCGAACTATTTGCTCGCACACACACAAGAGACTACAACGCAGTCAACGCTAAACATTACCTTTGCTTAGTGGACTGGAACGCTCGCAATCGACAAACAGCCTCAACGCTAGAAGCCAACACTGGCAAATATTTGAGTGATTGCCTACATATAGAAGGATTTGCCGATTTTGCGTTTCATGAGCTTCAATGACTGGTATTGATGAACACCGATACTGATGTTTTGAGTGAATCTGAATATGAATGTTACGAAGCAATCTTTTTGTAATTTTTATGGAGTGGTTTGCTTTTTTCCACTAATTTATGTTACTTTTGCTTGACTACAATCCCACCTGATGGTAAACAGTGATGATATTGTTGATAGTGAAGCGCACTAGTTTATTAAGAGCCTATATTCACTTAACCTACCACCCTTGAAGACTTTTAAATTATTATCGGATGGCAAGACTGCAGGCAAATTATTCCAGTCCTTTGTTGTATTCTTAGTTAGTTGCTTTTTGTGTGTTTTTACAGTAGTAAGTTCGATGTTCTAGTTATATTTAACGTTTTCTGAAATTCGATTTTTTTAGAAAAGTTGCTAAATTTTGAGAATTTACAGTGTTGTGCAATTATTCATAAACTAGTTGTCAATATAGGTATATTGTTACCTTCTGTTCTTTGATAACACAAGAATTGTAATAACATAGAAGCCAGATTAATGAATTTTACACGCTAGCAAACTACGAGTATCTCAACAGAATAAATCGATGTTTTAAACTATTTGAAGCGTTTTCAAATAAGTGTATACTGTGCTCCTATAATGGCGGAGCTATCGGCAGTCTTCGCCACAACAGCTCACACACTCTCTAAGAATAGTTTCGATCAGCAACATAATTATGTTTACTATGTATTTTTTGCATTTTTCATATGTTTGCATAGATGCAGCTTTCTGGAAAATTTCTCGTGGTAAATTGCAGTGCAAGTCGGCTGCTGCAAATATTTGAATTGTAGAGTGGGATTGCTTTGCCTTGTACGTATGCGAACGTTGTGTTTACACCGAGGAATAAAAATTCTTAGCGATTCGCTACCCAGCCGAGAGATCCCAAGTCTAAATCTCAAAGAAATTTCTCATGAAAAATATTGGCTGGGCTGGTTCGTGTTGCATGAGTCCAATTTTCTAGTTTATTTCCAGTTACCGGTTCAGGTACTGCATAATGCTGTGTATTGGACCGTGACGAGCCGTGAAAGCTTTCGATCCGTTCCTGATTAATGTCGAAAAACGTTTTAAATGCTTCGATAAAAGCGATGATTTATACGAATCGGAGTGTTTTCCACGTACAGTAATAATAGTATTTATAGCATTTATTTCGATTTTATTGCTTTTCTGATATTGAGTTTGGATTAACTTTTACAGCCTGTTTTACCTGTGAAAGCAATTGCTCGAAGCATTCCGTTGTTACTTCATAATTTGTTGGATGTCAATTGTTATTTATTTCTTTTGAAGGGAATGGTAATACCACCTGCGCTTCGATTGACTTTTTAATAAGCCATTATTTAAAAAGAGTCGGTGAATAAAAATTGAGACAAGTGTGTACTTTTTTTTGAGCATAAATCTTTGATGACGTCATTTGTGTTTCACCTTTTATTCTTTATTAGCGGATATCCGGCGTGGGTTACTACGCTAAAAAAATAGAAATACATTTTGTTTGTTTGTTGGAAAAAAGAAACTTGCATTTTTTTATGCATCGTTATAATGGTCTAACTCTAAAACCATCCTTGTATTTTATTACCATCTTTAGGGCCCTTTTCCTGTCACGCATATTTTAGCTTGCACGTGGTTCTCGTCCGCATGCGGACTGCCCGCATCCTATTATTTGATACATGTTTTTCCTAACATGCGGCTAGTACGCGCGCGGAATACGGACTGGCTGCGGGCACGTAGCCCGCGTGCGCTCTAACCGGATGCGGGCGGTGATCTTCTGCCTTCAGTGTTGTTTTTACTGTGAAGCGGGTTGCACGCATGCTCATAGTCCGCATATATCGCAAACAAGTGTACCCACTGGCGACACGCACAACACTGCAGCAGCAAACGAAATCTTTGTCCTGCGTGTGGCCCGGAGCGTGCTATCACCCGCATGCGGACGAGACCCGCGTGCGGGATAAAATACGCGTGACAGGAAAAGGGCCATAAGGAAACCGATTTGGGTAGATTTTTTTGTGTTTTATGTTGCTTATAATTACCTGAAAAAGATATACAATGTAGACTGATGCCGGCGTGATTAAATACTAAGCAATCCCACTCAGACTTACCGGTAATGGTAACACTTTTTATTGTCAGTCAATTCAATCCCACCCCTGACCAGAGGCCTATCTATACTTCCCACCCTTCGTGAGCTCATACTACCCTAGTGATCTAAGAAAGTGAAACGAGTAGACCATAAAGGCGACGGCGGGATGGACTAGACTGATAAAGTCAAAACCTTAAGTAGATTATACAATACACGTATCAGGCGTGATCCCCAGAAGTCTTCTGTCAACCCCCATTTATTATATATACATATTTATATCTTTGTACGTACAATGATGAACGCCGTTTAATATACATGGAAAGTCACTCCAGCACTTAGCTCCATAACACCCTTGCCTGCGGCTCAGGCGAATTCTACTTCGGTCGCAATGACAACCTATTTTTGCTACGTAAACAAGCTATGCCTTACCTCCCGCTGCGTCCCTAGTCCCAAGAACAGACGCGATCTGCGGCCGCTCCTCATTGATGACCAGCTCAGCCTGCTCGCTGTACACCGAGTGCACTGTGGAGATGCAGGTCAGTCTTAGCTGGCCGCGCTCGAAGCTGTCTGGTCGCACCATAAACGACAGCTGGCTGACTGATGGCACCTGGAAGTTGAGGGTTTTATTGAGTTTTGTATGGATATAAGAGACTAGCTGTTGCCCGCGGGATGTTAGATTCATTCAAACATTACCTCAGCCTTAGCAGGGATCAAGGAGGACCGATGATTTGGTGAGGGTTGCGGGAATTAGATGGATGCGAGATGCACAGGACCGGTCGTTGTGGCTACGCTTGGATGAGGTCTATGTTCTACAATAGACGACTTTCGTCTGTAATGATGATGATGATGGTGATGATAGCAGGCGTCGGCCCTACTGCACCCCTCCAGTTTTTCTGACAACACTTTGAGGCAAGTGTGGAACACTATGCGCCATCATTATAGGCTAGGTCATTATCGGGTGGATGGATGGTGAGGATTGCTTGTCATCCGCGAGCTCATGCCTCTGATAGCCTTAAATTCTCCGACTCCTGACACCACAGTAGTAAGTAGTTATAGTATACCTTATTGGACGTCTCTGCGGTGGGCATTGGATCCGTAGCGTCTTCATCTACAGAACTGTCGTGATGTCGGGGCGATGGTAACACCACTGTGTCTTGACTTGGTAACAGTTCACCCTCCTGCAAAGAGAAAAGTGTGTTAAGTAACGTGAGAATTAAACATGATTAAACTGTCTTACGCTTAAATGATATAAGCAAGGTGCTTTTCAGCACGACGGGGTCGTGACAGACAATGATAGAAATGGCGGGATGACTTAGATGCCTTACTTAGGAATTGGCAAGAAGTGGCTCAAAGCTGGTAACAATGGAAGGAATAGACGAAGGCCTTTGCCCAGCAGTGGGACAGGACAGGCTAGATATAATAATAATAATTGTCTTAAAAGATCTTTGTGCCCTCAACTATGAGATTAAAAAATTGGCAATGATTAAAACTACTGAAATTAAATTTGAATTTCAAACTTTCATAAATTAGCTCAGCCTTTTGTAGTCTGCTGCTAGACTTATTACTCGTAATTGCTGTCAGGGTGTATTAGATATACCAAAAAAGGTCTAGGGTCGACGGATTTAGAGCCTTCGGTTACCTCTTCAATCAGGACCTGCCCCCCTAGCCAAGTTACAACCGTCTTGTTACGATTCTCTTGCGTCGAACGCTTCGATTTGGCCACGCTTCCCATTCCTTTGTTGTGACCACGCGACTGAGCGTTTTAATGACGTCAGAATAAAGGAATTGGAGGCGTGGCCAATTCGAGGCGTTTAAAACGGCGTTTAAAAATGGTCGTAACTTGGCTAGGCCTGTGAGATGGTGGCACTCAGTGTTCTACGCTTACCTCTGTACGACGTATAGAGGTGTTAATGCTTCACTTCCCACTATGGGATTAGGCATAAGGATGGCGGACCAGAACTAGTTCAGAGCAACAGAAGTCACACCGGATCCTCAGCCCGTGAAACAAGCTTGCGTAGGAACCCTGAAGTGGTTTTAGCCAGATACGAGTACCCTCTGCCCAGCTCAGAGCAGAGGACATTTATGTGGATCTACCCCAAAAAAATAAACAAGTTACAATAAAAAGAATACAAGTCTTCCACTTCAAGGAATCCGTTGTCAGCAAACCGTAGGGGCCCACCAGGGTCGAAGCATACTGAGGCCAAGGATTTGTTTCTGAAAGGAAGATTCGGCCCCGATACGAAAGGCAACGAATGAACAGGAGTGGGTTTTTAGTCAGTAAAAGTCTGACACTATCTTCGACTGCGACCAAGAGCAGGGGTTGTCATTGGATGATTTTTTTCCCACCATAAAAAAGAAGACCAAAAACAATAATAATGTTTGTTTACAACACTGGAACGGTTGCCAAAATACTACAATTTCACCCTCCATAATGAATATGTTCACGGCAGCGAGACGATTGGGGGGTGAGCAGGGTGCTTCATCACATCATTAATCAACGTCAAAAACCAATTAGAGAGCAATATTCGTTGTGAAGGTTTCTGTTTTCTATTGAAAATATCAATTTTGGTAACCTTTACTGTACGATAAACTGGGTTTTTTGATGGTGGATGTTTCACAATTAAAGACTTAAGGGATTTATTCGGCGAGCTATGGGTAGCTCGCCGTCCGGACCGAGCCCAAGTCTTTGACAACGAGTAGTATTCTTGATATCAGCAAAACCGTAGGGGCTCAGCAGAGTCAAAGCTTATTGGAGTCATAGATTGTACGAAAGAGAACCTCGGGGCTCTGACAAGAAGGCAAAGAAGAAACAGGAGCAGATTTCAGTCAGTAAAAGTCTGTCACGCTCTCGCACTTCACTCAAAATTAGGAGAAGTCATTGGATACTCTTTCACCTACTAAAAAAGGGATTTATTCAGTTTTTTCATTGACAGGTCCGTTTTAGTCTCTGTAGGAGTCTTTGAAGTCAAGGGAGGGATTATAGCTGCGCAGACAGATTGACAGTAGTATCTTCTTTTGAGGTAGTAACAATGCTTTTGGAACACTAATCCGGCTCCCGAGTGATGTTTTACGAAGTATTCTCACGTTATTTTATACTAGGGATTTAGTAATGTTTTGACCTAGCAACTGTTCAATTACGACTTTAAGAAGCTTGATTCAAATGATATGTTTTTTATTGACCTCCATCTTTTTTGGGTAGGAACCTTCATTTTGATTATAGTTACTACGTGTCCGGTCCTCATCTAACAATTTTTTTGTTTTATTATGAATCGAAAAAAAAAACATATAACTTTTAATTATTCTTTATTCTTTATTGTACACAAAAATTTTAACAAACAACAAAATACAGGATATTTGATGTACATAGGCGAGCTTAACCCACAACTGGGTTTAAATCATCATTATTTAGGAACGGATTGGATAGAGCCAAGATTTTTTATGATTATTACCAATTATGATGAGAAATAAATATAGTTTTTAGGCAATGTTTTGCATATTGACTACATTATGTTCTGTCTACAATACACACTCATTTTATACATAAAAGATTGTATGAATGTGTGTGTATATGTTTCTTACTTCTTCATGCTCAAAGGGCCTCAGGCTTTAGATGAAACTAAAAACACGGGTAGATCATGCCCCGGAACGGGACATACTTTTTGTTCTGGGAGTATGTTCCCCTGGGATAACTATCGACTACAACGCAGGCAAAGCCATTGGCAGAAGCCAGTCAATCATCTATATTTTGACTGAAATTGACTGACTGACATATCAACGCACAGCCGATACTGTTGGGACTAGGAACGTGACATTTTGCACAAGGTGTCATTTTAGACATAAGCGAGAATTAAGGAAGGATTTTCCAAAATTCACTCCTTAAGGAGATGAAACAGGGGTCAAAAGTTTGTATGGAGTAACCACAGAACAGATGAAAGAGGTTATAATGAGCTTGGAGCCGGGGCAGGCGTGCCACAAAGTAGGGCAATGCTCATAGTTCAACTACCAATAGCAAACTAGCGATCTAAGTGTGCGTGGTCTGTTAGTTGCGTAATGCGCGTTCGTATTGGTTTATTGCTTGTAGTGGAGTTAAAGGGTGTGAGACAAGCGGCGACACTCGTTGTAGTACAAATCGGAAAGTATTTTCTTTGTAACCTTTCTCATCTTTCCTGTGGGAGTAACCGACATTCACGCGGGCGAAGCCGCTGTCAGAAGCTAGTAAACGAATAAAAACACAGTCTACGGCCTTCAAATTCAAAGTGACTTACGCTGTCCAGACGTCTTACAAATTACTAAGAACGTTCATAAAAACAAAAACTTATTTCTTGTTATCCACGTAAGCTCTTTATCTTCAGATACTCATTATTATTTGATGTTATTTCAAATATTTCTTAGTGTGCTGTCTCTTCATAATATATTTTCTACCATAGAATAGCGAGCAGGTATTAATTATGTAGATCTTTGATATTCCGAAAATGTAATAATAAATGTTCTCTTTGTATTGCGGGATGACAGGATAATCTAAGCATTTATTAGGGATGTAATGAAAGTGAGTCGTCATCATCATCATCATCAGCCTTTTTAATGTTCCCACTGCTGGAACTCAGGCTTCTTCTCCAAGAGAGGGAACGGGCCGTAATCCACCACGCGGGCCCAGTGCGGGTTGGTGAATGCCACATGTTTTCGAATTTTCGGTTCTAGGAGCAGCCGGTTTTCCTCACGATGTTTTCCTTCACCGTTTTGAGAGCAGTGGTGATGAAATAAATTACACAAAGTAATGCGCCTGCGGTGGCCGGAAATCGGAATCGAAATCCCAGCGGCGGCTATGGCGTGAGCGCAGTTGCCTGATGCGGATGGTCTCCTCCTTTGCTAGTATTACTGCTTCGCAGAAATAGGCGACCGCCTGCCACTCCTCCTCGCTCCGGACCATGGCCTGTACCCCGGACTAAGGCCCGGCGCGAGAGATGGCCGCTGCCGATCGACCCCACAAGGACACGGCGATGCTCTGTCCAAACAGGGCACACCTCTACCGTGTGCTCCATCGTATCTTCCGGGCGTTCCACACAGTGACGACACCCGGGCGCCACTTACGCATGAATCCCGTGTAGGGACCTCCCTAACTTACCAAGTCCGGTGAGAACCTGCGTCATGCGGAAGGTGAGGATGCCGTAAGATCTTTCCAGACACGCCTCAAAGACACTTACCGCCATAATTGTGGCGTGCCCAACATTAAAGACTTAACAAATTCATAAATTATTTTCAATTTCGGTCCATTTTTTAGTATTATTATATTCTTAAGGGATCTACATAGTGTTTTATTAGTATTAATAATTAATAATGTAATATGAAAAAATAAATGTGGTTTTTTAAAAGAGCAACCATGAAGTTTCTTGCTGGTTCTTTTCCTTAAGAAGCGGTCAATTGGGACCGTGCACCAATTTCTGACGTTTTATAAGTGCTTATTTGTAGGCTTATGTAAAATAAAATCATCTTGATTTTTATTTATTTTTTGAAAATCAATCGAAAGTGCCGAAGCTCCGTAACATTTCTGGTATTTATTCAAAGGGAAATTCTTGTCTACAGTTTTTGGTATTTTGTTGTTTTATGCATGAAAATATTTTTTACCTGTATGGTGTCAACAAAGGGCCCAAACGCTTTCCATGGGCTGAATATGATGTTGTTGTGGTCATCGACAGGAGTAGCTGTACTTCTGTAGGTGTGTGGGGCGTCGATGGACACCACAGGACTTGGCAGAATCCTCTGCTGGATTATTGGCTTGCCTTGGATCTGTGGAGAAAAGAAAATAATTTTAATCAAAGTTTTAGGGTTTTCTTTACTTAACTATGTTAATCACTATCGTCATCATTATTATTATATCGGCTTCTTTTAGGTGACTGAATGACTTCTTCCGCACTAGGGTGGAGTGGTAAGGCATTTCAGACTTTTACTTACTACCTGATGGACCGGTTAATCATTTACCCCGGTCATCAGGGACAGTGGAAACGGGTATAGATGTCGTGCAGTGTTCCGCAGGGATCGGTTCTAGGACCACCCTTGTAGAACATTGGGTACGACTACGTGCTGCGCGGCAATCTTCCCGACAGGTTCATCGTAGTTACACAGACGATACGCTGGTCCTGGCGCAAGAAGATCTGCAGCTGGACATAAATCTTCTCCAAGTGTCGCTACATCGACTGGTCTTGTTTGTTGAACATGTTTTCGTGGCCTTCACTAGGCAATCGCTCCACATTGTGGAAGGTCTTCCAACGTTGTGTCTTTCGATACACGGTCTCCGAACCCATTGATTATCTATTATTATATCTGTGAGGCAATGTGCCCTGCATACTACCACTATATAAATTCATTTAAAAATATTAAATGGATTTTTCTGTCCAAAACCATTGGTAAATGTTGCTTTAAATTGCGATTAAAAAAAAAGGGCCATAATAGACCACGCGGGTCCAGTGCGGGATAGTGGATGTTAGGTATCTTCAAGTTTTTAGTTTTAAGACACGTATTCTCACGATGTTTTCCTTCACCGTTTTGAGAGCAGTGGTTCTGAAATAATTTACATAGAATAATGCGCCCGACTAGGTATAAACCTACGCCCTAAAACTCTTAAATTGGGGCCAAAATTACTGCTCTCCTCATTGAATACGCTCTTAGCGCTAAAATACTGATTGCCTACTCAAAATCCGTTTCCTAAAAGTACCTAACATAACAATTTAATCTGCTTTTGGAAGCCCCTCGCCACTCGTTTCCACAGAATGTAAACTATGTAATAATTAAGTATCTAGTACATAACCACTATCGTCTAACAAAAAATATTAAATGAAACTTTGCTAGTTTTAATTAACTACCAAGTTGACGTAACGGCCGAACACACTTCGCCCAGCATCCTTTGCGTAGTTTTAAATTAAAACTTTGTTCAATAAGTAGTTATAAAAGAATTAATTGGTTCGAACTTGTTATAATATACAGAATCGTCAGTCAGCGTTACTAATGGTCCAGTTTTAATTATGGTTTCGAAGTTTAACCTTTGTTTGGCAGGGAGAGGGCGTTTAAACTGAATGTTATTCGAGATTATTTAAAGGGCGTCAGACTGAGCTCTAGGTGAAGGTAAATTTGAACAATATTTTTGTAACAATGTTAAAGGTAAGATTTGAATGCTTAAATGAATTTTGTAATTACTCATTCGAAATTAATTTGAAAACCGTTTTTTGGTTTAACTTCTAACGTTATTGGTTTAATATCGTTATCCAGAGATTTTAGCTTTAAAATGCGTTCAACACTTTTTAGGGCTTCGTACCTCAAAAGGAAAAAACGGTAACCGGTATAGGATCACTTTGTTGTCCATCTGTCTATCTGTCAAGATAGATCCTTTATTTCTGGCACAAATATAATAGGAATAAATCAGAAATTTGTTGTTATATCACAAAAAAAAAACCTTTTTTGGGATTTAGAAAAAATCTTTGAGATTCCATTCGGGAATTCAACTACAAAGGTAAGTTTGTAAGGGATCTTCAGTGTGTGAGACCCACCCGCACTTGCCCAGTTTTTTACCATCGGGCAATCTGACGGATGGCGAGTGTCCACCCTTACATTGTTGACGCTTCTAAGATCTGGACTAAGCGTTTCGCCTCGTCGTTTGTACCGCGTACATCGAAGGACTGGTACAATGTACCTGCTGCAGTCTTCCCGTCCAATTAATTTAGGTATCTTCAAGGCTAAGGTCAATAGACTCTTAAAAAACTTATGCGCTTCACCATCAACGATTGCATCACTGCTACCATCAGGTGGGATCGCAGTCAAACACTGATTTACATCATTAAGGGTGAGTTGCACCATTTAACTATAACGATAACAAAGCCGTTAACAGTTGTCAAATCGTCGAATTGACCAATAGGCGGCCGTTTCACGGCTGGTTATGGTTTGGTTATCGTTATAGTTAAATGGTGCAACTCACCCTTAAAAAATAGTTAAAAAGAGTTTCAAATTTTTGGTAAAACTGCACAGTTTTATAAAAAACGATAACGGTAGTACTTACAAAGCGAAGAAATTGTATTCGAATTTCGTGTTTTTGATAGCTTTTATCTTTGAGTAATTAAGTCAAGAGTAAATAGGTTACTGTTCTTGGAAAGCGCGCTCTATAGTCAAGTACATCATAGCTTAACATCAGTTGAAATAATCGTAAAAAAAAAACTCTTCAATTCCTTAGAGATAAATCTTTTATCACTTACCACAAGACCACCATTACTAACGCGGTGAGCAGTGGTGCTCGAGTGGTAATGGCCCCGACTTGTAAGTTGTAGACCGCGGGTTCAAACCTAGCCAGGCGCATTACTTTGTGTAATTTATTTCATCACTACTGCTCTCAAAACGGTGAAGGAAAACATCGTGAGTAAACTGGCATGTCCTAGAATCAAAAATTCGAAGACATGTAACATCCACCAACCCGCACTGGGCCTGCGTGGTGGATTATGGCCCATTCCCTCTCCTAGAGAGGAGGCCTTAATCCCAACAGTGGGAATATTATAAGGCCGACTACAAATCTTTTATCTAAAACTATTTTATACCGAAATCTCTTCCTGCACTAAAACTACATTCTTCTTCAAGTACCCCATCTTTCTCTACAATAGAAAAAAAACCCTTTACAGCTAAGAGTAGACGGTGATCAGTCACCGTTATATAGAGTCCAGGCATCTCTAGATAGCAACGATAGAGATGCGCCCATGATTGAACGTTACATCGCTCATCGCGGACAGAATGGACGATAGAGATGGGGTATTACCACCTTTATCGATAAACTTTAAGAACCCCATTTTATTTTACCAATTTCAGAAAGAGAGTAGAATTTTATGTAGTCGATTGTGATACATTAGATTGCTTTTTTTATGGTTGACATTATTGAGTAATTTGAATCGAAATTCCTTTTTGTGACTACATTTTCTCATGCGTTTTAATTTACGTCGTACTTGAAGTTTAAATTGGTTTTGCGATTGATCGTAACCGATTCTTACTAAGGGTTTAATTTAACGTTATCAATTTCGCATTATATCATGATTTGTATAAAGTTTTATTATAATGTTCTCTTTTTCTGTATATTGTGTGTACATAAATTATAAAATAAATAAATAAATGATTTACATCACAATATATACTATCTATAAGAAAATTTATAAAGACATAACGTCGACGACACGCACTACAGTGCGTGTCGTCGACGATATCCCGCGCGTCTCAAGGAATTGTCAGCAACAGTAGGATGCCAAGGATCTACTTCTGAAAGGAAGGCTCAGCCCCAGTATGAAAAGCAAGAAGGAACGGGGTGGATTTTTTTGTCAGTAAGAGTCTGAACCTATCTCCCGCTCCGCCCAAGGGCGGGGAATGTCATTTGGATGATTTTTACCCACCAAAAAAAAAAAAACCAAACTAGAAATCGTCACTGCAGAATAATTCATTCTTACACAAAATGTTTATTATATTAATTCACTTTAAGTAATCCAACGACAGACTTAACATAATTGCCCATGAAATATTTATCGATAATTACTTATCGATAAATACTAAATCCATCACTAGTTATCAAGCGAGCAATGTTGGGGTTTATTATGAGCGGAACTGTCATCGGATGCCTATTACGTCCAATTGCCTCATAAATTTCAGTTCCAAGAGCCTACTGTGCTGTGAAACATTGTTTTGCGGTCCGTTGCTGTTTTAGTATGGTACTATTTATGTAGCTTCCGCTGAAAGCTGTAATGAACCGCGAAGTGAAAAATGAGTAGCGAATTTATTAATTTGGGTAGAGGTTTTTCGTTGGGTATTACGGGGATAAGTTTTTTTGTTTTATATTGGTATTCTTATTTGTTACGTGTGTTTAATACTTATTGTTTGGAAGTTTTTATGGTTAGTGATTATTATAAATTTTACACCAATATTTTATGGTAAACGTGTATACAGGACAAATAAGGATTGACATATCACCAAACATTAACGTATATATTATGAAGTGAATTTTAAGATCTGGCCATGACATGTACAATACACCCTATATAGCTCAATCTCTTTGATATTGCAGTTTAGGTCGTAAAAAGAATCTCGTGGTATTGTCTCTGTTTGAAGAATCTTCCCTTTTCAACGGAGGTTTGAGGGAATTTAGACCACGCATACACTATCTACTAACTAACTCTAAAGAAACATTTATATTTCAGATATTATAAAGCACAGGCAACTATCACGTAGTTGTCTGTCATTTTTGCTGAACTGGATTTATTTGGCGCAGCCGCGATACACACAATGTTAGTTTTTAAATCTTAAGTGTCTACACATTGTTTCTACATTGTGTTAGCTACGTGTGCCAAATAAAATATTTTTCATTCTTTCTTCTTTCACATTAAATTATCTCAATTCTCTCTAAATCAAACATCAAATATACCTCCTAATAAAATACGTTTTTCTATTGGAATCTAAAAATAAAGGCCCCACCCTTAAGTTAGTATAATAGTAAGAACTGAAACACATCCCCTATTATCGGTAATCCATTCCAGCTTGTCCAATTTATTTGGGATTAACGAGATTGTTAAGTGTATTTGGAATTGCGTATACCTAATTGGAAAAATACTGGGTAGCACTGATAAAGCGAGCTCCTAGGAGTTTTGCTGGAGATAATATTGACCAAAGTCTTTTATTTTTGTTGATTTTGATGAGAGAGAATTTAATGGAATTAGGTAAACGTAAAATGGGTAGACACTTGGGTATGGAGTGTGTTGAAACAAGACTAATGTAATAATCCATAGAAATTTTATGTGCCAACATAATATTTATTTAAACTGTGTAAGTTTTATACAATTACATAAGAATCTTTAGAAATTACTTTAAGAATGAATGAATGACTGTATCTTGGTAACCGAATAATTATACAGAATTAGCAAAATGATCTTACACAAAGCAATTTAGTTGTTACGATAGTTCTGCTATAATTTTCTGAGGAGTTCCATTCTATATCTTCGAAGTTCATCATCAAATCGTAACAATATTTATATGGGACCGATTCGTAAGTATAATCTTTCAATCATATGAAAAGAAAAGAAAAAGAATATCTGTCTACAATTGACTGAGAAATCGATGACCATGTTCTTCCTTTTTGGACTCAGTTAAAAATGCGGCATTCGTGAACAAAACCATATAATTTACAAGGCGTCAAAATAAAAATTATGATTTTCTTTTCAGAATACTTTGTGTAAAGCTACTTTAACAACTCTTCGAGAAAAAAAGCTGAAAACAACCAATCAATACTGGCAACATTGCTATTGTTTATCAAAAACACCACTACAAGTCCAAACACGACCAAAACAATAAAAAAAAAATGTATTCCGAACCGCATTTTAACAATTTCTCCACGTCGCGAACGCTACAATAGTTTTGTTCCACCGTGCACCATTTGATTCGACGCACGTATGACGTCACGGAAACGTTATTTTAGCGAAAACTGTCGGTGGCATGTGACATGCTGTCATGCAGAAAGTCGTGTGATGATAAACATGGTTTGTTGAAGTATCTGATTGTTTTGCAGTTGAATCTAGTTTCAGATCAAAAAGTTATAGTTGAGTCTTGAGAGAATTCTTTTCGACAATAGCTCTGGCGTGATTATGATGATTACACATCTTTCTCTAGGTATTTGGGAACAAATCTGAAATCGCGAAAAAAAATCAGCTGTTCGGTACATTTATGTTTGCCTAATGTACTGAACAGCTGATATTTTTTTCGCGATTTCGGCTTTGCTCCCATAATAAAAATTGTTTGTTATCACGTGTTTAAGAATTGTACACTAATTGCCAGTCACCCTATATAGGGTACCAATAAAAACTTAAAAAATAAAACAGATTAGGTCATCAAATGCATAGCCTTAAGAGCTCGTAGTAGGGACTCAGAAGTTGTATTAAATTACAGTTTCTCATATTCTTGACTTTCTGAGAATAATTTAATTTATGCCATAGGTAATAAATGTTATTAAATATTTGAATTTAAACTGCTTTGTCAATTTCATCTGAATTTGACGACGATAAAATATAAGAACCCAGCGACCTTTCACAGTCTAAGTAATTTATCTAAACAAAACTATTGAACAAAACTTTAGCTTTGACATTTTTTAAGCTAAAAATGAAAACAGAAACACCTTTAAAATAATTTTCTTCACGTCGCGGTTGCGAACGCTACAGTAGATTTGTTCCACCGTGCTCTGTTTGATTCGGCGCGTGTGACGAACACGGAAGGGTTTTTTTAGTAAACTATCCGTGTCACGGCATCACACGTGACGTGAGCGTGATGCGGTCAGCGTGACACTGTCACGTGTATTAAATGAAAAACTGTTTTAAATTTGTAATTGAAATATTTTTGTTGGAAGAGAAGAGAACTTAAAAAAACAATTGTAAAATAGTTTTGGTGACTAGCCGAAACAAACAACTTTCGGTAGTGTGAAAGTGAGACCCGGGGCCCTGAAACGAAGACAAAGAAAGAACAGGAGTGTGTTCTTAGTCAGTAAAAGTCTGACACGCCTTTTCGCTCCGCATAAGAGCGGGGGATGTCATTGGTTGATTTCCCTCCTAAAAAAAAAATACCAAGCGAGTCCAGTGCGTGTTGGTGGATGCCACAAAAGTTTCCGAGTTTAAAAGTATGTTGAACAGAGCGTAAAGTCCCGCAAACCTCCTCCGACCAGACGGGTTTTATGGTTTGGTGTGGGCAACTACCTAGTAGATGATTTTGGGCTGTTGTATAATACCTCTTGGGGGCCAAGGGGTATTATTATTACGTAATTGCGCGTTTTTTAGTAAAATCACAAAAAAAAAACATTAAAATATAAATCTTTCCGGTTTTTTCCAAGAGAAACGAAAATATAGAGACCAACATTTTTGGCCGAATCAATTTCCAACACCCGTGTGTACAATACGACACTTAAGCGGTTTTCAAGGTTATTCAAGTTGTACAACCGTATGTATAATCGGTGTTTGAGAGGCATTATGTTGGAAACACGTGGAGAACTTAAATTGCACGGTGTAGGATTTCATAGTTTTAGTTCCTATGTCTCTCCATAGATGTCGCTACAACACTAATATCAGTATCAAGCATAATAATAATATCAACGATATTGTCAAATGTATAAAATATCATCTTCATCAATCTACCAAGTCTCAATCTAGCTATGTTGTATTCAGTTTGCAGTCTAACCAGACGGAGCTGAATATCCGTATATTACATAGAGTGATTAGGTACCTCTCTCTCTCTGACCTCCGCTTCTATAACGTTACATATATTTTTTTTTTTGAGAAATTATCCAATGACTTTTCCCACTCTGGGGCAGTGCGGGAGAAGTCATTGGAGTTATTTTTTTGCCCTTTGCGCTAGCTTTCTCTTTCTGAAGTAAAACCATTGCTTCAGTAGACTTCGGCTTTGCTAGGCTCCTATGGTTTTGCTGACAAATCTTTAAGGCGCGCGTAGACTACGCGCCGTCGACGACTCGGGCTCGGTTCGGACAGTTACCACACGACTGGACAGTGAGCTACCCATTGCTCACCGTTCACAAGCCAACGCCTACGTTGCTGGCAATTGGGCGTGAGAATATCCGTTCCCTGACTTCATTACTGCTTCGCAGAATCGCCTCCTTCTGCCGCCTGATATAAATATCACTTTAATATCTTCATATCCTTTTTAAAAACGTCTGACAAAGTTAAATTGAGAAAACATTGACCGATGCCCGCTTTGCCCCACGCAACACTGAATACGCACGCTGTCAATTTTCATAAGTAGGAAAATGTCCCTATTTTTTGTGTTCATGGAAAAGTATCCGATAGCCGAAGAAGTGTTCGGATATTTTTGTTTGAAAATATAATGTTTATTTACTTTGATGTTTAGGGACGCTGTATTTTATCGGTGAAGCGAAAATAAGTCGATTATTTTGTAAAAGTTTTGATGTAGGTACTCGTAAGTATCGATGAGTGTGACTTGAATAACACTGTTTAAAATGTTTTTTGTGGGTGTGTCTTTCAAAAGTAAAGAAAAAATTTTATAAGTTGTTCTGAAAGATTTTAAGTGTTGTATTTTTATTTTTGGGATTGTTGCGTTCGCAATAAAAAATAAAAATAACAATGTATAAACAAAAAAAAAGGAAATAAATTATATAAATATTTTAATAAAAAGTTACTCTAAGATTTACTCCTGTCTTGTGGGTGCGTGCATAAATATGTAAACTCACCTACACAAGCCACCTAGCCCCGAAAAATCTATCTGCAGGCCGTACAAATATTTGTTCCGTGTGGGAATTGAACCCGGGACACGTAGCGCAACAGCTACAGTGCAATCACTGAACCAACTGTGCCGTAAAAATTGTCGAACTTGATTATTACGCTTTATAAACCAATTAACTACTAAACAACCTTATCATAAATTCTTTTTTAAGAAAAAAACCACAATAATACAATCACAAGTACTAAAAAAAATAACTTCTTAACACAATTAACACTGCCAAACAGCAAACAAAAAGCGACCATTCATCAAAAAAGAAAAAAAGATTACCTACTACACAGAATTTTACCAAAATTCAGTTGAATATTATAACAACGTGCCCCCGAGGTAAATGACACCAGAATAGAAAAGAATAAAATGGAATTAGCAACACAAAGAAGCACCACGGACGCGAGCTGAATAAATTTCTCATACATGACTTTTGTACCTCTGGTGGCGTAGTTTGGGCTAATTTTGACGTAGGCGAAGGCGCGTCAGCGGGGCCATTTTCTTTCGTTAATTCGAAAACGAGACAGCGACTATCGCAACCCAGTATACGACCACATAGTCGCTTACCATCAGGTAAAATACTTATCAAACGCGAGTCTAAGAATTATATAAAAAAAAAATCGTTCCTAACCCTGAGTTTGTTTCGGTGTTTCTTCTCAGGGTAATCAGCTAGGAAACACCGGCCTCATCTAGTTTAAATTGACGAAAAAATTTACGTGTGACGATTTATATAAATATCATTTATCATTTTGTCAATATGATGTTAAATAAAAATCATTTATTATTTATTTATCCTTAAGCGCCGATTATACATACGTCTGTACAATTTGAATCACCTTGAAAAACGCTTAATATCGTTTTGTACACACGTTTGTGTGAATTTTTTTTGGCCGAAAATTTTGTTTTTCCTAAAAAAATTCAGAAAAGGTATTTTTTTTGTTTTTTGAGATTTACGTAAAAATACGCCATTACATAATAATAATACCCTCGCACGTACAAGGGGTTAGGGCCCTCACTTGTGCGAGGCCTTTTTGGGTGCGAGGTAGAGGACGAAGGCCCACTTCACCCACGCTTAGCTACGCTACTAGTCTGCCATAGAGAAATTAGCAGGGACAGAGGAGCAACGTTGTTGGAAAAAGGAGGTGTTACCCGTAACCAGTTGATGGTGTACAAAAAATTTATTACAGGATGTGTTTGGGCGTTTTTGTATTATATTATCCAAATGTGTCTCCTTTATCTGGTTGAATTAATCGGTTGATTTGAGCATTTATTTCGCTTTTAGTTTTTTTTTTTTTTTTTTTTTTTATTGTTGATAGGTTCGCGCTTGACCGCTATCTCACCTGATGGAAAGCGACGATGCGGTCGACGATGGAACGCGCTTACCTAAAAGAAACCTATTCACTCTCGACTTAAAGATTCCCGGGTTGTAGCTATCAGGAAACACAGACTCCGGCAAGGAATTCCACTCCCTAGCCGCACGCACAATGAATGTGTTCCCAAAACGTTTTGTGCGGTTACACTAATGTCCAGTAACGTGAAAATAAGACAACGTTGCTAAGTCGCGTTTTCTCAAAAAACTACCTAAATATACTATTCAGATAAAATGTCTAAAAAAGAATCAACCATTGTCCTGTTGACTAACAAATGTGACAGAAACACTGTTTTAAAAACACATTTGTTGATGTATCAAAACAAAAATTGCAATTAGCGATGACAAAAACCAAAGTTAATGCCAAAATTATCGTAAGTTTTCGATTCCTAACGACAACAATGACAGTAGAAATCACATATGACTCTTATTGGACGGCTAACACTGCTTAACAAATTGCTAATTTCGAAGATACTCGAAAAAAAATACTCAATTAGTACTGGATTTGTTGATGTACCGCAACAAAATATAAATTGTATTGCAATTACCGACAAAAATAAACCATAAGATGGTCTATAATGCCCATAGTCCTTTGTTTTTTTTTTAAGCATACAATATTTTATGTATAAACAAGTCTACTCCAATTTGAATGAAACTCAATTTTTTTTATGTATGCAGCATGTTACAATCAGCTTTATAATATTCCCACAGCTGGGACTCAGCCCTCCTCTTTAGCAGAGAGAATGAGCGATAATGCACTATATTTCAGGTTACATGTAAAATGACTTTAAATTCAACACACAGTGACCTACTGTCTTACTCATAACTCTTATCTACGTCATATCCGTCCGAACTTAAACTCGGCGTATACATTTAAAATTTATAGCCAAGACCTAGATAAGTCTAAAAAATGTGACACGGGTTTTATGAATACATTTTAATGATGCAGCGGTTTAAAATGAAATGAAAATAGGACCTTGGTTGTTTAAACAGACAGGTTAGTTAGCTAGAGGTTATTTAGTCTGTGAAAGATTAGCATGGAATAAACCTCAGAAAATTTAAGCAATGTTCGTAAATATGCCATGCTATTTTTTTAGTTTTTCCTTTATAAATCGAGTATTACTGCCTTCAAAACTAGATTTGGTCTTAGTCAGTGAAATACCCGGGACGTGATATTTTACCAGCAATTCGGCGAAAGTTAGGAGGTACGTATATGGTTTGCGGACGACAGGTAGTTCGCCATCCGGCCGTTCGGTAAGAATCAAGCCCAAGTCGACGGCGCGTAGTGTTCTACGCACCTCACAGATATGTCAGCAAAACTGAAGGCCTGCCCATTGCTTACCGTCCGCAAGTCCACGCTTACTGTGGCTGGAAATCAGGGCGTGAGTCCACAGTTCAGCAACAGTCGGGACCCATTAAAATAATCTAGACTAAAATCATTCTATCTAATGTGGGTCCCGACTGTTGCTAGACTGTGGACTGAACTTGTTTATTTTTCTTTTCAGTTTTACGCAGTCGGGTTTTTTTATTATTTAAATTATGGTGTAATAAAAATTATTATTAGTCATTCAGTGTTTTACAAACTAAATAAAAAAAAAACCGTGAGGCGTTTGAAAGGCGAAGAGGCAAATTTGTTGTGTTTTCAAAAGTTTACCGAGATATGCGAAAAGACATGAAATATCAGTATTTTAATTAAGGTATATATTAAAAGAAAATGGTAAGTAGAAATGAGATATCACTTAATTTGACTTGAGGGTATATTAAATGGTTCTTAGAATACATCCCATTTGTAATCAAATTAATTTAACGATTACGCGGAAGAACCATTAAATTGAACAATATTACAAATTTTCTGGAAATATGATTTTGTGGCTTTGATAGGTTAAAATGGTTTTTTTTTTTTTTTAATGATTTATTATTTTACCAGGAAAAATAATTAATACTACATTAAAAACCTGAAATCTTTATTAAATTTTATACCGTAAAAAAATTTAATTGATTTATTGATAATTTGACTTCACCACTATCTCATCTGATAGTAAATGAAGATGTGTTCGACGATGGAGAACGCTTATCTAGCAGTAACCTATTCGCTCTTAACCTAAAATCCTCAGGATGTAGCTATCAGGAAACACAGAGTCTGACAGGGAATTACACTCCTTAGCCGTACGCACAATGAATGTGTTTCCTAAACGTTTACGATATCGAAATGTCACTAGGCTTGTCAATTCCAAATATTTTTGGAATTTTGACGTTATCACTTATCTTAGACTGGTCTGTTGGTCTAGTGGTTAGTGACCCTGACTGCTATGCCGGAGATCGTGGGTTCGATTCCCACCAAGGACAAATGTTTGTGTGATGAGCATAATCATTTGTTCTGTGTCTGGGTGTAATTTATCTATAATATGTATGTATTTAGAAATATATAAGTATGTTTATTAGTTGTCTAGTACCCATAACACAAGCTCTGCTTAGCTTGGGACTAGACGGCGTTGTGTGATAGTTGTGGAATATTATATTAACTTAATTCAGCCATTTTTTTTTTTTACTAGAAAGGCCGATGTTTCTACATTTATAGATTTTCTTTTAATATTAGTTAACTTATAAATTGGTTAACATATAGGTAATTAATTAAGCAGAAGCTACCATGTTATGTTTCTGCACCTCCCCAAGGTCGACTGGTAGAAAATGCCTATGGCATTTAGACCGCCTTTTGTACAGTGGTATTTACCACTGCATAAAGTTACAATAAATTATTTGTTTTGTTAAAACAGAATACGTATAATTTAATAATCTCATTATTAATACTAGCAGTCAGTAATAAGACTACTTTAAATGTGACGAATGAATGAGTGAATGCTAAATGAAGTTATATTTGAGCTCAAGCTAGCTTGCTCGTTTATTAAGCTAATTGTATTATAAGACACGAAACGCTAATGTTTTTGAGTCTAGATGCTGCTCTGATACTAAACTGAAAAGTTAATATTTTCAGAAACTGTTTGTGAAATTTTATCGAACATCCTGAAATTTTACAATAATGGTACTCGTATCTCATATGAATTCTTATGTACTAACTGCTTCCACCGGCTTCGTATGCGAAATAGTTGAAATTTATCCCAAGGAAACATAATATACCCGGGGTATATTATGTGTATTAGTATATTAAAAAGTATCCCGTGTGCTATTCCAGGACATGATTTACCCATGTGCCAAGTTTTATCGGAATCCGTTTAAGTATTAAAAAGTAACAAACATAGATAAACACACACACAAACTCACAAACTTTCACATTTATAATGTTAGTGCGAGAATTGCTTCAAAATTCGGTCTTTTAGAAGAATTTATTTATTTAGAATTACTACATTATAATTTGTACATTTAGGAACTAGTTAACGTCTAAGCGGCTCCTCACTTACAGAAAAGCACAGCATGCACATTTAGTGGATATAAGTTGACAGAAGCGCAAAGCGACTTTGTTTTATACTATGAAAAGAAAACAATGAAATAATGCTTTTACCTACATATGTATTAAAAATTTTGTGTTGAACATAGGCCTCCCCCATGCGTCGCCACAACGAACGATCCTGTGCGTCTCACATCCACCGCATCCTCGCGACTCTCAACAGGTCGTCGGTCCACCTTGAGGGGGAGGCTTTCCACTGCGTTTTCCGGTGTACGGTCGCCATACTAGAACCTTTCGGCCCTATCGACCATCCGTTCTACGAGCAATGTACCCTGCCCACTGCCACTTTAATTTGGCAATAGGCTAGTTGCCGTAAAAAATGTAATTAGTCCGTTATTTGTAAATTAAACCAAAAATGACAAAGATATAGCCCATTAAGTTACGTGTTACGTCAAGCCGTGCTGCATTTTTTCCCTCGGAGTGACGTCACACGTAACTTTAATGGGCTATATCTTTGTTATTTTTCGTTTTATCGAAAAAAGAAAAAATAGGTACGTGTCCAATATTTTTTATAATCTAAAATACGGACTAAATAAAATATAATTATTTTGACCCTGGAAAGTACCCTATTCTTCGAGCTATGTTGACGACCTTGGTTCTCCTCAAAAGTATATTGAACTCAATACGTTCGTAAAATACGGTTTATTATTAAACACTATTGTGAACCGTATCACGTGTAAAATCAGTATTTGTGATACGAAACATTATTATTATAATAGATGCGTGATTAACATCATTGATATTCATGGAAATCTCACTCTAATCAATTTTCTTTCATGTTCCCCCCTCCACTCAATACCTGTGGCTTAGGGTTGCTGCTTCATTGGTACTGGTTTTGAGAACAAGCGAATTTATAATCGTAGAACAGATGTCGATGGGGATGAAGGTTACCGACCTAGACCTAAGAATCGCCAATTTTAAGGGCAGCAATTCGACATACATTTTCACTGTTTTTCATACAACCGCTTTTACGCGATTATGACTTTATTACATACTAGCTTCTGCCTGCAGCTTCGCCCGCGTACATAAAATATAGCCTATGTCACTCAGGAATAAAGCAGCTTTCTGTCGGTGAAAAACTTTTAGCAATCGGACCAGTACTTCCAGAGATTACATTCTACAAAAAAAAAAAACAAATTTTATTTCTTTGTTATAACAGTGTAGATTTTTCATTAGACATTTTGGAAACGCAGTATCTTGTAGATATTATCTAGGCCTATACTGAAATCAATTTATAAATTAAAAAAAATGCTAAAAAAAATTCAGGCGTTATCTCTCTTTTTTCGCGTTCTCTCTTCGTCAAACATCGCATTGGATTGCGTTAGATGAAGTAACAAGCTTTTATACCATGCTCGTTGTTGACGACAGGCGAATGAAAAAAGGAGCCTCTTAAGTGTCATCGGGCAGGACACATTGCTCGCAGAACAGAACGATGGTCGATGGAGACAAAAGGATCTAAAGTGGCGATCACATAACGAAAGACGCAGCGTTGGAAGGCTTCCCACAAGGTGAACAGACCTGGTGAGGGTCGCGGGAATCCGATGGATGCGAGACGCACAGGATCAGTCGTTATGGCGACACTTGGGGGAGGCCTGTGTGACTACCTAGCAGTGGACGTTTTTCGGATCAAATGATAATGCTGAATTTATGATGATCTCTGATCATCATCGGAATAGGTAGAGACTCAACTCACTCAGTACTGAGTGTGTTACATAATTCAGAAAAGTGTAACCTCGAATAACACGTTCCCGTAAGTTTACTAATCCGAAACGTACTCGTATATTTATCTACAATTTATGAGAGTAAGTGACATATAGTCGAAAATACCTCTAAAATTCTGGAAACATAAACATGACGATAAATCCAGGAATCAAAGATTTTGAACTGAACTATTATTATTGTTATTTAATACTTAATGCACACATGAGTGAGGCGGACTTAATGCCCATTGGCATTTTTTTCCAGTCAACCTCTGGGTGATACAGATATAAAATAGTTGTAGGTGCAATAAAAGAGTGAGAAAAAAAGGCGCGAATACAAGAATAGATATACTAATAGACCATAGAATAGATATTTGGAGGTAGGTGGAACAGAGAGTAAAGTTCCACATACCTCCTTTGAAAAGGGAGGATCCTCCGACCAGACAAGGTGTTATGGTCTGGTGGGCGACTGCCCGGTAGATTTCGGGCTGTCGTATATGTTCAAATCCCGCGAAGAACTTTGATTGCGCGATGCAGGATTTCGTACTTTCTTCGTAATTCTTATGTGGCGCCATAGATGTCGTTACAGATATACTAATAAACCATAGAATCAAATTATCATATTGAAGAATTATTTTTTTTTGTTTTTATCTAGTAGGTTCGCGTTTAATCACTATCTTACCTAATGGTAAGCGATGATTTGATCGACGGTGGAGCACGCTTGCCTAGAAGTGCGCAGTCAAGCACTAGTATACTAACATCAGATAAAAAAAGTAATCATTGAATTAATGTCCTTCTAGCTTTAACTTCTTAAGTTTTATTCTCTGAGCATAAAACAATGCATATCTGTCAACACGGTTAGATTGGTGGCAGCATGTCACATTAATATTTTAAAATTGAAATTTTGTATTTATATGTCTGTAGTGAAAGTGTGTATTTTGTTACTCCTTCTTACTCAAGCGGCTAAACGGATTCGATTGAAATTCGGTACACGCGTAGACCATGTCTTGGTACATACGATATTTTATCCCAATAGTTTTTTTCTTGGGTGGAGCGGGAGATAGTGTCAGACTTTTACTGACTAAACACCCCCTCCTATTCTTGTTTTGCCATTGTTCCAGGGCCCCGGGGATCACTTTCGCATCACTCATGGCGTAGTAGGCTTTGACTTTTCTGGGCCCCTACGGTTACTGACAACTCCTTAAGGCACGCGTGCAATACTACGCGCCATCGACGACATCCCAATAGTATCTTCGTTCGTTTCATTTGACGCATGCGAAGCTACTAACAAAACCTTGTTTTATATATCTGAAACCTCCTTAACATATTCAACCATAAACCGAAATGGCGACAACCCTAAATCCTCTTCAGCAAAAAGACCGAACAAAACAATTCTAGGTTGGAGTCCATTCCATAATTGGACGTGGCAGCCCTGGGTGTAAACAAGACAATAATTCACGCTCTTCTGCGACACATATCGAATAAGTAATTCTATAAAGTCAGACGCAAACCTGAGGGAATGGCGGAATAATGCAACACGTTGGTTGGACCGCGTCAGGGGAATACAAACGCGAGCACCGAAGTTTTTCAACACAGTTTTGGTTAGTTTACGTTTAGGTTTTTGTGCGATTATGTTTATGTGACTTCTCTGCGTGTCTGTCAGAGGGCTGGATCTCTTTACCGTTTTAATTGGTAGGCACTTAATACTTTTATAGAAATGGTGTCATTTTTTTACTGAAAAATGACATGTTTTTAGGGTTCCGTACCTCAAATGGAAAAATTTGAACCCTTATAGGATACTTTGGTTTATGTGACAAAAAACATACATTTCTGGAGGAAAACAAAAAATTTGTGGTTGCGTCACAACTTTTTTTTTGCAATTCGGAAAAAAGTTCCGAGACTCCACTCCTGAATTTGAATATTTATTTACATATAGGTAAGTTTGTACGGAACCTGCCCAGTGTTTTTTGATAGGCTCGCGCTTGTCACTATTTTACCTGATGGTAAGCAATGATATGGCAAACGATGGAGCACGCTTGCCTAGAAGTAACCTATTCACTCTTGACTTACAGACCCCAAAATTGTGGCTATCGGGAAACACAGACTCTGGCAGGGTATTCCACTTTTCAAAAATAAATGTGTTTCTATAACGTTTGGGCGTTTAAGTGGGGTATCCACTATGTATCAGTGTCGCAAATTAAACAAGGCAAATCTGATATCTGATTTTAGTTAGATTTTTGATTTAATTATTTAGTACAGAAATACCATAAAGTTAGACGCGAGAGAATGATGGAATAATGCAGTACCTACGTTGGTTGGACTGCGTCAGGGGAATACAGAGGTGAGGTACTGGGGTTTCTATTCGGCTCGGGTCAGTTTAGGATTATTTGTGATTAGGTATGTTTATATGAACAAAGACAAACAACAGTGTATTGAGGTAATAATTTTACAAAAATTTAGTAAAATACCTGGATAAGGCCAATACGGATAAGGCGAAAAAGACTGAAAATACGTATAGAATGCTTATTACTAGGACTGAGTTATTCCAGGCTACCAGATTTATTCTAGGCCACTAACAAGAGCTATTCCAAGGTACTGACGAGAGTTATTCGCGTCACCGACAAAGGTTATTCTACGCTACTGACGAGAGTTATCACAAACTACCGACGAAAATTATTCTAGACTATAATGGATGAGGATTTTTGCAGCCTACCGACGAGAGTTATTTAAGACTACTGATGAGGGTTTTTACAGACTACCGATGAGAGTTATTTAAGACTACTGACGAGGGTTTTTACAGGCTACCAATGAGAGTTATTTAAGGTTACTAACGAGGGTTTTTGCAGGCTACCGTTGAGAGTTATTTAATGCTACTGACGAGATTTATTTAAGACTACTGACGAGGGTTTTTGCAGGCTACCGATGAGAGTTATTTAAGGCTACTGATGAGGGTTTTTGCAGGCTACCGTTGACAGTTATTTAATGCTACTGACGAGATTTATTTAAGACTACTGACGAGGGTTTTTGCAGGCTACCGATGAGAGTTATTTAAGGCTACTGACAAAGGTTTTTGCAGGCTACCGATGATAGATATTTGAGGCTACTAATGAGGGTTATTGAGGGCTACCGACAATAGCTATTCCTGGCTACTGATGTGAGCTATTCCGGCTCCCGTGGAGGGAGAGTTATTCCAGACCACCAGCGACGTTTTTGCCAACACGATTTATTTTTATTTGCTCATATAAGCGTACTAGCCAACACGCAAACTTTCGAAACCGTTGATGAGCCTATAACTCATTATAAAACATATTTCAACCAGTGAAAGTAAAAAGTAAAAGTAAAATTGAGTATAATATTTATTTATTTATTTAAACTTCATGTACAATAATGGTACATAGGCAATATCATTCAGTGCAAACATTAGCTATGAAAACGTGATGGAAAAATCTTCTCCTGCTCTAGGATGGAGTGAGAAGGTGCATTAGACTATTATTGGCTGGTTGACTGGTCTGTTGGTTTAGTGGTTAGTGGCTAAGACTGCTATGCCGAAAGGTCGTGGGTTCGATTTGCAACCTGGACAAATGTTTGTGTGATGAGCATGATCATTTGTTCTTTGGCTGGGTGTAATTTATCTATAATATGTATGTATTTAGATATAGATATGTATGTTGTAGTATGTTTATCAGTTGTCTAGTACTCATAACACAAGCTCTACTTAGCTTGGGACTAGACGGCGTTGTGAGATAGTTGTGGAATATTCCAAAGAGACCAAAAGGCCAGTCAATGTAAAATAGTATCACGGTAACTTAGATTTTTCCTTAAACCACTTAGGGATATTCTAGGTTAATGATATCCAGATAAATAGAAAAGACAACGTCCCACATTTAATCAATGAAAAAGAACAATGAACAACAAACCAAGTTAACAATCTTAATACAAACTTCGCTTGAACTAATAAAATAACACGTTTAAAAGTGTTTGTAACTACAATGCTAAGACAAAAGGAACTGTGTTTTAAACTGCCAACTTTTATTTGCCTAACAAAGTTTCTAAAAGCTGCTATTTAACGATAAAGGAGTTTTATTGTCCGAGGGTACTTGTACATTTCAAGTAGTTACTGTAGATGTTTCGTGTATTTGTAACTAGTTTTGAAAACTGTCTGTTGGATGCTACGAATTGAGCTGCAGGAAGGTATGAATTATATATACTTTACAAGTTTTTTATATAATTTCATCTGTCCCGATGTTTGTCTGTGATCAAATCTTGCAAATTAAATTTGATTCACTTCCCGGCTACCGGTTGAGCTTGAATGCATGTGTAAATCAGATGTGTGTAAATCAGATGACAATACAAAATTATTATGACATGGAGCTGATCTGATGATAGAACTGAAAGGTGGCCGTAGAAACTCGGTAGTTAAACGACACAACCCCATCGAGTTTGGGCTCGTATGATTCATCTTGACGAGTATTAATTATACAGGTATACTGCGCTATAAAAGCTTGCTATGAAAAAATGATTTTCATGTTTTTTTTATTTTTACTTCTGATAAACTAGTGCTTGACTGCGATCCCACCTGATGGTAAGTAGCGATGCAATCTTTGATGGTGAGGTGCACTAGTTTATTAAGAGCCTATTCACTCTAGCCTTGAAGACACCCAAATTATAATCGGACGGGAAGACCGCAGCAGGCAAACTGTTCCAGTCCTTCGACGTACGCGGTATAAACGACGAGGCGAAACGCTTAGTCCGGACCGTAGAGGTTTCAACAACGTAAGGGTGAATATTCGCCGTACGTCGGGTTGTCCGATGGCAGAATTGCGATGGCGGAATCAAGTCATGCAATTCCTGCGCACACTCTCCAAAATGCATCCTGTAAAACACCGAAAGGCTGGCTACTCTACGCCTGTGCTCAAGGCTTTGAAGGTTGGACTTAATCAAATCTGGATCACCAATTAGCCTCTTTGCACGCCTTTCCACCGAGTCCAAAGCTGCCAGGTGGCATTTTGCAGCACCAGCCCACATGTGAGTCCAGAGTGAACTTGTTTACAATTTAATTTATACGATAATACGATAGGCGAATATCATACGGTAGGTTTTGCTGTCAGTTTTGCCACAGTCAAAGCCTTGATTGACAAAAAACCTACCGTCTAATGCGTTGAATGCCGGTTTTTAGTACTGATTGACGAAAACCATCATTCATGATAGAATTCTTCACTACGACCTTCAAAAAATACCTGGTAATATTTGCGAAACGATCCTAATATTAGCTCAGAGCAATATCGACCGTCAAGTCATACAAACCCAAATCAACGTATCCTTTTTCGTTTGAACCATTGACACACACTTTTAAAATAGGCCAGCAGCCTACCAATTAAAATCTCCTAATGAATACCTGACCATACACGACACGTATCCTTTACTCGACACGTCGCACGGCTAACAAGTTCCGTACTCCACTTTGCTTGCTAACAAATCCGTAACAAAATGTGCGTGAGCACTTCGTAATGGGTTTAACTAAACCTTTGATCCTGGTAGAATCTGACATTTAATTACATTTCCGCCATTATGTTGGGCTGGATCATAACAGGGTAGGCTGACAGACAGGTGGAACGTTATTGGGTGCGGAAACGTATGATGGATTTTGGAGTTCAATTTGTGTACGGTGAGGAGGTGTGAGTACATACTGCGGTGTAGTACTTCACACTGTTGTCTTTGTAGATTATAAAGGTACTTAAATCGTTTGTTGAGCGAGTCTTTTTCTCCAATGTTCCTATATTAAATGTCCTGTGTGTTTAGGTGTAAACTAGTGCGCTTCACCATCAACGATTGCATCACTGCTTACCATCAGGTGGGATCGCAGTCAAGCACTAGTTTATATAAAAAAAGTGACCATGAAAGAGATTTTTTTGAGTTTAAAAATCATTTTCAGAACGGGTGCTCTAGGGTGGAGTGAGAGGTCGTAGTAGACCACCTGTGTCCTTTAGTTGCCCTATACGTTTCAGGGTCATAGAAAATCTAAAACTACATTAGACCGACGCACATGGAACACGCCTGATTTGTACGTAGAATGACTTCGCGTGGCGTGGATCTAGTGTAGCTCTACAAGTCTAGTTTCCATATAAAATGTATGGAGACTGACGCGCCCAGATCGGCGTGTATGGCACTCGTGTGCACAGTGCGGTTCTAGCTCAAATCTTTAAAACTTTCCCACAAATATGAAGGAGATGGCGACGCGAATAGAATACGTTTCGACAGAACTGGAAGTTGGAAACGTGGATTTGCGTAAGATGGAACCAACGGAGTGAGCCCAGCTATGCCCAGGTGTGGGAAAGAGCAGGGCAGCAAAAAAATACTCTCAAAATGAACTTCGGTACTCTTTAAAATGCCGAGTTATACAAACAATCTTGCAATTTATAAATGAAATACTAGCGGATCCGGCGAATTTCGTACCACTAAAATTTTATTTTCGTGATATTTTTTTTGTTTTCTTTATTTTATACGAACCTTGTCCAGACAATAACGAACATAAAAAAAGGAATTATCCGATTTGATGCAGTAGTTTAAAATTATGCGCGTCCATACATTTCGACGATTAAGTTTTGTTTCAATATGCGTCGGAATTGCATAACCTAATTCCGCCTAGCCCGTTCCAACATCGGACCACCAGACGTACGGCGATGCGACACCGGCACATGGTGGACATTTCTCCTACACGCACAAAACTTTATGGGAACACATTCATTGTGTGTACAGCTAGGAAGTGGAATTCATTGCCGGAGTCTGTGTTTCCTGATGGCTTTAACCCGGGAATCTTTAAGTCAAGAGTGAATAGGTTTCTTCTAGGTAAGCGCGTTCCATCTTCGCTTTCCATCAGGTGGGATGGCGGTCAAGCATGAACCTATTAACAATTTAAAAAAAAAATATATGTGATTTTATTCCATAGCTCGCGTACACATTTTATACAATGTCGAAAGTTAAGCCAGCGATGTGCTAACGACTGTCGTTAGTAATCTAAGCTGGCTGAATTTCAAGTTATAAATCAAATCAAGAATATAATTAATAGATGGATGGCACACAACACTACACAAAATAGAACAATGAAGTATAAACTAAAACACGTCCATTTTAATCCCACAAAGCCCGGCTAAAACTTGCACCAAACATTTATCATGGAGGCGTCAGAAATTCGACCTAAATCGTGGAAGGTTGTCAAACAAAGTGACATAAACGGTACAAAGGACTCGCGATGGGACTTCATACTCCCATAGCGATAAAGGGTTGAAAGGTTTATTAAATAGGTCGGGTTTATCAGCCGAGTATCTCCGAAGCCTGCCGAATTAGAATACAATTACGTGTATGTAACAATAATTTCGGACGTCCGTTTTCATTTGGGGAGGTTGATGAGAAGTGGGTAGTTAATTTATGTTTTAATGCTGTTATGTCAAATTTGAATGATGGAGGATATAACAGGAGGTTATTTTGTTATTTTTCCTGTTTGCTTTTTGATTTAAATTGTATGGCAAACACGGGATGGGGTTTGGAATTCAAGGTACATGAGTTTTGGGCTGTGGGATTGTTCAAAACAGTTACCGCGACCCTGGAATGCAAAAGGCAACTAAAGAAACACAAGTGGGTTTCCAGTCAATAATTGTAAAAAATACCATTTTTTTTTTAAATGCAACCATGGAGTTTCTTGCCGATTCTACTCCCTAAGAAACTAGTAATTTGGAACTGTGCACAAGCTTCTGACATTTTATAAGTGCCCATGTAGGCTTATGTGAAATACAAACTTTTGAATTTTGAATTTTTGAAAATTAAAATTTTAACACTTCCTCTCGCTCCACCGAGAGAGTGAGGAGTTTCTGATGATATCACACCTCAAAAAGATACTAAAGATTTGAAAGGCTATTAAGTTAAGGTTTGGTTTGCGAATGTGTTTCAATGGTATTATAATTACAAGTCAAATATCACTTTCAGGAGCCTATTTAACAAAGCTGACAGGTGACAGGTGACATCTGTCTATCGAATTGGAACAATTAAGTAATTTTCTTCATTGACAGTTAAATTCAGATTATGTACTTGTTATTCAAGTAACCAGAAACCAGAATTGGATCTGTAACCAGAATCAATCTCAAAATTTTGTTTCAAGTTCAATCAATTGAACATTTTTTTTGTGTGCCAGTGTGCTTTTGATTTTCGATTTTGTAAAGGATATTTTTTCAGTGGAAAAACTATAGTGTTTTAAACAACTTTTGAGGACAAAACGCTTGGATCATGGGGTCTGAGTACACGTCTCCTTTTTAAGGTTTTAAACTAATTGATCGATACTTTAGATGTCCAAAGTGACTGGCTCGTTCTTTGCTGAAAGAATTATTATTGCTTTTCAATGTGGCAATACAGTCTTCTGTCCAGAAGACTGTATGTGTGCCCAGTGCTCAGAAGAGAGCGATGTGGAGGATTACTTCGGCGTCTCAGTGTATTTTCTGTTTTTGTGTACTTAGTTAGATTTAGTATGAGCATTTCACGTGAAACGGACAACGAAAAAAAGTGAGGTTCTGAAAAATGTTCATACTGGGCGTCACTGAACTTCATTCGAAAAATACAGCAAAAATCTCCAAAACGGATTGGTTGAAATGATCCGTATTCTAAATTCAGAATAAAAGATAGTTAATACAAACAAAAGTAGGTACACGTACTTTGGCATTGCGAAATTCTTTTGCCAAGTTAAAATAAAGTATATGTATAGGTATATTTTTGAATTTAGAATTCGAAATAATTTAAATCTATCGTCTCTAACTCAACTATGGACTTTATCTCTGTAAACATTAAAGTCGATTTTTAATTGACCCCGCCTCGGTGAGATAGAACAGCTATAGTAGAACCTATTAGTTCTAGTTTTCTTGATAGGAAACTCTTGACGTTCGCTTAAGCTTGTTATACTTCTGTTCGAACAATGTTCTCTGTGTACCAACCATTTGTTACCATTTAAGGCCCATTCTTAAATATTTGCTGAACGTTATTTTATAATGACTGGTGATTAAATTTTATCGTTGATGTCTTCTTCGAAGTATTTTATGTCCCTTTATAGAAATGGTTTGCATTTGTAAGTCTTGTGGTTAAGAGGGTTCTCTCCAGTCCGACTGTCATCAACTTGAGCTAGGTTGAGAAGCTTGTAGTTTCAACCAACGTAAAGTTGAATAAAGAGGCAACACGAAAAAAGAGGGATAGCGAATACTTTCGTTGCTCACTGTTTTATCACTAAACTTGTTCCAGAAAATACGAGTTTAAAAAAATAAAATTGGCCGAATAAAAACATACTGAGCAGTGGTGGCCGAGTGGTAATGGCCCCAACTTACGAGTTGTCGGTCGCGGGTTCAAAACCAACTAGGCGCATTACTTTGTGTAAATTAATTTCATCACCACTGCTCTCAAAACGGTGAAGGAAAACATCGCGAGGAAACCGGCATGTCTTAGAACCAGAAAATTCGAAGATATCCACCAACCCGCAATGGGCCCGCGTGGTGGATTACGGCCCATTCCCTATCCTAGAGAGGTGGCCTGCGTCCCAGCAGTGGGAACATTAAAAGGCCGACTATGCTGGCTATGCTATGCTATGGTCGAAATATCACGATTTAATGTGCAAAATTACACAAATTCATGTTTTGTTTTCAATAGAAACCTAAATAATTGGCAAAAAATATTATGCGTTTCCAAAATATTTACAGAAAGATGTGTTTTAACGTCATAATCACGTACGAGCTGTTGTATGAGTTGGAAGTCCCACGGGATGGGCACTCTTAATGGCTAGTTCAAAATCATAAGAATGACCTAGTGAAGGCTGCGAGAATACACAGGTTGTGAAAAGCGCAGAAATGTTTGATGAGTTTAACCCCTCGTGCGCCTAGTGTATAAGTAGGTACATACGTCTAAACAACTTAAGTGACCTTGAAAAACACTTAATTGTATTGTACACACAGATTTGTTCGGCCGAAAATGTTGTTCTCTATATCTTCGTTTCTCCTAGTAAAATCCAGATTTTTTAAAATTTAATTTGGCATTTTTTTTAATTGATATAAATTAGTGCTTTACTGCGATCCCACCTGATAGTAAGCAATGATGCAATCTCTGATGGTGAGGCGCACTAGTAAAAAAAACGGAAAACGCGCAATTACGTAATAATAATACCCCTATACGCAAGAGTATGCAGAGTAGAGAGAGAGAATAGTTGCATGAGGGGGGAAGGGGGGAGGTTATGTTTTAATGAGTTTTGGTTAAAATGATGATGTTGAGATAATTATTATAATTATAGTGATATATTGTAAAACAATTGTGCTTTTTTTCAATCGCTTGCAAACTCATCGGCGTGAACGTAGAAATTCATCTAAAAGAACATATATTTTTTTAAATTGATATAAACTAGCTAGTGCTTGACTGCAATCTCGCCTGATGGTAAGCAGTGATGCAATTGTTTATGGTGAGGCGCACTGGATTGTTGAGCCTATTCACTCTAGCCTTGTCTATTCCTGAAATAAAAAGTTTTTTTTTGTAACTTATCTTATGTGTTATTCCAAGACTAATCTACCTGTGTGCCACATCCGAATCCATTTAGCAACAATAGCGTTAAAGAGTAGCAAACACACATTCACAAACTTTCGCCTTTACAATGTTAGTTTTTCTATGAGAATGAAACAGTTTGTTAACTGTAAAACGTTTAACAAATCTGCACTTTTATGCACAATATAAACGAAAGTATTAACAAAAAAAAAAACACCACAAGCCTCCAACTTCACATCAAAAAAATCAACAGCAAAAAATAAAGTCGACAGGCCAAAATCAAGCATTTAATAAAACAATTTTCCATGAAAAAATAATTTGCAAAAAAGCTTGAATATTCCGAGGACAGGGCACAAAGTAGGAGACGTACGTACAAACTATTCGTGCACTCGGATCACTTTATCGGAAACTCAGACGACGTCGGCGCTTGTTTTTCTCGTCCTCGAAGCAAAAGTCCTTTGTGTACAGACCGTTTAAAAATCCATTCTAAA
This sequence comes from Mythimna ferrago, assembly GCA_910589285.2. Taxonomy (NCBI): domain Eukaryota; kingdom Metazoa; phylum Arthropoda; class Insecta; order Lepidoptera; family Noctuidae; genus Mythimna; species Mythimna ferrago. The sequence goes on from OU342679.1 coordinate 24,476,849, forward strand.
ATGTTTGACGTCCAATATTCAGCATTTAGCAGGGAAATTGTTGTTGTTAGCAGGCAATTTCATGGACGGTCGAATGTCTTAATTTCCGTTTTTTGAAATTAAATTTGTTTAATCTGTTTTGGTATGTCATGCTGCCATGCTGAAATGCACTCATCAACATTTATTCTCTTTTTTAGATGGCAAATCGTCCAATAATTTCTCCCACTATGGGTCATGCCTGTTTCTTCATTTGCTCCTTGCCATTAACATATAATCTTGTATATCGATGTCCTTTGTGCTTTAGAACTACGGTAACTCTTTTATACGTCCCCACAGCTTTATTAGGCCCTCACTCATCCCCTTCACTTTTACTGACATCTCCTAGAGACGCGCCCAAAATACTAGGCGCCGCTGACTCCAGCTCGATCCTTATCAGATGTCCGGACAATGAGCTACCCATTGCTCGTCGTTCACAAGCCCAAGCCTACTGTGACTCGAAATTGCCCTCCAACTCCCAAAGCTCGGGGTTGTCATAAAAGCCTATAATGATGACCAAATACGCCCCAATATCTACATACCTGCTTATAAATCGCTCTAAAATGGCAACACGGGGAGATAAGTACCCAATATAGTTCATGTTAATGGTAATAGCTATCTATGGCCGCAGCCGATATTCACTTACGAGGCTGGCTATATTGCCACCAGTAATGCACGCTTTTAAAATTCTGTTTACACTAAAACGAAGTAAGTGAGCTATATTTTGAAACAAGTTGCTCGCGGCTACGTTCGTTTATATCAGGGGTGGAAAATACCACGTAGGAACGCTTTTGGTTTAATTTCTTTTTCCGTAATAAACGATTTTTATTTTGGAGTTAATATAGGTTTGATATATTTGACAGATGACCTGGGGCCTTACTGTGACGTGTTAAAATTTTAAGCGTGCGAGTGAGGAAGAGGGATGGAGCTATACAACCCGTATATATCCATCTCTTTTACAAGTTCAGTTTAGGTCTTCAAATGCATCGCATTAAGAGCTCGCGGTAGGGCTTCTAGTAAAGGTCGCGGGATGGTACTGTATGCTTTTGTTCAGCTGAGGGTATGTTTTGGTTGAAATATTTATGTTGATGATGATACATATCTTAGGCGTCCCTCACATTAGGCGTGCGCGTTCGAGGAACGCGCACACACAAGCGTCGCTTGTTACAGCCGTGGGACGTGTGTGCAGTGAGCGCTCGGTGCTCAACCAAACATTCTCCACCCTGTGATGAACCGAAACAGTAGCGGGCGGCGGGGATAACGCGGAGGGTAGTACGGGATAGTGATAAGCGTACGGGTATAGTGTGGAGGTTTCCACACACACCACAGGGTAGCAAAACGCAACGCACACACAGTGTGCTTGCGGCGCGTACGTGGTACCCATGCTACTCACATGCCCGAGGAACGCACACGCCTAATGTGGGGTCAGCCTTAGGTATAATATTATTTGGTACATATTATTGTAATATTTATTTAATCACTTCGACACGAAAAGAAGAATAAGAAGACTTTAACAACTAGCTTTTTCTCGTAACTTCGTCACGTTCGTTTATTACGTATGTGAACCAGATAAAATGTAGCTTATGCCCTTTCTTGGGGTACTGAATCGAATTTGAATTTGATACGCAAAATTTCTTCAAAATCAATTCACATATTTTATAATATTACTATTGATTATTTAGATAGGAATGATTGTATAGGGGAGAGTCGGATATATTGTACCATTTTTCAGTCTCGGCAAAATATCTCGTTGTTATATTAATTAATACAAACTATTTATCCAATACCACATAGTTTAGGATCTCGTTTACCTTACACCGCAAAGTCAATTCTATACTGTTTACCAATTTATCAAAATACGCGTTTTTCTAAAAGCTTTACATTGGAACAATTTACCCGACTAGTCGGTTTAATTGTACCACAGGTCTGGTAAATTGTACCAAGAAAATAAAATAGACCTTAAGTCATAATAAATGATTGATTACTTAATAAAATTATTTTAATTAAATAATACATAATATTATTCATCATGATAATATTTTAATTAAGTACAATACTATAGAAAATGTGCTAACAAAAAATAAATAAATATTTCTTCAATAAGTAACATTTATGTATGAAAAAAATGAACAAAAGACCTATCAAAAACTAAACGTTAGTTTTTTATTTAAAAAACGAACTGTATATAAACTAGACAATGTTTAACTAGCATATTTTCCAATTCCAAATTAAAAGTATAGTTAATTAGTTTGCAAAATTATTCTTTTTTCTGGCATGAAGTAGAATAGGTTTTGGGATAAAATATCTTGCAGATCTTTGGTTTAATCTCATTTCCTTCTTTTCTAAAGCTAATAATAAAGCCCTTTCCAAGTACTCCTTATTCCATCCACAATATTTTCTTTGAATACCGTCCATCTAGAAAAATAAACATGCATCTGGCTGGGTAAATTGTACCAGTACAATTAAAGCAACTGCTGGTGGTACGTTTTATCAAACTAGAAGATTTGAAAAATAAACTTTTGCCACAAAATATTCTTAAAACCTAACAATTAATTACTTTATAGTATGAAAGATGATTAGAGACCTGTTCAACAAAAAAATACAATAAAACGCTAAGTTACCTTTTCACAGAGTAATGTCCTTAGGTACACGCTTCAAAACTTTCATCAATCATTAACGAAAACGTTTTAATTCTCTGAAAATAAATGCACTAGCCGGACGTCACTACAAATAGAAAAGTAGTTGAGGGCGCTGTCAGGGCTTGATTTTGTATGATCAGAAAAGAAAAATATTGACATTTAGTAGGAAATTTTGAAGTGGTACAATTTATCAAGCAGTACAATATGTCCGACTCTCCCCTAAGTGCCTTTATTTTTACATTTGAAAATTTTTCTTTATATTTATTTTCTTAATGCTCTTACAAAAGGTATCTACATCTCTTTACCTCTCAAAATATACCTATAGCCAGGAGAGCAAAAGATTTATTGAACTGATCACTAACTTGTTTGGCAACCGTTTCTTGGTTTTGTTATGAACTGCACCAGTAGTTGTGCTAAGATTTATAAAAATAAATTGATTAATACTGTTACGTCTCAGTTTCGTCTTAAAAAAATAGGACATAACAAGCTAAACGAAGGCGAAGTAAAAATCGTGAGCAACTATTATGTCCTAAATCTAAAAAATCGAAGATCTATGGCACCCACTTACCCTCATCGAGCCTCCGTGGTGGATAACGGCCTATTCCCTCTCCTAGAGAAGAGGGCTGAGTGAAGATTATAAAGCTAATATTACTTACATAATATCAGTACTCTGAGCTCAAATCGAAGTAAAAACCGCAAGATAAGAAACGTTTGTTAATTTTTTTTATTAAGTAACTTACGATGAAGCCGATAAGTTAAGAAGATACGTTAGATATTGTTTTAATTTTTTTTTGTTAATACAGCTTATTGATATTGTATTTTTTGAAGAGCAGAATAAATAATGGTTCCGTGGAAAACTTCAATAAAAACCTATTTTCACTTGTAGCCACAGTAACAGCGTCTATATTCGCAAGTAGATTGTATATCGAAAGAAAGATGTTGTATTCCACGCAAGACTCAGAGATGTCAGCAGAATCGTAGGGGTTCAACCAAGGACCATGTAATCAATTTTAAAAAGGGACATACGAGTATTCGTGTTCAATGAAAGCAAAAAGAATCGGAAGAAACATAGCTGTGGTTTTAGGCAGCCCTCCTACTCTGGCAGGAGAAGTAATAATATGATATCACATCTCAACAAAAAAAAAATGGTTTCTACAGGCTAATTACACTAATGCGCTACTACTTGGATATACTAACCTTCAGATAAGAATCCAGCACATTACACAAGAAATCACTATAAAATTCCGTGCTAAAACACTTATCTTTCCTCTCCAAACCAGCCTTTTAACTTGAAAAACTTAAACTGCACGTTTAATCCAACCGATACAGAGGTACTCGTATATAAATATTTGAGTAGTAAAATCCCACGCCGCCGCCGCTGCCGCCCCCGGCCGGGTGGTACTCAATATTTTGTTCGATTCGATTCAATTTGTTCAAACTCGAACATATGATTGTTAGAGATCTCTAAAAAAGCCTATCTATGAACGGATTTGATTTCAGCTAACAGGTTGAATATAAAAGGAATATGTATGTTTTTATTTACGTTTTGTCGATCATCCTAACAAGATATGAAACAGAGCCCCCGCCGCACCGTGGTTGTTTGACTGTATGTTCGCGAATAAGCTCTATTCTTTTTGTTTTAGGTGAGAAATCGTCCAATGACTTCTCCTGCATTAAGGCGGAGCGTGAGGGCGTGTCAGCCAATAATAAATGATTAAATTTTAAATTAAGTTTACCTAAATGATGTGAAAATGAGAATTTGATCCTATTATCTGGAATATCTAGATACGAAATGAATGCATCAAATCTCAAACATAAATCATATTGAGTGACATTCAATTACAAACTCATTCCAGCAGACAAAATCTGATCTTGATAATTACTCCTTACGGGTTTCTATTTTAAGAAAATAACATTTTAACAATTTAAAGCAGAGGTATTAAAAATTATTACTTAATGGTTTATTTGAGAGCAGTGGTGGCCGAGTGGTAACGGGCCCGCCTTACGAGTTGCCACTGCTCTCAAAACGGTGAAGGAAAACATCGTGAGGAAATCGGCATGTCCTAGAACCAAAAATTCGAAGACATGTGACATCCACCAACCCATTCCCTCTCCTAGCTATAGTGGATTACGGCCCATTCTCTCTCCTAGCTAAGAGGCCTGAGTCCCCGCACAACACCAATACACTCTAATAATCGTGAACCGCCCGTGCTGTGCGCCATGCGCTTGCGTTCGTCCGTTTGTCTATGATTTTGACCAATAATTATGGAGTGTGACGTCAGGCGTCTGCCTATGGTTCATTATTTATTGCATGTTTTTAAATATTTCTCTAACACATGACACGTATTAACATAAATTCACGCTTTTTACTTTTAATGCTATGTATTTATTATTTTTCCAGTTTATTATTTTATCAATGTTCGTATTAATTTTTTTGTTATTTTGTTTCGATACCCTTTATTTTATTTAGGGCTTATAGTCACTTGAAGCATCTGGTCGAAATTATGTTGACGCAACTCTCGCACCCGCCTAGGCGGCAGTAAGCAAATCTGTGCATTTATTTGCGGCCAGCAGCGCCCGGAAAGCGCGCGGCTGACCTTTAAATCCATTTACTTTGCGAAATATTGATTGATTTACATATGCTATATTCACTTTGAAGAATTTTTAACCACCAATTTTTATGTATAAAAATGTTTCCAAAGATCCAAGTTGTTTCGAAGGAGTAGAGAAAAGTTGCGAAACGTTGCGAAATTTCTAAACATTTTTTTAGAGAAAAGTATTAATAGCACGAAAAAATCAAATGTTGATAATGTTGTTCATGGATTTATAATAAACATATATTTTTTTCAAACCTATTAACCTGGAGTAGCCGTTACCGTGGAGTAGGCTTCAAAAAGTCTCTGTTTTATGGCACTTTTCGGGCGCTTGGGCTTTAATCTCCGTGAGCGTGACCGTGGTATCACCGCTAGCTCGAACAGAATATCAGCGCTGCGTTATTTATCTTTTTAAATATCGCAGCATATGCTGAGTTAGGCACCTTTTTGATCTTATACAGATTTTAAAGTTATCTTCTTTTCATACTGAATTCTACTGTATGTGTGAGGTACGAATAAACGTTTTTTCTTTCTTTTTCTTCTTTCTTTTCTTTCAGCAGTAGGAACATTAAAAGGCTGAGTTCGAGAAAGGCAAAACTGTTGGAGCAGTCTGTTACAGGTAAAATTATACTTATTTTGAATTTTAAGAGCGTGTGGCTAAAATAATAACAGCCGCTCGATTCAATATTTAAGGTTAAGCAACAGTTGCCGAGGTTGGGAAGTAGATGGGTCACCATCTTAATATACCGAGATTTTTCCATGCCTAGGAAAGCATGCTAAGCCGCGTCGGTCCTAATTGTCATTTGAACTGATATTTGATAATCAGAAAATCTGACTCCATTCATGCCAAGGAATTTTTTTGGTGGGAACTCTTTTTTATCTGATATTTAAACTAGTACTTGACTGCGATCCCACCTGATGGTAAGCAGTGATGCAATCGTTGATGGTGAGGCGCACTAGTTTATTAAGAGCCTATTCACTCTAGCCTTGAAGACACCTAAATTATAATCGGACGGGGAGACCGCAGCAGGCAGACTGTTCCAGTCCATCGATGTATCTATCTATTTTTTGAGGTGGAAAATCATTAGATAAGGTGTTATGTCAACTGGTGAGCTGCTGCTCTTGTTGGAGCGAGAGGAAGAGTTGGCTCCCATTACCCAGTAATGGCAAAGCGGGCCGTTACCTTATGGTAGCTGCCCTGCCATGTTCCAGGGTTATCCCTGGAACACAACTAAAATAAGATTTTAGTCAGTAAAAGTTTAACACTCCTTCTCTACCCAACCAGAGTGGGGGGAGTTATTTGACGAGTGCTGCGGCCTTCCCGTCCGATTATAATTTAGGTTTCTTCAAGGCTAGAGTGAATAGACTCTTAATTCATTAAACCCCAAGCGAACCGGCGTTCGCGCACCTATTGTCTTTCTATTGTGTCTGTAATTTCCACGATTGAAAGGTTAATAAACTAGTGCGTCTCACCATCAACGATTGCATCACTGCTTACCATCAGGTGGGATCGCAGTCAAGTACTCTTTTATAAAATGTAAAAAAAGATATAACTAAAAAATTGCTATTTTTACCCCCAACAGTACGTGCAGGTTACAAAGTGGATTAATGTTAACAACTACACGAACAATTTGGAGAAATTCTCCTACGGACGAAAACCTTCAGAACAAAAATATACAAGCAAATAAAAGAAATATTCCACATAAAAAAGAAACATAGAAACTGTAGGTAGTATGAGATAAAACAAGTGAGCTAGTTGCTCGGAGTCATTTATCAAGCGTCGCGACGGTACACGACGAACTGTGACGGCGGAACAGCACAAATTGATTTCATTATTGTCGGTATGTTGCTGTTTATGTCAAGTTTTCTTTTTTGTGTTATTGTTTTCGAGTGTTCGAGAAAATTATGTGAGAAAAGAAAGCCTAGAGCATAGAACCTCTTTCTTACATCAATAAATGTCAGTACAACGAACAGACACAACCCAACATATATATACATCATCCAACAATGGACGTATTTCGGCTGAAATAAAAACAAAAGAAAGAAAAATAATTTATTTGGTACAGCACAAGGCCCAAACACAATAATATACAAAAACACGTATCAAAAGTAAAAGAAGCAAAAAATAAAATAAAAAATATAGTTGTTGAGTGTGAAATAATGATAATGATAATGATAATGTCACTTGGCTTAGGAGATGGGACGAGTTCCAACTTGTTTCTTAGATACGTCTGGTCCTTCTTCCTTTACGGCCCTTTCACGACCATGGCCTAACCTTACGTTGTTGAAACCTCTACGGTCCGGACTAAGCGTTTCGCCTCGTCGTTTATACCGCGTACGTCGAAAGACTGGAACAGTCTGCCTGCTGCGGTCTTCCCGTCCGATTATAATTTGGGTGTCTTCAAGGCTAGAGTGAATAGGCTCTTAATAAACTAGTGCGCCTCACCATCAAAGATTGCATCGCTACTTACCATCAGGTGGGATCGCAGTCAAGCACTAGTTTATCTCAATTAAAAAAAAAAAAAAAATAGCGCTGTGAGCGGTAGCTAAGCGCGGGGCGGTGAGCAGTAAGACTAAATTTAAAAATGTTTGAAGCACGCCACGAGAAGCCGCTCATAGACCCCGCGCCTGCTTACCAATGCCGCACCGCTACGCTGCTCGCCGCTAAAACTGAAGTCGTAACCAGGCCGTCAGGCAAAAGTCCATCTTGCCTAAAGGATTAACCAGTCGTAGCTAAGGAACAAGTGGGCACGCTATACTCATGGCGGTAAATCCCCTCTTGGAGGATTAGCTGAAGAGGCGTCTCGGCGTCCTCACCTTCCACATGACGCTAGTTCCAATCGGACATGGTAAGTTCGGGAGGTTCCTGCATCAGATACAGGCAGAAGAAACGCCCGGGTGTCACCATTGTGTGAACCGCCTCGAGGACACGGTGAAATTCTGCCCTGCTTGGGCAGAGCACCGCTGTGTCCTCGTGGAGATGATCGACGAAGGCAACCTTTCACATCCAACCGATAAATAATCCGAATCAAGAGGGGCTAAGAAGCGGTCACCTCCTTTTCAGTGATAGAGATAGCCGCCACCATCGCTGTGCGAGTCGAATCCCAGCCGCCATAGGTGTAGATTGGCGAATGACGAGCAATGACTCGCTGGCCAAACCGGAGTCAATGGCGCTTTGTTTTTCACAGGTGCTTTAAACGGATATTAGCAAAACTGATGCTTTCCAGGGATTCGATAACATTTGAAATAGTTACCGTAGCTTATTATCATTGAGGGTAGCACTAGTTTACATCGGAAAAAAAAATGACGGTCAGTTAAATTCTGCGCCCTCTCGCACCAACCTCCAACGAGAGGAGTCATTTGATAATTTTTCTTCTCAAAATAAAATGTACCAGCATCAGATTGCCTGCAAAGTTAGGAACTAGGCGCCCATACCTAATGCAGCGGTTAGCATAATACAGCAATCGATGTTAAGATTGGTAATTTATTACTCATCATTAGTAAAATGGTGTGTGTCTAAATTAAAATTATATTTTAGCCATAATTATGTAACTGTGTTAAATACTAGGCGCTCATAGCTAAAGCGGTGGATATACACAAAATGACAATTGATGTTAACGCCGGCAATTTATTGCTCATCATTAGTAAAATGGCGTGTTTTTTAAATAATAATTATTGTAGCTTTAATCCTGTCAGCACTCGTACCCATTGCTCGTCGTCTGCAAGATCACGCTTAGAGTTTGCAGACGACGAGCAACGGGTAGCTCATCGTCCGGCCATTCGATAACCATCTGGACCGAACCCTTGTCGACGACGGCGCATAATATTCCACGCGTGCCTCAAAGAAATGTCAGAAAAACCGTAAGGCGCCAGCATGGTCGAAGCTTACTGGGGCTTACTTTCAGAAGAGAAATCCGTGGTCCTGGAATGCAAAAGACAAAGAAGAAACGTACAATGTAGTTTCCATGCACGCCTCAAAGAGATGTCATAAATATACACCGTTAAATCGGCCGTTAAACCGAAAAAAAAGTCGGCGTTGCGTACTAACTACCTACAGGTCATTGGACTCGCTCAGCTGACGTTTTCTTAAAGAAATTAATTTCGTACATGCGTAAATTAATAAAAGTTTTAAAAAAAGGTACTTGATTTTTTAATTTTATCTTTACAAATCGATAGTGTTTCATGTCACCGGATCGACCCTCCGTGGGATTAAAACGATCAAAATTTAGCGGTGTATATGTCTAATGGGGTTATGATTTCGCTTCTGAAATGAAAACCTGGGGTTTCGGAATGAAAGGCAAAGAAGGAACACAACAACAGGTTTTAGTCAGCCCTCTCACTCCGCCCTGGAGCGGGAGCAGTCAGTAAATAATTAATTCCAACCTTAAAAAAATCTCTAAACCTGTAACTGTGACAATGTTAGGTACCAGGAGCTCATAACTAAATCGGCGGTTACACACAACTCGGCGATCGATGCTAACGTCGGTGATTCATTGCTCATTAATTAACTCGGCGTCGTGAAGGATGCACGTTGATGGCGACGCTAACGAGCCGGTGTTATGACGTCATCATACTGACGTTTATTGGAGGGCTTGAAGGATGGCAAGATTTGAAGCGGATCTTCTTTACTTTGGTGGTACCGTGGTTTCTTAATACTTTTTGTTTATCTGGATATAGTATGAAAATAAAATATTGACTAAGACGTATTTATGAATTAGATGTTTTCAAGTCTAAAGTGAATATGGCTTTTCATGTGGCTTTGAAATTGAATTGAATTTCTATTTTTTAATTAGTTTTTTTTTATTAATATTATTACTCACCTACATTGTGCTCACATATTAGAAGCGACAAGATGTATGTAACCAATATTTATGTAACTCATAATATTATTTAAAATGAGTGTCCATGGAGTTTTTTTGCACGTTCTTCTCCATAGAGATCTACGTTTTAGAACGTGCAATTTAGCTTCACTTTTTTGATTGACCGACCATAAGACAATTCAAAAGTAATTGATCTACATATATTTGAAATAAACGTTTCTGATGTTTTAATAAACTAGTGCACGCCACGATCTATGATAGCATCACTGCTTATTATCAGATGGGATACCAGTCGAGACCTTGTTTATATCAATTATTTTTTATTTTATTTCCTCACTTATTTTGATTCTTATAGTTCCATTAGTAGATGAGAAGTTTGATTTCTTCATAGCACCAAGGGACTGCAGACTTGAGTAGGTATATGGTTTTAATTTCCATTCGATACCTTCACGCGTTCTCGAGATAAGGGGTTTTGACAGGCAGACAAATGGACTACAAAGTGATCTTATAAGGACTTGGTTTTTTCGTGTTGAGGTACGGAACCATAAAAGTACGAGGTATGCTAAGAAAACTTTTAATTAAAGTTTTTTTTTTTTGTGTTATCTATTGACTTTTTGTTTTCTGTATTGTATACAGTAATCAGGATTAAATTGTAATTTAAATGAATGGTGAGCGATACTGCGCCACTATGTGCCTTAGAACATTTACGGCTTGAATTTTTTAATATAATAAAATACTAGCTTTTATCCGCGGCTTCACCCACGTACATAAAATATAGCAAATGTCACTCAGGAATAAAGCAGCTTTCTATCGGTGTAAAAATTTCCACAATCAAACCAGTCCTTTCAGAGATTACCTCCTACAAACAAAAAAAACATAAAAACAAACTTTACCTCTGATATTAGTGTATAGTGAGCGACAAATATTGAATATCACTCAAAAGAGTCTTGGACCTGAATCAGATAAAAATTAAAACGGAAATATTCGATATTTCAGTTTTTATTTACTCCCAAATCGAGCTCGAAACGGGGCCTCAAGTCTGCTATTACAACAGTGTCAGAATGGTCTATCATTGATGTCATAATTGTCGATTTTGATAAATTTGGTAATCTACTAATATAATGGCGTCATTATGACTTTCCAATGGTCAACCACTGACACTTCATTGAAAGAAGTGGCTAGTAATAGTAATCTCGTACATATTGACAAATGAATATTTGACATATGTGGTACCTAATCTGCTAAAACTTTGACAGTTTATTTGATCAGTGTTCTACCATTAGAACGTTATTGTGCAGTTATTGGTTTTAATATGCTCGATATTATTATTCTACCACAACTCTATTACGATTCCACTGACCGATCAATGACCGATCATTATGAATTAGCAGATTACGAACTTTTAGCAAAATGACAATGTGATCGTGTTGGAATGACGAATTTATAAAAATAGCAGACTTGGGCCCCTGGTATTTTTCGATATGAAATTCGTTATAGTTTTGAAATTTGTTATCCACAAAAATTCACCCTGTATACTAGCTGCTGCATGTAAAAAAAAAACTATCTCTTGGGAACATGCCTTGGGGAAATTGTGCTTTTACAGGACATGGTCTACCGAATTGATTCCAAATCCGTTTAGCAGTTTCAACATGACGAAGTAACAAACATGTACACTTATTTTCACCGTAATATAAGTGTGGTATACTTAAGTGTTATTATCAAGCATAAAAGCTACCTGTTTTGTTAATTTATTAGACTTTTTATAGAGATTTTTATGATGTGAGGTAGCCGTTTAGACTAACTATTTTCAATACCGAACTGTATCGTTCATAGTAAATAATTTCTAACAAAAGCCGTTCACAGTTAAAACTAGACTTCAAATGTTGCCTCAAACGTAATTAAATTCACAAGGCAGCCTTTTAGTCAACTACTGACTTTGTAAATACAACCGTAGAATGTATTTTTAGTAACTAGTTACAGTCAAAGTTCACGTCTGACGTAATACAAAGTTGAAGAACAATTGCTACGAACGTAGCTCGTAGCTCGTCGATACTACAGTTAGGACGACAGCGCATGAGAGGCGTAGCAGTGACGTCATCGGACAAGCTACGGCGTAGCAGTGTAAGTACGGCGTAGCAGTGTAAGTACGGCGTAGGAAGGTACGAGTAATTAATAAGTGCGACTACTATTAGTATTTACTTGGGTTTTTTATTTTTTTAAGGTGGGAAAATCATCCAATAACATCTCCCGCTCTTGGGTGGAGCGAGAAGGTGTGTCAGACTTTTACTGACTAAAAACCCACTCCTGTTCCTTTGTTGCTTTTTCGAGTTTTCCTTCCAGAAGCAAACTCTTGGCTCCAGTACTCTTCGACCCTGCTGGGTCCCTACTGTTTGCTGACATCTCCGTGACGCGCGCGTGGAACAGTAGGTGCTGTCGACGACTTGGGTTCGGGCCGGAAGGTTACCGGACGGTCGGACGGCGAGCTAACCATTGCTCGTCGTCCGCATCCCGGGATCCCGGTGGCAGGAGCGTGAGGGCCGCTCCCTCACGCGTGAACGTGCGACCTCCTTATTATTTATTTGGATAAGAACGTATTCTTAAAAGTAAGCTATTTATTTTACATACAAAATACAACATCACACATACTCACAAATACACAATGTATATTTTAAGTAAAAGTAAGCATAAGCAAAGTTTGGAATTTTACTTCCATCTAGTTTCTGAGCAACGACAAGAGCCTTGAGGGGAACACGCTCCTTAGTTTTGTCCGACGTATTTTGTTATAAGGAGACATCTTCTAAAAATAGTAGCCATACAATGTCATTTGCGTGATATCTATTTCACGAGTGAGTGGACATTCAACCACGACCGACAAAGGAGGGTTTATTTAAGGTTACAAAAACCTGGACTTGATTCTTCTATCCAAAGACAAAAACAAAATAAAGTTCTAATGCACGGTCTGTCGCGACCTGCTTCAAGATCCAATATAATATAATATTCCACAACTATCACACAACGCCGTCTAGTCCCAAGCTAAGCAGAGCTTGTGTTATGGGTACTAGACAACTGATAAACATACTTATATATTTCTAAATACATACATATTATAGATAAATTACAACCAGACACAGAACGAATGATGATTATGCTCGTCACACAAAGATTTGTCCTGGGTGGGAATCGAACCCGAATTTGTTCTGTGATTGGGTGTAATTAACTATAATATGTATGTATTTAGAAATATATATAATGTTTATCAGTTGTCTAGTACTCATAACACAAGCTGTGCTTAGCTTGGGACTAGACGGCTTTGTGTGATGGTTGTGGAATATAATAATAATAATAACTTTTTCTGGAGCCCTCCCTGACCGCCGGTAGCTTCGACCCTATTCCCAATACCGGTGGGACACTATTTTTTATATTTTTTTAAATTATTGTTTTAAGAAATATTTAAATATGTATTTAATATGTTAAAATGGAAAATAAAGGAAATAATAATAATATAATAACCTGGCAACCCACTGACAACATAAGTCAAATATTTTCTTATCCCGTTTAAAAATTTAAATAAATTAAAGTTTTATCGGCAATTCAGAGAAATTATATCCAAAGCAAAGCCCTCATCATAAAGAAACAAAGAAAACCTTCAACTAAAACAACAAACCACAAGAAATAGAATATTTTAAAGAAATAAAATACAAGCAGACAACATGACATATGTCAACGACGTGACACCAAATAAATTAATAGAAATGAACAAATGGGATGAAATGATAAACTGACGAATGTTGACAAGAACAGCTGCACGACGCGCACGACATCCACCCCCGGGCTCGTCGCTCAGCTCCGCCTCGCCGCCGCCGGACCCCGGATCACCAGTGTCACCGGCGGCTGCAGTTGCGTCGAGTTCGAGCGACGAGTATTTCTCCCCGCCGACGTCGCCAACACCTGTACGCCGGCCGGGGAGAGGCCGGCCACCGAAGAGCATGGGACCTAGGGGCCAACCGGCCCCGAGCCGGGTCCCCGCTGCCGGTGGTTGTGTGCAGCGCATGAGATGGACTCAGTCAATGAACGAGAACGTCATGCGCGCATATTACGGGTCTACAGAGGGGGGAACTAACCTCACTGCGTACCGTGAAAGGATGCTGTCTCTTTTTCAGGTCCTGGAACCAACCGTGAACGTCTCGGCTCAACGATTATCGGATCAGGTGCGGGTTATCCAACGCAACCACAGGTTGGACGACGCTGCACTTGATCGGCTGCGCTCAGAGATACTGAGCAACCAAATCGTCTCGACATCTACGCAAACACAGACCGCGGCAACGCCGACTACTAACGCAATCTCGCCGCGGTCCGACCATAATAATGATGATGCAGATGATAGGGTTGTCACAGTAAGTAGCCAGTGCAACGAAAGATTGAGGAGCGCACTGGAGGATGCGTTGTGCGAGTACATGTCGACTCCGACTGAGCTTAGGCCTCGTTTGCCGCGGTTACCCATGCACAAAAAAAATAGGGCGCTGGTGTGTGCTTTGGACTCGTTGCTCAAAAATATCTTTGAGAGTAGCGAGAACCTTGTTGATACGCACTCAATCTTGTACCACCGGTAGCTTGGACCCTGCTCCCGACACCGGTGGATAACTATATTTTTATATTTTTAAATGTTTTTTTTTTTTTCTTTTGTATAATTTTGTCAAAAAATATTTAAAAATGTAATTTTATATGTAAAAAAAAATTAATAAAGAAAATATAAGAAATAATACCTATATTTCATTAGAAATCCCGAGAAGATCCATATTAATATAAATATTTCGATGCAAATACATAAATAACTTCTACTTAATTCCAACTCCTGGTGATAATGTAGGTTCTTCTCTCAGCGAGTCTCATGATCACATCTACAAATGTTAATCTATTGCTATGCACTTACATCTCTTCCATTTAGCAGCCACGTCAGGTTGGCTGGCGGGTCAGCTGGTGGTGACGAACATTGTGCTCTGAGGGAGTCTCCTGATGCGTACCACCCTTTCTCCGCTTTTATCGTTGGCTTATCTGGAGGTAATTCTGTGGACAATAAATAAATAAGTTATATTAATGGAGAAATTAATTATTTGGTGGTGAGATCCGGTCTGAGTTTCTCTTTACAAAAGAGGTCGGTGAACCAAGCTTAGTTGCGAATTCGTTTCGTTTCGAATTTCTTTCTACAGTCGGCAACGTCATGCCTCTAATTCTTTTGTTCTGACCACGTGATTATTTTGACATTGAGATGATGTCATTTCCATAAATTTGATCTTGTCTAAGCCCTCTGATATAGTTAATATCATATTGAAGCTTCAAAGGTAGTTATAATAAACTAGCGGTCTCGTCAGACGTTGTCATGTCCTAAAGTTGGCTTTTTGTCAGAATAAAACTTTGCACAGCGCCACCTACCGGGTCCTATTGTAATTTCTAAAAATTGAATGAAGTCTGTGAGACCCAACCCCGCAGTTCGTGTAACAATTTCCCGCCAATTCGTATAGATATTATTTTATTTAATATCCGTGTATTTATACTTTTATATTTGTTTTTTTTTTGTTGTTTACAATTAAAGTTGCTGATATATAGTTTAATTTGTGTATTTTGTAGGTTCTTAGTAAAAAATTGATCGAGAAGATACGGAACGACAGCGTATTCTTTAGAATTTATTAGTCCAACTCTGATTCTGGTTTGTCTGACCAGGAGACGTCTGATGACGAAGATCGCTTAAATGAGCGTAGTAATCTTAGTGACACAAAGCAAGATATCTCAAAGTCTGAGTTTGATGATGACATTCCACTGTCTACGCTATCGGATAGAAATTGTTCGCTGGTAGAGTATTGGATATCTGGACAGGCTAGTTCTTCAAACGCAAACCGTGAATGTTCTGCGGGTTTTTATCGTGGCAAAGGCGGTACAATGTGATATGAGACGCCTTTTTGACAAAATTTCAGGACCAGAGCCGAAAACATAATCCATTAATTGCTGGGTGTAGTACCAGTTGTTATTTTTAAAAGGTCAAATAAACATGATCAAAACATATTATACTACGATATTTCTGTTTAATTTATTTACATTAATACCTCAAAAACCAAACACAAATAAAATATTAACTTTATTATTTATAATGTATTGGATAATTTGTTATCTAATGAACGGGTCTCTGAGACCCACCCTAACGTCTGTGTAATACTTTTCCACCCCCCATCACCCCGGGTTAAACTAACAGCGACAAAAACTGATTGAAAATATAATTCTACGGAGACACGGAAACCATATTTTTGTGTTTTTTTTTTACAACTGATCTAGTCTAGTTAGGTTCATTTTCTTTGTGGTAATAAAGAAAAATAAACAATCAAACACTTCATCGCCCTCCCCGCTAACTGTCTTAACTCACAAACTGGCGTATCTGCACTTATATTACCGACGTTTTCATAACATTATTTTGAATAAGTTCTCTCTAATTGCTGTGTCGTTTACCGTTTAGAAGATAATCACGTATTTTGTTTTGCGTAAGTGTAAAAAAAGGGGAAAAATACCCTTACTACCTTCGTACCTTAGAGCTTTAGGGCCACTACTAACTTAAAGAATAAGCCAAGAGCAATATAAAACATTTATTGATTCACTAGCTTTTGCCCGCGCGGCTTCGCTCCCGCTCTTCCCTACTTCAGCCTACTATACCCTACTCTACCCTACTATACCCTACTCTACCCTACTCTACCCTACTCTACTCTACTCTACCCTACTCTACCCTACTCTACCCTACTCTACCCTACTCTACCCTACTCTACTCTAATAAACCTCACGGAGCCCGAGACCTTTCCAACGAATGCAAAACCGTGGGAATCGGTTCGTGCGTTCTGGAGTTATAGCGTCAGGAAGGAAAACCCGACTTATTTTTATATAGTATATTAATAAAGCTACAGCTAACGCAACTACAGAAACATGATTTTAACGCCCGAAAGAAAAACGTTTGCCCTGGAAAAACATCAGTTGCTAGTTAGGACAGTTAGCTGGGAGGATTACGACTTGTCAAGAACAAGACTTATCATTATCATTTCCCAAAAACCTGACAATCAAACAAACAACCAATCAAAACCACGACACGGATAAGATAATTGATTCAAAACATCTTTAATAACACGAAACAATTGATTACATGTTTCTACAATCTAGAAATCGTAAGCCCCCAAGCTACCAATTATACGTTGAACGTTCTTCAATTATAAGTAAAATGAAATATGGGGAGTACCCCAAGTCCCCTAGGGAATTATTTAGACCCTCGGGGGTACGAATGTGACACGAATTCCCTCTTTTCGGGGAATAAAAGTTTATTAAATTAACTCAAGTTGATTTTAGTTCGTTAGGAGATTAGTTACTTGGTTACAATGAGCTTTGTTATTTGATTTTAGTAATAAGATGTGTGACGTGTGTCCCTTGTTTAGTGGATACCTTCTTTTCTTCTGGTGGAATTAAGCCTGGCTTGTGACAGGACGTATCTTAAGTCAATTATTGATATTGTAGTTGACTGATCTTGATGTGGTCAGTGAGCTTAGCGTGGGGTGCTTTTTAGGGTACCGTACCTACTCGAAACATTCGTACGTAACGAAACCTTATTACTAACACCCGTATTTATAAACAAGTACTTAAGTAGATACTACTACATTTAAGTAACGATCTGTATTCTATAGTTAAGAAATTACTTGAAGTTAGAACTGCCAACAAACAACAATAACAACCACCTTGCGTCGGGTGTTACTCCACTATAGAATGAGATTTTGTAATTAAGAATTACTTCTTTATAAATACGGGTGTAAGACTCCACTGTTCATCTGTCAGTCATCAGGTTGTATCTGATGAACCGAAATAGCTAGACATTTGAAATTTTCACCGATTTTTCTTTCTGTTACCGCTATAACAACAAATAAAAACAGAATAAAATGAATATTTCAGTTGCGTGTTTTTTTTTTTGCCGTTTTTTGCTCGATATTAATATTGTAGTATGGAGCCCTTCATGTGCAAGTGCGACTCGCACTTGGCCGGTTATTTTTTAAATATAGTCTAATCGGAATAACTCCTGTACCGTGGATTTTTTTTTAGGTGGGTAATTATCCAATGACTTCTCTCGCTCTAAGCAGAGTGGGTGGGTGTGTCAGACTTTTACTAAGCAAAATCACACCTGTGAAATTAAGTTGCCCTTTAAGTTTTAAAACCACGGGTTTCCCTTACAAAAGTCTACCCTTGGTCCCAATAGGCTCTTGCTCCTTTGAGGCGAGGCGCGCGTGAAACACTTCGCGCCGTCGACGACTCGAAGTCGGTCCGGACGGTGAGCTACCCATACCTACGGTGGCTGGTAGTCGGGATCACGGTTCTAGCGGCTAGGGTGTGAGGTTCGATCTATCGAGCGTGCGGCCGCCTCCTTAGCTAGCATTACTAGCTCGCAGAAGGAGGCGACCACCGCCAATTTACTCTTACAAAATTCTGTATTTCTTTATCGAACACAAAAATAGTATTTATCCTTGTACGGTCTGGGCAGTCTTAGCCTAAAACAAACAAGTCCAGAACCTTCAGGCTACAAGAAAACAGGCAAATACCTCTCATAATCTGAAACAAAAACCCGCAAAGACACATTTTATTCCCCAAATCCCGAATTCGGAGAATCCATTTCGTACATAATCTGCCTTCATATCTCCGTTAGGTCTGAACTTGTAAAGTAAATCTGCAAACATACGTGCTCAGAGCTAAGGTCGAAGTATTAGCGTTACCAGTTTTAGGGTGGGCTTACAGCTAAGATGTGCGAGTAAAATTAGTGATACGAGGGGGCGTAGCGGAGCTGTGAAACAGCTTCACTCTATCTATGATAGTTGTGAGATGAGCTGTGCGATGTATGGATCTGTAATTGTGTACTCATACTTGACTCAAAATACTACACATATAGGTCGCTTGGATCACTGTAGTGCTTTTTTCGAAGTACTTGTTTTCATTATAGGTAAGTGTAATCTAACTCTTTTCTACTAAAAGTTCAACAAAAAGTGACATTCTATATAATTTTATTCATCGGTGATAAAAACGGTCAGAAAGCCAAAATGAATGTTAATTTCTTACATTACCGATTTTCAACGCTCTGTGTGGAGCAAGGAGGTTTGTTAGACTTTTACTGGCTAGATCTCACGCGTGTTCCTTCCTTTACCCTTTGTTTTTTAGATGACTATTTCGAACAATCTGCCCATGGTTAGAGCATTAGAGCAGCATTGTGGGATGTTTCAAAATTCAACAAACATGAATTTATTTATATACTTTATTGCACATCAAGATTATAAATTAACAAAAAGGAAACCATATAATAAATAAACACACAATTGGCGGCCTTATCGCACTAGGCAATTTCTTCCAGGCAACCTTGAATGGACAGAGATTGCCTAGACACAAAATGGGGTTGCACTTAATGCAAATATAAAAGTAACAAAACTTAATAAATACTTAATACTAAAATAGATACACAAATACATACATACAAAATAATTAAGAAATCATACTGTTTCATATCTTACACATTCCTCGCTACACATCCTAGCACAGCTCTGTTAAAAACGCACCCTAAAGTTTACCGACATCTACCGTTTATTATATACAAACATACGAACTCGTTGCGTAACGTAACATGTTGCGTTGCGTGTTGCATAACAATTCGGTATGTTTGACTAAACTTATGTCGGTTATTTGCTGTTGTTTAGATAGTAAATATTAATTCAATATGAGGTTACCCTTTTGTGTATTGTTTTGGATGTTTAGATGCTATAAATATGATATTTATATTTGATTATAGTCTACGTAGATTGCATCGATTAGGAGAACCAAGGTTACCGACATAGCTCGAAGAAATGCCAAACTTCATTGGCAATGGGCAGGCAGGGCACATTGCACGCAGAACAGATGGTCGATGGGGACGAAAGGTTCTGGGGTGGCAACCACGTACCGGAAGACGCAGCGTTGGAAGGCCTCCAACAAGGTGGACCGATAACCTGCTCAGGGTCACGGGAATCCGATGGATGCGTGACGCTTAGTACCGATCGTTGTGGCGACGCTTGGGGGAGGCCTATGTCCACCAGTGGACGTCTTTCGACTGATATGATGATGATGACATTGCAACGTATAAAAACTTATATTATTATGAGGAAATACTCATTGTTTAACAGCAAATTCAATCGTAGGCAATGTAGAAGTTATTTTTCTTAGCTTTTTAGATTTAGAAACTTTGCGTTTATGTATCAAGTTTTTAAGCCTATTTAGTTAAAAACTCAAGAATAAAAACTTACCAGGTCTTAGTAAATACTGTGAGCAGTAAACGCTTTTTAATGAAATTATCCGAAAGAGTCGCTGCGACTCTGGGACGCAAAAGTACAAAATAGATAGGTACAGAAGACAATCTATATACAAAGCGCGCTCGAGCAACGCACACATAGACACCGCTCACGGACACGATATCTCGGCTCAATCGCGGTCGCACTCGTACAGTTCAGAGCAATGCGCTGACGTGTGTGCGAACGCCTAGCATAGGTATAAAAAGTGAAGTACATACATGAGATTAACTTCTGTACCTATCTATTTTGTGGCAAAAGGCAATTGTATGTTCACCAGTGAGTTTTGGTCATTAAATGTCCGACACACCCTCTCACTTTACACTGAGTGGGAGAGGGTATTTCATGATTCACCCTCAAAGCAAAACAAAGACAAATACGACAATTTTTTACAAAGACTAATTTTTATTCTTAGGTGGAAAATCATCAAGTGACCAGAGTGAGACTTTCAGACTTTTACTGACTAAAATCCTCTTCTATGTTTCTTCTTTGCCTTGCATCTCAAGACCCCGGAGTTCTGTTTCAGACGACCCATGGCCCCAGTAGGCTTTGGCCTTTCTAAGTCCCTAAGGTTTTGCTGATATCTCTTTGAGGTGCGCGTAAAACACTTCGCGCCGTTGACAACTCGGGCTCGGTCCAGATTATTACTGGCCGGGCACGCCTATGGTGGCTGACAATCGTGATCGGGGTGGCTTCAGCGTGAAGAAGTCCGTTACCTCACGCGTGCAGCCGCTTCTTTCACTAGCATTACTGCTTCGCAGAACGAAGCGATCGCCAGCCTTTCCTTCGGATGTACCAGAACCCGGTGAGATCTAACCTTTCAAATACTTACCGTCAATTATGTTACGGCCACACTATCGTGATATGCCAATAATTATTGCCATAAATTCAATAACGCCTAGGTGTAACCATGATTTATGGCCATAATTTTACCATGCCAAACAATATGGCAAATTATGGCGGTAGGCAATAGCTCCGGCGGCGGTCTTTTTTCGCACATCAAAGAAGATTACCGCAGTAATTAATGCGTTTATGGTCATACTACCGTTTGTTCATTGTGCAACATGAGCTCAATGACGTATCGACTGACATGGAGTGATCAAATGAAAAAGCGCTCGAATTTTTAGAATTTTCCAATGTTCTTGTAATAAATGAGGAAGTGGAACAAAACCTCACTTTTCCACTTTGACATTTTCATACATACATTACCCACAGCTGCAACTTCAAACACCATCTTGAAAAAATGATATTTTTACCGCCTAATTTATTGACATATCTAGGTAATCTTTAGTGTAACTACACCACTTCACGCAGTAATTTAAACGGTAATTAAATGCTATAATTATTGCGGTATCAACCCGGTAGACGGTAAGGTAGTGTGGCCGTAACAGTAGAATGCAACAATGACAGCGCGAACGCCGGCGTTCGCTTGGGGTTTATTTAATTCATTAAATTCCTGAGTTTGGAACTATTAGTATGACCCTGTTTAAAGATCTGTTCTCGTATTCTGTATGCTCGTAGTAAACGATTGATAATATTGTATAGGTAATCAATCAAGTATATTGTTACAACAACAGTGTGTGTGTAACATACACTTAATAATCCTAGCCTTTGTGTGGCACAAACCAGGTATGTATTATGTAAACTTCTGACAAATGCTTTCAAGCTAATTTATTCTGTTAGATACCAGGCAAAAGGAAAAAAATAAAGAGATAGACCCAAAGAGAAAAAAATAAAGAGACCCTGGTTTTAGGTTTTTAGAATAGTTTACAAAGGAAAAATAATAAATCATTTCTGGGAATAAGAGATAGGATAGAGGACAAAAGAGACACTGGTCCTTTTTTGGTTTTACTATTTTCATTAAAAATTGAAATAAAAAAAAACTAAAAAATGGCCAAGCGCGAGTCAGACTCGCACACGAAGGGTTTCGTACCGTCCGTTGTAAAAAACGGTAAAAAATCTCGGTTTTTTACGACTATAATATAATATTTATTTTATTCAGTTTTTAGTATTTATAATAGCAGCGACAGAAATAAAAGTACATCATCTGTGAAAATATCAACTGTCTAGCTGTATCATGGTTCATGAGATTACAGCCTGGTGATAGACGAACAAACAGTCTTTGGGTACAAAACTCTAAAAACAATAGGATAATGATTATGAGTCTGCCCCCCTAGCCAAGTTATAACCGTTTCGCTTGCGTCAAACGCTTCGAGTTGGCCCTAAATTCCTTTGTTCTGACCACGTGTTCGGCGGAGGATGCCGATCATCATTGAAACTCTTTCCAAAGACTCTGTTTTGTGGGCGATGGTTTCGAGCAATAAACAGACTATTCCAGATCACGCTACTGATTTATTATGATGCCAGCTTTAGGTTTTCACTTCACATAGCATACTAGCGTTAATAATTATAGCAGATTAGCAACTTGACTAGGGGTACTGGCCACATTATCACGCTGCCGCAATTTTCACATTAGGCGATAACCGTAGCAACACGAACGATTTTAATAAAACATTTATAAGTGTGAAATTATTATACAATTTCACCATGTAATCAGTAAATACAAGGTGTCGTTTTGAAGCTGCAAAATATTTCAGGAGGTAATTATGTTAGTGATTCTCGACCCGAATCAATAATAAAATAAGTAGGTAATTTTTTTTTTTTTATAACCGCGCTTTTTTTCACACACACAAACACGGAACAATAAAGGGCGTTTTCACACACACTAACTCGCAACGATAGTTTCATAAATAATGTATCATCCAATCATCATCCCGCACGCCACACCCTAGCCACGCCCCCGCGGCCATCGATCAATCGATTTAGTTTAGTGTAATTAAAAAATTAAATAACAAGTATTACTGATTATTGACCAGGTATCGTTTTTTTATATGATTATTTATGAGTTTTATTACAACCTCCTGAAATATTGTGCAGTTTTAAAACTGCACCTTGTATAATTACAGATATTTACTGATTAAAACCCACCCTGTTCCTTCAAGTTGCCCGTTGCTTGCCAGGGCCGCAACTCTTTCAAAAGTTCCCGTAGGATCAAGCCATACATACATAGCTATCCATTATCTACACTGATATTATAAAAAGGTAAAGTTTGTTTTTTTTTGTTTGTAGGATGTAATCTCTGAAAGGAGTGCTCGGATTGCTAAAATTTTTTCACTGATAGAAAACTGCTTTTTTCCTGAGTGACATTGATACAAGCGTGGGCGAAGCCGAGGGCAAAAGCTAGTAGAAATTAATTTCCAAGTAATATTTTAAAGATTCAAACCATACATTTACTGGAACATAATCTAATCTATTATAAAATTAAGTAAAACCGTTTCAAATTTCATTATAATCTTCTACCTAAAATTTAGTACCGTAGGACTACGATAAGATCTACAAATTAATGGTTATTTATTAACTTAAGCTCTTTTAAGCCGTGTAAAATTATGTTTTAAACACATAATTAGGCTTTATTTCGGTTGTAATTAGTAAATATTTATTTATTATATAAGTATTTTAGACACATAAAGGTACAGAGGTGGACTTTAGGCTTTAAATATTTTCTAGAAGTCAACCTTTGGGTGTGTCATCCAAAAGTTGACTGCTAGAAAAGTGTGAAAAACTTAAAACGGAATAAAAGTGTAAAGGAAGAAAAAAACAATAAATACAAAAAAGATATTGTTACGTACGTGGGTAATCAAATGCCGATTTACTGACGAGAGAACTTTATTTACCACAAACAATAACAAATTAGTCCAGTCAACAATAATCCGAATCGCAATTAACACTAGAGTACCGTTACACTATCGCTTAGGTCGTTGAGTAAAATCACTTCGAGTACTAGGGTAGTTCGCTCTTGATCGCAGTCGAAATCACAACTGACTCGCTTCCGGCCGGGGGCTCGTATTTATATGCGGAGCCAAGAAAATTCTAGATACCGACTTCCCACGAACGATCCAGAATTCCAGAACAATTGAATCGCTTCTCGAAGTCATAAATTATTTTTATTACTCGTGGTAATAAGAGTCACTTTCATGCGAATTTCGACTCTATTGTTAACGTCGGAGAGTACCATTTCCTATAAATACCTAACTACTACTTGTAAGTACTTTGTGGATGTTTCGAGATTTTTCTAAGTTTGTCTACGCACAACCATTCTAGACCTTTCGAACAGCAATGCGTTTTAATTATTACGTGCTACTCTTTATTTTCTCGGAGATATGGCGGGTTCACGTTTAATGGCGTAACAGTGCCCCCCTCTTAGTCATGCTCGTCCCGAGCATTATTAGATCCGTGATACGGCGCCAATCTATCCACATGGACAACCTTGGGTTTCCCTCTTAGCCCTTTCTTGATGCGGTAGGTCACGTCATTAATCCTTTTTAACACGGTGTAAGGTCCCTCCCATCGAGCTTGGAGTTTCGGCGACTTCCCTTTCCGTCGAAGCGGGTTGTGAAGCCAGACCAGTTTACCTTCCTCAAATCCCTTGGCATTGGCATTACGGTCGTATCTAGTTTTCATTTTTACGCTGGTGTTCATGCTATTCTCACGAACTCGTTTATGCACTTCGTCCAATTGATCTTGAAGGTCACTTACGTAGTCCGTAACTGGCTTAGTCTTGTCAGGTGGCACGCCAGTTATGGCATCGACTGGAAGTCTCATCTCCCTGCCGAAATTCACTCTTGCTGGGGTATGTCCCGTGCTATCATGCACTGCCGATCGGTAAGACATCAGAAATAGTGGAATATACCGGTCCCAGTCCTTCTGATGGTCATCGACAACCTTAGCCAGGTGATTCTCCAGGGTTTGGTTAAACCTTTCCACCATTCCGTCCGACTGAGGATGCGCAGGTGTTGTGCGTGTCTTATAAATTCCCAGAAGAGTACACATTTCCTGGAACAGCGCAGATTCGAAGTTACGGCCTTGATCGGAATGGATTTCCAAAGGTGCGCCATACCGACATACTACTTCTTCGACCACCTTCTTCGCCACTGTCGTCGCTTCCTGATTGGGTATGGCGAAGACTTCGGGCCACTTTGTGAAATAGTCCTGGATCACCACTATGTACTTGTTTCCGTCATTTGTAACTGGAAAAGGTCCAGCAACGTCAATGGCAATGCGTTCCCATGGGGCTCCCACATTGTACAGCTGAAGCCTGCCCCTGCTCCTAGTCTGTGGTCCTTTCACCGATGCGCACGCTGTACATTTCCGACACCATTGCTCTATGTCATCTCTACAATTCAGCCAGTAATATCGCTGTCTCACTTTCAGTAGAGTTTTCTTGATGCCCAGGTGTCCTCCAGAAGCACCATCGTGTATTTCCTGTAGCAGGGGGCCCACTTCACATCGTGGTACTATCACTTGTGTGGTCACCTCCTTGCCATCGTTCGATTCCCATTTCCTACAAAGCACATCATCTTCTAGGACTAAACTGTCCCACTGTGCCCAGTAGCTCTTAGTGACGGGACTATGTGACGATACTTCACTCCACTGGGGCCTAGTTCCGCTACGCTTCCAGTCCAGTATAGGTCGAATATCGTCATCTTCTTCCTGGGACTTCTTGAAGTTGCCTTCAGCCCTAATTAAATTAACGTGTTCTCGGGCTTCATTCTGCTGGCAGTGTCTGCAGTCCTCATTACATGGACGTTGTGACAGGGCGTCAGCATTGTTATGCCCTTTTCCACTACGATGTTCTGTCACAAAGTTAAATTCCTGCAGCTGCTCGAGCCATCTTGCAACTTGGCCCTCAGGGTTTTTAAATTGTAGAAGCCATTTCAATGCAGCGTGATCCGTCCTCAATGTAAATTGTCTTCCTATAAGGTACTTGTGGAAATGTTGCAAGGTTTTTACCACAGCCAGCAGTTCTCGTCGAGTCACGCAGTAGTTTCTTTCTGGCTTTGAAAGTGCCTTACTGAAGTAAGCGATTACGACCTGTCTGTCACCCTGCACCTGTGACAACACTCCTCCAATTCCCGTGTTGCTGGCATCGGTATCAACAACAAATCTTCCGTCTCTGCTCGGATACCCCAGTATGGGCGCTTCACATAGCCGTTGCTTTAGCTCGTCGAATGCTGACTCACAGTCCTCGTCCCAGATAAAATCTCGTTTATCCTCAGTCAGCTGATGTAAAGGTTTTGCAATGTCCGAAAAATTCTTGACAAAACGCCTGTAGTATGTGCACAACCCTAGAAATGCACGTACTTCCGTTTTGTTCCTTGGAACCGGCCACTGTTGGACTGCCTTTATCTTCTCAGGGTCGGTTCTCACCCCGTCAGCGGAAATAACATGTCCTAGGTAGCTGACCTCCTTCTTGAACAGGGCGCACTTCTTAGGGCTTAGTTTTAGGTTAGCCCCTCGGATCCTGGTGAACACTTTCTCCATATTCCTCAGGTTTTCCTTAAAGGTGCGACCCATTATAATGACGTCATCCAAATATACCAGACAGACGTCACCAAGAAGGCCCACCATGACTCTCTCCATGAGGCGTTCAAACGTCGCTGGAGCGTTGCATAACCCAAAAGGCATGACGTTAAATTGCCACAGGCCGCTGCCAATACCCGTACTGAACGCTGTCTTTTCTTTATCTTTCTCGCTGATTTCCACTTGCCAGTAGCCACTTTTCAAATCAATGGTCGAAAACCACTTCATGCCACTGAGCATATCCAGCGTATCGTCTATCCTTGGTAAGGGATAACTGTCCTTCTTCGTCACATTGTTCAGCATTCTGTAGTCCACACAAAATCTTGTGCTGCCGTCCTTCTTCTTCACCAGAACGACGGGGGAAGACCATGGGCTCGTAGAAGGCTCAATTATTCCGCTATCAGCCATGTCCTTTACCATTTCTGCTACCTCATTTTCCTTAGCCCAGGGTATGCGACGCGGTCTCTGTTTAATTGGTCTAGCATCACCTGTATCTATCTCATGCTTGACGAGACCTGTTCTCCCGCAGTCTTTTCCCGTTGGAAAGATATCTCGAAACCGTAGCAGAAATTCCCTGGCTTGCTGTAGTTCCGAAGTCGATAAATTGCTCTTAGAATTTTCCAGAAGTTGCTGGATGTAATCAGTTTCGACTTTGGTCGTGTCTTGCTTTGCTGGAGATTTATTGATTTGACGGAGATACTGAACTTCTTCACATCTCCCAACAACACTGTTTTTCTTCAGTTGGACCTCTTCTTTCCCAAGGTTCACAATCCTTACTTTGGATTTCCCTTTTGTCATAACTAATGTCCTCGCGGTGATGAGCTCCGGGTGCCGGCCAGTATCTTCAACCAAAACACATCTTGTTTGCCTGATTTTCTTGGGAAACTTTACTTCGACTAAGGTTTCTGTTCTCGGAGCCAGTGTGGTATTCTTTAAACAATAGAGGTTGCATGACTTAATTCCTCGCAGGAAGACTTCTTGATCTGGGAATTTCAATACTCCCCTGTCGATATCTAAAATACATCGGTTATTCCGCAAGAAGTCGAGACCCAGTATGCAATCGTCGGTAATATTCGCAATTAACGCAGGATGGATATACACTTGATCACCGATTTTGAACTCAATTTCTGTATCACCGAGGACGGAGACTGGCTGGCCGGTTGCTGTCTGAAGTCGGCAGGATGGAGACTCTCTTTGCCACAAGATGGTGCGTTTCAGCAACTCAGGTCTTATAACAGTCCGTGACGCCCCCGTGTCAACGGTGAAATTGCAAGCACGATGATTCAGCGTCCCTTCGATGATCAAACTATTTCCGTTGTGAACTTGATTGATGGTGATGGTTGGGGCTTTCAGTTGACCAGCCAGCACCCGCCCCGCGGCCCTGGCGACATTTAGTTTAACGACTCCTCGTTAACTTGAGTTCCGGAGTCCACACTTCCCCTCTTCCTCTTGGGGCAATCGGTACGAATGTGCCCTTTTTCTCCGCACCCGTAACACGTCGGAATATAGCGGGACTTTGCCGAAGAAGAAGTCAGCATTTCTCGTTGACGTGGTTGCGCTGAAGGCGAGACCACCACTTCCCTAACTCTATGCGTACGTGAATCTTGTCGTACGGCTTCTACTTCCAGAGCGTGAGCCATCGCACTCTTCAAAGTTTGGTGGTGTCCGAGTCGCACCGTAGCTCTGACTTCAGTATCCCGTAGACCGTCGATGAATGCTTGCACCAGATTTACTTCCACCGTCTCTGGTGTCATTGACATGTACGCACGCCGGACTAGCCGTTCAACCTCGACTCCCCATTGCTGGAGGCTCTCGTTCGACCTCTGCGTTCTCTCGCGTAACTGCGCGCGGAAAACGTGCTCGAGGTGCTTGTCTCCATAACGAGTGTCCAGTCCCTCCATGAGACGCTCCAATGTCCTGCCGTCCGCAGGGAGGTTCTCTAGGACCAGCAGGGCGTCTCCTCGTAGAGCCAAAGTTAATGCCGCAAAAGACTGCTTATCATCCCAGCGGTTTGTTTCGACCAATGTCTCGAATTGGTACTTAAATGCCGTCCAGGAAGACGTGCCATCAAAACGTGGCACATCAAATTTTGCGGCGGATGCACAGTAAGTGTGCGATGGTGAGCCAACAGCAACGGGTTCGCGTGCTTCGAGCTTGACAATTTTTTTCTTGATGTCCAGCAGGCGATCTTCGTGGCCATCAATCCTTGTTTCGAGGCTATCAGCTCGGGCGGAAACCTCCTTGACCTCTAAGGTGAGATTCTTTACTTTCTCGCCCAACGTGACGAGGCCGTGGTCGATTTTATCGAGGATCAGGTTCTGCTTAGCCTCCTGATCGCGGCGAGCGGCTTCCTGTTCGCGGCGAGCGGCTTCCTGTTCGCGGCGAGCGGCTTCCTGTTCGCGGCGAGCTTCTTCCTGGTTCGCTGCGATTAGGTCCTGAAGCTTACGCTGGTTGGCCTCCTGATCGCGGCGAGCGGCTTCCTGTTCGCGGCGAGCTTCTTCCTGGTTCGCTGCGATTAGGTCCTGAAGCTTACGCTGGTTGGCCTCTTGTTCGCGGCGAGCGGCTTCCTGGTCGCGGCGGACAGCTTCCATACTAGCTTGCATGGCGGCCAACACCGCAGCGAGGTTCAATTCCGAGGATGTTCGTGTTGGCGCCTCAGCAGCTTCTGTTGCTACCATACCAGCCTGATCTTCCTCCTCCATATGATGACGCGCAGCATCCATCTCCATTTGCCTTCTTGTTCGTGGTCGCTGTTCGTCGTCTCTCGGTGTTAGTGGCATTTCACTTCTGACACCAGTTGTTACGTACGTGGGTAATCAAATGCCGATTTACTGACGAGAGAACTTTATTTACCACAAACAATAACAAATTAGTCCAGTCAACAATAATCCGAATCGCAATTAACACTAGAGTACCGTTACACTATCGCTTAGGTCGTTGAGTAAAATCACTTCGAGTACTAGGGTAGTTCGCTCTTGATCGCAGTCGAAATCACAACTGACTCGCTTCCGGCCGGGGGCTCGTATTTATATGCGGAGCCAAGAAAATTCTAGATACCGACTTCCCACGAACGATCCAGAATTCCAGAACAATTGAATCGCTTCTCGAAGTCATAAATTATTTTTATTACTCGTGGTAATAAGAGTCACTTTCATGCGAATTTCGACTCTATTGTTAACGTCGGAGAGTACCATTTCCTATAAATACCTAACTACTACTTGTAAGTACTTTGTGGATGTTTCGAGATTTTTCTAAGTTTGTCTACGCACAACCATTCTAGACCTTTCGAACAGCAATGCGTTTTAATTATTACGTGCTACTCTTTATTTTCTCGGAGATATGGCGGGTTCACGTTTAATGGCGTAACAATATAATTATTTGATAAATAATTAATACGGCAGATCATAGCGATTATTAGTCGTCAGCGCACAGCTGGGTGCCGCAAAGCAACCCCTCAGTCGCCCGGATGGTCCGGTGTCCATGTATTTTTGCGGACTACCTAATATATAATAACTTTTTGATTTTTCATGTTACAGTTATGAAATTTTGTACAAAGCTTCTTTACGCAAAAATACTAGACTAGTATTTTGGATTTCGCATATACTAAATCTAATGTTGTATATCAGAAATTAATATATTATTATAAATACAATTGTTTAATCAGAATTTAATGATTATTTTTAAAAAAATGTCTGAATTCGAATTTGCGTGCCGAATATGAGCCGGGACATGAATTATATACTCGTACTTATTGTATTTTAAGATCTGTACCACCATATTTCAAGCAAATGGTTTATTATTTTTATTATTTTAAAAGGAGTCAATCAAGTTTCAAGTTCTTTACTCATGAATTTAACTTAATACTTTAATAACTTCGTATTGACTGTAAGGATTGAATATAAAGTTCATTTTAACTTTAAATTATAAGTTTGAATGAACTTTATACTTGAAACATGTTTTTTTAGAACTTGTTGTTCATTTGTTTCTTTGGGTGTTATTTTTCTATAATATTGCCATACATATTATTTTATTAGCACGGAGTCTCAAAAAATGTGTTTTTAGAGTTTCGACGAAAACGTAACTTTTATAGACTTAGCCTTAAATTATAATAACGTTTTAAATACGTTTTTTTTTTGGATGATGTTACATAAACCTACATACCTCCATGATTTTAAATGTATTTTAGAAGTTTATTTATTCTATATGCGTGTTTTTACTGCCGATAAACGATAACATTATTATTATAGGTTACGCTGGCACTTTTACCTTTTTTCACCTTAAATATTAAGTTCATTATATCACAGTTCAAAATGAATCTTTTTTTAAACGGCAATATATAAAGACTTAATAAATAACAAACTGACAGTATTGGCGTTCACATTTACCCCTATAACAGTCCAAAACTAGAATTGTACACTCTGTTGTCTCTTTATACCTCCCTGTACCTGTCGGTTTATACCGTCTTCAGTCAAGTGATCCCACCCATACCTCTAAGCTTCGGTACAAGTATACCGCTACGTTAGAATAAGTCCCCTCACGTAGTCGCAAGACCCTCTTCCTCAGATGATTGCTTATGGCATATAAGGAAAACCTCCAACTGTCATGTCCTTAAAACAAAGAGAAATATTTGTTTTCACATTGTTGTCGTTTTTTGTTTGGGTCGATCTCCGAAGGTGATTAACGGTTGGTACGGTCGATTGATGGTTAGGTGACCATCATGACATAGATCCCTACGTGCCTTGGAAAGTGCGTTAAGTAAAGAATAAAACAGCCAGGGGCAAGCAGAGTGATGAGGATGGCTTCACTAAGGTAGATAAAAAGAAAAGGAAGAAGCCTACTTGTCAGAACCAGTGAAGTACCGCGCTGACCAAACATGCAGCTGCGTCTAGCAATACCCACAACGCAGCTGTACGTTTCGAGGCTACATCATTCCACGAAGGTTGAGGAGATCTTGGAGTATTTTTGAGTCAAGACGAACTGAACTTTGAGAGTTGAGCACTTGGAGCGGCGCATAACACTAATTTCAAGTCGTTTGTGGTGCGCATGCTGACTCATCATTTGGACACCTTCCTCAAAGAAAAATAATCTTCCAAATCGGGTTTTTTTTTAATTGGTATAAACTAGTGCTGGACTGCGATCCCACCTGATGGTAAGCAGTGATGCAATCGTTGATGGTGAGGCGCACTAGTTTATTAAGAGCTATTTCACTCTTGCATTAAAGACACCTAAATTATAATCAGACAGGAAGACCGCAGCAGGCAAATTGTTCCAGTCCCTTGATGATAGACTGAGTTTTGAGTTAACAAACATAAAAATAACAACCGAATTTTAAACCCCTTTTTTTTGAAGTTGATCACAAATTTACCAACTCAATGATATATAAACTTCTCCATTTTAAAGTCGGTCGATAAAGTAACAAAACAGAATATTTTCAAGATTCTCAGTTGTAAGAATGGAGGAAAATAAAGTGAATTAGTTGTTCAGTCTTCAAGTTGAAATACTTGAAGTTTTAAAACGAGTTGTTCTTTGTGGGTGATGAACTAGCGAAATTTTACAGATTCTTCTTTATTCAAGGATATTTCCAAGTATTATTGATAAACTTTGCAATGTCTTTATAGAGGAGAAAGAGACAAGCGTTTGCATGCTAGATGCTGTTAGCGCTGTGTATCTTTTGAAGATAGATTTTGATGCCTCCTACGCTTAAGAGAGCACTTCTCCATTCGCCTATCGTCAACGTCAAGCATGGTTTAAAAACTTGTTGCTTCATCTAACGCAATCCAAAGCGATGTTTGATGAAGACGCAATGCGAAATAAGAGAGGCTGAAACTCTGCTGGCATTCGTTAATTCCTTGATTTGCTTGAATATTTCACAAAACTTGTTCCAAGAAATACGTGTAGATGAACACATAAGAGCGGTTGTACGAAAATGTACTTCGAGTTGGCCGCTCTTAAGGTCATAGACTATAAAATGTGTAGGAGAGTCGCTTCTGTAATTGTCAATGCTATAATTAGTAACTTGTGAAACAATTTTTAACCAATTTTTTTGTATTATGAAATAAATAATTAGTTTAAGATCACAATACCAGACGCTATGTAATAAGAATTTTTATTGCGGCTACTGAAAAAAGCTAATAAAATTAACAAGCTTTTGCGAACGGCTTCGACCACGTGAATGTTATTCCAAGTAGTAGTGTGTAGTAGTAATAGTATTTATTCCAAGGGAAAATACTCTCAGAAAATAGTACTTTCTTATAAAAATAACTTACTCTATGTGCTATTCTAGGACATGGTCAACCCCCGTGCTTGTTTCAGTGTGAAGGAGTAAGAAACATACAAATATAAATGCACATACACTTACCTACTTTCGCCTTTATAATATTCAGCTAGAACTACATTAGACCGAGACACATGTGTAACACGCCTGATTTGTACGTAGAAGGACGTCACTTGGCGTCGCGTGGCGTGGATCAAGTGTAGCTCTACAAGTCTACTTTTTATGTTAAAAGACTGACGGGCCCAGATTGGAGTGTGTGGCACACGTGTGCACAGTGTAGTTCTAGCTATAGCGTGATAACCTGTGTCACTTAAG
This sequence comes from Mythimna ferrago, assembly GCA_910589285.2. Classification (NCBI taxonomy): domain Eukaryota; kingdom Metazoa; phylum Arthropoda; class Insecta; order Lepidoptera; family Noctuidae; genus Mythimna; species Mythimna ferrago. The sequence continues at coordinate 24,510,299 of OU342679.1, forward strand.
TCAGCCAAACTCTGTTCAGTCCTGGAACGTAAGGCAAAGAATAAACATGGAAGTGGTTTAGTATTTATAATATAATTATATATTGGACTTTTGTAAAATATAATTATAAATATATTAGATTCAGTCTTCCGGTGCCGCAGCGTTGGAAGGCCTCCAAGAAGGTGGTCCGATGACCTGTAGCCTGATTCACGTAAAATCAAACAAGCCAAATATCGTTGAAGTTTTATAGTCGTTCGATCGAAGTCCTATCCGAAAACGGTATTCACGAGCTATCGAGTTATTTCCAGTTACATTAATAAGTATTCTACCAGGATACTTTAATACAGATTTTATTTTTAATCGACGAATTTCAAAAGACTTTAAAATCAGTGTCGTTTCAACTCGATTGATAGATGTGAATACGGAAATAGTCTAAACGACTAAATCGCTACGATATCGTTACGGTTCTCATTACGTGAATCGGGCCACAGGTTAGGGTCGCGGGAATCCTATAGATGCGTGACGCACAGGACTGGTCGTTGTGGCGACGCTTGGGGGAGGTCTATGTCCAATTACAGTGGAAGTCTTTCGGCTGATATGATGTGATGTGATGATTAGATTTAGTTATGTAAGTTTTAGATTGTGCACTGGATCCTACCCTCAAATATCTCTCTCTGTAACTCAAGGTTTTCTGGGAGAAAACTCATTATTGAGTTAACCTCACCTTTGTACATAAACTGTATGTATCACCTTGTACTATGTATGTTTTTGTGTACAGTAAAAAATTTAAGAGTGGGTTTTAGTCAGTAAAAGTCTGAGCGGAGAAGGAGGGCTCCACCTTAGAGTGGGAGAAGTCATTGGATGATAGGTGCGGGCTTGCGGACGGCGAGCAATGGGTAGCTCACTGTCCGATCGGACCGAGCCCACGTTGTTGACAGCGCGCACTGTCCCCGCGCGCCTCAAGGAGTTGTCAGCAACAGCAGAGGCCAAGCTAGGTCGAATCGCCCAGTAGGCCAGGGTTAGCTCCGAAAGGTAGCTCAGCCCTGGTATGAAAGGCAAGAAGGAATGGGGTGGGTTTTTTAGTCATTTGGAGTCTGTCACTATCTCCCGCTTCGCCCAAAGGCGGGGGATGTCATTTGGATGATTTTTACCCACCAAAAATAAGTCATTGGATGATTCCCTATCTAAAAAAAAAGTGTCGCGTCACACTTTTTCTCTCCATCCACACTAAAATTCACACTTAAAGGAAATCCCGCTGATAAAATTCATCTAACGATTCCTTCAATGTAAAACTCCTTTGATGTCTCTCCGAACAAAATTTGGAATTTTGTTGAAAAAATGTTTTAAGTAATCCCCGCTCCCTTACTCTCCAAGAATTCAATTAGATTGTACCAAGTTTCCAATCAGGGCCTGTTGTTCGCTGCCTTCTAGTGTCACTCGCAGATTTCGTGTTCGGTGATAAAAAATAAATAACTTTGGTTCACTCGAAAACTTTAAGTTTGGTTGTCGTGATGGAGTGATGTCGGTAAATATTTTTGGTTTATTTATTGACTAGATGTCGTCGGCAGTTTTGGCCGTGTGATATAAGAAAATTATCGCAGGGTCAGTGCGGGTTGATACTCCATACTTTCATAAAAATATTACAAATGTGAAAGTCTGTCTGTCTGTTACGCTTTTACGATTAAAGTACTGAACCAATTTTGATGAAATTTGGTACAGAGAAAGCTTGAACTTCAAGAATAGATACAACACACAAGACGGGACTTCGCGCCCGCAATATCCAAGATTCACGCGGACAAAGCTGCTGGCAGAAGCTAGTAAATTATAAAAGCGATTGTTTGTTAGTACGTATGGGAAAATTTTCTAGATTGGGGCGGGCGAAGCCGTTGACAGAAACGAATCTATACAAATGATAAATCTGTAGAAGTTTTTAATTTTAGGCGCATCACTCGCCGTGCCCTCGTGGGGGCGATCGGCGGCGGAGACCTCTCGCGCCGGGCCTTGGTTAAGGCCATGGTCTGGAGCGAGGAGGAGCGGCAGGCGGTCGCCGACTTCTGCGAAGCAGTAATGCTCGCAAAAGAGGAGGCCGAACGCATCAGGCAACGGCGTCCTCGCCGCCGCCGCCGGTATTCTGATCACGATTTCCGGCCACCGTAGGCGCGGGCTTCCGGACAGTGAGCAATGGGTAGCTCGCTGTCCGGCCGTCCGGTAACTATCCGGACCAAGCCCAAGTCGTCGACGGCGCGCACTGTTCCCGCGCGCCTCAAGGAGTTGTCAGCAACAGCAGGGACCCAGCCGGGTCGAAGCCTACTGGGGCCAGGGTTATCCGAAAGGGCGCTCGAGCCCCGGTATGAAGGCTAGAAGAAACGGGGTTTGTCTTTTAGTCAGTAAGAGTCTGACACTATCTCCCGGTCCACCCAAGAGCGGGGGATGTGAATGGATTATTTTTGGCCACCATAAAAAAAAGGCGCATCACGTAAAATGTAGGATATGGATGTAGATAACTTTTATACATTAAAATTATGTATAGCTTGATATATTACTTAGGCTTTGTTTCATCGCAATTGGTTGACTAAATATCGAAAGATATACATTCATTGACTGCTAAGTGGTACGAAGTTCGCCGGGTCAGCTAGTAATCAATAAGATTAAAATCACTCAATGCTACTCGCACAACGTATTGAGCCAAATAAAAAACAACCAATTACAACCGTATAAAACATACACAGACAAGTAATGGCACCAATTTCGTGTATACAAAAGTAACACGAAAACAGCCATTCATAAACAAAAATAACTTTCAAAGACATGAAAATACTACAATTTGCATGACACAAACAAAAACGTGCGCTTAACCCTATAAGCGCCGATGAATCAGTGAAAATTTGCCGAAAAATACTTATTCCCCTTACATTAGCTTCGAAAATTGTTGCTACCATAAAAAAACGACCGCCATAACGCGTGGGGGTGGAATTATTATAAATCTTCATGATATTACCATAGACCAACTTAGGGAACTTTGCTCTCTACCGAAATTCGCTTGGTAAGTGGGCTGTAAGTCATCCGGGGCCTATATGGCAGCTGTAGGTCGGTACTTCTTGTTTACGATTGCGTATCGCACGTTAATATTGCCAATGTTTTTGGAGAGTTCGAGTTTCTTTATGGATCTAATACACCTAAAGTTTGTGAATTTATCTTAAGCTTGAGTGTACAGTATCTAAAATGTTGTAGGGACATACGATAATGGTATTCGAATTAGCTTACAGCCATCGTTTTATATTCTAGTGATAGACAAGCAATGGAAAATATTTGTCAATATACTGAAAAGTTAAAACATAACTTCGCTGCAGCGCTATATTGGCATTATGTCGTCTAACAGAATTATTAAAACATACAGCGTTAAAATAGCTTTTAGAAGATACTTTTTTCCCGACCAAAATGTCTTAAGCGCCATGAATTTCGGGGCACTTACGAGTTTCGTTCAACATAGTGTAATGTTCAAGACGTGCGGACTACATTACACCTGTTTTGACTGAAGTGAGTGTCCGGCACGCCTAATCTAGTGCGTAGTACATATTTATCAATGCTTACAGACATTTTGTTTTTACCCGACTGCAAGAAGGGTTATTGTTTTTAATATAGCTGTTGGATAGAAGTCATTTACAAGTACCTATCATGACGTCATAGCCTGAAGAATCGTGGCAGTGGACAAGGCATTTGAAAGTTCTGAAGTGGCGTGGTAATGCTTCCAGCGATCTGAGCTGCGTTTGTACTGCGTATTGTTTTTTACATGTATTATACATAAATAATAAATAAATGTTAAGTAATTTACGTATTGGTTTTGTTCTTTGGTAAGAATGTTGTAGTTATTATAAATTGTGTTTATAAATAAAAAATAATAAAATCATGTGAACAGTTTTTTTTCTGAGGGTAAAAATCATCCAAATGACATCCCTGCCCTTGGGCGGAGCGGGAGATAGTGTCAGACTCTTACTGACTAAAAAACCCACCCCTTGCCTTTCATGCCAGGACCGAGCCTCTTTTTCGGAAACAGTCCCTAGCCCCAGTAGGCTTCGAGCCAGCTGGGTCGCTACGGTTGCTGACAACTCCTTGAGGCGGGCGTGAACAGTGCGTGCCGTCGACGAATCGGGCTTGGTCCGGATAGTTACCGGACGGTCGGACAGCGAGCTACTCGTCGCTCGCCGTCCCCAAGCCCACGCCTACGGTAGCCGGTCATATCAACAGTTAAGACGTACAGATTATTTGTACCTCTATCCAATGCGGTTGTTTAAAATAATATTTTAATTTATTATTCGTTGACATACACAGGTGGTCTAAAAAGTTCCAGAGCTAACTTTGCAAGACATTTTGTTCCTAAAATTTATTTTTCCTTTTTCACATTGTCTTCTTGTAACTCTACACACTTCTCCTAGCGATGCTCCCATCTCTCTAAGCCGTTCAAATAGTAGTCGGCGTTTTTCTCTGCAAAATAATCGTTCACGAAGGTGATTTCTTCCACAAATGAAAAAAAAATCTTTTATAAGTAAACAAAAAAAAGCCTGGGGCTAGATCTAGTGAGTAAAGCGGATGGTCAAGCAGTTCCCAAGTCGTCGACGAGCCCAAGTCGTCGATGGCGCGCACTGTTCCGGCGCGCCTCAAGGAGTTGTCGGCAACAGCAGGGGCCCAGCTGGGTCGAAGCCTACTGGGGCCAGGGTTAGTTTCGAAACAGTAGCTCAGCCCCGGTATGAAAGCTGAAGGAACAGGGACCCACCCTGTTCCTTCATGCTTTCATACCGGGGCTTTTAGTTAATATGAGTCTGATACTATCTCCCGCTCCGCCAAAGAGCGGGGGATGTCATTAGATGATTTTGCCACCACAAAAAAAGTCAAGAAGTTCAAACCGTAATTCGTAGATTTTCACCGTGACAACAGCTGAGGTGTGAGACGGAACCTTGTCAGTTGAAAAAAGGTATCCTTTTTTTCTGCATCCCACATCGACTCACTCAAATGACTCTCAAATAACAAAGTTGCGCGCGCAAAATAGCTGAAACTTTGGTGGGCAACTATCAAAAGATGCAAAACTACATTCACTAGCTTTTATTGACGAGTGCTGCTATCTTGACATGGAGGTCGAAAACTTTTGAGATTATACGTACAATTGCCGCCACGGACCTTGAGCGCTAGCTTCAAGTTGCGCAGAAGTCAAATATTCGGTCTCTTTAGTGGTGCGAAGTGATACGCGGGAGTGTCAGTGATTGGCTCGCTGCGCCATCGCGTCATAGACGGCACTCATGATTCGCTCCCTGCAACTTTGCCCTTATGTAATAACATGACGATTGGCTCGCCAATGTATGGAATGCGTAAAGCGATCCCCACTCTGACGCCGAGCGCTCAAGATCCGTTTTGGCAATTGTAGGAACTAAGATAAGAGCGGAGGGTAAAGAGTCACCATCGCCCTGAATGCGAAGGGTAATCGAAGGCACACGGATAGGTTTTAGTCAGTATGTTTGAGACTCCCTTTTGCCAGCAAAACTAAGGTAAAATGGTTAACTAGTTGATGATCACCGTAAGCGTGGGCTTGCGGACGGTGAGCAACATCCAGGAACCGTCTGGACGGAGCCCGAGTCGTCGATGGCGCTTAGTGTTCCACGTGCGCCTCAAGGAGATGTCAGTAAAGGCACAGGGGCTTTACAGGATTAGAGCCTACTGCGGCTCTGAACCTGCTCGTACAAAACGAACACCAAGATCCTGGAACGAAGGCAAAGGAATATAGGCACAGAAAAGATGAGAGGTTAGAAAAGAAATACATTCCTATTTGTACTACAACCAGTATCGCCGCTTGTCTCACACCCTTTAACTCCAATAAAGGCAATAAACCAATACGAACGTGTATTATGCATCTAGCTAACCACGGACACTTAGATCGCAAGTTTGCTATTGGTGGTTGAACTATGAGCATTACCCTACTTTTTGTTACGCCTGCCCCGCCCTCATGGTCATTATAACTTCTTCTTTTATTCTGTGAATATAGGAATGGGTCAGTAGAAGTCTGTCACGCTTTTCCGCTCCGCCCTATAGCGGAAGAATTTAATGATTTCCCGCCTTTAAAAAAATCTAGTTGATAATATCACTTGGCCTCTAACACAACGGTTTGGTGAGTTCCCTCAGTAGGGGACGTGGAACGTTCGTCGCCAACTATTTTTGCGGGGTTACAACTGAGTTATAACGCGAATGTCCCCGCTGAAAGGTAACGACGAGGTAAAAGTATGTTATTTCTATATTTACACCAAAATGACCCTTATTACTTTGTGTTGCTACGTATTTTACCCGCTAAGGTGTCAACAATGTTTTTGGATTTTATCCTGTTTTGCAGTAGGTTGTTAATACGCAAGAGTGACATAGTATAGACTGATTAGTAAGAACAAACCTGACAACGTCTAATTGAAGGGAACTCTGGACCTGGGAAAATATATCTATATGTATAAAAGGAGAAACTTACTGACTGTCATATCAACACACGGTCAAAGCTATAAGGACTAGAAACTAGTAGGAACATAAATTTTTTCCCAAGGTTTCCTTTTTTGACGTAGACGATCTCTCTTAGTGCAAGAGAGAATTTCCCGAAATTCTTCCCTTAAGGGGATACTCCTTAGTCGTTCACTCTTGACAGAGTGGTCGTGGTTGAAAATGTTGCATTTTCATTTGGCGAGTGAGGCCCTCGCGATGCGTCTCCATTTGTCCCGGTTTACGGCGTCTCGAGAACTATGAACTAAGGAAGATTGTGTTGCAGCTTTGATGAGGTCTGTCCAACGCGTAGGTGAGCGCCCGCGTGACCGCTTCGCCTCCACTTGTCCCTGGACAACGAGCCGCTCAATGGACTGTTCGTTGCGAACAACGTGACCACAATATTTGAGGATTCGTACTTGCACAGTCGACGATAACCTCTGTTTGATGTTTAGCTCCTCCAGAATCGAAACGTTAGTCCTAAGCGCTGTCCAAGGGATCCGCAGCAGTCGCCGCCAGCACCACATTTCGAGTGCATCGATTTTGCGTCGGTCTTTGAGGCGAATCGTCCACATCCAAGGGGATACGTATGTATGGAAAACCCTACTTTTATGAGGGCGGAGCCACTGGAAAAAGCTAGATACATAATAAAAACCTTAATGTTTACCAGAAACATACAAGAATTTAAGGTTATGGGTACAACGGCGGTCTTATAGTTGACGGCTATAAATGAATCTTTTGAAATGGTTCCGATTGTACGAGGTCACGGTTCTTCTATAAGGTGGGTTACCATGACGTTTAAATTAAGATTGTTTCAATCTTATTTCAGTGGGGGTAAGAGATGGCGCTAGGCAATTTGTATAGCTTTATACTGCAGTGAATCGGGCATGTTTTCGTTAGCGCGTGTGGATGATTTTCACGCTATAATGCGAAAGAAGGCTGCCTCGTTGTTAAGCAGATCTAGGGCCAGCTTCAATAGTATTCTTAGAACCTTAGCCGATAAGCATGATGCGCCAGTGATTAATCACTGGTTGGATTGCTGGTGCGGCAGTAAATTAAAGCTTTTTGTGTTTTTTAAGTGTTATTAACCCTTTAGTTCATAAGTTGTTACTAACCATTGGACCTATGTAGTCTTTTTTAAATAAATATTATTATTATTATTATCTCTTACCCACACTGGAATAAGAATAAAATCTTACTTTGAACGTCATGGTAACCCGATGGTGAAGGCATGTAAACATATTCGTATCAAGTTTTAAATCATTGTTTTTTTTTTTCTCACAGTGGCTAGGTATGTACTTATTTATTATCTCTCTATTTCGTTTCTAGGGTATCTTTCTATCAAGTTGCACATACTATATTCTGTTGGTCTAGTTGGTTAGGTCCTACTTCGACAAAGAGGTCAACCGTCGAATCCGACTCGGTTGGGCAGCGTTCGGGAAACTGCACGGTATCTTCTCGTCTGATATACCACAGTGTCTCAAGAAGTTTTGACCAATGCGTGTTGCCAGTATCATTTCAGCTGAAAGACTTTCACTGTTGGGCATAGGCCTCCCCCAAGCGTCGCCACAACGACCGGCCCTATGCATTTTAGACAGGCCTGTTGGTCTAGTGGTTAGTGACCCTGACTGCTATGCCGGAGGTCGTGGGTTCGATTCTCACCCAGGACAAATGTTTGTGTGATGAGCACGATCATTTTTGTTCTGTGTCTGGGTGTAATTTATCTATAATATGTATATATTTAGAAATATATAAGTATGTTTATCAGTTGTCTAGTACCCATAACACAAGCTCTGCTTAGCTTGGGACTAGACGGCATTGTGTGATAGTTGTGGCATATTATTATATTATATTATTATTATTTCACATCCATCGAATTTCCGCGACCGTCACCAGGTCATCGGTCCACCTAGTGGAATTCCTTTCAGCATTGCGTCTTCTAGTATGCAATCGTCACTCCAGAATCTTTCATCCCCATCATCTAATCTTTCTAATCGCCCAAAAACTCAACTAGACCTCACCACATATTCTTCACGCCAAGACATGTCAACAAAAAACCCTCAGTCGGTTCGGAAGCTAATCATTAGCATTGCAAATGCAAGGACAGTCCCCGGAAAGACCCGGCCTCAGCATGTAAAGTATATAAGTGATATTTGGATTTAAATTGCAAAAACGTGTTCAGAATCACTTAAAAACGACACCCATATGTTATGCTGTAGAAATAAGTTTGAGTGCAAGTTCGATCTTGAGTGAGTGTACGTGTTATGGGTTTTTTAGGGTGAATTGATTGGTTTTGAAGGTGTATGGAGGGTTTTTTATGGCTTTGGATTGGAGATTGGAGTGCACGTTTAATCATAGTGGTTTATTTATTTAATAATTAATGTAAATATATAAACAACGCATCTCTATGCTTTTAAGAGTGTTTGAATTTGACGTGTGTGTTATCCATCCATCTTTGCATTATTGCCTTTTTTATAAAACTGGGACAATTTTCTTTTTTTCCGGGAACCAATTCTCTAAGAAAGCCAATTACCGACATAATTTTGAGTAATTTCTAATATGTAAATACGTAATTAAGAAGAGGAGCCTTTCCCAATCCGTTTATCATCAATGTGAGCACGGTTTAAAAGCTTAATGTTTCTTGTAAAAGCAAGAAATCAAATCTCTTAAAACAGTGTAATTTTTGTTAAAACTGCAAAATTGGAAATCTTTCAGTCCCTGGGCAGCGAACAATTACTGAGATAATACAAATAATTTCAACGATAACTTAAAATAATTGTTTTAAAATAATAAAATGGTAAAATTTCTTAGTCAACGTTGTTTTTTTTCTAACTTTTAGGGCTAGAAAACCCACTTATGGACCTCCTTCTTTTGTTTTAATTCCAACAGTAATTTAGATAGTATCCACAAGATACCTGTATCTCTGAAATATCTAGATAAAGATATGAAATAACGTCATAATCACATAAGAGCGGTTTTATGGATGTATATTTCATGTGCGCGCTTTTAAATGGTTGTAGAGCAAAGACAACGACAACCGATATTGATTGAAATAAAAATTAAAAATAAACTATATAATTTTATTACTCTTTTCAGAAAACATAAAGCAAGATAACAAAGAGCATTAAATGATTAAATGAAAAATATTTTGTACATCAAGTTATATCAAAACCGTGTAAGCATAAAGAGATAAACTTGCAAACATTTCTCCTGAATTATAGAAAAATACAGGCCATTATATTGTAGTGCTAGCCTTTCTGCAGTTTCCTAGCTCGAGAAGAAACAGACTTGCATGAGATAAATTCCCAAGGAATTTTCTTATAAATTCCAAATACACCTGCGACTCTATTTTAAACTTTACGCAGTCTGCGTAAGGTTCAACATGAGAAATAGAGTAAATTGATGGAAGCGAACATTTGTCAGTGTGAGGGTAATCTGTTTGTCTGTCAGTGCGTCAACACATCGCCCGCTTGACGTAAAGTCGGTGATTCTTCTTTGTGATACTGATTGACTGGTTGATAAGCGAAATTCTACTTTGATTCGAAAGGCTTACGGTTAAGAGTCGCTTGATTGATGTACACAGAAACGACGGACGACAAATTAGAAGTTTGAACAGAGATAAGTGGGCGGGTCTTATTTTAATACGTATTTAAATAAGAACTTGTAATAATGGTAATGGCAGTGAGTCTATTCGATGTTAAGTGATATCTATCTAGTTGAAAATTAAGTCGAATTTTGAGTGACACAAATAAGAAAGTTTTATTTTAAATTTAAAATAAGGATAACGCTGAAAATGTTGAGTAAATCAGGGGAGGCATACACTCGGCAGGGGTTGAATGTGGACAGATGGAAGAAAATAAGGAACCGTATCTTTTTAATTAATGTTTTAATAAAGTTTTAAAGAAGAAAAAAAGGCTTTTGGATGTAATTTTAAAAGGTAACTTTTTTTTAATTATTTTTAATAAAAATATCCTTTAGCGAGTTTTAACTCGGATGCATGCTCAGAAAACAACAAAGTGATGTTTTTGTTTTTAAAATTGTGATTTTTTGTTTTTCAGATTTAATTTTTAGGGTTCTGAAGGAGATACACGGTATTACTTACTGTCCCCGCACACAGGCCACAAAAAACGCCGCTTAAAGCTTCTTTTTGAGGCGGCCTTTTTTTGTGGCTCGTGTGCGGCGGTGCCGCCACAAAAAAACGCTTGAAGCGGCTTCAAGCTTCACCGGACACAAGGCGTCGTCGCGCGCTTCAGCTGTTTTTTGCAGTCGCTTCTAGCTTTTTTTTGTGGCCGCTTCTAACGTTTTTTTGAGACCCGTGTGCGGGGACAGTAAGACTGTACGTCTGTCTTTCTCTGTTTATATTTACTAGGCTGAATCTCATGAACTATGGTAGCTAGGCATTTGAAATTTTCACAGATGATGTATTTCTGGTGTCGCTATTACTAAAACCAGAATAATATAAATTCAGTAAAAAAAGTTCTATAGAATGGTATGGATATTTTTGTGCAGAACTCAAGGTAGAGCTACACTGCTCACACGTGTGCCACACACGCCGATCTGGGCGCGTCGGCCCATACATTTTATAATATGAAAATTAGACTTGTAGAACTACACTGTCTTGATCCACGCCACAAGAAGTCGTCTAAGTACGAATCAGGCGTGTTACACGTGTGTGTCGGTCTAATACACTTCTAGCTTCTTACTTAGCCGGATTTTGGAGATTATTTCAAGTTTTGTTTTTGTCTAGCATTATACAATGTGTTCTTTCATTCTGAAGATTTGGGTAACGAATTTACGAAAAAAAAAAATTCCAAATCGTCTGTACCCGCCTTTACAGATCCTTACAAAAATTGCAAGCAACTGGCGAACCAAACGTGACTTTATATTCGAATTGAGAAGAGAACACCGTTGGTACTCACACAACACTTAGGACCTTCATGGATCCACGAGCACTCAGAGTGGGGACTCTGCTCATCATCGAGTGATTCCAGGGACGACGGTGGCACAGTGATCACGTGCTGCCGTGCCCAGTGAGGCTCAGGTGGAGACCGTGATACAGTCTCTTCAAGGATGTGCCTTTGCACAGAAGGGATCCGGAATGGTTTTTTGAGGGGTATCGGTGCTGATGGTAATCACCGGGATGGATTTAGTGAGCTAAAAATCCCACACTCTCCGGACTTATCCCCAAAGTCCGGAACGTCAGGAGTTATGACAATAATTTTAAGAGCTGTATTTCCACCTGTGACAAACAATAAATAAATCTGAAATCTGAAATCTGCCTTTTGATGGTTTCGCCTTGAAAACAAAAAAAAAGGGTACCCAGCACAATTGCCAGATTTATAGAACGAGAATGCGAAAACAGACAATTGTAGTTCGAATGTTTTATTGTTCTTCGAATACAATGAGCATTGTGCTTTATTGATATCGGACAGCTAATATCTGAAACAAAGGTTATGTTTTGATACTGGGAAATATTTTTGTACATAACGCTATGACTATAGCGTTTAGCGAAACATTCATTAAACCCCAAGCGAACGCCGGCGTTCGCGCACCTATTGTCTTTCAATTGTGTCTGTAATTTCCACGATTGAAAGGTTAAACGTGAATGATTAGCGAAAATTAAATCAGTGATATTTTTTTAAGGTGGAAAATCATCCATTGATGTCTCCCGCCCTTGGGCGGAGCGTGAGGGCTTTGTGTCAGACTTTTACTGACTAAAACCCACTTTTAGTTCCTTCTGTGCCTTCGTTAACTCGCCCCGGGGTTAACTTTCGCATCATTATGATAAAATTTGGCACAGATTAAGCTTGACTGCTGTATGTGGACACGATGAAGACGTAATCAGAAGACTGGATACATTGCCACATTGAACCCGTCTGGTCCAAGAACTCCCTTTCCAAACGGAAGTAAAATTTTACTCTTTTTTCAGTAAACCTCCAAAAACAAGTCAGCCCTCTGGTCACGCAAACTGTCAATATACATATTTTGCTACTAACAAAAATATGTTATTAAAATACATAAACCAGTCATCACCTTCCTACCCTTGTCCTATTTTTTTTTAATATAATATAATATTTAATATAATATTCCACAACTATCAACACAACGCTGTCTAGTCTCAAGCTAAGCAGAGCTTGTGTTATGAGTACTAGACAACTGATAAACATACTTATATATTTATAAATACATACGTAAATAGATAAATTACACCCAGACACAGAACAAATGATCATGCTCATCTCACAAACATTTGTCCTGGGTGGGAATCGAACCCACGACCTGCGGTATACCAGTCAGGGCCACTAACCACTAGACCAACAGGCCAGTCTAAATAATATCTATATATCAGTCTATATCTATACTAATATAATAAAGAGGTAAAGTTTGTTTTTTTGTTTTTATGTTTTTTTGTTTGTAGGAGGTAATCTCTGGAAGTACTGGTCCGATTGCAAAATTTTTTTCACCGTTAGAAAGCCAATTTATTCCTGAGTGACATAGGCTATATTTTATGTACGCGGGCGAAGCCGCTGGCAAAAGCTAGTACTACATAAAGTCGGCGCAAAACGTTTTTAATTTCATTCTGCCCTGTCACTCGTCACGCTATCACTAACTCCCTATTATTTCATATCACTTCTTCACACAATACATCCATCTTTTCTTTGGCCTCCCATTCCATTCATCTACATGTACACTCATCTGTTTTAGTAATATGCGTTTCATTCCTCATTAATAAATTCAGTGTTTTAATTAATAAATTATTTGTACTTCATAACTATTGTTTGAACTTCCATGTACGTATAACATGAAAATATTGTGAATATCGTCGACATTCATATCGCTTTTATTTTATAAGCTGTAATTAAGTATTACAGATCAAATCCACTTTCATATTTAATTTTTTAAAATAATTAATTATAAAATAAATTATATATATAGGGTGACTGGCAATTAGTGTACGATACTTAAACACGTGATTGTGCTCATGATAACAAACAATTTTTATTAGGGGAGCGAAGTCGAAATCGCGAAAAAAATGTCAGCTGTTCAGTACATTAGGCAAACATAAATGTACTGAACAGCTGATTTTTTTTTTGCAATTTCAGGTTTGTTCCCATGGTAAAAGTTGTTGGTTATCATGAGCAGAATCACGTGTTTAAGTATCGTACACTAATAACCAGACATCCTATATATTTTATTAAGGCGTTGCTTAAGACTTACCATCGATTATGTATGTACATTATGTTGCCTGAACTAATATGTATGTGACAAGTTTGTGAGTGGCGTCTCTGAGCGCAGCTATTTTGCGACTAATTTTGCTACCGTAGATCTATACCTGTTAAAACGACTGTACGTGTTATTTTTTTTTAGCCTATTGTTTGTCCCACTGCTGGGCAATGGCCTTCCCTTTCTCCTTCCAAACTTCTCTGTCTAGGGCAATCTCTGGGCAAATTTGCCCTGCGAACATTTTTATTGTCATACCACTTTCGCCGCGGTTGACCTCAACGGCTTCGACTTCCTTCAGGCGTCCAGTGAATGACAATCCTCGGTAACCTGTCCGAGTGCATTCGTACAAAATGACCAGACCACTCCTACTTCAGCCTGGTGGTTTCTTCCGCGACATCATATGTTTCATAATGTGTTATTATAATAAACTGACTTTTGCCTGCGGCTTCATCCGCGTACATAAAAATAGTCTATGTCACTCAGGAATAAAGCAGCATTCTATCGGTGAAAAAAATTTAGCAATCGGACCAGTACTTTCAAAGATTATCTCCTACAAACAAAAAATCAAACTATACCTCTCTATTATATTAGTGACATAGATAAATAAATATCATTACCGGTACATCTTTACCTGCAGGTAATACTAAAAAAAATACACTAACAGAAAAAAAAAACCTTAAATACTTGTGTCCCTCGCCAAATTCCATCTCAAAATTTTTCTGCCAACACTACAAAAAAAAAACCGAATGAAATTGCATGACAATATTTGCACCTCAACCGCGGTACGGCCAGCAAAACAATATCAATTATTAAAACGAACAGCGACAACTTCATCGGTGTTATTTCCCGGGAGTTCGGTTTTCGCGCTCCAATTCACTAGAACTAACCGGTACTGGGTACCCGACTACCCGGTACGATTTGTATTGCGGTACAAATTAGACTCATCACTGGTTTTAAATGTTGAGGGGTGTATTTGAATATAGATTTTTTTAAGCGGCCTGTGTGGCACGAATTGAATTAAAAATTGTAAACATCTTTGGGCGGGTTTTGGAATTGAGTATTTTAAGTAAAGCAAGTGTCAAATCATATAAAGTCAAATTTTGACAGGTTTTAACGCTAAAGACGAGTAGTACTAGTATCTAGTATGTAAAATACTCAACTTCAAATGCTTAAATGAGAAATGGGGGTTTATCTTTACACGGTCTTAGTTTTGAATAGAATAGAATCGTTTATTTCCGAGTACATTTGTATTTTTGTATCACGCTTATTATTATATAGGCGAATTGTGAGTGTGTGTTTGTATGTTTGTTACTTCATTACACTCGAATGGTTGGATTTAAATGAAAATCGGTACACTGGTAGACCATATATCCTAAAATAGCACAGCGTGAGTGCCCAGGGTTTCATTCGTTTATTGTTTTATCCAGGGTTGTGTTCCCTTGGGACGATTTCCTAATTTCACGCGGCCGAAGCCGCTGACAGCTGCTAGTGAAAAAAAAGAAAGAAAGAAAGAAAAAGTGTTTATTCACGTCAAACATGGCGCATACCTTAAAACAAAATATATAACAATGTCGACTAAAAGTAGCAAGTAAGTAAGAGATAGAGAGTAGTGTATGTTTATTCACTAAATACTCCTAAAACATGCATAGAAATAACCTGACTAATATTGTTAAGTCGAAAGGTTCGCATGTAGGCGTGAGTGCGTGTCTTGCTCCTTCACTCTCAAATAGCTAAACAGATATGAATGAAATTTGGCTAACAGGTAGATCACATCTTGTAACAACTATAGAATATTTATTATATCCGAAGCGTAAAAAGATTTCAGGAAGATAGATTTAAGACGACTTGGTAAATTGTCTGTTACTTATGCATTAAGATTCAATAAATGGGTGACCAGACGGTTGGAAGTCAACGTCCCAACAAAGGTGACCTTGCTGAAATTAACAGTGTAGATCCGTGTAGACAGCAGTTGTAAACCATGACCTTCAACGCCCTTGGTTGGGAGGCGCATTTTCCCAACCACCGAACGTGTTGGCGCGTGGTTTACATCCATGTAGCGGTAGCCGCAACACAAACCAAACTAAGCTGACCTTGGTTTTTTTTTATGGTGGGAAAAATCATCCAATGACAACCCCCGCTCTTGGGCAAAGCGGGAGATAGTGTCAGACTCTTACTTACTAAAAGCTCACCCCGTTCCTTCTAGCCTTCATAACGGGGCTCGAGTTCCCTTTCGGATAACCCTGGCCCCAGTAGGCTTCGACCCGGCTGGGCCCCTGCTGTTACTGAAAAATCCTTGAGGCGCGCGGAAACAGAACGCGCCGTCGACGACTTGGGCTCGGTCTGGACAGTTACCGGACGGCGAGCTACCCATTGCTCACTGTCCCCTAGCCTAAGCTGACCTTGGTTGAAAGGCTAGTTTGCAAATGTCTGATCACCCCTTTATTCAGTAAATCCTCTTGAGAAAACATAGAAATAGCCAGACTAATATTCTGCCCAACTAAGCGCAAAAGCGGTATCTAACATAAAGTGAGTTTTGAGATAATTGGACTTTAGTAAAAATATCTTTATTTTACTTTATATATTGACTTTTTTGCTTATTACATAGAATTTATATATTATATTGGATCTATTTGTTACTACAATAGTTAAAATATCAAAAATGTATGTGGATATACCTTTTTTATGAGATACTGCTACACCGCTTAGTATTATACAATTATAATTTAAGTTACCGCTTTTTCGTTAGCTTTTTTCTCCTACATGTACGAATACAAAAAAAATATGATTTTTCTATCGAATAAACTATGTACGAGTATTATTTACAGGAAAAAAACAATCAAAGTATATTTATTAAGTCTTTTATTATTCAAAATAATGGCATAAAAATATTCGAAGAAAAACGGAATCTGTGAAATTAATCATTTACATATTTGCCGCTTATTGGCTTAGAAAAATTGCTGTTCTTTGTAATAGAGATTTGGCGGTATTTAAATATGCGGCTGTTTGCTTACGTAATACCTATGCCTAATGTCTAATTCCCTTAGTGATTTAAGGTAAAACTGAGATAGGAAAATCTTTCTTAAGGGTATTTTTATATGTTTTAAACAAGATACCGCTAAAATGTTTATTAGATGCGTATTTAAAAAAAAAATCCGATGGCATAAAAATCAACTTTACGATTTTTTTTTGAGATACCGCTTTTGCACCTAGTAGGGCTGTATTGTAAAGTCGAAATGTTTGCAAGTGTGTGTGTGTTACTTCACTCTCAAACAGCTTAACCAGATTTGAATGAAATTTGGCTCACACGTAGATCTATAATGAGATCCATGTAGCCGCAATACAAAACAAACCAAGGTGACCTTGGTTGGAACACTAGCTTGCAACCGTCTGGTCACCCCATAAATAAATAAATTACCTATCGTACTAAACCAATATTTCCTAGCCATCATACTTTGTCTGTCATCATTCGATAGTGAATGTCAACGTATCATTAAACGTGATAGCCCTAACCCTTATAAATGGTAGAAATTGGTAGTATGGTAGAAACCATAAACACGCCGGTTATCTATAATAAACGTTCATGTGGGAATCACGGACGTTGACCCTTCATAAATAGTAGTTTATGACTACTATACCGTTTTTTTTTTACAACAATGTCGCTTGTAACTTTTGTTTAGTTTAGTGCCAGTTTATTGGGAAATTTTGTATTCAAAAGCTGAAGTCAGTTTTGTAGTAAAATTTGTACCAGTAAAATGTTTGATAGGCTCACGTTTGACCACCATCTCACCTCATGGCCAAATATATACACGAACATGAGACTGCAGAAGAACGAGAGATTAGAGAAGGCACGCGTAGGCAAGATATGAAACTTTACAAGATACAGCCTAATTTAAATATTATGAAGCACTGTCCCAGATATCAATCGGTTATTTTGTTTAATAAACTGCCTTTAGATTTGAAGAGTGAATACTCTAGCTCTTTTAAAATAAAGCTCAAAAGATTCTTATTGAACAAGTGTCTATATACTATTGATGATCTTTAAGGTATATACAATGTTATATTAATTGTGTGTTGTTGTAATATTTAAATGTTTGTAATTTCAGATACAATTTATTTTTTGGACAGTGAGCAATGGGTAGCTCGCTGTCCGGCCGTCCGGTAACCGTCCGGACCAAG
This sequence comes from Mythimna ferrago, assembly GCA_910589285.2. NCBI lineage: Eukaryota > Metazoa > Arthropoda > Insecta > Lepidoptera > Noctuidae > Mythimna > Mythimna ferrago. Next base: position 24,528,182 of record OU342679.1, read on the forward strand.
CCCAAGTCCTCGACGGCGCGCGCTGTTCCCGCGCGCCTCAAGGAGTTGTCAGCAACAGCAGGGGCCCAGCCGGGTCGAAGCCTACTGGGGCCAGGGTAATCCGAAAGGGCGCTCGAGCCCCGGTATGAAGGCTTGAAGGAACGGGATGGGTTTTTTAGTCAGTAAGAGTCTGACACTATCTCCCGCTCCGCCCAAGAGCAGGGGTTGTCATAAGATGATTTTTCCCATCGAAAAAAAAAAAAAAAGATACAATTTATTGTTAATGAATAAATGACTATGACTATGACTACATGGTAAGCGATGATGTGGTCGACGATGGAGCACGCTTGCCTAGAAATAACCTATTCACTCTTGACTTAAAGACCTCTAAGTTGTCAATTTAGTTACAAAAAGTACACACCCTTATTGTCACTGGTTTATGTACCTCTACTCACCTATAGTAGGAACACATCGTATTTGTTTCTCTCAGATCCTGAAATTTTTGCCTTTTCAAATACATATACAAACATGTTGGAAAACGGTAACGCAAAAACCGCAACCAAACTACCAGACGATCTATAACCACAACTACTCCACTAGGAGTGTACAATTGAGAAGAAGAGGTAAACGAAGTAATACAAACTACCCGTGAAACTACCACACTCAGAGACTCAAAACTAAATCAAGAAATAAATCTGTATACGTATAGACTATGCTGTCAATTAGTTTATTTAACTGTTCTGACCCCATAAATCGCACTCCATCCAATATTAAAACCGATATCACTAAAATAAAGCCACCATATTAGTACTCCAACAGTCTGCAACACCTCATTTTAATTTCCCCGCAAAAGCGCTGCTCAATAAAAAAATAATCCCAAAGAAATTCATATCGCGGAAACTTGCAACGCAATCGTCACGGGCTGCCACGAACCTTAATAAAAGTGAAGCGGGATACATATCGATTATCGCAATCGTCCAACCGAAGCGATCGCTGGAATCACTTCGATAAATCACTCGCTCATACAGAATCGAATATGCTCGCGAGTAGCGATAGACGATCGCGTGCTGTTGCGCGCGTGTGTCCACGGACTTAGGAAGATTGATGGAGTTTATTGGTAAAATTTTTATTAAAATGTTGTGTAAGATGGTTGGGGTAGTGACAAATTTGGAGATTTAAGATGACTATTTTTGTAGGTTTCCTGCTGGATGCTTAGCAATATTAGCTCAATTTATTTATTTGTTTTACTTCAACAAATACGGCTATCCGCCAATTACTTAATACACTCACTCAGTCAGCATAGATAAGCAGAAGTAAAGGGACCTACTGTAGGGACGTAGGCTTCTAAGCCCAGTGCGGATTGGTGGAAGGCATATGCCTTTGAAGCTTTGATTGTAGGACATGCCAATTTTGTTTAGAATATTTTCCTTCACCGTTTATATTGATTACTAGCTGTGCCCGCGACTTCGTTCGCGTGGACTACAGGATTTTGAATTTATTTTTTCTAAAATTAAAGTAGCCTATGTTACTCCTTATCACATCAGCTAAGGACCTGCCAAAAAAGTCCCGTCAAAATCAGTACAGCCATTTCAGAGATTAGCCCGGACAAACAGACAGACAAAAATTGTAAAAAATGTTATTTAGGTATATGTACCGTATTCTGCATGTAGTAAAAAGCGGTTATTTCAATATTACAAACAGACACTCCAATTTTATTTATATGTAAGGAAGATGTATGGATGTATAGATATTGAAATAAATTACACAAAGTAATGCACCTGGTCGGGGAATCGGCGACTTACAACTCGTAAGTTGGGGTCGTTACCGCTAAGCCACTGCTCATTAACAATACACTAAGTTACTTTTGCGTCAAACAAAGCTGATTTACGTCACGTCGCGCCGCAACCTCAGGTTCAGTTCAAAACTAGCTTCAAGTACTGATTGTTGGGCATTTAGGCTGAATTGGACCTATTTTAGAGTAATCGTGAGTTACACTATTTTATTTTTGCTTCTTTTTTTCCTCATTTATACCTTTAAATAGTTGTGTTTGTGTGTCTTGTGCTATGCTAAACAAATCTATTTTCTTTCCTAGTTTTTTCTTATCGTCGTAAAAGTTGGATTGATTGTGTGAGGAATGATATGAAAGAAAAGGGAGTTAGTGATAGTTTGACAGATGACAGGACAGAATAGAAGAAAAAAGCATGTTGCGCCGACCCCAAGTAATATGGGATAAGGGCAGGAAGAAGAAGAAGATATGAAAATTCTCATTTTGGTACTTAACTTCCTTTTGTTTACATAAATATTTGAAATACCAATGGCAGATCGACGGCAAAGTGCCAGTAACTCCTAAAACGTCGAAGTTAAGAATTTACAAATACTGAAAAAAAAATCATTCTTGAAACTTTGAACGTTAAGTAAATACTTAATAGATTTATTTGTTGAGAATAATAATATATTTTCTTGAATTATTGTACTATATTGGAGTATTGTTAAAAGGTGGGCCATAAAATAGTCTTGTTGGTTTACTTTGTTGAAATTTTAATATTATAATTTTATGCAGTTGCAACTGAAAATACACTTAGAAGATTGGTAATAAAAAGCTAATTTCTCGATAAATATCAGTTAAAAAGTATTGGTACTACACTTTAGAAATATATTTTGTATTCATTTATTGCAAAAAAAAATTAGCTTTTTTTTCGGGTAGTATTTTTTTAAATTTATTTATCAGGATCAATTTACACTGTGTTTGATTATTATACATACATCATTAGTACCTAATATTATTAATATTAATTCTAAAGTCTATATGCAATATTGGAATCTGCAACGACCTCGTATAACTTGAAGAAAGACGAGAGCTAAAATCTTAAATTATTTGACACGTAAAATACCTGTCTGTCTAATTAAAACTTCTCAATCAACAATAGACCTCAAACGCCAAAACAGTAACACCAACAGCCAACGTTTGCCAAAGTTCGACCACACACAAAGGTAGGAGTTGCAACACTATCGCTAGATAAAGCCAGTTTACACCGAAGAGCTATCACGATGACAGTTAAGTGACATAATCACGACTGTCATCGAGTCCACTCGGACTGAAATCGGAATCTCACTCAAGTTAAATCGAATCGCTCGATTCTGTAACTGTGCGACGAAAATATCAAATTATAAGTTGTAATCGGTGTTGATTGATGTAACTACTTACTAACATTTGGATTAAAATGAGTTTAACGTTTTGTTCATTTTATTTATTAGTAACATTATACATGCAGTAGCAAAATTATAAGTTTGTTTCAGTCCTACAATCTTGTTAATTTATTTTTAGAGCCTACAAGAATAACTCCTACTAGTGCCACTTGCATAGATAATATTTATACCGATGTTGTACCTAGCCATAAAGACATTATAAATTTACTAGATTCTGATCATTGTGGGCAATTAATTACTTTTCAAATTCCAAACATCATAGTGGCTAAAAAGAATATCACTGTTAACCCGAAAACTGCAAATCGCTTAGAAACTTTTAAAACTAAACTAATTAATAATTTACCAGCTTTGTCAACATTAGATGATCTGAATCAACAATATGAGTCTTTTTTTAATATGTACTGTAAGCAATTTAATTCCACTTTTATACCCAAAACTATATTGGTTAATAGTAATGTATCTTTCAGTGAATGGGCTACCATTGGTATACATAAAAGTAGAACGCGACTCTATGAATTGTATGATGAAAAAATTCTTGTAAACACCGCCGAGTTTAGTTTGTATGTTAGAAAGTATTCAAAATTATTCAAAAAAGTATGCTCTGTTGCAAAATCGCGCTACTTGAGTTCCAAAATTAAAAATAGTAATAATATAATTAAAACAACCTGGAATATTATAAACAGTGAAACTGGAAGATCTACAAAACCATGTAGTGAATATAGCCTTAAAATTAATGACAGTGTGATCAAATCGGACTCACAAGTTGCTGCAGCTTTTGAAAAGTTCTTTTCAGAGATCCCCATATTAACTACTAAATCTCTGAACTCATCACCCACTGCTGCAGAGTCTCTGCTTAAAGAAAATGTTAAAGTTTGTGATTCAGATTTTAATTTCGAACATGTGACATACGTGGATATAATTAAAACCTTTAACACTTTGAATGTGAAAAAGACCACAGATTTATGGGGAAATTCTGTGGATGTTGTAAAGTCCATTATAAAGGTTGTAGCTCCTAGTTTAGCACTTATTTTTAATAATTGTATTGATCGTGGCGAGTTTCCTGATTTAATGAAGTATAGTAAAATAATACCATTGTTTAAAACGGGTAGTACATCTGACCCCACAAATTATAGACCTATTTCAGTGCTACCCACCTTTAGTAAAATATTTGAGAAACTAATTTTACATCAATTACAAATATTTTTTAATAGACATAAGTTGTTACATAATAAACAGTTCGGTTTTACAAGGGGTCGTTCAACAACCGATGCCGGGGTTGAACTTTTAGGCCATATTTATAATGCATGGGAAGACAAATGCGATGTCCTGGGCATTTTTTGTGATTTGTACAAGGCTTTCGATTGCGTTCTCCATGAAACATTAATCAGGAAACTACACCATTACGGGATCCGGAATTCCTCTCTGGATCTTCTTACTTCTTATTTGAGTGATAGGATTCAGAGAGTTGATGTAAACGGAAAAAGATCACCCGGGTCTGCAGTATCAATGGGTGTGCCCCAGGGCTCGATTCTTGGTCCATTTTTATTTCTTATTTATATAAATGACTTGCCATACCTCATAAAGGATAACCATGATATAGTGTTGTTTGCAGACGACACTTCGCTTTTGTTTAAGCTTAAACGTCAGCAGCCGGTTACTGATGACATAAATAACGCCCTTTCAAAAATAGTACACTGGTTTAATGTCAATAACCTGCTCCTTAATGAAAAGAAAACCAAATTTGTTAAATTTACGATGCCTCACGTAAGGCAGGTAGAAACTAGTGTGCTAATAAAAGGTAAAGAATTGAGTCCTGAAGACACTACAGTGTTCTTGGGTATAACTCTTGATGCTAAGCTTCAGTGGGGCCCTCACATAGATAAGTTGTCGAAAAAACTTAGCTCTGCCGCATACGCTGTTAGGCAAATTCGAAATCTAACTGACTTAGGGACAGCCCGTTTAGTTTACTTCAGTTATTTTCATAGCGTCATGTCGTACGGTATTCTATTATGGGGAAATGCCGCCGATATCCAAACGATTTTTGTTTTGCAGAAAAGGGCCATTCGTGCAATTTATAAATTAAGTCCCAGATACTCCCTCAGAGATAAATTTAAAAATATTAATATTTTGACTGTGCCATCTCAGTATATCTATGACAATATTTTGTATGTTCATAAAAATAAAAACATGTTTAAAAAATACAGTGATATTCATAACGTTAATACTAGGAACAAACACAAGTTAGTGGTTCCTGCAACCAGGCTCAAAAAAATAGGACGCTCATTTAGATGCCAAAGTATACATTTTTATAATAAGCTTCCCAGTCCTATTCAAGAACTTAGCATTAATAAATTCAAAACATTTGTAAAGCGAAAACTTTGCCAAAAGGCTTTTTATACTGTAAAAGAGTATCTCGAGGATAAAACGGCTTGGGATTGACCTGCTCCAATACCTACTCACTATAATTGTTATCATTTGAATGTTTTTTTTTGTTTTAACTGCCTTTTTTTTATTGACGATTGTTGTTGTTTTACAATTATGATATTGTATATATATATTTATATTTTATTATTTTTTTACAATTATGACATGTTTATTTTTACTATTTGACTGAATTTTTATTTATATACTTTTTTTTTTACAATTTGCAATATTTACACTTTTGTAAATTTTATTATTGTGAATGTGAGAACTATGTGGATTACTCTTTCCTTTTCTTTTATTTTCACATGATGTCTGGCAGTTTTGAGTATTTGATGTGGCCTACCCAAATGTCCTTTCTTTGGCATTGTTCGTCAAGTCGTTGAGCTCCTTAGTAGTCCTGAGTTGAGCTACACGCATACTGACAAATGCTTGCACTGACTGGACAGGTCCACTTAGAACTGTGTGGTTCTTTCTTCAAAAGACCATCTCAGGCTCAATCTGCACGGTTCTCATATGATTTGACCATTACATGTTTTGCTGTATGGACTTTAAAAGAGACTTTGACCCCTGAGTTTGTTTCGGTGTTTCTTCTCAGGGTAGTCAGTTAGGAAACACCGGCCTCATCTAGCATTAATTGACAAAAAAAAAAAATTGACGTGTAAAAGTGTTTTTATAAAACCTACTTGCAAAATAAAGATCATTTATCATTTATCATTATCATTTATGCAAAAGTGATTGACAGTTCAAATTTTATCGAAATTCAAATGAGTAATCGAATCCAGTCATGACTATTTTAATGTGCTAAGTTTTTGAGTCTGAATAGAGATTTATATTATTATTATTATTAACTATCCCTCCCAAAAGGCTGTCCAACTGAAATGGGACTGAACAGAACATGTCTGCTTCATGCCCGACCAACTGTGGCCAAAATATCACAAGATTGATGTCCTGGAACAGTGCAACGGGGTCTTGGCAGACCACGAAGGAGATGGCGCATAGAAATAGACAGATTCTGCCAGAACTAGCTACAGGAAGCGCGGGCCCTGGATATGTTTAGGATAATAAACTATGTAAATTAAGTTAAAAAAAAGGCTTGCATATACGGTTAAATTACAAACTTAGTTCAGAAATTATTTTAAACAACTTTTCAAAAACTGTTCGACCCATCAAGCTCAAAATAATTTTCCTAGAAAGTCTTTATGAAGTTCTACTTTTGAGATTTTTTTCATGTTTTCTTACTAAGGTTCTTATTAACTTAAGGTTCAAAAGGTAGAGGGGGGGACATTTCTTTTTACTTTTGGAGCGATTATTTCCAAAATTATTAACATTATAAAAAAATATTTTGAGTAAACCCCTATTCATTTTTAAATACCTATTCAACAATATATCACAAGTTAGGGTTGATATGAAAAAAAATCACTCCCTACTTTACATCTAGGGTAAGTACCCTAAAAAAAAGATTTTTTTTTTCACTTTTTATTTTACCACTTTGTCAGCGTGATTGATATACATATTGGTACCAAATTTCAGCTTTCTAGTGCTAACGGTCACTGAGATTATCCGCGGACGGACGGACAGACAGACAGACATGGCGAAACTATAAGGGTTCCTAGTTGACTACGGAACCCTAAAAAAATATTGATTAGCGCGTTCAAATAAACTTCAGTTTTATAGTAAAGTAGCTATAGATTATTTAATTTATTATTTAAGGGTTTATAAAAATTATTTACGTTAATTAATAGGCCACGGATCGAGGCCGAGGCAAAAAACCACTCATAAATGAAGGACTTCAAAAACCCGTTACAACTACGTCACTATTTTATGAATATAAAGCTGCGAATCGATATTATTAATTGAATGTCAATCAAGCCGACAAGCACTGATAGTAACAATGTGGCTTCCGCACACAATAGCCCTTTATACGCCTTACTCAAACATAGAGAACTATCAAAGTTTAGAGTTTGTTAATTAAGCTATCATTGGTTTTAGACTATGAGTTAATGGTACTATTTTGATTTGAATTAAACTGTGCTTGGGATGAACTGTGCGCTGTGAGTTCGTTTTAAGGTTCCATACCTCAAAAGGGAACAAAAACGGAACCCTTAGAGAATCACTTTATTAACTGTCTGTCTGTCTGTCTGTCTGTCTGTCAACCCTTTATATCTTTACGCGTGGAGGTATCGAGTTGAAATTAAAACCAAGTCAGCAGACTCTTGAAGCTGTAAAAAATCAAACTGTATTATAATGTAAAAAAAAAACTCAGTGTTCTTCTCGTTGACCCAGAATCCTGAATTATTGGCAAAAAGCTAGGTCTTATAGTACAAGTATAAAAATAAATCTGAAACTGTAAATTCGTTGTTACGTCACATTTTTTTTTTGCGGTTCGAAAAATCTTCCGAGACTCCATACCGGAAAATATTTAACTATTTACATAGGTAAGTTTGTACGGAACCTTGCCCAGTTTTTTCTTTAATGCAATTAAGACGTTCAGTGTTTGGCTCTCTGATTGGTTAAGAGCTTGGAGCAGGCCAATCGGAGCGCCGAACATAATAAACGTGTCGATCGCGTTAACGTAAAACAAACTTGCACTAGGTACTCTAATAATAAATGTTTTTACAGCTTTGAGGTCTCGATTGCGTAACACACCTTTTACTGCCGTTAAACAGCGATGGCCTTTCCTTATTCAAAAAGTCAAAACAGTTTTTACAAAATAATATGACCAACATAAAAAAAGGTGAGCGCAAATCAATAACCTCAATGACATAGAATTTTACTGTAAGTGGTGCAATGAGAGCATATCAGTGTAAACTTTAAACATCTGTGAAACCCCTTCAGAGTGAACTGGCGTGATGTTATGAAAACAGTCAAGCGATGGCAGCCATCTTGAAAGATTTGCTAAAAATATTTATCGAAGTGTGTCATGGTCATCACTTGACAAAGATATCGCTGAACAAGATAGAAAAATACTTGGATGACGCGAAAACCTTTTTTGAAATTTGGTTAAAAATAAAAGAAAATTTTCACTGTCTCGAGACTTAAAAAATAGAGGCAGAAAAATAATATTTTAACTAGTAAAAGTACTCAAAAATTCAATTACTTTTAAAAGCCACTAAGTAAGAACAGTAGTTCCAGACAAAATTCTTATAATCCAAACTCTAATAAAAACAAAAGAGAGGAACTACAAATCACTTTAGCTTTTCAATTTCACTCGTAACCTGGCACCTGTCCCAAAAAGTCTAATGTAAAATTTTATTTCATTTTCGACAACAGATTTCTTTATAACATTCCGACCCTCGCATTGTACGCCAACTTGCAAATTAATCCAGGGCCGGATTCAATATCGTCGCAGATCGGGCTATCAAAGTCAGGCCATAAACCTCTGAGATCACGGGCCCATTGAATTCTCCGGGTCGACGAAAGTTTTCACTCGCCGCAAATGTGTTTTTCTTGTTAGAGCTAAGTGTATGGCTATGATTTTAGCGATTTATTGTTGGGTTGCCAGTGTGATAGTGCTATTAGTGCTATTAGTGCTACTTACGACTCATGGTGTTTATTTATTGACTACATTGTCTGTTTATGAATTAAATATTTTGTTGTCTTAGTTATGGTTACAGTAAGACTAAATTTAGGAACAGTGAAATTAGTTTTTGTGATATTTTTTTGTTAACATAAATGTTCAAGCCACAAAATAGATAGGTACAGAAGTCAATTTACATACAAAGCGCGCTCGAGCAACGCACACATAGACACCGCTCACGGACACGATATCTCGGTTGCGTCTCGGATCACTCGTCGAACAGTTCCGGCTCAAACGCTCATTAGTGTGCGTCCACAGAGCGTAGGTATAAAAAGTACATACATAAGATTGTCTTCTGTGCTTAACACACTGTCCATGAACACGTAGCGCGGCAACGACACGATGACAGAACGTTAACATTTCGTCGAAAATTTTTCATAGTTTTTTACGTAAGCTTCACGCAGGCGTACACCTAGCGTATAATGACGAATACGCATCTGTGAAGCTACGCGTCCGTGGCCATTAAGCCTTATTGTTTGCATAACTTCCCACTTTTGAGTTACCTATTTAATTATACGTTGAATCGATTTTCTTATATGCGAAATCGTCAAATAGGTAATTTATTTACTAGTCTTGTTACTTTTCGCGTTCCACGGCCGCGGTAACTCTTTTAAACAATCACGTGGCCCATGTCAAATAAACCTTGAAATCTTGACATTTCTAAACAACACAGTATATTTTTAGCAAAGGTTATAATCAATCAATCCTTGACTTAAAAATAAAACCGACGGAGTAACATAGCCACCATCATACCATTGTCCAGTCTAACAGGATGCAACTGAATATATAGGTATTCAGTTCTATGGTTTTTTCCTTTCATACTCTACAACCCAGTTACAAGCCAACACGATACTAGTAAACCGATGGTCAGACTTTCTGACTTCTGACTGCTTGTAACGACTGTCAGAAATCTATCAATGATAATCGGGGTCAATGGTTATACGAGTTTTCCGAGACACTGGATGCCAGTAACGTCCTACCAAGATCAACTAATAAAAATAATAACTTTTGTTATCAAGCAACTAAGGCCCATAGACAAAATACACAAATAATAATCTTGCGAAACAATAATACACTTATAAAAAACATAACAACTAATCTATGCATTATTAGGGGCTTCACCAGCGAACATAAACTACAGCCTATGTCATTCAGGAATAAAGCAGCTTTCTATTGGTGAAACAATTTTAGCTATCGGACCAGTAGTTTCAAAGATTACGCGGCGTCGTGTTCCGCGGTCGGTGTCCTTCCACGAAATCGTCGATACACGACACCCTTCAGCCAAAACTTTATTTTGAGGAAAGTGTCCAAATTATGGTTTTTTTTTTCTGTGGGTGAAAATCATATAAATGACATCCCCCGCTCTTGGGCGGAGCGGGAGATAGTGTCAGACTCTTACTGACTAAAAAAACCCACCCCGTTCCTTTTCCATCCCTTTCAGAAACAGACCCTAGCCTTAGTAGGCTCCAAATGATGAGTGAACCCTAAATCAGAAAATGCATTTTGCCACTCCCATCGCTTTTCATTGTTTTAAAATGACATACAGCAATGCCTGTCTGTTGTCACCTCATATATACATCGTACAGGCGAATATTACGTGACTTATATGTGCGGGTTTCCACGTCAGCCACTCCTACGGCGTTTTAAGCTACTTGATTTGCATAAGTGAGTTTGGGAAGTATGTAGCCGTCAGTTGGCGGTGTATTGTGATTTAACACGGAAACTCGTGATGTTCTGGAAGAAGGCTTTTTGACCTATTGAATTCTTTACTTAGGTGGAACTGGGTTTTTGAAGAAAATGTATGTTTGTATTTAGATTGTGTCGGTTTTCAAACGACACAACCACATACATACCGTAAGTGGTTGTGTTGTGTGACTAAGATAGGAGGAATAGAATGTGTAAAAGATGATATGGTTAGTAAAAAGGTGATTATTGAGATGATGGCAAATAGAGAAATAGAGAATAATATTGATTATTTTTTTCCGCCCGTTCGGACGGAGCACCGCTGTGTCCTCGTGGAGGACACTCTTTCGCACTCGACTCTGGTTCCGGACACGATCCGGAGTGAGAGGTAATGGACAGCGGTCAGCTCTTTCAATGAAACCTTAATAGCCAAGATGATGAGATGGCTGCAATAGGGTGGGCATATCCTGATACCTCAGCCACCACAACGGGAGACGCCCGGCACGTCGGCAGTTGCGACGATCAATAGGAAGCTTGCCGTTCGGCCTTCGGGTGAGGATCAATTCCGAGTTGGTAGCGTTTACTAGTCCACGCGCACCTCAAAGAGATATGAAAACTGAAGCCAATGCTTGATAGGGTTGTGAGAACTTTTGGAAGAGCTACTTACTGTGGTCTAAGAACGCGAGCTTAAGAAGTCATTTGAAGACTTTAAATAAATAAATAAAAAAGACCTGTGGCACTCGGGGACTACCGCGGTAAAGCTGTTGCATAGCATTTTTATCAACTTATGGAATTATAATTATTTATTTATTTTATTTATGAAGTAATTTTTTTCTTTTCTTTTTTCTTTGATATTAATTGAAGTTACACTTTCACACATTGAAATGAATTTTGATTGATTGTTCACTCATTTGTTTTCTTATCGGTCACCACGCTCAAAAAACAAATGAGTGGGGGTGTTAGGTTATTTTCGTTACGGAATCCGCGATAGAAGCTATGCAATAGCTTAAAAAAGCGCCAAAGTCACCCGACTTTACTATATTTGTATAACTTTAAGGTACGTCTATAAAGTATGTAATGCATCTTTTCTTATCGCATTCACCGGATTTGGCACTCTTCCAGAATATGAAGGTAAAGTGTGTTTGATATTTTCATTTTACACTAAACATAATAAGGCAGGTATTTCGCATAGCTATTATTTAGTACCAAAACGAGAACTATAAAGCTTATTTAGGTTACAGAAACGGTGTAGTTTACTGGTTTGCTTGTTTCATTGCCACATAATAAGTTTTATTTATATTTTACATTCAAGCATCCCGCATCCATCGGATTCCCGCAACCTTCACCAGGTCATCGGTCCACCTTGTAGGCCTTCCAACGCTGCATTTTCCGGTACGCGGTCGCCACTCCAGAACCTTTCGGCCCCAACGGCCATCTGTTTGCACAGGATAGTTAATTGTGGCGACACTTGAGGGAGGCCCATGTCCAACAGTGGACGTCTATTGGCTGAAATTATGATGATGATGATGACATTCAAGCAAGACCCGCTGTAAAATGTCAGTCAGACGCCATGTTAAAGCAATAGGTATTATTTATTATAAAATATCACCATATGAGTTTAACATTGGCTTTATTGAAAAAATTGTGAGAAAAAAAAATTAATTTGAAAATTAGGGCAATAAACCTTCTTATTATACAATTATAGTTATATATATATTATAACAGTAACAAAATTTTAGTTATGTAGTAGTAAAGACGACGCGGTTAGAAATCACAGTCATTGCAATTGTATTTTGAGCAATTTTCAGCCAACATGGGGTCGAGCTTGCAGATGACAAGCAATTGGCAGCTCGCCGTCCGACCGTCGGGTAAGGACCAGGCCCGAGTCGTCAGCAAACTGAAAAGGCCTAGCAAGGCCGATGACTAATAGAACCATGGCTTGCCTTATGAAAAGCCCAGAACGCAAAAGGTAACTAAAGGATTATAGGTACCTACGATTTTTGTCAATGCAAATTACTGCATAGACTTCACTCTGATATCTATTAAAACCCAATCTCAAAACCTGAACCTAAACAAAGACCTCAAGATAAGACAAGAAAAGTATCTCAAACCACTACCCATAATTAGGAGTTAGTTTCACATAATACTAAAAACTAATCGGAACACCCAGACCAAAAATAACCGTATCACTTAAGGCGAAGCTTCAAAATAATTCCCCGTACGCTAATCTTAACGCGATCCTGTTCAGCAACATCATATAGGTTAACGAGGGTTCACTTCCAAGTAATTTTCTTGTAAAATTTTGACATCGCACGTTATAGAGATAACCTTCGAGTAATTATAATTATGTAATCATGTCTTCCGGCAAATTACTTTACTTTGATATTCATACCAGGTGTGTGGAGGCGTTTTATTGAAATTATGTTGAAGAATTTCTTTGTTGGCATTTTTGTGGGAAAGTAATCATTTCACAGCGTATTTTTTTATTTATTTCTTCAAAAAACATACATTTGTGTTGAACAGTTTAGAAATTGACAATAATTATGTAACTCAATATTTAAAAACCACTGTATATTTAACTAGCTTTTGCCAGCGGCTTCAACCACGTACGTAAAATATAGCCTATGTCACTAAGGAATAAAGCAGCTTTCTATCGGTGATAAAATTTTAGCAATCGGACCAGTACTTTCAGAGATTACTTCCTACAAACAAAAATAAAACTTTACCTCTTTATTATACACTAGCTTTTGCCAGCGGCTTCGCCCGCGTACATAAAATATAGCCTATGTCACTCAGGAATAAAGCAGCTTTCTAACGGTGAAAAAATTTTAGCAATCAGACTAGTACTTCCAGAGATTACCTCCTTCAAACAAAAAAAACTTAAAAACAAAAAAAACAAACTTTACCTCTTTATTATATTAGTGTATCATAGTGCTGCATGTTATTTTTTTATTTATTTTTTATTGTTATAAACTAGTGCTTGACTGCGATCCCACCTGATGGTAAGTAGCGATGCAATCTTTGATGGTGAGGCGCACTAGTTTATTAAGAGCCTATTCACTCTAGCCTTGAAGACACCCAAATTATAATCGGACGGGAAGACCGCAGCAGGCAAACTGTTCCAGTCCTTCGACGTACGCGGTTTAAACGACGAGGCGAAATGCTTAGTTCTAGTTCTGTTAGACGACATAATGCCAATATAGCACTGCAGCGAACTTTTGTTTCAACTGTTCCGTATTTTGACAAATAGTTTCCATGAACGCGCTTGTCTATCACTAGAATAAAAGTCGATGGTTGTATCAACTATCAAATGTTTAAAATGTGTCTCTAAAATTCTAAAGCATGTGTCACAACCACCATTTTCATCTAACAACAATATTTTTCTTTAATAACCAACTTTGAACCATCTAAACAAGAAAGCAAAACGGTACACGAAAAAAAAAAACGATGGAACATTTACAAAAATAGCTCGTTCAAAGTCAAAAGCATTACTTCAATCTAATATTCCGCAATTTAAATATCGCATCGCCTTAACGCCCGGTACCGGTCGCGTATTTTCAAATACCACTTGGAACTCGAGAATTCATGTAAAACTACTTATGTATTTTAATGACGTAGTCGTATTTAAAGTTAAAGATAGATGGGTTGTGTGAATAGTGATATGAAAGAAAAAGGTTTTTTTTTTTTTTTTTTTAATTTGTATAAACTAGTGCTTGACTGCGATCCCACCTGATGGTAAGCAGTGATGCAATCGTTGATGGTGAGGCGCACTAGTTTATTAAGAGCCTATTCACTCTTGCCTTAAAGACACCTAAATTATAATCAGATAAATTATAATTATATAAGGTTTGACATGATTATTATTATATTTGACATGGGTATTATTGACATGATTTTATTATTGACATGATTATTGACATTTGTGATATTATTATTGACATGATTATTGACATTTGTGATATTATTATTGTAAGTTTTTATTGTTATATTGACATGTTTTAACTCAACAACACAATTTTAATGGAATAGAATAATTTGTTTATGAGTGCATGATTTTAATCAAATAATTAATTTAATTTTTTTTTACTATGATTTATATTTGCACGCCGAAATTAAAGGCAGAATAAGAGATCAATTCTATTTATGTTGTCAACCTTCTGTACCTTATTTAAGCAAATAAACGATTTATTATTATTATTATTATTAAGGTTAAGTTAAGTTAGTGATAGCGTGACGGGTGACACAACAGAATGGAAAAAAAAATGATGATGATTTGTGCTTAAAGTTATTTAACGACAGGATTTTCCTGGTACTGATAATGTTGGCCGTAAATAATCAAACTGTCTAGGTTTTCCCAACTCAGGTGTAGTCGGTATCCAGTCTAAACTCGGATGCAGCTAAATGCACCAATAACAAGGAATTGAATGTTATTACAAAAAGCTAAGCCTTTCGCTTTTATCAATCTCTTTATTCCAACTCTCCTTTCGAAATTTGCTGGAAGAGATTTCTTTAGAAACCTTGTCACTTTCTTGTCTAGATTGTATGTATTAGTGTGTGTTAATTCGTAATTATGTTTTCAATTCATCATCATCTTCCTGTCCTTGTCTCTTCTCATGTGGGATCGGTGGAATTCATTTTTTTTCTTACATTTTTTTTTTCATCCGTTATGCTGTTACTAACTCACTTTAATTTCATATCACTCCTCACTCAATCCATTCATCCTAGCGTTGGCCTGCCCCTCCATCCATCCACAAGTACCTCCTACATAAGTATACACTCACAACTTACACTCACCATACTAGATTTTCCATTAATTAACGAATTTTAATTTCTAACATAACCTTAGAAGTAGAATTCAACAGCTTCCTCACCCTATAGAAATACTAACCCATTTCACCTCAGGGTCGAAGTAGCATTTATATTTACGCGTCGGCTGGATTTGAATTACAAAGTCGACCGCGCCTTCCCGTGTCGCTACCTCGAAATATGAGGTTTGCTAACTAAAGTGCCTGCTGCCTTTGAGTGCGGCCCTGGTTTAATAATGCGCCTTATAACGCCTTAAATCCAGTAAATAGTGAGTTATGTCGCTTTACTTGTGTTGTAGTTCGGGTAATAGGATTAGGCTAGCAATGTACCTACATATTGCGATTATTAGTCGTTGATCGTAGACCTACATATGTTGAGATTAGCTAAGTTTTGTAGCAGCTTTAAGGTTTGTTGCGTCAGATGGCCTTTCTATAAAGACAGGAACATTAGATAGTTGTAGCCTACATAATTATGTATGAATTGTCCAACCACTGCGCTGATCGTACCGTCTATGTTTGCGGGAACATTTCAAAGAGTGACCGTTTTAGCCAATAAAAATCTGACACGCCCTCTCGTTCCATCTTAAAGCGGGAAAAGGATGATTTTCCCACTTCAAGAAAAAAAGTGTCAATTTGCTCAATGTATAATATTATAAAGAGGTAAAGTTGTTTTTTTTTTTGTTTGTGGGAGGTAATCTCTGGAAGTACTGGTATGATTGCTGAAATTTTTTCACCGGTCGAAAGCTGCTTTATTCTTAAGTGACATAGGCTATATTAAAATGTACGCGGACAAAAGCTAGTTTTTTAGAAACAAATTACACAAAATAACGCGCCTGGGTTCGAACCCGCGACCTGCAGCTCGTAATTCGGGGTCGTTACCACTAGTATCAATATTTATTTTAAGTATGGGTTATATTTATATAGATTATATTTATTTGTTTAAGTATACTTTATTTACCATCATCCGTGCGTCACTGCGGGGTGCCAGCTGAAAATCAGCGCTGGGTGTTTGACGCCCAGCAATTGCTGAGTCGGTGACCCTTTCGGTTCAGGCACAGTCACTGCAACTTGTATTGTATGCCTGTACTTTTTTTTATTATTATTTTATGTCGTTGTATATTGTGTTGCTTGCGCCGAATAAATGCTATTCTATTCTATACCACTGGGGCACCACTACTCATATCTATTGTTTCCCCCTCCTCCTTAGTCGTTCACTCTTGATATCGGTTCGTCGGTTCAGTCGTGGTTTTACTATATTGCTTTTTTTTTGGGCGAGTGAGGCTCCGACGATTCATCTCCACCTATTGTTTACAAGGTGCTAAATCATCAATTAACTTCTCTCACTATGAGTAAAGTGAGATGGCGTGTCAGACTTTACTACTATTTAAAACTTACCCGTGTTTCTTTATTTGACCTTTTCGATTCATGACCACAGTAACTCTTTCGAATATTCACTTCTTATTCTCATATTAACTTAATTCCGTCATCACGTAGAAACATGATGGACTACCAGACGTACTTCAAATGTCCCTTGAGTATTCCCTAAACCCTTACGTTGTTGACACCTCTATTGTACGACCAAAGCGTTTGCCTCGTTATCTTATAATATAAAAATGAATCGCAAAATGTGTTGGTAAGCGCATAACTCAACAACGCCTGGACCGATTTCGCAAATTTTTTTTTTGTTGTGTTCGTTATTATGAGGAGAAGGTTCTTATGGAAAAAAAATGAAAATTAGGGTAGTGTAGGGTAGAGTAGGGTAGTGTAGGGTAGTGTAGGGTAGAGTAAGGTAGAGGAGGGTAGAGTAGGGAAGAGTAGAGTAGGGTAGGGTAGAGTAGGGTAGAGTAGGGTAGAGTAGGGTAGAGTAGGGTAGAGTAGGGTAGAATAGGGTAGAGTAGGGTAGAGTAAGGTAGAGGAGGGTAGAGTAGGGTGGAGTAAGGAAGAGCGGGAGCGAAGCCGCGCGGGCAAAGCTAGTTTATAATAATAATAATAATAAATCGTTGGTGACGCCGATGATGACGCGGCTATATCTGTGAGTCCCCAATGTAATCTTATAATATAAAAATGAATCGCAAAATGTGTTGGTAAGCGCATAACTCAACAACGCCTGGACCGATTTCGCAAATTTTTTTTTTGTTGTGTTCGTTATTATGAGGAGAAGGTTCTTATGGAAAAAAAATGAAAATTAGGGTAGTGTAGGGTAGAGTAGGGTAGTGTAGGGTAGTGTAGGGTAGAGTAAGGTAGAGGAGGGTAGAGTAGGGAAGAGTAGAGTAGGGTAGGGTAGAGTAGGGTAGAGTAGGGTAGAGTAGGGTAGAGTAGGGTAGAATAGGGTAGAGTAGGGTAGAGTAAGGTAGAGGAGGGTAGAGTAGGGTGGAGTAAGGAAGAGCGGGAGCGAAGCCGCGCGGGCAAAGCTAGTTTATAATAATAATAATAATAAATCGTTGGTGACGCCGATGATGACGCGGCTATATCTGTGAGTCCCCAATGTAATGAACGATTGAGGGGCGCTTTGGAAGACGCATTTCGGGAATACCGCTCCATACCGCCGGAGCTTAGACCTCGCCTGCCTCGTTTGCCCATGCACAAGAGAAATAGGGCGCTGGTGTGTGCTTTAGATTCGCAGCTATCAATTTGTTTTGATAGCAGCGAAGACCTTGCTGATACCCACTCGATCTTGTACTGTGCGGCTGTAGCAGCGTGTCGTGTGGCTCACGTTAAATTTCCTAATTGTAACAGAGCTACACGACCAGCTGTGCCTGCTTGGCAGTGCAGGATAGAGCGGCGTATCGGTGAGGCTAGAGCACTCATCGGCAAGCTTATCTGCTTCAGGGAGGGCAACACTCGCCCTAGGGTGATGCGCTTTGTGAGGCGGGCATTCTCGGGGACTGATATTAGTCCTCGAGATTATCTGCCCTGCGTCACAGAGCGTATCGACTTCCTGAAGCAGAAGATCTATGCATGGGCAAACCGTATTCGTAGGTACAAGCGGCGAGTGGAGCGGTACACTCAGAATCGTACATTCCAAAGCAATGAAAGGTGGGTTTACAGGGCTTGGGAGCGACCGGACCAAGGTGTGACTGATACGCGCCTGCCGGATGATGACGCCATGTGTTCATTTTGGCGCAGCATTTGGTCGGCGCCTGTCAGTCACACTGAGGGTGATTGGATTCGAGAGGTCGAGCGCGCATGCGATCTTTTACCAGAAATGGGGGCAATAACCATCAGCCCCCAAGATGTAGCCCGTGCAGTTCGTCCGTTACCGAACTGGAAATCTCCAGGGCCGGACGGGCTGCACAATTTCTGGCTCAAATGGTTTCAAGGGTCGCACGCTCGCTTGGCATCTCAGTTCCAATCTGCCTTAGAGTCAGGGTCGCTGCCCCAGTTTCTAACAACAGGAATAACCCACCTGCTCCATAAATCAGGTAGTACTGCGGAACCCAAAAATTATAGACCGATTACGTGTTTGCCGACGGTCTATAAAGTTCTTACATCCATTCTGAGAGCTAAAATCAATAGTCATATTGAAACAAATTCTATCATGTCTGTCTCTCAGAATGGATGTAGGAACGGGTCCCGCGGTACTAAGGAGCTGCTCCTCATCGATATTGCCATTAGCCAACAGGTTCGACGTTCTCGAAAGAATCTGTCGGCATGCTGGATAGATTATAAGAAGGCCTATGACTCTGTTCCTCATACATGGCTCATGAGGGTGCTAGAACTGTATAAAGTTGATGCAACTTTGCGCACCTTCCTGATGTCATGTATGGGGCAGTGGAAAACAGTCCTTCACTATCCGGGATGTCGACAGATTTGGGAGAACAGCGAACCGATAAGGATTGAGCGTGGCATATTCCAGGGTGACAGTCTGAGTCCACTGTGGTTTTGCCTGGCTTTGAACCCTCTCAGCACACTGCTGGAGGGTTCTGGCTTAGGTTACCGGTTGAAAAGAGGCGGTCAGGTCATATCTCACCTTCTTTACATGGATGATCTGAAACTCTTTGCCCCCAACAACTTGCAACTGATGGAGCTACTGAAGGTAACTGAAACCTTCAGTAGTGCCATCAGGATGGACTTTGGTGTGGACAAATGTGCAGTCATACATGTAAAGCGAGGAGAGATTATGGAATCCGAGGGAATTCAACTCTCGGATTCCATACACCTTAGATCCCTCAGCTCAACCGAAACTTACAAGAATTTGGGTATGTCGGAAGCGTTAGGCATCAATACTGATGACGTGAAACAATCGTTGAAGGAGCGCTTCTTTGGCCGCCTGAATAAAGTACTGAATAGTCTTTTGTCAGGCGGTAACAAGGTGCGCGCTTTCAACGGTTGGGTCATGCCAGTATTGATGTATTCTTTCGGCATACTCAAATGGACTCAGACAGAACTTGACGCCCTGGATAGGAGGGTCCGTACACTACTTACCGCAAATCGGATGCATCACCCACGGTCATCGGTGATGAGACTGTATATCCCGCGGAAGTGTGGGGGTCGTGGCTTCTTAAATGCTAAGTCCCTGCACAACCGCGAGGTATGCAGTCTCAGGGAATATTTCCTAGCCGTCGACGTGGGTATGCACCGAGATGTGGTGGCGGTAGACAAGGGCCTCACCCCGCTCTCCTTAGCTAACGAGAACTGGCGCAAACCTTTAGTGCTGGATACTAATGACCGCAGGGAAGTATGGCAGGGCAAGGAGCTTCACGGACGCTTTTACCGGGCCTTACATGGGCCCGATGTAGACCTACTAGCGTCCGTATCATGGCTACGTTTCGGTGACCTCTTCGGGGAAACCGAAGGTTTTGTCTTTGCAATTATGGACGAAGTTATGATGACGAACAATTACCGGAAATACATTGTGAAGGATGGTACGGTTGACATCTGTCGGGCATGCCACCGGCCCGGAGAATCAATCCGACACATTATTTCTGGGTGTTCTCGTCTGGCTAACGGAGACTATTTGCATAGACATAACCTCGTAGCCAGGATTATTCACCAGCAACTTGCTCTTAAATACAATCTTGTAGAATCAGAAGTACCGTACTACAGGTATGTGCCCGACCCAGTTCTCGACAATGGCAGTATCACGTTATATTGGGATCGATCTATCATCACTGACAGGACTATTGTTGCCAATAAACCTGATATAGTGGTGATAGATCGACTAGAGCGTCGCACAATGATTGTTGATATAGCGGTCCCTCATGACGAGAACCTTGTGAAAGCTGAGAAAGATAAGCAGATCAAATATCTTGACTTAGCTCGCGAGGTTGTCGACATGTGGGAAGTGGATAGAGCAATCATTGTGCCGATAGTCGTAACGGCCAATGGCTTAATAGCTAAGAGCCTCGAACAACATCTAAGGAGGCTCTCGTTAGGCAGCTGGATCAAGGGCCTGATCCAGAAAGCAGTACTCCTGGACACGGCGCGCATAGTTAGGAGATTCCTCTCTCAGGAGCCCTGACCACCGGCAGCTTGGACCCTGTTCCCGATGCCGGTGGGCTACTATTTTTTATATTTTTAAATGTTTTTTTTTAATGTGTTTTTTAAGAAATATTTCAAAATGTAGATAATATGTACATATATAGATAATAAATGGAATAATAATAATAAAATATTTATTTCGGACGAGGTCCATATGTTGTTAGTAACAATATCTTAAAAACTA
Source organism: Mythimna ferrago (assembly GCA_910589285.2). Classification (NCBI taxonomy): domain Eukaryota; kingdom Metazoa; phylum Arthropoda; class Insecta; order Lepidoptera; family Noctuidae; genus Mythimna; species Mythimna ferrago. Next base: position 24,549,522 of record OU342679.1, read on the forward strand.
GTGTCAGTAGGTTTTACATAACAATTACACACACAACTACACTACGACATGAAGGCGCATCCATCTTTGCAGCATGGGGGACTTCCACCTATCTGCAAAAACACTCAGTATAGTGTTGGTGCTGCCACGAACGCGAGCGAGTAGGGAGGCGCATCTCTTCCTGATTATGGCGGCAAAGCCATCAACCCGCGCCTCAGCAAACATCCCTGACGCACTGCAACGCCACGGCAGCCCCAACAGTACCCTGAGTGCATTGTTATATTGGACACGCAGGTCGCTGTATGCCCGCTGCGAATACCCGACCCACAGGCTGCAGGTGTAAAAAGATTGACAAAATGCTTTAAAAAGCGTGATCTTTACTGATTTCGTACACCGTGCAAACCTGCGGGCCAGCATGTTACAACGAACACCTAGCGACCTGCGTTCCCTATCAATATCCAAATTATCACTTAAATCTTCGGTGACCCAATGACCCAAATATTTAAATTTGGGGACCCTAAGCAGTGGTGTGCCACAAAGTAACACATCCGGAAATTCTGGGTAAGAGAAACCACTTGCTTTAAAGAGCATTAGTTCACTCTTTGAAACATTATATTTGAGCCCATGGGCCACCGCATACGATTCACAAGTAGACACTAGTTTCCTCATGGCACTGACTGATGGGCTCAGCAACACCATGTCATATGCATAACTAAGGTTATTGGTACACACTCCGTCAATATGACAACCGACCTTGGTGCTGCTGAGCTCAACTATCAGCTGGTTCATGTAGAGGTTGAACAGGCGAGGTGAGCTTAATCCCCCCTGCCTCACTCCGCATTCCAACCGGTACATGCCCGAAAAGGAACCGTTCCACCTCACACAATTGCGTTGATTGCTATACCAATATTTAAATATTGATATAACTTCAACCGGTAGAAATGATTCAGTTGACAACTTATTCCACAGCACGTCATAATTGACAAGATCGAATGCCTTCGATAGGTCCAAAAAACAAGCAAATACAGGTGTTTTTCTTGTCTTGTAATACTGCACCGTCTGCTTTAAGCACAATATAGCGCTTTCAGTGGACAGCCCCGGCCTAAAGCCAAATTGAGCGTCATGCAGATTAAGATGATTGGCTAATTGTGCGTCAAGCAGACGATCCAGCACCTTGGCTGAAACAGTTGCCAGGGATATAGGCCTGTAATTGGAGACATCGGAGGCATCCCCAGTTTTATTTTTAATAATAGGCACCACAACAGTAAACATGAGGCTATTTGGTAAATAACAGTGACTAACACACATATTATACAGCATGGCAAGTACGCGTGGCAAGTGCACCCCGGCGTATTTCAGATGCTCGATGCTGAGCCCATCGTGACCTGGAGACTTCCCTCCTTTCATTGTTTTTACCACCGACGCAACTTCCTTTGGGGTAAACCGAACATTAATGTCCCCACAAATGGCCTCAGCATCGACAACCCGCGCCGAGCCTGCAAGTGGTGACTCAGCTTTAAAATGCTGCTTAAATAAGTTCGCTATTTCAGTTGGCTCGTGCACGCCCGCCACGCTCACAGGAAAGCTCGAACTCGGATTTAATTTATTAGTTGCCTTCCAGAAAGCACCAAATTGCTTATCAACCTGGTTTTTAGCTATAATATCCATTTTAATTTGTTGCTCATTATCTTGGCAATATTTCAGCCTGTCTTTAAAAACCTTCCTGGATTTACACATATTGGTGTAAAAATACCCTGAAGTGGGTTTATTATGTAGCAACCACGTCTGATAATGCATGCGAGCCTCCCTGTGAGCATCCCGTACATGCACATTCCAACCAACAACATGTCTCCTTTTACAGCGCAGGTTATCAGAACCTACGTACGTTAAAGATGCACCATCTTTCAAAATACCTATAACTGTATCGTACATTCGTTCGTCATCGTTATACCGCGTATATGGAAAGACTGGAATAATATTTGTCTGCTGCGGTCTTCCCATAAGATTATTATAATTTAGGTGCCTTCAAGACTAGAGTGAATAGGCTCTTAGTAAACTAGCGGGTTTCACCATCAACAATTGAACCACCAAACCATCATCATTGCCAAACTTAAGTGGCAATGGGCAGGGCACATTGCTCGCAGAACAGATGGCCGTTGGAGCCGAAAGGTTTTGGAGTGGCGACCGCGTACCGGATGACGCAGCGTTGAAAGGCCTCCTACAAGGTGGACCGATGACCTGGTGAAGGTAGCGGGAAACCGATGGGTGCGGGACGCACAGGAACTTTCGATGTGGCGACGCTTGGGGGAGGCCTATGTCCAACAGTGGACGTGTATCGTCTGAAATGATGAATTGAATCACTGCTTACCATCAGATGGGATCGCAGTCAAGCACTAGTTTAAATATCATTTACGAGAAGAGTATTATTGTGTTCTATTCAATAGGATTGTGAGTTTGCGACTGAGTGCTCCATCTCGTTCAGCTCTTCGCTTCAGATCGCAGACGAGATGGAGTATTTGGTCGTAGATTTGCGACTCTTGTGGAATAAACGCGAGTGTTTCCTGGATACATCCAATGTAGCTGGTACAAAAAACAAAAAAGAAATGTTCCCGCAGACGATACCAAAAAAAAATTCGAAATTCAAGAGTTTTTATTTCACATAGGCCTATTATACATGGGCACATAAAAAACGTCAGAAGCAGTGCACGTTTTCAAATTGTCGTTTCCTAAGGAGAAGAACCGGCAAGAAACTCCATGGTTACCCTTTAAAAAAAAAAAACTGGGCAAGTGCAAGTCGGACTCGTGCACTGAGGGTTTGAATTGCAATTTTTTTTTCCGAATTGCAATTTTATTTTTATTTGCGTTTTTCAGTTTTTTTCCTATACTTATGCTATAAGACCTTGCTTTGTGCCAAATTTTAAGATTCTGGGTCAGCGGGAAGTACCCTATAAATTCCGATATTTTAGAGTATTAGAATATACGTTTTTTGCGATATAAACGGCCGTATCTTTTTTTATTCGTTGACTTAGAAGTTTCATTTTTTTCACAGCTTAAAGGGACCGCAGACTTCAGTAAATGGTTTTAATTTCAACTCGATACCGCCACGCGTCCACAAGATAAAGGGTCTTGACAGACAAACAGACAGAGAGACGGATGAACAACAAAGAGATTCTATAAGGGTTCCAGTTTTTCCTTTTGAGCCACGGAACCCTAATTCCTACCTGGAAAACATAATATCTGTTAAACCAAACAGATTTAATCTCCAACCTTTCAAACTGTCCTAAAATCCTAAATTAATTACTCAGACTATTTACCTATTCCAGTCAGCTTTATTACAAAGCTGAGCGGACCTGACAGCTCAACCGCTCTACAAACCCGTTTTAAATCCTGTGATAGTTTCCAGTTAATTTTATAATAGTTCCTGAAGGGATCAACGGAGGTTTATTAAATGAGTTTTTGTTACCTGGGCTTGTTTGTGGGTAGAGAACCAGATTATTTCTCGTTCGGGTTTAGGCTGACAAAGGTTAGGTTTCAACACGCTTCTGAATATTTTAAATTATGAAGCATGCTCTTTTTTGTAAGGAATATTGGATGGGGATGTGTGTTGATGACCACAGTCAAGGTCGATCGATCTGGTGAGGGTCACGGAAAACCGTTGGAGGGATGTAAAGGATCCGATCATTGTGGCGACATTGGAGGTAGGCCTATTTCGAGCAGATGTGATGATGAAGAATAGAGTTCGAATTATTAATTATAATAGGGTCAAAATAATTACATTTTATTTAGTCCGTATTTTAGATTATAAAAAATACTGGACAGGTATTTTTTTCTTTTTTCGAAACAAAAATTAACAAAGATATAGCCCATTAAAGTTACGTGTGTCGTCACCCCGTGCGAAAAAATGCAGCACGGCGCGGCGTGACGTTACAAGTAACTTTAATGGGCTATATCTTTTTCATTTTTGGTTTAATTTACAAATAAAAAAATACGTGTCCCTTATTTTTGAATACTCTAAAAGACGGACTAATTACATTTTTTATGGCAACTAGCCTATACACAAAAGATACTATACCAAAGGGCGAAGTACTCGTAGAATGCATAAAGATGCACATGGAAAATGCATGATTTGAACTAACCATTACTTTCACAATACATATTTATATTATTAATATTTATATAATGTTTGTTAGTTATATTTGTATTTTATTACAATATTAATCAGTTGTAACTATAATTCTTGCGGTAATATACAAGTAACATTTATTTTCTATAATAAAATTGTGACGTTTGTCATTCCATATTAATTTAGCATAGCATAATAAGCCTTTTAATGTTTTTTTTGTTGTTGTTAGGAGAGGAAATGGGCCGTAATCCACCACGCCGGCCCAGTGCGGGTTGATGAATGTCACATGTCTTCGAATTTTTGGTTACAGGACATGCCGGTTTCCTCACGATGTTTTCCTTCACCGTTTTGAGAGCAGTGGTGATGAAATAAATTACACAAAGTGTATTGCGCCTGGCTGGGTTTTAACCCACGACCTACAACTGGTAAGTCGGGGCCGTTACTACTTGGCCTTGGATTACGGCCCATTCCCTCTCCTAGAGAGGAGGCCTGAGTGCCCAGCAGTGGGAACATTAAAAAGGCCGATGATGATGATGATGAATAAAAATATCATCAAAGTTTAAAGTCACCCAAAGGACAATGGAAAGGACGGAGATTCCTTGCGTGATCGCGTCAAAAATTAGGATATCCGCAGGAGAACGGAGGTTGCTGACACGGCCTGAAGAATCACCAAATTTAAGTGGCAGTGGCAGGCCACATTGCTCGTAGAACTTAATATGGTCGATGGGGCCAAAAGGTTGTTATTACTGTATTCTGTTGAATTTAATCAATCCCATGACCCATACGACTGATTAATATTTTATGGGAGTCGCAATTGATATCCAATTAATTAACAGGTCCTCTCGTTCCAATCAATCAATATTTAACATCCAATTTATCAATCTCATTCAATCAAAGTGACCTTTCAATTAATTTATATGCACCGCTTGACGATTGAACGTGTATTTATCAAAGACATTAATGGGGTGCATGAAAAGGCGCGAGCGACGTACCAGACTTGTCTAAGACGTCCTGACCTAACCGGCTGTTGTGTTGTGTGTCGGGACTTCGATTCCTGTACGGAACCAATATTTGTATGACCTACAAATGTTCTAAATACGGGTGGCTTGTGTTTATGAGCTTACATGTTTGTAAACGAAATCACGATAGAGGAATTAATCCTAGTGAGCGACAATATTTAACAAAGTCTACAATATCTTCACAAGATGTTTTTCTTCACGTTTAGCAGTATCCAATAATCTACACTCATTTTTTTTTTGTAGGTGGTAATATCTGAAAGTAATAATTTGTTTGTAATGTTTGTTGTATTAATTAATTAATTTGTATAATACATGCAATATTATCAATATAAATGTTGCTGTGCCCTTCCGGGGTCCATGTTTGAGACAATATGATTATGTAACAACTATTCACAACATGAGTGCAAATAAATAAATACGTACTGGTCCCATTGCGAAAAAAAAAATTATAGGTAAGGTATATTTTATAAAAGGGCAAAGCTGAGAGCAAAAGCCAGTGTCTATATAATTGTATTATGAAAATAAAAAAATCACGAATTTATTGAAAACTTAGTATGCGACAAGCAGTATTTCTGGTCACGCATTACCTACAAACTTTTTTTTTGTCGACCAATAATAATAAAGGAAAACTAAAACGTGGTCCATCCATCCACGTTTCGGTCCTCGAGTCCCCTCCCTAAAGTACAGTCGCTGCCCACTTATCAACTCGCCTTAGAGTCTCCTAAACGAAGGACATGTGTCACGCACGGCCTGAGCAAAACGAATGAACTACGCATTATTGCCAAATAAGCAACGGGACAATAATGTATCTCTTCTGGGTATTAGCGGCTTCCCAATGTTTTGTGTTCCTAGTTTCGTCAGCGTTTTTTGTGACCGACTGTACGGATTTCAAACAAGTTTGGGTCGGGTTTGGGCTTTTTGTTTTATACCTATTCTATTGTGTTATTTTATTTGTAATTGTTTGAGAATTTTGTTATCTGAATTTCGATGTAATTTATTGTAATTAAAATGAATTTGTTGCTCACTGAGCTATGTATAGAGGAATTTTGAGTTTAGATATAATTATTGAAAAATTCGGTCAAGTGCGAGTCCGACTCACGCACCGTAAGTTTTTTTTTATGGTGTGGAAAATCATCCAATGACAACCTGCGCTCTTGGGTGGAGCGGGAGATAGTGTCAGACTCTTACAGACTAAAAGCCCACCCCATTCCTTGGTGCCTTTTGTACCCGGACCGAGCTTCCCTTTCGAATAACCCTGGCCCCAGTAGGCTTCGACCCGGCTGGGCCCCTGCTGTTCCTGACAGCTCCTTGAGGCGCGTGGGAATAGTGCGCGCCGTCAACAACTTGGGCTCGGTCCGGACAGTTACCGGACGGTCGGACAGCAAGCTACCCATTGCTCGCCGTCCGCAAGCCTGCGCCTATGGAGGCCGGAAATAGGGATCGTAATCCAGGCGGCGGGCGGCTGGAGCGCTGTGAGCGCCGCCGTTGCCTGATGCGGTCGGCCTTCCTGCTTTGCTAGCATTACTGCTTCGCAGAAGTCGGCGACCACCTGCCTCCTCCTCGCTCCAGACCATGGCCTGACCAAGATCTGCCCCCCTAGCCAAGTTACAACCAGTTAGTGTCGAATTCCGTTCTCTAATCGGTAACGCCTCGGTGATAGCAATTGTATAAAACGATAAGTTGGTAGCCATGTTGACGCGCCTGAGTCGGCCGCTCGTTCTACAATGTAGCGTTTGTATAACAAAGGATGTAGCGTTAAACATTGTAGAAACGATTTTGAACGATGTGAAGTTGGCTACGAATTGTCTATTCGTTTGTTATGACCGCGCGACTTTACGTTGAGATGACGTCATTCCCATACGTTTCATCACTTTTCGACAGCGTTAACGATTGCAGAATAACAACTTGGCTAAGCGTGCTGGCGCGAGAGATCGCCGCCGCCGATCGCCCTCACGAGGGCACGGCGATGTCTCGCACTGTAGGTCACTTATAAATCTATCAAATGTAAATAGTTCGAATCCCGAACCAAGTCTCCAAGAATTTTTCGAGTTGCAAAAATGTAATTATTTTGTGATGAAACTACAAAAATGTTTTCGATTTTTTTTAGTATTAAAATATACACTATAAGCGGGGCATAATATGTTATTAATCAGCCTTATCTTTAGATTACTTTTGCTAAGAAGTTTGATTTTTTTACTACTCCAAGCAGACTGAGTATATTAAGACTTTGACTACATCTTGATATCTCCACGCGTTCTTGAGAACAATGGGTAAGACCTTCACAGACGGACATAGGAACAGACAGCCAACAAAATAGTCCAATAACGTTTCTGTTTTTGCCGACTGAGGCAAAAATCCCTAAAAGTTACTACAATTTCAGCATGTACTGTTATTTATTTATGCTTAATATTCGACATATTTCAAATTTAGCACGGTACTTACTTAAATTATAGTACATTTAACTTCATATGTAAAAAGAAAATACTAGCCCAAAGCTCGACACAAAAAAAAACTGCTGAAATTTACATAAATAAGAATAAATGAATTGGTGAGGAATAAGTATTCAGCTCTGCTCGTTAAATTGCTAGCTATGAAAAACTGAGTGGCTCATTATATGGTAATAAAGTGGATTTTAAAGGCAAACGTCTTATTTTCATCAACATCTTGACTTTTGTGCGGAGATTTTCGACGATCCAAATTAAAATTTCACGGTCTTACGAAATAATGAAGAGTTCTTTTTGTAATTTGTGATCTTCAAGGATTTGGTCCCTCGTGTACGCGTGTGATCTTGCTGCTAGAGTACCTATTTTTTATATTTCTTATATTTGAATCGCACTTTTTATGCTTCTCTCCTGAATATGAGGCATTCTTGGTAAACGTGTTATATTTACTAGTGGCATATTTTGATAAAATATCTTGTATAAATGTATTTGTTTTTACTAAACTGCAAATGATAGTGTGTTCGATATGTGCAACAAAAATTGAATAAAAAAAAAATAAGATACAAAAAGTAAACAATTTTTTTTTAGTTTTGTCATCTTACTGTCGGTCTATCTGTCTGTTTATTTCAGCTAATCTACGAAATGACTGGGGTGATTTTGACTTGAGTTTCATTGATAGATAACCCATGTTACAAGGAGTGACCTAAGCTACTTTTTACTATACCAAGAGAACGAGATTTATTTACCATATATAGTAACATATACCAAGCTTAATACTTAATACAATTACAAGCATTCCCTCCAAAATCTCCATAATGCTAATAACATGAAACACCGACTATTTAAATTTCAACCCACGGATTTGAGTGTGAAATATGGTAGGTATCTACGATCACCGTATGGACGTGAGACCCTTCCTGATTGGCCGGATAGGACCCTTGCAAAGTAAGATCTAATACAAGAATCATGAAAGGAATTTAGATGTTTTTATTGGATTTTATGATGATATATTTACACTAATATTATAAAGAAGTAAAGTTTTTTTTTTATTGTGGGAGGTAATCTCTGAAAGTACTGCCCCCCTAGCCAAGTTACAATCGAATTCCGTTCTCTAATCGGTAACGCCTCGGTGACAGCAATTGTAGAAAACGATAAGTTGGTAGCCATGTTGACGCGCCTGAGTCGGCCGCTCGTTCTACAATGTAGCGTTTGTATATCAAAGGATGTAGCGTTAAACATTGTAGAAACGATTTTGAACGATGTGAACTTGGCTACGAATTGTCTATTCGTTTGTTCTGACTACGCGACTTTACGTTGAGATGACGTCATTCCCATACGTTTCATCACTTTTCGACAGCGTGAACGATTGCAGAATAACAACTTGGCTAAGCGCGCTGGTCCGATTGCTAAAATTTTTTTACACCACCGTTAGAAAGCTGCTTTATTCCTGAGTGACATAGGCTATATTTTATGTACACGGGTGAAGCCGCCGGTAAAAACTAGTTTCTCATATATCTTTTTTCTGTATGAAATCATCAAAAGACCTATTATTAATCATTAAAACCCATATGTATTTTTTCAGGTATCATTTGCGATGCGGGTCCACGGCAACTCTTTCAAAATTCTTCACATACCTAAAGTTTACGCGAACTTGCGGACGGCGAGCAATGGGTAGCTCACCGTCCGATCATCCGGTATCCTTAGGGACCGAGCCAAGTCGTCGACGGCGCAAGGAGATGTCAGTAAACCGTAAGGACCCAGCAGGGTCAAAGCCTACTGGGATCACGGGTAGTGCTAAACTGAAACTCGAGACCCTAAGACGAAGGAAAAAAAGGAATAGGAGTGGGTTATTAGTCAGTAAAAGTCTGCCATCTGTCCCTCTCGCTCCACTCACGGGAGATATCCTTGGATGATTTTTCCACCTAAAAAAAACCTAATGGTTGAAAAAACGAGTAACGTGATTGAGCTCCTGTAAATGTAATGGAGCAGTATCCTCACGCGTGTCAGTTACAGACACATTTACATCAATAGAAAAAATAAAACAAAACACTCCACGATCATAAACCAATTTCTACATCGGAAACGTTGAGGATTTTCGCTTTGTTTATATCGGTGTATCTATAAACCATTTTTACCCAATCCGACATGTACCTTCTTCCATAATACATTCATCCTAAGTCCCTGCATCCGGGTGAATTTGTTTCCTTGAAAAGGAACCTTTGTAGGATTTTACGTTTTACCCAGTGTATTGTAGATCGTAATGCCAGTATTATTCCGGATTTTTTTGTTCTGTTTGTACGATTACCCCTGTCGCGTTTGGGACGATGTTCTGTAAGCATTTTTGTTTAAAGTATCCGTTTGACATTTTTTTTTTTTTGTAAAGATTTGAGGAAACGCGGAACAGATGTTGAGTTATGCGGAGCAAAAGACCAGGGCCTCAAGTCTGCTATTACAATCGTGTCAGAATGGTCTATCATTGATGTCATAATTGTCGATTTTGACAAGTTTGGTAATCTACTAATATAATGGCGTCATTATGACTTTCCAATGGTCAACCACTGACACTCCATTGGCTTAAAATGGTAATCTCGTACATATTGACAAATGAATATTTGACATTTGCGGTAATCTGCTAAAACTTTGACAGTTTATTTGATCAGTGTTTGACCATTAGAACGTTATTGTGCAGTTATTGGTTTTAATATGCTCGAAATTATCATTCTACCGCAATTCTATTACAAGACCATTGACCGATCAATGATCGATCATTATGAATTAGAAGATTACAAACTTTTAGCAAAATGACAATGGGATCGTGTTGGAATGACGAATTTATAAAAATAGCAGACTTGGGGCCCAGGAAGTGTGTGAAATTTGCTGATAATGAAAACTAGACGCATTGTTGAATATAGTACATTATAACACAAGTGCAGAAAGTTTGTCAATGTGACAGAGGCAGAATTAGCAAGAGCCACTAGAATACAAATGCGGGACGCGTGCGGGCGGAGCATTCCCGCATGCGTAATAAAATCCACATGATATTAAAAACCACCTCATTTAATAAAATAAAAAAAAAACTAGTTACCCTTCACCAACTTCAAGTCGTTCGTGATACGAGTTCCAACCCACCAACTGGAGACCTTTTTGAGAGAGGACTTTTGGCCGAAAGGTGTCGTGTATCGACGTTTCCGAGGACGGCTACGCGACACCACGCAGCGGAACACGACGCCGATGTTACGTTTTTAATTATAAATAGTTTATTGTTTGAAATACTTAAATGTGTATTAGTTTATTTTGTTTATAAGATTATAATATTGTGTATTTTATCTATGGGCCTTAGTTGCCTGACAATAAATAAATAATAATAATAATTAATTTGTTCAAAAAGTTAGATTCTAAAAAACATTGATAATCACTACAAAATACAGGCCCATTTCGTTAGAATTTTTAAAATCTAATTTATGTGAACACAAATTTGTCCCTATGGGCGCGAAAATTTTGCAATTAAAAGGGTCTGCCCAGTTCACCCCTCTGGGTCTTTTTAACTCATTCACAAACCGTCCTTTATTTTGAAGATTTAAATAACTATGGGAGTTCTAATAGCTTTCGTAACAAAGCAGAGTAAACAAGGACGATAAAGTTAATTTATAGCCATTCAAATGTTGTGTAGAAATTAGTTATTCATGTTTTGACTAATTCACATTTCGTTAAATTAATTCATCATATACTGCGTCTGTTCTTTGAAACTGTAACCTGTTCTTTCGTCAGCTGTCAAGGTTAATCAATGAGCTTAAAGTGTTTGTAGTCAGAGGCGTAGCGTAGACTAATTTAGACGTAGGGTAATGCACATCAATGAGGCCATTTTTTTTCCATCAATGAGGCCTCAAAAATTCAAAAACAAGACAGCGACTGTCGCAACCTAGTGTTCGAACACATCGTCGCTTAGTATCACATCACACACATAATAATATGCTGCTGCTGCGGTCTTCCCATCCGATTATAATTTGGGTGTCTTCAAGCTAGAGTGAATAGGCTCTTATTCTAATTCTTATTCTTTATTGTACACAAAAAAAAAAATTACAAACAATGAGAACAGGACATTTGATGTACATAGGCGAGCTTAACCCACAACTGGGTTTTCTTACAGCAAACCATGTGATTTAAAATGAAATTTTGCATTTGAGGAACCTTGAAAATGTACAACAAAAGAAAAAATAAATAAAAAAAAAACATATAAATTGAATTTAACTTAAGACCAAAAATATACTAAACAGACATATACAGCACACTATACATAAACATAATATATACAATAAATAAATACTTATAAAATACTCTTAATAAATTAGTGCGTCTCACCATCAGAGATCGCATCACTGCTTACCATCAGGTGGGATCGCAGTCAGGCACTAGTTTCTTCTTCTTCTTCCTGCCCTTATCCCATATTACTTGGGATCGGCGCAACACGTTTTCTTCTTCCATTCTATCCTGTCACCCGTCAAACTATCACTAACTAGTCAAGCGGTAGTTTATACCAATTAAAAAAAAAAATTCACAACAGGCCGACGCCCGCTAGAACTATGGGGATTTTCTGAAAAGGAAACCCGTTCGCCCTAAGCGGGAGAGGCGATTTGATGATTTACTACCTCAAAACATTGGGCCTGAAACGAAAAAGGGTAACTGGAGAAACAAGGGTGAGTTTAGTCAGCAAATATTTAATACTTCCTCTCGTTAGAAAGAGAATTTATTTGCTAACTGTAATCCAAAAAAAATCGCAACAAAACTACACATTGTCAACCAAAGCAAAAATTCACGCTTCACAGGCCCCGAACCATCATAACCATTCACGAAGAACCAATACACTTTCGAACACTATGTATACCAAAAAAAAGACCGATTGCTTCGCTTCATTCCGCATCACTCGTCATGTTTCGTAAAAAGTAAAACATTGCCTCTTGAATCCAACGAACTGGCAAAGTCAATACACTCAGTACGAGGGCAAAGCTAGGCTAACGAGCCCATCACTTGGGAGTCGTGGCAAATATTATTTCGAGATGGAACGTAGATTGAAAAACTTGAGTTTATTTAAGTTTTTGTGTCTTTTGTTTCTCTGAGTGGATGTCGTTTTAGTTCTTAATCGGGATTAGTGATGGGAAATGTATGGTTTGAATTCCAGTTTAGAGGAACAGTAAAAAATACGAGTCATTTTAAGTAAATTGGTGCTTAAAGTGCACAAAACGTTTTGATTACAGCTAATGAGTGGATTTTCTGTTGGAGTCAGTTTTCCTGGGTCTTCTAGTCTAAAGTGAACAAAGCTTAAAGTCACCCAAAGGGCAATAGAAAGGGCTATGCTCGGAGTTTACTAAGGTTGCTGTCGTAGCACAAAGAATCACCAAACTTATGTGGCAATGGGCAGGACATTGCTCGTAAAACAGATAGCCATTGGGGCCGAAAGGTTCTGGAATGGCGAGCATGTACCGGAAGACGCAACATTGGAAGTTCTCTTACAAGGTGGACCGATGACCTGGTAAAGGTTGCGGGAATTCGATGGATGCGAGACGCACAGGATCGTTAATTATGGCGACACTTCGTGGAGGCCTATATCCAACACTGGACGTCTATCGCCTGAAATGATGATAATGATGAACAGGGCACCATACTTGACCATATCTTCGATTATTATCAGGTGTGATAGTGGACCACTATTAATAAAATAATCAACGTATATAAATGGTAACCATTGCTAACTGATCTTCCTCCCTCCTCCTTGCGTCGTATTCCTCAATGCTGAGGGTCGTAACCTCCATACTTCATCACTTTACTTTTTATGGTGTTTTTCTATTTATTCCTGTCTCTGGCGGTGTGAAGAGCCTTGGACTGATCTTACAACACACAGTTCAAAACACTGAATAGATTGCGATATGGTGATGATTATTATGACGTAAAGCATGTGCTGAGAAATGATTTTAAATTGTATGGCGAAACTTTGGACTCCTGTTTTTAAACCATATTTTTTTCGTGAGCGAAGCCGCTAGCAGAAAGTACCATATCCTAGTTCCTGATAGAAAAACTGTCTGACTGACATATCGACTTACAGCCGAAACTACGTACGCTATAAAGGATTCAAGATTCAAAGCATTTTAATTCAAATGAACCATTTAAAGGCACTTATGACATGTCAAGAAGTCAGTCAGAAAAAATAATGCTAATTGCAAATTCCAAAGCGTAGGCCTCTATGGAGAAGAATGTGCAAGAAACTCCATGGACAATCTTTTCTATCATGTTATGTAATTACAATATCTCGAACTCGAATATAAGCGTCAAATTAGCTCTGTGATGATTCTGCCAACTTCTTGCGAATGTGTTCACGTGCCATTATTTTAAAGGAGAACCGGCTGGAAGACATCCTGATATCCAACGGGAGCTTATTCCAAAGAAAGATCGCTTGGACAAAGAAAAAAGACAGGATAAACCCAGAGCGGTGTGAGGGACATCGTAGTAGACGATTATTCGTTGATCGGAGATTTTTACTATGGGCAGAGCAAAGGAATTAGCAAAGGACTAAATCAATTTTATTTGAAGTCTTCCTTTACTGAACCTGATATTTATAGACCAAAAGTTACAACGATGTAATTTATCGTAGTACATAAATATATCGACGGTTGAAAGGCAAAATGGTGTAAGCGACATTGAGTAAACTTTACAAAAAAGTGATTTAAAGTTAAAATATTGAGTTCACTTTTGTAAAATTTACTTTATGTCGCTTAGATCATTTTGCCTTTCAACCGTCGATATAGAATTCGTTCATATATCGCACACTCAACTATTCAACGTGTAAAACTTATAGAACTTCGTAATCCTATGAGACGGGACTTCAAAGCCCAGAATTCTAATCCAGATCAACAAATATGCGTATATACAAATAATTTCGATTCTTAGGGCCCAACTAGTAAGTTCTAACATCTGTTGTTAATAACTATTCGATACTAACTTTCATAAAATGATTTATAAACTTAATCTGTACCAGTCTAGACGATTTTAGTTCGAAGTTTATTATGAAATGTCATTAAATAATCCGTTGTAGGGTTTTTACTTCATCCTAACTAATATTATAAATGTGAAAGTGTGGATGTTTGGATGTTTGTTACTTAATCATGCAAAAACGGCAGAACGGATTTGGATGAAATTTGGCATGCATATAGCCTTTGACATGTAAAAGAACATAGGCTACCTTTTATCCCAATTTCTTAAGTACCTAATGCAAAAGCTAGTAAATAAGTATATCTTTTGCTAATAAAGGTGAAAGTTTGTATGTGAGTGTGTTAATTTTTGGAACGGGAGTGAATGGAATATGGTGCCCCGTGCACTTTTCAACCCGGGAGTATATTGTCTTGAGATAAGAAAATATACTTCTATTCTATTATCAAAAGCAAAGCCTCTATCAGGAGCTAGTATTTATCATCAATATTTTTAATAAGAAGAAAAAAAACTGGGCTCTACTAAATCGATACTTATAATAAATCCGTAGAAGTGAAAATTCTGTACATTATAAATACTATAAAAAATAAATGGCAGGGGGTGTTACTAGACCGACACCGAACCCAAAGATGTGATTAAAAAAAAAATTTTGTCTGTCTGTCTGTCTGTTAGTTCAGGCATCACGCAAAAACTACCGGTTCGATTACGATGAAACTTGGTATAATTATTCTTTAAAATCCTGGGCACCACACTGGGTACTTTTTATCCCAGAAAAGTATATACAATAAAAAACAAACTTAATTTTGCGGTTCGATCCCTAGACCCGTTACTGTACCAACCGCAAATAATAAGTTTGTCGTAGGTTATGTCGCTGTCAGTGGAGTTCACTAAGGGGCGCTGCACACGGTTAAGATACTATAATATTTTATCATAAGTTACAATATTGCTCGCCATACAATTCAATGGACTACGGCGATGAAGAAAATAAATATTATTTACATACACAGCTAGTTAATAATATTTGTGTAGTCAAAACTAAATAAAAGAAATCCCAAACTTTTCCACGAAAATTTGTCATTTGGTAAATTCATAATTAAATCATTCATAAAATACTAGAAAACATTACGCGCAGTGTTTTTCCATGTTGATCACCATTCATTCATTCATATAATAGTTTATTCCCATCCGTAACCCCGGGGGGTGGTGGACGCCACCTATTAGTGCCAACCACAATCCCGGTGGCAGCTCAGGGTTGGCAGATGGGAATAAAGGAGTGCCAACCGCTACCCCAGTGGCAAGCTCAGGGGTGGCCGATGGGAATAAAGGAGTGCCAACTGCCACCCCGGTGGCAAACTCAGGGGTGGCCGATGGGAATAAACTCTAATTAAAATTTGTGCTGTATACATAATATATAAGTGAGTGAGTATTGTGTTTTATATAGTTAGCAGTACACCACAGACTACCCCGTGTATTATTTTAAGCTCTTATCCATCCTAAGGTTGTCTGGAAGATATCGCTTTCAGCGATAAGACCGCCATAATTGTACCCACAAATTGAAGTTTTTGTATAAGCTATATTACTTTTTGGTGTACAATAAAGTCTATTCTATTCTATTCTGTTCTATTCTATTCTATACTAAAATACATGTACAAAATGCAACATAGTAAATGCACACCCTGAAATTTTTAATTAATTTATTTATTGATTAATGCTTTATGCACATAACACGTAGGTGTTATAGTGTCTGAGATTTCGTGATTAATCAGCGAGTAAAATACCATTCGCTGATTTTTATATATAGAATGACAGATTTTCGTTTTAATATAAAAATAAAAAAGAATAATTACTTACCGAATTCAAAGAAGGTCATAAGTTCATTGACACACAAAGCAACGTTTACGCTTACGATCAGTTTCACACTTACGACAGACTACATTAAGTCACTTTGAATACTGATACGGCATAAGTGATTGTACATGGCTTCAAGTTACATTAAACCTTTAGAATGTAGCTGAAATTTCGAGAGAATTACTATTATGTATCAAATCGGGGCGGTGAACAGTGAACGATATCGGTGGAGCTATATGAGAATGCTTAGTGAACTTGAGGATATTCTCACAATGTTTTTGTATCAATGTATAGGTATTGAGAAGGTCAAAAGTAGATTGCTACTGATTCAATGAGAGTAGTAGAGCAGTGGTCCACGATGTACAATGCCCTTCACATCACCAGAGACAGGAACAGATGGAGGAATATCATAAGGGTTAGAGTGATGAAACAGGGAGATCACGACCCTCAGCATAGAGGAATACGACACAAGGAGGAGGAGGAGAGCAGTGGTGATCGAGTGGTAACGGCTCGACTCATAAGTTGTAGGTCGAGGGTTCAAACTCAGCCAGGCGCATTACTTTGTGTAATTTATTTCATCACCACTGCTCTCAAAACGGCGAAGGAAAACATCGTGAGGAAATCGGTATGTCCTGTAACCAAAAAATTGTAGACATGTAACATTCACCAACCCGCACTGGCCCCGCGTGGTGGATTACGGCCCATTCCTTCTCCTAGAGAGGAAGGAGGCCTGATTCCCAACAGTGGGAACATTAAAAGGCTGATTATGCTTATGTTAAATGACAATGACGTTCTTGTAGATCTTTGTCTGAATATTAAGAGGACTATATAACTCTATTATGCGCGAGGACACAATGCTTGCAAATATAAAGCATTTTATCTTTTTACTAAAAATCTACAGATTTAATCATAATTTAAAAGACTATAACGGTAAAACGTTACTTGTATAATTATCTGATAAACAATCAGAATGCTAGCATGTTGCATGTATTAGTCCGGTTTTTATTCGGTAACAGTAATTTTTAGAGACATCTTCGAGATTATTTTCTATCGTACTTAATTAGCTGTATTATGTTTAGAACACACTATTTGTTCTGCATTTATCCAATAGAATAGCATGAGTATAGTTATGGTAGGTGGTCGCCTCCTTCTGCGAAGCAGTAATGCTAGCAAAGGAGGCGGTCGCACGCGACCCATCCACCGGAATCCCGATCGCTCCAGCCACCGCAGGCGCAGGCTTGCGGGCGGCGAGTAATGGGTAGCACGTTGTTCGGTCGTCCGGTAACAGTCCGGACCGAGCTCAAGTCGCACGCCTCAAGGAAAAGTATCCCTACTTTTTTTTAGATGGGAAATGAATGATGGGATCATCTGATGACATCTCCCACCCGTAGACGGAGCGAGAGGGTGTGGTAGGGCCCAAGACGTCGACTGCGCGCACTGTTCCCGCGCGCCTCAAAGAGTTGTCAGCAACAGCAGGGCCCAGCCGGGTCGAAGCCTACTGGGGCCAGGGTTATCCGAAAAAGCTCGAGCCCCGGTATGAAGGCTTGAAGGAACGGGGTACGTTTTTTAGTCAGTAAGAGTCTGACACTATCTCACGCTCTACCCAAGAGCGGGGGTTGTCATTGGATGTTTCTCCCCGCCAAAAAAAAAAACCGGGTGTGGTAGGGGCCACCGGGGTTATAATTATAATAATATGTTTATTTACCAAAAAAGTACAGATACATAAAGAAACAAACAGTAGGTTAAGAAGTTATACAGTTCTTTAGGTAGGTATGTTGTAATCTGTACTAAAGTAAAATTTAGAACCCTGCCTCTCAAATTAGGTTATAACCTGTATTTTGAGAAACAGTGAACAGCCTCTAAACTCTTATAGAATATTATTGTTACAACAGTTGATCGACGATGTCGTCCTATCGCTGCAATAATTTATGTGTTGTGTTTTAATTGTGAAGTGTGTGATAGCGTGTAGTGAAAGGTGACTAATATGTGTGACAGTGTGCATGTATGATAGTGAGGGTGGGGGTTCCTTCTCTCTTAACCCATGGCCCGAGTAAGCTTCGACTAGTAAGCTTAGTCAGGGTCGGAATCTCGACGGCTGGGGCGTGAGAACGTATCCTAAACGAACATGTGAAAAGAGCCTGATTACTGATTGCGTCAACCTTAAAAATAAAATCATCGCCATATTCCCTGCCAACATTATAAAATTGGTTGATTAAACTACAATTATGAGTACCTCGTAAATCATCGTTTGCTGAATAAAATGTTCGGTCGTCGCATTATGAACGACATCAATCATCATGAAGTTGCAAATTATACTGTCATACTTGTAATGTTGTCGTGTGTTATATGGACGGTTGAGTGGCAACATATTTGAAGATAATTTCGGAAATAATGGTAATTAATCGATCGATTGAGGTATAATGGATAGGCACAAGGTGGATCGAACACCTCACCAGGTTACCGATTCACCTTTTTTAATGTAAATAAACTAGTGCTTGACTTTGATCCCACCTGATGGTATGCAGTGATGCAATCTCTGATGGTGAGGCGCACTAGTTTATTAAGAGCTATTCAATCTAGCCTTGAAGGCACTCAAATTATAAACAGACGGCAAGACTGCAGCAGGCAAATTGTTCCAGTTCTTCGACGTACGCGGTATAAACGACGAGGCGAAACGCTTAGTCCGGGCCATAGAGGTTTCAACAACGTATGGGTGGATACTCGTCGTACGTCGGGTTGTACGATGGTAAAATTGAGATGGCGGAATTGTCACGCAATTCCTGCGCAAAATCTCCAAAATGCATCCTGTAAAACACCGAAAGGCCTTATTGGAGGTTTTCCAATGCCGCATCATCCATTGACCATCTGTACTGTGAGCAATATAACCCTATCTACTGCCACTTCAGTTTGAAGATTCTTCGATACATCGTTCCATTTCAATTCAGTCATAAACAATAAAATCCTAATAATTGACAGTACCTATAAAAAATAAAAGAATTGAGAGGTGTCAAGGGACACCCGGATGGAACGAAGTTCATATATATATATATATGAGAGAGAGAGAGACAGACAGAGAAACATGCGCAGCCGCACGGCTTACAATAGCTAACTATAGCAAAAGGTGTCGTTACAACTTTTAGTGAGATTTTTCAGCACTATCGGCTTCAGCAACCTCGAAAACCATGAAAAAGGCACCCATATCGAAAAAGTTGATAATTTATTGCAGCCCATGACGAAAAAGTTGATAATTTCTTGCAGCCGCCATCTTGGATTTACATTTTGACAGTAAAAGTGTCGGTACAACTTTTCGTGAGATTTTTTTCCGTCTAGCCCCCTTTCACAACGCGCAATAAGGAACTTCGTTCCAATAGAATGTTGAATAACTATAAAATTTTACACATCCGAAAAAAAAATCTCAAATATACACGGTGTTTGGTGCATCGTGTGCCAAATTGAAATAGTTGACTGGAGGGTTCATCTGGTATCCTTTCAGACCCCTAAACTCTTCTCATGCTCTGTGGATTTTATTTCATGGACTTTTTATTGATTTATGAAAAAAAGACCCAAATTCAAATGTAAACTTTAAATTTTTTTTTTAATTTAGTTCTGAATTGAAAACTTTTAAATATTTTTTACAATAATAAAAAAAAACAACAAAATCACATAACTGAATAATAATCTAAATTATTCAAAGCAAATGAGTAGTCAATTAATGAGATAATCAAAAATTCATGAGAGAAGCGCTCTAAAAACTACATACAAAAAAAAAAAAATTACCTCAACAGCTAAATTCACTTAATCACTTCCCAACACGTCAATGTTCCCAACAATGCAGCTCCCATACAGAAACTCGGTGCAATACACTACATATTATCAAGTGCGACGGACATAGACGAAGCAGGGTCATTAAGCTAGCTCGCTTGCCTGACAAACTGTTTGTTTTAACGCTAAGATAAAAGAGAAGAAACATTATTTGCAAAGGGATAGTAGGTTTAGAGGAAATTAGAGTTTGAAAGTAGCGTCAATGACTGTTTAGTTTTTTTTTTATTATTGACTAACTCATAATTTCAAGTGTTTTTTTTTTTAACTTAAAAAAATATAAAAAATCTTAAAAGTAGCTAAAGTTACTCCTTACATCATCTGTTATCTACCAGTGGTCCCGTCAAAATCAGCGTAGCTGTTTCGGAGGTGTAACCGACTTTGAGGAATCACTTGAGTGGTTTTGCTGTGTCGGGATTCAGGATGTTGGAAATCGGGATGATGTACAACATATTAGGACAACATAATTCGTAACAAATGAATTTTAATGTTTCTTATGTATTGTACTATATACTTTTTAACAAAATTAGAAAATGCACTTAGACTATGTCTATTTTTTTTTCATTGACACACCAATATTATAAAGTAGTAAAGTTGTTTTTTTTTTTGTTTTTATGTTCTTTTTGTTTGTAAGAGGTAATCTAGTACTGGTCCGATTGCTAAAATTTTTCACTAATAGAAAGCTGCTCTATTCCTTAGTGACAGGCTATTTCATTTAAACTGGTGAAGCTGCGAGCAAAGTTAGTTTATATACATTTTAAATGGTACTTATATTTTTCCAAAGCATATTAGGCCACAAATCACGGGCAACTTAATCGCGCAACTGTTGAGTTGCTAAATGAAATCGTATAAAACCTCTAATTCGGGATTTTACGGATTTGCGGTTTTAATGCTCTGACCAGCTTGGAAAGTGAAATAAAACTGCTAGAATTACACTGTTAACGTAGATGACTATCTGAATTTGGCAACAATGTGGTAGTATTCTGAAATAATTGAATGGTGAGCGAGATAATTAGATAACATGCTAGTTACATATACCATCGATATGTAACATGCTAGTTACATATACCATCGATATGTAACATGCTTGTTACATATTATGTATTAGTAAATACCCTGTTTAACCGACTTCAAAAAGAGAAGGTTCTCAATTTGCGGTAGTCTTTTATTTTTTATGTATGTTCCGCGATTACTCGAGGTGGCCAAGGAAAAATAACATATTACATCCCTACAAGCAAATATGCGCTTAAAACCTTTTTTTTTATTGTTGATAGGTTCGCGCTTGACCGCTATCTCACCTGATGGAGAGCGACGATGCGGTCGACGATGGAACGCACTTACCTAGAAGAAACCTATTCACTCTCGACTTAAAGATTCCCGGGTTGTAGCTATCAGGAAACACAGACTCTGGCAAAGAATTCCACTCCCTAGCTGCACGCACAATGAATGTGTTCCCAAAACGTATTGTGCGTGTAGGTGAGATATCCACAATATACCGGTGGCGCATAGCCGTACGTCTGGTAGTCCGATGATGGAACGGGCTAGGCGGAATTAGTTTATGCAATTCCGACGCACACTCTCCGAAATGCAACCGGTAGAAACCGACTCTGCGTGCTCAAGAAGATTGTGACTATTTGCATTAAAAAGGCTTTAAAATATCCAAAGGTTGTTTTTTTTCTCCTCCTCTTTGCGTCGTTTATTCTCAATGCTAAGACCTCGACGAATAACTTTCTTGTGCACTATATTTTGCCATGTTATCCTATCTTCGGAGATATGGATGGCATTGCGGACTGTGGTCTTCAGTGTAACATGGATTTGGTCTGACCAACGTATCGAACTCCAGCCACTGGGTCTTTTCCCATCTATTTTGTCTGTCAGAAGCAACTTTTCCAGGTTCTGCTATGGTCACCGCTTTTTCTGGCAATGTGGCGAAAGAAATCAAAGATTCTTCTTTGGCATATGGTGGTGAGTCTCATGGGTGACCTGAGTTTGGCTATTTTTTTTTCTCTGTAATCTGAAATTCTAAATTCAAATATATATCAGTAGGACGGTATGTGTCCCACTCTATATTCTACGACCCACCTTTATATTCTGCCATATTCCATAAAACCGTGAAAATTCCTACGAGTATAAACAGTTGTTTTTGTATTCACCGTAGGCACTACGTCTAAAGACGTAACAAAAATAAAAACAGTTCTCTTTACTCTCTATTAAGTATTCTGGATGTTGTCTGTTACTATTCAATACAACGATCAAACGACCCCGAGTAAATTCACTTTTACTTTATTTTTTTCTTTATTCACATTTATTATTATTTCTATGCTACTTTGATTTGTGTAAAAAGCCAACTTAACTATATTATATTTGATTATCTAGACATTTATAAATCTTTATTCCTAGAAATTCTTTTTCTGTCAAGGCAATTTAAAAATAACGAGATCAGCAGAAAACTTACATGCCCAAGTCTCAAATAAATGTACAGATCTACTATTATCTACATTGTAATCATTTTCTTCAAATAGTCATCATTATAACTTGTGTGTTCAAGAATATATATGTCGCAGGTTTTTCATAAAAATGGGTTTTTGATGAAATTGAAACATTTCATTTCATAATTGAATAAATTGAAGAAGAAGAATATTGATTGGATCATGGATGTAAAATTTTGATAAATAAATATATTTGTTTTCTGTATAAAGAAACTTAGTTCATTTGTCGATACAGGTTCGTTAAAGGCAGTAGTTGATATTTGAATAGAGTTTCGAGGCAGACAGTCTTTTAGAACCCCAGCTGAAGTACCTTTATGATGAAATTGGGTTTAAAATGTGTCATTTTGAAAAACCTGCGACATATATTAAATATTTATAAATACATTGATATAGTCTAGAGGTAAGGGTCTTGTACAGTCACGAACATTAAATACATACATTGTCACATTTTCTGTCGTAACTTCTGCCATTCAAAAAATATAAGTATGTACCACAATAAAATTGATTCTAATTTATTTAATCATTTTAATTATTTACAACGGTTAAACAACCAATTAGAGTAACTAAACAGAAAAAAAGTTTTAACAACAATCCTTCACACAGCACTTCTGATATGCCAATAAAATCATCTTCATCTTTCATTCATTCTAAATTACCTATTTGATGGTTAGGTAATTAAAAAGTATCTTTAGGGTTCCGTACCTCAAAAGGAAAAAACTGGGCAAGTGCGAGTTCGACTCGCGCACTCAGGGTTCCGTGCAAACTATAATTCCCGAATGGAGTCTTGAACAATTTTCCGAACTGCAATTTTTTTTTGTGATGTAGGTAACAACAACAACAGTCGCACCGATCTCCGTTAAGATGACTGAAAATCGCCTTCGTTAGTATGGACACGTCCAAAGACGTAGTAAGAACCACGTGGTCCAAATCGCCCTAAGCCTACCAGAACAAAAAAGAGGTAGAGGCCGCCCGCCATTGATCTGGTGGTCAAATATAGAGAGGGACCTCAAGAAAGCCCAGTTGCCAAAATTGACAACCCAAGATAGAGCCACTTGGCGCAGGAAAGTGAGGAGACCCGACCCAAAATAATGGGACCAGGGAAGGAAGAAGATGAAGAAGAAGAAGATGTAGGTAACAACAGTTTTACTGTTTTCAGATTTATTCCTATACTTGTGCTATTGTTATTCCTAGACCTTGCTTTGTGCCAAATTTCAGGATTTACGTTTTTTTTGCAACATAAACGGCCGTATCTTTTTTATTCGTTAACTTAGAAGTTTCATTTTTTCACAGCTTGAAGAAACCGCAGACATGAGTATATGGTTTTAATTTCAACTCGATACCTTCACACTTTCTTGAGATAAAGGGTCTTGACAGACAGACAGACGGACGGACAACAAAGTGATCTTATAAGGGTTCCGTTTTTCCTTTTGAGATACGGAACCCTAAAAGCGGAACATTTATTATCCGTCTGTCTGTCTGTCAAAACCCTTTATCTTGGGAACGCGTGGAATTATCCAGTTGAAATTGAAATCATATGCTCAGATTTGCGGTCCCTCAAAGCTGAAAAAAATCAAACTAAAAAAATACTTTTTAAACGTTATAATAATAAATACACCAACCGTGTGAGACCAAGGAAAAGAAACACAACACAAACATAATTTGGCAAGCACAATCTACCAAGTATATTGGAGAAAAATATCCGTCACAGACATATTGCTATTTATAGACAATATAAGGAGCTCTAAGAAAAGGGTGGATTTATATTAGCTGCATTATTCTGAATCAGTGATGAGTGTGGTTCACATGTCGCTGTTATTTACAAATAATCCTCTATTTACGAATAAATCCTCTATATTTGTGGTGCTTTGTTATTTCTCTCTCTTTGATGTTACCATCATACAATATAGTAGTATTTTCTTCAGTGGGTTATTTTAGAAGACTTTCGACTAGGTTTTGTGTTATACGAAAAAAGATTTTTGGTATCTTTTCTTTACGTTCGATTATTTTCGGACTTTTATTGTACCTAAGTTATTTTTATATAATACGACTTAATCTGATAAGTTACTGAGTCAGCAAATGAAAATGTTGAGAAGAAATCTAGACTGAAATCTCGTGAATTTCTTTATTTTGTTTATGTGGTAGACATCAAGCGCCCTCTGCAATCCCCTTTCTGTGCTCGGGGTTTAATTCCCAAAATCCTTCATAGCAATCGGATCCCATTATATCGATAACATAAGGCACTGCTTTATCCTAATGGTGAATAATTTGCTGTGTGATCCCAGGAGCATGCTCCTGTGGAATAATTTTCTACTTACACTGTAATAAAATTATAACACTACGTTTAAAAAACACTGTTTAGATACCACCTTTACTGGCTTTTTTATTATTGATAGGCTCGCGTTTCACCATCATCTCACCTAATGGTAAGCAACGATGTGGTCGACGATGGAGCACGCTTGCCTTGAAGTAACCTATTCACCGTTGACTTAAAGACGCCTAAGTTGTATCAGGAAAAACCGACTCCGGCAGGGAATTCATTCCTTGGCTAAACACGCACAATAAATGGCTTATTCTTATACGTCACGATTGTTATCATATTTACTGCAGAAGATGCTTAGGGTGTTATCGTAGGCATGGACTTGCGGACGGCGAGTCTCATCAGATCCGTGTCGACCTCAAAGAGATGCCAATAAAACAGACGAGGCGCACTTGGGCTTTTTACCTTTCATTCACCGGGGCCGAGCTACCTTTTGTAGCTTTCCCTGGCCCCAGAAGGCTTCGACCCAGAGCCCCTGCTGTTGCTGACAACTTCTTGAGGCGCGCGGGAACAGTGCGCGCAGTCGACGACTTGGGCTTGGTCCGGACAGTTACCGGACGGTCGGACAGCGAGCTACCCATCCGCAAGCCCGCGCCTACGGTCGCCGGGGTTTAAAAAAAACACGTATTTCATGGAACTAGTTTTGTGAAATATTCGACTACTTAAATCACAAAGTTACCGAATGCCACCGTTGCCTCTTTATCAAACATCACGTTGGATTGCGTTATATGAAGCAACAAGCTTTTAATCATGCTCGAAGTTGATGATAGGGGAGTGGAAAAGCAGCCTCTTAAGGGGCCGGCGGAGGATGAATTTCCATACAAACGTAATACCACGCTCATTTGCAGTTGGAGCATATTTCCAACATATTATGTTGATATTTGGTTATAGACAATATTTATCTAGGTTCCTACGTCTTTCTTTTTTTAAAAAACAAAAAGAAATTTAAGCAAATTGTATTTCGCACTTTTTTATAGCGTAAATGGCAAAACATGCCATTTGGCTTTTCTTGTATTAAAAATAACAATATTTCTAATATTCTCGACGTAGGAACCTAGATAAATATTGTCTTTAACCGAATATCATCATAATATGTTGGATATATGCTCCAACTGCAAATGAGCGTGGTATTACGTTTGTATGGAAATTCATCCTCCGCCGGCCCCTTAAATACCGTCCATTTGGAAGTACTTGAACGGTAATTATAATTAAACTAGTAGGTATTTGTTTAATAAAACAAGAATTTTAAGTATCAAAGTAAGAGGTTGGTTTTAGTATACGACCATGAATATTTTATTACAGTAATTTTGAAATTACGGTAATAAAATATTTACGGTTCACACGCGAAGGTGGTTCATAAAATATCTTAAGAACTGATTACAAACCATCAAAGTAATTAATTACGAAACTTTAATATGGAATCCTTCGTATTTCAAGGCATTTAGATACCTTTATTTGGAGGTGATCAACTTATCATTAAATAAATCCTCCCGCTCTGGTTGGAGCGAAAGAAAGTGTCAGGTTTTGACTGACTAAGGCAGGGCGCAAGCATGTGTCTGGTGTCAGATACAAGCTACTGATGAATATTTCTATAGAACCAGTATGAAATCATCCACTCCATGCGCATACTTAAACATTGTTTTGCGTCCAGTTGAAGTTAAGACATACTCATGACGATTAAAAAGTGTTTGGTGTCGGTAACTGAAACAAAAAGTGTCTCCGTTTGCGCAGTGCCTAAAACCCACCTATCCTATTCTAATGTCTCTATACCTCCTTACCTTCATTTGTTTTTTGGATTCCAGGACCGCGGTAACTCTTTTGAACAGGCTGGAAGCTTTTTTATACGAGAAATAATCACACGCGTGTGTACATAATTGTTAAATAAATATGTAGGTAATAAATAACTTCTCTCGATATAGGGTAGATTGAGAGGGCGTGTCAGATTTTTACTGACTTAAACTCACCTATGTTGCTTTTCCTTGTCTTTTTCGTTCTAAGTCCATGGTAAATCTTTTTTTTACTTATTTTACTATTTATGTACACACAATAAAACAGAAAAAGACAATACATAAGAGAGACATTAGTGCAAAGGTATAGTCTGTCTAAAAAGTCAAACGACTTGGTTAAATTATTAGGGCAAAATGAAGTCTGATGTAGTCAACACTGTTTCAATAATCAAGGTTGATTAAGAGATCTTGATCATTGTTTACTAATAGGAGAACATTATAAAAAGTGTTGAATAAAAGTATTTTTTAATGATAAAATTTTGTACAAAATTCTCAAGTCATTTGACTTTTAGACAGATTATACTGCTTATTTCCAAAGAAATTTCTTCCAGCAGACCGCCAAAAGGAGAAAACAAAAAGAAATGTAGACAAAGTGTGTAGGAAGCAAAAGAAGAATGTGTAAAGTCTTAATTCAAAGTATCAAATATCACATATAGTTAAATATAAAAAAAAAGACGTGTGGCACTCGGGGACTGCTGCGATAAAGCTATTGCATAGCATTTTTATCAACTTATGCAATTATAATTATTTTATTTATGCAGTATTTTTTTCCTTTGTTTTTTTTTTCTTTGATATTAATTGAAGTTACACTTTCACACATTGAATTGAATTTTGATTGATTG
This sequence comes from Mythimna ferrago, assembly GCA_910589285.2. Taxonomy (NCBI): domain Eukaryota; kingdom Metazoa; phylum Arthropoda; class Insecta; order Lepidoptera; family Noctuidae; genus Mythimna; species Mythimna ferrago. Next base: position 24,577,164 of record OU342679.1, read on the forward strand.
TTCACTCATTTGTTTTCTTATCGGTCACCACGCTCAAAAAACAAATGAGTGGGGGGTGTTAGGTTATTTTCGTTACGGAATTTCTGGATTCGGTCTCCACGCTCAAGGCCCGCGATAGAAGCTATGCAATAGCTTAATAATATATATGTCATCATCATCATCATCATTATTAGTACTATCAAGTATTTGCAATTCAAACTTCAGAGTCTATCTCGTTCTATCCTGCACATATTGTAATATTATGTAAGGATCTATCTCGCTTTATCATGTAAAATGAGGATGCAATATTGCTGTATTACTTAACGATATTTTGGTGAATAGTTCTGGTTTATAGAACTAGGTAATCTTATTTTACATAGAGTATTATAGATACAGAAGTTCCATTAAAAGTTTAAATAAGAGATTGAACAGAGAAATATTGAATGCAACTTGTACAATGCTGTAGCTTAAGTGTGAGAAAAATGTGCAAGAAACGTTACGTATTACAATAAACCCTACCACATTATTGTTACTACTAAAAAAAAATAACAATTAAAATAAACCAGTGGCAGTTGAGAGATAACTAGTCTGTTAGAAATAGTATAAACCAAACAATATCAATTTAATCCTTTATTATTTTCGCCCAATCCCATCAGTCTCAAATCGCGGCGCCCATTCACGAACATGATACATGTATCAGCACCATTCGACTATTTTTCAATGGGCACAAATCACCCAAGCTATAGTGTTTTACATTTTTTTTTTTTTTTTGAATTAGTTAATCATCCAATGACTTCTCCAGCTCTAGGGTGGAGCAATAGAGCGTATCAGACTTTTACTGACTAAAACACATCTGTGTCCCAAGCCCGGAATCATCCACGGCGCGTAGTGCTCCGCGCAGGTCCCAAAGACATGTCAGCAAACTCTAGGGGCCTAGGAAGACCAATACTTGCTAGTACCATGGGGTATTAATGTATAATAACCCACGGTGTCATGGTATCCTTAACTATCATCGGCCCTCATACCTAAAAGTGCTTCATTTTTATGCGTCATTAGATGTGAGTCTTCTGTAACTTACTTCTCTGTGTCAGTGTAAAAGCTACAACAGTCTGCGTACTTGTGAGTGATTGCTCCTGTCAAGTTTATGTCTCTGTGAATATTAATTATGTTAGCGGTGTATTTATGGCGGGATTTCATAGTAATAGTAATTATGCCTTTGCGAAGTGCGAAGTAAATGCTTTGTTTAATGGCTGCTGAGACTAGAATAGGTACTGGTTTTTGTGGGTTCGTGATTAATTGTTGAGAACTGTCTCGCTGTACTCGTGAGTACTTTATTAGCTTGTTTTCTTAGGCAAATTACGTTATAGTTAATGGGTTTGTTTGTTTTTTATACAGATAGTTTTATAATAATGCTGACAGAATAGAACATTCATTACGAAATGGGCTAAGTTTTGCATTAAAAAAAAAACCTAATAATTCAAATGACGATCACAACCACAACCACAACCACACTGTGAACACAAACACAACCACAAGTACCTATCACCACAACCACCACCACAAACATAACCACAGCCTCGACCATCGCCTTAACCACAACCACAACCACAACCACGACCACAACCACAACCACAACTACAACCACAACCACCACCACAACCACAACCGTCACCACATCCACCACCACAACTACAACCATAACCATAACTGCAGTCATGACCACGACCATGATCACGACCACGACCTCGACCTTGACCATAACCACGTCAACGACCACGGCTACGACCACGGCTACGACCATGACTACGACCATGAGCGTGACAATTACCACAGCTACAAGAACAATCACGACCACAACTACTATTACGATTACGAATACAACCACGATTATGGTCGCCAGTCAAACTCACTATCAGCTTGTTACTTGGCTAATATAATGAGAAAAAATGCAACAAATTACTGATCGTAAAACTAAAAAATACTCATAAATAAATGCCAAATGATAGTAGCAATCAACAAATGCCAGCTAAATACTTCTATTACACATTCCTTTGACCCGAAACCCTAATCACCATCATTCTCATCAAAACAATCCCCACTATCTCCCTCACCTTCCGTAGCACTGAAGAATTTCATCAGTCAAACAAGGAACTAATTACCGACCCCTCACTGTCGGAGTCAAGGGATCAAACCGACTGTGAAATCGTGGGAATTAAAACATTAGTTCTTGTCAATACGGTGACAAGAAGAAACAGGTTTTATGGAGAATTTAAACTCAAATTATGAGTTTTTTTTTCAATAATTAAACTAGACGAGTGGTGGCCGAGTGGTAATGGCTCCGACTTACGAGTTGTAGATCGCGGGTTCAAACCCTGCCAGGCGCATTACTTTGTCTAATTTATTTCATCACTACTGCTCTCAAAACGGTGAAGGAAAACATCGTGTGGAAACCGGCATGTCTTAGAACCAAAAATTCGAAGTTATGTGACATTCACCAACCCGCACTGGGCCCGCGTGGTGAAATACGGCCCATTCCCTCTCGTAGAGAAGAGGCCTGAGTCCCAGCAGTAGGAACATTAAAAAGGCTGATGATGATAATTAATTAAACTAGTGCTTGACGGCGATGCCACCTGTTGGTAATCAGTGATGCAATCGTTGATGGTGAAGCGGACTGGCACAAAATAGATAGATACAGAAGTCAATCTCACCTATGTAGGTACTTCACTTTTCATACCTACGCTCGATGGTCGCGCTATGGTGGCCGTCCTATCGTGAAATTCGCGCGCGTCCGGGTGCGGATGGCTCCGCGAGCGTTCTCAGATGTGTATTTTAAGCGGCTGCACTCACGTTCGCACTGGGCTGAACGCTCTGAGAAATTGTGACCGTAAGCGGTGTCTATGTGTGCGTTGCTCGAGCGTACTTTGTATGTAGATTGACTTCGGTACGTTAGTGTTCTGTGGCACTAGTTTATTAGGAGCATATTCAGTTTAGCCCTGAAGACACCTAGGATCTGATAGTCCTAACAGTTCACCATGAACTCTACTTGAGTATCTTTTTCTCCTTCTCAGTCAAATCAATCTATATGTTGTCCGTAAAAAATCGCTTTTAGCGATAAGACCGCGCCTTGTGACACCCTATTAATTTCAAGCTCCTGTAATTTTACTTATGATGAATAATAAAAAGAATATCTATCTACCTAAGTTATAATCGAAAGGGAAGACCGCAGCAGCAAAGTGGTTCTAGTCCTTCGTTATACGCGGTAAAGGACGAGGCCAAACTAATCCCTTGATCACACGTACCGAGGAAACGGACGAGACAGTGCTCTCGGCCGAGTACTCGGTACGTGTAAACACAGTGCCGAGTGCTCGGCCGAACGCTTATCTTTACAACTTGCTTACATTACTGTCTCGGCCGAGTAATATTTTACTGTCTCGCCTTTTTACTCGGTACGTGTGATCAAGGCTTTAGGGTAGAAATTCGCCGTACGTTGAATTGTCTCATGGTAGAAAGGTGATGGTAGATCAAGTCATGTATCTAATTCTTGCGCCCACTCTCCAAAATATCAGTTATGAAAGGAATTGAGAGGACTCAGTGTTATTAGTGTCTTTGTTATTTAGCAGTGACTTTTAAAATTAAAGTTATTTTGTACTTTTAGTGTTTTTTTTGCTATGATGAAGCTGGATGCATGTTTTTGTATCTAAATCATAAACTCAAGGCGACATAGCGACAGACCAAGGTGAATGCGGAGAGTTGAGCTTAATAACTACCGGAGGGACTGGCCCATAATGACCGAAGACAGACGTGTGTGGAAAAGGGAGAGTGCCTTTGCCCAGCAGTGGGACATAAATGGGCTAACTAACTAACTAACCTAGATCATATTAGCTAAGAATATTCTTACTTACTTTCCAAAAAGAGGAATTTTATTAGTCACAAACAAGGAAGTAATTACCTCCTCCTTCCCCCTTCCCGGAATCAGGGGATCAAACGCACGGTTAAATCGCTAGGATTACACCAAGGTCCGCCCGCATTGGATCGAGTTCCCACCCACAGTGACAGGTGATGGGCCTATCATTTATTAGCGATCTTTTCTTTACAAGTTAAGAGATTTATCGATTCCTTTCGAGGACATGGATGTTTGGCTGGTATCAATGTAAATTACTAATTTGTTCTAGAAACATTTTCACTGTATATTAAATCATTTTGGGCTATCCCTATTTTATAAGAATATGTTAGTTATGTTTTTCTAAATAGAAAAGGGATGAATTTTGAAAAATCTGGCCATATACTTTGTATAGATCATGAAAAGTAAATATAAGAATATAGTATTGCATGCAATTAAAATAAATAATAAATACATATGTTGCGGTGCCCTAGCAGGGTTCATGTACGAAACTTATATTATGTAATAAGACCTTGAAAACGACATGAATGCAATGAATAAATAAATAAATAAATAAAGGATCCCTGCACATTCAGCGTTCTAGGTTTAAGAATTTGGGTTGTTTTTTAGGTGTGAAATATTAATTATTTATTATTATAATTATTATATTTCTATATAATGACTTCTCCCGCTCTAGGGCAAAGTGGGAGGGTATAGCACACTCACTGACTAAAACCCATTTCTATGTATCTTTTTTGCCTTGTGTTCGAGGACCCTCGGTTTTCAACGGCGCTCTCGCCGCCGCCGGGATTCCGATCCCGATTTCCAGCCACCGTAGGCGCAGGCTTGCGGACAGTGAGCAATGGGTAGCTCGCTGTCCGACCGTCCGGTAACTGTCCGGACCAAGCCCAAGTCGTCGACGGTGCGCACTGTTCCCGCGCGCCTCAAGGAGTTGTCAGCAACAGCAGGGGCCCAGCTGGGTCGAAGCCTACCGGGGCCAGGGTTAGTTTCGAAAAACAGCTCGAGCCCTGGTATGAAGGCTTGAAGGAACGGGGTAGGTTTTTTAGTCAGTAAGAGCCTGACACTATCTCTCGCTCCGCCTAAGAGCGGGGGTTGTCATTGAATGATTTTTCCCACCAAAAAAAAAGGACCCTCGGTTTTCCTTTCAAAAGTGAATCCACGGCCCCAATAGGCTTCGACTTTGCTGAGCCTTTACTTATAATTCCAAATTGTCGTTAGTATAGAGTCACCGCGGCCCTGTGGAACACAAAGTACAGGTAGAAATACAGGTGGGTAAAAGTTTGATAGTCCCTCTCATTCCTCCAAAAATGGGAAAAATTACTGATGAGCAACCTTAAAAAAATGTCTATAAAGTCCGATTTCATCAGTTTATCAGAATCTGTCACAGCTGCCTGTTACTTCTAACAAAAGTTTCCATCAACCGTATTAAAACGCAAAAAACTACAAGCCACCACTTGAAACTCTGCTGACTACATAACACAACAGTACTATGCATCCCGATGGCAAGTGGACATTCATCGCCGTCCTCGCTAATGCACGGGAGCTATTCCCCTCTAATACATTTTACTTTGTTACTTTAAACTCGAGTAATAGTTACGTGGTTAGCGTGCAAGATAAGGATAGGAGATGGAAAGTTCATGTATGGAAACAGTACATTGAAAAAAACAGAAGAAAGAAGAGAATGCCTTATTGGATTAAGTCCGCCTATGTATCACTATTGTACATGAAGTTTATATAAATAAATAAATAAGAATTAAGTATTAAAAATGTCAAAAAATAAAAGCCCGTTTTGACACTTTCATTTTGACTACCTTTTTTTTATGGTGGGAAAAAATCATCCAATGACAACCCCCGCTCTTGGGCGGAGCGGGAGATAGTGTCAGACTCTTACTGATTAAAAGACCCACCCCGTTCCTTCTACCGGGGCTCGAGCTGTCTTTCGAAACTAACCCTGGCTTCAGTAGGCTTCGACCCTGCTGGGTCCCTGCTGTTGCTGAGAACTCCCTGAGGCGCGCGGGAATAGTGCGCGCCGTCGACGACTTGGGCTTGATCCGAACAGTTACCGGACGGCCGGACAGCGAGCTACCCATTCCTCACTGTACGCAAGCTCGCGCCTACGGTGGTCGGAAATCGGGATCAGAATCCCGGCGGCGCCTGCCACTCCTCCTCGCTCCGGACCATGGCCTCAACCAAGGCGAGAGGTCTCCGCCGCCGATCGCTCCCACGAGGGCACGGCGATGCACCGCCCAAGCAGGGCACACCTCGACTGTGTGCTCCACCGTGTCCTCCGGGCGTTCCGCACAGTGGCGACACCCGGGCGTCTCTTCCGCTCGAATCCGGAACAGGTACCTCCCGAACGTGCCATGTCCGGCATTTTGACTACCTAGTGGCTTGTCCGGTGTAGTGTACCTACTACTAAAATAGCTACTGCTACACCGACCCCCTAATTATTATTTTATCGTTTCTTTCACTTTCGTTCCAAGTTACATTCTAAGGTTTTTTTCAAATGTCAAATCGGGCCTTTAATTTTTTAACTAGTTAAAGTTGTTATTTTTTTTTTCGATTTACATTTGACTTTGCTCTAAGTCTTCCTCTCTCACAATATTCATATATCTCACCATAACCGGTTAATATTTAGAGATTGCGCAAGGTGAATAAAGTTTTCTCATACAGATACCTCTTCGTTTTTACCTCCACGCGTTCCTAAGATAAAGGGTCTTCACTAACAGACAGACGGACAACAAAGTGATCCTATAAGGGTTCTGTTTTTTTCTTCTGGGATACGGAACCCTAAAAAGCAAGGATGGAAAAACGATTTTAACGATTTTTTCATTTGATGACCTCGCACCTCAAAACAAAAACATAGAAGAGAAAAAATAAGCAGATTCATTTTCATGAAAAAAGAATTACTATCCACCTTCTCAAATTTCATTCGTCCAATAGTCATTAATTTAATTAACTTACCACACGAAATATCCTTTGTCAGTTCTATTCTATTTCATGACAAAAAAAAAACAATTTTATTCAGCTCTGATTTGTACCCAAGAAACTCAAGACTAGAGCTATAAATCAATCGATTAATTAATCACTTGTAACCACAGTGACGGAGCTATTTCTACTCGAATAACATTTCAAAGTAATATATTCAGTCGTCCTTTGATTAAGACAAAGCTTTGTAGTTTTCGCTTAGAAGAGTAGATAATATTACATAATTCCCCCGCGATTTCACCCGCGGTTTTGGTTACTACTTGGCTCCTACTTGTCATAGGGTCATGTTATATGGTTTCCTCACATGATAGGGCCTATGGCCCTCTAAATTTTTTCGTTTTAAAATTTAAAAAAAAATATTTTCACATAGGCCTACCAGAAAAAAGGTTACCTACCTAAGTCAGAAGAAAGAAAGAAGGAAGGAAAAAAACTAAAAGGAAGAAGAAGAAGAAAAGGGAAGGGAGGGGGGAGGGAAGGTAAGGTACCTGGCAAAGTTGCTTCTGATAGAAAAAATAGATGGAAAAAGACCCAAAGGTTGTTATTACAAATATTTGATCATTGATATAGCAAGACAACGTTTATTGGGTCGAAGGTCCACTTCCATAAGGGAAGCCTGTAGTCCAAAGGCAAAGAAAGAACATGTGTGATTTCATTCAGAAAAATCCGACACTTCTCGGTTAGAGTGGGAGCACTGCCCTACAGCACGAGAAGCCATTGTATAATTTCCCACATTAAAAAATAATACTTTCAGAATTCGTATTATGTTCAGAATTGCCTTTTAAATTCACTTCAGCGATTTTTAAAACAAAAATTTTTTTATCGTAAAATGGTGAAGTATTATAGTCCGCTTATACAAGTATACCACTACTACTGTATATAAAATTTAAATAAATTACTAAGTATACGCTACAATATCATTAACCATTCTGTAATACTTTGCAAGGAATAACAAAGTATAAGTAGGTAGTTTTACTTTGAAAATAATCTTTTAAACTTAAACTGTTTATAAAGAGAAACTGACTTTCTGTCATATAAACGCACAGCCAAAACTACAGAGCCTAGGAACGTATTTTGCACAAGAATCCAAGGCCAGCACTTCACTATCCGAAAGGGCGCTCGAGCCCCGGTATGAAGGCTAGAAGGAACGGGGTGGGTCTTTTAGTCAGTAAGAGTCTGACACTATCTCCCGCTCCGCCCAACAGCGGGGGTTGTCATTAGATGATATTTTCCCACCATAAAAAAAAGGCCAGCTCTAAAAAAAGGTTTTACGAAATTCACCTCCTAAGCCAATGAAACGGGGGTCTAAAATTTGTATAGAGAAATCTACTTTCGAAGTTATTTATAATTGCAAACGAATCAAATACGCTAACCCGCATCATTATCATGTAATCGAAGCTTGCTTCATATACGAGTAGGTTCAAATCACTACGTTGAATGAAATCATTAACGATACAATATCAGGCATTGATATGCAATTCTGATAGTTCTATTAACATTCAATCATTGTCATGTTTAGATAATTTAATCTATTCAATAAATCCAAATTGCAATATTATCGGACTGGGTACATGGCTATATCTTCCTAGGATGTCTGGAGACTTATCTTACTCTTTATATTTAGCTTCTTTTGGCTACAAAATTAGTCTTGTAATATGGAAATATTGTAGAATCAAACAATTTTTTTTAAAAGAGTAACCATGGAGCTTCTTGCCAGTTTTTATACATAGGAAGCGACCAATTAGATCCGTTCGCTAGCTTCCGACGTTTCAATGCATATGTAGGCCTGTGTGAAATAAAATACCTGCAAGTGTCTAGGAACTCAGTCAACAAAATGCCCCCAATGGCATTGTATTTTGTTAGTCGTAGTTTAGGCCGTGTCAAACTTTTGCCGAGTAAACCTGTGTTCCTTCAATTGCCTAATGCATTCCAGGGCCGCAGTAACTCTTTCAAACAATCCCGCAGTCTATAAGATGACGTACTGGTCAAACCGAACCTTAACAACTATGCAATATACACCGCTAAATTTTAATCGTTTTGATCCCGTGGAGGATCGATTCGGTACATGAAACACTTACACACAATAAAATTAAAAAATAAAGTACCTTTTTTTCAAAACTCGTATTAATTTACGCATGTACGAAATTAATTTCTTTAAGAAAACGTCAGCTGAGCGAGTCCAATGACCCGTTGGTAGTTGTCGGCGTTGCGTACAAACTACCTATAGTTCATTGAACTGGTCGTTTCTTAAAGAGAATAATCAGAAAGAAACCTTATGTGGTATTCTATAAAAATATATATATTTTACAATATTTCCATATTAAAATAATAATGTGATGATACGAGTGCTCAGTGTAGACTCAACATGTACCAAATAAATAAAAAATAAAAAAATAGTAAGGTATCTACACAAAAAATATACCTATAAGACGGTTATCACATCTTTCAAATAGATATCAATACCAGTCATTTCAGTAATGTTACTTTATATAATTTAATATCACCCTGAACAAAAGGAAACCACATCCACAGCATCCAAAATCCAATTAAGCTTAATGACTTAACTTTAAAAGACTGACGTCACAAATCAGAATGACGCAGTGAAAAGAATAAAACGAAATCTTCTTGGATCAAATTATGTTAAATCAAGAGGCTAGGAGCTCTTTTAATCCAGACAGCGATTTTATTTGATTACGTCAAACGTTTGGGATGATTTAAACGTTTTTAACATCTATTCTTAATGAGTACTGTTACTTTTTTATGGCGAGAACATCTTGTCTTTATTGGGGATGATTTATGGAGATATGGATACTGGTCTTTGTAAGATGAAGGGAAATCATCCGTAGTATAATTTTGTCCTTATTCTTTGTTGTACACACAATTTATGCATACAGTTGAAAAAGTACAGTTGATGTACTTTTTTAACTGCGGAGTAGTCTCGAAAATCCTTTCATTTTCCTTATATAAATTATATATATTTGTATATATGCAGATTTATATTATATTGAATATATATGCATGTTTATTATATAAATATATTAGTACCCTTGTTCTCTTATTAACCTATTCTTTTTTTATGCACCTGCCATGTTTTCTTTTCATCACCTTAGGTTGAATGGAAGAGAATGCTAAGGCATTAAGTCCGCCTTTGTACCTTTGTGTTGCAAGAAGTTTCAATACATAAATAAATGTACATATGCGAGCAACCCACACAATGGAGAATGAAATTTTGCATTTGAGGAGACCTTTCATCATATTATTTTCTATATCTCGTCCATTTTATTTTTGATAGGCTTACACTTGACCACTGTCACACTTGCCTAGAAGTAACTTATTCACTTTTGACTTAGAGATCCCCAAGTTGTCCCTACAGGAGTCTGTGTTTGCTATCAGGAAACACAGACTCCTGTAGGGACTTCCATACCTTAGCTGTAAATAAATAATAATAATAATAATCCTTTATTATCAGGCAACTAAGGCCCATAGATAAAATACACAAATAATCTTACAAAATAATGAACTAATACATAAAAGATTCTATAACTAATTATTAAACTAAACTATTGTACACGAAGTGACGGCGACGTGTTCCGCTGCGAGGTCGGTATCCTTCCGCGAAATCTTCGATACACGACACCCTTCGGCCAAAACTTTCCTTTGAGGAAGGTGTCCAAATGATGAGTCGGCACCCGCACCACAAACGACTTGAAATTAGTGTTATGGCGCAGCTCCAACTGCTCAACTCTCAAAGTCCAGTTCGTCTTGACTCGAACATACTCCACGATCTCCTCAACCTTCGTGGAGTGATGTAGCCTCGAAACGTACAGCTGCGTCGTGGGTATTGCTGGACGCAGCAGCATGTTTGGTCCTGCCAGCGCGGTACCGCACTGGTTCTGACAAGTAGGCTTCTTCTTCTTCTTCTTCTCTACCTTAGTGAAGCCATCCTCATCGCTCTGCTTGCCCCCTTTCGTTTGTCCTGTTTGACTGTACTGTACTGTTTGAGCTGTATGTGTTCCCTTGTGTTTGGGTTGGGTGCGGGCTTGCGGATGATAAGCAATGGGTATATCACCGTCCGGCCGTTCGGTAACGGTCATAACTGAGCTGGAGTCGTCTACGGTGTGGCGTGGTCCATGCGCGCCACAAAGAGTTGTCAGCAAAACCGAAGGGGCTTAGCAAGGGCTTAGGATGGACCCCTATGTAGCCATAGGCATAATAGGGCCATGGGTTGGCTTCTGAAAAGGTTACCAGTAGTCCTAGAATTCATAGTGCAACTGAAGAAACATAGATTTGGTATTTGACACGCCCTCTCGTTTTGCCCTTTTTTTTCTGGTGGGAAAAATCATCCAATGACAACCCCTGCTCTTGGCCGGAACGGGAGATAGTATCAGACTCTTACTGACTAAAAGCCCACCCCGTTCCTTCTAGCCTTCATACCGGGGTTCGAGTTCCCTTTCGGATGACTCTGGCCCCAGTAGGCTTCGGCTGCTGTTGCTGACAACTCCTTGAGGCGCGCGGGAACAGTGCGCGCCGCCGACGACTTCTCGTTCTGCCCTAGAGCCGACAGAGGTTTAATGGACTTTAAAAGAGATTTTGACTACTGAGTTTGTTTCGTTGTTTCTTCTCAGGGTAACTTCAGCTAGGAAACACCGGCCTCATCTAGTTCAAACTGACGAAAAAAATTAATAATAATAATATTCCACAACTATCACACAACGCCGTCTAGTCTCAAGCTAAGCAGAGCTTGTGTTATGAGTACTAGACAACTGATAAACATACTTCTATATTTCTAAATACACACATATTATAGATATAATTACACCCAGACACAGAACAAATGCTCATGCTCATCACACAAACATTTGTCCTGGGTGAGAATCGAACCCACGACCTCCGGCATAGCAGTCAGGGCCACTAACCACTAGACCAACAGGCCAGTCAATTGACGTGTAAAAGTGTTTTTTAAAACCTATTTGTTCAATAAATATCATTTATCATTTATAGAGCAAGAGAATTCATTGGATGGTTTCCAACCAACCTTTTATAGCAAAAAAGGCATATGATCATAAATACTTTTTAAACAGAATAAAAAGAGCCTGATCCTGCAAAAATTGTGAACCGTGCGTAAACCTTCGATACAGTACAATACACATTTATAAGTAATGTTTCCTTTCCCAAACAAAGACGTGTCTCACGTATTTTATTGTATAAAGGACCCATTAACTAGGTAGAAAGGACAAAAATGACGGCCAAGTTGGCTAACATGTTAGCAGTGAACTACTAAATCTTATTACGATACTTCTTAGCTCTATATTTGTTCCTTTTAATAAATTTGCCGCGTCTGACAAAGTTCGTAACTCTATTTACGAGGTAAAAGTCGAGAGAATTGTTAGTTGCTCGCGACCATCTCGGGGGATTCTTTCGTTTACAGGTTATGACTATTTGTTTCAAATATTGGATGTAGCGAGTTGTTGATGATAAATAGGTTTTTAAAAACACTTTTAAAAGCATAGATATAAAGAAAGGAGAAGATTCGTTCTTATTCGCTCTAACATTGCAATTAGAAAACCCGGACTCGAAACTCTCACATCTAACTATCCCCGCACACGGGCTTCAAAAAAACGCCGCTACAAGCTTCATTTTGAGGTGGACTTTTTTGTGGCTCGTGTGCGGCGGTGCCGCCACAAAAAAACGCTTGAAGCAGCTTCAAGCTTCACCGGACTCTAGAGATGTCGCGCGCTTCAGCTGTTTTTTGCGGCCGCTCCTAGCTTTTTATTCGTGGCCGTTTTTAGCGTTTTTTTGTGGCGGCGTTTTTTTGAGGACCGACTTTTTAAATAAAAAAAAAAAAAAAAAAAACAAAAATAAAAAAAAAAAAATCGTTTATTATCAGACAAGAGTCCATAGCCAGTAATCTCATATTAAAACAGGACAAAACTAAATGAAATTAAAACAAGAACAAAAAACAATGAAATCATAAAATAAATCAATTAAAAATATAAATTAAAATCAAAACAAAACAAATCAATTCACATAGTAAAAATAAATAAAACATTAAATTAAAATCACAATAAATAAATCAAATTTAAATTAAAATCAACATCACAATAAATAAATTAAGTCTAAATAAAAATCAAAATCAAATGTTTTTGTGGACAGTATGATCAGTGTCATCACAGTCGCAAACGTACATTTACTGATAGAAAAGGACAGAGATAAGAGCCGGCGCTATCGTGCGAGTGAAATCGCGTTAGCCACTGAATGTTTACGAAAACCAGATCTATCTCGCTTCGCAAAATGACGACCAAAACAATACGTGAAATTAAAAATATCATAAGTAATTTTAAGTTTTTCTGTACTTACGAGTGAAATGTGATTTGTTTTTTTATTTGTAAAATGCATAAAAGCACACGAAAGCATTTTGATAACCAATAAGAAAACAATATTTTTGCGTAACATGCCCGCTAAATGTCACTCTTCTATTGCAATTGAGTGACACTATGACAAACAATCCTAATTTCAGCGGTCCACGCGCTAGAGCCGATTCACGTAGCTCTTTTTTAGGGTTCCGTAGTCAACTAGGAACCCTTATAGTTTCGCCATGTCTGTCTGTCCGTCTGTCTGTCCGTCCTCGCTTAATCTCTGGGACCGTTAGCACTAGAAAGCTGAAATTTGGTACCAATATGTATATCAATCTCGCCGACAAAGTGGTAAAATAAAAATTGGAAAAAAATGTTTTATTAGGGTAGCCCCCCTATATGTAAAGTAGGAAGTGATTTTTTTTTTAATTTCAACCCTAACGTGTGATATATTGTTGGATAGGTATTTAAAAATCAATAAGGGTTTACTAAAATCATTTTTTGATAAAGTCAATAATTTCGGAAATAATCGCAAAAAAAACAAAAAACAATGTGTCCCCCCCCCTCTAACTTTTGAACCATAAGTTTAGAAAATATAAAAAAATTCTGAAAAGTAGAACTTTATAAGGACTTTCTAGGAAAATCATTTTGAACTTGATGGAAAGAACAGTTTTTGTACAAAAAAGACAAAAAGGTTCTACAAAATAATTTCTGGACTAAGTTTGTAGTATAATCGTATATGCAAGCATTTTTTTAAACTCATAAGTGGGTACACTTATTGTGACGGACGGGAAACTACGGAACCTTACACTGAGCGTGGCCCGACATGCTCTTGGCCGGTTTTTTATATCTATGTTTAAAAGTCAATTTTTTCATCAATTTAAACTAGAGTAGCTTTTAGCAGCGGCTTTGCAAGCGTAAGAATATAAAATACTAGCTACTGCCAGTGGCTTCACCCACAAAATAGATAGGTACAGAAGTCAATCTACATACAAAGCGCGCTCGAGCAACGCACACATAGACACCGCTCACGGACACAATATCTCGGCCGAGTCTCGGACCACTCGTCGAACAGTTCCAGCTCAAACGGTCATTAATGTGCGTCTACCGAGCGTATGTATATAAAAGTGAAGTACATACATTAGATTGTCTTCTGTACCTATCTATTTTGTGCTCTGTGCTTTCGGGCTGGTGTTTCCTAGATTTCCACCTAACAAACTCAGAGGTCAAAGTCCCTTTTAAAGTCTACAAATTAAACTTGTAATGGTCAAATCATTTGAGAACCATACAGATGATAATGTTTTGTGTTGAAATTAGTTATTGTTGTTTTTGATGATGAGGCGTCAATATCGCCATGAGATGTCCACTGAAAGAACACGGGTGGGTTTTAGGTCTGGCACTTCCTCTCGCGGAACGGCTGTTGGGGCCGAAAGGTTTTGGAGTGGCGATCGCGTACCGGAAGACGCAGCATTGGAAGACGTCCTACTAGGTGGACCGATGACCTGATAAAGGTTGCGGGGATCCGATGGAAACGAGACACATGATCGTTCGTTGTGTCAACACTTGAGGGAGGCCTATGTCCAACAGTGGACGTCTATTGGCTGAAATGATGATGATGATGGTGATAATGATGATAATAGAAAAGAAAGAAAGAAAACTACTTTATTTGGCATACACACTCATAGATACACACAATGTAGTAACGACATGTAGAAACTAATGATTATATAAAAAAAGAGACAACTGACAATGTGTCTCACGGCGGCGCCAAATAGGCCCAGTACAGCAAAAATGCCAGACAACTACGTGATAGTTACCTGACGCATCAAATTTAAAAGAAAGACAAATTAAATCAAAAAATAAAAATAAGTCTATCCAATCGTGCACAATTCCATGCGCAAACAAAAATCGCTTTTGAAGCGAACCGAAGCGACTTCATCCCAACACATGATGACTCCTCTCACTAAACTTATAGCTGGAAAATTTATTTGACAATTTCCCACTTCAAAAACCAAAAACTTAAATGCTAGGTATTTTTAACCAACTTCGAAAAGGAGGAGGTTCTATGTTCGGCTGAATGTATGTTTTTTTATTTATTAAAAGATATACCGTACAACATACAACACAGAATACGAACCTTTTCCGGGAAAAGTTCATTCGTTTAATTTTATTCATTCATAATTTCAAGCACTCCTCAAAGTATTATTTTTCTTTTCATTTCAATGAATACGGGGAAAAAAATCGATTTTATTACCTTTATGTTATAATGTATATGTGATAAGTTAATAGGTACAGGTCAATGTGTGAGTGCGTGTATGTTTGTTCCTGCTTGAACAGCTGAATGGATTTGAATGCAATTTGGCACAAAAGACATATAGGACATGGGTAGACCACCCATGTCCTAAAATAGCAAATATACGCTATTTTGTCTTGGGAGTACATTCCCGTGGGATAATATTCTACTTTCACGTGGACGAAGCCTCTGACAAAGACTTAGTGAAATGACACATCACTGACGATAAGTTGGTGTTTTGTCATATCACTAGATACTTTCAGTAAAAAGACGTAATAAACAAGAATATTTGACATCTGCCGGGATTTCGTGATATCCCTAGGGATTTCGTGAAATCCCTGACATCCTCATTTCCCAGCGACATATAATATAAATCATGTGTTTGTCACCAAATGGCTAGACCGATTTAGATAAAGTTTTGTGTGTAGATTTAAGTAGGTCAATTCGACCCCGTAGATGGTGCTGCAATCGAGTTTCAAAATTTTTATTCTAATGTAAAGCAGGATATTTTATTATATTTTTAAAATCCGATAGGCATATTTATATATCTACACTCATATAATAAAGTGGTAAAGTTTATTTTTTTGTGTTGTTTGGTTGTAGGAGGTAATCTCTGAAAGTACTGGTCCATTTGCTAAACTTTTTTTACCAATGGAAAGCTGCTTTATTCCTGAGTGACACAGGCTATATTTTATGCACGCGAGCGAAGCCGCGGGCAAAAGATAGTAGGATATATTTAGCATAATTTTATAAGATAAATGTGGTACTAAGGTCATTAGCCTCTTGCCTTTATATAAATGTAGCTTCTTTCATGTCTCCATTTCAGTGCTGTACTGTCATCTTAATAGTCATAATATCATCTTTCACACAATCCATTTATCGTAGCTTAAGTAAGCTTTTGGTGTTTCATTATTTAGATACAAGTACCGTCTTCTCAACCTATTTAGGGAAATATATTCTAAATTTTCACTTAAGTTTTAGATGTAATATAATTATATTCCGTAAAAGCCACACTTAAAACGATATAATTTCTTCATGAAATGAAATCACCCATATAATTAGATACCTTTTATTTGATTTCGAATAAATATTTTAAAGAAGATGTTTTGTATATGTAACACAAGACACTTAAATAGATTGCCCCCATTGTTTTAAGTAAATTTACTCTTAATTGACTTCATATTATAAGCGTAACCTTATTAAACTACTACGTCTTCTATTCAGAAAAAAACTGTATCATGGTTTCCAATTCCAAGATTTCGAAGATCTCTCAATAATTAAGTACTGGGTATATTTTGCAGGTTTCTCTAAAATTGAATATTAGGTATATTTTGTAGGTTTCCCATTAATGGAGTACTGGGTATATTTCGCAGTTTTCTCTATAGTTGAGTACTGGGTATATTTTGTAAGTTTCTCTAAAATTGAGTACTGGGTATATTTTGTAGGTTTCTCTTTAATTGAGTTCTGGGTATATTTTGTAGGTTTCTCTATAATTGAATACTAGGTATATTTTGTAGTTTGTCATTAATTGAGTACTGGGTATATTTTGTAGGTTTCTCTAAAATTGAATATTAGGTATATTTTGTAGGTTTTCCATTAATTGAGTACTGGGTATATTTCGTAGGTTTCTCTATAGTTGAGTACTGGGTATATTTTGTAAGTTTCTCTAAAATTGAGTACTGGGTATATTTTGTAGGTTTCTCTTTAATTGAGTTCTGGGTATATTTTGTAGGTTTCTCTATAATTGAATACTAGGTATATTTTGTAGTTTGTCATTAATTGAGTACTGGGTATATTTTGTAGGTTTCTCTAAAATTGAATATTAGGTATATTTTGTAGGTTTCCCATTAATTGAGTACTGGGTATATTTCGTAGGTTTCTCTATAGTTGAGTACTGGGTATATTTTGTAAGTTTCTCTAAAATTAAATACTAGGTATATTTTGTAGTTTGTCATTAATTGAGTACTGGGTATATTTTGTAGGTTTCTCATTAATTGAGTACTGGGTATATTTTGCAGGTTTTTCTATAATTTAGTACTGGGTATATTTTTGGTAATAAAATAAAGAAGCAATTAATATTACAAAAAAATGTTTGAGGAAGAGTGGGCGCATAGTTGGAACATCTTGCATCTTTTTTCACATTGCAGTTTGTGCATCCGTTTCCTGCTAGGTACTTGACAGATTTTTACTTGACCAGATCTGATTTAATCGGTTTCTAACTTATTTAATTTAGAACGGATTTAAAAAGTTCTTTCAATTTGAGTTACTTTTTTAATAAAAATTTGTGAAAAAATGGGCCAAACAGAAACTTAATATGGGTAGGTCAAATAAAGTTTCAAACACATTAATTAAAATAAAATTCAAGCGACAAGTACACTATTATGAAACTGCAAATGTACCATAAAATCTTTTTAGTTTCAATTTTCTGCTGTGTCTATCACGTCATATTATATATGTTTAGTTTCTATAACAGCAAGTTACAAAGTGACCGATGGATGCGGGACGCACAGGAACGTTCGATGTGGCGAAGTTTGGGGGAGGCCTATGTCCAACAGTGGACGTGTATCGGCTGAAATGATGATGATGATGATGAAGTTACAAAGTGTAACAACTGTGAATGTGCCAATAAATAAATAAATAAATACAAATTACCATCTACAGGTTCAGTGTCAGAAAAATTAAATATAATCTGAGGGTCGTTATGACCCACTTTACCTAGATAAGTATAAAGGTAAGTACTCACTGCAAGGCCCAGAAGGTAAAACGGCTTCAAAAGGTTAGAGTGGCGACCTCTAGTGGCATAAGCGACAACAAAGTAAAATCTCTAAAGATAAGGCACTTGATATTAACTTGTAATCCAGGGCAAACCCACTCATTGCTTATTAGTTTAACTGGTATGGAAAAATAGACTTTAGCATAGCGTAGTAAGGTTTGAATTTCAGTGGAGGTCGTCCGGGCCAGTTATTTTCCTTATAATTTGAGATTGAATGAATTGGTGGTTTATTTTCTTTGAATTACTTTTACGCATACTGTTCTGCTTTTTGAGTAAATGTTGAGATATTGAACAAAAAATACTCTTAGATGATTTTTACATTCTAGTAGCGGACTCCTGGTTGAAAATAAGTAAGTACAATTCGCATGATGACACTTTGTTTTATACATTGTCAAAAACTAGTTATATTACCACTCAAAAAGTCTTTCTCTGCGGGAACGTTTTGAAAGGTACCGCAGCCCTAAAAGCAAAAGGCAAATGAAGGAATACATGTAGGTTTTGGTCAGTAATTGTCTGACACGCCCTGCCGCTCCACTCTAGAACGGAAAAAGACGTTAGATGGATTCCCACATAAAAAAAGGTCCTGCTGAAAAGCTTGTATACTTATATTGTAGACTTGTAGGTGGATCTATGATTTTCTTTTCTTGTCCATTTTTTTTTTTTTTGTAGTTTTTTTATAATTGGAGGAGCAGAATCTGGATCAGTTTGTTTAAATATATTTTTGTAACCATGTATATTATCTAATCTCTTTGGGAATCCAATAAATATTCCAGCATTTTTTTTTTGCAAAGGGTAAGTAAAGTTTTACATAGGAAATGCCAATAGGAATCGTAAATTAGCTTCTGACATTTTATATGTGCCTATGTAGGTCTATGTGAAATAAAATAATATATATATTTTTTTTAATTTTGACTTTTCAGACTGCCAAAACAAAACAGAAACAAAAAAAAATACATAAATATAATATCACATCAAAATTAGCCCTTAACTAAACCCCACAAAAGAAACGTCATAAGTACCTACCTACCTACAAAAAAAAACATCAATCTTCCGATATAATAAGTAGTATATATCACTTAGAACTCTCCGTAATGTATTCAAGAGGGTCCCTCATCGCAAAAGATAATGGAATTTTTCCCGTGTATTAATATTCATAAGTTGGACAACAGATACGTTTGTTTGTCTTGAATACAATGGTTCTTGCTCTTTTAAAGGTGAATACAGTTGTAAGGACATTCAAAGTGAAAGAACTCGTTTTGAAGTGTCGTCGGTATCGTAGTTTTGTTTTGTGTGGGTACTGGGAGATGTCAACCTAAAACTTAACTGTCCCCGCTTTGGGTCTCAAAAAAACGCCGCTACAAAAAAAGCTAGAAGCGGCCGCAAAGAAACAGCTGAAGCGCGCGACAACTTTTGTGCCCGGGAAGCTTGAAGCCGCTTCAAGCGTTTTTTTGTAGCGGAACCGCCGCACACGAGCCACGAAAAAAGGCCGCCTCAAAAAGAAGCTTGAAGCGGCGTTTTTTTGTGGCCCATGTGCGGAGACAGTAAATGAATGACGTAGTTTCAAATATTAATTAAAATGTCAAGACGATAATGTTGTGATGATTTTTAGGTGGCTTATAGACTGCAGGATTATTGATTATTCGAAAGAGTTACCGAGGGCCTGGAGTGCAAAGCTTAACTGAAGGAACACGGTGTGAGATTAAGGGTGAGGCCATAACTCTGCGTTACGGCATCGCTTCGACAAAACAACTTCGCACCGTTGTACGATGAGACAACGCAACGCAAAAATTCCATCGTATACGGTACTCTCTTCTTCTGGCTAGACCTTATCCCACTTATTTGGGGTTAGCCCTCCTTGTCTTTGTCTTCCATTGTGCACGATTTTGTGCCATGTCAATGTCGAGATGAGCTTCGTTTAGGTCTCTTTGGACCGTTGTCAACCAAGTAAAGGGTGGTCATCCACGCGTGCGCTTCGTCGTATACGGTACGACGTTATTTCATCGTATACGGCGTATGGCCTCGTCCTAAGGCGTATTGTTTACAGGAGTGTAGCACGACACGACACGATACGACGTTGTGGTTTCACCGACAGGGTTTGTTGGAAGGACTGCCCCGCAATGGCCGAAGACAGACGTGTGTGGAAAAAGGAGAGAGAGGCCTTCGCCCAGCAGTGGAACTTAAATGGGCTATAAAGAAGAAGAAGAAGATATGTAAGTTGTGACCAGGCATACACCAAGCGTATAGTGACGAATACGCGTCTATGAAGCTACGCGTCCGTAGACTATAGGCCTTCAGTAAAATACTAACACTCCATCTTACCAAAAGCGGGAGGAGTCATTAGATAGGTTCCTAATAAAAAATGGGTGGTCATATTAAAATAAAAAATGCGACAAAAAGTTTCACCTCAATCTAACCACATAAGGAATACAGGCCAAGAAAAAAACTTATAAAATGCCGTCGGGATTGTTTTTTGTTTTGTAGGTATACTAGGAGATGTCACTAGACAGATGGATGGGTTGAGGGAATGTTGAAAAAAGTTACCATGGCCCCGGAACGCAATTGGCAACTGAAAAAACACTAGTGGGTTTTAGTCAGTAAAAGTCTGATATGCCCGCTCGCCCTCACAACTGGAGCAGTTATTTGATGATTTTCAACTATACAAAAAACGGCTGTGCTGAATGATATAGCTTAAATTTTTGCATACCTTCTTTTTAAGGAGGGAAATTACCATTCTAGGGAGAAGCGAGAACGCGTGTCAGACATTTACTGACTATAACAAACCTGAGGCCTTACTATGACGTGATAAAAAGTCAAGCAAGTGAGCGAGAAAAAGCTTTTAATGAAAATCATTTTTTCTATCAAGCTTTTATAGCTCGGTATACCTATATAATTAATACTCGTCAAGACGAAACATATGAGCCCAAACTCGATGGGGTTGTGTCGTTTAATTACCAAATTCCTATAGCCACCTTTCGGTTCCATCATCAGATCAGCTTCTTGTCATAATAATTTTGCATTTTAATCTGATTTACACATGCATGCAAAATTTCAGCTCAATCGGTAACCAGAAAGTGGCTCAAATTTAATTTATAAGATTTGATTACAGACAAACATCGGGAAAGGTAAAATTAAATAAATCTTGTACTTAATGGGTCCAAAGTTTCAAACCCAACCGAGCCCATTACTTTGAACTACTCGTATTTATTTCAATCACCACTGCTCTCAAAACGATGAAGAAGCCAAAGATGCGAAGACAAGTGAAATCGTGATGTGAAAATTGTATTTGAGAATTTACATGTTTGTGAACGCATCCAGAGGAGTAATGTATTCATAGTGTGGAGTAAAGTATTTTGTTTAAAAAAAACCGGCCAAGGGCGAGTCGGACTCGCCCATGAAGGGTTCCGTAGCAGCAAGTAACATAATATAAAAGTTCTTGTAGTTCGTTAGTTGTAACTTTGATCGATGTTTTAATAATAGTGTATTTTTTTAGATTTATGACGTATTAAAAAAAAAACTACTCACTAAATTTCGTTCAAAACAATTTTTGTTGGTAGTTTATGTAGTAATGTACATCATATATTTTTTTAAGTTTTATCATTCTCTTATTTCAGAAGTTAGAGGGGGGACAGACATTTTACCACTTTGGAAGTGTCTCTCGCTTAAACTATTCAGTTTAGAAAAAAGTGATATTAGAAACCTCAATATCATTTTTGAAGACCTATCCATAGATACCCCACACGTATGGGTTCGATGAAAAAAAAAATTTTGAGTTTCAGTTCTAAGTATGGGGACCCCCAAAATTTATTGCTTTTTTTCTATTTTTGTGTGAATATCTTAATGCGGTTCACATAATACATCTACTTACAAAGTTTCAACAGTATAGCTCTTATTGTTTCGGAAAAAAGTGGCTGTGACATACGGACGGACAGACAGACAGACAGACAGACATGACGAATCTATAAGGGTTCCGTTTTTTGCCATTTGGCTACGGAACCCTAAAAATCTCCCGTATTGGGCTTTCATGGTAATTAGGCATTCTTTCTACTAAAGAGGTGGCGTGAGTCCCAGCTGTTCTGCGTTCAAAAATAACCAGAGTAGAGTCCCTACTCCAACCGTTCAAAAATTCTTGGAGTTGCCACCCAGCGTCGTTCTTTTATAACCCAATTAGGCTCTATCTTAGAGTTAACCAAACTAACTCTAACGCCGAGCAGGGTAGGTTGGTGTTAGCTTGCTATCCGGCCGTCCGGTAACTGTCCGGACCAAGCCCAAGTCGTCGACGGCGCGCACTGTTCCCGCGCGCCTCAAGGAGTTGTCAGCAACAGCAGGGACCCAGCCGGGTCGAAGCCTACTGGAGCCAGGGTTATCCGAAAGGGCGCTCGAGCTCCGGTGTGAAGGCTAGAAGGAACGGGGTGGGTCTTTTAGTCAGTAAGAGTCTGACACTATCTCCCGCTCCGCCCAAGAGCGAGGGATGTCAATGCAAGATTTTTTCCCACCATAAAAAAAAAAAGGTAGGTTGGTGTAAGCGGCCATAAATTACATTTGCTTGTCACTGACATTTGAACTCTACATTCGCGTTCAAAAATGTTAGTATCTACCATGATGATGTCATTAGAGTTAACTTTAACCTGAAATTTGTACGTAGGGCTGTGAAAACATTATAAGGCTAATTATGTATGCTTCTATGCGTCTTGATACTTCTATTTTGGATGGTGGCCTCCAAATCATCACAACTGTATGTGTATGTTTAATTGTTGTCTCTGAAATATAATATCTAAAGGAATTAATTTTTTTCAAGTGTCTATTAACTAAAAATCCTACCATTTCTTACGTCTATATCCCCATCCTGACTTAACTATCTCAGCTCATAGAATTTCCCCCACATGTCTGGATCGTTGCCGAAGAAGCATGTAGGTCAAACCATGCTTAAGTGCGTCAATCAAAGGATTTATGTACACGACCGAGTCCCTTCGTTAGGCCGCCCTCGGCAGTCACTCTTGGTGAAGGTATTTCTGCTACTGGAATCTACGATACGTTGTAGTTACCATGTAGACTATATATTTTCTTACATTCTATTTTTTTAGTGGCTTTTGGTAACCATTTGTTTATTTTGAGTGCAATATGAGCAGCGGAAAACAAAGGAGACAATTTAAAAATAATATACACCGTATCATGAAAAATCACAAACTTATAAGCTAGTTACGTTAGCAAAAATACATAGTCACCGGGCCATCCAGGCGACTGAGAGGTTATTTTGCACTTGCACCCAACTTTTTGCTCACCTATTATCCACTAAGACTTGCCGTGATCTGTATTGTACTTAGTGTCGATGGTGTACAACTTGTGACCATTTTAAAATGTTTTTGGGAAAAATATACCATGTTGTGAAATCTATTGGATTCTGAAAAAACTATATTAAGGTTTCGCATAAACTTAAAATAATGTTGTTTAAATTTTGAATTTTCCAAGTCAATGTAACAGCAAAACCAAAAAACATTAATTTAATAATAATAATAATATTTCACAACTATCACACAACGCCGTCTAGTCCCAAGCTAAGCAGAGCTTGTGTTATGAGTACTAGACATCTGATAAACATACTTAGAAAGAAAGAAAGAAAGAAGAAGAAAGAAAGAAAAAGTATTTATTTTGGCGCAAAAAAAAACATTGTAGACAACAAAAACTTAAGACAAACACCAAACAAAAAATAAATAAATAAAAAGTAACATTGTGTGTCATACGTTTGCGCCAAAAAAGGTCCAGTTCAGCGAACTTATATATTTCTAAATACATATTATGCATGTATTTATAGATAAATTACACCCAAACACAGAACAAATGATCATGCTCATCACATAAATATTTATCCTGGGTGGGAATCGAATACACGACCTCCTGAATAGCAGTCAGGGCCACTAACTACTAGATCAAAGGCCAGTCAACTAGTTGTAATACTAAAAGTTTTTAACTTATCGACACGTGCCCACGTCATACTCTTCTCATAACCTACTGCCTCAAACTATGAGAGATTGTACAATGACGTCATAGGATTGAATAAAATGCAGCCATAAAACAAAGTTGGGCACTCATGTCTGTTGGATACCCAACTAAGTTGCTGTTTTGGAAGCCGACTACCAAGTTTGGCGATACAGATTGCCATGTTTATGAAATAGTGCCCTGTTCGTGAGTTGAAAACTGATAGTTATATAACTATAGAAAGCATGGTTCAGAAAAGATAAAAATTGGGCAAGTGCGAGTTGGATTTGCGCACTGAGGGTTCTGTGCAAACTACAATTCCCGAATGGAGTCTCGAAGATTTTTCCGAATGGCATTTTTTTTGTGACGTATGTAATAACAAATTTTAATTTACTGTTTTCAGATTTATTTCTATGCCTGTGCTATAAAACCCTGCTTTGTGTCAAATTTTAGAATTGTGGGTCATCGGTAAGTACCCTATGAATTTCGATATTCGAGAGTACCTATACGTTTTTTTGCTTTTTGATTCGTTAACTTAGAAGTTTGATTTTTTCACAGCTTGAAGGGACCGCAGACTTGAGTATACAGTTTTAATTTCAACTCGATACCTCTACGCGTTCAGTACAGACAGACGAACGGACAACAAAGTGATCCAATAAGGGTTCCGTTTTTTCCTTTTGAGGTACGGAACCCTAACAACGGCCCAAACATAGAAATAATTTGTCCAACCTATACAAGGTGTAAGAGAAAGCCCTCCACAAACTTTAAGGGCTTGCTCAGTAGACGAAACTGAACAGCCTTCCACAATTTTTTTTTTTAGGAAATGAAAAAAAAATCGGCCTCGCCATACAAATTGTCCAATCAAGTTTATCATTTTGTATGGCTGATATTTTTTTTCGTTTCCTGAAAAAAAAAAATTGTGGAAGGTTGTTCAGTTTCGTCTAATGAGCAAGCCCTTAAAGTTTGTGGAGGGCTGTCTCTTACACCTTTTATAGGTGTATCTATTTAACCAAAACACCAAAATCACCTATCATGAACCCTCTCAGCTCCAATCCCTCTAAACAGCCCATATTTACAAGCAACCCCAAAAATATTTCAGCAAGGTACACTATCATTTTAGATATTTGGCCTTCAGAGATTACTGGGTGAAGATGCTATTTGCCGAGCTCGTCTTAAGAGAAACTAACTCGGTTCCTTCGAACTCTCGACCGCACTCAAATCGCTCGATCTTTTATGTATAAGAACATTTTCACACGAAGCTCAAGGTATATCACGAACAAAGGTAGTCTTATCTCAGAAATTTGAAATTGTAGGCTTGTTTTTATGAGAAATTTCTTTATAATGCTTGTTTTGGTGATAAAGTTGTCTAGTATTTGTTAAGTTATCTACTCATCTTTTAACTTGAAGAGCCCAATTAAGATTTTAGTTTTCAATCAGTCAAAACTTCAGGTCTAGGCAAAATTAAATTTTAATGGTGTTCGGAGACCTCTCGCAATGCTAGCAAAGGAGGAGGTCGACCGTATTTCCGGCCACCGTAGGCACGGGCTTGTGGACGGCGAGCAATGGGTAGCTCGCTGTCTGACCGTCCGGTAACTGTCCGGACCGAGCCCAAGTCGTCGACGGCGAGCACTGTTCCCGCGCGCCTCAAGGAGTTGTCAGCAACAACAGGGGCCCAGCTGGGTCGAAGCCTGCTGGGGCCAGGGCTAGTTTCGAAAGAGTAGCTCAGCCCCGGTACGAAGGAACGGGGTGGGTATATTTAGTCAGTAAAAGTCTGACACTATCTCCCGCTCCGCCCAAGAGGGTGGGTTGTCATTAGATGATTTTCCCAGCATAAAAAAATGGTGGTAATGACTATAAATAAGTTCTTAATGAAAATATTTTTTTCATAGCAAACTTTTGTAGCGGTATAATACCTGTATAATTCATACTCATCGAAACGAATCATACGAACCCAAACTCGATGGGGTTGTGTCGTTTAACTACCGAGCTCCTAAAGCCATCTTCTGGTTCCATCATCCGATCAGCTCCATGTCATAATAATATTGCATTGTCATCTGATTTACACATGCATGCAAAATTTCAGCTCAATCGGTAACCGGAAAATGGATCAAATTTAATTCACAAGATTTCATTACAGACAAACATCGGGACAGGTGAAACTAAATAAAAGCTTGTAATAAAAACAGCATCGATTAGAAATTACATGGAGTATGAAAATATCACTTGAGTACTTAACAAAGTGGTATTGTATCAGTGATAAGGATAATGGTCATTCAAATAAGTAAATAAGTTACAGAAATGGCATGTAGTCATATGCATTAAAGTCTTGAGCAACGACGTTGAGTTGGTAGCCAGTCAGTTTACTACCGGTTGCATTTCCTACCGTTTCATCATTTAAACACCAAACGTACATCGGTTTCGATGCGTCACCGGTATATGGTGAATATCTCACATATACATACAAAACGTTTGGGGAACACATCCGTTGTGCGAGTTGAATTTCCTACTGGAGTCTGTTTTTCCTAATCTAAAACTTAGAGAAATTTAATTCAAGAATGTAGGTTACTTACAGGCTATTCATAATAATAATAATATTCACACAACTATCAAACAATGCCGTCTAGTCCTAAGCTAAGCAGAGCTTGTGTTATGAATACAAGAGAACTGATAAACATACATATTATACGTATAGATAAATGACACCCAGACACACTAGAACAAATGATCATGCTCATCACACAAACGTTTGTCCTGGATGGGAATCGAACCCACGACCTCCGGCATAGCAGTCAGCTAGACCACTAACCACTAGACTAACAGGCCAGTTGACCATATCACCGACCCGACCGATTCATAGACAATATTACTTACCGTCAGGTGAGTCAGTGGTCAAGTTCGAATCTATAAACAATAGTAGAAGGGATCTGTCCAAAAGTTGTCTGTAAGACGTTGCGCTATGCAATAAAACCGCCTTGTTGTACACTTTCTTAAATAAATATTGACCTATGTATATGATAATTTCCGTCTCTTAGAGAAGAGGCTGAGTCCCAGCAGTGGGAACATTAAAAAAAGGCTAATGATTATGATGATATGATAATAATGATTTTTCTAAAAATATCCGAATTGTACTTTATATTTATATAGGAATTACATTTTTTATACGTTCTGCCACACAAAAATCGCTCCTGTATTTTAGGTGCTTTCATAAATATGTAACCTTTATAATACATAAAACTCACCATATATATTTTTTTTAATCTTTTGTAAACTAGTACTTGACTGCGATCCCACCTGATTGTAAGCAGTGACGCAATCGTTGATGGTAGGCGCACTAGTTTATTAAGAGCCTATTCACTCTAGCCTTGAAGACACCTAAATTATAATCGAACGGGAAGACCGCAGCAGGCAAATTGTTCCAGTTCTTCGATGTATGCTGTATAAATGACGAAGCGAAACGCTTAGTCCGGAATGTAGAGGTTTCAACAACGCAAGGGTGGATACTCGACGTACGTCGGTTTGTTCGATGGTAGAAATGAGATGGCGGAATCAAGTCATGCAATTGCTGCCCACACTCTCCAAAATGCAACCTGTAAAACACCGAAAGGCTGGCCACCCTACGCCTGTGCTCAAGGCTTTGAAGATAATGATTCTCATTTATTCAAATCAACTAATAAGATTAGGCGATGTAGAATCAATTCTTCTTCAAGACAACATTGTGACGTAATAGTTTCGAGTAAAAACACTTAAGTATACAGTTATAACTTAACTTGAAAACCAACGTAAAGATGATAAAGTATGTCAGCTGCTTACCTGAAACAAAGGAAACGGAATACATTAGTGTTACATTGTGGTAATTTTGCAAGAGTAATAGTGCCATGTACTATGTAGAGCACGGGTTTTAATTAATGTAATAATTGGTGTGGCTTACATGTGGCATAATTATTGTGATGTTTCAGAAGAAATATCAAGCTTTTTGAAATCAAAAGGATATCATAACAAACCTAATGTATTATTATATTTACTCTCAAACTCAAACTCAACAAATTGTTCAATACACTAACTCAAAACTTTATTCATATCCCTATCACTTATAGGCACGTACATAATTGACTGTTTACCGCGCTAGTGTGAAAAAGTGTGCCAACTCGCCCCTGCATCCCTAGTGCCTTAAGGCTAGCAATTCACTGTTTTCCGCACTAGTGCAGAAAAGTGCGCGATCTCGCCTCCGCTACGTATCAAGCTGGGTGCTAAGCGACCCCCACGATTCGCTGGTCAATCCCCAATTTTAAATCTTCATAAGTGTATTGAAAAACGTCGTTTGATACAAGTGGAAAATCACTGTAGCACTCGGTTCCATAACACTTTCGCCTGTGGCTCGTGCAAATTCATTTTTGCGTATAAATATACGCCACATTATTAATTTAGAGGCTTATTAGTCATTTAGACTCAATTAACAAAAAAAAATCACCACCAACCTAACATGGCTACGTTTTAATTCCCTCAAAGTCAATACAAAAACTCCACATTCGCCAAAACCCAGTGGCACAGAAAACCTACGCTTTCGACTTAAATCCTCCTGTTATTGATTGCCTGCGCTGGGATTTCATCAAACTTGAAGGTGGATAATCAATTTCCTCGCAGCGAAAGCCTCAAAGACTGATTGGAAGTGAGTGTCAGGATCCATTGCGACGCAATACTTCTTCAGCGGCTTAGTTTTGCGGCAAGCTTGGAGCAATTACTGTTAGTCGATGTATTGTTCAATTATGATGACTTTTTTTAGTTACCTTATTTCATAATAAAAAAAAAAAACAAAAAAAGCTTAAAATCTATACCAAATGACTTAACGTTCTCGAAACAGTTGAAATCTCTGTTAGTAAAAAAAGGCTACTATACCGTAGAGGAATTTAGAACTGAAATTGTAAATAGATGAAATATGCAACAAATATATGACTAATACGAATTTTTTTTATGATTAAAATTAATGACTTAATTATTTAATTTAATTTTAAGTATTGACTAATGTTTAGCATTATTTAATAAATTGTAATGATGATGATGATGAATAATAATATTAATTAGAATCAATATAATTTAATGTAATTTAATAATTTTATATGTAAAATTTGCACTGCCCTTCCAAGGTGCATGTTAATACTATGTCATGAAATTTTAATGCATGCTTAATATCCAGTGTTTTACATATCAGCAAAAAAAAAAAAATCTGAAATTAGTTGTATTCTAGTCTATAGTCTGTCTAATAAGTCAACCGACTTGGGAATTTTGTATAATATTTAACCATTTAAAAAATACTTATATTCGATACTTTTCATAAGGTTCTTCTGTTAGTAAACAATGATCTCTATCTATCAACCTTGATTATTGAACCCGTGTTGACTATATCAGATTTAATTAAATCCTAATAGTTAACCAAGTCGTTTAACTTATTAGACAGAAAAAATAAACTACGGTCTAACACTAGGAATGACGCCTGTATCGTTAACGAGTGCGATCACAGACACCTAGACCCGTAAACAGGTATTTGACCATGCGGGAATCGAAGCAATTAAAACGTAAGATCAACGTGTTTTCCAATTTTATGAACCTTTTTAGGAAAAAGTAAGCGACCCTTTCACTTTTTTACCAAAAATAACTTTTTTTTTCTTAATTTAAAAGTAGCTTATTATTTTTTTTTTTTGTCCCAAAAACTTACTCAGTTAAAGTTGTGGTTTTAAAATAGAAAATAATAATAATAAAATTACAAATTAAATACTTGCAAAGTAAGGTGTGCGATTTCCTGTCAGAACCTATGTTTCCTGATAGCTTGGGATTTTTTATGTCAAGAGCAAATAGGTTACTTATACGCAAACGTGCTTCAATGTCAATCATATCGTCACTTTTCAGGTGAAATCGTGGTCAATCGCAACACTAACAACAATGAAAAAAAAATACTCCTAACTAAAAATCAAACCTATACAAGCGTAGGTACGTTTAACCAGATCCTTATCATCACAGTCCATGATAAAATATCTCTCTGACTGTACACTAACACGCAACCCATCCGAATCGATTCTGACATAAAAACATTTGCATAGAACAAACTTTTTTAGGGTTACAAGAAGCGAACGCCTCGTTTTATAGGATTGTTTTGAGACAAGAAAAAAAGTTTGCACAATTTTCTTTACTCCGTTTAATTTCCGCTCAAATACAAGGAAGTGGAATTGAAAGAAAGGATTTATAATGAAAAAGTTAAGTGAAATTAGGTATGGGTTTAACTCTTTGAGCTTTTCTGTGGTTCGTAACATCGAGTTTGTTTTTGTACAGGCTTATGATTAAGCTGCGTCTTTTAGTTGATTAAAGATCGTTTTCATGACATCGAGGTTGTTTTTCATTTTAAAAAGCCATTTCTGAGGGTGGGACATCTTAAAATAGCTTAGGTGGAGTGAGAAAAATCTTCAGACTTTTACTGATTAAAACTGATCCGTGTTCCTTTTTTGTTGGGAAATCATCTATTGTAATCTCTCGCTCTTTGGCAGAGTGGGACTTTTACTGACTAAAACCCACTTCTGTTCCTTATTTGTCTTCGTTCCAGGACCCTGGGGTTCACTTTCGCACAACCCTCGGCCCCAATAAGCTTCGGCCCTGCTGGGCCCCTACGGTTTGCTGACATCTCATTGAGCCGCGCGTGGAACACTACCCGCTGTCGATGACTTGGGTTCGGTCCGGACGGTTACCGGACGATCGGACGGTGAGCTCGCTGTCCACAAGCCGGCGCCTATGGCGACCAGAAATCGGGATCGGAATCCCGCCTGGGGCGCGAGGGCCATAGCCTCGCGCGTGCGGCCACCTCCTTTGCTAGCATTACTGCTTCGCAGAAGGAGGTGACCTCCTGCCACTCCTCCTCGCTGCGGACCATGGCCTGTACCAAGGCCCGACGCGAGAGATCGATGCCGCCGATCGCCCTCACGAGGACACGGCGGTGCTCTGCCCAGGCGGAGCACACCTCTACAGTATCTTAAATACCTACCGCTCACGCACTTACGCTACGCGCGGACGAAGGCGCTGACAGCTAAAGAAAAAAATAACCGTTCATTCAGAATCCATCATTTTTTTCACTGATTTCGTCTCCACAACTGCAGGATACTGAATGCCATGCTTGATATGTCACGGGAGACATTTCACCATAACGCTACGGTTACTGCGATAAGAGTAAATTGCGCATAGGCGGTGACAGATTGCCCGCTTATCCCCTGCAGCACCACAACAATTCATTTTGCCCGGCTGACTGGTGGGGACGCGATACACTTTCGGCTGCTGTGAGATTGTTTTGAAACTCGATGTGCGGAGAAAATAATTGTTTCATCAATTGTTTAACGTTGCATTGTTCTGGTTTCTCTAGTAGGTAATGATGTGGACATGTATCGTAAAATTTAGTCGGAAAGATTAAATGCTTGCGTCAGATTGGTCTGACAAGAGTTTTCTGCGCTGCTTAACGTGAGTTCGATTCGCATACAAATATTTATGGCCTAGTAATAGTTGTTCTGAGTCTGGATGTATGTGAGTTTTCTTGTTTGTGAACGATCCCAGTAAATGTGGGCAGGGCGGATGGTCGATGGGGATGAAATGTTCTAGAGTGGCCACCGCGCACCAGAAATTGCAGCGTTGGAACGCCTCCCACAGGGTGGACCGACGACCTGGTGAGAGTCGCGAGAATGCGGTGGATGCGAGACGCACAGAATCGATCGTTGTGACGAAGCTTGGGGGAGGCCTTTGTCCAACAGTAGACGTCCATCAGCTCAAATGATGCCTACTGGGGCCAGAAAAGGGAACTCGAGCCCCGGTATGAAGGTTTGAAGGAACGGGTTGGGTTTTTTAGTCAGTAAGAGTCTGACACTATCTCCCGCTCCGCCCAAGAGCGGGGGTTTTCATTGGATGATTTTCCCCACCAAGAAAAAGAAAAAAAATCTCAAATGATGATGATGATGATAAACAATCCCAGAAGTATTTTCTAGTGTCAGGCATTTTTTTTATGAAAGAATAGTTCTAATTTCAATCGATAAAATTTACGAATCGACATGACAATAATCAAAGATGAAAGCATTGGCTGATAGAGAGGAGTTCATCTCCTCTCTATCAGCCAATGCTTTTCTTACATTCATTTCGTTTATCAGGATTGATCAGTTATATTAGGAACTGACATGATAAAGTGGCTAAGTTTCTTTGATTGCAATAATCTTCCCGGAAATCTTTCCAAATATAGATATGTAACAAAAAGAATGTAACAAATTGGTAAGATTTATTGGGAGAATTATCTACTGAGGATTTTGTTTGTAAACAGTGTTTTTCTGTGTTTAAAGAATAAATTGTACCACTGACTTAAAAATCACAGTGTGTGTGTACAATCATACTTTTTTTGGTACAATACTATTAAGAACACACTTCTTAACAATTGATTACCATCTACCCTAAAACTAATAAGCAATTTAACTTGATATTTTTAGTGCATTTTAAGTTACGTTAAAACTAAAAATAGCATCCTTTTGTACTTTTATATAAGTCCATGGCACTTTCTTAGAGTTTGGTATTGATAAAAACATTGTTCATTTGTTATAACTTATATATAAAATTCTCGTGTCACAATGTTCGTTCCCGTACTCCTCCGAAACGGCTTGACCGATTCTCATGAAATTTTGTGAGCATATTGAGTAGGGCTGAGAATCAGCCAACATCTATTTTTCATACCTGCAAAAGAACGTTTGCCGGGTCAGCTAGTATTATGTATAGCACGATATTGTATAATAGTAAGACAATAGATGCGCGAACACCGGCGTTCGCTTGGAGTATGAATTAAATACTAACTTTAAACACTAAACTAACTCAAAAGGTTTAGTTCTCTTAAGTCTACGCACTAGGTCCCTCCTATCTAGCAGCTAGATTGCCTCAACTTTTACATTTCGGTGAAGTCTGGGCTTCAGCAAATTATTAGATGATGGTGGTGACATAAAATAGACTGGACCTGCTTTTGTGACTGTACCTATATAAATAGTCTAAATTGGTGGATATCAAATCTAAATAAATATCGTAACAAGGTAAATTTCTTTGTTTATAGTTTGTGAAAGGTGATCTCTGGAAGTCGAAATCTGATAGCGATTACAGTGACAGAAAGCCAAAAACATTATCGCTCAGTGTCCTTGGCTATTTCTTTCGTAACGATAATGGCCCGGTTTCCGTACGATAGAACAAGGAAGCTAAACCGCTGGAACATCTTTAGTTTAAGCAACGAAAAGTTATTAAAAAAAATCGTAACACCGACGTTTGAGAAAAAAAAAATGTAGATAAAATCGTCATTATTATTACATATTATTATATTTCAACGTAAAGACATCGACTATTGGACAAAGGCTTCCCTAAAGTGTCACAATAATGACCTGTTCTGTCTCGCCTCGTATCCCTTATGCATTGATCACACGTACCGAGTAAACGAGCGAGACAGTACTCTCGGCCGAGTACTCGGTACGTGTAAACACAGCGCCGAGTGCTTGGCCGAGCGCTTATCTCTACAAATCGCTTACAGCACTGTCTCGGCCGAGTAACATTTTACTGTTTCGCCCTTTTACTCGTTACGTGTGATCAAAGCATTAGATTTCCGCAATCCTCTTCAGGTCGTTAGACTATCTTGTAGAAGACCTACGCGACTGTCGCGACTGCAGAGCCTATCGGCCATATAGATCATTTTGCCAGCAAAGTGTCAACCTACTTTCACACAGATAAGCTAAAGAAAACAAATCAAATCCTTTTATTGTACGAATCCGAATAAAACAAGATTTATTTAACGTTTTATTTCTTAAAAAAACAATCTGTGTACGAACATAAACAAAATTAAAATAAGCCCAAATGCAAATAAACAACATTCTAGAAGACAATATAATGATTCCAAAGAACCATTCATCTTCGTTCCGAAATCTCGAAATATATAGCAACGAGTCTTTTACACTCGTGTTACAAAGAGGATACCCAATTAGATGGGAGTAATGTTACAGGTGAGGCATTTCTTGATAATAAGAGACTTTTGTGTACGTGAGTGAGATGTGATGGCCAATTGACTGTTTATATGAAGTGGAAAGAGTCTTGTATTTTATGCTCTTGCAGTTTAACCTTTTGATATACATACCTAATTGCAGCGTGCTTTCTTTCCCACTTCTTACAAACCTTATTTTCGATATTTATATACTACTTGAAGAACTTTGATCATTTACTTTCTTGGATAAATTTTCTTCAATTTTCAGTTAGTGATAGCCTGACGAGTGACAGGACAGAATGGAAGAAAAAAACGTGTTGCGCCGACCCCAAATAAAACGGGACTAGGGCAGGAAGAAAGATGATGATGATTGTGAAATGATGATTTCAGCGTATAATCTGCGCGGCCGCTGACGTTCGCTTAGGTGTGGATTACAGGCTAACTGTCTTAATAATTGTGTTTTATGCCTATGTTAATGACAAAAAATGGCAATAACAATGCGTCTTGGCATCATATTTACTGCATACAGATAAAGAGTGGAACTCCCTGCCGGATTCTGTGTTTCCTGACAGCTGCAACTTAGGAGTCTTTAAATCAAGATTGAACAGTTTGCTTAATCAATAAATATATAAAAATAGAATACTAATTTAATTGTGAAAACAATATCAAGAAGGAAAGCAAACGAAATATAACAATTTTGAACGAATACATCTGTCTTCCTCGCCAAGACGCTGTTTTCTATGGCGGCTAGTCTCACTACCCAAGGGTCACCATGATCTTTAACGTCAACAATGTTAAAAAAACACTGAAAAAAGCAAAATAACTTTAATTTCGGAAGTCGGTGTTTCTTTAATAGTTTTGTCTTTTCATTATTTAACACCGACTTCCCAAATTAAAATTATTTTGCACTTTTCAGCGTTTTTTTAACATTGAAGTCGGTTGTATTTTTTATTTTTATTTTACACTTTTTAGTTATGGTACCACCACTAAAAATACCTCTCAGCCGAACTTAAATACCTTATAGCCAGAGAGCTCATAATGATTTTAATAATCCCAAACACGGTCAGATTACATTAATTTACCTTTTGGCTTCATCATCAGATCAATTCGATACATCCCCTCCCCCTTTTCCTTCAGACAGTCATCGACTACACGTATAAACAAAGTAATTTTACTTGTAACGACAGTTCTGCTGTGATCCTATGAGGAGTTCTGTGCCATATCTTCGAAGTTCATGATCAGATTATAACAATATTTCAATGGGGCTAACGTGGAAGCATAACCTTTCAATCAATAAAAGAATTTTCAAAATCGGTCCACAATAATGACCGAGATATCGGTGAACAAACATAAAAAAAAAAACACATTCAGCCGAACATATTACCTCCTCCTTTTCGAAGTCGGTTAAAAACCATGGCGGACTTCTCATTTATAATAGCAGCTCTGAAGCTTTATAATTTTGTTTTTGATGAAGATATTCCTTTATTTTGTTCTCATTTGTTTACCAGAAGCTAAAAAGTATTTAATTTAGCAAATCAAAAAATCACATGCATTTCCTTATTCTTCAATCTCAATAAACTACTAACAAACGTGGTATATAGCTTAAATAACCTTCGAAAATCGGCATCGGCAAACGGCAAAAGCATACGTCTCACATGATACATATTCACCCAATAAAAAACGAAAACCCAATGCGAGACAATCTATCATTACATTATCTATATATTTTTGATCGAAAAAGACAATTTTCTTCGGCGATAGCCCAGCTATAAATATAACGGGCCACATATATCTCGGAGGCGAACTGCGACTGAACGACACTGCTCTTATGATTTATACACACGCGAACCATTTTGTAAGTCCTTTGTCGTTTTTTAAACAAGTTTAGTAAACTGTAAACACGCGAATTTTGTTACTAAAGCTATTGTAGTGGGTAAATTAGTTATGAGAACGTATTGCGGTGAAAAATGGAAATGAATTTTTTGAAGTATTCATTAAGAACTTCGGTTGTAAGTGCCTTTTTACACGCTCCGGTTAGTCGAAGCCGGGTACGCGGGTGAATTTGTCACCCGGTTTGAGGTATTCGTCATCGGGTACGTGTACCTCTCTATCCGATAGTTACAACTTTGTGAACGGACGGGCGGTAGTTAACTTTGAAACCCAATTTTCTTTTTTGTTTATCAAAACTTCAAGTAACACAAAAATGTACAAAGGAGCAAAATGCACAAAAAAAAACGCTTGAAGCGGCCACAAATAAAAGCTACAAGCGGCCGCAAAAAACAGCTGAAGCGCGCTACTCCGGTGAAGCTTGAAGCCACTTCAAGCGTTTTTTTGTGGCGGCACCGCCGCACACGAGCCACAAAAAAAGGCCGCCACAAAATAAAGCTTGAAGCGGCGTTTAATGTCGTAAGCATTATTATATCAGTTAAGCAAGAGGGAGAAATAAGGCGTCTCCCAAGCATCACCACAACATCATCCTGTGCGTCTCGCATTAATCGGATTCCCACGAACCTCAGCAGGCCATCAGTCTACCTATTGGGAGACCTGTGAAGGTCACGAGAATCTGATGAATGCGAGAAGCACAGGACTAGTCATTAGGACACCTGGAGGACGCCTATGTCTAAAAGTGGACGTCATGCGTCTTGTCTTGCTGATTATGCTTTGTGCTATGATACATAGGGTGACTGGCAATTAGTGTACGATACTTAAACACGTGATTGTGGTCATGATAACAAACAATTTTTATTATGGGAGCAAAGCCGAAGTTCAGCTTTGTTTCCATAGTAAAAGTTGTTGATTATCATGAGCACAATCACGTGTTTAAGTATCGTACACTAATTACCAGTCACCCTATATAATCTGTCCGATTTACTCTACTAAACAAAATAGCGTTTCTAAAGCAATTTCAAAAATCATCCCCTAATCTTGATTACAGGATTCAATAACGGTTGTGTTCAGTTCAGTACATCAAATTACAGCCCTCAGGATGTTAGGGTTATCTTGATTGGAGTTCTCGTACTTTATAACAATTTTAAGCTCCCCTCTCTTCAAAAAGCCACTTGAATTTGAAGATGTTATGGGCTTTTACTCGTGTTTAAAACGCCATGATTTAAGAAGCTCGATGCATGGTATTTAAACGAATCCTGAAATTCATTTCCATATGAAACTGTTAATAGTTGTTTCAGAAATCGAGAGTTAGAGCCTATTTTTTTAATCCTAACTAATATTATAAATGTGAAAGTGTAGATGTTTGGATGTTTGTTACTTAATCACGCAAAAACGGCTGAACGGATTTGGATGAGAAATTTTGATGATGAAATTTGGCATGTATATAGCCTTTGACATAGAAAAGAACATAGGCTACTTTTTCTCTCGGAAAAACATCTTATTCCTACGGGAAAACACGTTTAGAGTGCGATAACCGAAGTACACGCGGACGAAGTCGCGGGCGGACAGCTAGTATGAAATAAAATGGTTAGGAGTTGTGACTAATCTATACTGCCTATACTTCTTACTAGTTTACTAGGAATATTATAAAGAGTAAAGATTTTTATTTTTATTTATCTATACTAATATAATAAAGAGGTAAAGTTTGTTTTTTTTTTTTGTTTGTAGGAGGTAATCTCTAGAAGTACTGGTCCGATTGCTAAAATTTTTTCACTGATTGAAAGCTGCTTATTCCTAAGTGACAAAGGCTATATTTTATGTACGCGGGCGAAGCTGCAGGCAAAAGCTAGTAATGAATAAACTCAAAAAATACTGGACCAATTTTAAAAATTCTCGGCAATAGAATGCTGCTTTATTATTGAACGATATATTACTCGTATATGCATATTTGTTCCTTTTAGGGTTATATTTCACCGGGACACCAGAGTCGCCATACGTCCGAGCTGGTCGCGCCACTAAATTGGTTGCGCAAACAAACGGACACCAGGTGAGTAACGCTCCATAGAGCTGTATACATTTCGTTGGTAGCGAGGACTGATCACCCCACTGTGGTGTCTCGGTTAAATATAGCCCTCACATGACCAAAAGCCACTGGACGAGTTATCAGAATAAATTTGAGTTTCAGTAACGCAACACTCTCAATACAACACTTCATATGCGTAGGCGATAAGTTTTTGTGAACTCGCTGAAAGTCAGGCATTGAACACCGTGCTACCATAAAAAGATAGAACCAAACAAAGGTAGAACAAACAAAACATCGTATCCAAGAAAAACAGTACAAAATTCACCTCGTTGAACCAGTCAACTATCACCGATAACCACCGAAAACTTGCTTAGCGCTCCCTCGTTCCCTACACTGCTTCACCATCGCCTATTGCGTTTTATTGAAATTTCGTGTATCGCCGCTTCGTAATGGGCAATCGGCTGCCGAAATACTCGTCTTACCAAACCTTTGGTGTTAAATCGTGCGTTTCGGGTTTAAGAAACGATTTTGCGTTGCAATCTTTTAGCTATTTCAATGTCTGGCTTCTTTTCCCCCGGATTAGAGGTCGCGGGGTGGCATGCAAAATTTTTGGGAATTGAAAAGGGATCGCATTAGCTGATTGGGTTATGATGAGGCGCTTGGGGCTGATTACGGATTATTTTTTGGTTAGGTGTGTATGTGTTTAAAAAGAAACAATTTGGAGGCTGTTTTCCTGGATGAGGAAACTGGTAATGCAGTAAAGTGAAAAAATAGGAGATCACAATAGCTACCTACAATTTGGGTCCAAAATTTTCCAAAGACGTCCAGCGTCTAAAGAATCGTATTTAACCTTTCGTATGCCGTAATTAGAGACACAATTAAAAAGTTATAATGTCCCGCGTGGATCCGCGTTCCGGCCATACAACGGGTTAAACTGACAATGGGTTTAGGAAACAGAATATCTATAATTATAGAGAAAAGCTATTTAATTACAATTGCAAACGCTTAATTACAAATTCAAAAGTATGACTCCAAGAAATGAGCGCGAAATTCTCTGTTCGACTGTCAAAGATGCCAATGCGGGGGCAATGAAACGCGACAACAATAGAAATGCGCTCATTCATCGACTTTTTAGTCAAATAAGAAAGGAAACTAGCACAAATAACTGAAACACAGATTTCAATGCTTGAAAGAAGAATACTTTTCAACTTTAAAGACAGCCATTGCATAAAGTGCACAATCTCTCTAACAAAAAATTCACAACGATTCTAAAAGGACATACTACAAGTAAGTAAAAATCAGTTCAAGTACGCAAAGCAGTCGCTTACAGCTCAATCGGATGGTATTCAGCCACATTTCGGCCGAGCAGTGGATGTTATTCAGGCCGGTAAACCAGCGATGCCTAACTGGATTGCTATTTGAGAGGACACATTTTGAGAAACGGTTTAAAGTCGATAAAAATATGTCAATATGGAACACTTTTTAGTTAGAGAAATGACACAAAAAACACATTACTATTATTAAAAACGAAACCTCAATAATTATAGTTTGTACAGAATTAACAACTGAATCGATTCGAATAATTTATACACTGCAAAATTTTGATCGTTTTAATCCCGTGGAGGGTTGATCCGGTAAAGATAAAATTAAAAAATAAAGTACCTTTTTTTCAGAACTCGTATTAATTTACGCATGTATGAAATTAATTTCTTTAAGAAAACGTCAACTGAGCGAGTCCAATGACCTGTAGGTAGTTTGTACGCAACGCCGACTACTACCTACAGGTCATTGGACTCGCTCGCTGATCTAATTGTAAGTTGTATAATGCACTAAACTATATGATCCAATAGTATAAACACTACATAATCAGCCTTTTAATGTTCCCACTGCTGGGACTCAGGCCTCCTCTCAAGGAGAGGGATCCAATAAAGTAAACAAGATTTAAAAAAATGTATGTTTTTCTTCAGATTAAATTCTATATAGAAAGTGTGTTCAAACATAATATAGCTAATTACGATAACGATAGAATATAATCACGAAAATGCCTGTAATAATTACTATTATTAGTCACATTTACTATTATTTCCACGTTGCTCGTAGAACGGATGGTCAATTGGGCCGAAAGGTTCTAGAGTGGCGACCGCGCACCGGAAGCCGCAGCGTTGAAAGGCCTCCCACAAGGTGAAACAACGACCTGGTGAGAGTCACGGGAATGCGGTGGATGCGAGACGCACAGGATCGATCGTTGTGGCGACGCTTGGGGGAGACCTGTGTCCAACAGTAAGCGTCTTTCGGCTGTAATAATGATGTGTCACATTTCAATATATGCAATTGTGTATCCTTATTCTGTTTCTTGACATTTCCCTTTTGCACCACTTTTGAAATGTTTCAACATTGAATGGATTTCTATATTTTTTTGTGATTTTCGACAAAGTTATTTTTTTACAAAAATCATCAGCAATATCATTTCAGCCGAATGACGTCCTCTTCTTCTTGCTCTTCTTCCATATTACTTAGCGCAACACGTTATTTTCTCCCATTCAGTCCAGTCACGCGTCATACTATCAATAACTCCCTTTTCTTTCATATCACTCCTTACACAATCCATCCCTTCTTTTCTTCGGCCTTCCTCTCCCTCTCCATGCATCTACATGTATACTCAGAACTCTTTCAGCCGAAAAACATCCGTACGTTAATAAAAATAAATCAAAAAATTAAATTAACGTATACATAAGTAAGAGACAACGTATCATTTTGACAGCGCTTTTCAATCCGATACATGTTTGAGTTTTTAACAAAAAAAAAAGTATGTTATGTGCTTTAGATGAAATACAACATCGATAAAATTTTACTTTATTTAGAGTATACGGAAATTGTTTGTTGGTTACTTATTTTTGGTTTATCAGTGACAGGTTTCCAATTAAAAAGTTTAAGTAACTTGAAAGGGAAATTAAAACATAATTTTAATTCACCTGGAAGTGACGTGTAATTAATTGAAGCTTTCTCTTTTATTTATTTTTGCTTGGTGGCTTCATCATTACCTGTTTAGATGAAAAAGGTCCACTTCCGGACATAAAACTTCCTCAAGTGTCGCCACAATAAACGGCCCTATGTGTCTTGCACTTTTTTTTTTCCACAACTATCACACAACGCCGTCTAGTCTCAAGCTAAGCAGAGCTTGTGTTATGAGTACTAGACAACTGATGAACTTACTTATATATTTCTAAATACATACATATTATAGATAAATTACACCCAGACACAGAACAAATGATCGTGCTCATCACACAAACATTTTTCCTGGGTGGGAATCGAACCCACGGCCTCCGGCATAGCAGTCAAGGCTACTAACCACTAAAGTAACAGGCCAGTCAAACTCTCACCGGGTCATAGGTCCACCTTGTGAGAAGTCTTCCGACACTACGTCTTCCGGTGCGCGGTCGCCACTTCAGTACCTTTTGGCTCCGACCTTCTGTTCTACGAGCAATGAGCCTTGTTCACTGCCACTTGAGTCGGCATATTAATTTTGAATTGTACACAAAATCTCAGTACGCAGGGACTTGACAATTCATGTACAAATGTGAGCTCACTCACTCACTCAACAATGAGTTTTCTCCCAGCAAATATTCAGTAAACAATATCGTTTCCATACCGTTTTACCATCGTCCTCAGAATCTCCACCATATTGAATTCCGTCCACCTATTTGTGTCGGGCTCCACGCCA
Source organism: Mythimna ferrago (assembly GCA_910589285.2). Classification (NCBI taxonomy): domain Eukaryota; kingdom Metazoa; phylum Arthropoda; class Insecta; order Lepidoptera; family Noctuidae; genus Mythimna; species Mythimna ferrago. The sequence continues at coordinate 24,619,070 of OU342679.1, forward strand.
GGGGATTACGTGGCCAATTTGATACGCGGGTCAGATCAGCACTGCAATGGTTATGAACCTATACGTAATGTGCAATTAACTGTATTTGAAGTTGTAGCTCATAATATTTTGTTAAGGTTTTAATGTCGTCCATAGATTTTACTAGAATTTCACCAGCCTGGTTTTGATCATGATCATCATTATAGATTGGCTACTATCTCCATTATTAATAATTAATAAAGAAGTAAAGTTTTTTTTTGTTTGTAGGATATTATCTCTGAAAGTACTGGTCTTAAGTGATATAGGCTATATTTTAAGTACATGGGCGAAGCCGTGGGCAAAAGCTAGTTGGACATAAGCTTTCTCAAAAAAAGACCGTTTATGCTCCTTTTAGGCGCATATTTTGACATTAGCAAAGAAATCAAAAACTATAGGCTACTTACTGTTGACCAAGAATTCTAAAATTTAACAAAAAAAAAAAAGTTTTTAAAGCAGAAGTAAAAAAAATATTGAAAACCGTAAATTCGTACTAATGTCACGAAATGATGACATTTTTGAGGTTCAGATAAATTTTCGAGACTCGATTCTGGAACTACGTTATTTACATAGGTAAGGTTTTATGGAACTCTCGGTGTAAGAGTCCGACTCGCACTTGACCGATATTTTTTTTTCGCTTAATGATGCTGATGTTTTGGTAACCAGAAAACTTTCAAAGAAGCCCAAATAAATTGCACATAAAGAGATTTTTCACAAAACCGCACACCAACAAAATATGCAGCTAGAATCTTCTTTGTTATGCATGTATTAGTTATGTTGGCAACGTAAGCTGGCTATGCTAACAATTTGCTAGCAGCTCTTTGAATGCGACAGCATAATTTGTATGAGGCGACACTGCCAGAGGTAATCTGTTTGTAACGCTTCTGGGAGAAAACACTTCTTTAAAGCATCCTTTTTTGGATTTTTATAACGCTATAATTTTATTTTTTTAGCAAACACTGGTTCGATTGGGTGCCTTTATCATTTAAAGGTACTTGGTAATATTATAAAATGTCCAATAATAACGCTGTCTGCGTTTTGCGGACGATATTAATATATCCATTTGACCCGACGAGCAGCCATCAATAACCACTCAGATGGATCAATCCCTCAAAAAGTCCAATCATACAAACCAGTGGGTAGACTGAAAGAAGGAAGCTTAGCAAGAAGCAAGAAGCTTAGCTTTCGTGCCAAACCCTATAAAAAGCATTCGAGATATCAAGGGAGACAGCAAGCGCTTCCTCGTGCTTCTCGATGGCCTCGCTCCAGATGTGAATGGCATACGCTAGAAGGTCCACAGTATACCGATTTTGGCAAAAACCGTTTTGCCGGTCATTGAGGATGTCTTCCTGTTAAGCACCCATGCCATACTCTTACAGAGGATGAATGTAATAGAGATGGGTCGGTAGTTTGCCGGGTCAGCTCGACTGCCCTTCTTGGGCACAGGCTGAACGTTACCTTGCTTCCAAGCCATCGGCACTTTTCCAGTCTCATATGAGAGGCGAAAGAGGCGAACTAGGCGAAAAAGTCCATAGATAAAAAGAGATTCATCCTCTACATGCGGTTTTATAAATTAATCTAGTGGGTCTGGAGTTTCCTGAAATTCGCTTTTGTTCATATTACGTTCATACATATTTTAATTGTCTTCATATATGCGGCTTTCTCTTGCACTGGGTTTGTTTATGTTTGAACATCATAAAGCTACTTTCCCATCGTATTCAATTTACATATTAAATTGACTTAGTTAAGAAATCCCTTGTATGCTTGTAGTTTAAAGTTCCATTTTTAGTACCAGAAATAAATTTCAAGCTTTTAATAAACGCTTGAAACACTAGCTTCTGCAAGCGGCTTCAATACCAGGATCCGTATGGAATAGCTTAATATTGTTATTAAGCCACTCCATACGGACCCTGGTATAGGCCATAGTCCAAAGTGCGGCGGAATGGCAGGCGGTCGTTTCCTTCTGAGAAGCAGTATTACTAGCCAAGAAGGCGGCCTCATGAGTGAGGGAATAGCTCTCACACCCTAACCGCCAGGATCCTGATCCCAATTTCCAGCCACCGTAGGCGTGGGCTTGCGGATGCAAGTTCAAGTCGTCAACGGCGTGTAGCGTTCCACGCGCGCCTTAAAAAATTTTCAGCAAACCGTAAGGGGGCCAGCAGGGTCGAAACCTGCTGAGGCCATGAATTGTGCGAAAGAGAACGAAGGCAAAGAAAAATTAGGTGTGGTTTTTAGTCAGTAAAAGTCTGACACGCTCTCTCGCCCCATCCAAGAGCGGGAGAAGTCATTGGATAATTTGCCACCTAAAAACCACTCCATCATTTAATATTTGTAACTACGATTATCTAATAATAGACTTTTGAAAGTTGTTCAATAAATAAATTATTATCAAATAATTCCATGGAAAAAAAATATTAGCCTTTTAAAATTTTGAAGACACAGCTGAAAACATATCCTACAATGAAAACTAAATATTCGTCCGACAAAATCATAAAAAATGCGTTGATGTTAGATAGTTCCAGAATTATCCTACAAAATCTATCTACGAGTACCAGGCTTCATTTTGTACCCCTAGCCAAGTTGATAATCTGCAATCGTTAACGCTAGTAGAAAACTTCAAATGTACGAGAATCTTAACGATCAGTCATGTGGTCAGGACAAAAGAAACGAGGGCGTGGCCAACTCGAAGCGTTTGATGCAAGAGTTTTGAGAACGAACTTAGCCCTTGATGGAAGTTTAAAAAATGGTGAATTTTTCCGACAATTCAAATTTTGCCAACTTTCTCCTTTTCCTGTAGTTTTTTTCCAGAGCACAAAATCATCAAACAGGTATTTAAATAAACGCATTACTTTTATTTTTTTTTATCTATTAATAAATAGGAAATATTTTTGTTCAGAAATAATTGTTTATACAGGGTGTAAGGGTCTAAACAGACGGACCGCATTTCAACTGCAAACCAACTGCAAATCCGAACTGCATCATGCGCGGGAGGGCGGAGCGTGCGGGCGGATGGCATCAGTTTTGCAGACATTATATAAGAATCTATTCTCATCTAATGTAAACATTGTAATTATAGTTTGGTTATAGTTTATGATTTGTTTGCCATTTCAATATCGCGTGGGCATTGTGTTAAATGTCACAGTTAGAGATCGATGTTTCCAAAAGTAAATTTCCGCTATCTTGAAAGTTAAAAGGTCAACTTTGATAGACTCTAAAATAGCTCTTGAACAGAATTAGGAAAGCCAACGAGTGAAATTTCCGGCCGGAATTAGGGAAACTTAAGGTTCTTCAAGTCAAGAGTGAATAGGTTACTTCTAGGCAGGCCTGCTCCATCGACGACCACATCATCGCTTACCATCAGGTGAGATGGTGGTCAAACGCGAGCCTATTAATAATATAAAAAAAGGAAGTAAAATGGCGGCTTTTTCCTACAATCGAATTCTGGTTAAAGTTTTCATTTTCCTTGTTAGGATTGGTAAGGAGTTTTGGCATGTTAATTAGCTGAATTTTGGAGTTTTGGACGTAGGATATTTTATCATAATCAGACCCACTGCTCTTACTGTAGTACCTACTAGAAACTTGGCAATGCGAGCATGATTTTGTTAGATTTACGACGTGAATGTGTAAATTACATGAGTTAGATATTCGTCTTTTATTACATTTTTGCCTGTGTGTGTCAGATTTCATTTATTCTTGACTGGCATTACTAGCGACTTCGTTCGCGAGAATGTTTTCATAACCGGGTGTTAATGGTTTTAACAAAAAAATCTTATTAAACCGTTCTTTGAAGGCAGTTTCTTAAAACTAATAATGATAGTCTTCATAATATATTTCATTCAGAATTTGTGCCAAGTTTCAAGTCTATAAACCCAAGTAAGAACACTCCATACAATCTTTAAAATTCCGTTTTAGCGTTAGTTCTGAAAACAAGTAATGACAACTTTTTTTATTTACTTAGGTTACTATATATACGTAGATATACTCTTTATTGCTCTCTATTTGTGCTAACTTTCAATTACATTGATTCACGGAATTAGATTTTGCATACAAACGTCTTTTTTTCATCCCCCCCCCCTCAAAGCTGGTTGAATTTCCAAACCACGCCATTTTCTAATAATCGCCTACGTCATAAAAGGAAGTACCTAATAGTGTTGTGCGTTGTTACGTCAGTCAGTTTTCAGTTCAGTTTCTCCTTTTACAAATTTGTAAGATATTGAGGTGATAAATACTCAAGTGATGTTTGAAAGGCCATTTGACTAAGGGTGAGTTGCACCATAACTACCTATAACGATAACCTAACTATAACGATAACCAAACCATAACCAGCCGTGAAACGGCCGCCTATTGGTCAATTCGACAATTTGACAGCTGTTAATGGCTTTGTTATCGTTATAGTTAAATGGTGCAACTCACCCTAAAAGTCAATGTCTTGATATAAATTTTGCCTATCAAGAAGGTCAGTAACGAAATAAAATAAAATGTTTCTTTTAGCGTTCTGGAAGCGTTAAATATGAAAAAAGAAATAGTAATACACAAATTCTCCACTTCAAGTTCAATCAACAAATAAACTTTCCCGCTCTGCGTGGAGTGGAAGAGTGTCAGACTTTTATTGACTAACACCCACTTATGTTCTTTTAGTTGCTATTTGCATTCTAGGTTCACGGAAACTATTTGAAACAATCACGGGAATTACCTACTTTTTTTTAAATTATGTAAACTAGTGCTTGACTGCGGTCCCACCTGATGGTAAGCAGTGATGCAATCGTTGATATTGAAGCGCACTAGTTTACTAATAGCCTATTCACTCTATCCTTATACATACATAAATTGTAAACGGACAGGAAGAAAAAAAAAGCAAAAACAGCAAAAAAACAACAGCAGGCAAAATGTGATGTAACGTGTTGTTCGTTGTAACTTTATTAAATTGACAGTCATTTTTTAAATGTTTGTAATGTTATTTGTTTTTAGGTGTGAAATCATCCAATGACTTCTTGCGGAAAGGCGTGTCAGACTTTAACAGATTAAAACCCACTCCTATCCCGTCTTTGCCTTCGTTCCAGCACACCGGGGTTCTCTTTACTTTCTCGCACAACCTATGGCCCCAGTAGAATGACAAAGACCTTTGTAAGGTTGTCCTATTATTGAGCATTGTCAAACAAACAACATAATTTGGTCAAACTTTGACCAAATAATGTTGTTTTTGCTGAGTTACGAGATTTTTCTTGAGACAAGACTAGTTTAGAACAAGCCGCGGGAGCTCGCTCGTTCAACTTTGTTCTCACTGCGCTTTTTGAGGATAGTTAGACACGAATGAGAGTTTCACGAGTGATTTCCTTGAATTTAAAACTTTCGAAAGATGCTTTGGCAGCACATCGGACTTTCACAACATTCTCAACGCAGAAAAGTCTCCAGAATAAGACCGCGATTAACTACGGAATCACTGAGCCCCCGCGGATTCTTTATTGAAAATTCAAATAGCAGTTTGTATAGATTTACTTTATAGAGTAGAGTAAAGGTCAGTAAACGCCGCCGAAGCGACCTATCAAACGAAGTTAAAAGCAAATTCTCGAGACTCGAATGCGACTTAACTTCGAATTTTATTCCGAGTCCGGGGCGCTAATGGCGTCCGCTCTGAACAAAAACTCGCTTGATTAAAATCGTTTGTCGTAATAAAAGAAGCAGTAAAAAGTTACAACCGTACGAAACGCGAGACCGGTAGGCCCGTAAAATCGATCACCCGCCGATACTGATCACGGGGACAAAAATTTAACGGCACAGCTCGAGATTACGGGCTGGTGCTTAATTTAGTGCTCGGAATTAAAGGCGAAATATTAAATTGTCGCCGAGCTTCTTGCCGGCGCGGGCGTCTCGTGCTAAATGAGCCGTGAACTCTGCCGAGTATATTTTATTAGCCCCCCTCTCCTCAGCACCCTCGCAAACCCCTGCCGCGCCACGCCACTGACGTGCGCCACTCACGTCCTCGCGCCTACCCTATTTACATTCACGAGTGAACCAACGGCGTGTGAAATTTTATTTCTTCGACAATCTGAGATGAGATTAGCTGTAAATTGAGTTTATGACGGAATCAAATATGCATGTACCCCATGCTTCCCCTCCCCTCCCCGCCGCTCATCGTCACTACTCTCACGGTTCATCGCATTCATAAATTCAGTATTCGCTCTTTTATTCTCACGACTTATTCTGTCTCATCTAAATGTACCTACTGATCGGCGTTCGAATGAAATATTATTTCTTACGGTTCGCTTTATTCAGATTCACTCAATTTTATTCATATTTTTCGTAGTAAAGTATGATTTATTGGTCTATCAAGCAAAATCAGAGGAATGTAGATGTGGGTAGTTTTTTAATGGATGTCTTTGATTGTTTTTCGTTTGGGGAATGTTATTAATGCTTATAGTCCCTTGAATCATCTGGCCGAAATTAAATGGAGACAACTTTCGTACCCACCTAGGCGGCGGTACGCGTATCTGTGCATTTAATTGCGTCTAGCTGCACCCGGATAGTGCGCGGCTGACTTTAAAATCCATTTTTTTTTGCGAAGTATTGATTGATTTACATTATACTACGTTCACTTTGAAGAATATTTAACCACCAATTTTTATGTGTAAAAATGTTTTTAAAGATCCAAGCTATTTCGATGGAGTAAGGAAAAAATGCGAAATTTCTAAATATTTTTTTTAGACAAAAGTATTAATAGCACGAAAAAATCAAATGTTGATAACGTTGTTCATGAATCTATAATAGACACATTTTTTTTTTCAAACCTATTAACCTGGCCGTTACCAAAGAGTAGGCTTCAGAAAGTCACTGTTTTATGGCACTTTTCGGGCGCATGGGTTTTAAGGTGTTGTCAGTCGGGAGCTCCATCGGCACGCAGGAGGTAATTGCATCATGACGGTGCCACTTCGACCCCTCTTCCCGAAAGCTTCCCCGGGCGGAAAGCGGTACATTATTTTGTGTACTTTCCTCTCTTCTAAAAATCCTTACTCCCCTTTCTTTATGAATATTTATGTGGCGGAATATAGAACGTGAATCTATGAAGCATTAGCAGTCATTGTCTATCCACAGACACGTCTGTCATGGGTTATCGAGTGATGTTTTTATGTTTGGTAATGTTATGAGTAATCTAAATAGTAATACGTTTGTAATGTTTTTTTTTTTAAACCTACGTGATAAAAGTAAAGGAACTAAATAAAAAATATTATTTCGAGAATACAGAAAATTATATTAATACCGATCAATTGTATGTTCATGAGTCTATGAAATAAACTCATGAACTTACATCGATTGTATCAATTGAATCATCAGATCAATTATTATAAACAATAAAAAATAGTACATTTTAATCCAAATAGAAAAGGATTGGTATTGAGACCGAATTGGAATTAGCCCGAGCCGCAGGCGACGGTGTTATGGAGCCGAATTCTGCAATGACAAACCACGTATATCTAACGACGTTTTTCAATACATTTACAAAGAAATACATAAACGGAGGTTGACCGGCGACTCATTGGTTTCACTTAGCGCCCAGCCTGTATATGGCGGAAACGAACTCGCGCACTTTTCCGCACTAGTGCGGAAAACAGTCAATTGCGTGCCTAAAAGCGGTGGGAATAATAGCGGGTTTTCGAGTAAGTGCATTAATAATATCTTTTTCTGTTATACATACAACTTTCTGTTATACATACAAAAAATATTTTCGGTTTACGAAAATGGATGAGTATAAAAAAACCCACTAGTGCTGGGACACACTCATAAATTCTGTTGCACATAGCAGATAAACCATTCAAAGTGGCAATAACAGTTAGTCGTGCGGATTCCCGCGGATCCACCGGCGTGTGGATCCATGCGGATATAACAGGTGATTAGTATGGCCTATTAACACGTCCCGTGTAATGACAACGCACTGTTTAAGAAGTCTACCCACCACACCGTATCATACCATGACCGTGATAGGAACGTGTTAAAAATATAATAGTAAAATAATGGTAAAGGTAATAATAATAATGGTATAATGATAAAGTTTCTTTAAATTGAATGTATGTTGTATTTGAAAATAATGAGAATATACCACTAGACCGTTCTGTCACCGATAAATACCATCGCATGCCATGCCCAGATCCTATTGGCACCAACAATATTTATTATTTTTAATCATTGACTTATATTCTAATCATAGACAAGCCCTTTCATGGAAACTATTTGTCAAAATACTGAAAAGTTAACAAAAGTTGATGGTGCTGAAAATCAGCGCTGTGGCTCTGTTTTACATGAGCCCCAGCATTTTGCTGAGCGCTGGCCGTTTTGCGCGGATGTGACGCATATCTCACTTACGTGCTACTTTTAGTCGATATTGTTATTTACTTTATTTTAAGGTATGTTTGACGTAAATAAACATTTTTCTTTCTTTCTTTCTAAAAGTTCACTGCAGCGCTACATTGGCATTATGTCGTGAGAACTATTAAAACATGCAGCGCCAAGATAGCTTTTAGAGGATTCTTCTTTCGCGACCAAAACTGTCTTAAGCGCCATGAATTTCGTGGCATTTCGCGTTTCGTTCAACATGGTGTAATGTTCAAGTTGTACAGTCGACATTACACCTGATTCGACTAAAGTGTTCGGCACGCCTAATCTAATGCGTAGTACATTATATATCGATGTTTTTAATATACTGCGATCTAATAACTTTATGTCTTTATGGCGGGAAGTTATGTTTGGATGAGTTTCGGCTAAAATGATGATGGTAGGCGCGGGCTTGCGGACAGTGAGCAATGGGTAGCTCACTGTCCGGCCGTCCGGTAACTGTCCGGACCAAGCCCAAGTCGTCGACGGCGCGCACTGTTCCCGCGCGCCTCAAGGAGTTGTCAGCAACAGCAGGGACCCAGCCGGGTCGAAGCCTACTGGGGCCAAGGTTATCCGAAAGGGCGCTCGAGCCCCGGTATGAAGGCTAGAAGGAACGGGGTGGATCTTTTAGTCAGTAAGAGTCTGACACTATCTCCCGCTCCGCCCAAGAGCGGGGGATGTCAATGCATGATTTTTTCCCACCATAAAAAAAAAAGGTATTTTTTCTTTTAAATATTGTTTTTGCTGAATTTTTATTTTATGTTATTTATAGTTATTTTATTATTGTTCTTTGTCCTGTGGGAATCTCAAATAAGTATTTTTTTCTTCTTTTTGACACGTTTCTTGGTTGGTCTTTAGTCCTGTGACCGTCTACTTTAATGCATCATACTAATATGGCACGGTATAGTGGCAAGACTCCTTAACTGTTTTATTACCGCCATGATGGTAAGGAAATTAAAAAATACTGTTGAGGAAAATTGAAGTGGGGTGCCGGAGTGTCGTCGTGGAAGTTAAACAGGTTTATGTGATATACCAGGTTCATTTGATGGATAGTAAAGTGAGTATGAACCACGTTATTACATTTTTTTGTTAGAAAATTAAACGGAAGTTTTATTTCTATTACGGTCTTCGTTTACTAGTAGGTACCTACCCGTTTTTTAATAATAAAATAATTTTTTAGTCAGAGAATAAGCATTGCCATACAACGTGGCAATGCCGCCAGCCTTTTGGGTACACTTCCAGTCGACAGCGATGCGGAGGAGTTTTATGACGTCATATTTAACTAGGCATTTAGTGTATATATTATTTTTAATTATTTAAGTTATTGTTTAATTTGTTTATTATTTCCTAGCAATTAATTTTAATAAATAAGATATGTTTTGTAACATTTGCAAAATAAAATACACAAGGAGGAAAAAAAAAATTTTTTAAAATAAACAACATTAGTTTTTTTATATTTGTATCCCAAAACACGCGCCTACTATTTTTATGTAAAAAATCTATGTCTTCTTCTTCTTCTTTTTTTCCTGCCCTTATCCCATATTACTTGGGGTCGGCGCAACACGTTTTCTTCTTCCATTCTGTCCTGTCACATGTAAAAAATCTATGTACAGTATAAAATTTCATAACTGTATCTTGAAAAATCACAAAGTTATAATCATGCGTATTTTATTACAGAAACTAAAGTTTATGTAAAAAAAAATACTAACCAAACACAATCCTTAGAAAAATACAAACAACGAAAAACACAAACTTTCGACTACTCCTCAGTTGAAATCTCTTCAAAAATCGTCTACTTAATACAACAACACTGATTAACAAAGTTTTTACAACATCTTATCTGTTGATCGGATCTCGACTGCTTATACCGACCAACAAACACGATCGGAATCTCGTAAAATCGAATCAAAACTTTTTCATAGCCTCACATTAATAATTTGTGCTATAAAACTTTTTGATGACCTGACTTATTATCTTGTGACGTATATTTTATTATACATAAGAAGATTACGTACGTATTAAGTGGAGCAAAGCCTTTGGTGTCATAAAACGTACGAATTTCGAGCGATAATAAGTAATTCTTATTCCATATATTCACTGGAGATATGAGTATGACTCTTTTGTTAAAGAATTTCCCAACTTTAGGTTGTATTAACTTAGGTTTACTGCTTTGCTGTAGGGTTATTATTATGCTTGTATTTTCCTGTTCGGCCAAGGTGAGGAGTTGAGGCGGATGCGACAATTCGTACATTTGAAACCGCCATTGGCATCTATACTGGGGCCTTACTCTAACGTGTTAAAACGTCATGTGTATACTTGTATTCTTCTTCTCTGTCGGAATCACTCTTGACAGAGTGGTCGTGGTCATCACTTCAGGTGTTGATGCCAAGCTTCACAACACGCCGCCATCCTTTCTGATGGCCGCCTTTTTTGTGGATTCGTGTAGTGATGATGACCCATTCACTGCAGCTTTTATCTGGCCAGTCCACCTCATAGGCGATCTTCCACGTGGCCTTGTACCCTCAACCTTTCATGGAACACAGATCGCTCAATAGCCACCTCCCCTTGGCTACTATACTATACTTGTAATAATACATCATTTTAACAGTAAATTTTAGTTCGTAAAATAAATCGCGTTATGTACTCGTGGTAGAGCTTCTGAAGTGGTTGCTAACCGTATAGCAAACAAGTCAGGGAAGTAAAAAAAAATATTAAACACTCCCAGAACACAATACTCACAACAGACATATTATAAAAAAGTAATATTTTTTTGTCACACAGAGCTGGTTTTGTCACTAAATTGCGCTCACCACCGGCCACCTCACCAACACTTTGCTCAAGGCCTTAGTGGTCAATCACACTACACTAGCGAGTGCGGGAGCGGACGAGGTTAAAGAAGGTTTCGGCGACTACACAGTGCCGAACGAGCTACGAATCTTGATATCTATGATGACGTTACGGCGGGTAAATCAAATGGTTTAGAACCAAAACCGCAGTCACCTAACAGACGCTATATTGCTATGAACGATACGGTTGGACGAAGCCATTAGAAACACCCGCGCCACAGAACGCCGCCACCGGCTTATTTCCTATAGTTATCATACATTCTATATGGATTCGCCGCACACTGTTGATGCCGGTGGTCGCTACACAGTTGAAGCCGGTGGCCGTCACACGCTACAAATCACCGCTACTCGCTTCTTGTGACCCGCACTGGCCACTAAACTTCGTCACACGCCACTCGCGCATTAAACCTTTGTCAGAGTCCATTATGATACTGCACGTATGGGTTAAAATAAGTAGCAGCCACCAGCCATAAGTGGCTGTCGCTCGTTTCAGCTTCCTTTGTGGCCGCTTCCAGTTTCTCGTGGTGGCATTTGTAGTTGTCGCGTGTGGTCCGAGTTCGGCCACTCATATACGCGCCCGCGCCAGTACCCGCGCTCACCTCCACTGTGAAAGAGTACTTATAGTAGGAGGATTTCGTAGCCGCTCGTAGATATTTCGTAGATATTTCGTAGCACCGTGCTACGAAAAGGTTACGCAATAATAGTCATGTTCCCCGTAGGCTCCCGAAGCCGGAATTACCCTCATGTGACATTTGTATCTCATGCCCTTTGGTTTTTGCGAACAGAATCCATAATCCTTGCTAATCTCGTAGGATGTTGTTCTATTTTTGGATATATTTATTCCATTATTTTCGTCTTTGTCGGTCATTAGGTCTAATGGTACTTTTAAAAAGACCAGTATTATAGTAGTAGTTTTAGTAGATAGTTGTTTAAACTGAACTTTAAGGTTTTTGTTTTTAATACATAATCAGCATTTTAATATTCCCACTGCTGGGATTCAGTGTTCCAATCTAGGAGACGGCAATTAAGATGACAACTAAATATCATTTCTGTACTAGTGATATTTTCATCAAGTACGACAAGACATTTAAAATAAATTTTCATAATTTGAACACGAGTCTGCTAAAAAAAAACCGTTCAAGAGTGAGTCGGACTCGTGCACCGAGGGTTAAATAAAAGCAGCTTATCTGTAAAAATGGTTCGATTCCCAAGTCGAGTCTCGAAATAGTTTCCAAATCGAAAAAGTTATTATTTTGTGATGTAACTAGAAGTTACCATTTTCAAACTGTTTTCATAATTGTGGTATAAGACCGTGGTTCTTGCGAAATTTCAGGATTCTAGCTCAACGAAAAGTACCCTATATGTTTTGATTTCCTTGCGAGTATCAAAATATGCGCCTAAACGGAACATAAACGGCCTTATCTGTTATCCTTTATGTGTTCCTTTTTTCTAACTAAGTTACGAAACCCTAAAAAAAAACTGTCATACAAGCAAATGTGCCCTAATTTGAAACAAAGAAAAAGACAAAAAACGCATCACAAAAATAATTTGCAAGCATTCACGCAAAATTAATGCCGTTTCGTTGAAATGTTATTTTTCTGCTGAAAAACATGGCGACGGCAGTTTCCTCACGATTCCACTCGCCACTTGCAATGGGAATTTTAATTTATTTGACCAAGCATAACATTTGGGCCGGTTCGTGTCTCGCATACTGTTGCGAGTTTTATGAAAATTCGGTGAAAATGCACGCTGTATTTGGCGTCTTGGGGAGTGTGGTCGAATTAGAAAAATGTAACATGATTTTGAGTTTAGATTTAACATTAGTGACGATTCGATCGGACAACCCGACGCACAAGGAATATCCACCCTTACGTTATTGAAATCTCTACGGTACGGATTAAGCGTTTCGCCTCGTCTTTTATACCGCGTACGTCGAAGGACTGGAACAGTTTGCCTGCTGCGGTCTTCCCGTCCGATTATAATTTGGTTGTCTTTAAGGCTAGAGTGAATATATATAGGCTCTTAATAAACTAGTGCGCCTCACCATCAGAGATTGCATCACTGCTTACCATCAGGTGGGATCGCAGTCAAGCACTAGTTTAGATTAATATGATTTTTTGTATATATTATTTTTTTTTATTACTATTTTGATATAAAAAAGGAAAAACGAATCCCTTACCCAAGAATGAGATAAACTGGACTAAAAATATTAAGAAAATTTATAAAAGTGCGAATATACTTTTTAACCGGTTATAATGGCCGATGATAGCTTAATTAATAATCTTTAATACAAATTATATACATTTTTCAACAACCTTTTTTTTTTTGAAGTCTTTTGAATGACATTTATTTTCTGTATCTTAATAATTTAATCGTCAAAAAATTAAAGATTTTTTATTTTTCTTTTATAACTTTTTATAATGGCCAATGTGTGGGCGTGTGTTACCTGAAATGATACAAAAAATGAAATACCTCAAATGTTCATGAAAAATGCGGTCCTGAAACGCAAAGCTAACTAAAGAAACACGGGTGGGTTTTACTCAGTAAAAGTCTGTCACCCCCCTCTTGCTCTACCCAAAGCGACAAGAAGTTATTAGATGATTTATTTGGTTCTTAATACATAATTTAACCTTTCAATCGTGGAAATTACAGATTCAAAATAAAGAGAATAGGCGCGCGAACGCCGGCACTCGCTTGGGGTTCAATGAATTAAATTGTATGTACCGCATTTTAGAACATGATTTTATTGACTTTATTTTACACTGAATTTAAATACTTCCTGTATTGTTGAACTCTTTTATGATAGCCTCAAGTAGTTCTCTACACTATAACGCATAAACTGTCTTCAAAAGCCGCCGATAAATTGAATTGATATGCAGAGGCCGTTTACTTCTAACATAAAGCAATATTCTCCTATCCGGGTTAACTGACCTAGGTTGTATGTGATGCAATAAAGGAATAACTGTAGTTTTAAACCTGAAGAATAAAGATGAATATTATAGAAGATTTTTCTATGAATTTATTTTGAAATCTAAGGTGATTGTCAAAATTTTTGGGGTCTACAAAGGTCTACCGTAGGCGCGGGCTTGCGGACAGTGAGCAATGGGTAGCTCGCTGTCCGACCGTCTGGTAACTGTCCGGATCAAGCTAAAGTCATCGACAGCGCGCACTGTTCCCGCGAGCCTCAAGGAGTTGTCAGCAACAGCAGGGGCCCAGCCGGGTCGAAGCCTACTGGGGCCAGGGTTATCCGAAAGGGAACTCGAGCCCCGGTATAAAGGCTTGAAGGAACGGGGTGAGTTTTTTAGTCTGTAAGAGTCTATCTTTCGCTCCACCCAAGAGCGGGGGTTGTCATTGGATGACTTTCCTCACCATAAAAAAAAAATGTCTTCAAAGGTCTGCAAGACCCGCGGGTTTCTTCGGAACTTTTACGACCTTTGAACCCTAATGACAACTGAAGGAACACAAGTGGTTTTACTTAGTTTAATTTCCGAAACATTGCTACACAGTAAGAATGAAATCTGAGTCGTATGTGTGTTCACAAAGATGTAAACCCACATATACAAGACAGATCTGACAACTATATTTTCCGTGCAGGAACCGAAGTCACAATACACGGCATTGTTCAAAAAAGTTACCGTAGCTCTAGAACGCAACGGGCATCCGAAGGATCACAGGTAGGTTTTAGTCAGAAAAAGCCTGAAACTCCCTCTCAGTTCACCCAGAGAGGAGTGACTTTATGATATCTGACATAAAAAACCATACTGTCCATACCAGGTTGCCTGGAAGAGATCGCGGAATGCGATAAGGCCGCCCATTGTATGTATGTATGTGTTTTAGTTTCCTTTTTATGTGTAATGGTGTACAATAAAGTATATAATAAATGAATAGATAATAAAAAACGCATTCTTTATCGTGAATTCAAAACACAATACCTAGCAATATAAAGAAGATCGCGCTAGCAAAACTGAAAAAAACTCACTTTTTCTGTCCACATCCTAACCGAAAATGAGGCCACATCTATTTTTCTAAAAGCCCACAAATCTACAACGCTGTGCAAGACAGTATTATGCAATCGTTTAACCACAAGTCAAGTGCATGACTATCTCTGGTTATTAATGCCCTGGATTTTAGACTCGATAATTGTCCGTGGGGCAACCGCAGGCCAAATGTGGTCAGAGTTCGCGACGATTGAACTAAACCGCTTAGTATAATGTATTAGGCTTATGGAACTGTGGTTTGCTAATTAGATATTTATTTATTGCACATAATGTACGAATACATACATATGTTGCTCAAGAACCGCGGCAGCTGAAAGACACTTGAAATTTTCACAAATTATGTATTTCTATTGCCGCTTGGTCGGTGTACGTTTAACCTTTCGTGTGTCTGGAACGTGGATTCACGCGAGACACAATAACTTTTTAATTGTGTCTCTAATTACGGCATACGAAAGGTTAATTTTGTTGCATATGTAAAAGGAAAAAATATATGACACAATCAAAAGGAATAGTAGAAAAAAAACTTGTTGACCGAATATGCAAATAAAAAGCACCTCTTCTAAAATTAAAAAAAAAAGAATTTTATATAGAAGACAAGACTAATCGTTGTGGATTACGGCCCATACCCTCTCCTAGAGAGGAGGCCTGAGTCCCAGGAGTGGGAACATTAAGAAGGCTGATTATGCTAAGTTATTATACTAGTCGAAAGAATTTTTTTTATAACAGAGGACTTATGCAGTAGGTAATACTGCAACGGGTAATCATCTGCATAGTTTTTTTTTGTATAAATCATCCAAATGACATCCCTCGTCCTTGGGCGGAGCGGGAGATAGTGTCAGACTCTTACTGACTAAAAAATCCACCCTGTTCCTTCTTGCCTTTCGTAACGGGGCCGAGCCCCCCTTTCGGAAGCAGACCCTGGCCCCAGTAGGCTTCGAACCGGCTGGGCCCCTACGGTTGCTGACAACTCCTTAAGGCGCGCTGGAACAGCTGGTCATCTGCATAGGTAAGACTGGAAGCCGATCCCAAGTTATTTGAAAAAAGGCTAAACAGAGGATGCATGTTCACATATTATGTAGTCACAGATGAGTCTTACCTTAATGGGTACATGACCTTGTTAGTGCACAGCTAATTAACATAAAATTAACATAAGACTTAATTACTACAACACGAATACAGTTATCTTACGGTGTGCGCAATACCTATGTTACGTTTGGCAAGTATAGAAATTGCATTATTGAACTTATCCTAAAATAATTAAAAGTCGTATTACAACTTCAATAACACTACAGGGTTACCGTATACTTGTCGTGTTCCACACGCGCCTCTTCCAAAGGAAGAAGCGCATTTCGCTCGGTCTAGAACGGTATTTAATGAATTCTCACTAAAATAAAAGGATCACATTAATTTTGCTTGGATCTTGTGCGCTCGGCGTCAGAGTGGGGATCGCTTTGCGCATTCCATACATTGGCGAGCCAATCGTATTCGTTGTTAGATACATGCAGCAACGCAGGGAACGAATGAGGAGTGACGCCTATGACGCGATGACGTGGTGAGCCAATCACTGAAACTGCCCGCTCCCGCGTCTCACTTCCCACCACTAAAGAGACCAAATATTTGACTTCTGCGCAACCGCTCAAGATCCGTTATGGCAACTGTAATTATGTTAATTTAGATTGTGTAACTGATGGCAATGTGCTCTGCCTGTTTCACGCTATGTCGGCAACCTTGGTTCTCCTGTGGATACCTTCATTTCTGATTCGATCACGCAAGGAAACCGATGGCCGTTGGGGCTGAAAGGTGGCAACCGCGTACCGGAAGACGCAATCGTTTGTAGGCCTCCTACAAGGTGGACCGATGACTCGGTAAACATAGTATAGTCGGCCTTATAATGTTCCCACTGCTGGGACTCAGGCCTCTCTTCTAGGAGAGGGACTGGGCCATAATCCACCACGTGGGCCCGCACTAGGCCATTTTGGTGACCCGGCAAAGGTTGCGGGAATCCGATGGATGAGAGACGCACTGGACCGTTCATTGTGGTGTCGCTTAAGGGAAGGCCTATGTCCAACAGTGGACGTCTTTCGGCTGAAGTGATGATGAATGATGATGAAGTGATGATGAATGATGATAAACTGATGGCAAAGGCTACGGTTAAAAGTGTCTCAAGCGTCGATATTATAATACCTACCAATTTACTTTTGATTTTAGCCATACTAAACTTAGACAGGTTCAGACCTGTCATCATTCTGATTAGTATGCCCCAGATAGTAATAATCTTTGAAAATTCTTCGTTTATTTAATTCATTTTTAGCAGTTGGTAATATTACTTTCAGTCAAAGTTTTCTTCGACGAATATTTTTAAGAGTTCAACGAACTTGACTTCACAAGGTTTCATTCAAGCATTTTGTTCGCGTTTAATGAAATTCAAAGAAGTTTGCATAAACAAAGAAAAATTTTGAGAAAATGTAAATATTGAAATAGTTACGGTCAAAATGAATCGCGAAATTGAATAGGAAAGTAAGTTTTTGATATATAACTTAGCTGTTCGTAAATTCGTTTTTACTGATGATATTAAATTATTAGCTCCAGTGCATTTGAATAAATTAGTCTTGGTTCCTTACCATTAATGTCCACTTGTCTTACAGACACCAATTTACTGGTAATACGAAGAGTGTGTAGCAACATCTATGGCGTCACATAAGAACTAATCCTGCATCGCGCAATCAAAGTTCTCCGCGCGATTAAAAGATATAGAACAGCTCCAAATCATACTTCCTTTCCAACGGAGGTTCTCCGGACTTTACTCTCTAGTCCGTATACCTCCAAAAGTGCTAAAGTCATAATAAGTTATAGTAAGCAATCCTAGGTTGGGAAATGGGACGCAGTCACCTTTGTTTTTCGAAGCAGTAATGTGAGTAAACGAGGTGATGGAAGGTGAAAAGAAGAGTATATCCTCACACGCCAACTATCGCAGGAGACGCCCCGTTTCCCAAATACCAAAAAAACGGGCTCGCTTATAGCAAGCAATGGGTAGCTCGCAGGCTAGCCATTCAATGAAGATTAAACCGAAGACGCGTTATGTTTCACATGTGTTTCTAAGAGATATCAACAAAATGTTCGGTTTCCAGTAAAGCCAACACCTTTCAAGTCTGTGGGGTGGTTCAAAAGACTTACCGCCGCCATAGAACACAAAGACAAACAGAAAAGATATGGTTAGGTTTTAGTTTTTCTCTGGCTCCACCCAGAGCAGGAAAAGTCGTGGAGATGCAACGCCGGGGTGAAAGTCCGCTGCCGCGACAGGTCACGGCATGGCGGACAGAGCTCCGGCGGGATCTTATGGTGAAATGGCGTCAGCGACTATCGCAACCCAGTGCTGGGCACGCCACTATCGTGGCGGTAAGTCCCCTCTTTGAGGCGTGGCTGGAAAGACCTCACGGCGTCCTTACCTTCCACATGACGCAGGTCCTTACCGGACATGGTTCGTTCGGGAGTTTCCTGCACCGGATTCGTGCGGAAGTGACGCCCGGGTGTCGCCACTGTGCGGAATGCCAGTCGAGGTGTGCCCTGCTTGGGCGGAGCATCGCCGTGCCCTCGTGGGGGCGATCGGCGGCGGAGACCTCTCGCGCCGGGCCTTGGTTGAGGCCATGGTCCGGAGCGAGGAGGAGTGGGAGGCGGTAGCCGACTTCTGCGAAGCAGTAATGCTCGCAAAGGAGGAGGCCGAACGCATCAGGCAACGGCGTTATCGCCGCCGCCGCCGCCGCCGGGATTCAGATCCCGATTTCCGGCCACCGTAGGCGCGGGCTTGCGGACAGTGAGCAATGGGTAGCTCGCTGTCCGGCCGTCCGGTAACTGTCCGGACCAAGCCCAAGGCGTCGACGGCGCGCACTGTTCCCGCGCGCCTCAAGGAGTTGTCAGCAACAGCAGGGACCCAGCCGGGTCGAAGCCTACTGGGGCCAGGGTTATCCGAAAGGGCGCTCGAGCCCCGGTATGAAGGCTAGAAGGAACGGGGTGGGTCTTTTAGTCAGTAAGAGTCTGACACTATCTCCCGCTCCACCCAAGGGCAGGGGATGTCAATGCATGATTTTTTCCCACCATAAAAAAAAAAAAGAGCAGTAAAAGTAATTTGATGTATTGCCATCTCAAAAAAAAAAATTCGTTACCATGCGACACAGATTCAAATTAATTACTATCAGATAAAAAAGTCATAAGATCAAAGTCACTTACGTGTTTCGCTTACTTTGACAAGAACAGCACCAATTAAGACGGCAAATCTGCCATCCCCCTTCACAAACAAAATCGTTCCACAATCGAAACGAAGATCCCCCAATCCTTCACTATCAAACTTGCCAGTCGCTCCACTCTAGGTGTATCTAGAACTAGGCCAACGATCCGCTCCTAAGCACTATATACTGTTCAATATGTGCAGGTCAACTGTCACAATGGCATAATGCCAAGTAAGCTAATCTTTGAACAAGCCCCAACTTGCCAATTGTCGACGGGTTAGACGCTGAAGAAATGTGTGTGACGCTGCCAACTAGTCGGCAGATGTCGTTAGTAATTTAGCTGCGAGTGTAATTACTGGGGTTGCGTGTACGTGTGCTTTTTGTTTTGTAGTTGGCATGTCTTTGATGAATGGGCCTCATCAGAAGGCTTAAAGTCACCCAAAGGGCAATGAAAAGGGCTGTGCTCGGACTTTCCTTGCGTGATCGAATCAAAAATGAAGATATCGGTTGCCGATATAGCACGAAGAATTGCCAAACTTAAGTGGCAATGGGCAGGGCACATTGCAAGCAGAACTGATGCCCGTTGGGGCCGACAGGTTCTGGATTGGCGACCACGTACCGGAAGTTGCAGCGTTGGAAGACTTCCTAAAAGGTGGACCGATGACCTGGTAAAGGTGGCGGGAAACCGATGGATGCGAGACGCACAGGATTTTTCATTGTGGCGACAATTGGGGGAGGCCGATGTGCAACAGTGGACGTATATCGGGTGAAATGATGATGATGATGTTGATGATGTCTTTGACTGACTAAAACCTACTCGTGTTCCTTTATTTGCCATTTGGGTTCCAGGGTCGCGGTAACTCTATCGTATAATCCCACAACTGACTGGTGGTACCTTTCTATCTATGCTTAATACATTTTTTTTTGTGTAGCCAATAATATTATTAGCAATGGCTTCTCTGGTCGGCGTTATAATTGTTATTAAATTTTACAAAAAAAATAACCATTTAAAAACATAAAAAAAATACATAGTAGCCTACGCATCTGGATATGGTCCAAGTTACCGTTGGTCAGAGCTCTTGAGAGATGAATTTCCTAACAATATACGCAGTCTCCAGGAGTACTGCTTTGTGGATCAACTCCTTGATCCAACTGCCCAACACGAGCCTTCTCAGATGTTAGTCGAGGATCTTGACTATTAAGCCGTTGGTCGTCAAGTGACAATGATTTTTTTCTCTTTTTTTTTAATTATTGTGTCCTGCGCACATGTCTATGTAAATTATTTTAGTTTGTAAGTTCCAATCCATTCGCCTGTGTACATCGGCTTTCTTACTATTTATAATAATCTGTAAAGTAATGTACAACAAAGAATATAAAGTATAAGACTATATACATTATTGGACACCTTATATGAACACAGGACAAACATTTTTTTTTTTATTATTGATAGGCTCGCGATTGACCACTATCTCACCTGATGGTAAGTGATGATGTGGCCGACGATGGAGCACGCTTGCCTAGAAGTAACCTATTCACTCTTGACTTAAAGACCCCTAGTAGTGGAGGATACGGTTAAGAACGACCTTCACCGGTTTGTTTAATGGATGAAACGTATTTTATGATAAATTTAGTATATTAAATAATATAACGCGGGTGGGTTGCCTGAGAAATTCCTGGCCAAACAATTTTTTTTTTTTATTAAATTCACCGGTGTGTTTAACGAATAAATTTAATACTAACCGAAAGAGTGAAGCCTTTAGAACATAAAAATGTTGGGTTGCCTATTTGTTTCCTGGCATAACTATGGGTTGCCAGGTATAAACAGGTATGTATAAACAGGTGTGTTTATTTTGATATACAACAAATTCTACATCAAAATAAACGCTGTTTCATTACGAATACGATGTTATAGTGTTGTCTGCAAAAAAATCTGGTATGAATAACGGTTGTGCATTTTACTAACCAAAAATTAAATTTTCAATTTTTAATTAATAATAGTCTAGCCAGGAATTTCTTAGGCAACCCACCCGCGTTATATTATTTAATACACTAAATTTACCATAAAATACGTTTCATCCATTAAACAGACCGGTGAAGGTCGTTCTTAATCGGATCTTAGACTATAGGTTGTAGCTATCAGGAAACACAGACTCCGGCAAGGAATTCCACTCTTTAGCTGTACGCATAATGAATGTGTTTCCAAAACGCTATGTACGAATGCCTTTGTACGAAAAATCTAAATAATGTAAATAAAATATAATACATAAATACTATATTAATAAATATCAAGTATACAATTGATAATGGAGAAGAAAAATTAAAGTAATAGGTAATGCACCTTAACCGTGTTCCATATTCTATAACCGGATCGAAAAACAAAGGTCACATACCAGCAACATTGTTGCATTTCGACAATTTCCTTGTTTTGATGCAAAGCAGTGATAATTCATTGATATAAGTATTTTGCATACCTTTCACATGATGCATTTTCATCTTTCCCATACCAACATTTTGTGAATTTATGAGACAGGTCGTATGAAAAATGTAACGCCCCAAATCGCCTACAAAGTCTGAAAGATCGTTAGTCGGAATCGTCAGATAGATCGTTTCAAAATCGTAACGTATGGTATGTCGCTATGCCTTCTGTCATTTGTACGATATATCAAAGAACCTAGATATGAAAGTACTTTGGTTTTAATATCAACACCTTTTTTTGTGGAAAATCACCAAATTATCCCTACATCTCTAGGTCAATCGAAAAACCGCTTTTACTGACTAAAACCCACTTTTGCTGACTAAAACCCACTTTTACTGACTAAAACCCACTTTTTCTGACTAAAACCCACTTTTACTGACTAAAACCCACTTTTGCTGACTAAAACCTACTTTTACGGACTAAAACCTACTTCTTCATAATAATCTTTCGAACGTTCCCGTAGCCCTAGTAGGCATCGGTCTTTCTGAGTTCCCTCGGTTTTGCTGACATTTATTTGAGGTGTGCGTAAAATACAAGATGCCGTAGCATTGACTTAGGCTTGGTCCTTTTTTGACAGTTAGATGGTAAGCTACTTATTGCTTTTCATCATGGCACTACGTGGCTTTAGAATTAGTTGTTGAATCTTAAAAGGACTAAGCTTTACGCATCGTCGTTTATAACGCGTATATAGAAAGATTGGAATTATTTGCAAGCTGCGGTTTCAGTTACCGATTATAATTTATGCGTTTTCAAGACGATTCACAATCAACAATTGCATCACTGCTTACCATCAGATGGGATCACAGTTAAGCACTAGATTATAATAATGAAAAAAAAAAGTTGTCGGTAATTTTAACTAAACCACGACAAAAGCTGGATTAAAAATATAAGTAATTGAAAGTAGGATAACATGCTTGAGGCATTCTTAAATAATAATAAGAAATATTTTCACAAAACTTCCACTCTATTTCCTTATTATCTAAGAAGTAATTCTAGTGTTACATTAACGTTTTTAAGTACCCAATTACATGGGAAGGAAATTGTGCCCTTAAACCAGAACATTTCTACCAAAAGACTGGGAGAGGTCCCGCTTAATATTATTTTCATGTTCATGAAGTTTCTCAATTGTTGTTGTGTTATTCCAAATGTACAATTAGGATTCTATTGTTATTGCATGAGTGGAAATACTTCAGACTTGGTTATTTATGATTATAACTGTTTAATTGGTTATCATACTCGAGTCCTCCTCCTTGCGTCGTATTCCTCAATACTGAGGGTCGTGACCTCCCTTTTTCATCACTCTAACCCTTATGATATTCCTCCATCTTTTCCTGTCTCTGGCAGTGTGAAGGGCATTGTACATCGTGGAGTCAAGAGCGATGCGGATCTGGTCGGGTCCATCTGGTCTCCATCTGGTCTGGCGGTAATCAATGATCGTGGGGCCCTAAATACCCTCTAAAATACTGACGTAGAAGGACGTGGGAACCCACTACGATTATCTTCCCATGAAAATCCCCTATGGAATCATACTCGAGTATACATGTAATTATGGTCTGTGGTCAAATAAAGGAACAAAGGTTTGGTTTTGGTCAGTAAAAGTCTGACACATTAGATGATTTCTCACCTTAAAAGAGAAGGGTTAAAGTGCAACTGCACAATAATAATAATATCAATTTTATTTCAAGTTTTTCACCAATAAAAGGGTTACTAACAATATTTACTTAAAACTATGTTTGTAACTAACAATGCTAATGTATCTAAAGTTTCTTGGTAGATGAAGGCCTAATGTAATTAATATCATAGAATCTAGAAATTTAAAAAATAATGATGTAGAATATTGAATTTCTACCACAAAGAAAATTCAGCCACTTCAGTTGTTAAAGTGCATTTGTATTTTTAATCTTTGACTGTACATGACATAGATATATGTACATTTCTACAACTAATAGACTCTAGCTGACAGCCACGACTTCTCTATTTATTTTGTACGTATGTTCAAGAAAGTATCATTATACTACTTACTAAATTGATGATTATCCAGCAAAATAAAAGAAAAGAAAATATTATAGCTTTCTCCGTACTCCGAATGATTGGTTCAGTGAAAACCGTATGTAAATCTGATCAGTAGTTTTTGGATTAATCGCGAATAGACAGTCAGACAGATGAGATAAAAGACTTTACAAGTTTTATAATGAGTAATGATAATACAAGCGCAAATCAGTCATTTAAAATCTGACACTCCCTTTCACTCCAATCAGAGTGGAAGGAGTAACTTGACGACTTCCCACCTCAAAAAAAGGAGTACAAGAAGTGCAAACAATATAGTCGCATTGCCCTTGTCCCATATTACTTGGGTTTGGCGTAAAACGTTTTTTCCTTCCATTCGGTCCTATCACCCGTCACGCTATCACTAACTCCCTTTTACTTCATATGTCTTCTCACATCATTCATGTTTTCGTTGGCATACTCCCTCTCCATCCATCTACATGTATACTCATAACTGAAATTTCAAACTATTGATTAATTAATATAAAATAATGCCCCCAATTTATCAAACCAGCCATTCCTACTAAATACATATGAGCTACATATCCAGTAAAATCTCCTAAAGTATCAAAATTGCGGTTGATTATAATGCGCGAATTATACCGTTTTGGATGCTTCCACTATGAACTAATGTCCGATGCAAATCACCCTTGCATACATTCTGAATTTTCCGCCAAATAGGCTTTTCAATTATGTCATTTCATTGCATTGTGATAAAGCCTGGGGCATTAAAACTCTGTTTTGTACGTTTGATCGTTTTTGAATGGAATTCACTGTTAATTTAAGTTTAATTCAATAAACCCCAAGTGAATGTGCTGTCATTGTCTTTCTATTGTATCTCTATTGACACGATTGAAAGGTTAGATAGGTTTTTTTTATTACGTTGGAAATCATCCAATGATTTAGGTTTCTTCTAGGCAAGCGTGCTTCATCGTCGACCACATCATCGCTTACCATCAGGTGAGATAGTGGTCAAACGCAAGCCTATCATTAATAAAATAAAAAAAATAAAAAAAAGATTTCGTCGAGCTGCTCAAGCTTTTCAAGTAATTCTTATAACAGGTTAATAAAAAGTATTACAGCTACATTGTTTCTTTTAGGTTGTGTAGCGTATAACTCACTGGAGGTCAGAAGAAAATATTACCAAATATTAACCATAGGTAAAATCAGACCAGCATGCCAAGCTATCTTAACTTTGTACCTCAGATAAATATAGGCACATCAAGAGCTTGTTTGCTGTGCCTACGTTTATGTGACTAGTATAGTGTGACTCATTGTTGTGCGAGCCAGTCCCTCAGACTGTGAGGACACGCACCCTGACTGTGATGTGCGGACGAATAAAAGTCGATCATGTGGAGTACTATGAGATCCCAAGGCGTCGACGGCGCGCACTGTTCCCGCGCGCCTCAAGGAGTTGTCAGCAACAGCAGGGACCCAACCGGGTCGAAGCCTACTGGGGCCAGGGTTATCCGAAAGGGCGCTCGAGCCCCGGTATGAAGGCTAGAAGGAACGGGGTGGGTCTTTTAGTCAGTAAGAGTCTGACACTATCTCCCGCTCCACCCAAGGGCAGGGGATGTCAATGCATGATTTTTTCCCACCATAAAAAAAAAAAGATGGGTTTGTGAATTTTGAGTATATTAATATATTCTTTAACTAATACTATTGGCGGATAGCCATTTTTTTTAGAGTATAATAAATCTGTAGAAGTTTCTAGTTGTACGCGCATCACGTAAAATATACGAAATCGACGTAGATAACTGTTATACACCAAAAATGTGTGTAGCTTGATATATTACTTAGGCTTTGTTTCATCGCAATCAATCGACTATATCGAAAGACTACTATATATACTACATTCATTGACTGGTAGGCGGTACAAAGTTCGTCGGGTCAACTAGTAAATAAATAAATTGCAAACACTTTGCTACATGAAACACGATAAAAGTAACCTCAAACGAATTTCCTTAGCAACTGAGTACAAAAACAGCAGAACAATTCGACTCCATTCATTCCCGATTTTAGGGTGAGACGCCCAATTGTCGGCCGGTCACAACTTAAATAGAGCGGACCACAATCAAGACGGAACAAAATTCCATTTCGTAAACAGTGAAGCAGGTGGTCGTAGCAGGCAATCTCGTTTGTCTTGACTCCGAAGCGTCGACCCACCGAAACACTAATTGGACCATTTACCCTGGTAATCCAAGTAGCCGATTTAATTTGTGTTGCGTTTGTGAGGCGTGCGTCGGGACCTCGGAACTATCTGAGGATACGTGCTCCATGTATGTATGTAGAGGAATGGATAGGCTAAACTTAAGACATTCCGACAGTTGTTGAGGAAGACTATGTTGGAGTTATTTTTGAACTTGATCTTTTTGGGAGGAAATCTATTTATTATATACGCTTAACTATAATCTATTTAAGTATCTACATTAATATTATAAAGAGGTAAATTTTGTTTTTGTTTACAGACGGTAATCTCTGGACTGGTAGTGGTCCTATTGCTAATTTTTTATCACCGATAGAAAGCTGCTTTATTCTTGAGTGATATAAGCTATATTTTATGTACGCGGGCGAAGCCGTGGCCAAAAGCTAGTAGTTTTATAAAGAGGAAAGATATGTGTGTTTGTAATGAATAATTATACTCCTAACACTTTCACGCAGGCGAAATCGCCGGCAAAAGTTAGTACAAAAGGTAGTAAAAAGACGAATGTAGTGTTATTGTATTGTTATTGTATTTTTGTTTGTTGCAAATAAAGTAATTATTACTGGAACGATTTTTATTTCATTTTTTACCAGTAAAATGCAACTTTATCACTGGTAGTACATATTTTCTTCTTTTTTCATAACCATCTCAGCAGTGAGTGGAAACGCAGAAATCGATACGACAACACAATAACGAGTACGACAGAAAGCTGGGCTTCGGCTACCAATCAAATATCTCAGCATATTGTAGTAGTATTACCTTGTGTGTGGGAGAGATAAGCGTGAATGAGTAACAAATAAATAGAAATTGACTAGTTCATTTTATTGGAATTAATTTTTAATAGGATTGATTAGGACCTTTCTTTTACTATGGACAAAGAGTCCAGAGCAAAGGAAAGGTTTTGATTTACGTTAAAAGTAATTTATACGTATTTTTACATCATTCTCACATGCATGAGTACTATGTTCATAACTTGATGATGTTACCATGACTTTGAATTACAGTCGGTCGACTCTTCGCGTGACCAGAGGGCTGGGCTTTTCTTTGGTCAACAAATTGCCACGCTGGATGGCAATGCTACTAGCGTTCAGTAGCCCGATTCACGTAATGAAAACCGTAGCGGTATCGTAGCGATTTAGTCGTTTAGACCATTTCCGTATTCACATCCATCAACAGAGTTTGGACGACACCGATTTTAAAGTCGTTTGAAATTCGTCGATTAAAAAAAAAATCTGTATTAAATTATCCTGGTAGAATACTTATTAATGTAACTGGAAATAAGTCGATAGATGGTGAATACCGCTTTTGGATAGGACTTCGATCGAACGACTATAAAACTTCAACGATATTTGGCCTGTTTGTTTATGGCTACTGGGCACTTTTTCCGTTGATATCGATGTGGACGAATTTTTTGATGCCCTATGAGTTTTCCCCGTTTTTCAGCCTATAATAATATCTAAATGAAATCATCATTAAATACGAACGTTTAAATTACTTTGAATTTATTTGTTGATTTAAAATAATGTGCATCGGGTTTTGTGCACGTTCGCCATAGAGATCTACACTGTAGGGGTCAGCGCAGACCGAACTGCAAAATGCTCGCGCATGGTCGACCAAAATTTTTAGATGCTATTAGAATGCATACTCGAACTCGCAGTCGGCTTGCTCGAGCATCAAATCAAATTTGGGCGTGTATTCAATTTTGCGAGGTATGATGATAATCATAAGATATTTTTTTTAATAATCTCAGAAAATGCTCTGCTCTGCTCTTGGTGTGCGCTGACCCCGTGCAATATTTATGCTATATTATTTTTTCGTAAGCTTTTCCTCACAATTTTCCGAGCTAACGACATTTAATTATAAAGGGTTAATCTCGCTTATTTTTATAAAATTAAAACAAACAGTTAAAAATACTTGGGGGTCTATTTATATCTCTGTTCTGTTGAAACAAAAACATGATTGTTATCATTTCATTGCGTACACACTGTACCGCAAAAATTCAATTTAATTACCATTAGCTAAGGCAAACAGGGTGTGTGCTTAGTGGTGCAAGCGTTTTAATTAAAACCTTTTTTCTTTAAAAAAAAAAAGATAACATTGCCCCACACCAGAAGTTATTCCTGTACCGTAGATGCGCAGGAATAAAATTTCCCACGTGAAGGTGATTGAAACAAAAATAGACATCTCATTAATTAGCAGCTTTAAGTCCGTATACATCTGGCGATGTGTACGATCTCATGATCTGTCTCAAGTGGTACGCAATATTGATATATTTTTTTGATTGGATATACATTGTTTGCACAGTTGAACTCGTATTGAAAAATAATTCTAGTTTTTTTTTTTAGATTTCATACAAAAATGGTTATACGAGTAAGTACTGCGTATTACAGAAAATACAAAACACAATGAAAAGAATAAGTACCTAATTTCGAAAAAAGAATAACGTACTTTTAAAGTTTATTAATGAACTTATAATTCCAAGTCAATAGAAAGATACAACAGTTCAAAACAATCCGTATTAAAAATGGCAATTTCATAGGTAAAGACCGATTGTATACGAACGATCTTTTATTTACCCTATAGTCAAATATGTTTCTCTTTTTGGAGTTTTAATTTAGCAAGAAGTGGCATAAAAATGGATGGATGAGCATAACGCATCTTAGAGTAATCTACACTACCCCAAAAAGATATTTTGCTCTTACACTAAGAATCTTATGGACCGAACTTCAATCACGGAGCACCGAGTACGCAGGAGGTATTATAGAGAGCACAAACACTGGTGAACTCTCTCTCTGTTCCTTTACTCTCATAGTCCGATGGAACGGCAAACTGACACGACCAGGAAAAGATCAGCCCCCCTAGCCAAGTTACAATCGTTTCGCTTGCGCCGAACGCTTCGAGTAGACCATGCCGCAAATTCTTTTGTTCTGACCACGTGACTGAGCGTTAAGACGACGTCATTCCCGTACATTTGAAGCTTTCTACAAGCGTTAACTATTGCAGATTAGCAACTTGGCTAGGGGTACAGATACAGGACCAACGGCTTTACATGCTTTCCGAGGCACTGGAATGTCAGACCACCAACTTCCAAGCTCTGAGCTGCTACAGAGTAATTCTTATCAGAAAAAAAACCCAATGCAGTTTTTGGCCAACTAGGCAAGTGTACTCAGGTCCAGAACTAGGTGAATGGGATTGGTCCTGAAAAAGATACATACACTCATGATCCTAGAACGAAAAAGTCAACTGATAGAACGTGGGTGTGGTTTCAATGAGTAAAAGTCGGCGGAAGGTGAGGACGCTGTGACGTCTTTTCAGCCATTCCTCAAAGAAAAGACTTACCGTGATTATGGCGTGCTCCCGCCGGAACTCTGTCTAACATGCCGCATCTTGTCGCGGCAGCGGAGTTTTGCCCCGGCGGGCGTTGCATCTTCACGCTAATCGTGCAGACGTGCAAGGACTGAAAGAGAACCTCGAGGCCCTGTAACGAAGGCAACGGAACAGGAGTGGGTTTAGTTAGTAAAAGTCTGAAACACCCTCCAGCTCCAGCCAAGAACGGGAGAAGTCATTGGATAATTTTCAAAGAAAAAGGACTCGATGCTAAACAGACGCGTTTGCAACCAAGAAAGCAATGAGGTAATTACACTTTCGAATATCCGCAGATTTAATCCACAAACCGCTCGGTCTACCACCATGTGAGAATCCTTTATTTTTTCGCTCGGCCTTAGGAGAGGGACAAAAAATGCGGCCATTTAGGTTAATGTGTTCCACAGAAAATGTATCGTCTAATTACTGGAGACATGATTCCCACATAGGCCTAACATTTTTTTTTCTGTTGAAGATACCTACGAGAGTAAAGTGTGTAAGTGTAAGTCTGGCGTTTTTGCTTGATAGACGCTCTAAGTATTATCTAATAACAGCTGCTAGATACTTGCTGAAAACAAGCTCTCATTTGTAGATCTTTAACAGTCGTTAAACAATCGTTTAGTCAGAAAATTTAAAATCTTCGGCTTGCTTGGATATCGAGTTACCCAGTAACTGGATTCTGTATGATGTATGGGTAGGTAGCTGTAAAATACTAGAGTATTTGATTAGACTGGAAGGCAGTCTCAACAAATTTACTTGGAATTATGCATATTAGGTACGATGGGATTGACATCGTCGCATTAGTGTACAAAAATACTTTTAATAAAAATACACATGATTATCATCTAGCCCGTGTTGTCGCACTGCTAGGCAACGACCGCCCTCTCCATTCATTAAAAATTGCCTCTCCCTTTTCTTATGGTGGGAAAAATCATCCAATGACAACCCCCGCTCTTGGGCGGAGCGGGAGATAGTGTCAGACTCTTCCTGACTAAAAGCCCACCCCGTTCCTTCTAGCCTTCATACCGGGGCTCGAGTTCCCTTTCGGATAACCCTGGCCCCAGTAGGCTTCGACCCGGCTGGGTCCCTGCTGTTGCTGACAACTCTTTGAGGCGCGCGCGAACAGTGCGCGCCGTCAACGACTTGGGCTTGGTCCGGACAGTTACCGGACGGCCGGACAGCGAGCTATCCACTGTCCGCAAGTCCGCGCCTACGGTGGCTGGAAATCGGGATCGGAATCCCGGTGGCGGCGGCGAGAGCGCCATTGCCTGATGCGGTCGGCCTCCTCCTTTGCGAGCATTACTGCTTCGCAGAAGTCGGCGTCCGCCTGCCACTCCTCCTCGCTCCGGACCATGGCTTCGACTAAGGCCCGGTGCGAGAGGTCTCCGCCGCCGATCGCCCCCTGCCTCTCCCTAACGCTTTCCGCTATCTCCTTTGCTCTTATGACTACTTTGGAGAAGAAGGTGACTGCATTCCTATAATGACATTGATCTCGAATCCGACCGGATTCGGGATGTCAACACCGCCGATCTTTTCCATGAGGATACGACGATGTCCGACCGTATACTCCACCGCGTTCTCCGGGCAATCCGTATGGTGATAATATATACGGCTTATCTTCCAGCCGAATCCAAAACAGATTTACACAACGCTTCATCGTCAATGTGAAATACAGTACTGTATAAAATGTCTAATATATATGAAGAGGTCTTCTTACATATTAGATTGGAGGTAGCTATATAAATAGGTTGTCAACTGATTTGAAGAAAAAAGTAGGACATTCTCAACACGTTTGTATTTCAATTTTTTTTTTTTTGTGCGAAGGTAAAAATAAACATGATTAAAGGAAAACGCAAAGGAAAAAGAGCAAATTATGTAATTTTTCATGAAATACGGGAAAATAAATTATTCCATCAAATAAGCCCAAACTCCGCATTAAAAACAAATGAGAAACGAAAAATGTTTCTGATTTCAGCTTATTATTAAATTGCTTTAACACTGTTTGATCTCAAAGAAATAATGATTCTATTGTTTACTTTGTTTTACTAATTAGTAAACAAATAACAACAATTAGTTCAAATTCAACAAACAAATGTTTGGTAGAACTATCACGTACATTTGGCTCATTACAGCAGCGTGCACAAACTTCAGTGGTGCTAGTGTTGCGACACACGCATTTAACTTGGGTGAAATGTTCCAAGTTGCAACTTATGGTACACATACAATACGGAGCGTTGCGTACCGGCTGGTGTTGCCACGTTTTGCTTTGAATCTGATATACCTACAAATGTGGCTTTTATGGTTTTGTTTTTGTTTAAAATTTATTTTGAGTTAGTTGCAGTGCTTTGATAGATGAAAACTTAACTGACTTCTAGCAGACCATTTTAATATAAAGCTTACAAACCGATTATGGCTATTTTTTTCTGTAGCGTTAATTAAAACTCCCAAGCCGCCAAACACAGAGCTGCATGGCGTCGCGTCGTGAGAGAGGGGACGGCGGAGGACTCGACCGAGACATGATTACGACCACTCTGTCAATAGTGCACGACTTACGAGAAGAAAGTTTTCTTTCTAAACTTTTAAATATAGCAAAAGTGAGAGGGACAGAATCAGTGTAATGAGCAATTTACAGTATGTCCAGCAATCAAGTCAAGTCAAAAATATTTTATTTCACATAGGCCTACATGGGCACTTATAAAACGTCAGAAGCTAGTGCCGTACGTCGTAACTGTATTCACAGAGTTGCCAGCTTATTCCCGCAATATAATTACCGCAAAAACCGGAAACATATTAATAAGTATATCGTAACACCAAATGATATTTTTTCCTGCACTTAAAGTAACATCATTATCACTTGGCATGTAGCGGCTAATAAGTTAGATACGTGAGTGAGATATAAATTTTGTGATTACGACAGTTTTCGTCGACTTCCCACCCAATGGGTTCTTTCATGGAAAGGAAAAATGTTATGAAAGATATATCTCATACTTGTAGAAAATAAAGAGTTGACACGTGTCGCGGTGTTTTTTTAGGAAATGTCCTTTACTTTGTTGTTTGTTTCTGAGAATATATAATATAATAAGAGGAACAGGGAAGTTTGTGTTTATCCGCTTGCTTGCCCGCGCTCCGCCGCAAACCTTATCTAAATTGCCCGCCACTTGAGACCTTTTTTATGGCCTCCCGCCGCGCGGGTTCGAATTTCAAATAAACAATCCATTGAGCATCAAGATGTTATTATAACTCGTAAGTGTTATGTTTTTTGTTTATAATATGAATGAGTCGACCTATTGAAGTGCTTTGTTGATGTTTCGTCGAGTACGGAGTCGAAATATGATACTGTAAACACAGAGATAAACGCTTTTTAAACACGACTTGTTTTTAAAAAATCATATCTCGAAATCTAAAGCGATGACATAGTGTTTTTTTTTTTTAATTACGATATTTAGGGTATATAGATTAAGAAAAAAAATAATACCATACACCCGTCCATACAAAATAATTAGTTTTTAAGCCTTTTCATTTTGCATAAACATCTGGCGGCGCGCGCCGTAAAACCGTTAAATTTTGCGTGTTGATTTACCGTTAAACTTCACTTTAGGCCTAGAATAAAAGTATTACAATAATGTAGGTAGTCTAATATACTTACAAAATAAACAAAAGTCATAGCGATAGCGTTTACCTTTGCTGACAAATACGACAATTACTGACAACAGTAAATTCAAATTTTTCGCGAAACCGTATCGCCAAGTTTCGGGTTTTGACGAGTAAATTTCGTGTTTCATACTAAAAACTTTACTTCTACGTATTAGTTGTTAACTTACCTTGAAAATAAAACAAACACCAAGCAAATCGAGCCACTTTAACTATTTAAACACACTTTGTTTACACAAACGTAACACGACACTGACAATTACGCAACATTTATTTTTTTTGTCAACTTCAACTTTTTTTTTAAATTTTATTTTATGGTTTGGATACACGGTTTTTTTAGTTTTTGGTTGAAAATGTTATGGGGAAGCGAAATAAATTTATACACATAGACAATAGACGTAAAAACCAAAAAAAATCTTCTCTTATCTAGCTTGCCCCAAGTCGCTTGCCCCGAATGACGTCATGTAGACTACTAGTCTACATGGGCAATTTGGCGTTGTTTCAAATGTAGACTAGTAGTCTACATGGGCAATTTAGCGGTTATAAGAGGATTCTGTTGGTATAGGTATTGTTTTGTGGTGACTTAAATCAAGGTATGAATAGTCGATATCACTAAATATAAAACCCTGGATGATTTTTGATTTTAATGAGCACTTTTTTCTACATCTACACTAATAAATATAAAGAGATAAAATTTGTTTTTTTTTTGTTTTTATGTGTTTTTGTTTGTAGGAGGTAATCGCTGAAAGTACTGGTCTGATTGCAAAAAATATATATATTCATGAAGTTTCTACGTTCTTTTCCATAGGGATTTGCGGTTTTTAACGTAGCTTGGATATTTTACAATTCAAAAGTGTCTGTCAAAGGTATAATTGAAATAAATCTTTTGTATCAAAATTTATTTTATACCCTTTATCTCATGAGTCGAGAATATTTCATTTTCCTCAGAAATAATTAAAATAAATATTTACACTGTATATAAAAAATATAATTTGTAAATAAATTATTCTACACTTTATTATTATCGTTATGAAGAGATTAAGTTTGTTTTTTTTTGTTTGTTTGTAAGAGGTAATTTCTGAAAGCACTGGTTGGATTGCTAAAATATTTTCACCAATATAAAGCTTCTTTATTTCTGAATGACATGGGTTATATTTTATGTGCGCGTGTAAAGCCGCGGGCAAAAGCTAGTCGAATTATAGAATAGCGGGTATCTTAGGACAAAATTAGGGACCCTAAATGTCCTTTTGGTAATTCAAAAGGACATTAGGAAAATATCATCTGTAGAATTGCACCTGCAGGCTGTGGCCACAGCTACCACTTCTGCCCACCCCTTTAGGCTGTATCACTGCTATGGGATCCGGTCAGCGCTCGGTCGTTGCGGCTTCACAAACGTACCAGTACTAACTAGGTAGCGGCTTTAAACTGAGCCGAGTGCGGTGGGCATTAGGACACACATTCTATATGTAGATATAAAGAGTTTCGTTTGTTTTTTGTTTTTACATTTTTTTTTTCAAAATACATACCATTTTTTTTAATGTAGAAAACCTTCTAATAACCATGACGTCACGTGTTTAGAAACAGTTAGCGGAAAAACAAGCAGATACGGAAAGTATTTTTTTTTATATATTTTGTTTACAGCCTATTTTGTGTCCCACTGCTGGGGAACTGTATCCTCTTTCTCCGTTCAAACCTCTCTGTCTAATTTTGCGACGATCTTAGGATCGTCGCATCACCTTCGCCGCGATAGACCTCGACGGCGTTGACCACCCTCAGGAGTCCAGTGAGTGACAATCCTCGCCCATCTCTCTGGGTGCACTATCACTTCAGCCTGGCCGTTTTTTCCCTGACATTTGCTACTTGAATAATGAAGCTTCCTTTGTTTATTTCTTTTATACTTTGCTTAGAAAATGAGAATGTTGCGACAAACTCAAATTAATTGATGTTAAGTTACAACAATAAATACATACAAATAAACAATCTTAATGTGAAAAAAACGAATGCGACCAATAATGGCCAACCACCAACCATCCAACCAAAGAACCAACCACCGCCCGAACCAATACTATGATAATTCAACAAACTTCTTATATTTTAATAGTAAGTACTGTTAGACTAAAAAAGGCGATGAATGAGCGGCATTCCTATCGTCACCGCATCTCATGGCCCCGCACTAGCATCTACGACAACCTCTAGACAGAGAATTGCACGCCTTTTCGTAACGTCTTCTGACTTTTAGGCAGGGCGCAAACATGTGTCTTGTGTCAGAAACAAGCTACCGATGAATATTTAATTTCTGTAGAACCAGTATGAAATCATCCACTCCCTGCGCATACGTAAACATTTTTGTGTTCAGTTGCTTTCACTTAACACGTGCTGGTGACGATCAAAAAATGTTCTGTGTTGGTAACTGAGAAAAAAAAGTCTCCGTTTGCGCAGCGTTAAAGTAGAAATAATGTTTTGAGGGATAAAACTGCATTTATCTTTAACCGTACATTTTATATTTTATAAGTCTACAACCAATCCAGATAGTTTCTGCTTTATAAAAAAAGCATCTTGTCCATCAGAGTCGTTCAAGAGGAAAGGAATTGCATTGTGAAGTAGTAAATTGCTCGCCGTAGAGAACAAGTACCTACCTACTCAGGTACTGTAATCGCGTTCTGTAGATTCCTTCGTATATTGAACGTCTTTATTCAATGTTGTAGACGCCACAATAGATCTTGTTCTTGGCATATTTGAAAGGTGTTTAAAGTTTACTAATAAACTAGTTCTGAGAACACTGAAATGATTTGTAATTTGTAGGTGCGAAAAAGCTTTTGGAAAAATTCAAGACTTTAAAGCTTCGACCAAGGTTGCCGACATAGCACAAAGAATCGCCAAACTTAAGTGGCAATGGGCAGGGCACGTTGCTCGCAGAACAGATGGCCGTTGGGGCCGAAAAGTTCTGGAGTGGCAACCGCGTACTGGAAGACGTAGCTTTAGAAGGCCTCCCACAAGGTGGACTGACGACCTGGTGAAGGTAGCGGGAATCCGATGGATGCGGGATGCACATGATCGTTCGTTGTGGCGACGCTTGTGGGAGGCCTATGTCCAACAGTGGACGTCTATCGGCTGAAATGATGATGATGATGATGAAGCTTCGACTCAATGATTGCGTCATTACCAATGATCCCCTTGGCTCAATTCTCATATCAAGCTGGTATCTGGCAGGTCCGTCAAAAATGAGAGCAGTACTCCATACACGATCGAAATTTGCTTGATAAAGTTTAAGCGTGAAGGAGTAACAAAGGTTTGTAAGTAATGGTGTGTAGGTACGATCGCGGTCATTTCTGCCTAATTACTAAAACAAATTTCGTTTGAAGTTTTCGTTTCGAGTGCAAGCAAAAATGAACTTAGTGGTGATCAGGCGGAATTATCGATGATCGATGGATGGTACACACACATACATCAAAACATATAAAATCTTTCACTTTACCCATATTAGTGTGATATAGGTACCTTCCGCTGGCAATGTTTCATAAGTACAGCTTGACCACTGCAAAAGTCTTGTACAACTTTTGACGCTCGTAACATAATATTAATTCATTAAACCCCCACCTATTGTTTTTCTATTGTGTCAGTAATTTCCACGATTGAAAGGTTAATATAATAATAATCAGAGCAAAAACGGTGTCATTTTTTTTTTAAAGTTGAATCTCAGTATTTTAGCAACTAAAAGTGCTACGCAAATGTTATTTCAAGTAGCAGAAATGTCTAGAAAATGACTCAATAGAAAGCTTTTAAGAATACCGTGTGAAAGTTTTCTTTGTGAAACTTTTTGAACTAAACTTCACACTACGTACTCAAATTGACGGCCTGAGTTGGAACCGTGGCAAGTCGAGAAACGCTTATTTGAAACTTTCCGAAGAATTCCCGATTGAAATTTTGCATATTGTCAGAAATCAAGGAGAGCGCACATTTTTTTTTTTAAATCGATCTTTTTTAAGCAACGCAGATTTGACGTATTTCAATTTAATTTCAACGTTAATTAACAAAAATCTAACTGAACAATCATATACATTGAACAAGAAAAATAAAAACACTTAACAAATTAAAACTGGATATGTATACACCTAATTAATTCATTAAACCCCAAGCGAACGCGCACCTATTGTCTTTCTATTGTGTCTGTGATTTCCACGATTGAAAGGTTAAAACGAACTAGTCGAAAAACTCTATCGCATCATCATCAAAAAGTCTGGCGGCATTGCCACGCAGAATAGCAAAAAAAAAAAAAAAACTAAACAATCTATGTATTTTCACTAAATAATATGGTCTGAATATAACATTTGCTATGTAAAAATTATCCTTTTGAATTAGATAAGTAAATTATCATTGGAAAACTGTAATGACAGCAGTTAGTGAGTTTCACATCAAAATACAGATAATAATGTTTCTAGCAAAAAGAAAAACTAAAATATATAATAGATAATAACATGATCCTCCCGGCAGAATTTCGATCATGGTTAATCTCCACAAAGATCTGCCAAGTATGCAGGTGATATTATAATATCTCCTCTACCTAAATATAAATAATAAAATATACCTTCTCTTATATCTAAACTATGGTGCATCATTCTCTCTGTTCTTTTACTCTCACAGCCCGATGAGATGGCAATCCAAGACGACCGGATAAGCGCAGATCCAACCGCTTGACCACGGATTGCTACAGAGGAATAATTAATAGAAAAACACAATAGTCATTACTGCTCGACACTAGAATCAAACCTAGGATCCCACGCTCATCTGTCGCACTTGTACCTACGCTACTAACGAGGCAGTTAAAATAACATACTATTAACTTACTCAAACGCTTTGCTCTGGCTCTGAAACGTGGTCGTTCACAATGGGCCTCATCAGAAGGCTTATAGTCACCCAAAGTGTGATGGAAATGTCTAAGCTCAGAGTTTCTTGCGTGATCGTATCAAGAATGAACATTTCCAAAGGAGAACTAAAGCTACCGACATAACCCGAAGAATCGCCAAACTTCAGAGCCAGCGCGCTGAGCACATTGCTTGCAGAACAGATGGTCGAAAGCAACCGAAAGGTTCTGGTGTGACGACCACGCACTGAAAAACGCAGTATTGGTAGTCCTCCCAGAAGGTAGAACGGTGACCTGGTGAGGATCGCGAGAATTCGGACGTGAGACTAACATAACCGGACGTTTTGACGACATTTGACTTGGCATTTCAGCCGAATGACGTCAAGTAAAGTCAAATGATGATTAGTTAGTTAGTTAGCCCATTATGTCCAAGTGCTGGGCGAAGGCCTCCCTCTCCCTTTTCCACACACGTCTGTCTTCGGCCATTGCAGGCCATTCCCTTCGGTCTTATCAAGCTCATCTCTCCACCTTAGCCTTGGTCTACCGCGATGTCGCCTTGCGTTTAATGGAACCCAATAACTGGCTCTTTTAGCCCACAGCTCATCCGACATACGACAAACATGTCTGGCCCAATCCCTCTTTAGAGTGGCAGCTTTTCGGGTAACATCTTTAATCTTAGTTTTGGCGCGCAGACGACAGGCGGCAGATGATGATGATGATGATGATGAATAAACTCTGTTGAGTTAGTCCTTTAAATATTAATTCTTTAGTCACGCTACGCTTGACGACACAGCCCCGGATGCCCTAATTTACAATTTATTTCATGCCAAACTCAACTATATTTAAGTCAACCTAAAGTAAGTACTTAAACTTGAAGCTTCCTTCGAAATAATCTTTGAACTTTAAAGAACATTGTAACTTTGCTTAACACAATAGAACATTCACGCTGTCAAAAGGTCCTTAACCTTTTACAACTTTGCCCTTTTATAAATCACTGGGCACATCCTTGTATTAATAAATTATAAATCCCAGTTCTCACTGGTCAAGATTTCGGATTGAACTTTGCCCTACGTGCTAGGCTTTGTGTGTGCTGACAGCACTATGAATAGAGGTCTTAATTCAGTTAGGATTTAGACCCAGAAATTGATTTATTTGAATATTATAATATACTGGTAATCTGTTCCAGCTTTGCACGGTTATTAAAAATCTTTAAAAATCTCAGCTTTTTTCATACATTCTCATGATATTATTATTTACGTTTAATTTCTACATCATCTGATGATCAGTGACAAGACATTCACAAAAATCATTACTATTAAGAAACACATATAAACACAATAAAATATGAATGCGACCGAAACCATGTGAAACTACCAGTTAATAAAAATAATATAAATTAAGACCGCTGCGCATTGCACTTAAATGTTCAAACTTCATTCATACACATGATTTAAACATTTAAGTTATAAAAATATGCTTCAGGAGTGAGTTCACATTTATGTCCATAGTAAATTTTATCTTTCAAGATTTATAAATGTGTGTTGCTTTTCTTACCTCAAAGAAATATCAGCAAAACCGTAGTAGCAACTGGGGGAACCGATACCCGCTAGGTCACCGTAGGCGCGGGCTTGCGGACAGTGAGCAATGGGTAGCTCGCTGTCCGGCCGTCCGGTAACTGTCCGGACCAAGCCTAAGTCGTCGACGGCGCGCACTGTTCCCGCGCGCCTCAAGGAGTTGTCAGCAACAGCAGGGACCCAGCCGGGTCGAAGCCTACTGGGGCCAGGGTTATCCGAAAGGGCGCTCGAGCCCCGGTATGAAGGCTAGAAGGAACGGGGTGGGTCTTTTAGTCAGTAAGAGTCTGACACTATCTCCCGCTCCACTCAAGAGCGCGGTATGTCATTGGATGATTTTTTTCCTAACATAAAAAAAAAATACCCGCTAGGTCAGGGGATTTTTTTAACTGAGACTAGGTGGGTCTTGAACGCAATAGGCAACTGAAGGACGCAGATGGTTTTTAATCAATAAAAGTCTGAGACAGCTTCTCGTTCTACCCTAGACGGGAAGAAGTCATTTGATGGTTGGCCTCAAAAAAGGAGAAAAAAACAGCTTAATGCGCTTGAGTCAATTAAGAAACCAGCCAAGTGGATAATTGGTAATGATGCACTCGTTGTGTTGAAGTTTCAGTCTTGAGCACTAATGCCGAGTTGGTAGCCTGTGAGTTTTCTACCGGTTACATTTCGGGGAGTGTGCGTCGGAATTGCTTAATTTGATTTCGCCTAGTCCGTTCCATCATCAGACCACCAAATGTACGGCGATGCGCCACCAGTACATGGTGGACATTGGTAGACCTGTACGCACGAAATGTTTTGGGAATACATTCATTGTGCGTATTTACAGCTAAGGAATAAAATTCCCTGCCGGAGCTTTCTGATGAGGCCCTTTTTGGCGGACCACGTTTCAGACCCATATGCATTACTGGTTGCACGCACTATTCATTAGACTTGCATGCCTTTACAAATCTTAATCAAACGTCAAAATCCAACGTCAAATCCATTACCAACCGTATCAAATTAACACTTACAGGATAGCCATCATTTGCAAGCAAAACAAAAGAGTTTCTAATTCCCATGTAGTACCAACATAACAAGGTAGGCCCGAGGCGTCGACGTGCCGGAAGTAGGCCGTTACCGCCACTTCCGGAGACTCCAGTGGCGCCACCTGCCTGAAACTTGTCGAGTTAAAGCGCCACTTTGTCGGAACTGAAAGATTTGTACATTGTTTGAAAATATATGAGTTTATTTTCTGCTAGAAATTAGTTTTTCTGAAGTTGTTTGTGTATTTTTGCTTGAAGTGAAAAGCTTAATAGTTTAAGCCATTTAGCAAAGTTTTTGTTAATGTTTTATAGCCACGCGACGTTGATGTTTTTAATGAAGTTAAAAAGAGAAATGTTTTAAGTAAAGTTAATTGAGTTTACTGTTGAGTTTATTTATGTAAAGCTAAAATAAGGTTTGCAATGTGTAATTTAGTTATATAACGTTTTATCTCCGACCTGTTAACTCTGCTTCGTTTCAGAAATATTTTTTGCCAAGAACATACAAAAATTCGAACTCTGGGTATGCCATAATAATGGGAGAAAAAATTGGATTATTTACCACCTTATAAAATCTTACAATCCGTTTTCCTAATCAAAAATGTTTCATTCACACTAAAATAATAACATATTGACTATTATAAGGACAATAAAATTAATTAAAGATTAAGTTAAGCGACTGTATCGCAGAAAGAAATAATAAAGTAAAATTACTGTAAAATTAACTGATATAGTGCTTTAATAGTCTTTTAAATAAGATAAAACTATGTACATAGGAAAAGATACATAAATCTACTACTAATACTAATAAAGAAGTAAAGATTTTTTTTTTGTTTGTAGGAGGTAATCTCTGAAAGTACAACAGTACTTTTTTTTTAATTTTCACCAACGCTGTTTTATTCTTGAGTGACATAGGCTATATTTTATGTATGCGGGCGAAGCTACTGGTAAAAGCTAGTTGGTTATATATTTATAGTTTTTAGTATATAATTGAATATAGTTCAGCTGTCTCTTACACGAATAGTCCTCCCGAGTTTTTTTTTCTTTATTTTAATGGACTCGGTCAACATGACGATGTCGCCCCGTAATTCTTATTATAATATAAACTCTATGGCCAGATACATCTTAACTTTCAAAAATGTTATCTAAGCAAATATTTTCTACTTCCATATGATAAGTCGTGTGCACGGAAAATTTTGATGGACTAGTAATAAAAGAGATAACCAATTACCTAATTGTGTTATACAATCATTTAAAAATGTATAAATATTAAACATAAAACGTTTATGTAAAAGTTTATGTATATTTTGAGGCCAATAATTTATCGGTCTTTGTTAGTTGTAAATGCTTCCAGGAAATATTGTTAAACCATCAAACAATTTGAAACTCATCTGGGTACCGGTTAATATTATAATCATGTTTGTTCGTGAAAACAAACACGTTACATGATGGCAAAATTCCTATGAAATATTAAAATTACGTAATCCTTTAAGCTGTTGATAATATACACGTGCTCATGGAAACCGCATCCATTTTGATAACCAAACAACTAATCAAACAAAGAAACTTTGTATTTAGTACAAAATTGGGCCACTACATTATAACGTAATTTCGGAAAATGACAATGTAAACATCACTCGATTCTCATTAAACGTGAAATCGAATATTCGTGTCATCGTAATCGATTCGGATAGAATTCGTATACGTACAAAGCTGGCGTATCGGAGAACTAATGAATAGTCGCCATTTTGAATTCGCTATCAATAATAGATTTCAATCGAGGTTCGCGAGTCAATTGGATTTTCATGACCCGTGAACCTGGTGCGGACCTTATTTCGTATAAATTATCTTGTAATGAACGTTAAATATTACTAAATAATTATGATAAAACGTATTGTTTGGCTCTAATGGCCAATGAAAAAAGAAAAAATTGATCGTGTTTTGGTCAGTTTTTTTTTAATGTGTATTATAAATAGGAACAATGGTATCCCAGTGGTAACAGTCTCGAATTACGAGTTTTAGTTGGGTTTAAACCCAGCCAAGCGCATTACTTTGTATAATTTATTTCATCACCACTGCACTAAAAATGGAGAAGGAAAACATTGTGCGTAAGTCGACTACTCTCCAAGAACTAAAGATTTGAAGACATGATTTCATATTTGATACATCCACAAACGGGCACTGGGTCCTCATGGTGGATTACGACCCGTTCCTTCTCCTGAAACTCAACAGTGGGAACATCAAAACGCTGATTATGCTTATATGCTTACGCTATGAGTCAAAAATAACTCCCTTGGAGTAAAGGGACAGGAAATGTATGACTTTTACTAAGGGCTCAAACACAAAACTGCGACGTACTGTCGCATCGTAAAAATCTACGTGCTCGCAAGATCATCATTATCATCATGATTTCAAACGAAAGATGTCCACTGTTGGACATAGACCTCCTCCAGGGGTCGCCATAACGATCCGTTCCAAGCGTCTTGCATCCATCGGATTCCCCCGACGACCCACCAAACCATCAGTCCACTTTGTGGAAGGCCTTCCAAGCACTGCATTTTGGTTCTAGAACATGCCGGTTTCCTCACGATGTTTTTCTTCACCTTTTTGAGAACAGTGATGATAGAAATAAATTACACAAAGTAACGCGCCTGGCAGGGTATGAACCCACGACCTACAACTCGTAAGTCAGGGCCATTACTACTCGGCCACCATTTTTTTCCCGTCAAAACTTATCCGTACTGAAACGCTACCTGCTAAGACACATATAAATAAGACAAATATCCAACAATTAGTATATAACTATGATGATTTATTATTGAATAGTAAAGCAAGATGTAAAACAGCAGAAGCACAAAATAAACCAAACCATTTCTCCCATATTGCTACTTCAAACAAGCATTTTTGTTCGCACCACACATGGCTTTTAGCTTTACAAAACGGCACAATACTGATATAAAAACAAAGTTTCTGTTATTTTTATTGCAAAACATGTACAGAGCATTCCTAACATTGGCAAGTTCACAACATTTGGAAAATCGAATAACAACAAAAAAAGAGAGGAAAATTCACATCACTAGTCGCATACGTATTTCACACGTCGACGAGTTATAAATGGTTTCAGTTTTACGCCGTGCATTTTCTATAGGCATGCGTGCACGAGTCCCCTTGAGTATCGATGAATTGACATCGACTCGCGTGATCGTTTATATCGATTTAATAACGATTAGCTCTCGCGCCTTCGCTGCTTCCATATTCGGATTTAATTTTCGTAATGGCTGTCAATTAGCATAATTTTGTAAGCGGTTTGTGTGTTTTAATAAATAATCAAGCAATTTTGTCGTGTTCCGTTCGTGTTTTAGGGTATATATTTTTGATAGGTTGTTTCATTATTGTAATGTTCAAAGTAATCTTTACTCTGGTTAAGTAGTATCTTAGGTTATTCCAATGTAAACTTTTTGCCAACACAATTACATTAAGTTTGCGAGGTCTCTGAATTCAGTTATCTTTCAAAATATGAATATTAATCAATGAGGGTTTTCCGGAAAATTTTAC
Source organism: Mythimna ferrago (assembly GCA_910589285.2). Classification (NCBI taxonomy): domain Eukaryota; kingdom Metazoa; phylum Arthropoda; class Insecta; order Lepidoptera; family Noctuidae; genus Mythimna; species Mythimna ferrago. The sequence goes on from OU342679.1 coordinate 24,663,261, forward strand.
GTAGTCCGTTGGCACTTTTTACTTGAGAGGTTTTCTACTTTTCAAAACATATACATGACGTTAAAGTCGAACGTTTGTCGTTAACGTCCAACTATTATCATTAACATATAAGCATTTTGACAGGTGTTTGGACCTGATGACTACATACTGTCACTTGGTGGACGTCATTTAAAAAAGACTCTCATTTAAAGCAAAAATAAGACTGACTGTCAAGACAAAGTGGCGATCTGTCAAAATAAAAATGGCATTGACGTATGTCACATTGACATTAACGTTTTCAATCAACAGATACACTGTACTTTTCAATTTATAAATCTGTATCTATATGTGTGAATTTTATATTATTAATTTGTAGGAATACGTAAAACATAAAATACCTTTGGCGCGTATTAAATGAATGTCCTCGAGGCAATTTGACATCGAGAGGTCATTTATATCCAATCAAAAGGGATGCCGCATTCGTTCGTACAGCGGATTTAAATTGGACAATTTATATTTGAATTTAACAAGCGTTTTTTTAGGGTTTCGTAACCAAAAGGTTCGTATCCTTTTGGTTGGTATGAGGACTTGGGAAAAAGTGAAGGTGTGTGCCATAAAATGTTGATATTTAATATTGTAGGATGTAGAATAATTAAAACCGGACGCAAATTCAATTCGAAAAGTTATTTTATTATCAACATAGCGGTATTATTACTTACACAAGAAATAAACGTTTTGTGATATTGTTTATTTATTTATTTATTTATGTACACACAAATACTTAAAAGAAAAGTACAAATACAGATAAAAGAGTACAAAGGTGCTCCTTATTTCAACGAAATTTCTTCCAGCAGACCTGCGACAGGAAAGTAGGATAAGAAATGTAGACACAGTGTGTATACTTAATAAACGAGTAATTCATTAAAATTAAAATGGATTAAAATTAAAATTATAAATACATATAAATATATCAATAACAGTATATAACTGTACACATAAATAGGTACAAAACATACATAAACTATAATAAAACATATAAAATATATAACTACGTTCTCTCTCTCTCGGCTCTTAATAAACTAGTGCGCCTCACCATCAACGATTGCATCACTGCTTACCATCAGGTGGGATCGCAGTCAAGCACTAGTTTATACAAATTAAAAAAAAAAAACTACGTTACGGTATTGTTTAGTGCATATTATGCTGAAATAAACAAGTGAAAAGTTTCTAGGAAAGGTTTTATATTCCCTATTTTAAGGAATAATTTTCAGGTCAATTTAAATGCAGAGTAAATTAAAAGACATATTTTTGGGCCAGCATTGAAAGTGCCAAGCAATATTTATCATTATTCTATGTTCACAACTTTTGTGCTAGATTTGCTCCCCATGGTTAGTTCTCACCATACGAACCATTATTTTTTCCTTTGGCCACATTAATAAAAGAGCCAAAAATATATGAAGCTTTTAAAAAACCCACCCCGTTCCTTCAAGCCTCGGATTCAGGACTCTTCTTAGGAGGAATGAGTTGTAATCCACCACACGGGCCTTTTTTTTTCGGTGGGGAAAATCATCCAATGACAACCCCCGCTCTTGGGCGGAGCGGGAGATAGTGTCAGACTCTTACTGACTAAAACCACCCCGTTCCTTCTAGCCTTCATACCGGGGCTCGAGCGCCCTTTCGGATAACTCTGGCCCCAGTAGACTTCGACCCGGTTGGGCCCCTGTTGTTGCTGACAACTCCTTGAGGCGCGCGGGAACAGTGCGCGCCGTCAACGAACTTGGGCTTGGTTCGGATAGTTACCGGACGTCCGGACAGCGAGCTACCTATTGCTCACTGTCCACAAGCCCGCGCCTACGGTGGCCGGAAACCGGGATCGGAATCCCGGCGGCGGCGGCGAGAGCGCCGTTGTCTGATGCGGTCGGCCTCCTCCTTTGCGAGCTTTACTGCTTCGCAGAAGTCGGCGACCGCCTGCCACTCCTTCTCGTTTCAGACCATGGCCTCAACCAAGGCCCGGCGCGAGAGGTCTCCGCCGCCGATCGCCCCCACGAGGACACGGCGATGCTCCGCCCAGGCAGGGCACACCTCAACTGTGTGCTTTACCGTGTCCTCCGGGCATGCCGCATAATGGCGACACCTGGGCGTCACTTCCGCTTTAATCCGGAACAGGTACCTCTCGACCTGCGTCATGCGGAAGATAAGGACGCCGTGAGGTGTTTCTAGCCACGCCTCAAAGAGGGGACTTACCGCCATAATTGTGGCATCCCAACACTGGGTTGCGATAGTCGCTGACGCCATTTCACCATGAGATCCCGCCGAAATATATGAGGCTGGAATGATCTTCTTAATAGTAATATTACTTAGTTCTTATAGTCCATTCTAAAGCTGTCTGATAGATATTGCTGTCAGCGATAAGACTTCCATTGTATCCAGAGATTTAAGTATCTGTAAAATTGATACGACCGTGCCACTTTTTTTTCTTGCCTTGGTGGGGCACTGCCGTGCCTTCACTATTTTTTTTGGTATATAATAAAGTTTATTCTATTAATTAATACCCCAAATGGATTATAACGCTAAGTCCTACCGCCAAAAACCTTTATCAGTTTTAATTGAACAAATCTGTATAGGATCAAATTCTCCTTCAGAATACGACTGTGTATAGTTTTGCCCCGGTTTTCCTGCACGTAGAAGTATTTTCATCTGAAAGAGTGTGTCGCTATCTTAAGGAAGGAAGACATAATTAACTTAAGATAAATATATTTTATCTAACATTGAGAGGAATGTTGTTCTACGTGTTGGCTTAGGTAAACACTACAGTCGAAGAGACTCCTCTTATGCTCATATTACCTTCAATGTTAGTTTAGAAATACTTACCAAGGAAAATAAATAAGAAATGTTGAGCATTATTTGTATTTTGATACAAAACAACACAACTCTTATATTATATACATATAATTATGTGTATCTATTTCTTAGAAAAAAGTTATAAGATTTGTGTAATTTTTGTTTTATTATTATATCTAGACTATACAGTCCCACTATTGAGTCAGGCCTTCCATTCCTTTCATTGTTCCCGGCTCTGAGCTATTTCTTGCCAATTCATAAGAAAGACTATACAACTCCTCCTGCCATCTTCTTGGTCTGGTGCGACCCCGTCATGTGATTTCGTGGCACCAACTTTACGTTTTACTGGCCCACCGCTCGAATGGCATGCGGCAGACACGTACTATCGTGGTGATTTCTGTTTGATCACTTAAAAAAGAAATTGTTTGAATCCTGCGGCAATCCAAACCCTTTGTAGTTTTCGTCTCGAGTGCAAGCAAAAATGAACTTAGCTATGACAAGCAGAAGCATCTTTGATGGTACAGCTCGGTCCCACTTAAGCTGTGCAGCCTTTTGAGCCACGACATTGATTTGTAGTAGTAGGTATAGTGTTTCCAACGCGATCCGTTATTTTAACACCTAGTATTCTGCGCTCTACACGTTGGCAAACTAAGATTTTTTATTTTTTCTTTTGTTATCCTAAAACTATGGAGTGCATTTTCCCAGCAGAAGATAATTAAGCCTAAATTCTTAATGTAAAGTGCTAGCCCGTATTTCTGTTTGTGTGAAAAATTACAGAAAATTTATGTTACGAAGTTATTTACTAAGAATTTTTATAATTTAAAGGTTTTAAAAAACGATTTTTATATATTACGTAAGTATGGATAATATGGATTGTTATCGTTTTTATTTTGATTTGGTTCATATTTTAAGTAAAAATTAAATTAATTAAAAAATCCGAGAAAAGAGGGATCTAAAAAAAATCGGTCAAGCCGTATCGGAGAATTAGATTTTTATTTATAACAAAAGTATGGATAATATGGATTGTTACGTTTTTTATTTGATTCATATTCTAAATCAACAATATTACATATCCTTCACAAATGTAACTAGTCTATGTTGCTAAGCAGAATCTTATTCTTGTCTTGATCCAACATGTACTCAAAACTCATAATCCTAGAACGAACGCCTAATTCCATTCAGCCATAACAATGCAGGCATTAAAGCCTACAAATACACTATTCCCTCTCCCAAGAGAAGAATAATCCGACTAACTTACAAAGAACATTCATCACAGATACAACACGAAAACTTTGTCCCTCAAGCAAATCACAAACACAAGACTACAGCAGTCATCCCTTATAATCAGACTCGTAAATGGAAATTGAACAAATAAAAACGAGTTAATAATAAGGCTTACATCCTTGCTTCCCCATACAATGGGGGAAAATGCATGCCATCGCCAAACGGGGTAAAAAGAATCGCAGGGGTAAATAGACCCCAAACTTTGGTTTGATTATTCGTTTTATTCCCTAGTCGTTGAGTACATGCAAAGGATGACCTTAATTTTTTAGGTTCTCTCAAAAGAAAAAAATGCCTGTCTGTTTGTCAACACCCTTAATCTCTAGAACTCGTGAAGGTATTGATCTGAAATTAAAACCATATGCCTAGGTCCCTAAAAACTGTAATAAAATCAAACTTCTAAGTTAACGAAAAAATATTTTTTAATGAAACTTGGTACACGAATAGACCATGTGACCAGACATGTGTGAAATAGAGTTTAGTGTTTAAATGTTTAATTGGAATATTTTTCTACTATCACGCAAGTAAATCCGTTAGCAGCAACTAATTCATTAATAAATTGGAGTAGTTAAATCCTGCAAACAAAATTTAAATAACGTGAAAAGACTATTTCAAAAAATTGTTTCTATTTACCCCTGCGTTCCAATTTCACCCCGTTTGACCGAACATAAATCAGAAGGGGAAAAGAAAACCCCTACAAAAGATCCCAAGTAGATTCTACCATAGATTTGTCATGACAGACAACCAGTGACGAAAGTTTTGCTGTTTTATTGGAAAAGTGGGACCGTTTTTCACTAATACTGGCTTATTTGTGGCAAAACTTGTGTGGACGTCCGTCACGTAATCCACGAATATGATTTTGACATGAAACGCGAATGAGAGTTGAGAGTTTCTGAATTATTTGGAAATAAAAACCGTGCGTTCAAAAATATAACTTATCTAAAAAAGTTTCACAATAAACATGACGTTTGAAAGTAGTTCTAACTAATAGCATACAGGTAATATAATTTTAAATTGGGTCGTAATTTTCACTATAAAATTGGGAATTTACTTCCTCAACTCATCATTTGGTTCATAAATCTTTATATAAATGTCTAATGTTATGCTATAAAATTCTGCTCACCTCAAGAAAGCCTCACGTAGGTGACATAAATTCATGTGTCAATACTGTTCGAAATAATGTGCAGCAATATTATGCCAACATTTCAGAAAAGTATCTCTTTTCTATCCGTTTCTTTATTTTGAATTTTTGTTGAAAGTTTGATGGACTGACGGGATCGTATAAGTGGTTGTTACTGGCGAGAGTTTTACTCTGTTGAAGAAAATTGTTGACAACTTGTAAATAGTGTTAAGTGGATTGAAAATTGAGAGGGTTGTACTCAAGCCACCAAAGGAGACGCCCAAGCGTCGAGAGACTTAGGGCGATTTCCAGCCACCGTAAGCGTGAGTTTGCCGACCATGAGCAATGAGTAGCTTGTAGTCCGGCTATCCGGTAAGGACCAGACTCAAGTCGACAGCGCGTAGTGTTTCACACGCGCCATAATCAAATGTACTGCGGGATCATTTGACAGTGTTAAGGGGCCGGCGGAGGATGAATTTCCATACAAACGTAATACCACGCTCATTTGCAGTTGGAGCATATATCCAACATATTATGATGATATTCGGTTAAAGACAATATTTATCTAGGTTCCTACGTCGAGAATATTAGAAATATTGTTATTTTTAATACAAGAAAAGCCAAATGGCATGTTTTGCCATTTACGCTATAAAAAAGTGCGAAATACAATTTGCTTAAATTTGTTTTTGTTTTTTTAAAAAAGAAAGACGTAGGAACCTAGATAAATATTGTCTATAACCAAATATCATCTTAATATGTTGGAAATATGCTCCAACTGCAAATGAGCGTGGTATTACGTTTGTATGGAAATTCATCCTCCGCCGGCCCCTTAATGGCCCTAAAACGCAAAGAATAACTGAAAGACAGGTGAATTTTAGTCAGTTAATGTCTGACACGTCACATTTGATGATATTCTCACCTCAAAAAGAAGCTCATCTTAAGCCGATAACAGACATCGCGAGGCTTGCGTTGCGAATGGTTCGTCTCGCCGGCCTTGAGCTGTGTGGACAAGTGTGCTCACAGTGAGCAATCGCGTCATTTGATCGTTGCAAACGCCGCTTCAATGCGAGCCGTGCGCTCCGTGTGGATGGATATGTAAGTGATATCGTCGTATAATGTAAGTATTCCCATAGTATAAACGTTTTGTCCACCAGCGCCTTTTCTTCTTTTTTTAATATTGAATGAATCACTATATGTATAGGCCGCAGCTGCAATCTGCATGTTTCGCCTGGTCAGAGCCATTTTTCTACTGACGAACACCATGCGTGGTTGTTTGCGTGCTCAGCTTGAGCATGTGTCGTTTGGGACGCATGCATAAACGTACTGTTGTATAGCTCAGGTTGACGCATGCTTGACGAACCATTTGCGACGTACGCCTCGCGATGTCTGTATGCGAATTTATAAACCACTTCTAGTTTTAAAAATACTAGCAAAATAAACTAACTTGCCCTTTTAAATTTTCGTCATAACAGGGTTACGCAAATAGCAAAATCTACCTACCACTGTATCGTATCTTAGCTACATACACGTATAATTGGTACTTCTGAAGGTACAAGTGTATGTAAGGACCTCTTCAAGTCCGAAACTAGTCGAGAATTTACGAAATACACACTTAACGTAACCATACATATGTAACGTATACACTCATAGACTTATGTACTTTCTGATAAATCTGTATACCGATATAAACCTGATTTTAGGATAAACGAGTTTAGCCAAGACCCGCAATATTAGTCCACGAGCGAGCGAAGCGAAATCAGAATTTTAGGGCACCCTGACACGGGCAGGTTAGGTTAGAAGGCTAATGCCAGCCATACACGGTCAAACCTGTAGTCCAATCGGTATGACGCTACATGTTTGATCAAACCTGTAGTTCATCTCTATATACCATACACGGTCAAACATGTCGTCCAATCGATATGAAGCTACATGTTTGATCAAACAGATTTGACCGTGTATGGGAGTGACAACATGTTGACAACATGTTTGACGGCACAATCGAATTTCAATTCTTTTGGTTTGATCATACCGATTGGACAGCCCCATACACGGTCCAATCTGTATGATCCAATCGGTTTGATCAAACCAAAAGAATTGAAATTCGATTGTGCCGTCAAACATGTTGTCATTCCCATACACGGTCAAATCTGTTTGATCAAACATGTAGCGTCATACCGATTAGACTTCAGGTTTGACCGTTTATGGCTGGCATAAGACATAGCGGAACGAAGCTCCCACCTTAGCCTCCATGGCTATTTTTTTTTATAACCAACCAGAAATAAGAGCCTCGCGGAACGGGGCTCTACGTGTTTTGGGAGAACTGGTTTGGCCTAGGCTAATCTAGTTTAACCTAAAATCGGAATTTTCCTGACTTAACGACTTATCATCGCCCAACCCAGCAGCCTAAGACCTCTGGGTCTGAAAAAAATCCTCTGTGTCTGTCAGTGTTTAGACACTGAAATACACAGAGGATTTTTTTATGATGGAAGTATGTGTTAAAGCTATATCGTAAAACACGCCGTATTGACAGACGTCGCCGTAATGTATTGCGGCTATCTCACATTCAGTCAGATTGTGGCGGCGATACGTTCTACAAAGCGGCGTCCGATGTTTAGCTGTATTTTCATTGTAGAGAAACTATACATTATAAAGAGCTAATTCACATCCAGCGGCTGAACGGAGTTCATTCAAATTTAACGCACGGGCAGATCATGATGTCGATTTGGTCAGTCTTTGTAACTTGGCAGTACGTTTCTTTAGAAAATAATAAAAAATCATATATTTTTTTTTAATAATTTTTTATTTTTTTAATAATTTATTATTTTTTTAATAATTTCTTTCTTTTATTTACTTTATTCTTTTTTATTGTCTGTTTTTTTTTTTCGTATGATACTAATCGACTCTCATCCACGAGTAGTGTGAAATTGACATCCGGGCCCCTGGGACGAAGGCAAAGAAGGAACAGGAGTGGGTTTTTAGTCAGTTAAAATCTGACTCGCCCTCGTACTCCGCCCAAGCGGAGGATGTCATTGGATGATTTATATAACTAAAAAATAATTGACTGTCACGCGTGAGGCCGCTAGTAAAAGCTAGGAAGTTAGTACAAAATATTAAAGAAAAAAACAAACCATTCATTGTAGAAGTACGAGGTTTTCTACAATGGCTGATTTGTTTTTTTTCAAACCAATAACACTAAAAATAAATCCTTTCCTAAAATCCGTTTAAAAACTACCTAGTTATAAAATGAAGTAGTAATTATGTAGCTTTCAAATATACGGAAGAGTGAGCGCGTGGTGGGAACATTTCACTATCTCTTTTCTTCGCGCATAACGTAATGCGATAACGTCACATTGCAGTTAGTGCGTCCTTTTTTGTGACTTGACAGCTTCCTCTTCCACCAGATTTAAAAGGAAAAACCTTTTAAATCTTACTGTCCCAGCACACGGGCCACAAAAAACGCCGCTTCAAGCTTCTTTTTCAGGCGGCTTTTTTGTGGCTCGTGTGCGGCGGTGCCGCCACAAAAAAACGCTTGAAGCGGCTTCAAGCTTCTCTCCGGACACAAGGTGTCGCGCGCTTCAGCTGTTTTTTGCGGCCACTTCTAGCTTTTTTTTGTGGCCACTTCTAGCGTTTTTTATGGCGGCGATTTTTTGAGGCCCGTATGCCGATACTTAACCTTTTAAAACTTACTTGAGTTTGCACTGATTTGAAAAATTCTTTTTATTTGCGATGTTTAATGAAATGTTACTTTTTTTATACGAATTATTATTATTATTAGAGCTAACCTATATTACTCTACTGCTGGGCAAAAACCTCCATTCATTCTCTCCAATGGCTTCTTGCATTCTCATTCTAATTCTTATGGAAGCAATCCAAGTCGTAAAACATGGCAAATTAAATTAAAAAAAAAAACAATTATCAACCCAATTAAATGCGTTTCTACAAGAGGTTTACCCTTAATGACACCCCTCGCTCTTGGGCGGAGCGGGAGATAGTGTCAGACTGGTACTGACTATAAACCCACTCCTGTTCCTTTGTTGCCTATCGTATCGGGGCCAAACCTTCAAACTCTATATATTTAGAGTGTGTTTTGGGCAGAAAATATGTATAAAATAGACAAGAATGCAGATTGCTCTACAATATAGTTAGGTTCCTACGTTGTGATGTCATCTGTTGAATTATTAGGCTCTGCTGGTTTGAGCTGTCTACTGCAGAATGTCATCCTGGCCTGCACATATTATTATGATTATATTATTACTGTGTGCCGTGAATGTGCGAAGTTAAAATAGTACTATGTGGTCATTATAGCTTTTAAGTACCCACAAATAATAATTTGGCTAAGGCGATTATCACACTGCCACGGACCACGCAGCTTAGTGCGTGAATGCGTATTTTAACGTTGCTGGTATGGTTGCGGATCACACGTCTACATGCGGATAAACATGCACTCACGCGCGTGAGTGCGGGGCGACTCGCAAAGCGCACTGAGTCTCGTAGTAGAAATGGGTCAGAGCCTGCGTAAATTTACAAAACGCACCTAAGCGCGTGAGTGCGTAAAAAACCCGCACGATGATACAGAGCTGCACTCCTGCAAGTACGCGCGTAGGTGCGTTGACGCGAAATATGCAGCGTGATGCGTGGCAGTGTGATAACCGCCTAAGACGTGGCATGATATGGGAGAAAGAGGGGATAGTGCGCTTACCTACGCCACTTGGGCCTGAGGGACGGAGCTAGCAGTATTTTGGTGAGCGAGCTTGTTATTTCCATGTGTTTTTATCCAGTTTGACCAACTATTCACTGCTTATATTGTTTTCCAATGTTGTTGACGTGTGTGTGTATTGTTTTAACAGCGATCAGATTCAGAATTCATACTAAATCAGACCAGTTCTCATATGCTAGGCTCGGGGTGGCTATTACCCGAGGTTGGAGGTTACTTTGGGGGTGACGCCCCCCGATATCATTGCGACGATAATTTAGCAAGGGTTAAATAGTGAAAATCAGTTTACGTAAATCAGCGGCCGTTAGATTACAACATTTCGTACCTAGGCTAATTAAGAGATGTAGGTATTTTAAGCTCAGATATTCGTCACTAAAGTGTAATTGACGGCACTGTGTGCGTTAAGTGCCTGCGACTTCTTTACTTATTTTTGTACAGTGATATTCTCGAGAGTGCCCATTTCAGTATGATCTTTGTTGTTCAATTTAGTCAGCCAATTTAAGTTTATTCTTGATTATCTCTAGTCAACTTTCTTTGGGTCTTCAGTCATGTTTGAACGTCAACAGAATAAGGAACAGAACATGCACATGTATTTTTTTTGGAGCGAAATGATCCAATTACTTCTCTTGCTCTGTCTGGCTAAAATAAGAGACATTGACAGACTTTTACCTTGGTACGTTCAATTGCTTTTACTTTGGTACGTTCAATTGCTTTTACCTTGGTACTTTCAATTGCTTTTACCTTGGTTCGTTCAATTGCTTTTACCTTGGTACGTTCAATTGCTTTTACCTTGGTTCTTTCAATTGCTTTTACCTTGGTGCGTTCAATTGCTTTTACCTTGGTACGTTCAATTGCTTTTTGCTATCAAAAAACCCCGCAGTCAGCCCAATCGAACTCCGTCGATGCTGCTAACAGTTCTTTGACACACGTGCTATTCAACGCAGCCTTGACTTAACTTACTTGTTTGGTTTTTATCAGACGGTAAGGTACTCATTCCTTGTGGACCGCAAGCCAATGCTTGTGGTGGCTGGGGTACGCCCTATGACGCTTAGAACAATGCTGCAGCGATTAAGGCGTAAGGATATCCCTCTCCTCATTATTTCTGCCACTTATTTTCTGCTTTGCAGAAGGTGGTTACTGATTGCCATTTCCTCTCGCTTCGGACCATGGTCTGAACTAGTGCTACTCGAGAGGTCGCACTACTAAATACCTCCACACGGACACGACGGTGCTCCATACAAGCGGGGCAAACCTCCACCATGTCCACCGGGTGATTCATATTAGTTGCTTTAAAATAGTTTCTGAAATGGAACCCTCTAAAATGTTGAAATATTCGTTACTAGCTTTTGCCCACAGTTTCGCCCGCGTACATAAAATATAGCCTTTGTTACTCGGAAACAAAGCAGCTTTCTATTGGTGAAAAAAGTTTAGCAATCGGACCAGTACTTCCAGAGATTAATAATAATAATAATAATATTCCACAACTATCACACAGCGCCGTCTAGTCCCAAACTAAGCAGAGCTTGTGTTATGGGTACTAGACAACTGATAAACATACTTATATATTTCTAAATACATACATATTATAGATAAATTACACCCAGACACAGAACAAAATGATCGTGCTCATCACACAAACATTTGTCCTGGGTGGGAATCGAACCCACGACCTCCGGCATAGCAGTCTGGGTCACTAACCACTAGACCAACAGGCCTGTCAAATCCACACACATCATACATACAAATAATCACATGTCATGTAGATTACCTCCTACAAACAAAAAAAAAACAAACTTTACTTCTTTATTATATTAGTGTAGAGTGTAAATGTAATTTTAGAGCCAAGGACTGCGAAAATAAGGACTAATTAGACCATAAATCGGTAAAAGACGAAGGGTTAATACCTACATAATTACAAATACTTTCAAAGACAAAATGAAGTCAAATTAATTGCCTTTTTCAATCCTAACTGGCAATCGGATAAATCCTACATTGTTCTGATTAAAACAGGTCTCTCGGGATATAGATCGAACATTTTAACAGAACAAAGTTATCTAAAACTAAAATGCCAGTGGTCCGATTTAAAGCCTGGAGATACACAAATCGGATTTGCGACCGCTTGCATGTACAGTAAGAATGGAGAATAAAAAAACAAACTGGAGAATAAAAGGCTCAAGCTGTGCAAAGGCAGGGCGGGTTGTGGTAAGTAGTTGTTTATTATTAAAAAATACATTTTATTTGTTTTTGATTGCTGGCAGCACCTAGTAGTAATATAAAATCATCATCATCATAATTTCAGCCTGACCTCCAGTGCTGGACATAGGCCTCCTCCAATTGTCGTTACAACGAACAGTCCTGTGTGTTTTGCATCTATTGGATTCCTAAGACCCTTACCAAGCCATCAGCTCACTTTGAAGGTGGCCTTCAAACGCTGCTGAAATATAAATCATTTAAATTTATTAAAATCATGTTCTCATCAAAATTCGCCCGGAAATGTTAATTTTCAATTGATTGCTGATGAGGATTTAATTTTAACAGCTATGCGAGCTAAAAACTGTTAATCTTGCAGATTTCTGTGCTTTAACAAACATAAATTGGGTCCAATAATAAAATATGCTATTATTCTATGTGGAAGTCTGATTGGCAGGCTATGTAAAGCTGTATTTAGCCGTATCTAGTTAAACTGGAAGGTAACGTCTAGATAGTTGGAAAAAGGTTAAAAAGATGAATAAAACATGGTACTAAAAATATGAAAATCTCACTTTTTATTTTATGAATGCTGGTTGACCTGTAATTGGTGAATGTATAAGACTTAAACCAATTGTTATACCTAATAAATAAAAAAATAAATAAAAATATTTTAAAACAGTCCATACAATTTGATAGTAAGAATTTAATGTTAGTAAAAATCGTTTTTTTTTATTATAGGTATTATTAGACACACTACCATCTACCCCTGCACAGTAAGGTCACCGGTCCAACAACACATGGAGTTCAGTGAACCTACTGAGCAGAACAGTGTCGATTCTTTCACCAATCATCATTAAGACGCTGTTCGGGCTCCCCCGAACTCGTCACACCACCGACGCAGCTTTTTTGCACATAATTGCATAAAAGTCATCTACGCTGGTGTCAACAAACATGCTGGATGCACTGCAATATCGAGGGAGCCTAAACAGAGCCCTGAACACGTTATTATAATAATACTGATTTTTTTTATTCGATATAAGCTAGCGCCAGACTGCGATCCCACATGATGGTAAGCAGTGATGCAATCATTGATAGTGAGGCGCACTAGTTTATTAAGAGCCTATTCACTCACAGAAGCTGTTGGATTTTTCTTAAAAAATAAATAAATATCTATAATTTATAAACAATAAAAAATATAAAACGGTAAGACGTTCCATATTTTATTTCCGCGCTTGCACATAATCATCTCGAGTTTAAAAACAAAAAATGTGAAGGTACTTTATTAAATTATCATTTAAGTATGAAAAGATAACCCCATAAACTGGAAGAAGACCCCATAATTTTTTTCCACCTGGATAAACACATCTTAGGAATGGTTCCGATAAAAATCCCTCCTGCATAAAGAATCTCACGGTCTCTTGAACCAATAAGATTTCACTGCGATCTTACGATAAGCAATATTCATCGAGGATTTTATGATATTTTGATGTATTTCCATATTAGTTTTAAACCAGAGAGTTCTGAGATATAAGAATCAATATCGAGATGAATACATAATATACAGGAATACTTGTAGGGTAAAATACACCACCCCTGATGTATTTTTGGCATCGGACATCAGTCTTTCAGCTGTGATCTTGATGAAAATATGTAACACTCGCTCGGGTAAAGTCGGCTCAAGTCGACTAAAAAGATTGAGAAAGATTCCGTAAAGTTTTCACTTCTATCGTATGGTCTTAAGCACACATCGTATTGTTTATATATAGCCTATGTCACTCAGGAATATAGCAGCTTTCTATCGATAAAAAAATTTTAGCAATCGGACCAGTACTTTCAGAGATTACCTCCTTATATAGGTATATTACTCACAGAAAACAAAACTTTACCTTTTAATATTAGTGCAGATGAATATTGAACTCGTTGACCGCTACATTTTATTTTGTCAGTATTGTCTCGCTCGGGTAGAGTCGGTTCGAGCCGACTAAAAGGGTCAAGAAAGATATGGTAAATCTTTTATTTCTGTCTTATAGTTTTAGGCCTACTGTTCAAGGACGCGTGGCTTCATAGACGCGTATTCGTTATTATACGCATGGTGCAACAATGAAACTCTTTTAACAAATCGGTAACGACACAATGGCACGACGCGCGACGTTACGTCTCCATCGACAGACTTTCAAAGTTTTGTACATACAAAACTTTGAAAGTCTGTCGATGGTGTGTTGGCTTACATAAGCTGTGAGCAGGCGTACAACAAGCGTATAGTGACGAAAACGCGTCTATGAAGCTACGCATCCGTGAACCGTGTGCCTAAGTAATGTATTTCATCGGGACACCATGGCGGCGCGATAAGTTGCGCCACCATAATGTCCCGGTGAAATATATCCCAAAGCTACCAAACTAGACACTACGTAGACACCAGAGTCGCCACACGTCCGAGCTGGTCGAGCTACCAAATTGGTTGCACAACCAAACGGACAACAGGTGAGTAACTCTCTATAGAGCTGTATACATTTTGTTAGTAGCGGCAACTGGTCGTGTTAATTGCCACGGTGTCTCGGTAAAATATAGCCCTTAAGCACACATCGTTTTGTTATCTTTTTTTTTTCAAATAACTGCTAATATGTTGACAATTTCAATTTTTTTCGGTCTACAAATAACCCAAGTGTACCTAACTCACTTTCCACAAAGACATTCAACATCCACAGACAATAGACAGCACCGTTCTCCAACCAACGTTCAAAGCTGTCACAATGACATTGGCACAAACAGTAAAACTGTGCTGTTATTTAATAAAATGTTTGCAAAACAGTCAGCTACCACACCGCGTCCGTACCATGAACAAACAAAGCTGTCTCGATTGTGAACAGTTCACGGGCAACCAAGCGGCTTATTTTGCTCGCTTCCAGCTTATTTTTGCATGAACTTGACGTCCAACATAGCTTGTAAAAGTAGAATAAGGAATTAACAGCTACTTAATTGTGTGGGTTTTTGTTGAAGGAGAAAATATAGGGTTGGAGACTGAAAAGGATTTCTGTCTTTACTGAATAAGTAACCCCTAGTGATCTTTCTAGTGCATTTTATGTGGGTAGATAAAAAGGATTGAGATTTATCCGCTTTCTTTGTTATTGAAGAGACGGATTAGATTTGTTTTGGTGCACCTTGTTTATTTACTAGCTTCTGCCAGCGGTTTCGTTCGCATGAATGTTAGTTATTTCGAACCCGAAGTCGAAGTTAAAGACAGATAAAATTAGCATATTCTATTCTTGTACTTCAAGCTTCCTTCGTACAAAATTTCATCAAAATCGGTTCAGTAGCTTAACTGAGACAGCATAACAGATAGACAGAGTTACTTTCACATTTATAATATTAGTATGTACCTTTGAAAAGTTTACGAGGGGCCGAAGACAAATTGCAGAGGTATTTTAGATACTTCATAGAACGTGTTACCAACCAGTGATTGTTCCTGTACTACTTGTTATTATTTTTACACAAAAATTTTTTGCGACATGAATGCCTTTCTTTCGTCATCTCTTTACATAATCTTGTGTTAAAATTACGAAGTAACAACGTAAGGTTTTTGACACGCCTAATTCATTTATCAAGAAAATGTAAAGTGAAAAATAAACTTAAATCAGTAAAACACAGGTCTTCTTCTTCTTCCTGCCCTTGTCCCATCTTATTTGGGGTCGGCGCAATACGTTTTTTTCTTCCATTCTACCCTGTCACTCGTCATGCTATCACTAACTTCCTTTTCTTTCATATCACTCTTCACACTATCCATCCATCTTTTCTTTGGCATCCCTCTCCCTTTCCACCCATCCACATGTATACTCATAACTCTTTTATTAACATGCATTTCATCCCTCCTCTTTACATGACCATACCATGACAAACGATTCCCCTTCAGCTTGTCAGTCACTGGCGCCACTTTCAAACTTCCTCTAATATACTCATTTCTCACTTTATCCAATCTTGTCACACCACACATCCATCTCAACATTCTCATCAGTAAAACACAGGTACGGTTCATAAAACCCACCACTCTAAAAATAAATGTAAAAATACTTGAAGAATGCCCGGAAACAAAAACTTGCTAAAAATAATCCTGAATACCATTACTTTTGTCAATTTAGACTGTGTGTGGGTGAAAATTTTCATAACCCATATAACGTAAACTTGTATTCGGGAACTGGAAAGGGCTGTCGGTAAATTTTTAGGGTTCCATTCGAGCCAAAATTGTGTGCTAGGTTTTATTTATTGTTTTTAATATCGGTTTTGCTACTTATATAGTTTGGAATGAAGTGGATGTGGTCGGTTATGGCTTCATCGGAGGAAAGGGGGACATTTGTGATAAGCTTAGAAGGAAGCTTTGTTGGAATTGAGTTATTAATTTAAATGTAAGGGTTTTAATTGAACTGGTTCAAAAACCCTTACCTTAGTAGTCGGCATTGCGTAAAAACTACCTACAGGTCATTGGCCTCGCTCAGCTGACGTTTTCTTATAAAAATTAATTTCGTACATGCGTAAATTAATACGAGTTTTGAAGAAAAGGTACTTTATTTTTTAATTTTATCTTTACAAATCGATAGTGTTTCATGTACCGGATCGAACTTCCACGGGATTAAAACGATCAAAATTTAACGGTGTATATGCCACACACTCTTACCCAAACTCATATATTTAGGTAACAATAGTTGCGATCCTAAAACAATACAGAAAGACCATGAAAAGGGCAAGTTTTCTTTCCCGCATCCCCCGCATCACGAAGCAACAAGCTAATTTAGTTTTCTACCCACGGTCGGTCAAATAACGTAATAAAATACCTATACGTGATTACGCCCCCCGGCTTTCTTCGTTTACTCGTATAGTAATCGAGTATATACTTTGCGGTCAAATATTCATAAACGTCGTACGTAGATGGGTTCGTATTGTATTTTTAAAAGCTTGTATATTTTTGTGTATACCCAACTGTTTTATGGATATTCTGTTTAGTTTGGTTTGATTTTTGGCTTTTTATACTTAACTAGCTTTTGCCAGTGGCTTTAACCGCGTAAAAGTGAATAAAATATTATATACTTTATTGTAGCTACATAAAGAAGCTTAACAAAGGAAAACGTATACCTAAAACACATACAATGGGCGGCCTTATCGCATTCCGCGATCTCTTCCAGTCAACCTGGGAGCCAACATTATCCCAAGCAAACATATTGGACATGATCTGCCCGTGTGTCAAACTTCATCCGAATTTGTTCAGTCGTTTGAGCGTGAAGGAGTAACAAACGTGCACACACACTTAAAAACTTACAATTGCCGTCACGGATCTTGAGCAGTTGCGCAGAAGTCAAATATTCGGTCTCTTTAGTGGTGCGAAGTGGGACGCGGGGGCGGGGAGTGTCAGTGATTGGCTAGCCACGCCATCGCTTCATAGACGTCACTCCTGATTGGTTCCCTGCGTTGCTGCATGTATCTAACAATGAAGACGATTGGCTCGCCAATGTATGGAATGCGCAAAGCGATCCCCACTCTGACGCCGAGCGCTCAAGATCCGTTTTGGCAATTTGTACGTCTTTGTTTGATAGCTTGAAAGTAGATAGATAGGTATATTCTTTATTGTACATCAATAGTAAAATTACAATAGGAACTTAAAAATAATAGGGTGTCACAATGTTTTTATCACTAAAAGCGATTTAAATAGTACCAGAATATTATATGAGTTATTTTACTGACTAAAATAAGAACTTTATCACTGATATATCCGGTTCGAAGGACCAACATGTACTAGTACCTAGTTTGTGTAAAAATGACTGACACAATAAATAAATGCGTTAATAAAAAATGAGGTTTTTTTTCATCAATATGGCGAGTTTGTGGTTTTAAATCATATTGTATGTCATTAAACTGCCTATACGGCACCCATCCGGCAATTAAGGTAATATTTCAACGCAGTACCTACAGAGTTCGTGATAAATAACCGTTCCACAGGTATTTATAAAGCCACTCACTCATTCAACTCACAGGTTGATGCTAAAAAACCCTATTTTCATTAAAAACCAGCAGAATAACGAACTTATAAAAATCTGCTTTAAAAAGTAGCCACAAAATTTATAGCTACATCAATCCGGGCTTTTTTAAAAGGCTGTAAACGAAAAATTACTAATAAAATCCCCGATAAAATTCTCTTTTGAAAGGATAAAAGTTTAAAATAAAACTGGACTACAACACAATAACAATATTGATGTTTAACTTTAGTCATTATATTTTTTAACTGTTGTTTTGATTTCAATACAGTTTGATTCGATTGTATTTGCAGGCGATATATTTCTCGTAAAAAAAAGACGTGTGGCACTCTCTATTGCATAGCATTTTTATCAACTTATGCAATTATAATTATTTATTTATTTTATTTATGCAGTCTTTTTTTTCCTTTTTTTTTCTTTGATATTAATTGAAGTTACACTTTCACACATTGAATTGAATTTTGATTGATTGTTCACTCATTTGTTTTCTTATCGGTCACCACGCTCAAAAAACAAATGAGTGGGGGGTGTTAGGTTATTTTCGTTACGGAATTTCTGGATTCGGTCTCCACGCTCAAGGCCCGCGATAGAAGCTATGCAATAGCTTAATAAATATGCTGCTATAAATGTTTCAAACTAAATCGGCGACGCGGTGGGCTCATAAGGAGATGGCGCGGCGATTTCGACCTAAAAATTTGGCCAGAAGTGGCTAAGAACTTGCTCTGCAGTTTGACGCAACCGGCTTTTATTAAAAATATTAAGAAGTACATTTTTTATTATGAACTGAAAAGTTATGAAATGTTTTCTACTGCACTAGACTTTTGAGCAGTGGTGGCCGAGTGGTATCGGCCCCGACGTCGCGGGTTCGAACCCAGACAGGTGCATTACTTTGTGTAATTTATTTCATCACCATTGCTCTCAAAACGGTAAAGGAAAACATCGTGAGGAAACCGGCATGTCCTAGAACCAATCATTCGAAGACATGTGACATCCACCAACCCGCACTGGGCCCGCGTGGTGGCTTATGGCCCATTCCCTCTCCTAGAGAGGAGGCCTGAGTCCCAGCAGTGGGAACATTAAAAAGGCTAATGATGATGATGAATGCATATGCCTAGGGTTCTAGGACTAGGACCATAGTCACTCTTTCAAATGTTCCCGCCGCCCTAAGGGCTGAAACTACGTTAAACGGAGTCGTAGGTCATGTGCGACAGTAGCCGTTGCGGAAACCGAACTATTACGAGTACTGCGCGGGGTCGCTATTCAACTTTGACGTTGTGCACGTAATCGTGTCGATGAAAAACTTAATATTTATCTACATTAATATAATAATGAGGTAAAGTTTGTTTTTTTGTTTGTAGCAGGTAGTCTTTGGAAGTACTGGTCCGATTGCTGAAATTTTTTCACAAATAGTAAGCTGCTTTATTCCTGAGTAGATGTAGTGAGTAGGCTATATTTTATGTACGCAGGCGAAGCTGCGGGCAAAAGCTAGTTAAGTAACAAAAAGGGAGCGTGGTGCTCGGATCCCTCGATGGAAGCCCGCGCTAGACCCGCAACGGAGGTCTTTTGTGGTGGACCGCACGGACGTCCGCTTAACGCAGTTTTGGCCCTAACAGGTATCAGTCCTACTGCTAATGTCTCTTTGTTTTTCGTCGATTCAGGGCCAAGCCGGACTTACCGGACGACTGGACAGCGAGCTACATATTGCTCGTTGTCCTCAAGATCACGCTTACTGAACGCGCTTATCTGAAGCGACCACTGAGGCGTGAAGATGCCCGTACTATCACAGTAAACGGATATAAGTACAATCTAAGGTATCAATTGCCTTTTTTTATTCAGAAATCGAGTTTGGTTTTTTTTCCAGTATTTATTAGAGCTACCGAGGCCATATCAGTAAACAACTGCCCGCTACCTGACGTGTTTTTAATTATACCTAAGTAAGCAAGAATAAAAATATACCTAAGCCAAACGCCCACTCGAATCCGTGAACCGCAAAAACGAATTAAAAAATGAAAAACCTGAACCACACTAATCTAATTCCTTTACGCCCTACAAATCAAAACGCGCCGCCTGTCCGCTCTTTCATTTCCATGCCGACACATGACCAGTTTACAAACCACACTCATCTTTTTCCGTATATTAGGAACACCATTCATCTCTTAGCTGGAACACCACACATTTACATATAAGGCCATACTTTCGCACAACCAAAGCATTTTACTACCGTACGTAAAACTTTAGGAAAAAGTCCGTCCTCGGAGTCCACTAAATTAACCATATTCAAAGGAAGACATTTCAATTTGTACGCGGCGAGTTTGTCAGTAAAAAATGGGAATGGCTGACCGACCGACGGACGAAAAAGTGCTAAAGGATTTTGCGACCTTCATGACATAAAAGAACCTATAGAAGTTGGCGTAATAATAATTTTGTTCGTGACGTTTTGATAAATGGTTCGTTAACGTTTTGTTGTTATTGATATTTCTTTGCCGTAGGATGGTGCTTTATTTATGAAAAGGGCACCAAAAAAATAATTTCAGAACGATCGACAGAAATTACATAATATTTTTAACGTCAAGGTTACTCGCATTAGTCTCGATAGATGGCGCTAAAGTCAACATTTTTATTGTAACGGAAATATTATTTAGTCAAGGAAGGGGTTATCATCATCATCATTTCGGCCAAATGTCGCCTACTACTAGACATAGGCTTCCCCAACCCAAGCATCGCCATAACGACCAGTCTTGTACGTCTCGCATCGATCGGATTCCCCGCAAACCTGACCAGGTTATCAGTCGACCCTGTGAAAGCCCTTCCCACATTGCATCGATACGCGCGTGTTCGTCACTCCAGAACCTTTCGACCTCATCGACCATCTATTCTGCTAGCAATTTGCCTCGCCCATAGGCACTTAAGCCTAGCGATTTTTCGGGTTATGTTGGTAATTTTGGCTCTCCTGCAGATATCTTCATTTCTGATTCGCTAGGGCTAAAGAAAAGGTGTCCTCAGGAATCCAACATTTTCAAATTATTGACACAAAATAGGTCTGATTCGCCAAACATTCCTATACTAACATCCCACTCTAACTAATGCTTGAGTATAGGTTCTAATTTTAGTTACATTACTGTGTGCTTTATTTTACAGTGGCCCAACGAATCTAAATATTTCATTTAAGCTTTTAGTTCCTTGATTTACAAACTCAATAAACATTCTTACATATACTATACAAAGAAATAAGTAC
This sequence comes from Mythimna ferrago, assembly GCA_910589285.2. Lineage (NCBI taxonomy): Eukaryota > Metazoa > Arthropoda > Insecta > Lepidoptera > Noctuidae > Mythimna > Mythimna ferrago. Next base: position 24,684,638 of record OU342679.1, read on the forward strand.
TGTAACATTACTTAAAGCTCCAGAGTTTCCTGCCTTTTCGTGTACCTGCATCGGGTGCCAAGAACTGGTATTCCGGATAATTTACAAATGTTTTTCCATCTTCATTGAATATACTGTTCGAGAGATTTCATGACCGTGTAAACTTGGACATGAACGTTTATCTGAAATCCTTTCATATACTGTGCTTAAGTTTTTTATTATAATGGGAAAATGAATTGTTCTGAGACTTAAGCCAAGATTATGTCAGATTTCCGCTCGGTGTCGTGGGGTGTTAAATCACGAATATAAAAACTAAAAGCCACAGTCTTGGTACTGTTTCTTTCTTTTTTATTCTAGTGGGAATTGAGAAAACTTTTACACGTTCTTTCTAAGTATTGCACCATAATAGAAATTACTTCTACTTGTGTTGAAAGGCCTCCAACAAGGTGGACCTGTGACCTATTGAGGGTCGCAGTAATCCGATGGAAGCGAGACGCTTAGGACCGGTCGTTATGGTGCCACTTGGGGGAGGTCTATGTCCAACAATTGATGTCTTTCGGCTGAAATGATGATGATGATGAAAAATTACTTCTGTTTCGTAGGAGTATTCACAAATGTCTAAACTCACATATACATGACACTTGGACGTGGAACAACTATTTGTAATGCTGTGGCTATATTCATCATTTTAATGTCCACTGTTGGACATAGGCCTCTCCCAAACGTCGCCACAATGACCGATCCTGTGCGTCTCGCATCCACCGCATTCCCGCGATTCTCACCAGGTCGTCGGTCCACCTTGTGGGAAGTGACTATATTATCTAACGAATATTCGTGTAACGTTGTCGCGATAAAAACCTCACATTCGTGTATATTAGACGATATTATCTACACTAGCGGTCAATCGCATTTCTATGCGGCTGTCCAAGTGTCGACAAGCATTCCCATTCCGAATAAATGCTTCGAGATTCGACGAATTACTCCGACATTTCGATAAGGCGAATATTCGCTGAATCCCAATAATGTAGCTACAGCAGAAGCTATACAAATATTTGTTGCGATACGCAGCGCATCTGCATAATCGCTCGAGCGCTGCATTAACCGTGCTGTCAAAAAATATTTTACAGTATACTAATAACACCTACCACCAAGCTATTGTGTAACGGAAGTGATTATATCGGAATCGAATTCAGAAGTGGAATTTTTAAATTTGATTTATCAGAATCGGAACCGAAATCATAACCGGAACCGGAAACGAAATCATAACCGGAACCGGAACCAAAATTGAAACAGGAAGCATAACCGGAACCAAAATTGAAACAGAAACCAGAACCGAAACCGGAACCGAAATTGGAACCGGAACAAGAACCGAAGGTGGAGGTAGAAATGTAAAAGCGCAAACTCATACCATGCTAAATATGAAACAAAATAAGTGAAATAGTACCTACTCGATAGAAGGCACGGGGAGGCAGGGTTGCCTGTGCGACAAGAATAAACTTATTTATATCATAGATTAGAGGCCCTAACATAAGCTCTTAACGCGATCCATTTGACGACCTAAACTGAATTGATAAAGGGTTAGACCTGTAAAGGGTGTATAGCTTCATCCCTCTTTCTGGCTCACACGCTTGACATTTTAACACGTCATAGTAAGCCCTTAGATTCTTTATTGGAAGCAAAGCGGAGGTGCAAAATCATTCGAAAGTTCCTACCTTTCGAAATCGAACCTTCGTAACATCTCTTGTACACACGTAAAATTACATTTAAACACTTGTGTTATAAGTCTGCCTTTCCCCCAGAGATGTGCTATGCTGCTATGCTGCGAGGATGTAATTAATAGCTAAGCTGTGACCGAAACTAAGAGACCATTTTTTTTTTTTTATACTAAGCTATGTTGCGGTGCGAGTAAGATGTGCAGCTCGAAATATGCGGTGTATCGATAGTAGGGATTCATAGCACGCATCCATAGTACACATCGATAGAACACATCCATAGCACACATCCATAGCAGTATAACACGCATCTTTCCATATAAAAAACATATCTTAGTAGAATCCGTTTCCACCAATGCTAAGCTATATGCACCAATGAATATGATTGGTGGATATCAAACGCATCTATAGCAACGTAGCATAGCACATCTCTGTTGGAAAAGCACCCTAAGGCCCTTGAATTGCGGTACACCGGTGGCCATTAATCGGCCACAAATCTAGACCCCCAGCTGCTATTTGGAATGTCTTAAGCTTGCAAAGGTAATGGAACAGTCTCTAAGTAGCGCTTGTGATTTCAACTGGAAATGGTCATAATTGGGTTGCGTAAGTATCTTGAACCAATTTGTTTTGTTTTGTGTCAATCTTGTAGCTGAAGGTACAGCCTTTCTCTTCTCGAACCATTGGTACAGACGATATCTCACTATCTTTTTTTAAGCTATTGCATAGCTTCTATCGCGGGCCTTGAGCGTGGATACCGAATCCAGAAATTCCGTAACGAAAATAACCTAACACCCCCCACTCATTTGTTTTTTGAGCGTGGTGACCGATAAGAAAACAAATGAGTGAACAATCAATCAAAATTCAATTCAATGTGTGAAAGTGTAACTTCAATTAATATCAAAGAAAAAAAAAACAAAGGAAAAAAAAATACTGCATAAATAAAATAAATAAATATAATTGCATAAGTTGATAAAAATGCTATGCAATAGCTTTACCGCGGCAGTCGCCGAGTGCCACACGTCTTTTTTTTTCTTTTTTTCGATGGGAAAAATCATCCTATGACAACCCCCGCTCTTGGGCGGAGCGGGAGATAGTGTCAGACTCTTACTGACTAAAAAACCCATCCCGTTCCTTCAAGCCTTCAACCGGGGCTCGAGCGCCCTTTCGGATAACCCTGGCCCCAGTAGGCTTCGACCCGGCTGGGCCCCTGGGCCGTTGCTGACAACTCCTTGAGGCGCGCGGGAACAGTGCGCGCCGTCGACGACTTGGGCTTGGTCCGGACAGTTACCGGACGGCCGGATATCTCACTATCTCCCGTTCCTTAAAAAAAACCTACCGGGGAACCTCACAATAAAGTTCTAGGAACTTGTAAGAGAAATATGTCATGTATTAAAAAAAAAAAATGTCATACTGGTCATAAATTCCACGTATGCTTGTATACGCCCAGATCATTTGTAACTATACTATACAATAATTTTAGTAGTTTCAAGTATTCTAATGAGGATATAGGATACCGATTTTTTGTTACTTTGTTATTTTTTGATAACAAGTTGGTACGGTTTCTGTTTTATTAAAATTGAATATAATGTATATGTTACGCTAATAAAATGGATGTTATATATGTATATTATTAGGAAGGCTAAAAAGTTGGTTTTATATAATTTATTAGTGTATTTTTGTGTTATTCATGCTACCTATATATCTACAAAATATGTAATACAAACAATAAATACGTATGCATTTATGTCCCTAGTTTGACAATCGTTTATTAAAGGTCAGGCAATCACTTGTATTTCGGGAAAAAATATCGATGAAATCCGGGTCGCGATGACCCGGTGTCATCGTCCGCGTTAACCAGAAGGGACAGGTAAAAGAACCGAAAATAGGTCATTCATAAAACCGTTCGCAGACGCCCAAAATACACACCTAACTAGGATCGCACATACCAATATTATCTACGTGCTCTTTACTCCCACAAAAACCTTTATCGAACATACCAATATTATACAAAGCAATGTTCGACACAAAAAACATTTTCCTTCGAACACCTGACCGCGTTTTTAACTCTGAAAAGTTTCTTATACTATTTTTTGCGTCCCCTCATTGCCAATATGTACTTTGAATATTGAAGAGTTCCTATATAACGGACATCGGCTGTGGATAAAACGTTGAACCAACATGTTTACGGTTTGTTATGAAGCCAGACATATTTGATAAGAGTTCAGAAGGACCACTACGTTTTATTTACCTGACAGGCAATGTCTCTATACGAGTCTGCAATATACATGTAATATTCATTGTTAACTCATATCTTCTAAACCACTGAACAAATATATTTAAATTAGATATTGTTTGATTTGTTACGAGTGGTAACGGCCCCGACTTACGAATTGTGGGTCGCTGGTTCAAACCCAGCCACGCGCATTACTGCGTGTAATTTATTTCATCAATCCTGCTCTCAATACGGTGAAAGAAATCATCCTAGAACCAAAAATTCGAAGACATGTGACATCCACCGTCACGCACTGGGCCCGCGTGGTGGATTGTAGCTCTCTCCCTCTCCTAGAGAGAAGGCCTGAGTTCCAGCACTGGGAACATTAAAAGCTGATTATACTATTATGCTAGATTAGTTGGTAACCGAAGTGATGTGACTGTGTGTTGTTAAAAAAACAACGCGATAACTATAAGTCGCTACAGTTTAAAGTAAAAGAGAAAAACTTCTTTAGTCTAGCAGTGTTCAGTGCAAACGTCGAGATACATTAAATAATCTAGAGTAAAATCATTTCTATCCAATATGCGTCCCGACTGTTGCACACTAAAGTCTGCTGGACTGAACTCATTTTATTTTTTCAGTTTTTATTTAAAGTATTTTGTTTCGTCGCTGAGTTGTTTATTTTCTAAAATATTTGTGTTTTGTTTTTAAACACCTCATCGAACAGTCGGTTTTCCTATCATTGATCCAAATTCTATTGTGCTAAAAAATGCATACAGTTTTAATTTTTTTTTAAATATGCGAGTGCCACTGTTCTTAAAGGAGTGAAGAAAAAATACCCTGAAGAAACTGATAGGTCTTGGGATCCGGGCTAATAAAATAAAGACAGACTATCTGTCAACAGTATAAACATTAAAGGTGAGTTGCAAGATTTAACTTTAACGATAACCAAACCATAACCAGCCGTGAAACGGCCTCCTGTTGGTCAATTCGACGATTTGACAACTGTTAACGGCTTTGTTATCTTTATAGTTAAATGGTGCAACTCACCCTAAGCATATGCAACCACAGAAAAGATATAAGAGGTTAGAATGGCCTTGTGGGCAAACGTGCCTCAGAATATGATCATGCTCATAATTTACACAACCAATAGCAAACTTGCGATCTAAGTGTGCGTGGTCTGTAAGTTGCATAACGCGCGTTCGAATTGGTTTATTTCCTGTAGTGGAGTAAAAGGGTGGGAGACAAGCGGCGATACTCGTTGTAGTACAAATCGGAAAGCATTTCCTTTCTAAACTTTCATCTTTTCTGTGAGCATTACCATGACGGAATGAAGCTATACACCCTATATAGCTCCATCCCGTTCAGTTTAGGCCGTCAAATGGACCACGTTTAGAGTTTGTGGTAGGACCTCTGAAAGGGTTAAAAAAATTATTTATAAAAATCATTCTATAACCAAGATGTCTGTGAGCCTTTACCATGAGCTTCCGAGTAAAACTACTGATTTCATCCATATACAGACAACTGTAAGCAGAAGATAGCCGGGTCGATGTCCATCTAACTCGCCATGCAAATAAGTCCCCAACGATAGCTCATAGGCATTGTATATACGATAATAGCAGATATATTATGGAGCCACGTGATTTATACAAATATATGAGATTACCTACAAATTGTGTCGAGATTTATACAATTTATTCTGTAATCTTTACTGTATAAGAAAGCTTTATTTACGCACTTATTGTCATGGCTCTTGCTTGCTCTATTTTCTGAGCTATTACCTAATAAACGAGAAATGTGTACTGGAAAATATGGGAATATTTCTGAAATTTCGATAATAATTTTGATAGTAGTGTAATCAGCTTTATAATGTTCCCACTGCTGGGATTCAGGACTCTTCTTAGGAGGAATGAGTTGTAATCCGCCACACGGGCCCAGATCGAGTTGGTAATTTTGGTATTAAGTAGTGGTAACAGTAGCTTTAACCTTTCAAGCGTGAGAATTACAGACACAATAGAAAGACAATAGGTGCGCGAACGCCGGCGTTCGCTCGGGGTTTAATGAATTAAAAAACGGAAACCAATCTTTTTCAAAAAAGATTCTTAAGAAGAAGATAAAAAGATTTTTTCAATTCGAGTAAAAAGATTAGTAGATATTAAAAAAAAAAATACAGTTAGATCATTTGGTCCAACAGATTTCATGAGAAAAAGCAATAAATTTGTGAGGTTAGTGTACCTAATTTGAAGTAGTTCGAAGCCAGGATCATAAAATAATTAACCCCGAAGCGCTTTGAGAAGAATAAAGCATTTTTATACTTACAGGAAAGCATCCATTAAACAGAAAACAAAATTCAGTGTTGTTTGCGTGAAAAGAAATTTCTATTCAACTATACAGCGCGCGGAATTAAATTATAAAACTAAAAGTTTTTTTATACAAGGCAAATAGTTAAAAGGGTAACGACCTTATTCCTTCACTGTGCTATTACTGGACTAGCTTTGTTATTTATTATGAACGCTGAACGCATAAAAGTATTTAGCAATGTGAATAATTATAATAAATAAAAGTTAGACGGTTATTCCATGAATGTTTGAATACAAGCCCAATTAAAACTTGCATAGTGCTTTATTTATAGAGCCTTTTGTAAACTTCATGGTCGGCACGGGAAGGTCATTACCAGGAATAGGAAATACGGTACTTATATAACACTTGAAAATAGAATACGATCCCAAGAGAAAATACTCACATGCCAAAAAGTGCCCCATGTCACGTGGAACTCATGGCTTAAAATAGCAGAAGGTAAATAGTTTTTGTTTTTTTTTTTTTTGGGGATTACTAGGTCTACTATGGATAAAATAAAAAAGATCTGGGGTATTAGGAACATTACCAAGACCACTAAAACCAGGCCCCCTAGCCAAGTTACAAACGTTTCGCTTGCGCCGAACGCTTCGAGTTGACCTTGCCGCCAATTCTTTTGTTCTGACCACGTGACTGAGCGTTAAGACGACAAGCTTTCTGCAAGCGTTAACTATTGCAGATTAGCAACTTGGCTAGGGGTACAGGTTCGTTTATTTTCTAATATTCGTTTATGCATTGGAGACATAGACTCTCCGTGAATCCGAGAAGAAGAAATCGCGTCGTAGTAATAACTCCATAGAGCGTCTCATAGTGCAGGGCAAAGTTGAGGGCACCAGGTCACGTGGTAGATCACCAATGAGATGGATAAACCAGGTCAAGGCCGCAGCTAAGTGCTCGGTTTAGGAATGTACCCGGAAAGCTGCAATCCGCGATGAATGGCGCCGCATTAAAAAGTTGATCACTCATCGTGATGACCACGATCAATCTGGCAAGAGTGTACCGACTCAGAAGAAGAAGAAAAAATGTATGGTGGAAAACGTTCAAATTGCAAATTAATGTCGTTTTGAAGTGAGCCTGCTTTGTATTATTGAACAGTAAACATGTCCTACCAATCTGTGTATAGTAACTGCTTGTTTTAAGAATGATTAATATGAAATTGTGTTGATCAAAGAGAATATTATAATGTAACTAAGCTTGAAGCGTATGATTCTTCACACTTGTATAGTTTCAAATTAGAATCACGAACTATCAGACTTTTACTAATGTATATTAATTACAACCTAGCCAAAACCTTTCGTAATAAACCTTAAAATCTAAGCTAAAATCTAAACGTCAAAATAATCGGTATCACTTACCAACAACATGTATGTACGCCGACCGCACTTGGGTGTGAAAAGAGGGCGCGTCTGCGGACACCTCGCATCGGTAGCGGCCAGCTAGCGCGCGCGTCGCCTCGCGCAGTACCACTTGCTGGGACGTTGATCTTGACACCTGGGAACAATGTTTTAGAATTCAATACTCTTTGTGGCGACATCTATGACGTCACATAGGAACTAAACTAAAAATAAAGAAAGAAAAGAAAGAAAAGAAAGAAAAGAAAGAAAAGAAAGAAAAGAAAGAAAAGAAAGAAAAGAAAGAAAAGAAAGAAAACTATTTTATTTGGCATACACACTCGTAGATACACACAACTACGAAAACATGCATCGCGCAATTGGAATTCTCTGGCCAATTCGAACATATGTGTTCGCGGGAATTGCATGACTTGATTTCGCCATCACCTTTCTACCATCAAACAACCCGACGTATGGCGAGTATCCATCTTTCCGTTGTTGAAACTTCTACGGTCAGTACTAAGCGTTTCGCCGAAGGACTGGAACAATTTACCTACTGCGGTCTTACCGCCTGTTTACAATTTAGGTGCCTTCAAGGTTTCAGTGAATATGCATTTAATAAACTAGTGCGTCTACGCAATCAACGATTGTATTACTGTTTACCATCAGGTGGGATCGCAGTCAAGGACTAGTTTATATTATTAAATATATATTATATATAATAGCTCGAAATGATCTCTCGGATACCTGTCCAGATCAGGCAAAACATTAGTCTGGCCAAAGATCCTCTCTTTTCAACGATGGTATGCGGGGCTAGACGCCTTGTTCTGCATACCTCAATTTTTTTTATAATACACACCGTTCTATAGAAAACATAGACGATGAAAACATTACGTAGGGTGACACAATGGGGGCCATATCTTAAAGTTGTGACTGAAGTTGTGAGTCGAAGATAGAAGCGGTGGATGGCGTATCTTAGGGAGCATAACAAGATAAAATGAAGGTAAGGCACTGTATGCGTTTTAGTTAAAAGTTTTTGCCAAAATTGCCCGTTTAGATTCTCGGTTTTTCTATATACGCATATATAAAGCTTTTCAGGAAGACCACCGTAAGCGACAATTCGCAATTTTTACAGGAAAGGGTTTTTCTTTCTTAGTAAATAGTAAGTAAAGTTCACTTTAACCTTCTTCATTAATCACTGCGTCTATTAATAATAACGTCAATAAGTTTTTGAGTTCACCTCGAACCGACAGACAGAAAGGAGGCCTAAGTCCAAGAGATGGGAACATTATAAGACTGACTATGGTATTTATCTCATGAAAAATCTTTCTTCTGACTGCAAAGTTTCCTCAGAGTCATTTTCCGTTCCTTTTGGTTGTAAATACTGCAAACATTTTGATCAATTTATTGATACGAAATTGAAATTGCAAACTAAAGTCCATTGGCATTGCTTGAATAACCGAACTATAAACTTTAAATATTGGGAACATAATTTGACCTTTTATGCATATTTTGTATTTCATATTTTGAGTACTATTCATAAATTGGCTTGGTAACGCGTGTGGGATTTTAGAATTTGTTTCGTGATTCTAACTGAAATGAATGCTGTTGGATTCGAATTCAATTTTTCAATGGAAATGGTTATACAATACATTTGAAGAATAAAGCATCTAAAATCTATATAGATTTTTAAATAAATTTTATTTTATTTAAGGAAAACAATGCGTAACACATAAGGGATAGTCATAACCATTAAATATTACATTTTAAAACAATCATGACACACAATTTAAATACTTAAAACTAGCTAGTTATACAGTTTACATAAATAAATACGTATACATCACTGATCATCTGTAGAATTTGAAATAAATAAAAATAAAAACGTAAATTTATATGTGTGTAATTTGTGTGTGTGTTTTTTTTGTGTGTGTGTTTTATGTTTTTTGTGTGCATATGATGGAATTTGTGTGATTTGTGTGGGTGTATTTATAACGTAATAAACATTAGGTCATTATCCGCATTACAACACTTAGCCAAACTACTTCGCATCTTTAAGGGTTACTTGAACTCGAAATGAATGAGAATGGCTTAGTTATTTTTAATTCATTTAGAAACTAGGATAAAATGATTAATTTTAGAAATACAACTAACTATTATTACAATAAAAAATAAAAACCGATACGCTAAATTACAACTAACTAGAAATATGGCGTCAAAAAACTCTTCAACATCGCTGTCGACCAGTGATGTGCCCAAAAGACTGGCGGTATTGCCACGCTGTAAAACCATGCTTATCTAATGAAAATTGAAATAAAGATAATTTTACTACCGTAACATCTTTATAGTGTACCAGGCATTCAAGAAAAACAAATAAAAAAGAAAGAAAAATTTTAAAACAATTGCAGTAGAATCTTTTAAAAAAGCAGTCTCCAATAATCGGTTGAATGGCCACAACACAAGTCCAGCGTCTAGCCTTCAAAGCGTCCAGGGCGTAATTAAAACACTTTTTTCCATTTCAATGTCGAACAATATCCTGTGTCCCACTTCTCCTTATTGACGACATTGGAAAATAAAATTGCCCATCCCCATCCCTCTTGTTTACTGACCAAGCTCATTTTAATTTCTCACGATATTTTCCTCTTTATTTTTCTGATGACAGGAAGAGTTGAACGGCCCATTGTTCGAACGCTGCTCGCTTCATAATCTCCTCTTCCGAACGGCGGAATAAAAATTTCTATTGTATCGGAATCAGTGAGATTACTACGATTTCTGTCGCGTTTTATTTTGCCAGTTGTTCCGGCTGAGGCCCCGAGACCTTCGTTTCTCCGATTGTCGATATTCGTACTAAACTTGAACACTCCATTTTTATTGCTCGATAAAATTTTACTATGCTAGTTCGGAATACTGATTTTTATTGGGATATATCCTTATTGGGATAATTGTATGTTGCCATAGAAATAATAGGATTATTTTTTGGCAAAAAAGACGAATCTTTGTACTGCCGCAGTGTCGCACGTTTCTCACATACGTTTCTAAAGATTTTTCAACAAATACATGATATAGTTTTCTCACAAATTTTCAAATTACTCAGAACATCATCATTATCTTTTTATTTGAAAGAAGTCCACTGCTCAATTACACTATCCAAGTGTCACTACAATGACTGATCATGTGTGTTTTGTATTCAACAAATCCTCGTAACCCTAACCAGGTCACTTCACCTTGTATGAGGCCTTCCAACGCTCCGTCTGCTGGTACAAATAATAATAATTACCAAGCTGAAAAAAAAAAAAAATAAGTATCCTCAATTGATTTGCTATAAACAGTTAAGTACAAGCAATGGAGTTAAATAGGTAAAATTAAAAAAGTAGTAGTAGTAAAAAAGTAAAAAGTAATAGTAAGTAAGTAGTAGTAAGTAAGTAGTAGTAGTAGTAGTAGTAGTAGTGGTGGTAGTTTAAAATATATGTGATGAAAAAATACTGAAAAAGATTAGTAAATAACTTACAGAACCCATTGGGGTTAAGGGACAAGGTACATTATTATATTTATTATTTTACACATTGGTGTAAAATAATAAATATAATAATGTACCTTGTCTTTAGTTTACGCCTTTTCGGGCAAATAAAATGTTTTTCTTTCTTTCTTTTCAACTTAATACGCTTTAGAACATTTTTCATTCACTCCCCGATGACCCAAAACAAACATTATTAAATTCCTGACCCCAACGTAGGTAATTTGCTAAAAGAAACCCCGGGCTGTTTACTTTAATACGCCAGAAAATAACATTACAAGTACCTACAGAAAATACAATCAAGCATCACTTTTGAATTTTTAAGCTTTATACATCATCGTTAACCTACTAAATTAAAACAGAGTATTTTTTGTGGTCACTCGTACTTTAGTACGAGTCGAACTCGCGCTCTGAGGGTTCCGTACAAACTACAGTTCCCGAACGGAGTCTTACATTTTTCCGAATAGCAATTTTTTTTTTTTGACGTATATATCAGCAAATTTATTGTTTTCAGATTAATTTCTATACCTGAGCCCTTATTCCCAGACTTTACTTTAATGTCAAATTTCAGGATTCTGGGTCAACCAAAAGTGCCCTATGAATTTTGATTTCTTTGCAAATGTCGAAATATACGTTTTTTGCGACATAAGCATTACATTTTTTCACAGCTTCAAGGGACTGCAGGGCTGAGTACATGGTTTTAATTTCAACTCGATACCTTCACGCATTCCCAAGATAAAAGGTCTTGACAGACCGACCTATTCTATATAATTTATGTTTTTTCCTTTCGAAGTACGGAACCACAAAAAAGAAAATATATTTTAGAATTTACATTTAATAATAACCCTGTATATCAAATCCACACAAACACCCCAAACTAATCAAACTGTATGCATACTAAAATATAAAACATTGGTGCAATAAATTCATAAAACGTACTTTTTAGCGATTTCGAACTTTATTCTTAAATTCCCACGATTCAATTCAGATTGTTATGTGAACGGGAGTTGAGAGAAGTCCTTTATATCACCGACACCCAACACTTGAGAACAACTGTAGGAAACTTTTAAAACGCTTCAAGTATATGTTCTTATTTTTAAGTTTGTTTTACTTGACGTATTTGCGAAAACAAAACTTTCGTCGCCTTTAAAAATAATATTCTTCAATTCTTTGTTCAATTTTTATGTAGATACTAGTTTCTGTCAGTGGCTTTGTCTGCGTGCATGTAAGTTTCTCTATACAAACTTTGGACCCCCGTTTCATATACTTGAAATACAACTGAAAACCAGCGCTGGGTGTCTAACGCCCAGCAATTGCTGAGGTGGTCACCCTTTCGGTGCGGGCACGCTCGGCGTACTTTGTACTTTTATTCTTGTTTACTTTGTGTATATAACCGTTGTGCTGTGTCTGTACCGAATAAAAGTATTTCTATTCTATTCTATTCTACTTAGAGGGTGAATTTAGTGAAATCTTTTCTTATTCTTTGTAACCCGATTAACCACTTTTTTGCTTTTAATGCCATCCCTATGTCTATGGAACAGAAGTCAAAATCGGTTGAATAGACAGTAATACGGTTTAGGATGAACTAACTAGTTTCGCCTAGGCCAAACGTGTGATGAAAGCGCTCCATGAGTGAGCAAAGAGCTCTGAATTTTAGGGCACCCTATTACTGATAGGGTAACAGCTGTCCGCCGCTTCAAGCTTCTTTTTGAGGCGGCCTTTTTTTGTGGCTCGTGTGCAGCGGTGCCACCACGAAAAAAAGCTTGAAGCGGCTTCAAGCTTCTCTGGACACACAAGGTATCGCGCGCTTCTGCTGTTTTTTGCGGCCGCTTCTAGCTTTTTTTTTTGTGCTCGCTTGTAGCGTTTTTTTGTTGCGGCGTTTTTTTGAGGCCCGTGTGCGGGGACAGTAAGTTAGAAGATGGGAGCGGAGCGTAACGGACCTCCCGCCTTTTTTTTTTTTTTTTCGATGGGAGAAATCATCCAATGACAACCCCCGCTCTTGGGTGGAGCGGGAGATAGTGTCAGACTCTTACTGACTAAAAAACCCATCCCGTTCCTTCAAGCCTTCATACCAGGGCTCGAGCGCCCCTTCGGATAACCCTGGCCCCAGTAGGCTTCGAACCGGCTGGGCCCCTGCTGTTGCTGACAATTCCTTGAGGCGCGCGGGAATAGTGCGCGCCGTCGACGACTTGGGCTTGGTTCGGACAGTTACCGGACGGCCGGACAGCGAGCTACCCATTGCTCACTGTCCACAAGCCCGCGCCTACAGTGGCTGGAAATCGGGATCGGAATCCCGGCGGCGACGAGAGCGCCGTTGCCTGATGCGGTCGGCCTCCTCCTTAGCGAGCATTACTGCTTCGCAGAAGTCGGCGATCGCCTGCCACTCCTCCTCGCTTAGCTTTCGTGGTTATTTGTTTTTATAAATATCCAGGAATAGGAGCTCCACGCACCTAGGGAAAATCGGATATGCCAATGCAAATCAACATAAAATCGGATTTAGACGGTAACATCATCATGAAAGGAACATCTGATTCAGAACTTGGGTTTGTACTCAAAATCGAACCAGCCTACTATTTACAAGGTTACTTAGGATATCGGTGATTGAAACTTTGAAATATTAATGAAAAACGTGTCAAATTCTGTCAAAAAAAAACGTAAAACCATCACGATTCTTCGTCTTGTTAACTATCATCTTCCTGTCCTTGTCTTATGTTACCCTGCCATTCAGTCCTGTCAATCATCACACTATCACTAACTCCCTTTTCTTTCATATCACTCCTCATAGAATTCATTCATATTTTCTTTGGACTCCCTCTTCCTCTCCATTTATCTACATGTATACTTATTTTCATAACTCTTTTACTAACCTTCCTCTTCTTCACATGACCATACTTTTTTTTCGCGGTGGGAACATCATCTAATGTCATCCCAGATTCAGATTGTCAGATTTTTACTGGCTGAAAACCCACTCCTATTCCTTCTTGCCTTTCGTACCGGGACCGAGCTTCCCTTTCGAATAACCCTGGCCCCAGTGGGCGTCACATGACCATACTTAGACAAACGATTTTCTTTCAGATTTTCTTCATCTTGTTATCTCTTTTAGAAATATTCCCACGCTTTATACTTTGTTATTCCCGTTATTTTTCTATTTTTGTGTCTGAAGTAACGTTTCACACTATACTTCGTTCTAAAGTATACCGAATCGGATGCCATTGGGTTGATATTAGGTGATTTGGCAAGCCACCACCAGACGGGTTCCCATCCAGAATGCATTCGCTGTTGTGAAATATGACGTGAAGCGTTGGACAAGAAAAATCGAAGCTCATTTACATTTTTTGGTCCTCGGAGACTTTTTTGTAGAATTTGTGAGAAATAAAATACGTTGCTTTGGTTGTGTTTACTTATTTATTTTAGACAAAATCATGATAAAAAATGAAGTCAGAAATGAAAATATCTGCAGGAGCACCAAGGTTTCTGACATAGCACGAAGAATCGCCAAACTTAAGTGGCAATGGCCAGGGCACATAGTCGCAAAACAGATGACCTTTGGGGCCAAAGGTTCTGGAGTGGATTTCGCGTACCGGAAGACGCAGCGTTGGAAGGCCTCCTATAAGGTGGACCGATGACGTGGTGAAGTTTGCGGGAATCCGATAGATGCGAGACGCACAGGATCGTTTATTGTGACGACACTTGGGGGAGGCCTATGTCTAACAGTAGACGTCTATCGGTTGAAATGATGATGACGATGATAAGACAAAATATCGGTCGATATCGGTCGATGGGGCCGAAAGATTCTAGAGTGGTGACCGTGCACCGGAAAACGCAGAAGGAAGGCTTCCACAAGGTAGACCGACGACCTGGTGAGAGTCGCGGGAATGTGGTGGATGCGAGACGCACAGGATCGGTCATTGTGGCGACGCTTGGGGGAGGCCTATGTCTAACAGTGGACGTTTTTCGGCTGAAATGTTGATGATGATGATGAAAATATACAAAATCTTATAGAAAATTTCACTTGCACCGAGATCTCCTTTGGTTATGGGAGACCACAATAAGTACATCATTATTTGTCTAATCTTTTTCGCTTTTTTGAAGGTTGGTTTCAAGATTGATCAGTAATACCGGATCTTGATTGACCGGAATAATGTTTCAATGGGTTAATGCCTGAAATAAAAGATAAATAAATAAATAGTTTTTTTTTTTAAGTCTATTAGCAAATAAATATCTACACTAATATAATAAAGAGGTAAAGTTTGTTTTTAATTTTTTTTTTGTTTGTAGGAGCTAATCTCTGGAAGTACTGGTCTGATTACTGATAGAAAGCTGCTTTACTCCTGAGTGACATAGGCTATAATTTATGTCCGCGGGCGAAGCTGCGGGCGAACACTTGTCTTTAATAAGTGTGTAAAAATGATTTGTGCATTTGAAATTTAGAGCGCAAAGGCAACTGGAGGAATACGGGTGAGTTTTAGTCTACGCAAAGCGGGAGAAGTAATTTAATGATATTCCATCCCAACGCAGAGCGGAGGCAGAGGAGTAATTTGGTGATATCCCACCCCAAAAAAATCCCATTGGGAATACAGTTTGTTTATAATAAGCCTGTACAAATATAAATAGGCAGAACAGCACCAACGAACACCAAACAAACGACCTCAAAAACTCAAAACCCTTTGTTTGCTAAAACATTTCTGTCCTAAAATCTCTTGCGTTACAAAAGAAATTCTATGTCCCCGTCCTTAGGGCATAGTAACCAATTAAGGCACGTCTTATCACACCACGTCTCTAGTCTGGCCAATAAAATTTCCAGTAATCCCAAAGGGCAGGCAAAGAAAGCCGCGAGAAAAATCTAGTAAAGCAAGAAGATCGATGCGACTTGCTTTTTGTAAAGCTCAGGCTAACAGTGGAAGCTTTGTAAAATAACATCTTGATTTTATTTGTTTTAGAAATACGCAGAGGTGATTTTCACACTAATATTCAGAAGAATGACAGAAGCTAGTTCTTTCATAAACCAAATCTGGATATGCACAGAGACTAAATTTGGAAAACATAGAACACTAGCTTTTGCCCGCGCGGCTTCGCTTCCGCTCTTCCCTACTTCAGCCTACGATACCCTACTCTACCCTACTATACCCTACTCTACCCTACCCTACTCTACCCTACTCTACCCTACCCTACTCTACTCTACTCTACCCTACCCTACCCTACTCTACCCTACTCTACCCTACTCTACCCTACTCTACTCTACTCTACCCTACTATACCCTACTCTACCCTACTCTACCCTACTCTACCCTACTCTACCCTACTCTACCCTACTATACCCTACTCTACCCTACTCTACCCTACTCTACCCTACTCTACCCTACTCTACCCTACTCTACCCTACTCTACCCTACTCTACCCTACTCTACCCTACTCTACCCTACTCTACCCTACTCTACCCTACTCTACCCTACCCTACTCTACTCTACTCTACCCTACTCTACCCTACTCTACCTTACTCTACTCTAATAAACCTCACGGAGCCCGAGACCTTTCCAACGAATGCAAAACCGTGGAAATCGGTTCGTGCGTTCTGGAGTTATAGCGTCAGGAAGGCAAACCCGACTTATTTTTATATAGTAGATTTCAGGTGATGGTATTGCATGTCAACAGTGGCTTACTGCAGCAAAAACTGAGTACACTGTATCAAAAGAAAAAAGTTCATGTACCAAAAAGGCAGGCTTTCTAATCTAAAAGAACAACGGCGAGGAAATTGTTGATGAAATTATTAAGTGTCTACATATATCACCACGACCGTATAGTTGCGAAATAATTTACTGAGTATTATCAAATCAAGCTAATAGCCAGTTTAAGTAGTGCAAAAATATCGTCATAATTCGAAACTGAATTGACTAGATTTTTTACGGTAGTAAATAATCATGGCCTAGTTTTTTTTCTCTAATATAATTCTTGGTCAAGTAACATAATATGCTTTGCATTATGTGTTGATAATAAATACTTAGGAAATACATTACCGCATTAGATAATAAACATAAAAATAAAAATAACTGTTTGTACTTAGAATATAGTGGCTAAAATGACACAATGTGACAGATTGTCACTACAATAAATACAATATTGAGAATCACATCATCAGAAAAAAAGCATGGCATAAGACATTTAAACTGCCATCCAGCCTAATGACTTTTAGAAGAAGAAAACATGACATTATGACATGGTAACTTATTGTTCGTTCAAAAATGCGTTTTTAAAATTCATAAGGAGATGCGTAGGTATTATTGACATAATATACGGAATCTCATCTTAAACTGGAATATCTTTAATACCTATAGGGAGTCTATTAACAGTAATGTCTGAGAAATCTATATACCTACTTTTGTATATTTTTCATCACTATACGCTAAGAAAATATGCCAGGAAAATTTTGTTCGGGACTTTGCTATGATCCTTTTTAATCTCTATCCAATATCCATCTAGCTAGAATATCTATATACTCTAACAAAACGTAGAAAAGAATGTCCACTGTTGAATATCTTTTACGATCGAAACGACACTGGATATTCCATTCGTTCATTAGATTCCGTTGTTTAGAATGCAAAACTAAATACTGCTTTTAATTTCCTATAGCTAGCTTAACGTTATTCTGAATACGATGAGAAATCTACTGATTAATCCTTAGGTTATCTGCGTGTTAGACATGATTTTGCACTTTCAAACTGAATGAAATGACGAATTTTGTTTTAGTTTGGCAAGATGCAGTCATCATAATCATCATTTTAGTCAAAAGACGTCCATTGTTGGACATAGGCCTCCCGCAAGTGTCGCCATAACGGTCAGTAGAGTGCGTTTCGAATCCATCAGATTCTTGCCTCACTTGATCATCGGTCCAAGTGGGAGGCCATCCAACGCTGCGTTGGGATTATGTTTAATTTTTTTTTTTTTGTTAAAGTTCATGACTATTCATATCTACAGGTGCCAGAAAATGTTACTATCAGTATCAGTTTATCCAATGTTGCCCACAAACCGGGTTATGGACGACGATATGCAGTCACTCCATGTACAAACATGGTCATCAATCCCCATCCGGTTAAAGCTAGTTGGGAAAACGCTAAGGAGTTGATAATTTATTGTAATCGTCACTTGTTTTAGTCGAATTAAGGTCACCGCTTACAGACCACCGGCCGCTACCACAAAACGCCACCACTGCCATATTTCCTGTAGGTTTCATACATTTTATATGGATCCGCCGCACATGGTTGACGCCGGTGGCCGCCACACGCTACAAATCGCCGCTGCTCGCTTCTTGTGATCCAAACCGGCCACTAAGCACCGATTCGAAACTCCGTCACACGGCACTCGTGCATTTAGTGCCACCGTACATGGACGACATGTCACAGCCACAAGAAGCTAGAAGCGGCCACTACCGACTTTTGGCCGGTGGCTGCTACTTTTTTAAACCCATACGCTCTGTATCATAATTGACTCTGACGAAGAAGGTTTAAATGCGCAAATAGCAGCGGCAGCGTTCTATATCGGCGCTTAGTGGCCAGTTCGGGCCACAAGAGTGATTTGTAGCGTGTGGCGGCCACCGGCGCCAGCCGAGTGTTTTTTTTTTTTTTTTTTTTTAAACTAAGTCCATAAAAAATGTATGAAAACTCTATGATACTGCGCGTATGGGTTAAAAAAAGTAGCAGCCACAGGCCACTAGTGGCAACCAGTGACAATCATGTTACCATAATAGTGGGTCATGTGCGGCGACAATTAGTTCTGTTTTCGTACCAAAAAGTACCAAGAACAATGTTTCCTATGCAAATATTACAAGTTCTTATGCAAATATTCCTATTGTCTGTTAGTAGTAGTACGTTTTGTCCCCTTGAAGAGATTTCCTCCGCAGAGAGATCTCAAGAGATCGCGTACATACCGACTACTAGAATTTCCTACGTGAGGTAAACCATTGTGTGCTTAGGTACCCAGCAGTGTTTGTAAGCATGTTTCCTGAATTATAAAATACCTTAGTAGTGCAACCAAATCAATGCATTTGCCTGTTTTTAGTCCTTTACTTTGTTAACCGACTTCTAAAAAAGGAGGAGGTTCTCAATTCGGAGGTTTGTATTTTTTTTTTTTATGTATGTTCACGCATAACTTCGTCACTTGCCAACCGATTTGAAAAATTCTTTTTTTGTTGGAATGGGTATACTTCCCAAATGGTCCCATAGTCACCAAGTCGGGATCTGATGACGGAATCTTGGCGAAATCGAGGGAAGTCCTCAAATATTATAGGCAACTTTATAGTTCTCTTGGTATTTTCATCAAAGACTCAAGCATCTATAGTCAAAATATGACATTCGATGAAGTGGAACTGGTGAAGAAGACCAGAAATGGCCAATGGAAGTTCATACTCACACAGATCTCACAATGAACATAGTTATGCGACTACGATAATACAAATAAATGAATAGTTCTGAATAGGTATGTTGAAAATGGTAACATTGATGTGACCTGATGATGATGATGGAGCTGGAAGATAGGCAACGGAACTCCGTAATTAATCAATGTATCCTAGCCGTGTTTGGGCTTATTAGAATTGTCATGAGATGCACTTTGGCTAGCAGGTACTATCAAACTGATCTGATGATGATGACGGAGCCGGAAGGTTGACACGGGAACTTCATAATAAAACAATGTATCCTAGCAGGGTTTCAGTTAATTGGAATTGACATGAGAAAAAGGTACTCTGTCTGTATTTGTATTACAACTAAAAAGTGTGAAATAAAAAACTTTTTACAAAAAAAAAATAACCGACTTACTAAAAAAAAACACTAAAACAATAAATAATTTTAATTTCGGAAGTCGGTGTTAAATGAGGAACAAACAAAATCGAGAAACACTGACTTCCGAAATTAAAATTATTTGTTGTTTTTAACCGACTTCTAAAAAAGGAGGAGGTTCTCAATTCGGATGTTTGTATTTTTTTTATTTTTTTTTTTTATGTATGTTCGGGCATAACTTCGTCGCTTGCCAACCGATTTGAAAAATTCTTTTTTTGTTGGAAAGGGTATACTTCCCAAATGGTCCCATAGTCACCAAGTCGGGATCTGATGATGGAATCTTGGCTAAATCGAGGGAACTCCTCAAATATTATAGGCAACTATATAGTCATTTTGATATTTTCATCAAGGAATTAAGCATTTACAGTCAAAAAGTGACATTTGATGAGGTGGAACTGGTTAAGAAGACCAGAAATTGCCAACGGAACTTCATACTCAAACAAATATCACAATGAACATAGTTAAGCGACTATGACAATACAAATAAATGAATAGTTCTGAATAGTTATGTTGAAAATGGTATCATCGAAGTAACCTGATGATAGTGATGGAGCTGGAAGATAGGCACCGGAACTCCGTAATTAATCAATGTATCCTACCCGTGTTTGGGCTTATTAGAAATGTCATGAGATGCACTTTGGCTATAAGGTACTATCGAAGTGATCTGATGATGGAGCCGGAAGGTGGAAGGTAGACACGGGAACTTCATATGAAAATGATGTATTCTTGCAGGGTTTGAGTTAATTGGAATTGACATGAGAAAAAAGTACTCTGGCTGTAAGTGTGTTGCAACTAAAAAGTATGAAATAAAAAACTTTTTATAAAAAAAATAAAACCGACTTCACTAAAAAAAACACTAAAATGATCAAAATAATTTTAATTTCGGAAGTCGGTGTTAAATAAGGAACAAACAATAACGAAAAACACCGACTTCCGAAATTAAAATTATTTTGATCATTTTAGTGTTTTTTTTAGTGAAGTCGGTTTTATTTTTTTTATAAAAAGTTTTTTATAGTGTTTTTTTTTTAGTTAGTCGGTATTTTTTTTTTGGAAAATGTTTTTTTAATATCTGCTCATGCTATGGTATTGGTGTTTGTAGAAATATTTCAGTTGATAAAAAAAAAATAAGCTACAAATAAAGCTAATAATTCGTATAAAACCGTTTTTAATTCTAATGTATCGTAGTCCACAATATTTTTTTATAAATCAAAGAAGATGTATAAGTAATTTTTATAAATATATTTTTTAATTGATATAAACTAGTGCTTGACTGCGATCCCACCTGATGGTAAGCAGTGATGCAATCGTTGATGGTGAGGCGCACTAGTTTATTATACTTAAGAAGAAAGAATCGCCAAATTTAAGTGTCAGTGGGCAAGGCATATTGCTCGCACAACAGATGATCGATAGGGACGAAAGGTTCTGGAGTGGCGATCAAATATCCTCAGGCCTGAAGACCTCCCTTAAGGTGAACTGATGACTTGGTGAGGGTCACGGGAATCCCATGAAGGCGTACAATACTGGTCATTATGGCGACACTTGGGGGAGACCTATGTCCAACAGTGGACGTATTTTAACTGAAATGATGATACCAAAGAAGAGAAAACAGAAAGGGCAATGACTGCTGCAGCCATGCTAAAACTTAACAACAATATAATATGGAAAAATGCGCACCAAAATAAACCAATACAGCCCACCCGATTGAAATAACTTCCTATTTGAGTACGGAACCCAAAAAAGCGTCCAATCGTGCGTCAATAAGTTCTCAGAAAGTAACATTTCAATAAAGTGACCGCAACCTCTACAGATTGCGTTTAGTTGACCCGTATACTGGGATACGGACCGTATATAAATATTTCAGATGTCTCCCCAATAACGGCCACAGTTAGGGCTGATACAATTTAGAAATTGAGCAAAGGATATATAAAACATAAGATTATATTCAAGACCTCAAATGCGTGGGTGTCTCCTTGAGAAGCAATTTTAAATAATTTTGTACATTTTATTACGGAATTTTTATTAAGATCGCTTGAACTCTGAAATTAAATAAATCGAACTGATTAAGTAACATTGTTACAGTTATTTTTTTTTAAATAAACATTCGTTGACATTATGTTTTGTTTGAATATAATTTCGGTCATTAGACGAAGAATCGCGGAGCTTAAGTGGCAATGGGCAGGGCACATTGTCCGTAGAACAGACGGCTGTTGGGGCTGAAAGGTTCAGGAGTGGCGACCGCGTACCGGAAGACAAGGTGGACCGATGACCTGGTCAGGGTAGCGGGAATACGATGGATGCGTGACGCACAGCACCGGTTGTTGTGGAGATGCTTGGGGGAGGCCTATGTCCAACAGTGGACATCTATCGGCTGAAATGATGATGATGATGATAATTTCGTGCAACAGATTGTCACGGTCCTGCCGTAATTGTGCTAATAAGGATACATTTTAGACAATCGTAGCGCATGGACAATTGACAATTGCATAATATTGATTTTGAAAATTACTAGTATATGTTATGTTTTAAAGCCATGTCAGTAGCCTGATTCACGTAAAATCAAACAAGCCAAATATCGTTGAAGTTTTATAGTCGTTCGATTGAAGTCCTATGCAAAATCGGTATTCAAGTGTTCCTTGATCGGGTTTGGTTAGAACGACAACTCAACTGGCTCGAAACTAAACGATCTATCAACGACTTGTTTCCAGTTACATTAATAAGTATTCTACCAGGATAATGAAATACGGATGTTTTTTTTTTTAATCGACTCTTCGACCAAACGACTTTAAAATCGGTGTCGTTCAAACTCGATTGATAGATGTGAATACGGTAATGGTCTAAACGACTAAATCGCTACGATATCGATACGGTTTTGATTACGTGAATCGGGCTACACATCGGGTCGCATTCCACGGCCAAATGTTAAAACAAAATAAACTGTATTCTTTCCATAAACGGTTCTAGCTTGACCAAGATAGCCGCCATTGACTGTCAAAGTTCAGGCGTGCCTATTGAAAAACCCTATTTCTATTTCTATTTGTGATTCGACCGAGTTTGATATAAATAGAAATGCTATTGACTATTCATAGTCATTTCAAGCCTTGAAATATTACATTTTACGCGTTTTTTCAAAACTTTTAACTTTGCGTTTTTAGTATGTATTACCCCTTTTCTGGGTGGAATGAGAAGAAGTATTATACTTTTACTGATTAAACCCCACCTGTGTTTTTTTCGTTGCCCTTTACGTTTTAGCGCTGTGGTAATTCTTTCAACAAAGTTTTATAAAGATTTGTTCGAACAAACGTAGGTATGCGTGCACTCAAGTGTACCATCAATGAAACTTCCACCTGACCACCGCTAAGTTCATTTTTGCTTGCACTAGAAACGAAAAATTTTATGGGTTTGGCGCCGCGCCGCGCCGCAGGATTCAAGCAAATTTTTTTTTAATTGTCAGGCAGAAATTACCGCAATGGTCCAATGAACATTTCATAGAGATTGACATAATTATGTATTTATGCTTAGTAGAAATACTTTTCGACGTATAGTTGTATGTGTATGTGTACTGAACAACATCTAAAATTTTTTGTGGTAACTGACTAGTTTATAAACTGCGTAAATAAAGTGTTTCCTGGAATAATACCTATAGAGGAGGCGCCAAAGGGAGTTGAGTATGCAAAATGTGAGGACCGCCTTCTGTGAATGGTTTCGGACTCAGAAAAGCTTGCAGATTATGATTCTGAATGTTGCCAGGAGGCATATGGGTCCATTTTTTTTATACCCCTCTCCCTGAAGCAGCAAGTAAATATGACTGAACAAATGCTTAGAATCATTTTATTAATTGTTTAGTAATTGTTACTTAAACAATTAAAAATCTAATTGTTTCTTGTGATTAAATATATCTATAGGAAGTCAACTAAAAAAAAAGTGAGTCGGACTTGCGCACTGAGGGTTCCGTACAAATTTACACATGAAAACAGTTCAATTCCCAAATTCAGTTACGAAGATTTTTCCACACGCTTTTTTGCGACATAAACTGCCGTATCTTTATGTCGCAAAAAAGCGTGTATTTCGACACCCCTAAGGGAATCAAAATTTTTAGGGTATTTCCCGTTGAGCTAGAATTCTGAAATTTGGCATGAAGCAAGGTCTCATAGCACTTATATAGGTACAATTCTAAAAACTGTAAATTTGTCATTACGTCACAAAAAAAAACTATTCTTGTGATTCGGAAAAATCTTCATAACTCAATTTGGGAATTGAACTGTTTTCATGTGTAAATTTGTACGGAACCCTCAGTGCGCGAGTCCGACTCAGTTTTTTTTAGTTGACTTCTTAAAGATATATTTAATCATAAGAAACAATTAGATATTGTTACTTAAACAATTAATAAAATGATTATAAGCATTTGTTCAGTCAATTTACTTGCTGCTTCAGGGAGAGGGGTATAAAAAAAAATGGACCAATATGCCTCCTGGCAACATCCAGAATCACAATCTGCATGCTTTTCTGAGTCCGAAACCATTCATAGAAGGTGGTTCTCATATTTAGCATACTCAACTCCCTATGGCGCCTGCTCTACTACGCGATGAGTCCGAATCATAGCATGCCTTTAAGTTTATATATGTGGGTAATGTAGTAGTTATTACCTTGATCTTGTTTCGTAGTCCAATTAATAAATGTAATATTATATAATGTTATATTGTGTTTTACTCAAATAAAATAAAATACCAAATACTGACAAAAAATTCAATTCAATTATGATTTGGTCTTTCTCTTTATCCAGTTTGACGCAATTTTTCTTTACTTCCATGGTAGTGTTAGTGACAATTCTTCGATAGATACATTAGGTTTATGATTAACGTAACGACGACGGATTAAAATTTCGATTGAAAAATGTATGCATATGGGCAATTTTTTTAATCATCTAACGACTATACTCGTGACGAGAATTGATAAAGTAAACTTTATCAATTCTCGTCACACCACACATCCATCTCAACATTCTCATCTCCGCCACATGCACGCAATCTTATTTCATCCGTCTTTTTCACAGCCCAGCATTCTGATCCATACAGTATGGCAGGCCTTATCACGGACTTGTAGATTTTATCCTTTAAATTTCAAACTTCCTCTAATATATTAATTTTTTGCTTTATCAATTCTCGTCACTCAATCTCATCCTTGCTCTCAAAACGGTAAATGAAAACATCGTGAGGAGACCGGCATGTCCTAGAACCAAAAATTCGAAGACATGTGACATCCACTAACCCGCACTGGGCCCGCATGGTGGATTACGGCCCTTCCCTCTCCTAGAGAGGAGACCTGAGTCCCAACAGTGGGAACATTATAAGGTCGACTATGCTATACTATGCTTATCTCATCCCTGCTACAAGCAATTTTTACACAGGTATTTTTCACAGCCTAACGTGCAGATCCATACAGTATTACGATAAACCTGTCCAAATTCCAATTCAAATCGACCCGTCCGCTTTTTCCAATACCCTCACAAAACCACAGCGCCATCAAAGCAAACAGCTCCATCACCCTTAGATAAAGCCGTACTCAACCGGTATCTACGCAACCCCGTGTATAATTAGGACGTATATACATTGTTAATTTGGTTTAACGCCTGTGGTCAGGTGTAGTGAGCCATCCTGAGCCGATTATGGTCCTTGGAATAGCATCCTGGGCGCTGAGTGCTCAGGTAGTCTACGAGAATGAGTGTCGTTTGTGACGTTTACTTTGTTATGTACGTTATATGGGTATGGCTCTTTCAATCTACCATGGCCTTAGTGTTAAAACAAGTGTGAGTGTTGATGTAGTGGTGTTCGATTTCTGGGTCGGGCAAAGTGGTAATGAAATTATTCTATAGAAAATTTCTCTGTAGCAGCCCGGAGCTTGGATGTCGGTGGTACCACACCACTAATTTCGGAAAATCCGTTCTATAAATAAATCCGTATCCGTTTACGCCCTTTAGTGAGTGTTTCGCTTATAAATATGTCATGACAAGAGAATAGATTCCTGAATATAATCTGTTTGGTCTTTCAGTTAGATTATGGTGGTGGTAAATTTGTTTACCAATAATAGAAGTGTTATTACAACTCCCTTATGCTGAACTATTTTGCGTTTGATAGTTATTAGAATTTCTAATTTAATTCATAAAGTAATTTATGTGTCTAATGATTTATTGATAAATTCGAAGTAACAGACCAAATAGACCGTTTTTTTTTTGTATAGGTAATATGCCTTTTTCTTATTTCTTTATTCAGTTATAATGAAAAATCTGGTCTTTTGATTAGTTTCAATTATAGAGAACCAAAGAAAAAGAAAAAATCAGTAACAAGACATTGTTTTAGGTTTACTGGTATTTAATTAATTGTCTGCCGTCGAAAAATTTGGTCCTTTGAGTATTGTAAAATCTTGTACCAAGAATCAATTAGTTCTTAAAATGTAGATAGAAATATTTTCTAGTTACTGTGATTAAAACATCGAAGACCGAAAATCAAAGTTTAACCCCAATTTTCATTTTAATTTTTGGTACTACAAGTTTTTATTCCACATTTACAAGGCCAAAATTTAAGCATAAATATCATAATGCACCTTTTTTTTAAATATAAACTACACGAATAAACACAAAAAAAAAAAATTAAGAAAATAATTATTGTGTCGTGGCTCTGGGATCTTACAATAATAGCCTACCAAATTATTCCTCTTTCTCTTACCCTTCTCAGTACAAAAACAGTACAATCTTAACAATCGCCTTGAAATTGTAAGCTAGCCTTAAGACTCGGATAACTAAAATGTTTTCCTTTCTTTCACATTAATGTTCCTGACGTCACATCGGGCCACACACCACATCGTAGTCGCGGACGTCCCCTCTCCGACCACTCGCTCGCCGACACCTAGCGCGTACGCACACATATCGGTTATCTCAGAATTTGTAACTACGCATACCTACGTGGAATACAGTCTTATAAAAATCAAGCAGTTTTATTATTCAAGACCACCAGCAGCTAACCTGGAGCTTGATACTCAACATATGGTCCTTCGAGCTAAAGAAGATCACCGTTTTTTGTGCTACGCACGCACCTCCTGTGGACTTTGGACTGGCCGTCCTCCGTACAGCGTACTCGCCTGTGCCGTAGAGGACACTTGAAGGACAGTCTACCCAGAGGGACAGTGTACTGAGTCCGTTCCATTATCCTTTTATACATTCCTTTCTATTTGCTTTTTCTATCCAGGAAATTTACAACGAGAAATCCTCTAATCTCATTCCACCACTTACTATCCGTGTCATACCGGACGATACAACATTACGATAAAGATAGCGTCCACTACACGGGGTGCGGGTAACCCATTAAAACCGGCCTATTACCTTTCTTCGGACAAAAACCGACCCGAATCTAATAAACACGCAATAACACCAATGAAGGTGTTACAGTAATCGTTTCAATTCGAATCGAATCCGATTTACAATCGGTTACGCACGCCTATTATGTTTACAATCGGGATTCGGTATTATCGATATGATCATTCGATCATTCGGATGTGATCGGTGGAATGTTGATACTGGTTGTTTGTTTTAGCGGCAATTTATGTTGTTTCATGAATATTTTTCGATGCCATTTTTATGGCATGAAATGTAAAAGGGATTGTATTTTTCCGTGATGTTTATTGCTGTTTCGTCGTAGTTTTGATTCAGCAAAAGGTGGATGTGCCGATAAGCTGAAAATTTTGCAATGTAAATCGATTCGTCGCCGTGGTGAGAGGAAGGCTTAAAACGGTATCAATAGGTGACCAAAAATGATGTGGAAATCGGTTGTCTTGTATAATCATGTGTTGTAAAGGAATATGGAATAAAAATGATGTAGGAAAGTTTTCAGAATGAATATGGAAGATTAATTAAGGAACAGAGGAAGGCATTTGTTTAAATGATGGATGGATTGTGCGAAAGATTTTTATTTATCTATTTATTCAATTATATATACGTGGGCAGGGCACGTTACTCGCAGGACAGATGTTCAGTAAAACCGAAAGGTTCTTGAGTGGTGACTATACGTACTGGAAGATGCAACGTTTGATGACCTTTCAAAAGATAAACGATAACCTGGTGGGGGTCGCGGGAATCCGATGAGTGCGACACGCACAGGACCGGTCGTTATTGCAACACTTGAGGGAGGCCGATGTCCAATAGTAGACGTCTTTCAGCTGAAATATTGACGATTATGGTATCGTCACATAGTGATAGATAGGATGGGCTAATAGTAACACTCTATATGCTATCCTTTTTCGAAATTCTGTTGAAAAAAATACAAAAGAAGCCATTTGTTTTCTCTATAAAAAACCCCAATACCTACAGTCAAGTTCTTGTTATCCACTTTGCTAAAAAGTATTCTGCTTACCCAGTCACTCGACCATAGCGTAAACCTTCGGCCTGTTTTTCGGCCCAATGAGTTTCGATATTAAATTTGCAAAGTTGTGCGATAGTTGGCAACTTTATCGACTTATTAGACGAAAGTTATCTTGCGAAGTGCTGCTCTATGCATGCCTTTATCTGGTTAATGGATATAGAACTATATTCCTTGTAATTAATGTGGCTTTGGCGTAGACTAAGTGGATACTGCAGCGGCTGGTTTTAAAAATAGAAGTGACGCATTTGGTTTTTCAAGTTGGTAAGGTCCTTCAACTCAGAAAGCACCACACAGCCGCTCTAAAGTGATTATGGTTTTATTACACACTAGCTTTTACCTGCAACTTCGCCCTCGTACATAAACCAAAGCCTATGTCACTCAAGAAAGAAGCAGCTTTCTATCGGTGAAAAAATTTTAGCAACCAATACTTCTAGAGATTACCACCTACAAACAAAAAAAAAAAAGACGTGGCACTTGGGGACTGCCGCGGTAAAGCTATTGCATAGCATTTTTCTCAACTTATGCAATTATAATTATTTATTTATTTTATTTATGCAGTATTTTTTTTCCTTTGTTTTTTTTTTTCTTTGATATTAATTGAAGTTACACTTTCACACATTGAATTGAATTTTGATTGATTGTTCACTCATTTGTTTTCTTATCGGTCACCACGCTCAAAAAACAAATGAGTGGGGGGTGTTAGGTTATTTTCGATACGGAATTTCTGGATTCGGTCTCCACGCTCAAGGCCCGCGATAGAAGCTATGCAATAGCTTAACCAACTCTACCTCTTTATAATGTTAGTGTAGATGTTTTTTTAGATATTTGGGAAAAATAGATATCTTGTGGATATTATCTAGATTTTAAAACTTACATTGGAGTTAAATTAGTCTAGTAAAGACCTCTGGAAATATGCTATTTTAAGTGAGCTTAGGCTATTCATATTGTTCGCATAAATTAAAAGTAACGAAAATAAATCTATTGAAACCTTGCACATTTAATCGAAATTCCGAATGCTGAAATTTTGCTCCAAAAACTTTTAAAGTTAAAAAAGCACGTTTTTCATTGAAGAAGTTTTGTTAAATATTTGAGTAAGTGATGGAATTTCCGAATGCTAACAGGGAATTCAGGCGTTATTTTTCTTTTTTCACATTATCATTTTATCAAATATTGCGTCGTATTAAATAACAAGTTTAAAAAAAAAACATGATCACGATGACAACATACGGATTTAGTCCCGGTTATCAGTTGTAGATTTCTGATTCTCGTTGCGGATAGTTAGAAGCTAAGAAATCTTATATCAGTCTCCACGGGAGGTATTATGTTACCCAATTACTAGGCTGTGGAAGTCAGATCGCCAAAAACGTCATGATGGTCAAGTGGTTTCAAAACCGGGCAAGTGCCGATGTGAATTATTCAATTTATATATGAAAATTTGACTATCAGTCTTTCCAAGGAGTAACTGAGTCGTGGATGTAAGATAGACAACCAGTCCATGTAAAATGCTGATAGCCAGCAAGGTTGAAAAAAGGCAAACAATAATCTCGAGCACGATTATGATAACGAGCAAAGGGTAGCTGCATGTTTGTACTATAAGAACGGAGCTCGAGTCATCGTCGGGGCGTAGTGTTACGGCCACACGCGCCTTGAAGAGATGTCAACAAACCGTACAGTCCTAGCAGCGCCGAAGCCTTCTAGGGCCTTGGGATCGGTTCTGAAAAGATGTACTCATGATCTTGGAACGCCAAAGCAACTGAAGGAATATAAGTGTTATTTCAGGCAGTAAGAGTCTGACACGCCCGAGATTCAACCCTTGAGCGGGAGAAGTCATAAGAAAATTTCCTTCATTAACATTTTTGCCATTGTCATAGGGACGGCGGTCTTTTAAACTAACTTACAATATGGATATTATTTTATTTCAATGACATGAAAAATCCAAAAAAATATAGAGGTACATGAAAACCGAAAGATTATCTTTGAATCACATAACAGTTAACCCTCCCAAAATTATACAATGTTTATACAGTCTATGAGCCTCTTTATTTAAAAAAAAAAACTAGTCTCAACATTCGCTGGGTAAAAAACTCGCCCCTGTGGATTATCCGGGACTTGTTATGCTGATGGAATGAGAAACAGGGAAGAAAAGATGATACATTATCCACTTATCTAGTCGTAAAACTTGATTGTAGGAAAGTTTGTTCGAAGGTCGCGTCAAGGTCGTCCTTGACTGGTTTTGCATGTTCGGTAGATATGATGACGTCATGGGACCAGATAAATTGTTGGATACCAACTTTTGTATCTAAGTTGAGCCAAACCGATCAATGGTTGTAATAATGAGTACCTAGATATATGTAGGTAACCTGAGAGCTACAACCGAAGTGTCTTTAAGTCAAATGTGAATTGGTTATTTCTAGGCAAGCGTGCTCTATTCTCGTAAGGTCCAATCTAAATTTAGGTCGATGTACATAACGACCCAATGTGCTAAAATTAGGCGCAATTAGTTCCGGCCCAGAACTTTAGTGTAGTCAAAAAATTTACAAATGTATTGCTTTTGGCTAAATTCTTTTAAGCGGTATTTCCTATACCTAAAATTAACTATTTCATGCAAAAAATATATTGAAATAATATGTTTAAGGTAAATATTTTTTTGGGATTATTTAAACCAAAAATTATGTTTAGACATCATGTCCTAATTTTAGGTCGCTGGGCTGTACTTTCATGATTTTAAAAAGTATTTTGGGCCGGAATGTCTAAATATTTTTGTCCTTAAATTAGGTCACTGAGCCTTACAAGGCTATCATCGACCACATCATCGCTTACTATCAGATGAAATAGTCGTCAACCACTGTTATTTCGTTCATGTTTCAAATCACATGGCTTTGATTTTTATAGCTATATACTTAGCAATAATTCCACCACGAACTGGACGACGCAGTATTGTTAGACCTTATACAAGGTGATCCAACGACCTGGTAAGGGTCGCGGGAGTCCGATAGACGCAAGACGCACAGAGATGGTCGTTGTAGCGAAACTTAAGCGATAATTAGCTCCCACCGCACCCAATTCACGACCTAATCCTTCCATAACTTAATTGACCTAACAACCTTCCTTCAAAAGAACCAAAAATACCTGTTTATTAATAAAATAAGCTTGAAGAAGCATTATAAATAACATTTAGATTAAGAAAGACTACAAAACAAATTGAATTTGTTATCTCAGTCTCTATCCAGTCCCTTGACACAAAAAGCCGTTTCTAACAGAGGATTTGAAATCAAATCACGGTTCACTAAGAGAATACTTATCTTGAACATAAAATTATGGAGTGTAAAATATAATAAAATACTTTTTCGGGTTTTTTTTGTTAACTTTTTAGCGCATTAGGCAATTAAACTAAGCATTTATCGTTTGCACTTCAATGCATTTATGTCTGTTTTAATGAGTTTGGGAAATATACTTTGTTATTTTTAGTAAGCACTAGCTTTTACCCGTGGTTTCGTCTGCGTAGATAAAATATAGCCTATGTCACTCAGGAATAAAGCATTTTTCTATTGGTGAGAAAAAAATCAGCAATCGGACCAGTACTTCCAGAGATTACCTCCTACAAACAAAGGACACACTACCTGTTTATAATATTAGTGTGATTTAACAATTTGTCTCACAGCAGGGCAAAAGCTTCTCCAAAGTCATTTGGGCCTTTTCTTCCTGCGCCCTCTTAAGCCAGTTTACGCGGCATTCGTTCAGATCATCCCGCCACCTCTTTCTAGACTGGCTTCGACAACGCTTTCCCTCTGCAGGAACCCAGTGGCAAGCTTTGAAATGCAGTGATTTTGAAGCACAAAACGCAAAAGACCCTAAAGAAGTCCGCCTAGGTACCACAACTGCACATGATGTTTAAATAAATAAATAATAAAACAACAATATGCCAATGTTGATTTTTTTTTTCTTTGGTATTCTCATCATACTTTTGTTTTACTTAAAATCTTAGAAAAGTTATAACTCTTTCAGTCCATTAAAAATCAATTAGGCAAAAATAACACCTGCCGCAAAAAAAAAACAATCAATCATCTAATTTACGTCTCCCAATTTCTCTCCGAGAGACACACCGACAAAAAAATCAATTTCACAAAGACCGTACGTAAAAATAATGTCGTAAAACGGAACGAGATTATCTGATTGGATACGATAATATCTGGCAATTACGTTAACATTGCTTTTTATTGGCGATGTCTTTATTTGGAATGACCTATTAATGCCGCAATGGACGCGGGCCTCCTCGTTAAAATCATAAGAACTGATTGCGTTTGATTGCGGGGTAGGTAGGTAATTGAATGGCTCGTGTAAACTCATGTTGTACAGGTACTTGTCGTGGTCTCAATGAGGGTTGATTATGAACACGACAGAAACAGCGTTTGTAATGAAAGTGAAAGGCGTGTTCCGGGATTTACACACTTATCTCCCATCTCTGTCAATAAATATAGCAATTGTTTTTTTTATATTTGCAAGACGAAAAATAAAATTTTAATTTCTAGATTCAAATGAATGTAGTAAGACGTTATAACAGCCCAAGATCCCAGGGCCGCCAGACGTCACGTATTTTCTGACGAAGGAAATATAGACGATTGAGTACTGTTAGTATGTACTAAGAACGCATGCCTATCTGCTAGCTTGCTTAGACAGCCAATTTTCAGGTATCAGGTAATCAAGGTACATAAAAACATTACTGACTTCACGCAAATTCTCCAAACTGATTTTTACGTATATTTTAGGCAATATCTTTAAAATCAAGTCGCCAATACTTCCAGACACATTCCGTCGGCCGTATTGCTTAACAGACGCTTTAAAGCTCCCAAAATAATGACATAACTTCACGTAAATTCTCAATTACACCCAAACACAGAACAAATAAATGCTCAAATGACACTATCATGCGTCTTTGGTGGGAATCAAAACCCACGACCTCTGTTACAGCAGTCAGGGCCACTAACCACTAGACCAACAGGCCAGTCACCCCAATCACAATTGCCACAAAAACTAATTTAATTTATTCAATGCCAAGGTTTATGAACGAGGGACGAAAGGTTCTGGAGTGGCGACCGCGTACCGGAAGACGCAGCGCTAGAAGGCCTCCAACAAGGTGGACCTGGTCAGGGTCGCGGGAATCCGATGGATGCGTGACGCACAGGACCGGTCGTTGTGGCGACGCTTGGGGGAGGCCTATGTCCAACAGTGGACGTCTTTCAGCTGATATGATGATGATGATGATGATTCCAAGGTTTAATGCTTGCGACCAGAGGCAAGAAAGAAATGGTAGCTAAAATGATGTAAATAACTACTGAAGCATTCCATTGAACATTAAAGCTTAAAATACTCCTGTATATCCATTTAAAATCTTACCATCTTCATTAACCGTTTCCAAGATCCCACAGAATCGTGCCTCGCGATCACACGAGTGTGCCCTCAATATAAGAGCAAAGCTCCCTTTATTCGCAACAATCAGAAACATTTGTATTCCGAACACGAGACACAATACATGCACATGCATAAAATATTTTATACCATTCTAAATGGGGCTTAATAGCCGCCGTTGGTTACGATGTTTCAAGTCACACTTCGGCTTACTAATGAACGAAGGACTGGTATAAAAAAAAAACGGCCAAGTGCGAGTCGGACTCGCGCATGAAAGATTCTGTACCATTTTAATTGTATTACTCGTATCTATAAAAACGGCAAAAAAAAATCACGTTTTACTTAAATATATTTTTTAAAAGACTCGTTAAGGAATGTTACCTGTCGCTGTGAATATCGGTAGTCGTCATTTATGTACATATATTTTTTTTTATAGTTTTCAATAATTATGTATGTAATTATGTATCTATTATACAGCATATGTATATCTGTGTATCTATTATAATATATATGTCTAATTCTAGTTTGTCACACCAACGACAGTCCCATTTCTTGTCCAGGCAATTACTGTCCATACCAGGTTGCCTAGAAGAGATCGCGGAATGCGATAAGGCCGCCCATTGTATGTATGTGTTTTAGTTTCCTTTTTGTATGTGTAATTGTGTACAATAAAGTGTATAATAAATATTCATTTTATTCTGTGTTTAGTACTTGTTGT
Organism: Mythimna ferrago; assembly: GCA_910589285.2. Taxonomy (NCBI): domain Eukaryota; kingdom Metazoa; phylum Arthropoda; class Insecta; order Lepidoptera; family Noctuidae; genus Mythimna; species Mythimna ferrago. The sequence goes on from OU342679.1 coordinate 24,719,100, forward strand.
TATAGCAGTAACAAAAATACATCTTCTGTGAAAATTGCAACTGTCTAACTATCAAGTTTCAAGCAAAGATTTTTTATATATCCTATAGTATAGAAAATCTTTGGTTTCAAGAGATATGGCCTGGTGACAGAAACCAAAAACGTTATTTCAAGTAGACCCATTTACAGGCACTTTAGAATTGTCAAAATGTCAGTCAGTTAAAAAAATTGAAGCTAAATTGCGCGTACCAAAGCGTAGATCTCTATGGGATAGAACGTGCAAGAAACTCCATGGACATTTTTGAGGGTGGAATTTCATGAGTTGGCATACCTATTGGAGATTGTTTACACAAATATAGTATTCAATAATATAAGAACATGATAGTATCCACCAAATCACAAAGGGCGTAATAACCAGATGGTCTTCTACTTTATTATACAAGAATTGTATTGTAAAAATCTTCATAAAAATACAACAAATATATGTTAGATCAGCAGTTACTTATTTATATGAAACGGTAAGGTTTTTAGTGCGGTCGTAAAGCGATGTTCTTAACAATGGTTGACAATAAAACATGAAAAGTGCGTTAACGGCCTATAAAGCCTGTTTATTGGGAGTAGTTAAACAAAATCGGACTGCGAATAGGTCAGGCTATGGTATTGGAGGCTTTTGATCACCTTGCCGGGACTATAAATGTTATTATTGTTTTGTTTTTGTCGTTTTCTAATCATCGCGAATTGCGTAAATTCGTTTTAAAATAACTGGAGAATTTTGTCGAGAATTAAAATGTTCTTTTTTTTTATTGATATTTAAACTAGTGGCAGTAGGTGGGCTATACACCGCTAAATTTTAATCGTTTTAATCCCGTGGAGGGTCGATCCGGTATATGAAACACTATCGATTTGTAAAGATAAAATTAAAAAATAACGTAACTTTTTTTCAAAACTCGTATTAATTTACGCATGTACGAAATTAATTTCTTTAAGAAAACGTCAGCTGAGCGGGTTCAATGACCCGTAGGTAGTAGTCGGCGTTGCGTACAAACTATCTACAGGTCATTGAACTCGCTCATCGATAGTGTTTCATTTACCGGATCGACCCTCCACGGGATTAAAACGATTAAAATTTAACGGTGTATTGCTCGTAGGACGGATGGGCGATGGGACCGAAAGATTTTAGAATGGCGATCGCACACCAGAAAACGCAGCGTTGGAAGGGATCCCACAAGGTGGATCGATAACAAGACTGTTCGTTGTGGCTAGACTTGGGGGAGGCCTATGTCCAACAGTGGACGTCTCTGAAATGATAATGATCGAATTTATCTTAAGAATATTTTATTTCTGCGATACAAACCATAAGCTTATTGAAGATAACACTGTAACTTTACACATGTGTGCATATATTTCGGAAACACATTTTTTTCCCGTGAACATCTTGAATAAATGTTACGGGGTTATTGTTATAGGCGCAGCATATTTGTCTAAAGCAATAACACGGAAGCCAGACAAGCCCTGCGGTGATTGCTTTTTATGGTAGGGAAATATTCCACTATTGTTTTGGCAAAGAGAACAACCGAACCCTTTGAAATTATAGTACACAGTTTTTAATCGACAAATCATAATTTCGACGATATAATTGAAAATAATGCATAAGGTGCATTGCATGGCCCATATCCCCTCGAGCGGCGATATACGTCTGTACAACTTGGGTGTCCTTGAAAATGCTTAATTTTCGTGCTTTCCCCAATTTTGTACAAAAGTTATTTGACCTAAAATTTTGGTTTACATATTCTTCTATAAATATTATATTATTTGTAATTAAAAAGAAAATGCAAAAAAAAAATATATTTTTTGGTGGTTTACGTAAACAGTGCAATTTTCCGGGTCAATGAACCCCTGGCGCTCGAGGGGATATAAGAACAGCATAATCAGCCTTTTAATGTTCCCACCGCTGGGACTCAGGCCTCCTCTCTAGGAGAGAGAATGGACCGCAATCCACCACGCGGGCCCGTCGCGGGTTGGTGAATGTCACAGGTTCTAGGTCATGCCGGTTTCCTTACGATGTTTTTCTTCACCGTTTTGAGAGCAATGATGATGAAATAAATTACACAAAGTAATGTGCCTGGCTAGGTTAACTCGCGACCTTCAACTCGTAAGTCGGGGCCGTTACCACTCGGCTACTAGTGCTCACCATTAATATTAGCATAGCTTTTTGAAAAGAGTATTCATAAAATTTTAATCCGTTGGAACGTTTGTCATAGGCTTACAGTCATATACATCCATTTGGACCATTTTTTTATGTTTAATGTAAGTCTAGACCTATTTATTTTCACTAACAATGCCATACACATCCATTTGGATCAAATTTTTATGTTTAATGTAAGTCAAAATGACCTATTTATTTTCACTAACAATGCCATGGAAGTGACGAAAAGACAGATCATCAAAATTACCAAAATAATAATAATAATAATAGGAGGTTCCTTTCTCTGGAGCTCTGACCGCCGGTAGCTTGGACCCTGTTCCCAATACCGGTGGGATACTGTTTTTTTTTATAGTTTTAAATGTTTTTTTATTGTTTTTTAAGAAATATTTAAAAATATATTGTAACGTGTTTAAAAATGAATAAAGGAATAATAATATTCCACAACTATCACACAACGCCGTCTCGTCCCAAGCTAAGCAGAGCTTGTGTTATGGGTACTAGACAACTGATAAACATACTTATATATTTCTAAATACATACATATTATAGATAAATTACACCCAGACACAGAACAAATGATCATGCTCATTACATGAACATTTGTCCTGGGTGGGAATCGAACCCACGACCTCCGGCATAGCAGTCAGGGCCACTAACCACTAGACCAACAGGCCAGTCGAAATTCCGCATGACGCAGGTACTCACCGGACATGGTTCGTTCGGGAGTTTCCTGCACTCGATTCATGCGGAAGTGACGCCCGGGTGTCGCCACTGTGCGGAACACCCGGAGGACACGGTGGAGCACACAGTCGAGGTGTGCCCTGCTTGGGCGGAGCATCGCCGTGCCCTCGTGGGGGCGATCGGCGGCGGAGACCTCTCGCGCCGGGCCTTGGTTGAGGCCATGGTCCGGAGCGAGGAGGAGTGGCAGGCGGTCGCCGACTTCTGCGAAGCAGTAATGCTCGCAAAGGAGGAGGCCGAACGCATCAGGCAACGGCGTTATCGCCACCGCCGTCGCCGGGATTCTGATCCCAATTTCCGGCCAACGTAGACGCGGGCTTGCGGACGGTGAGCAATGGGTAGCTCACTGTCCGGCCGTCCGGTAACTGTCCGGACCAAGCCCAAGTCGTCGACGGCGCGCACTGTTCCCGCGCGCCTCAAGGAGTTGTCAGCAACAGCAGGGACCCAGCCGGGTCGAAGCCTACTGGGGCCAGGGTTATTCAAAAGGGCGCTCGAGCCCCGGTATGAAGGCTAGAAGGAACGGGGCGGGTCTTTTAGTCAGTAGGAGTCTGACACTATATCCCGCTCCGCCCAAGGGCGGGGGATGTCAATGCATGATTTTTTCCCACCATAAAAAAAAAAGGCCAGTCGAAAAAAAATACTAAGAAGCATGCTCGAGTAATACCATAAACAGATTAAAGGGATTCAGATCCTCTTCTCACTATCCAATAGTGGCCTTTTACAGCATCCATGGGACAGATCCTAAAATCCAATAGATTTCAAAATAGTAAAAAAATGCTTTCGTATTTTTGCTACACATATGCATTTCGTTTTTGGATTTAGCCATTTTCAACGGTTTTTTGCGAACTATGGGTATCACAAAACTGCAATGCGATACTTTTCGACGCCACATCGCAGGAACCTGCGATGCGAATTGCTGCCATACCATTTCGTGCGGCAAAGTATAAAAGAAAAGAAGGAAAAAAAAAAGGAAAGAAGACAAAAAAGAAGAAAGGAAGAAATAAAACAGGTTTATTTCGCCGCCCGAATAGACGCACAAGCACAAATAATAATAATAAAATAATAATAATAATATTCCACAACTACCACACAACGCCGTCTAGTCCCAAGCTAAGCAGAGCTTGTGTTATGGGTACTACACAACTGATAAATATACCTATATATTTCTAAATACATACATATTATAGATAAATTACACCCAGACACAGAACAAATGATCATGCTCATCACATAAACATTTGTCCTGGGTGGGCATAGCAGTCAGGGCCACTAACCACTAGACCAACAGGCCAGTCAAGTCAAATAACTTAACTTGATACAATTTAGTGAATTATTGTCGCCTCCCTAATATTTACTACTACTTTTGTAAGACGAAGGAGACTAGTCTCCACAACACAGGGGATCCTAGTGTGGAGACTAGGGCCATATAAATTTGTGAAACAGATAAAAATAAACATAAATCATATTTTTTTGTTATTAAGGAAAACCCGACAAAATATACACCACTCCAGAATGAGGGGTCCAGAATCATGTACTGTTCCCATGGTATTCGATTGTGCGTCGATGTCAAAGACACCCCATATACTGCTACTGTACTTGAAGTTAAAATAAATACCTAATAATAATAAATTAAAATAACTCTTAACAAATCAAATATTTAAACAACACTTTCCTCAGCCAAGGATAGAACAAAGTACCTTGGAATACGCAGTCGCCCTTCCAACTACTATACCAACCAAGCTAAATTATTTACAAAGTATTTAATTAACATTCTTGGCAAGTTTGTGAAACAGTATATGCTTCACATGCTTTTAAAAGAATCTGTGTTCTACACGCGTAGCGTAGGAAGCTGCTACGAAAATCCGTAGCAAGGCGTAGCAGGGCTACGAAAATCTGTAGCACAGCGTAGTAGCGCTACGAGAATCTGTAGCACGGCGTCAGTGGTAGTACGGCAAATGCTATGTGGACTACTTGGGTGGACAAATAGTGCAACTTATTAGAATCATGTGCGGTCGAATACAAATAAAGGACTTAATTAAATATGAACTAAAGAGTTTTAAAGCTAAAGTATATTAATTATCATTTTTCAAGTAATGAGCATTTGCTTATTCTTTTTTCCCACTGTTTGCAGGTTAGATTACAGTCCAACCAGGTGCAGTTACACTTTTTTTTCTTACAGAGAAACAGTATTTTACTGTCCCCGCACACGGGCCACTAAAAAACGCCGCTTCAAGCTTCTTTTTGAGGCGGCCTTTTTTTGTGGCTCGTGTGCGGCCGTGGCGCCACAAAAAATACGCTTGAAGCGGCTTCAAGCTTCTCCGGACACAAGGTGTCGCGCGTGCTTCAGCTGTTTTTTGCAGCCGCTTCTAGCTTTTTTTTCATAATTTTTTTGTGGCCGCATTTTTTTGAGGCCCGTGTGCGGGGACAGTTAAAGGCTAGACTTGTTATGTCTTCCGAACTACTACCCATGATGACTGTCAAAGATTAAGCAAGAGACAAAACTAGTGACAACTGGGACCAACTCGGTATGCATGTCCCATGTTATCGCACTGTAGCTCGATCCACCTCCCTATACCGCGTATGCTAACGACGCTCAACGCGCTCGTGGAGGCCAACCCTGGATGATTTGTTTGCTGATGAATGAGAGAGACAGAGTGAAAGAATTAACGTATTTTAGTATTAATGGCAATTATGCTGTACTAAATAAAATAAATAAATAACGTAGTAGATAGTATGTGTTAATGACAGAATATAACAGAATAAGCAACCAAAAAGTAAAAGAAAACAGTAGTAAAGCATAATAAAAAATGAATGATGGCATCAGAGACTGAGCGCTGGTTTTCAGCTAGCACTCTGCACTGACCAGTACTACAAAGAAGTCTTTTACATCACATTACTTTCACATAAAATTTAAATAAATAAAATAAAAAATTTGGCAAGTGCGAGCCGGACTCGCGTACTGAGGGCGACGTACAAACTTACCTATCAAAACAGTTCAACTCCCGAATGGAGTTACGAAGATTTTTCCGAATCACATTTTTTTTTTGTGACGCCGTCTACAAATTTACAGTTTTCACATGTTTTCCTATAGGTACCTATTCTTTATACCAAACAGGATTCAACGTTTTTTGCGACATAAAGGACCATAACTTTTTTTTTCATTAACTCAGAAGTTTGATTTTTTCACAGCTTCCAGAGACTGCAGACTTGAGTATATGGTTTTAATATTAACTCGATGCCTTCACGCGTTCCCGAGATAAAAGGTCTTGATAGACAGACAGAGGAACAATAAAGTGGTCTTAAAAAGATTACACGTTTTTTCCTTTTTAGGTACAAAACCCTAAAAGTAATTCGTAACATCCATACCTAAAATCTCCCTACAAGAAAAATTAGCCCTATTTTGTTCCACCAAATCTGTCATGTCTTTCAGCAAACGTTGATCTAATACATCGCATCACTTACCCGCAACTCTCCTGAAATATTCTAAGCCTCAGTTGTGTACATTCTAAGTTTCCTTTACGAGGTAAATACATTGGTACCGCTCAACCGAGTAAACGGACCAAGATTGCATAATAAATTGGCCGGGGAGGAAAAGCCACAGTGCCGTTACACGGTTATAATCTGTTGTGAATTGCAGTTTTAGGGTTAAGCCTTTTAAAAATGTGTCGGTTGTTTTACGCGGTTCTGGAGTGGTAACCGTAACGAAAAACGTAGCGTGGGAAGGCCTTCCACATGGTGAATCGATGACTTGGTAAGGATTACGGAAATCCGATGCCGCCACATTCTACAAATTGCCGCTGTTCCCTTCGCGCTGTTCTTGTGCCCCGAACCAGCCACTACGCGCTGATACTACGCGTATGGGTTAAAAAAAAGCAGCAGTCGCCGGTCACAAGTGGCTAGTAGCGGCTGCATTTTTTAACCCGCAGCGGAGTTTTAGTAAAACAGTCCAGTTGTACCCTGTGGGTACGGAACCCCAAAAAATAATCACGAAGGCGAAGGCTTCTAACCTAACCTATCCGTGTAGGGGTGCCCCAAAATTCAAAGTCAAAGTCAAAATATTTTATTTCATATAGGCCTACATGGGCACATAAAAAACGTCAGAAGCTAGTGCACGGTTCCAAATTGGTCGTTTCCTATGGAGAAGAACCGGCAAGAAACTCCATGATTACTCTTTTAAAAAAAGTGGTTGATATTGCAATATTGATAGATATTATGTAAAAACAATGTAGACCAGTCAATATTGTACACAAAAGAACAATAAAAATAATCTTAATAAAAAAAAGTAAGTCGTAATAGGAAGTAGTCTAAGAGTTCGTGGAGTATACAATGTTCTCACATTCACATTACAAAAAAGAGGCAATAAAAAAAAATCAGGAATAATATAAATAATTACAACTATCAATAAAATGTTAACAAAATAAATTACTAACATATTTAAGACTGTTGAAGTCTATATATTTTAAAAAATAAATTGCAAAAGCAATGTGTAACAGAAAAAAAATGTATATATAATTATTAAAACAAAGGTGGAGCAGTTAATAAACACAATATTGATGATTTGCCAGGGGGCCACAAGTGCAGAGGTCGACATTGCCAAACAAGCGTGTCTTCGATATAGTCTTAACCTTATAATTTTGTCATCTCCTTCCCTGCTCTCGTCTTTTACACACATTACCGGCTGCGCATTTGGTATTGTATACAATGTCTAAGCAAAGTATAAAGAAATATTATTTCATGTTTCACCTACATGTTTTAGGTATTCTAAACATTATCTAGGTACTGTATAGAATACCGAATTATACAGATTGACGGTAATGTATACACACACAGAGACTTTCACCTTCGTAATGTATTAGTGAGATGGCTCAAAAAAATCATCATGGTATCTTATATCCACGCAATCTTTTTTCTGACTCTGAAAACAAAAGAAGACCCTTTCCGTGGTTAATTAAAAACAAAAGATAATACCAAACATATACCATCATCTTTATTATTTCATATCTTTTCATTTTCAACCAAAATTCTTTCCATATTTTTTGTGTTACGACCGATATGGTTTCTTTATTAAGAAATATTTTTTAACATAGCCCAAACATTTTTCTTAATGATGTTATCCAACCTTGGTTCACCCGAGAGCTAAGGAATGTAATTAGTTTATTTAGAATAATGTTTTTATATTTAGAACAACGCACAAGCCATATTGAATCCTAATTAATTTAATTTTTTTAGGTCGGAAATTGTCAAACGACTCTTTCCACTTTGGGTGGAGCGAGAGAGAGCGTCAGATTTTTTTTTTTCATTGATATAAACTAGTGCTTGACTGCGATCTTACCTGATGATAAGTTGGTAAAGTAAGTAATATGTAATCGTTGAAGGTGAGGCGCATTAGTTTATGAAGAGCTTATTTACTCTAACCTTGAAGATACCTAAATTATAATAGGACGGGAAGACCGCAGTACACACATTGTTACGATACAAAATTTTTGGTCCGGACCGTAGAGGTTTTAAGAACGTAAGGGTATATATAAATAATCGCCGTTCGTCGGGTTGTTCGAAGGTACAAATTAGATCTACCATCTCAAATCATGCAATTCCTGCGCACACTCTCCTAAGTCCATCCTGTAAAACACTGAAAGGCTGGCTACCCTTCGTCTGTACTCAAGGAACCTATCTGCGTTCTTTTGCGGTATATGACGACGGTGACTATTTCGAATATTTCTGCAACCCTAGCATTGGTTCTAATGGCCCTTATCGATCTCACTGCCATCTCTTTTAGATGTGTTTGGACCACTACACGCTATTGATATGACCTTGAGCCTTACTGGACGACAAGCTATTCGTAATTTATGCTGAATGTGTAGTAAATGAGATTAACTTCATCATGTCAGCGAGGAAGTAAATACTTAATGTCTGTGTAGTCAACGTGGTGGTAACTAAAAGCAATCACCACGTGGTAAGAGTTACATTGAACAACGCTCCGTCCTGCACAGATTCAGATTCAAAACTCCGAGAGCTTTCAGCTCGAACTGTACAATCATTTCGAGTAACAAGGTAGCGCTTTTGACAAATATACAGATAGGTTCGCTGGAACTGTCCATGCGGTTGGATCGAAGTTCTTCAAGACTCGTCAAACAAATAAAAATAAGAGGCCAAGGCTCCTTATTCCTTATCCTACCCTCGAGCTTATGAAAAAAAGGCTTGAGATTATTCTACAGTCTTCAAACAATGCGAATAAATAATATCTGCAGGAGAATCAAGTAAACCGGCATAACCAGAAGAATCGTCAAGTTGAAGTGGCAGTAGGCAAGGCATATTAAACAAACAGCGGCACATAAAAAGAATAGGTGGTCGATGAGCTCGGCAGATGCAGCGTTCGAATGCCTCCTACAAGATGGACCGATGACCTGTTAAGAGGTCATGGTAATCCAATGGATGCAGAAAAGACCGATCGTTGTGATGACACTTGGTGCTGGGGCTTTAGACAAAAGTGGACATCTTTCTTTTATTTAATTATGTATTTGTGTAATTTTAACTACATTTGTAATTCAAAAAGTAAATAATAATATACATCTTTATAATTAAATCGCAACTTCATAATTTTTAAATTGTAATAATACCTGGATATGGAATTAGAGACCTCATACTGCATAGTGATAAAGTCTATAAAATAAATTGTTGTCATTACTTGACCATCATAATATGTTAGTTAATCAAACAGTCAATACCTATGAAATTTCGAATACGGATAGAACATGGTCTGGATTCAAATTTCACTGTCCTTGTAGTAAGTTCCCAAGTGATAAGACCTTTAAAAGTTTCAAAAACAAAAAGAAAACCCAAAAAAACTTTTCATTCCTAACTCTTTTCCCGTTTAACAATTAAACAAAGCTCCAAAAAAAAACGACTACAAACCATAAATACAGACAAACCACTTAGGATAATTTTTAAACTTTGCAAGTTTTTCAGCAGAACCATAAAAATACGGGCGGGTTATTCATTAAAATAACTAGAAGTGGACTCAGCGAAATAACACAATTTGAAAAATTATTATACTCGACCGTCATTGCTTTACTCGCTGAAGTTGGAACTTAACTTTAACTTAAAAGTTCGGCGGTCACAGATAATGTAATGCCATCGTATTAGGGTGACTTTCCAACGTAAAGAGAGGAAGCTAAGTGAGTATGTGTAGCGGTGCTATGAAAATGTTGGATTGTTTTCACGGAAAAACAAAACGGGTATCTATCCGTACCCAATTCTGATCATATTTTTGTAGTCAAAAGAAAAAAAAAAAACGAAATCCTAAAATTGTTCACGAAAAGTCATAATTACTACTAAAAAATACTACGCGCAGTGTTTTTTTTTTCTTTTTGATCGTCTTTCATTCATTCATACTCAATAGTCTGTACAGTGTTTCCATAAATTGAGCGACATTTTAGGATATAAACAAACGCTAATAACTTTGCTGTTTATGCATATTATTTATTGAGACCTTACTTAAATAATAACAAGACCTTTTCTAATAAGCCCTTTAAGTATTTGTACTAATTAAAAATTTGTGGTGTATAAAGACTGCGTGGTGCGGAGATGCATAGTCAGTATCATCATAATTTCAGCCGAACGACGTCCACTGTTGGACGTAGGCCTCACCCAAGTGTCGCCAAAACGACCGATTCTGTGTGACTTGCATCCGTCGGATTCCCGTGACCCTTCAGGATGCATATTAAAACTATAAAATTGTTTTTAATTGATTAGTTATTGGATCCATTTCAGCTGTGCACATATATATACATTTCTCACTCACATTCCTTTTATAAATATTTCGATATTTTGGATGTTAAAATACCTTAATCTGTTTGTTTCTTTCCGCTAGAGGTGCACTATGCCTAGCTAGGAAAATGAAGTAATCCCATTGGTGGTTTTTAGGGTTTCGTACATCAGTCGGCAAACAAAAGAACCCTTGTAGGATCACTCTATCCGTCTAACCATATGTCAAGCCTGTTTTCTCAAGAGTGCATGAAGTTATTAAGCTGAAATTAATATTAAATATGCTGCTATCACTTCGAAGCGTTAAAAAATCAAACTTCTAAGTCAACGCAACCAAAAGACAAGGTCTTTTACACTCCATTTATAGTACAAATTTTACCGCTCGCGAGGAAATCAAAACTAATACTTCAGGTTTATCTACAATCCTAAAATTTGGGAAAAGCAAGGTATCAAGGTTAAAGAAAAATGTCTGAAAATCGTTAATTTGTTATTTGGTAAAAAATCAAATTAGTTTTTGGCGATTCGAAAAATTTTTCGAGACTCGATTCGGGAATCAAACTGTTTTTCATAGCTAAGTTTGTACAGAACCTTCATTGCACAAGTCCGACTCGAACTTGACTGATTTTTTTCCTCGTTGATCGCCTCGCAACCTGATACATCTTTAGTGGAAAAGTCCCCTTAAAGTTGGTCGGTCGTAGATAACGTAACACTATCGAATTATGGGTCGGATGTACGTTAACTTAAATGAGTTAAGTGTTTTTGCTGGTTTCCGGATTAAAGAACGTTGTACCGGATATTTATGATCCGCTCCAAAGTTGCTTCTTTGATTTCTGCTGTGCCGTGTTTCTAAAGTTTTTACAGTGTGGTAACTCAAAGTTTGCGTGAGTGTTGGGATTTTCCACAGTAGTTTTCCTTATAAGAAATGGAAGTAAACATTGTAGGAAAACCCTGGGTTTATCAAACAGGAAACTTCAAAGAATGGTCGCATTTATACTTCATCCAAATATAAGAATAGACATTTAATATTTTATGTTTTGTGATGGTGGCGGTGGAATGAAACCAGCGTTGGATGACAGATGGGTTTATTTACTTAACTTCAAACACGTGACAGATTTTAGCAGAACAAAGTTAGTCTAATGTGAAAACCTAGTGTAGTCCTAGGGATGGACTGCGGGGCTATCCTATCCCTTAACCTCTTAGCTCGGCTGTCTCTGAGGGCGACGGGGCCTCCGCTCAGTCCAAGCGTATGACAACAGTAGTGACTGCGGGGCTATCGACCACTGTGTCTTCTAGGTAGCGAGTGTGTTGTTCCTTCATGGTGGCGGTTTATATATGCAGTTTTGACAGCTTAGTGTGTCTTCAACATCTCGTCCTTGTATGTAGTGGTAACTCGTTGACGTCACAGGCACTTCTCAAGTCGTATGATAGATGTCGCTAGTAATCTGCAGATACTGTGTATGTTATCGCTTTATCGATGTTTGATCTTGTTTGTGGTTTGATCAACTCGGGTGGCGTAGTGTTGTCCACCGAATCCGATAGATGGCGCAAGGCGTCATGTTACAGTTTTAGGGTGAGTTGCACCATTTAACTATAACGATAACAAAGCCGTTAGCAGTTGTCAAATCGTCGAATTGACAAATAGGCGGCCGTTTCACGGCTGGTTATGGTTTGTTTATCGTTATAGTTAAATGGTGCAACTCACCCTTAGAATAAGATTTGACTTGCCTGTTGGTCTAGTGGTTAGTGGCCTTGGCTGCAATACCAGAGGTTGTGGGTGCGATTCCAGGATACATTTTTGTGTGATAAGCACGATCATTTGTTCTGTGTCTGGGTGTAATTTATCTATATTTTGAAATACATAAGTATGTTTTTCTGTTGTCTAGTATCCATAACACAAGCTTTGCTTAGCTTAAACAGAGCTTGTGTATATATATATTTGTGGAAGGAAGCAGGCGCCCACCTACGCGTTGGACAGTTCTCATCAGCGCTGCAATACAAACCTCCGTAGTCTAGTTAGTTCCTGAGACGCCGTAAACCATGACAAGTGGAGATGCATCGCAGGAGCCTCACTCCAACGAAAATGCAACAAGTAATGCATAAATTTTATTCTATTCTATTCTATTGTCAACCACGACCGCTCTGTCAAGAGTGAACTACTAAGGATAAGGTACAGTAACTTGTTGTTTTAGTGTTTATATCCTATAAACACTAAAACAACAAGTTACTGTTGGAATAAATCTGGGTAAGACAAGACACGCCTCTTACTTAGGCCAGCCTTACTATCTAAGTTATTCATGACGATTCTGCATGTGAAATACAATTGAAACGGAAATACAAACATGGACTTATGTGAGGCAAACCAAAAGCTACTACTATGAGCTCTTAATGCGATCCATTTGACGACCTAAACTGAACTGTTAGGAATGGGGCTATACAAGGTTATTTGTAAAACACTAATAACCTTGCAGGACTATATTACTAACACCATAAATAACAACTTTTGTTCTATGACTTTTTAAAAAAACATAATTCATTTACCAAAAACCAAACCCTTAAGATTTCGTTGTTCTATCTAACACATTTCAACTCTGTATTTTGATATTCGCATGCACATCCAGCCCCCCTACTACTCGATCCCCGCTCCCCTCCTTTATTGTACTATCGCTTGCTTCGCATAGACTTCATAATATTCAGAACCTTGAATTTAAATATTTTTATTTTTGTATGAAAATCTGATGAACTAAAATATGATAAATTTTTAAAGTCATAGAACAAAAGTTGTTGTTTATGATGTTAGTAACATAGTCCTGATAGGTTGCCAGTGTTTTACATACCCTGTATAGGAAAACTGGTAATTAGTGACCGATACTTAAACTCATGATTGTACTCATGATTACAAACAACTTTCCCAAAGAAACTTTTTTTATACTCATTAGTTTTATCACAATAACAAAGCTGAGCTGCTAGCCGCGTAACGACTTTGTCTCATGTATCTTACCTACAATACTGATAGAGTACCCGCGCCGCTTGCGAACCCATCGGTGTTCGTAAAACGCGAGCGTGAACCGATGGGTGAACGCGGTGGGCGCGAATAGCTGTTTTGTTATTATGATAGAACTAGTGAGTATAAAAAAAAGTTCCTTTGGGAAAGTTGTTTCAAATCATGAGTAGAATCACGTGTATAATTATCGGTCACTAATTACCAGTCACCCTATATAGAGTGTACATCTCCATCTCTCTTTCTTGCTCGCACGCTTAATATTTTAATTTTAACATGTCATGGCCCATTTACTGTTTCAGATCACTTGAAATTCACTTTTGAATGAAATTACTTTTTTTTCCAAAAGTTCTTATGTCCTATATTTTCACCAATTGCGTTTTTTTTTTTTTTGGATGAAAAATTGACTAATAACTTCTCTCACGCTGCACGCTATAGTCTCGTCGTAGGATGCATGAAACTATGGCTTTACGGTCTGTTCAGGACCATGTCGCTGTGAGCTCCCACTAAGCGTGGGACAACGAGCGGTAAGAACAAATTGAAACACTCAACGAGACGCGCGTTATTTACGCATATAAATTATTTTTCTTTCTGATAATCTGAACGAAAAAACTATAAGGATAAGAAAAACCAAAAATAACTCACATCAACATCAATCCCAGGCTGCGCGAAGATCCTCGTGAATGGATACTCTTTAGGCAGATAACTAAAGAACTCCTGCCTCCCTCTGTACCATTTTACACTGTACAACGTTTCGTTTCCTTCAAGAGTCCATTTACAACCGAGGAGTACTGTGTCACCGAGTTTGACTGCCGAAGGCGCTATTAGTTGGACATCTCGAAGAGCTATGGCATCTGAAACAAAGGAAAAAAGATGTTACTAAAGGCAAACTTTAATTACAAGAAAATATATACATAATAAACTTGAATATTAAAAAAATATATATATATTTAAGTATGCTTAACCTAACTATACACAAGGCAAACTAGGGAATCTTAAACATCATCACTGCGGAACAGGCTTAAATCGGCCCACCGTGGTGCTTCGGCTGGTGCGGTCGAAGAAAACTATGTCCCTCTCGCTGGTGTGGAGCGATTATCTCAGGCGTTTTCTATAGTTCAAAACTTTACAAATATCCATACAGGCTAGACCCACCCAATGCTTATTTTTTTATTTAATATAATAAAATAAAATGTATGCCTTTTAATTTTTCCTAGTGCTGGTAGGTCGAGAAAGACCTGCCACGCACTGGTAGAAATATCATTGGGGGCGCATTTTGACCCACCACCGCACCAGATAAACTTGCCGCAGCCATGCTGTCAAGAGTGAATAGGTTACTTCTAAGCAAGCGCGTTCTAGCGTCGACCACATCGTCGCTTTCTATCATATGAGATAATGGCGTGAGTCAATCATCAATAAAAAAAATATGTTTTTTTATTTTTTACTTAAGTTTCTATATCGTCGTGTGTCGTCGTGATAGCCCAGTGGTTAACTTACTAGCCTCTTATGCATCAGATTGTGGGTTCGAAACCGAATAAGTAACGATGGTATTTTTCGCTATATATGTACCTAGTTTTGTAAGTTTAACTAGAACAAGCTTTTCAAATCTCAAATGTTTCCATTTAAACCCAATAAAATACTTTTTCATTACTCACACTCTGAAAGTAGGTCTGAAGTTGCCTGAGGAGCGGGCTGAAAGTGATACTTTTCATCCCTAGGGAGTTTTACTTTACAACTGACAGCTGTCAAATTATT
Source organism: Mythimna ferrago (assembly GCA_910589285.2). NCBI lineage: Eukaryota > Metazoa > Arthropoda > Insecta > Lepidoptera > Noctuidae > Mythimna > Mythimna ferrago. Next base: position 24,734,539 of record OU342679.1, read on the forward strand.
TAAAAAAAAAACTAGTTCTATCTTCACATTTCTATTGAACCATGTTCCAATTTTCCATACAGCCAGTCAATCACAGCGCGATATAAAATTGAAATGACTTAAAGACAAGTATTAATTAAATAATGTTATATTTTAAGTGATTTATTTGTTCAACTATTTCTTTAAAATACTTTATTTTTAAAAGATTACAATTAATTTAATGAGGCTGATAGCTGGCCGGCCGCAGAAAAAAAAAAACAAAATGGCGGGAAAGTGGCAATCAGTCGTTGGTTTTTTCGAGTTTTGTTTACATTTCCGTACAACAGAGATTTGTATTAACACGTTATGTTTATCAGATTAAAATAGTGATTTAACGCCTAATTTCATAAGAGAAGAGGCTAAAGCAGTAGTGGAATACCTTTTACCGCCTAAATCAGAAGAAAGATACCTACTTAAAATCATAGGTACGACGACTCAGGTTTTACAAACTTATTATTTTATTTTTAGTTTCCTCGTATTTGTAATGAAAAGCACAGTACCTCGGGGTGAAAGTAACCCATTTAACCCCTCGAATTAGCGACCTCGCTCCGCTCGGCCGCCAACTCCTTCTTGGGATGAAATGAGTTACTTTCACCCCTAGTGTAACAATGTACTATTACTTGCTTCAAAGTAGCTTATAACTTACGAACAAATAATTAAATTAGTTTTCGAAATAATCACATTATAGTAACGTACCAACAATTTGTAAATGAATGAATTACCTCAAAAGTTTGTATTGAAAGTCGGTTTCATTGTAAAGTTTGATTTCGATTAAAACTTATGTAAAACATTTCTTTGTATACATTTAACAAACATCTTTGAAATAAATAACAAAAGATTAAAAAGTTTTAAATGTCAATCACGCTAATAAAAGTAAAAGCTTGTGTATATTTATTCTGTATGAATGTGTGTGTTTGTTACTCCGTCACGCTCAAACAGCTGAACGTATTTGGATGTAATTTGGCATACGAGTAGATCATATCCTAAAATAGAACATAGATTAGATTTGGAGAGGGATTATATTATGCACGGAGTTTTTAACATGTTTAGCGAAAAAAATGAATGATTTTTTTATTATTAATTAATGAATTTCTTTTAAAATTAAAAATGTTACCGGGGTTGATTAGAATAACGATTTTATCAATCGAAGTTGACTTTTTAATTGATTATTTTTTTAATAAAAAAATATTTATTTTTCCTTTATACTAAAAAATCGTTATCGTTAGAAAACAGTATTATTCAGTTTAAATGTAAAAAAATTACAGTTGTTTTTTTTTAATTAAAAAAAAAAACCGACGAAAACTTCTATTCCACTGGGGGTCCAGAATCATGACTGGATCCATGGTATTCGTTTATGCGGCAATGTCGGTCACTCAGTTGCATATATGAAGATACCCGCAGAAGAAACAATGTAACCGACATAGCCCAAAAAAAAGCCAAACTTAAGTAACAGTGGCCAGGGCACATTGCTCGCAGAACAGTAGCCCGATTCACGTAATGAAAACCGTAACGATATCGTAGTGATTTAGTTGTTTAGACCATTTTCGTATTCACATCCATCAATCGAGCATGAACGACACCGATTTTAAAGTCGTTTGATATTAGTCGATTTAAAAAAAAAATCTGTATTAATGTACCTGGAAATAAGTCGATAGATCGTGAATACCGCTTTTGGATAGGACTTCGATCGAACGACTATAAAACTTCAACGATATTTGGCTTGTTTGATTTTACGTGAATCAGGCTACAGATAGTAAATAGCGTCGCTTGAAAGGCCCCCACAAGGTGGACCTATGATTAACCTGTTGAGGGTCGCGGAAATTCGATGAATGCGGGTCACAAGACCAGTCGTTGTTGCGACATTTGGCGGAGGCCTATGCCTAATAGTGGACGTATTTCCGCTGAAATGAAAGAGTATTTCCATCAAAATATATTTATTTATTACTATTTTTTGCCCACAGCTTCGCCAATGTACATAAAATATAACCTATATCACTCAAAAATAAAGCAGCTTTCTATCGGTGAAAAAATTTTAGGAATCGGACTAGTAGGTACTTCTAGAAACTACCTCCTACAAACAAAAAAAAAAACAAAAATCAAACTTTACCTTTTCTCATTATTAATAATTATAATGATGATGGAGGACATTCTCAATATCGTGAAAAAGAGTATTAAGATTTGAAAGAGAGAATAAGCAGAAGCAACCGCTTTTAATACATGTAAACCATTTGCCGACGCCGCTAAAATAAAATACCAACAAAATAGTATCTAACCAACTCACACGCTTGTATAAAAGATCAGCAAAAAAAGACATTTTCCTTCATTTCGCTGTAAATAACGTTTGATTCAATATGTTGGTACTCGGTCCCAATCTAGCAACTGATACCGACGGTAAATCAATTTAGCAGAGTAATGTACAAAAACATTTGTTCCATTTCGTGTTTTCTCTTTTTTTTTTCTGTCGGTACCCGCCATCATGCGGTGTTTATCGGTATGTAGTACGAAAAAAAAATCGGGAGCTTTATAGATTTATTTATTCATTTATGTTTTACTAATTTGTTAATTAAAATCTTAGATTCAACACGCTCACTGCCATATGAGGTCGAACAAGCCACATACGTGCAGGAGATAGCTATGTTAACATTTCTATGGGTATACCAGAGACAAATATATAAAATTGATTCTCTCGTACGCACTACAAAGAAGTTCAACTTTGCCTCTTAAAGACCTCATACGCACTGGCTGAAAGACTATGAAAAATGGCTCTACAGCGAACGTCTCACATATACCAAGCTCAGCCCCGGTATGAAGGCACGAAGGAACGGGGTAGGTTTTTAGTCATTAAGAGTCTGACACTATCTCCCGCTCCGCCCAAAAGCAGGTTGTCATTAGATGATTTTCCCAACATATTAAAAAAACTCACATATACAAGACACCCAAACCTGGAACAACTATCTGTAGGTCGAACGAACCCGCGACACGCAATGCAGCAGCCAATCGCTAAACCACTGCGCCAACCGTACTATCAATTATTTTGTCGTCATTTAAGTGAAATCTACATGAAAATCCGTTCAGCACTTTTTGAGTGTATCGCAAAAATACAGACAAACGTGGTACAGAACTGTCTTTTTAAATATTAATATATTATTTGACTAGAAAAGAACCAGGGTTTTTATATTACAAAAATAAAGAAACACACTTTTTTATTTATTCTCCTCAGAATATATAAAAAAGTGTGTTAAATATATGCCATGAATTTGTAGCGTTGTAACTGAAAAAATAATCTGAACAATTTTCCGAATGAATTTTCCTAATTTAGATCAGCTTTCCTCAGAAGTCTTGACTTAAGAAAAAAGAGAATAAATTGTTTCAGTTTTCTTTGAAAACACTGCTCATTTTTCCTCTTTTTCTAGAGAAATTATATAAGAAACTTAACAGCATAATACTCTCAATTTAGATGATTCACTTCGCTTACCTCAGCACTCATTTCCTTCATTCAACTCAATTAAATTGACCGTCGCAGGTTATTTTTAATTGGCAATCGAGAGAAATTTTCTGTCGTCGATTAGAGCAGAGGACTGCTTATCAAATCGCTAATTGTTATCACCTTAAGTCGGTTGTAATCACTGAGTATTTTTTATGAACTCCACCCGGGTCTATATCGATTTCGAGGCCACTTAACAGCGGTTTCATTTTTACATAAAAGAAAAACAGTAACTATACAAGATTTTTGCGAGGCCCTTTTAAAATACAAGCTTTATTAAGTTTTGTAACTTGAGATATTTCCGTAACGTAATCTCGTAGACATACACGTTTGAAATCGTAAGTTAGGGTCAGATTCGCGATTTCATTTTTGTCGAGCAAACTAATTTATATCATGTTTTTACCTGGCGGTTGGTCATATGATCAATTTTTATCATCAAAATTTTCATGGTGTTTTGTTTTATATTTGTGGATTTCCAGAGGTTTAAAAAGTTCAAAATGAGTAGAACCTGGCCTTATCTCCACCTCACTAGTGGGTTACTGTGGCCGCAAACAATTGCATCACTTCAAGGTACGCCTGCACTTAACCCAATTACAAGACACACGACCGAATTACTTATCGTTACACCCACTTGCTGCATCCAGTTACTAGGTGTGTAGAGGTCCTTGTTTTTTCATTATTTATGCTTTACTTTCGACTAGCCTGTTGGTCTAGCAGTTAGTAGTCTTGACGGCTATGCCAGAGGTCGTGGGTTCGATTCCCACCCAGGACAAATATTTGTGTGATGAGCATGATCATTTGTTCTGTGTCTGGGTGTATTTTTTCTATAATATGTATGCATTTAGAATTAGATAAGTATGTTTATCAGCTGTCTAGTACTCATAACACAAGCTCTGCTTAGCTTGGGACTAGACGGCGTTGTGTGATAGTTGTGGATTATTATTATTACTTTTCCCACTGCTGGACAAAGGTCAACCCCAAATTCTGTCTGGGATTATTTTCTTGAGCAACCTGGAGCCAGTCCTTACGGTGGGTATCCGGTCATTTCACCACCTCTTCCCGAGTTGACCTCGATGGTGTCACCTATCTTTAGGCACCCACTTTGTGGAGACTATTTTCCAAATACACATACCGTCAATACTCACACCCACCACCAAGTGTTCTGAGTGAGTAAGTTTCTATCATCCACCGATTCACTTTCTCACATTGCAAATAAAGATGAAATTCATGATCCAGCCTTTGTATCTAATTCCGGGTTGAAATGGGAAATCATCCATTGACTTCTCCTGGTCTAAGATTCAGCAAAAGAGCGTGCCAGACTTTTACTCACAAAAACCCATCTGTTTCCTTTAGTTGCTTTTTGTGTTACAGACCCACGGTATCTCTTTCAAATATTCGCTTGATTCTGACCCTGCTGAGCCCCAACGGTTTTCTAGACATCTCTGTGAGGCACGCGTGGAACACTACGCCCATCGACGTGTCAGGCTTTCTTCTTCACCGGGTGGCCGGACGGTGAACTAGCCATTGCTTGTCGTCCGCAAACCTGCACTCTCGGTGGCTAGGGATCACTCTGCGTCTCCCAAGACGGACCGTTTCCTACTTAAAGTTGAAAACTCTTGTGATAAAAAAAGTTAAAAGTTGTAGGCCAGTATCATTTTAAGTTGTGTAGGTATGTAAATACTTAACTGTAAACCAATTTAGTCCATAACGTATACATTTAGGTCCATAATGTACATATAATAACAACAAATTTGCCACTCGAAACAATTCAGGCATTAGATAAATTTTACTCCGGAGACTTACCATTTCGGCAATATATTTACACCGAAGGAAAACCAATATATAGAAATACTAGTACCAGGGGAGCATAAAAAGAAACATTTGACAGAAGGTATGAATGATCGTATGCGCGTGTCGGCCTGCAATTCATCACAACACGCAACTTACTGTCGGAGAAACTTTGGCAAAAAGTCGGTCAAAAACCTCTCACTAAAATATTGGCTTTCTGGAAAATTTTGTTAGGCTGTTTATCGTAGGTAAGAAATGTGTTTTAAGGTTATTGACGTTGTGATTCGAGAAGATAGGTAGAGGTTTGCAAAACCCCGCTTCAGTAACTTTTTCTACGGCCTGTCAGATCCAGTTTTAGTCAATAAAAGTCATGACGTCCTGTCATTAGATCTGTTCTTCAACATACAGAATGGTTTTCTAGTTTGGGGGACAGTGATCTTATTTATGTAGGTATCTTTTCTTTTACGTCGGAATTCATCTAATGACATCTCTCGAGTTTCAGACTTTTAATGCCTAAAACCCACTCCTGTTTTTTCGTTGCCTTCGTTCCAAGGCTGCGGGGTTCTCTCTTTCGCATCATCCATGGCCCCAATTGACTTCAACCCTGCTCGACCCCTACGGTTTGCTGACGCCTCCTTGAAGCACGCGTGGACAACAGACTTAGGCTCGGTCCAGAAGGTTACTGGACGGTTGGACCGCGAGCTGCATGTTATTTATGTATCTGTGAAACAGGTTGTTGTACATACCTAAATCAGGCACTAGTCCCTCACAAAGTTAGATGTAAATTATAAGCTTATTGTCAAAAGCTACTCATGTGAAATACCTACTCTCATATTTGATGTTTCATCATTCATGTTGCTTAACCACATGCCATTTTTAGGATCTATACGAGGCTAATAACAAAGCCGTACAGGTTGCCAAATACTGGTCAGAAAACAATTAGAGGATACCGACACAAAAAGGAGAAGAAGAATTAGATACTGCTGTTATTTCATACCTCAAATAAAAGACCAAAACCTATGCCGGCCACAGAAAGATCAAATATCATTTCCACACAAAATAAGAATCCCTAACTACCACCAAACATTAATCAATAGTCGGAAAAGTAGCGGCTAATAAGTCATAACAGGAAAAAGTTAATTTGTGATGTAACATTACTCCGTCGTACGGAACCCAGAAAGCTTCGTGATAAATTAAGAGACTGGTTCCGTCGAAGGAAAACTTTGGGAAATATCTGTGTAATTTTCTTATCTTTCGTAAGGGCAGTCACAATTTGTAAACTGTGTTGAATATCGGGAAATTGGAGCTCAGAATTATCATGGATTTTTCCTGGAGGATCGTAACGATGAGCCGGAACTGTTCGAAATGCCTTGGAGATGAGAAACGAGAGCAGAGGTAACCAAGTGGTAATGACCCCGACTTACGAGTCGCGGGTTTGAACCCAGCCAGGCGCATTACTTTGTGTAATTTATTTCATCACCACTGCTCTCAAAGCGGTGAAGGAAAACATCGTGAGGAAACCGGCATGTCCTAGAACCAAAAATTCGAAGACATGTGACATTCACCAATCCGCACTGGGCCCGCGTGGTGGATTATGGCCCATTCCCTCTCCTAGAGAAGAGGCCTGAGTCCCAGCAGTGGGAACATTAAAAAGGCTGATGATGATTTGCACTTTCTTAGTGTTGAAGCTTACTAAAATGTATCTTCTAATTATATGAAAGGTTAATTCTGGACTCATTTGACTGGCCTGTTCGTCTAGCGGTTAGTGGCCCTGACTACTATGGCGGAGGTCGTGGGTTCGATTCCCACCCAGGACAAACCTTTGTGTTATGAGCATGACCATTTGTTCTGTATCTGGGTGTAATTTATATAGTATATGTATGTAAGTATTTAGAAATATATAATTATGTTTATCAACTGATACCCATAATACAAGCTCTGCTTAGCTTGGGACAAGATGACGTTGCGTGATAGTTGTAGAATAAATAATATACCTACATATTATATGTATATACTGACTCGTCAACGTACAGCTCACATTTTTGAATCCTTGGACGGAAGTTTGCACAGATATATTTTTTTATGATGTACTAAGTTTTGCCCGTAGCGAAGCCACATGATACGGATACATAAAATATAGCCTATATCAGGAATATAGCAGCTTTCTAACGGTGAAAATTTTTAACTTTGCAATCGGACCGGTACCCCTAGCCAAGTTGATAATATGCAATCGTTAACGCTAGTAGAAAACTTCAAATGTACGGGAATGACCGTCATCTCAACGCTCAGTCACGTGGTCAGAACAAAAGATTCGGAATTGTGGCCAACTCAAGGCGTTCGACGCAAGCGAAACGGTTGTAACTTGGCTAGAGGGACTGTACTTCCTTGCTTAGAACCAATAAAAAAACATAAAAACGAAAAGAAAACTTTACTTTTATAATACTAGTGTAGATATAAAGAATAAGAAAGTTTTTTTTTTTTAAATCATCCCATAATGGCTCCGAAATGCTCACAATCGGCCTCATCATAAGGCTTAAAGTCACCCAAAGGGCAATGGAAAGGGCTATGCTCGGGGTTTCCTTGCATGATCGAATCAATAATGAAGATATCCGCAGGAGAATTGCCGACATAGCACGAAGAATTGCCAAACTTAAGTGGCAATGGGCAGGGCACATTGTTCGCAGAACAGATGGCCTTTGGGGCCGAAAGTTTCTGGAGTGGTGACTGCGTACCGGAAGACGCAGCGTTGGAAGGCCTCCTACATGGTGGACCGATGACCTGCTGAAGGTTGCGGGAAACCGATGGATGCGGGACGCACAGGAATTTTCGTTGTGGCAGCGCTTGGGGGAGGCCTATGTCCAACAGTGAACATATATCGGCTGAAATGATGATCTCATAAGGTGATTCCGCCGAGCCCGTTCCATTATCGGACCACCAGGCGAACGGCGATGCGCCACCGGTACATGGTGGATATCCCATCTACACGCACGAAACGTTTTGGGAACACATTCATTGTGCGTGCAGCTAGGGAGTGGAACTCCTTGCCGGAGTCTGTGTTTCCAGATAGCTACAACCCGGGAATCTTTAAGTCGAGAGTGATAGGTTTCTTTAATTCTTTATTGTACACTATAACAACACAAAATAAGTGGATAACAAAGTTCATGTACATAGGCGAGCTTAAGGGCCAAGCGCCCGAAAAATGCCATAAAACAGTGATTTTCTGAGGCCTACTCCTCCGTAACGGCTGGGTCAATTGGTTTGAAAAAAATATATGTTTATTATAGATTCATGAACAATAATATCAACATTTGATTTTTTCGTGCAATAAATACTTTTGTCAAAAAAAAAAAATTAGCAATTTCGCAACTTTTCGCAACTTTTCGCAACTTTTCGCAACTTTTCCCTACTCCTTCGAAACGGCTTGGACCTTTAGAAACATTTTTACACATAAAAATTGGTGGTTAAATATTCTTCAAAGTGAACATTGCATATACACTTCTGGACACATCTATTGGCCCACCTTAGAGTTTAGGTTTCGATGGCCCCTACCGAAATATGATTGCTAGATTGAACAAAAACTGTTAATGCAGTTTTAAACCTGATACATTTTACCATCTTTTTCGATCGTATTGTTTTAAATTTGAATTCAGAATACCATACGACATGGAGCTACGCCTAACAAGTCGGATATGCGCCTTGTTAAAGGCAATTGATTTTTGAATAAAAAACATGTTTTATCAAATAAAGGTTTAATTTAATAACGCGTGTTGCCTCCATGGGCATCTACCACAGCTCTCATACGATTAGGCATAGAGTTTATCAACCGCTCTATGAAATTTTGGGGGATCATCTCCCATTCCTCTTCTATGGCAGTTTTCAACTCCTGCATCGTCTGGGCAACTGGCTGACGAGCCCTAACACGTCTTTTTAGCTTGTCCCACGTGTGCTCAATGGGGTTCATGTCTGGGCTTCTGGCTGGCCAGTCCATAACTGTGATGTTCACATCCCGAAGATATTCCCTGACGATGCCGGCCGCATGGGCTCTTGCATTATCATGCATAAAAAGGAAATTTGGGCCCACATAGTCCGCGTATGGTATCATGTGAGGTTCTAAGCACTCACGAATGTACCTTTCAGCATTTAATGTTGGCAGCCGTGGTCCTGTAACAACCTCAAGTTGAGTTTTGCCGCTCGCGGATATACCGCCCCAGACAGTCCATGAGCCACCGCCATAAGCAACCCTCTCTTCAAAGCAGCATTGTGCGAAACGCTCTCCCTTACGTTGGTAGACCTTCTTCCTTCCATCATTGCCATGTAACACAATTTTAGACTCATCAGAAAAGAGTACACGGCTCCAATCTTGCTGTGTCCAATTTAAATGACTGCGTGCGAAATGAAGGCGCGCTGTTCGGTGGGCTCGCGTTAGTTTGGACCCATTAGCTGGCTTGTGTGGTACCATATCGCGTTCTTTTAACCTTCTCCGAACAGTTCGAGTGCTCACAAATACTCCGTGGAAGTCGCGAAGTTGGTTTTGTATCTCAATGGAGGTAAGGTGACGATTTCTCAAGCTGGTCGTCACAATGAATCGATCCTGCCTTTCAGTTGTGACCCGAGATCGTGGCCTTCCTTGGCGACGAACAAAGCCCCCAGTCTCTAGGTACCTCCGATAAACATTTCGGACCGCAGATCGACTTAAATTAAGTTGAGCACTCACGTTTTTTTGGCTGTGTCCGGCCTGAATAAGTGCCACAGCTTGGGCGGCGACTTAAGATGAAGTATCCATAGATTATTGATAGAACCTCACCTTAATGTTAAGAATAAGTAATGTTTGTTGCAAAACCAAAGATATCAATCACTTTTTCAAGAATTAAATCCAAGTAAACCAATAAAACCAAGTTTTCTTAGTATTCGATTGTTTGATATCAACAAACAGGCTCCAAATTGTCTTTTGTTTCTTTAAATTCTGTGTTCGAAACTCAAAAAAAGATTATTGAATGAAATTGTGAATGTGCCAGGTTCAAAACTGCATAAAAACTTTTTGCTCGACCTAATATAAAATTTTAGCTAGGACCAAACGAAACTGAAAATACAAGGTGGGCCAATAGATGTGTCCAGAAGTGTATAAATCAATCAATATCTCGCAGAGAAAATGGATTTAAAGCGCTTTCCGGGCGCTGCTGGCCGCAAATAAATGCACAGATTTGCGTACTGCCGCCTAGGCGAGTGCGAAAGCTGCGTTCACATAATTTCGGTCAGATGGTTCAAGGGACTATACGCCTTAACTCAAAGTTGAGTTTTCTTCCAGCAAACCATTGAGCGATAGAGAGAGATGACAATAGAGGGTTGGGTGTTTCTTCTAGGTAAGCGCGTTCCATCGTCAACCGCATCGTCGCTTTCCATCAGGTGAGATAGCGGTCAAGCGCGAACCTATCAACTATAAAAAAAATAAACAGAGATCTAAAGTTTTCTATAAAGAAACCTACTTTTGCGTGAATGTCATTGGATGATTTTCCCACCACGAAACAAAAAAAAACCTATTTTTGCATTGGCAAAGCTGCTGGCACAAAATAGATAAATACAGAAGTCAATCTACATACAAAGCGCGCTCGAGCAACGCACACATAGCCACCGCTCAAAGACACGATGTCTCGGTCACGTCTCGGACCACTCGTTGAACAGTTCCGGCTCAAACGCTCATTAGTGTGCGCCCACCGAGCGTAGGTATAAAAAGTGAAATACATACATGAGATTGTCTTCTGTACGTATCTATTTTGTGCTGCTGGCGGAAGCTAGTCTGTATACTGTTTGATATTGTACACTTTTCACATTTTCCTTAACGATAATGACTACCACTCAGCAGAGTTCAGTACTTATCAAATAATCCTAATAATTACGTTTCAAGTGCCCTCTGTCAAATTAACAGAATACGATACGATCAACTTGAGTTAAGAAAGGACTGCGTACGTCGCAGGATCTTTAGAACAGTGTTTAATGTAGCTGGTTCGTCTGATAAAAGTTCTTTGGACGGTTGGAATAAAACATGGCACAAACAGGGTTTTTATGGATAGGTACATGTAACATTATCTTTAGTTTGTGCGAAACCTGAATAAAGTCTGTTCAGAATCAGTAACTGAATGGATTCCAATAGTTTTTACACCATGTTATTATTTTTTCCCAAAAATATTTAAAAAGGTCACAAGTTGGACACAACCGGCACTAAATACAATACAGGTCACGGCAGGTCACAGCGGGCCAGCAAACAGCTGGGTGCAAGTGCAAAGCAACCCGTAAGTCGCCTGGATTGCCCAGTGACTACGTATTTTTGCTGATATAACAAGCATAGGTATAACTTTGTGATTTTTCATGGTACAGTAGACAAAACAACAGCAGGAAAAATACTAGACATGTATTTTGGATCTCACATTTGCTAAAACTAAGGATGTAGATGGCGTAGCCATATCGTAGAATTAGCCATTTCATAATATGGCCGATGTTAGCATTCAGTTTTGAGGCGGTCATTTCATGATGTGGCCAACCATTATGTGAAATAACCGACTGCATTATAAAATAACCAATTTTACGACATAGCTACGACATTTATACAACCTTATCCTGAAACAACTGTCTAGTATTTTTATGAAAATAATCTAAGTATAAAATTTCAAAACTGTGTTATGAAAAATCACAAATTTATAAGCTGGTTGGCGACATAAATACATGGTCGCCGGGCCACCCAGGCGATTGAGGGGTTATTTTGATTCCGCATCTAGTTGTGCGCTGGCACCTAATTAACATTATGACCTGCCGTAAACTGTTTTGTACTTAGTATTAGCGATGTCCAACATCGCCGCCGCCGGGATTCCGATCCCGATTTCCAGCCACCGTAGGCGCGGGCTTGCGGACAGTGAGCAATGGGTAGCTCGCAGTCTGGCCGTCCGGTAACTGTCCGGACCAAGCCCAAGTCGTCGACGGCGCGCGCTGTTCCCGCGCGCCTCAAGGAGTTGTCAGCAACAGCAGGGACCCAGCCGGGTCGAAGCCTACTGGGGCCAGGGTTATCCAAAAGGGCGCTCGAGCCCCGGTATGAAGGCTTGAAGGAACGGGATAGGTTTTTTAGTCAGTAAGAGTCTGACACTATCTCCCGCTCCGCCCAAGAGCGGGGGTTGTCATTGGATGATTTTTCCCATCGAAAAAAAAAAAATGTCCAACATGTAAAACATATAACATGGTGTAAAAATTATTGGAATCGATTCAGTTACTGATTCTGAACATAGTTAGTACCTAATCGAATCGATTCAGGCTTCGTATATACTAGAAATATTGTTGTATATCCTAGCTTTTGCCATCGGCTTCCGTCGTGTGAAAGTAGGATTCTTAATACAAACTTTGGTCTTCTGATTTATCCGTTTAAGGGAAATTTTACCTCATCACCATCATTTCAGCTAAAAGATGTTCACTGTTGGACGCTTTCCTCCCGGTGTCGCCACAGCAAACCATCCTGTACGTCTTGCATACATCAGGTTCCTTTGACTCTCACCAGTTCATCGGTCCACCTCGTCGGTGGCCTTTCAACGCACATGTTTACACTATAAAAAAGTTACCAATATTCGCAAAATCAGCGCTGGGTGTTTGACGCCCAGCAATTGCTGAGTTGGTGACCCTTTCGGTTCAGGCACAGTTACTGCAACTGTATTGTATGTCTGTACTCTTTTTTTATTATTTTTTATGTTGTTGTATATTGTGTTGCTTGCGCCGAATAAATGCTATTCTATTCTATTCAAAACTTTTCAGTAAAACACGAAAACAATGGAAAATCTCTCACGATCCTAAGCTACAATTTGAACACTGGTATAATGTAACAATCTACTAATTTCTCCGTGTAGTGTAACGTGTAATGAAACACTATGATACGACAACACTGATTACATTACGTGTTATGTTACAAATATGTCACCATTAGGGAGATGGCTCGAATTCTGAAACCGGAGCTGTCCAGATATAGGTGACATTACGATCTAACTTGAATATATTTTGTTCAGAATTAGTAACTGAATCGATTTCAATAATTATTTTCACACCATATTATATTTTTCCCAAAAATATTTTAAAAAGTTCACAAGTTGGACTCCGCCGACACTAAGTACAAAACAGATCACGACAGGTCATAGCGGACATGAAGAGCTAGCACACAGCTGGATGCGGAAGCAAAACAATCCCTCAGTCGCCCAGGTGGCCCGGTGACCATGTATTTATGTCGCCAACCAGGTACAATAACTGGCTTATAACTTTGTGATTTTTCATAATACAGTTTTGAAATTTTGTACATAGATTCTTTAATTAAAAATACTAGACAGGTGTTTCAAGTTAGGCATATACTAAAGATAAGGTTGTATTTAAACAAAAAAGATGATATTAGGTTAAACTCTCACGGATTTCAACATGCCTGTTGTGTTATTCAAAAGCAGTGGTAGCCTATTGCATATATATGGCATACCCATGGCAAAATTATTTTGATATTCTATTTAGTAACTTTTGACATTGTGTATTTTTTTGACATTATTTAAACTGACAATTACTTTTTTTTTTTGACGTTACATTTTTTATCAATAATTTGTGTGTCTATTGACTTGTATTGTTGTTTTTTATTATTTTATTTTTCTTGTTTTTGGGTACTTGACATATAGTGATAAATATTATTGTGTGATAATTTTGACATTCCATTTCATTGTAATAATATAAGTAATGTAGGAAACAAAATTGTGCCGATAAATGTATAAACCGTATACTTAGAAATAAATGAATTATTATTATTATGAAACCATCTTAGTTGCCATGGGCATGCCATAAGTTGAAAGCCAGCCAGGTGCATTGCTTTATATAATTTTATTTCATCACCTCTAAACGGTGAAGGAGAACATCGTGAGAAAACAGGTATCATCCAAAATCTATACTAATATAAAGTTTGTTTTTTTTTTTATTATAGGAGGTAAAGCAAAAAAAAAAAGCTCTGAAAGCACTGGTTCGATAGCAAATTTTTTTTTTTACCGACAGAAAGCTTAGCTAGTGACATGAAAGAAAAGGGAGTTAGTGATAGCGTGATGAGTGACAGGACAGACTGGATGAAAAAACGTGTTGCAGCGACACCCAATAAAACGGGACAAGGGCAGAAAGATGATTATGATGAGAAAGCTTACCTAGATTCCTGAGTGACATAGGCTATATTTTATGTAAGCGGCGAAGTTGCGGGCAAAAGCTAGTTGAAGATAAGTGACTTTTCGCGGTAGATTACGGACGATTACGGACCATTCCTTCTCCTAGAGAAGAGGTTTGAGTCACAGCCGTGGGATCATTATAAGGTTGATTATATATCGACGGTTGAAAGGCAAAATTATCTAAGCGACATTAAGTAAACTTTACAAAAGTGAACTCAATTTTTTAACTTTAAGTCACTATTTTGTATAGTTTACTCAATGTCGCTTAGATCATTTTGCCTTTCAACCGTCGATATTATATTTCACTTTGTTTCGTTAGAAATGTATTTGAGAGGAAATTCTCGGCTTTTTATCACAATATATATAAACCTTTCTGAATCACTCTACTTATTAGTGAAAACTGTATAAAAATCTGTTCGATATTTTTTGAGTTTATTGCGTTCATATAGACAAACAGCCACAGAAGTGAACTGGTACCTTTTTTTTTTACTTAAGAATTCCATAAATATCCATCAATGAAAACAGACCGCACAAGGTAATCTCTTGGAACATTTTCCGAACAATTCAATCGACTGTATGGACTGTAAAGATTTATATAAAACATAATTGGTTTCGTATCGAGCCGAGCAAGCTATTTAGGTAATGGATGGATCGCAACAGTGACCAGGCTCACTTGACCTTGGTTCGCTTACAATTTGTTAAGATATCCGGGTCAAGTATGTTTCAAATACAAAGTGATGTCGGATTAAGAAAGGTATAGAGACTCCGAGTGCCTTTTTTTAAGAGTAATGGTGTTTTTTGGAATTTGATTTTTGTTTTTCTTTTTTTAAGATGAGTTCAAGAGTTATTTGAATCGATAGAGAGTTATGGGTTAAAAAAAATATGAGGGATTCAATTGGGGATATTCACAAGACTCCTTCCTAAGTAATTCCTTGATACAGGTATCATTTCTGTATCGTCGATGCATTTCTCTGTCTGTTTATTTGAAATAAATGTTTTTGATTTTGCATTCACAATCTCACTCACATCCACCAGACTCAAGAGTGACTCAATCCGTGTACCTGTTACTTGTTATCTAGGAATAACTTGCAAGTAACTAGTGTAAGTTCTCAACAAGTCTGCAAAATAAGAAAGAAAATAAATATTCCTGAAAAAAAAAAACGCAAACTGTCGTTAAAGTACGATGTAGGTACCTTCTGAAAAGGCTCGACATGAAAGAAAACATCGTTTTTATAAACTTGAAACTTCCGACCTGAACACAAAATCAACCAAACAGAAATATTTTATTTAGTAAAATGCCTAGGAAATAAAACTGCTCTAACAAATTTTATGAATGCCTTTAAGTAAGTTACATGCACGGTTTTTTTTTTAAAAGCTTTAAAATTAGTGATGCATAACAAAGTTTTCTCGTTAGCTCGGAAACTAAGTTAAATATGCTCAAAGTGAAGCAATAGTTTGTGTGAAACTCAAACTTTGGACCTTACAATCGTAATTTTGCCGCTTAAAACTCTAAAAATAAGACTGGTCTAGTAAATATGGATTTTGTCAAACTCAAACACCAAATTATATTATTTCACGGAGGCCTACATGGGCACTTTTAAACTTCAGAAGCTAGCACACGGTTCCAATTGGTCGTTCCTTATGGAGAAGAACCAGCAATTACTTCCATTAAAAAAACAGTCTTAACTAATATTACAGCGGCGCAAGAAATGAATGTCTGGGGGAGGTTTTTTCCCAGCAGTGGGACAGTAATGGCTAGGAAAAAAAAACTAATATTAAATTATATAAAGGTGAAAAGATTTTTTTTTTTTGTTCGTTTATATAGGGTGACTGGTAATTAGTGTACGGTACTTAAACACGTGATTGTGCTCATGATAGCCAACAACTTTTACTATGGGAATAAACCTGAAATCGCGAAAAAAATCACCTGTTCAGTACATTTATGTTTGCCTAATGTACTGAACAGCTGATATTTTTTTCGCGATTTCGGCTTTGCTCCCATAATAAAAATTATTTGTTATCATGAGCACAATCACGTGTTTAAGTATCGTACACTAATTGCCAGTCACCATATATGAGATGAAAATTTAAAAAGGTGTCCAATAAGCAACCACCTCGACGTCTAAACGAATTTGGAATCACAGGTGGGCGTTCAAACTTTTGAACTATTTGAACAAACGAACGTTCGGCTTGCATTTATCGTTATATTATAATTCCTCTGTATGTACATATGTTTGTCATCCTCCTCCTAAAGGCCTTTACTGATTTGGATGAAATTTTGTGTGTATATTTAAGTAGGTTACTGAGTGATTTGAAAATACAATTGAACCCAATTGGTAGCGCTGCAATCGAGTGTTTAATTATTGTTTAGGACAAGATCTGCCGGTACTGCTAGTACCTACAGGTAAATTGTTATCAATCAAATTCCCTTCAGCTAATCTCTCTGTACCATGAATAGTTGGAATCAATTTCATAAATAGGATTATTAGTTAGGCATGTTATTAAAGCATGTCGGATTATTATTGGTCGAAATATCAGCTACCGCACAGCGCTGTGGTTGCGATTGTTTTAACGGAAACCGAGATACATTGCGTTTTATAACCGCACGTTCTATTTACTTGTTTAATATCAATGTTCAATGGATGTAGAGATAGATGTCTTTATTGTTTATGCAGGAAAGAAAATAGCTAGGAGAGATCATTTTTATTTCTTCGTCTTTATACCACTTTTAGGGTTTCGTACCCAAACAGTAAAATGGAACCCTATTACTAAGTCTACGCTCTCCATTTGTCTGTCTGTCCATCTGGCCTGTTGGTCTAGTGGTTAGTGACCCTGACTGCTATGCCGGAAATCGTGGGTTCGATTCCCACCCAGGACAAATGTTTGTATGATGAGCATAATCATTTGTTCAGTGTCTGGGTGTAATTTATCTATAATATGCATGTATTTAAAATATATAAGTATGTTTATCAGTTGTTTAGTACCCATAACACAAGCTCTGCTTAGCTTGGGACTAGACGGCGTTGTGTGATTATTATATTATATTATATTATATTATATTATATTATATTATATTATATTATATTATATTATATTATATTATATTATATTATATTATATTATATTATATTATATTATATTATATTATATTATATTATATTATATTATATTATATTATATTATATTATATTATATTATATTATATTATCTGTCGCTGGGCTGTATCTCATGAACCCTGATAGTTAAACAGTTGATCACACATGATTTATTGCTGTTGCCGCTATAACAACGAACTTTAAAAACAGAATAAAATAAATATTTAAGTGGGGCTCTCATACAACATATACGATTTTTTTGCTTTGTTTATAGATACGGAACCTTTAGTGCGAGAGTCCGATACGCTTTTGGCCGCAGTCTTAGCAGTGAGAACAACATATAGCTTCTACTAGCAACTTCGCCCGCATCAATGTAGGTTTGTTCGTACAAACTTCCTTTTCTTCCCCATAGGGGATGAATTTTACAAAATCCTATCTTAGTGCTCGCCTACGTCATAAAAAAAGCAAATTTCACACTCTTAGACAGTCAGTAAGTTTTTCTTTTTAAACATAGTTTTTTTTTTCTAATAGGCTAGTTGCCGTAAAAAAATGTAATTAGTCCGTCTTTTACATTATCTAAAAATAAGGGACACGTATTTTTTTATTTGTAAATTAATCCAAAAATGACAAAGATATAGCCCATTAAAGTTACGTGTGACATCAGTTTGTTTTTTTTTTTATTATAGGAGGTAAAGCAAAAAAAAAAAGCTCTGAAAGCACTGGTTCGATAGCAAATTTTTTTTTTTACCGACAGAAAGCTTAGCTAGTGACATGAAAGAAAAGGGAGTTAGTGATAGCGTGATGAGTGACAGGACAGACTGGATGAAAAAACGTGTTGCAGCGACACCCAATAAAACGGGACAAGGGCAGAAAGATGATTATGATGAGAAAGCTTACCTAGATTCCTGAGTGACATAGGCTATATTTTATGTAAGCGGCGAAGTTGCGGGCAAAAGCTAGTTGAAGATAAGTGACTTTTCGCGGTAGATTACGGACGATTACGGACCATTCCTTCTCCTAGAGAAGAGGTTTGAGTCACAGCCGTGGGATCATTATAAGGTTGATTATATATCGACGGTTGAAAGGCAAAATTATCTAAGCGACATTAAGTAAACTTTACAAAAGTGAACTCAATTTTTTAACTTTAAGTCACTATTTTGTATAGTTTACTCAATGTCGCTTAGATCATTTTGCCTTTCAACCGTCGATATTATATTTCACTTTGTTTCGTTAGAAATGTATTTGAGAGGAAATTCTCGGCTTTTTATCACAATATATATAAACCTTTCTGAATCACTCTACTTATTAGTGAAAACTGTATAAAAATCTGTTCGATATTTTTTGAGTTTATTGCGTTCATATAGACAAACAACCACAGAAGTGAACTGGTACCTTTTTTTTTTACTTAAGAATTCCATAAATATCCATCAATGAAAACAGACCGCACAAGGTAATCTCTTGGAACATTTTCCGAACAATTCAATCGACTGTATGGACTGTAAAGATTTATATAAAACATAATTGGTTTCGTATCGAGCCGAGCAAGCTATTTAGGTAATGGATGGATCGCAACAGTGACCAGGCTCACTTGACCTTGGTTCGCTTACAATTTGTTAAGATATCCGGGTCAAGTATGTTTCAAATACAAAGTGATGTCGGATTAAGAAAGGTATAGAGACTCCGAGTGCCTTTTTTTAAGAGTAATGGTGTTTTTTGGAATTTGATTTTTGTTTTTCTTTTTTTAAGATGAGTTCAAGAGTTATTTGAATCGATAGAGAGTTATGGGTTAAAAAAAAATGAAGGATTCAATTGCGAATTTTTCACAAGAGATTTTTTTTTTTAATTTTTCTTTAAAAATACATCAGTACCCCTAGTAGCCAGCTTTATAATCTGCAATCGTTAACGCTAGTAGAAAACCTCAAATGTATGGGAATGACGTCATCTTACCGCTCAGTCACGTGATCAGAACAAAAAATCGGGAGCGTGGCCAACTCGAGGCGTTCGACGCAAGCGAAACGGTTGTAACTTGGCTAGGGGGGCAGGAGTAATTCCTTGATACAGGTATCATTCCTGTATCGTCGATGCATTTCTCTGTCTGTCTATTTGAAATAAATGTTTTTGATTTTGATTTTGATTTTCATTCACAATCTCACTCACATCCACCAGACACCCAGACTCGAGAGGCATATCCGTGTACCTGTTACTTGTTATCTAGGAACAACTTGCAAGTAACTAGTGTAAGTTCTCAACAAGTCAGCAAAATAAGAAAGAAAATATATTCCTGAAAAAAAAAAACGCAAACTGTCGTTAAAGTACGATGTAGGTACCTTCTGAAAAGGCTCGACATGAAAGAAAACATCGTTTTTATAAACTTGAAACTTCTGACCTGAACACAAAATCAACCAAACAGAAATATTTTATTTAGTAAAATACCTAGGAAATAAAACTGCTCTAACAAATTTTATGAATGCCTTTAAGTAAGTTACATGCACGGTTTTTTAAAAAGCTTTAAAATTAGTGATGCATAACAAAGTTTTCTCGTTAGCTCGGAAACTAAGTTAAATATGCTCAAAGTGAAGCAATAGTTTGTGTGAAACTCAAACTTTGGACTTTACAATCGTAATTTTGCTGCTCAAAACTCTAAAAATAAGACAGGTCTAGTAAATATGGATTTTGTCAAACTCAAACACAAAATTATATTATTTCACGGAGGCCTACATGGGCACTTATAAAATGTCAGAAGCTAGAGCACGGTTCCAATTGGTCGTTCCTTATAGAGAAGAACCGGCAACTATCTCCATTGAAAAAACAGTCTTAACTAATATTACGGCGGCGCGAGAAAAGAATGTCTGAAAGGACTTGGGGGAGGCCTTTTCCCAGCAATGGGACAGTAACGGCTAGGAAAAAAAAACTAATATTAAATTATATAAAGGTGAAAAGATTTTTTTTTGTTCGTTTAAATGAGGTGAAATTTAAAAAAAAAACATACATTCAGCCAAACATAAAACCTCCTCGTTTTCGAAGTCGGTTAAAAATGGTGTCCAGTAAGCAACCACCTCGACGCCTAAACGAATTTGGAATCACAGGTGGGCGTTTAAACTTTTGAACTATTTGAACAAACGAACGTTCGGCTTGCATTTATCGTTATATTATAATTCCTCTGTATGTGTGTTTGTCATCCTCCATCCTCAAGGCCTTGACTGATTGGGATGAAATTTTGTGTGTATATTTAAGTGGGTTACTGAGTGGTTTGAAAATACAATTGAACCCAATTAGTAGCCCTGCAATCGAGTGTTTAATTATTGTTTTTTACTAAAAGGCTCTGCTCTCAAAACGGTGAAGGAAAACATCGTGTGGAAACCGGCATGTCCTAGAACCAAAAATTCGAAGACATGTGACATTCACCAACCCGCACTGGGCCCACGTGGTGGATTACGGCCCATTCCCTCTCCTAGAGAGGAGGCCTGAGTCCCAGCAGTGGGAACATTAAAAAGGCTGATGATGACTAAAAGGCTGCTTTACGGTAGGACAAGATCTGCCGGTACTGCTAGTACCTACAGTTAAATTGTTATCAATCAAATTCCCTTCAGCTAATCTCTCTGTACCATGAATAGTTGGAATCAATTTCATAAATAGGATTATTAGTTAGGCATGTTATTAAAGCATGTCGGATTATTATTGGTCGAAATATCAGCTACCGCACAGCGCTGTGGTTGCGATTGTTTTAACGGAAACCGAGATACATTGCGTTTTATAACCGCACGTCCCATTTGCTTATTTAATATCAATGTTCAATGGATGTAGAGATGTTTTTATTGTTTATGCAGGAAAGAAAATTGCCAGGACAGGTAATTCTTTTTCTTCGTCTTTATACCACTTTTAGGGTTTCGTACCCAAACAGTAAAATGGGACCCTATTACCAAGTCTACGCTCTCCGTTTGTCTGTCTATCCATCTATCGCCGGGCTGTATCTCATAAACCCTGATAGTTAAACAATTAGTCACAGATGATATATTGCTGTTGCCGCTATAATAACAAACTAGTTTGTTCGTACAAACTTCCTTTTCTTCCCCATAGGGGGGGGATGAATTTTACAAAATCCTATCTTAGTGCTCGCCTATGTCATAAAAGAAAACCTTGGGCAAAATTTCACACTCGACAGTCAGTGAGTTTCTCTTTTTATACATAGGTTTTTTTTTTTTCAATTGTCGATCTGGACCAATTGTTTGAATATATTAGTTAAGTATGTAGTTAAACACCGTGAAATTTTAATGGTTGTTTTCCCGCAGCGATATGGGTTTGTCTTAATAATTTAATCGTTACATAAATAAATAAAATATTAGAATTGCATTGCATTGTTGCGTGCAAGCTATTTTATGCCGTATCACCACATTCGGGAGCTTATTTTTGTTTGAACATTAATTTATGCATTGCTTTCCTTTGAAGCGCCGGCGCGTGCGACGCGATTATCTACAAGTTACGTCTAGTGTTACTATTTTTTCTCACTTTTTCGAGTTGTTGAATTTTTTTTTTATTATTTTATAACAAAAACATTTTTTTTTTTTTTTACTTTTACTCTGTTTCGAAAGTACTTCTTATGGCAAGTCGTTCTACCACGGGAAACAACCATTAAAATTTCACGGTGTATATTGTATAATTGTATTGTATAAATATGGTTTATTAAATGATAATGATAAATAAATGATAAATGATCTTCTTTTTGCAAGTAGGTTTTATAAAAACACTTTTACACGTCATTTTTTTTTTTTTTTGTCAATAAATGCTAGATGAGGCCGGTGTTTCCTAACTGACTACCCTGAGAAGAAACACCGAAACAAACTCATGTCTATTAGTACTTATGTCTATTTTTATTCGTCTTCTCTCTCTCATTTATTCCACCTACCACTATTTTTCTCTGCATCACCTAAAGGTTGACTGGCAGAAAATGCCTAAGGCATTAAGTCCGCCTCTGTACTTTTGTGTGCATAAAGCATTAAATAAATAAATAGATTATATAAATTATAGAAATATTTGTACGCCATAGTATGGTAGGAAATGCTTGAACCAAAATTTTAACATCTATTGCACCATATTCTGACAAATAAACATTTATGATTTTGATTTTTTTATTTGTTTATGCTTATGTTTATTATCAAAACCTGGTTGTATAATATCAAGGTTCCACGTGCAAACTTACCCTATATAAGTACCAGCAGATCTAATATCCGGAGTTTACCTCAAAGGTTTGTAGTGACTGGTACATATAATACACGAACCGCCACACAAATAAAAATGACACCATATTATTTGCTGGCGACACAGCAGTAGATCCAATATGGTTCCTTATAAGTTTTCCTTGATTTCAATTAAGCTTGTGTTATAAGGCTGTCTCTACATAAATTGGAGAGGTACGGCTTTAGGAAGATGGTAAACGTTTGAATTTCACAAAGTTATGCATACTTTTGTAGGCATATCTTTGTTTGAATAATAATAATATTCTGTAACTTTCACACAACGCCATCTAATCCCATACTAAGCAAAGCTTGTACGAGTACTGGATAACTGATACTCGTAAATATTCTTATATATTTCCAAATACTTACATATTATAGACTAGCCTTTGCCCGTGGCTTCGCCTGCGCACATAAAATATAGCCTTTGCTACTCAGGAATAAAGCAGCATTCTGTCGCTGAAAGTAACAAATATTTTGTTGTTGTTGTGTTCTGTTGTTGTTGTTATTATATTTGTGTGTTGTTATGTTGTTTTTGTTGTCGTTGTTAATGTTTTGTTATTATTTTGGGGAAAAAATAATATGAAGCTAAGCGAAAAATTAGTATGTTAGAGGAAGTGTGAAAGTAGCACCAGTGACTGAAAAGTTGAAGGGGACTCCTTTATAAGTAAGGTCATATGAAAAGGAGGGATGAAACGAATATTATTAAAAGAGTTATGAGTAGACATGTAGATGGATAGAGAAGGAGGCCAAAAAAAAGATGAATGAATTGTGTGAGGAGTGATATAAAAAAGTGAGTTACTAATAGTATGACGGGTTTCTTTTTTTTTATGGAGAAAAAATCATCCAATGACAACCCCCGCTCTTGGGCGAAGCGGGAGATAGTGTCGGACTCTTACTGACTAAAAGACACACCTCGTTCCCTTTAGCCTTCATACCGGGGCTCGAGCTGTCTATCGAAACTAACCCTGGCCACAGTAGGCTTCAACCCAGCTGGGTCCCTGCTGGATAGTATGACGGGTGACTACACAGAATCGAAAAATAAACAGTAGCACCGACCTCAAATAACATGGGATAAGGGCAGGAAGATGATTGAATAATGTAAAGCTAAGAAAGTCTAGTTGCTTTTTGCACTATTGATATGTTTAAGTTTAAACAGTTAAGTTTCTATGATTTTTATTTCATTGTGTGTCATATACACATGTTTTGGTGTTTTCTTTCTTTCTTTTGGTGTTCAAAAATCTTCGTTATTATGCAGTAAACACACAGCTACATTGCTCTGTACTTCTCGCTTTTGTAAGTCCCGCTCCAATGAATACACAGCCTTACATTACATCTCGATATTCGAGTCTATTCTAGTGCGATGCGTACAATGGTATTGTGTATTGGTTATACTTAATGATCTGTGTGTCGATTCGATGTCGCGTATTGTGTTAAAGGTCACGGTCAGAGGTCGATAGTTACAAGAGTAAATTTCCGATATCTTTAAGGTCAACGTGTATTTTGATAGTAAGACCCCACTATTTATCTTCTTCTATCTATATATACTCTACCTCTATAGTACTATCTATATATACCGCAGGAAAGCTAAGGTTGCCGACATAGCACAAAGAATTGCCAAACTTAAGTGGCAATGGGCAGGGCACATTGCTCGCAGAACAGATGGCCGTTGGGGCCGAAAGGTTTTGGAGTGGCGACCGCGTACCGGAAGACGCAGTGTTGGAAGGCCTCCTACAAGGTGGACCGATGACCTGGTGAAGGTAACAGGAAACCGTTGGATGCGGGACGCACAGAAACGTTCGATGTGGCGACGCTTGGGGGAGGCCTATGTCCAACAGTGGACGTGTATCGGCTGAAATGATGGTGATGATGATGATCTATATATACTTATGTGTCTTGCTCGCAGAACAGATGACCGTTGGGGTCAAAAGGTCCTGGAGTCTTATTTCTTTATTATTCGTTTATTTATAGTTATGTAAATATTTTTTACGTTCTTAAGTTATTTTTTTTAGGTGGGAAAATCATGCATTGACATCCCCCGCTCTTGGGCGGAGCGGGAGATAGTGTCAGACTTTTACTGAATAAAAACTCACTCCTGTTCTTTCTTTGCCATTGTTCCAGGGCCCTGGGGACATCATTCACATCACCCATGACCCCAGTAGGCTTCGACGTTTTTAAATATCATTAACAAAAAGTTTTTCGACATAAGAAATGCTTATTATTTTATAAACTTGATAAATTAAAACTAATTACTATATACTTATTTAAGGCCTTCTAATGCAAATCATCACTTTATTTTTTTTTTTAGAGGTGGGAAATAATCAAAAAACTTCTCCTGCTTTGAGTGAAGCGAGAAGTAAATACTGTCTGACTTTCACCGACTAAAACCCTGTTCTTTCAGTTGCAATAAGCTTTCCAGAGCCACGGTAACTTTTGAT
Organism: Mythimna ferrago; assembly: GCA_910589285.2. Taxonomy (NCBI): domain Eukaryota; kingdom Metazoa; phylum Arthropoda; class Insecta; order Lepidoptera; family Noctuidae; genus Mythimna; species Mythimna ferrago. The sequence goes on from OU342679.1 coordinate 24,759,802, forward strand.
GATGATGATGACCTGGTGAAGGTTGCGGTAATCCAACGGATGAGGGATGCACAGGAACGTTAATTATGGCGACACTTGTGAGAGGCCTATGTCCAACAGTGGACGTCTATCGGCTAAAATAATGATGATAAATGATCACTCAAAAAATCAAAAATACACTATGTAAGCTAAAGTCGATAATTGAGTTGGTGATTTTAATCCATATTAAATTATCTTGAATTATAAATTCAAGTATAGGGGATGAATGCCGCTTCTAACAACGGTCGCCGAGGCTTCATTGCTCTGTGCAAGGTACGTCTTTAATTACCATTTCTGTTTCAAGTTTATGTGACAATTAAGCTTTATAATTTCCATGTCAGTTAATTGAACCACGGGGCTTAAAATAAAATTAATGTTTTGTCTAATTGTTTGTAGTATTTTGTATTATATTAATGGCTTTGATATTAAATAAGAAGTAATTATCGTAATAATTATTTAACAATAATAAGACTAAGACTATTAGTAATTACATTGTCTGTGTTCGGGGACTGGCTTTGAGATTTATTTAATAATTAATTTTAGGCGTCTTCAAGGCTAGAGTAGTTAATAGACTCTTAATAAAATAGCGCGTCTCGCCATCAACGTCTGCATCACTGCTTACCGTGGTAGGATTATAGTTAAACACTAGTTTATATCAATTAAAATAATAATAATAATAATTAAGATCGTCAACATATAGAAATATTACAGTTACATTTCTTTAATATAGTGTTTATGAAATTATTTTATCATAAATAATAGTAACTTTGAAAACAACAAAATAAATAAAATTAGCTAAATGAAATAAATAAAATAATCACACGGTTTATAAAAGTAAAGTTTGTAATTGTGTATATTTGTTATTTCCTCGTGCTTAAACAGCTGAATGGATTTTTCTTGTGTTGGATGAACTGATACACTATTATCTGTTATTTTTGTTATTTGAAGAATATGCATGAATATGTATCAACACTTTATGATAATAAAGTGATACTTCACACGTCACGCCATTGTAGTTAGCGAATAACAAGAACCTACGCATTTAAGCTAAGTTGATCTTTTATCTTGAGTCTTGATCAAGACAGTTTCTTTCAAAAGTAACCATCTTTTATTTGTTCGCCTAATCGTAACCCACCACCAACAACTGTCCACGATAGTTTTACCCAATTCTGAATATAGAATACAATACATAAATCAAAAAGACAATATGTGGAAGTAAAAATAAATGACACCTAAAAAATGATAATATTTTTTTCTCGTTAATTCTTCATATAAACTTGACTACTACTTGCTATAACTTTACATAAACTAGCTACAAGCCTCGCCACTCCTGATTCAGGCATGCATTTCCCAGAAGGGTCTCTTTAGAATCCGATATCCTTACTTGCAAATGATGGTATCATATCGCAACGTCATAAGGGGCGTTTGATATTTCAAAATGGAGCAGTTTATTACAGATAATGATAGCAATTAAGCATATATTCATACATAGGTAGATACAATATCTAATCAAGCATATCACCTTCAGGACTCGTCAAATAATAAGTTTAGTACTAAGCCGTGAACTGACTGTTTGGATCCCGAACAGCCGGCTCCTGAGTCAGGAACGCGGTAGGCCTAGAAAGAGATGCATGCTAGCATAGCGAGTTGGACTCCTACCTAAAGGATTGTTCAGAAGTAGCTAAGGACTGAAGATAAGAGTAGAAGAATGGAAGGGATTTATTATGCAGTGAGACACAACAGGATCAATGATAATAATATAAAACAGTCCGTGACTATCGGCATTCACTATGACTATTGTTAAATCACGTCTCAGTTGTTTAGATTTATACTTAAGTGGAAAATCGTCCATATAAAATTATGAAAACAACATCGCACATCGGACAGGACAGGAACAATTTGCCTGCTGCGGTCTTCCCATCCGATTATAATTTGGGTGTTTTCCAGGCTAGAGTAAATAGGCTCTTAATAAACTAGAGCGCCCCACTATCAATGATTGCTTACCATCAGGTGGGATCGCAGTCAAGCTCTAGTTTATGTCAATTAAAAAAGAAATAAATGCGTGGTCGCGTCGTTAGGAGCCTTAAATACTAACGAGACGAAGAGACTTCTGAAAATAAAACTATCAAGCAAAATTGCCAAGAATTTTAATCTGAAGGAGAACTCAAAGGGTTTAAGAAAAACTATTTTTAATTTCAAAGTAGTCAAAGTCTGTGGCATTTAATATTCCTGAAATTAAATTTATTTTTGCGAGGTTAACGTTTTATTTGCATAACTGGAGAGATTTTTGATGAACTTTGCAGATCTGTTGATAAATGAGTGAGATAGGACTATTGAGTGAATATAATGAAATTAATGCGGAGTGGACCTACTAAAGTAACTGTCAAAAGTTACCACTTTTCAGGTCTAGACTTGGACTTAAATAAAAAGCAATGGAATGTAAAACGTATATCCAAAGAAATGGTAGGTTCAGTAAGCATTTTACAAAGCGTGTGTGTGTGGTTGGTCGTTCTCGCTAGTGAAGTGTGGCGGGCCTGCAGCCCCGCATACCACGCGCGCCGTCGCCCGCGATGCAGTCCGACGAGTGACGAAGGTAGCCGATGGCGCCCGATCTCCTCTTTTGGCAGTACCTTTTTAGAGGGATTATAACGATCACACTAATATTATAAAGGTGCAAGTCTGTGAGTGTTTGTGTATATTTATTACTTCTTCACATTCTTCATAATTGAACGACTGAACTTTCGATGGAACGTGGTAAGACAAAAGACACTAACGTGGCAATGGGCAGAGCACATTACTCGCAGAAAAGATGGCTGTTAGAGCCAAAAGGTTGTGGAGTAGCGACCGCATATCGGAAGGCGCAGCGTTGGAAGGCCTCCTACAAGGTAGATCAATAACCTGGTAAGGGTTGCGAAAATCGGATGGATGCGAGAAGCACAAGACTGTTTATTGTGGCGACACTTGGGGGAGGCCTATGTCCAACAGTGGATGTCTTTCGACTGAAATGATGATGATGAAAAAAAGGCGCCTCTACTTAACCCTTCCTTTAAATGCAATAGCTACGACGTCTGTTTAAAGTGCACAATTCTCTTGAACAGATGACCAAATCTTCAAAATTTCTTGAGAGACAGTCCTAAAGCTATACAACTTGCAGATCAAAGGCTTTCAAAGTTCTGGAGTAGCTGGGAAGCTTTACTAGATCTTCGGTCCCTTTGTTTCACAATGGAGATTTGTAAGGCTCTGTAACGGAGGTACTTACTGCGGTAACCTTGGTTCACAGTATTGTTTACTAGTTGTCTCCTATGTCTTTGCTCCCATGGTACATGGTGCATACAGGGTTATTTGTATAACACTGGCAACCTCTTAGAACTATGTTACTAACATTATAAACAACAACTTTTATTCTATGATATTGAAAAATTTTATCATATATTAGTTCATCAGATTTCCATTCAAACAAAAAATTAAAAATATTTAAATTGAGCGTTCTAAATATTACGAAGTCCATGCGAAGCAAGTGATAGTACAATAGCGGAGGGGAGCGAGGATTGGGTGGCGGGGGTGCTTGATGTGCTTGTGTCGCGTCATAAGTAGGTATAGAAAAATACAGAGTTGAAATGTGTTTGATAGAACAACGAAATCTCCAAGGTTTGTTTTTGGTAAATGATTTATGTTTTTTATAAAGTCATAAAATAAAAGTTGTTGTTTTTGATAATAGTAATAAAGTCCTGCAAGTTTGTTAGTCTTTAATAAATAACCCCGTAAATTCCTATGTGTTCTTATTCACTCCTGCGTTCCTATTGAGTAGGGACAGTGCCATTTTTGCGGGTTCAAAAGTAACCATAACGACTGTTAAATATCTATAAATGACAGTCGGGACCTATTGCTTAAGGTACTTTCGAGGCACGGAAGAATCTCGTATTAAGATGGTCACCCATCCACAGACTGACCTCGGCAAGTGTTGCTTAACTCTAAAGATCGTGTAGTTGTTGTTATTTTAGCCATGAATTCCTCACGCATAATATTTGATCGTATTTATAACTGTTCACAAATCAAAGCTTGCGGACTGATGTCACCAGCGGTCGAGGCAGCAGACGCGGGGTAGAAGATGAGCGCGTGGCGGACGGTGTGCGGCGCGGGCACTTCTCGATCCAATGCCTTCAGAGACACTGGCGTAATTGCGTCAAAAATCAAAATCAAAAACATTTATCTCAAATGGACCATTTGCAGGCACTTTTGAATAGTCAAATATCAGTCAGTCCAAGAAAAGTGAAGCTAAATTGCACGTTCCAAAGCGTAGACCTTTATAAAGAAGAACGTGCAAGAAACTTCATGGACACTCTTTTCACGTCCTTCTATTGATACCTCACTCGCCAATACTCAATATAATATTTAAAGTGTACAAACAGTCTACTACTTTATTTGCCTTTCTGAAATCCTGAACACAATTCGGCTCGAAGGACCATATTCAAGAGATAAGACCTTTTTTTTTTTTAATAGAACGTTGCTCTTCACCAGGATTTCATTCTTTCTGATTCCTTTATCCACCCAGGATTCAACCAACTATATGAGATCAGACAAGGATCAGTTCAGGACCTTAGAATTTTTGATATCATTATATTTTTATATCATAAAGGTTGCATTTTGAAGAGTGTGCGCGGGAATTGCATAACTTGATTCTGCCATCTCATTTCTACCACCGGACGACCTGGCGTATGGCGAGTGTCCACCCTTACGTTGTTGAAACCTCTATGGACCGGACAAAGTGTTTTAACTGAAACAATTTCTCTTCTGCGATTTTCCTGTCCGATTATAATTTGGGTGTCTTCAAGGCTAGAGTGAATAGGCTCTTAATAAACTATTGCGCCTCACCATCAACGATTGCATCACTTTTTACCATCAGGTAGGATCGCAGTCAAGCACTAGTTTATATCAGATAAAAAAAATTCGACATCGCACAGCTAAAAATTTGACAGTAAATACCTACAAATGAGTCTAGTAACATGAAACCCCCTTAAACTTAACACCACCTCTAAACCTAGACAGCCCCAATAAAACCAAACTCCAATTTATTTCCTCTTAAACTTAACGTCCTGATGTGAGTACCTCCCTCTCAACCCTTAACTCCTTAAAGACTTGATGTCGGACAACCCACAGGCAATCAACTGTAAGGACTTAATTAGTCAATCACGTGGACTAAGGCAAACAATGTAACTGGGATTGGAGTCAAATTGAATTGTTACGATGAATGAAGGAAGGAAGATAATGGGATAGTTATAATTGGATTTTAGTGGTGATATATATGCATATGGTAGGGCTCTTATGAAGAACGCTCAATAAACTAGTGCGCATCACCATCAAAGAATGCATCGCTACTTACCATCAGGTGGGATCGCAGTCAAGCACTAGTTTATCTCAATTAAAAAAAAAAGAAGGTGTTAGCAAAAAAAAAACATGGTGGGAATAAAAACTCCTCTGTTTTTTACACGTCTCACTAGTATTATAGAAGTAAACTTTCTTTTATGTTTTTATTTTTTTTCCGATTGCTAAATTTATTTCACCGATGGAAAGCTGCTTTATTCTTGAGTGACATAGGTTATATTTTATGTACGCGGGTGAAGCCGTGGGCAAAAGCTAGTAAAATATATTATAGTAAAACAGAAGAGATTTTTTTAAGTTTTTGTTTATTTAAACGCTTTTATCTCTGGAACTATCAATTATATTTGAAGTAATCTTTCTGTATTGCACAATCAGACTTGTGAAGAACAATAGTGACACTACATACGACTGCAAAAGCGGAGCAGTGGCCAAAACAAAGACGTGGGTAAAACTGCAAGGAACACTTAGTCATATACAATCGAAAAAATGTGCCGTTCTTTTATTTAATCATTTTTTAATCCGTGTTTTTAATTATATTTTTTTATTAACATTTATGTATACCAAAAATACTTAACTAAAATTACAGTAAAACCAAAAAAAAAAACAAAATGAACTAAGAACCGAAATTATTAAAAATAAATCTTATTCAATTACCACTCTAGGGTAAGTTTCTGAATTAAGCAGAACTTATCAATTCTAATAGCAACCACATTTTAACTTATTATATATTATAAACCTGTGGGCTTAAGGGGCCGGCGGAGGATGAATTTCCATACAAACGTAATACCACGCTCATTTGCAGTTGGAGCATATATCCAACATATTATGATGATATTCGGTTAAAGACAATATTTATCTAGGTTCCTACGTCGAGAATATTAGAAATATTGTTATTTTTAATACAAGAAAAGCCAAATGGCATGTTTTGCCATTTACGCTATAAAAAAGTGCGAAATACAATTTGCTTAAATTTCTTTTTGTTTTTTTAAAAAAGAAAGACGTAGGAACCTAGATAAATATTGTCTATAACCAAATATCATCATAATATGTTGGAAATATGCTCCAACTGCAAATGAGCGTGGTATTACGTTTGTATGGAAATTCATCCTCCGCCGGCCCCTTAAGCAGAGTTTGAGAAATACTCAGCTTCGAAAGCTTAAATCACAAATCGTAGGTCACGCACAGAGAACTATCCTGAAATCAATATCAATATCAACTTCACTAAATAAAACTACACAAACAAAAATCTACCGAATAAAACAAACCAAAAGTCAATTTTTGGAAATATTTGTAAGCAAAAAGCTAACATGAAAAATTTTTGAAAAACAAAGAGCTAACATGAACGGAGTTTTCAAAAACAACCTGTCAATATCATGCACATCGTTTTATTTCTGTCTGTGTGATATATTCGGAATATCAAATGAAAGCGGTCAAGCGCGGGTTGGTGGAGGTTCTGTAGGTACCTCACATTTATCCGACCTTTGAATATGAGGGAGTAATAAAATCGGACATCAAAATGTACTTGTGTGGTAGTAGTTTATTTTTAAAGACCGTGGGAGTTTTAAAATTAAACTGTCTGTTTGATGGCGTATTGAATTATATTGTCAAAGGTACAGTCATAATCTCTCTTATAGAGTTCCTTACAAACTTATACATTTCCAGATACAATCGCTCTTAAGTGATTATGAAGTTATTACACAAATACACATCTTTCTCTAGATATTTTTGAAACATTACTTCATGGATATTATCTAAGTATCTACTGAAATCAAAACATAGTGTAAAACTAATCCAGTAAAGACCTCTGAAAATCTAGATTTTATTATAAACTTTTACTCACAAAGCATTTTGAGAACACATTTATTGTGCGTACAGCCAAGGAGTGGAATTCCCTGCCGGGATCTGTGTTTCCTGATAGCAACAACTTAGGAGTCTTTAAGTCGAGAGTGAATAGGTTTCTTCTAGGCAAGCGTGCTTCATCGTCGACCACATCATCGCTTACCATCAGGTGAGATGGTGGTAAAACGCAAACCTATCAAAAATAAAAAAATACTCTTTATGATGTACTCATAAATTGAAAATATAAAAGAAATATACCTGTCAATAGACATCTTTACATATTTAATCTCATTAATAAAAATTACATATTAATTTACCCGAATTCATTACATATCCTGGAAGAAGTTTTGTAATATATTCGGATAAATTATGAAATGCCAACAGAGCATTCTGCGTTATATCTGTTTTGCCTCTTTATCAAACTATAACGGCCCGTCCCGGCGTCGCACGGGCAATAAATATAACCTATGTTACTCAAGGTGAATGCAGCTTTCCAATGGTGAAAGAATTTTTTTAAATCGGCACAGTAGTTTTTGAGTTTTATTCATTACAAGCATACTGACTGGCCTGTTGGTGTAGTGGTCAGTGACCCTGACTGCTATGCCGGAGGTCGTGGGTTCGATTCCCACCCAGGACAAATGTTTGTGTGATTAGCATAATCATTTGTTCGGTGTCTGGGTGTAATTTATCTATAATATGTATGTATTTAGAAATATATAAGTATCTTTATCAGTTGTCTAGTACCCATAACATAAGCTCTGCTTAGCTTGGGACTAGACGGCGTTGTGTGATAGTTGTGGAATATTACATTATATTATATCATATTATATTATATTATGTTATATTATATTATATATTTTCAGGGTCAAAATAATTACATTTTATTTAGTCCGTATTTTAGATTATAAAACAATAATGGACACGTATTTTTTCTCTTTTCGATTAAACCAAAAATAACAAAGATATAGCCCATTAAAGTTACGTGTGACGTCACCCCGTGCGAAAAAATGCAGCACGACGCGCGGCGTGACGCTACACGTAACTTTAATGGGCTATATCTTTGTCATTTTTGGTTTAATTTACAAATAAAAAAATATGTGTCCCTTATTTTTGATCTAAAAAACGGACTAAAATTTTTACGGCAACTAGCATATTACGGCATACGAAAGGTTAAACCATGCTCACGTTGATGATAGGCGAGTGGAAAAGGATCCTCTTTAAGATGCAAGTACATAAATACAATTGTAAGGGCGATTTCAATTTAGACGTCTCATGTCGAACTGTTGCCGCAAGTTTTAGTGCCGCAGCCGGCCGGTTGCAGTACGTAAGCAGTCCGACAACAAGTGCCTTAATTGAAAACGTATCTGGCTGCCGTGCGTTTGTATACCAGTGATGCGCTATTTATCACCGAACGACACGTGGTGCTTGTGACGTTGCCGTCTTGTTGTCGAGCGTTCGCCGCACGGTTGTCGAACCACGCGCTTTTTATGAAAAATACAATCGTCCGTACGCAGCACTACTAACGCCCTACATTCGCACCGCAACAGGCCGTCAAAAGACGCAAAAATTGAAAGCATTCATAATAATTTCCTTTTTTTTTTTTAAATCGATGGTAAACTTGTTAAAATGTTTGATCTCAGTAGGTGGCTTCGATAACTGCAGCAACGGTGGCACCCATTAAGTCCTCTAAAGTGCAAGTGTATGGCACTTGAGCAAGGTATGGTTCAAGTTCTGAACAGGGGCACCACACTCCCAGTGAGTATCTGACGTGTCTATGAAACCCCATTTCGCTGAGTTTACAGCGGCCTACCTGAGTACGCAACTAATTTAGTGCTTTATTACTGGATTCATTAACCATTTCAATTAATCGTAAGATGATTATTCATTTTCGATAGCAACCTACGCAACAAGAACTCACATTCCATAGATGTAAAACCCTAAACATGCGCGTTCAATATGAATCCCATTCCACACATGTCATGTCTTTGACCAACCTGCGTATATCTAGATAAACGTCCGTAAAAAGTGCCCAAACTACATCCAGGATAAGCAGGCCTTCCCCTCCCCCTCCCTCCTTGTAACGCAGAACCTAAAGGGTCACGGAATGGTCAATGGAAAGCTCAAGGTATACTAGTCGGTTTTAGACGTGGACTCATACTGTCATCGTTCTCTAGTTTAGTTTTTAAAATGCAAATTGAATCCCAGTGTAGATCCGCAGCAAGTGTGCCTAACAGCAAATCTAATCGAATCTTGTTAAACTTTAATAAAATATTTTTCTTGGTCACTTAACCCAATCAAATAAAATTGCAACAAATAGGATTATGTGGTATCTTACTATTTCGCAAACGTAAATGTAGAATAACTAAGACGCGCAACTCAGATCTTCTACCGTATAATGTTGCGAGATTCATGTGTAATACCAAGTCGGTTACCTTGCCGGGCCTTGGTTGAGGCCATGGTCCGGAGCGAGGAGGAGTGGCAGGCGGTCGCTCGCAAAGGAGGAGGCCGACCGCATCAGGCAACGGCGTTCTCGCCGCCGCCACCGGGATTCTGATCTCGATTTCTGGCTACCGTAGGCGCGGGCTTGCGGACAGTGAGCAATAGGTAGCTCGCTGTCCGGCCGTCTGATAACTGTTCGGACTAAGCCCAAGTCGTCGACAACGTGCACTGTTCCCGCGCGCCTCAAGGAGTTGTCAGCAACAGTAGGGACCCAGCCGGGTCGAAGCCTACTGGGCCCAGGGTTATCCGAAAGGGAACTCGAGCCCCGGTATGAAGGCTAAAAGGAACAGGGTACCCACCCTGTTTAGTCAGTAAGAGTCTGACACTATCTCCCGCTCTGCCCAAGAGCAGGGGTTGTCATTGGATGATTTTCCCCACCGTAAAAAAAAGTCGGTTAATTTATTCAGGCCGTACTTTAAAGACCTTGATGATCTAGATTGACTTAGCAATCGCATGTATATATATCACAAGCATACGTATTATATTAAATTAAATAGTTTAGTCTGATTGCCAAGTCAATCAAGGTCATCAAGGTCCCTTAAGCACGGACTGAATAAATTAACCGACTTGGTATTACAACTATTTATGGTAGAAGAACTGAGTTGTGCGCGCCTTGGTTTTTTTACAAGTTATGTTTTGATGGCATAGTTATAGTATTACTTACTATAGATAACACCGTATTATCAGCGCCATCTAGTATAAGCAAAACCTGATAAAGCTATTCTTACTCACAAAGGTGGAAAACTTCTTCAATGAGAGCGCTTTGCATTCATAACACCCACAGGAGGATTATCTTCAGCGTGGGTGCCTTTATCCGAACTAATACGTACGGAGAATAATGTGGGAGTAAACCTTACAAATATACCCCGTTGTGAGAACCTTACCTTAATGAGAGCCAACAATCACTAGTAATAGGATCATCTTATTATTTCAATGCAAGGTTATGTTAATCAGACATCGAAATGTCATGTCAATTCGATTGAATGTCAAAGGTTGAAGACAAAAAATAATGGGTTTTATTATATTTTCAATGACAAACGAAATACGTTTAACAGATACGTTATATGTCTTCTTTTACAGAGAACATTTCAGAGACAGGCAAGACTGGTTTTGAATTTGATCAAGTTGACATTGAGCACTTACAAAAATGTACCAAGGAAAATGTGAGTACAGATAAATATCTTATGCCCCTCATATTAGATTACTTAGGTAATATATTAGACGACTTTAGGGATTTTCATGCTTTGCATCAAACTCTTTCTCCTTCTCGATTCATATTCCTCATTACTGAGGCACGTGAAGTTTCCTCTGGATTAGCTTTTTTATTTTTGTTGATATGTTCACGCTTGCCCGCTAACTCACCTGATGGAAAGCGATGATGCGATCGACGATGGAGTGCGCTTACCTAAAAGTAACCTATTCACTTTTGACTTAAAGATTCCCGGGTTGTAGCCATCAGGAAACAGATTCCTGCAAGCTTCTTACTGATGTTTCTCGCCATCTATGACGGTTCTTGGCGTTATGAAGAGCGACGTGCAATTGAGTGTCCAGTGTAAAGCGGACCTGATGTGCCCATCTGTTTGGGCTGAGGCCTCTTGGTCATTTGCCATCAACTATTCCAGTTACGGTGAGCTGTTCAAAAGTTGTGGCCTTTTTTTCTGGCTATGTTACCAAAAAACTGTAGCACTCTGCGTATATTGGTTGTCGAGTCTGTGATGTGATGTTCAATTCACGTAAGATTTTGATGTTGTTACGTAAAACAGTCCAGGGAATTTATATGCCTTTTTTCTCCAACATCACATCTCGAAGCATTTCGCATCAAACTAGAACCTAGAGAATATGACACATCAGCACCAATTGCTCTAAAAAACTCACAAAACCTAAGACAGACCAACAAAAAACCGAAAAATTCAAAAGAAAAATCCTTTTAGGACCAGGAGCACATAAGCTAATCCGGTCTGTAGTGGTCGGTGCCGCTCCAACGAGCATCAACTAGAATATTTTACTCACCCCGGGTTTGGGGTGACGCAAAATAAATTGGGGAATTTGGAGGCTCTTATTTATACACGTTAGCGTCGGGCTCGGGATGTTACGCCGACTGGGTTGCTTTCGTCGTGAATGGAAGTAGAATGTATGGGTAGTTATTTTATTGGGTATCCCTTTTTTTAGGGTATCAACTGGTAGTGATGAAGGTGGGATTGATTTAAGGGTCCTTTTTGTTGTACAAAAATGGGCCTAGGATTCGGGAATGGCAATGATTTTTTAGGACCTGAAAGTGAAGTAGGTACGCCGTCAGCCACAAATAAAATCAGACTAGTAATCAAAGTGAAGCTAAAGTAAAAGACAAAATCAAATTTAAATTTCTAATACTTTAGTACTGCGGGATTGTTTGATAAGCATAATCTGTACTTAGTCCTGCTCCATCAGGAGCGGGAGAAATTAAATCATGTTTCGAAATATGCCGTTTCTTGAGGCAGAGCACAGAGACACGTATATTTTTGTAAAATCTAAATTGTACCTGGGTGCACAAATAACTTAATTAATTGAATTTATTTAATGATATCGCTCCTCATTACTAGTCAAAAATTAACTCCCAAAAAATACCTGCAAACATACTGACAATAATCCAAAAACATAACTGACTTCGCAAACCCGTACCTCTTCTTGGCAACATTCAACAAATTCAACTTTCAAACTTGGTCCTTGTTAGTGACATTTGTACAAATTGCAAGTGAGATTCTGAGTAAACCGAATAATTTCTGTGTCGCGTTTATCGTCTAGCTACGTGAAACAGGAACTGTTACTTCAACCTCTCGTGTTAGTTCTTTCCTCGCTATTTTGATACCAAGAAATTTAATAACTTTTATAGCCTGACTCGAAGAAAATAATGTCGTTTTGAGTAACTATGATTCATCAAACAGTTATGTTTTAAAGCTTTGACAACCTTCATTGTTTGTCCGAAAGACGTCCACAGTTAGACATTGGCCTCCACCAAGTGTCGCCATAACGACCAGTCATGTCCATAACGATATTGGTAGGAGAACCAAGGTTACGGACATAGCTCGAAGAATCGCCGAACTTAGTGGCTATGGGCAGTGCACATTGTCTGCACAACAGATGGTCGATGGGGATGAAAGGTACTGGAGAGGCGTACCGAAAGACGCAGACGTTTGAAGGCCTCCCGTAAGGCAAACCGATGACCTGGTGATGGTTGCGGAAATCCGATAGATTTAAGATGCTTTGACAAACTATAGGAAAACTAAAAAATAGGCTAATTACATAATAATTACGAATGAAGTTGTTTGAGGATGACATCCACCAAATTCCTAATTAACACCTCAAATTGCAACACTGTAATTTGGTGAAATGATTAAACTCAAAGTCTCTTTCACAAGTATACCGTCAAACGGAGTGAAGGCGGATGCAGAGGTGAATAGAAACAACACTTTGAAGAGTATTTTCATGTTGTTTAAATATTGTTTCTAGCCTTTAACTATCTCAATTTAATAAATAATTAAAATACCGAAACGAGTGTTATTTCTATTCAACCCTAAATCCATATTCACTCAGTTTGCTGGTATACTTACTTCGAATTTAATTATTCTAGAAAATTACATTGATGCGTGTTAGTAAGGTAGCTCAACAACCGTCCGGTAATTGTCCGGACCGAGCCCAAGTCGTGGACGGCGCGTACTTTTTCAATATACTTGCTCAGAAAGTGACTCTTATTGCACTGCACTTAGGTACATAATGGCCCTTGTTATCAAACTGTGACATTTTGATTACCATTACGCATTAGTGCTATAATGTAGTTAAAACCTTATTGTTCAACCGCTCCCCTGCCATAATTTTAATAAATTATTTTATTATAAACGGAAAACAACTAACAAAACAGCAAATTATGCAACTATTAACCAATTACATGTTTTGACATTTAATTATCTATGAAGAGCATGCTTGAAAAATGTCAGCAAACCGTAGAGGCCCAGCAGGGTCGAAGCCTACTGGGGCCAAAGGTCTGAAAGGAAAACTCGACCCTGGTATGAAAGGCAACGAAGGAACAAGAGTGGGTTTTTAATCAGTAAAAGTCTGACATAAGCTCCTGCTCCGCCCAAGAACGGGAGATCTCATTGGATGATTTTCCCACCCAAAAAAAAGGTGTTAGTAAGGTATTCTAATCAAACAACAGCATTCGTAATTATTATGTAATTAGCCTACTCTTGAAATTTCATATTGGGGGATTCCATGTTCAGTTGTGGGCGTTTTATGGCCCAAATGATGACGACGACGTTGAGAAATGGAAAACTGGACGCATTGGGAGACGAGAACGTCTTAAAGGCACTGTTGATTTCGTCAAATAGAGGAGGAATTGACTGCTGTACAGTAGCTGTACGTGTCTTAGGTTCGACTCCTACACGGAACAAAATATACACCCTTAAATTGTGATCGTTTTAATCCCGTGGAGAGTCGATCCGGTACATGAGACACTATCGATATGTAAAGATAAAATTAAAAAATAAAGTACCTTTTTTTCAAAACTCGTATTAATTTACGCATGTACGAAATTAATTTCTTTAAGAAAACGTCAGCTAAGCGAGTTCAATGACCTGTAGGTAGTATTCAGCGTTGCGAACAAATTTAGCGGTGTATTTATGGATCACTGTTGTTGTTGACAGCGGCTTTGCCCACACTATAATAGAAAACAATCCTAGAGGAACATATCCCGGGATAAGAAATAGTAGTAGATAGTGGTCAAACGCGAGCCTATAAAAAAGTACCCTATGAGGGTTACAATAGGCCTCATCAGAAGATTTAAAGTCGCCCAAAGGGCAATGGAAAGTTCTATACTACTATGCTCGGAGCTTCCTTGCGTGATCGAATCAGGAATGAGGATATCCGCAGAAGAACCAAGGCTACCGACATAGCACGAAGAATCACCAAACTTAAGTGGCAATGGGCAGGGCACATTGCTCGCAGAACTGATGGCCGTTGGGGCCAAAAGATTCTGGAGTGGCGACCACGTACCGCAAGACATAGCGTTAGAAGGCTTCCTACAAGGTGGACCGATGACCTGTTAAGGGTTGCGGGAATCCGATAAATACGACACTTGGGGAAGCCTATTTCCAACAGTGGACGTCTTTCGGCCGAAATGATGATGATGATGATGATGACCCTATGAGGACAGGACATTGTCCACCTTTGTGCCAAATTTTATCCAAGTCTGTTCAGCCATTCGAGTGTGAAGACGTAACATACACACTCTCGCAAACTTTAATCTTTATATTTGTGTGATAAATTATGGATAGTTAAATGACTATAATACTTGGTTTATAAACAACCATACAAAGCGTTTATATTTCCGAAGCTAATCACCAATTTTATCACAATTACCTCCTGTTTCCTCCACAAAAAAAACCTCCCCGACTCGCGGCATATTACCGCCGTTGTACTGCAGGGCTAACAAGGGTACATTCCAGTTCTGTTCTCTCATATTTCCTCGTGTTAATCCATATTTATACGGCTGACCCTGCCTCGAACGGCTGCTTCGTGCCGATAAGACCTTAGCCTTTTTATATGAACACCGTTAATATATTTTGCGAGCTACGTGATCGAGTGCTGTCGGTTTTATTGGTACGAAACGTTTACTTCATAGTTTGGGGTTTGCGTTTCGGTTTAAGAGTTGGAGATGGTGCGAAAATTTACAGTGGGAATTTTGTTAAAGAGTTTATTTATATCTACATTTACGGCAAAATCCGACAGACAGTCTTTTTCATTAATACTGTTTCATTCATAGCTTTTTCTTTTGAGATCGTGTCACATTTTTATGACTAAGGCCAGTCCTTTGTGTAATTTATTTCATCACTCCTGCTCTCAAAATGGTGAAAGAAAACATCGTGAGGAAACCGGCATATTCTACAACCAAAAAATCAAAGACATTTATTTATTTATTTATTTTTACAATTTATGTACACACAAATATACTGCGGAGGATAACATTATTAGAAAACTTTGTACAAAGGTACTGCTTATTTCAAATAGAAATTTCTTCCAGCAGACCTGCGAAAGGAGAAATTATAAGAGATGGAAATGAGTAAAGAAGAGTTAGTGAAATCTTAAATTAAACCAATAAATACTTATATAACTATACTAAAAATAAATACATAATATTTATATATATGTATATATTTATATATATATATATATATATACGATTATCAAGCAAGAGAGGAAAGATAGTGCTCTTTTACTTTAGTCTTAAAGAGTGAGATCGTTTTCAAATCACGAATGCTAGGCGGAAGTGAGTTCCACAACCTTACTGCGTGGACAGAGAAAGAGTAGGAATAGTAGCTGGATTTATGAGGAGGGGATTTAAGGAGGGATCTTAGGTGTGACCTGCACGGTGCGTCGCGAGGGCGTGCGTAAGAAAAACGGTCACGCAGGTAGGAGGGATAAGAAGGGTTATGTAGGATGTTGAAAAGGAGACATAAAATCCGAGTGTTCCTGCGAAGACGGATAGGGAGCCACTTGAGTTCCTTGCGAAGATGAGAGACATGATCATACTTTCGTAGACCAAAAACAAACCGAATGCATAAGTTTTGCAATCGCTCAAGCTTGTTTAATAGCTCCTCAGTAGCATCCAGGTAGCAGGCGTCGGCATAATCTATAATCGGCTGAATAAGTGTTTGGGCCAAAGAGATTTTCGTTTTCAAAGGCAAAAGACCCTGAAGGCATTTGAGTGAATGGAAGGAGAAATATACCTTCCGACTGACTTCATTGACCTGCGCACGCCACGAAAGATTGGAGTCAATGATGACACCCAGATCTTTTGCAGTTTCGGTGTAGTCAATACAGACACCGTCAAGAACTAAAGGCTGCAGAGAAGAAACTACAGCCGTATTGTGGACAAATCTACTACCTATGATCATGGCCTGTGATTTAGTTGGGTTGATCTGTAGGCCAAATGATTTAGCCCACGCGCTGATACGTGACAGGTCATGATTCATGGCAGCAATCGCAGAATCCGCGTCAGCTACAGTAAAATGTCGGTAAAGCTGCAAGTCATCTGCGTAAAGATGGAAACTAGAAGAGATTGCTTTGGTAACAAAGTTAATGAAGATAGAAAAAAGAAGAGGAGAGAGAACGCTACCCTGAGGAACGCCCTCAGTGAGACTACACTAGTCAGAGAATACCTCTTCAAGGCGAACACACTGGGAGCGACCCCGAAGATATGAATCGAACCAGGTTAAGGCGGCAGAAGAGAAATTAATTGATTTAAGGATGCCGAGTAAAATATCGAAATCCACTGAGTTAAAGGCGCTACTAAAGTCAAGCAAGACAAGAACTGTAAGCGACTTGTTTTCCATAGCCCAGCGGATATCGTCAGTCACTTTTAAAAGCGCAGTTACAGTACTGTGACCCGCGCGAAAACCTGATTGGAAAGGAGAAATGATCGAGTTTGACGCTAAGAAAAGAGATAACTGTCTATGAACTAAGTGCTTAAGAACTTTAGAAAGAAAAGGGAGGATAGAAATAGGTCTAAAATGAGTTAATAAAGTAGGATTGTTAATTTTTGGTAAAGGAATAATATAAGCCTGCTTCCAGACTGACGGAAAGGAGCATGAGGTAAAAGAGTGATTGAAGATATGCGTGAGAACAGGAAGTAATGAGGGAAGGATGAGAGTGATCATTCTTGAGGATAACTTATCACAGCCAACCGCAGAAGAAGTAATCGCGAGGACAGATTTCTTAACGTCAATCTCAGTAACAACGCTAAAGTTGAAGTGGGGATACTGTGGCAACGGCAAACTAGAAAGGCCATCCAGTGTCGCAGCTTTAACAGAAGGATCTAGTGAAAAGGGAAGACGAGAGAAATGCTTGTTGAGATCATTAAGGTTCACATCCTTACACTGGATGGTTGGAGACTTGCCTATGCCAACAGACTTAAGAAATTTCCATACGTCGGAAGAACTACGGTTATGGAGTTGTTCGTAGAAGTAGCGTCTCTTGGAAACTTGACACAGACGCCTGCAGCTGTTACGCAGTGAAATAAAGCAGGAAAGATTCAGCTCAGAAGGTCTGCGCTTATACCTGCTCTTTGCTTTATCTCTGCGTGCCATAAGCTCCATGACATGTGACATTCACCAACCCGCAATAGGCACGCGTGGTGGATTATGGCCCATTCCCTCTCTTAGAGAGGAGGCTTGAGTCCCAGCAATGGGAACATTAAAAAGGCTGATGATGATGAAGATAATCAGTCCTTTAGGTGCCCTTTGTATTCTAGGGCTCTAGTCACCCTTTCAAACGCCCCCACTGTCATTCACAGCCTGACTTTAACCACTGCAGAACGAAGATCTATATTTTTTGTGTTATCATCCAGTCGTACCAAGAGGTATGTAATCCAGTTTCTGAAATGTACAGGTTATATAATCAGATATGAGGTGAGATAGTGGTCAAGCAGATATGACTGTTCCAATAAGACCCTAGGCTGATTAAATTTTCATTTTTCCTAAATTTCCCTACATGAAGGTATGAAGGTCGGCTTCCCCCTGGGGGGGAAGAGGATGAGCGCCACCATTCGCCCGCCCTTGTAGCTTTCAACCAGAGACCTGGACAGCTCCCACCGACAGTAATGGATTTCCAAGGAATATGTCACCTTCTCCCGACTTAGAAAGCTAGGGGATTAGGTGGTGAACTGAGAAAAACAAATTTAAAATCAAATAGGGTTGGAAATCCAAAGGATAAGGAAGGATAATCTACTTTTCTTTTGAGTTATGAATATTATGAGACTGAGAGGGCTGCAAAAGGGTATATAACACGTGACGCTTGTATTTGTAAGTTAAATTATTTTAGAAATTACTTTTAAATCCGTTTCGTTCGTGCGTGTCCTGACCAATCCTACGGCAAAGGGTTGTGAGGCCTCTGCTATTGGATAAGACACACTTCCTTGAACAATTGACTCCGTATCTACTACTCGCGCATTAATAAGACAATACAAAACCTAAACAAGCGTGACGCATCGTCAGTCGGTCGCAGAACTGTTTACAGTCGCCTTGTTAGACGCCGAAGTGGTTTTCAATAAATCGACACTTCTCACTTCCTTACTCTACCCAAAGGTGAGGACATCATACCTTATATGCCTCCGAGCTACGTCTAGCTGCGGGGTTTTCCAGAGATGAGCCCAAATTACGTGTCTCGCTAAATATTTTTTTTTTTGTATCAGTAAGAGGCCCGAAGACCGGTGTATTTTAACGAGATACGTTCCCTAGCGTTCCATAGAACGACTATCAATGCAGTTTACTTGGTGAAGCCTACCCCCGCTCCCTGGAAGTGTGCGTATAACAAGAGCAATGTAAATCACTCTACTGTCAGTCAGTTCTTAGGGGGAGGTAGCCATCACTAGCGTTTGGTGGTTTGTGATCTTAGTATATCTTAAACTGGCTTCAGCATGTAACGAATATATTCGGTTCAACCTTCAATTGGCAGCGTTTAAGTCATGATTGCGCCAGTATGGCGGAAGTGTCAAGTCCAATCGATGGAAAGTCAATGTCAACTCACTCCAAAGGAAGGCCTTCTCCGAGTCCCTAACACCAACCGCAAGCTCAGGTTACCTTGTCATAGGATGGAATAAGGAAGGATAAAACACACAACACTCACCCATTCAGTCTTCAACACAGCCGCTGAGATTCACTCGCGTACTTACACACTACTCACTAGATCACAATCAACGCCCATCCATTCGTACTCTGACTCAAACGCACAGATCTGTATTATAAATATTTGATAAGCCTAAACTGGACTCAGTCCACCTATAATATCTAATACTGTATCACAATACAGGCACTCCTAAGAATTACAACGGGACGTTGCTCTACGATATACCGAGTCAGATAACTTAGCTGAACGTCTGTCCTTTCTCGGGCCCTGAAGCCAAGTCCCTTAGACGTGTGTTCCCTACTCGGCCCTCACGCTAAGTGTCTGGACGTCTGTCCCCTCCTAGGGTCTCACGCGAAGTCTCCTATCCTCCCGAGTCAACCTCGTGCCTCCTCTCGCCTTAAGGCCCAGTATCGCTTGTCAATTCCTTATTATTGCTTTGTTTTTTGTATAGTTTCTAAGAAGGTTTGGGTCGCTTCGTTCTCACGACTTGCTCGCACATGTTGGACTATTGTGCTAAAATATTTCTTTTTTTGTAATTGTTCCTTTCACATTAAAAGGACAATTTATGAAGGTCTAAGTGGCCCATGTCGCCAGACGTGGTGTTCAAAGATAAATATAATATTTTGTTATTAATTTGGAATTAGTGACAGACAGTCACACAGACAATCCATGAGCACGACCACTCCGCCAGTATTGTACGACTGAGAAGAAGAAGAAATGGTCAAGCGCGAGCATTTCAAGAATTAAAAGAAAAGTCGCTTCATAATAAATATTAATACTCAGTTGTAGTTGGTCATAGAGAAAGCCGATTCCAATTCATTTGGGAAAAGCTAAAGTAGATAATATTGATATATACTAAAATCATTAATTTAAGCTTTCAATACTTGTTTGTTCATTCTGTGAAAGTAAATACGCTTTCTTTCTTTCTGTCTCCATTTGTTTCTAATTCGACGATTTCCTGTCTCTAGGGCTGCCCCACAGAGACATATGAAAGCTCGTTGCTCTTTTTGCCTCACCACGTTCTGTTACTAATGAACCAGGTCAACATCAACACACCTCAATAAACAGAACGTAAACACTTCATTTTTAGGGTTCCGTAACCAAAGGATAAAAACGGGACCCTATTACCAAGACATCGCTGTCTATCCGTCTGTCTGTCACCAGGCCGTATCTCAAGAACCGCGATAGCTAGCTGTCGCAATTAAAATTTTCACAAATTATGTATTCCTGTTGCCGCTGTAATAACAAATACTATAAACAAAATAAAATAAATATTAAAGAGGGGCTCCCATACAACAAACGCGATATGGTCCGAATACGATAACCTTTACGGATGGTCCGGACTAAGCGTTTCACCTCGTCGTTTATACAGTGCACATCTAAGGACTGAAACAATTTGCCTACTGCGGTCTTCCCGTCCGATTATAATTTGGTTTCAAGGCTAGAGTGAATAGGCTCTTAATAAACTAGTGCGCCTCACCATCAACAATTACATCACTACTAACCATCAGGTGTCCCTCGCAGTTAAACACTAGTTCAGATAAAAATAAAAAATAAAGATTTTTTTGCCGAATTTTCCTAAGGACGGTACGGAACCCTTCGTGCGCGAGTCCAGCTCGCACTTGGCCAGTTTTTTTCCATACCCTCTCGACTTGGTATCAACTTGAACTAACTGCCAACACATCTCGCGAGCTAATTAGTATTTCCACAGGCGGTTGTCCCAGTTATCACGACCAACTAGATGGACTAGAATCTAGCTGCTTCGGAAACAATAGCTTTACTTAGGAAATAGGTTACTATGACAAGTATATAATATACTATGTTTGTTATGTGATCATTGATATGACGCAGACGTGGTAAACGTTTGTTGAGAAGCTAACATAATTTAGAAGACGATTATTTTGATTGAAAGCTTTTATTATTTACTAGCTTTTGCCCCCGGCATCGCCCGTGTGCATAAAATATAGCCTATGTCACTCAGGAATAAAGCAGCTTTCTATTGGTGAAAGCAGTGAGAGCAGTGGTGGCCGAGTGGTAGCGGCCCCGACTTACGAGTTGTTGGTCGCGGGTTCGAACCCAGCCAGGCGCATTACTTTGTGTAATTTATTTCATCACCACTGCTCTCAAAACGGTGAAGGAAAACATCGTGAGGAAACCGGCATGTCCTAGAACCAAAAATTTGACGACATGTGACATTCACCAACACGCACTGGGCCCGCGTGGTGGATTACGGCCCATCCCCTCTCTTAGAGAGGAGGCTTGAGTCCCAACAGTGGGAACAATAAAAAGGCTGGTGATGATGATGATTGGTGAAAGAATTTTACCAATTAGACCAGTCGTTCCAGAGATTACTTCCTAGAAACAAAAAAACATAAAAAAAACTACCTCTTTATAATATTACTAGTGTAGATTTTTTTTTTGTTATTTAAATCCAACAGTGTTTTGTTTACTGGGGCTATGGGTGATGCGAAAGAGAACCCCGGGGCCCTGGAACAAAGGCAAAGAAGGAACAGGAGTGGGTTTTAATCAGTAAAAGTCTGACACGCCCTCCCGCTCCGCCTAAGGACGGGATATGTCATTGAATGATTTCCCACTTTAAAAAAAATAAACTGTGTTTTGTAAGTAGGCATTCAATCAATCATTTTAAGAGCGACCAACCAGAGATATAATTCCATACAATCGCTCTTAAGTGATTATAACGTTATTACACATCTTTGTCTAGATATTTTGGTAATACAGATGTATGTTGGATATTATCTAGGATTCTATAGAAATCAAAATATAATTCAAACATCATACATACATCAAACATCATCAAACATCAAAGGACTGGAACAGTTTGCCTGCTGCGGTCTTCCCGTCTGATTATAATTTGGGTGTCTTCAAGGCTAGAGTGAATAGGCTCTTAATACACTAGTGCGCCTCACCATCAACGATTGCGTCGCTGCTTACCATCAGGCGGGATGGCAGTCAAGTACTAGTTTATAAAAGATTTTTTAAAAAATGTGTAAAATAATCCAGTGAAGACCTCTAAAATTCAGCTATTTAGTGTGAACTTTAACCCTTACAATGTACTCGTAAATAACCGGTAAACAACTCCATGGTTATTCTTTTATGATTGATTTTACATTATTGCCATTGTACATTAATAAATATATGAAGACAGTGTGGACCAGACAATATTGAACCCAAAAGTATAATAAAAATTGTAATAAAAAAAGTGGGTCGAAATAGAATCCATGGAAGTATCCGCAGTATCTATAGTGTGCTCACATATCCATTATAAAAAAGAAGCAATAGAAAAAAAAAGAAATAAATAAACCAACACACAAATAAAGTAATCAGCCGTAATATTTGATTAAAATAATATGACAAAAATTATATGATAAAGAAGGTACAAGACAAGATAACTCAAAAACAGCCATATGTATATATCTGTAGACTCTCCTCTCTTTAGGAAAGTTGTGTAAAACTCCGAGTGAAGACCTAAATTGTAGAGAAATTGAAGTGGTCGAGTTTCCGATATGATTTATGTATTTTCGAAGAAGTGGAGTGAATTGTGAGGCGGGGATAAGTCAGGTGTTTTTGCTGTTAGAGATGTGATTTTGTGTCACTGGTTTTTTTAGTAATTTCGTCATGAAAAGGTTCATAAGTAGAATATGCCTAAAGTAATATGTCTGCCTCTTTACTTTTATGAGCTTACAGAAATCACACTAAAATTATACAGGTGAAAGTTATACTTATGTTTTTTGTGTGTGTTTGTATGTTTAGTAATGAATTTATTATAAATAGTGACAGTAAAGTATTTTACTTTAAATTAGCTTTTGCCCGCGGTTTCACCCACGTGGCATTAGGTACTTAGGGAATCGGGATAAAAGGTAGCCTATGTTCTTTTCCATGTCAAAGGCTATATGCATGCCAAATTTCATCCAAATCCGTTCAGTCGTTTTTGCGTGATTAAGTAACAAACATCTAAACATCCAAACATCCACACTTTCACATTTATAATATTAGTTAGGATGAAATTGATATATACCTAAGCATTGTATACTTCATGAGTATGTTACAAATGATACATGATACTTATTTTATAAAGGCATATTTTTATGTGTATATTTGTTTTTTCTTCACGCTGAAACGGCTGAAAGAATTTCAAAGAAACTTGATGAAAAGATAGGTTATACCCTCCGCACATATGATAATTTAATTCCGAGAGTGTGTTCCCTTCAGACGTATCATCATCATCATCATTTCAGCCGATAGACGTCCACTGTTGGACATAGGCCTCCCCCAAGTGTCGCCACAATGCACGATCCTGTGCGTCTCGCATCCATCGCATTCCCGCAACCTTCACCAGGTCATCTGTCCACCTTGTAGGAGGCTTTCCGCTACGTCTTCCAGTACGCCGACGCCACTCCAGAACCTTTCGGCCCCAACGGCCATCCGTTCTGCGAGCAATGTGCCCTGCCCATTGCCACTTAAGTTAGGCGATTCTTCGTGCTACGACGCAAATAATAATAAATATTATAAAAACGTTAGCAATTCATAATAACAATTTGAACAGTTCTATAACAAATAAAACTCTAACTGATTGCTTTTATTTTTTTTTGAAAGACAGACTCAGACACAATATAATTACAACTTAGGCCTACTAGCCACGGACGCGTAGCTTCATAGACGCGTATTCGTCATAATACGCTTTTTTTATGGTGGGAAAAAATCATCTAATGACATCCGTCGCTCTTGGGCGGAGCGGGAGATAGTGTCAGACTCTTACTGACTAAAAGACCCACCCCGTTCCTTCCAGCCTTCATACCGGGGCTCGAGTTGTCTTTCGAAACTAACCCTGGCCTCAGTAGGCTTTGACCCAGCTGGGTCCCTGCTGTTGCTGACAACTCCTTGAGGCGCGCGGGAACAGTGCGCGCCATCGACAACTTGGGCTTGGTCCGGACAGTTACCGGACGGTCGGACAGCGAGCTACCCATTGCTCACTGTCCGCAAGCCCGCGCCTACGGTGGCCGGAAATCGGGATCAGAGTCCCGGCGGCGGCGGCGGCGAGAACGCCGTTGCCTGATGCGGTCGGCCTCCTCCTTGATATATACGCTTGATGTACGCCTGCTCACAGCATACAAAACTATAAAACTCTGTCGACGAAGCGGCAACGTCGCTCGTGCCGTCACGTCGTGTCTATTGTTGAGTGCGTGTGTTTTGTACAATGACGAGTACGCGTCTTTGAAGCTACGCGTTCGTATTCGGTGGTCTTAACCCCTCGAGCGCTAGGGTTTAATGACCCGGAAAATTGCCGTGTTTACGTAAATCACCAATAAAATAAATAAATAAATAACCAAAAATGTTTTTTTCTAGAAAAACAAATAATATAATAAAAATTGAATAATTAATATAGAAACCAAAATTTTCGGCCAAATAAGTTTCGTACATACGTGTGTCTTCTTATTCTTCCTGCCCTTATCCCATATTACTTGGGGTCGGCGCAACACGTTTTCTTCTTCCATTCTGTCCTGTCACCCGTCAAACTATCACTAACTCCCTTTTCTTTCATATCACTTCTCACACAATCCATCCATCTTTTTTTCGACCTTCCTCTCCCTTTCCATCCATCTACATGACATGTATACTCAGAACTCTTTTTTAGTAATATGCGCTTCATCCCTCCTCTTCACATGACCATACCAAGACAACCGATTACCTTTCAACTTTTCAGTCACTGCGCCACTTTCAAACTTTCTCTAATATACTCATACAGACGTGTGTACAAAACGAACATTAAGCGTTTTTCAAGGTCTTCAAGTTGTACAGACGTATGTTCTCGAGGGGTTAAAACGTATATTCAGTTTGTCACTGAAACGTAAATTAGTAACATCAAACAAAATACATTTTAATTCGATTAAATCTACTTCTATGTAATCCTCGGTTCCATTAACATGTATGGACATAATCTAATTAAAAGGTTATTATAGAGATCACGACAATTCGAGGCAATTAGTTTGAAGCTCATTATTGTATCTATCATAATCATATTAAGGTCTTAAACGTTTACTAAATACCTAATTAACATTGATATGGGTTTAAGTTAGAGCTATTGTAAATTGGAGTTAATACTCTAATTTACTTTTTAAATTAGTTTTTTTTTATTTAGTTTTTAATAATGTTGGTTATATTCTTTTTTATAATAATTCTGTGAAAGACTGTACACCTTCAAGGTAGATTTTTGAAAAATTAAGTTATTTAACAATAGTCTCATGTGAAATGTACCAATAATCACACTATTAACTCATCGAATGCCGTAATTAGAGACACAATAGAAAGACAATCGCTTAAGTCGAACGGTGTAACTTAAGACATTCAAAAGGTTAAATTAAAAAATAAATGATAATTGGCAAAGAGCCTCATCAGAAGGCTTAAGCTATTATAAATTGGAGTTAATACTCCAATTTACAATAGCCGTAAAAGAAAAAATATTTACAGAGGTGCAAAAAAGAGTGTAAAGTCCCGCAAATCTCCATTGAAAAGAGAGGATCCTCCGACTAGACGGATTCGATGTTTTGTCTGATCAGAGCAACTACCCGAACGATGATTTCAGGATGTTGAGTATGCTCATATTTCGCGCAGAACTCAGGCCCAGTAGGTACGGGTTGGTGGACGTCACATGTCTTCGATTTTTTTTTGCCACATCGGTTATCTCAATCAATCAATCAATCAAATCATTTATTTGCTAGAATATGGTAAATAATAATAAATAATAATAATAATATTCCACAACTACCACACAACGCCGTCTAGTCCCAAGCTAAGCAGAGCTTGTGTTATGGGTACTAGACAACTGATAAACATACTTATATATTTCTAAATACATACATATTATAGATAAATTACACCCAGACACAGAACAAATGATTATGCACATCACACAAACATTTGTCCTGGGTGGGAATCGGACCCACGACCTCCGGCATAGCAGTCAGTGTCACTAACCACTAGACCAACAGGCCAGTCATAAGGTGTAGTAATAAGGTGTTAAAGTTTTGTTTCAGCATATTCTGCCATAACATGGCGTGCAAATTTATTCACAGTCAGTGTCGTCAATTAATCTAACTTGCACATTACAGGTTCTATTCACTTGTCTTCTAGATATTCTTTAACCGTATAATATTTTTTAAATAGTAACAGATTGAAAAGTATTTTTTTAAACATTGTCAATGGTAGATCTTGTAAACTATTTGGTAAGTGATTGTAAATAATAATCGACATGCTGTATACATCTCTTCACAAATAAAATATTAAGGGGCCGGCGTTTCCATACAAACGTAATACCACGCTCATTTGCAGTTGGAGCATATTTCCAACATTTATAATGATATTAGGTTATAGACAATATTTATCTAGGTTCCTACGTCGAGAATATTAGAAATATTGTTATTTTTAATACAGGAAAAGCCAAATGGCACGTTTTGCCATTTACTCTATAAAAAAGTGCGAAATACAATTCACTTATATTTCTTTTTGTTTTTTAAAAAAAGAAAGACGTAGGAACCTAGATAAATATTGTCTATAACCGAATATCATCATAATATGTTGAAAATATGCTCCAACTGCAAGTGAGCGTGGTATTACGTTTTTATGGAAATTCATCCGTCGCCGGCCCCTTAAGTAGTGCTTATAAAGCTTAATTCATAAGAACAGCCACGTTAATTTACTGAGACAATACTTCATGACACCCCCAGGAAACACAACCTATTCTGAGCCACGGCACCTTACTAAGGTCTTACACACTAACCATAAATTGCGCGCGTCGTGGCCGGGAGGCGATAGTTAGCGACACCTGCGACATCGGACACCGGAGACATACGTTTAGTGCTTTCTGTATCGAACAACATTGTTGCTAAGACTGAGGTGGACTTGAGAGTTATCTAACAAAGTTTTGAGGGGTTAATAAGATACCTAGATCGTATTTTGACCTTCACCAAGAGGCGTAGATGGCTGAGATTCTGGATGTTATTAGGTAGTGCTAAACTATCAAATATCTGAAATTGAATTTGTTTGGTTTCTGACAAAACGTATAGCGTGTTTTGAATATCAGTCAAAGCTATAACGGAATTTCAGCCAAACTACAGATGAATTGCTAATTAATAAGTGGTAATTAAGGTAGAACTACACTGGGCACACGTGAGTCACGTACGCCAATCTGGGCGCGTCGGACTCCATATATTCTATATAGCTATTGGACTTGTAGAGCTACATTAGATCCACGCCGCGTGACGCCACGCGACGCACCTTTACGTACAAATTAGGCGTGGTCCACGTGTGCGTCAGTTAAAAATAATTGGCAATAGTTTAATAATATGATAATATAATATTCCACAACTATCACACAACGCCGTATAGTCCCAAGCTAAGCAGAGCTTGTGTTATGGGTACTAAACAACTGATAAACATACTTATATATTTCTAAATACATAAATATTATAGATAACTTACACCCAGACACAGAACAAATGATCATGCTCATCACACAAACATTTGTCCTGGGTGGGAATCGAAACCACGACCTCCGGCATAGCAGTCAGGGTCACTAACCGCTAGACCAACAGGCCAGTCCTGAACACGGCTCGTATAGTCAGGAGGTTCCTTTCTCTGGAGCCCTGACCGCTGGTAGCTTGGACCGTATTCCCGATACCGGTGGGACACTATTTTTTATATTTTGAAATGTTTTTTTTTTTTTATTATTTTTTAAGAAATAGTTAAAAATGTATTTAATATCTTAAAATGGAAAATAAAAAGAATAATAATACTATGACATTTATTTCAGACAAAAGTCCATATATTGTTAGTAACACAAGAAACCTTATAATTTGTTATTATTGTTATTGTTGCAATGGGCTTCATCAGAAGGCTCAAACTCACCCAAAGGGCAATGAAAGTCTAAAAGGGTGAACAGATGGTTGCAAACCAACATCCCAATCAAGGTGACCCTGCTAGTTTTAATCCGTGTAGACAGCAGTTGTAAACCATGACCTTCAAAGCCTTTTGTTGGGAGGCGCGTTTTCCCAATCATCGAACGTGTTAGCGCGTGATTTACATCCATGTAGTCGCAACACAAACCAAAGTCACCTTGGTTGAAACGCTAGTGTACAACCACGTCTGGTCAGCCTTTTAACGTGAAAAGGGAAAAGTGAAAAGGGCAACTCTCCTGTCGTAGGTCAGCTTAGAGAAATTTCTTTTGAAATAAGGAGATCTTTTGTGCTGTTCTCTCTATATTGTTCTTTTCGATTTTAAGTATTTGTGTGTACATAAATAAATACTTTTTTTTTTATTGTATACATTATCAATTTGCTCCTTTACAATATTAATGTAATGCAAAGATATTCACAAGAAAACCATTTTAAGGCGTATATTCTCTTGAACATCTGGCCAGAGTTAAATACACATACTCATACTGCCGCCTGCACCCGCGTAGAGGGACTCTAATGTAATAAACTCGGAATTTATACTAAATATATATTTTTATTAAACCTATTGACCCAGCCGTTACCGAGACGTCGTAGACTTTAGAAAGTCACTGTTTTATGGCACTAATATACCTATTTTTTTCTTGTTTATTATATCCTATTCTATTTTTATCAAATCTATTAACCCTGCCGTTACCGAGGGTTAGGCCTTAGAAAGTCACTGTTTTATGGCACTTAATAGGAGAAAGGACCTTAAGCACGGTTCCATTCACATCGCAAAACATTTCCAGCACAAAGTCCATCCAGAGAATTCCATTGCGTTCCTATCGAAGCTCGCGCAGCAATTCAATCGAATCCTTTCGCACGACGTTTGTTTTTAATCGATTCTGTGGTGCGACTACATCGATTCCGACATGCAACGATATCGTGCCGAAGTGTCGACTGGTCTGAAACGCTTTTAACGGCGACCGAATCACTGCGTCACACTGTATTGCAAGTAGATATCGTACCTACGATATCGATTCTTGTGCTAGCTATAGGGAGGGTTTAAATGAGTGGTTGGTCAGAGAAATTTGTAGAGGGATTGTGTATCATCATCATCATCAGCCTTTATAATGTTCCCACTGGGACTCAGGCCTCCTCTCTAGGAGAGGGAATGGGCCGTAATCCACCACGCGGGCCCAGTGCGGGTTGGTGAATGTCACATGTCTTCGAATTTTTGGTTCTAGAACATGCCGGTTTCCTCACTATGTTTTCCTTCACCGTTTTGAGAGCAGTGGTAATGAGATAAATTACACAAAGTAATGCGCCTAGCAGGGTTTGAACCCGCGACCTACAACTCGCAAGTCGGAGCCATTACCACTCGGCCACCACTGCTCTCAGATTCAGAGGGATTGTGTACCTATGTTATAACATTAATATTGCAACGGAGATTTTTTATGTATGTTTGTTACTCTTTCACACTCAAATGACTGAACGGTTTTGAGTTAAATTTGGCACACAGGAAGACTATATCCTAGAATAGCACTTATACTTTTTATCCTGGGATTACTTTCCCTTGATATAAAATACGATTTTTATGCGTGTGAAGGCCCTGGCAGTAACTGGTACTAAATAAATCATCATCTTCCTTCTTTCATAACCACAAAATCAAATGCATTCAATTGACATTTTACTAACTACAATATTTTTAATTCACTTAAAGTCATATGAGATGGTGGTCAAACGCAAGCCTATCATTAATAAAAAAAAAATAAAAAAAAATTGCTTCAATATCTTGAGACATAAAATTTTATTTTTTCCGCGCTAGTGCAGAAAAGTTCGTTTGTCACTGCAGCACTCGGCTCTGTAAGATTCTTGCCTGCGGCTTAGTTGAATTGTCTCGGTGGCAATGACAAAATTTCCCCATTTGTATCAAAATGTGCTATTTTTATAATATTACGTACGTTTAAGGCAGATGGGTGTTTATATCAGCGAATAATGGTCTGTTAAAAATCTATTCTGTCGACACCTTTTGCTTTTAATATACACAATAACAAACAGGTGTAAGATTATGGCTTTTCACTTTTACGATGAAGACATAGAGTGGGTACTTATTACAAAAAAAAGCTTATTTATTTCACAACAAATCGCAATTTGAATTTTTCCGTTGAAATAAAAGCTACCGTAATTTCGAGTGAAACTATGTCAAAAATAGTCAGGCTATGCCATTAAATGGTCATTAAATAGAAGGAGGACACTGGCCTACAAAATCCAAAAATATTAAGAAAATTTTAATTTCGCAGGCCTTGTCGCTTTCATCTAAAACCACAAATGTGGACATGGTTAAATCATACCAGGTAATATTAGTTGCCCCCTTGACTGTGGCGTGGAACCGCTCCGGCTGTCTATAAAAATGTCTGTCTGTGGGAGAGCCGCTGTGGCTCTCCTGAATCTGTGCCTCTCATACTGAACATACACGACAATTACTAATACATTACAAGACAAAACTATAATAATCTATACATATCTTTTTAGGTAATTTAATAACGATTCGAATAATATAACCGGTAGTGAGCTAACTAACGTAGTTTCGAAGATGTCATCGTTTTAGTCAGGCACGCCAAAATTGCGCGGGAATCATTCGCGAATGCGTTACATGTGTTGCACTAGCGCCATTACGGGGTCACATCTAAGAGGAAGAATGCTAAATACCCTCTTAAAAAAAGTCTCTTTTATATATTATATTTATAAGAAACAACTGCTGGCAAAAGTATCAAAGATAATGTAAAGGAGTGCTTTTTAAATGTCTTTTTTCATTTCTATCGTTCTATAAACAAAAAACTTACCAAACAAACAATAATTACGTCATTAAGTCATCATAAATAAATAACAATTAGCGGCAACACAGCGGGAAACAATTATCAAGAGAACAACCGGCATAATACCCTCCCTATATCCCATTTCATATTTCATAAACGATCACGTTCTGATATTACTCTTAATCCCAAATCTTAATTACGCCGGGCGTTCGTAAATTCAATTTAGCCTGGACCTAACTCTAAGGCCGAGTTCAGACGCAAGCTCAGAGGCGGATTTGCCTTATGGGCAACTTGGCCCGGGCGCGCGGGCTCCGGGATTGTATGAAGGAGTTGCAGCGACATCTATGGCGTCACATAGGAACTAATCCTGCATCGCGCAAATAAAGTTCTCTACACCATTTTGATCATATAAAATAGCCCGAAATCATCTGCCGGGCCCGCCCACCAGACGTAACACTCGTCTGGTCGGAGGACCCTCCCTTTTCAACGGAGGTGTGCGGGACACTGTTCCGCTAACCTTCAAATAGTTACCACGCCCTTGAAGCGCCATGAGCAACTGAAAGAACATGAGGTGGGTTCTTATCACTAAAAGTCTGACACCTTCTCTTGCTTCACTCAGAATAGGAGAAGTTAGTTGATGAGATTTCACCATAAAAAAAAAATGGCCTACTAAGCTCTAAGCTAGTCTAGGGCGATGAGATATAAAGAATAACCGGTCTGAGTGACACCACTCGAATAAATTGAGCCAATTATAGCACTTAACGATCTTGGGTGGTGCGAAAGTGAACCCCGGGGCCCTGGAATGAAGACAAAGAAGATTTCCCACCTTAAGAAATAAAAAGCGCTTAGCGATAAAGTACGTATAAAGTGCGACAAGCCAAAAACTACTTTATTTTCCTATTACATGGCTAAAATTGACCAAAATTTTTATTTGATCTCACATTTCTACGCCACTAAATTAGCAGGTCTTAAGGGGCGACCCGTACTAAATGGCCTAGGGCGGCCAACGCTGCTAGAACGGTTCTACGCAAGCCCACTAAGGCTAGGTTTACACGTCCAGTGGCATTACCTTCTATGTTAAAACCGTTTGTCACAGGGGCTAATCTCAAACAGTCTTAGTCACAATCGGTACGTTCGCCAGCAGTTGTTTCGTGACATAGTATGTAGTGGTTGGATACAGAAGTGTGTTGTCTTTGGTTCGGTCAAATCGGCCCATGCTGTATAAAGTAGGATCCTGATAGTTGTTTGAGCGTACAATAACTGGCGCAAAATAATACTCGTAGTACGAGTATTATATATCTATATGCATAGATACAAGTGCAGAAAGTTTGATATTGCAACCGAGGCGGAATGCGCATGAGACGTAGACGAGCCGAGGGCTGCAGTGACAAATTTGCACGTGTATCAAACGACTTTTTTCAATACACTTATTATTTATTTAGAAAGATTATACGAAATTTATAAGGTGCGAATAAACGGGGGCCGACCAGCAACTCGTGAGGGTCGACGTGCGCCCAGTCAGGTACGATAAATGTAATAACATTGTGGCAGGGGAAAGCATGCGCAATTTTCTGCACTAGTGCGAAAAACAGTCTATTGCATGCCTAAAAGCGGAGGAAAAAGAGCGGGTTTTCGAGTAAGTGTATTGAAAATGACTTTTTTGAGATTGAGAAATCGGCAAACTATTTCTCCGGGAGTTCTGGGTGGAGAGAGGGAACGTGTCAGACTTCTAATATCCCATGACCAAAACCCACTAAACTCCAGTTTAAAACCAAAATAAAAAATTCAATGCGGTACAATTCTATTTTGGTATTAAACTTTAACTGTAGCTTGTCAATAAAAAGAGCTGCATCAGTTAGTACATATTTATCTAGATACTATAAAAATGATTTTTTTTTATTTAAAGACGTTGCTTAGGCTACTTCTAACGTTAAATAACTCCTATGTCCTTGGTGTATTCATAAATATGTAAACTCACATATGCAAGACACATAAACCCGAAACACCTATCTGGCCATACAAATATTTGTTTCGTGTGAGAATCAAACCCGTGATATGCAACGCAACACTCTATCGCTTAACCACTGCGCCAAGCATGCCGTCAATATTATTTTTTTCTGACTCTCATTAAATTCAGTCAGTATTTTTCTCCCTACGTCCCATTAAAACACTTTTTTTTTATTCTACAACTCCCACAACGCCGTCTAGTCCCAATCTAAGTAGAGCTTGTGTTATCAGTACTAGACAACTGACAAATATACTTATATATTTCTAAATTCATAAATATAAAGATAAATTACACCCAGACACAGAACAAATGATCATGCTCATCACACAAACGTATGTCTTGGGTGGGAATTGAACCCATGACCTCCGGCATAGCAGTCAGGGCCACTAACCACTAGACCAACAGGCCAGTCAATTATAGAAATCAAAGTATTTTCTATTGCGTATTTCCACAGAAATAAGTGAGAAAACCAACGACGTCTACAAGTCCAACTTAAATTTTCAGCCAAATAAGACACTGTAGTGTCTTATTTGGTAATATTTTAAATGGTCATCCCATGTCCGCACAATTTTCTAGCAGAAAATAAACAAACTTGTACATGGAAACAAATAAAATGACAGTCGGAAAGCGGTGCGCACATCAAAGCGGATCGTTCGGGAGTGTTCGTGAACGGTCGGGGGCAGTCGGAGGCACTCCAATTTATTGGATATCAAGCTGTCAATGCCTTTGACACAGTCACACGGGCGATGATTGTTCGATCTGTCAATAGTTTCGAATGGACTCATTGGCGCCAATACAATGGTTCTGATATTGTCTTGTGCAACGTACACATTTGGTTGGGTAGGTATGTATACGTATTTTTGGATTAAGTTTTACTGTACGATTTAATAACCAATTTTCTGTTCGATTTTTCCAATGACAGTTACGTGAGCTCTTTGATTAAAATATGAATACATTTGCCAGTTATTAAGATGTCTAACACAAACACGTTGACTAAAAAAAAACAGCTGAATTTTTTAATTTAGAACACGCGTTGACCTAGTATAAAGGATTTATGTAGAGTATGCTCCCTTGAGATAATTTTCTCCTTTAACCTGTCAGGTCCCAGTAGTGTCTGGGGCCAGGGTTATCCGAAAGGGCGCTCGAGCCCCAGTATGAAGGCTAGAAGGAACGGGGTGGGTCTTTTAGTCAGTAAGAGTCTGACACTATCTCCCGGTCCTCCCAAGAGCGGGGGTTGTCATTGGATGATTTTTTCCCACCATAAAAAAAAGGTCCCAGCAGTGTACCGAAAACACACACCTTGGTAACTTTAACCTTATTTTTACGTAAGTAATAAGGTTTAAGTTAGCTAGTACGAGGTGTACTGTTTTCGGTACACTGACACTTGAGAGGTTAATGAAGACTACTGGTAGAAACAAGTAATCTTATAAAAGCCAAGCTATACTCCTCCCTTGTATTAGATTCTATTCGAGTTTTAATCGGACACTAAGCGAAAATGTATAATTGCATCGAACGCAAGTATGTACATTCGCTCTTTCACCAAAATGTGGACTAGTTTGCGTTTAGAACTCGTTAGAGCTATACGTACTCAGAACCAAAACCATTACCATTTTATTTATCTTGTAACTAAGTGTAATTTAATAATAATAATGTAATATTACACAACGATCACACAACGCCGTCTAGTCCCAAGCTAAGTAAAGCTTGTGTTATGAGTACTTGACAACTGATAAACATACTTATATATTTCTAAATACACACATATCATAAATAAATTACACCCAGACACAGAACAAATGATCATGCTCACAAGCTCTGGCTTAGCATTCAGGGCCACTAACCGCTAGTCCAACAGACCAGTCAAATTCAATGCAATATAGTTATTTTCCTAACAATTTGAGACTTTAATTTACCATATAAACCATATCAATACAAGAAAAGATGCCACCATATTGCCAAGCACTACTTTTTACAGATATTATAAAACCAAAGTCTCCTAGAAGGTAGACCGATGACCTGGTGAAGGTTGCGGGAAACTGATGGATGCGAGACGCACAGGATCGTTCATTGTGGCGACACTTGGGGGAGGCATATGTCCAACAGTGGACGTCTATCGGCTGAAATGATGATGATGATAAAACCAAGTCCCTCATTGTGTCTGTCTGTTTGCAGTAAACTCAAAAACTTTTCATGTAATTTTCACCAATAGACAAAGTAATTCATGGCGAAGGCTTCGGTATATACCACATGCATATTATATTAGAGAAACGCAGAGAATTCCAAAGACTTCCACCACCCCTAAGCTGGAACTGGTCCCTAGCTCCCAATAATTGAAACCGAATTAATCTCGAAGCTCCAAAATTCTCTTCCTACTGACCAGTGACAAGATAGTGGCCAATAGCCAGAGAGCCCATAACAATCAATTTCCATTAGTTGTCGGTAACAACTCACTGGGGAAGATAAGTGACGCTTTGTTTTTGTTCCCGCCCCTCTCTGTCCCTAATCTCGGAACAAATACACATCTTCCTCGGATCTGTGTTTGCGATTCCTTTGATCTGATGCAGATTGCTTTTTTATTTAAGAAGAAATAAACGAATGAGGAAATGACGTCACAGGATAAGATCAAGTAAAGATGTTAGTAAAACTAAAAAAATGGTGCTAATTTAACAGATTTTTCTTTTTAATAGCATTATTTGCCTCTATGAATCTACATTAAAAATACTGAATTACTAAGTCAAGCGTTTGAATGAGACTATCTTGGCCGCTAGTCATCTTTTATATAGGCCACTTTCTGGGTGGTAATAAAAAAAATAGTCACGTATGCTAAGGCGGGAGCTCCACTCCACTCCGCTCCCGCCTTAGTCTTTTAAACTAACCTGGCCGTGACGGAGAGTCCTACAATTCTGAGTTTCCTTCGTTCGCTCTTGGACTAAGAATATTTAGTTAACGTCGTAAAAAAGACGAATTTGTTTATTAGAGGCTATTTCATTTTCCCGTTGCTTACTCATTAAATGAGAAGAGTAGCTGTGGTGGCCGAGTGGTAACGGCTCCGACTTACAAGTTGTAGGTCGCGGGTTCAAACCCAGCCAGGCGCATTATTTTGTTTAATTAATTTCATCACCGCTGCTCTCAAAACAGTGAAGGAAAACATCGTGAGGAAACCGACATGTCCTAGAACCACAAATTCGAAGACATGTGGCATTCACCAACCCGCACTGGGCCCGCGTGGTGGATTACGGCCCATTCCCTCTCGTAGAGAGGAGGCCTGTGTCCCAGCAGTGGGAACATTAAAAGGCTGATTATGCTTACTAATTAAATGAGAAGTTTGATCACGTGGCCAATAAAGAAATGTATGGATTAACTTACATTTTCTCTAAAAAAACACAACTTTACAAGAAAGTACTTTTCAAAAGTTTTGTAATAGACAAAATATACCGTCAATTCCATTTAAGATTGATGGAAGTTATACCCAACAAAATTACTTTATTTAATTTTGAAAAACAACTGGCTATTGTAAGAAATCATCCACTGACCGATGCAAATGAAATTGTGGCCGCTAACGACTAGAAATAAGCCGAAAAAGCTATTAAAAATATATAACCACATCTGTCTGTCATTGTGGCAAAGACTTGACATTCGGACAACCCAACGTTTAATTTAAAAACATCACCAATCATTGGGTACCAGCGACAGGAAATGTTTATCAATTTTCATTTCATCAGATCCTCACGGTAGCAAGAATAAATATTCAAAAGTATCAAAGAACCGTCGACCTTATCAGAAAAAAAATTAGGCTGAAGAATAACAAAAAAAAACTCAAAGAATCCATTAAAAATGAAATTCCAGCGCCCAGTGTTTACGCAACACAATTTTTGTAGCCAAAATTTAGGAACAATATAAATTATAT
Organism: Mythimna ferrago; assembly: GCA_910589285.2. Taxonomy (NCBI): domain Eukaryota; kingdom Metazoa; phylum Arthropoda; class Insecta; order Lepidoptera; family Noctuidae; genus Mythimna; species Mythimna ferrago. Next base: position 24,796,873 of record OU342679.1, read on the forward strand.
TTTTGACGGTAATGTATTTTCAATCTTGTTTGTTACTGTTTAGAGTGTAATTTTAGAAGAAGGAAATTGTATAGCTTACTACGTGGGTTGACCATTGGGCACGTTAGGAGATTTATTGAAAGCATAATTGGTTTTGTTTCGGTCAAGGGCGGGATTAACGATAGTTTTATACGCGTAATGGGTGCAGTAAGCAAGAACAACGTTTTCTTAATGGTTCTATATTATTCTAAGGACTGTTAGGAAACTATGTACGTACCTTTTGTTTGTTTGGCTTTAAATACACATGAGATTACCGTAAAGTTAGCTTATAAATTAGGTTTGGTTCTAGTTTCTAGGATGTGTAGGAGTAACTTGCATAAGTTTCATTGTTGGATGGTAGTTACGCATGTATAATAATGTTGTGCCTCTGAATTCCTTGTCTGAATTAGTTTACTTCCAAGGACACTGAAGTAGAACAGTTTGCTCTCACACACTGCTCAACTTCGAAGAAATGGAAATGAATTTACTGAAATATTTTTGACCTGTATTTCTACACACACAAAGTTGTAGTTAAAATATACCACAGAACCTCAGTACTTTAAGGAAATCTAACTAAAAAATATTGTAAAAAAAATCATACATCATAGTCAACATAGTTTTTATCTTACTTCACCCTTTGTCGTAAGCGACTTCATTAAAAAACAAAACCACGCACCACAGGAACAGCGCACGAAAATTTTAATATATATTTGGCAACATTTTACAAAACTCCATTTCGTGTCGCATTTTGTCCCGGCGAATTTTCCTAAATCACTGTGTGGTATCTGTTGATATTTACGGCGGCGGCGTCGTTTCAAAAGTCTTTTTTGTTCATAATACTCGACAACTCTATTTGAATGCACAGTGGGGTAACGAGCGACCTAAGGGTGTGGTTATAAACATTTTCGAATACACTACGCTGACACTCACGACACGGTACTGTATAGTTGAAATACGTCATTACGAGTTCTGAAGAGTATTTTTAATGAATGTTGCTCATTTTTTGACAGATAAAAGAACGTTGATGTACATTTTAGTATGTTTTTGTGGATGTAATTTAATGATATTTTGATATAGAGAGCTTGTGGCTTGGTAATAACAACCACACGGGTTGATTTCCGAGAACATTTGAGGATGGGTGACCATTATAACATATATCAGATTCTTTCGTGGCTCTGAAAGCAAGTTACGCCTTTGGTCCCGCGTTTGTCAATCTTTGACAGTCAGTACGAATGGCCAGAAGATTTTGACAGGAGTAATCGTGTTCCATCGTAATCCCGATCCCGATTTCCGACGATCGTAGGCGCGAGCTTGCGAATGGCGAGCAATGGGTTGCCCATCGTCTGATCATCCGGTAACCGTCCGTGCTGAGTCCAAGTCGACGGCGCGTACTGTTCCACGCGTACCTTAAGGAGATGTCAGCAAACCGTAGAGGCCAAGCAGGGTCGAAGCCTACTGGGGCCAAGGGTTTGTTTCTGAAAGGTAATACTAAACCTACTGAATCCCTATCCTATGTAATCTACTTGTTACGGTAAGGTAAACTAAAGGTAAACTCGGCCCTGGTATCAAAGGTAACGAAGGAACAGGAGTGATTTTTAGTCCGTAAAAATCCAACACCTCGCTTCGCCTAAGGATGAGAAATATAATATGGGGAGATGGTCGTCGAAAAAATCATTTGCTATTCGGCAAAATGTTCGTAACTCAATTCGGGAATTGAACTATAATAATGAAAACACTGAAATTTAAAACTAATAATACACTGAACTATGCAAAAGACAGAGCTGCAGGATTGTTTAAAAGATAAAGTTGCCCTTTGCGTTCCAAAAATCAAACTTTTTAGTTAACGAAAAAAAAGATACGACCGTTTATGTGGCAAGAAACGTATATTTGGACACTTTCAAGGGAATCAAAATTCATAAGGTACTTCCCATTGATTTAGAATCCTGAAATTTGGCATGAAGCGAGGTCTCATAGCACTAATAGGAAAAAATCTGGAAACTATAAATTTGTGATTACGTCACAAAAAAAAATAATTTGCTATTCGGCAAAATCTTCGTAACTCAATTCGGGAATTGAACTGTTTTCATAGTTAAACTGTGGACGGAACCCTCAGTGCGCGAATCCGACTCGAACTGAGCTCAAGTGACTGCCTATCAGACATCCATAACCCAGTTATTAGACAAAACTACTGTACGATTGTCAAAGATCTGCGAATGGCGACCGAGATTTTTTTTTTTATTGTTGATAGGTTCGCGCTTAACCGCTATCTCACCTGATGGAAAGCGACGATGGGACGCGCTTACCTAGAAGAAACCTATTCACTCTCGACTTAAATATTCCCGGGTTGTAGCTATCAGGAAGCACAGACTCCGGCAAGGAATTCCACTCCCTAGCTGCACGCACAATGAATGTGTTCCCAAAACGTTTTGTGCGTGTAGATTAAAGGCTTTACGTGCTTTCTGATGCACGGGTTTTAATAACTTACTAAAAGTGTACGCAGGAATTACATGACTTGATTCCGGCATCTCAATTCTACCATCGGACAACCCGAAGTACAGCGAATATCCACCCTTACGTTGTTGAAACCTCTACGGTCCGGACTAAGCTTTTCGCCTCGTCATTTATACCGCGTACGTCGAAGGACTGGAACAGTTTGCCTGCTGCGGTCTTCCCGTCCGATTATAATTTGGGTGTCTTCAAGGCTATAGTGAATAGGCTCTTAATAAACTAGTGCGCCTCACCATCAAAGATTGCATCACTACTTACCATCAGCACGCTTAGCCAAGTTGTTATTCTGCAATCGTTAACGCTGTCGAAAAGTGATGAAACGTATGGGAATGACGTCATCACAACGTAAAGTCGCGTGGTTAGAACAAACGAATAGACAATTCGTAGCCAAGTTCACATCGGTCAAAATCGTTTCTACAATATTTAACGCTACATCCTTTGTTATACAAACGCTACCTTGTAGAACGAGCGGCCGACTCAGGCGCGTCAACATGGCTACCAACTTATCGTTTTCTACAATTGGTGTCACCGTGGCGTTACCGATTAGAGAACGGAATTCGATTGTAACTTGGCTAGGGGGGCAGGTGGGATCACAGTCAAGCACTTGTTTATATCAATTTAAAAAAAAAAGCATAAATAAACTAAAATCAGGAAAGACAGAAAAATAAAGAAAGGGATGACTAGAGAAAAAATACGCAGAATTCTAATAATACATAATTGAACATTCCAAATCATGAACAGGCAAAGAAACAATAAAAGCTTGCGAAACATTCAAGCTCACACACCCGTGATTATCCAACAAAATTGGAAGTCGTACATTCCCTTCGGGGTTTTAAGAGCTCAATTTACTTTCTAAATCGTTTGACTTATACTCAACTTGCTTATTTGAAAACGGTCGGGGCGTCGGAAGAAAACGGTTGAATGAAATATAAGTACTTCATTGCTTGGTCCTAATTAAAATGTGACAGCATTAATTGGACTGTAATTGTAATTGCTGTTTGTTTACTGAAATTTTAGGTAAACTGCTAATAATTAACTTATTACATTTCAGCTTTGGGCGACCTAGGTCTACCGCAATTGTGTTTTAGTTAATAGTGATTTCAAAGTAGGGTTGTTTCTGGTATCTCTTCATCTATTTTTATCATAATGTAACTAGAATTTACGCAGATTTTTAGGGTTCAGTACCTCAAAAGGAAAATACGGAACCCTTATAGGATCACTTTGTGGTCCGTCCGTCTGTCTGTCTGTCTGTCTGCCTGTCTGTCTGTCAAGACCCTTTATCTTGAGTTCGCGTGGAGGTATCGAGTTAAAATTTAAACCATATACTCAAGTCCGTGGTCCTTTCAAGCTGCGAAAAAAAAAACTTCTAAGTTAACGAATAAAAAAGATACGACCTTTATGTCGCAAAAAAAGTATATTTTGATACTCTCAAACATCGAAATTCATAGGGTACTTCCCGTTGACCCAGAATCCTGAAATTTGGCACAAAGCAAGGTCTTATAGCACAGGTATAGGAAAAAATCAGAAAACAGTAAATTTGTTAAATTATCTAGGTCACAAAAAAAATTGCAATTCGGAAAAATCTTCGAGACTCCATTCGGGAATTTTAGTTTACACGAAAACACTGAGCGAATCCGACTCGCACTTGCCCAGTTTTTACTCACTATGTTGGTACTTTCCAGACCATGAAAATAAGTTAAATTTTCGGTTAGGTACTTATCCAGATTCCCTTTTTTTCCTCTTCAATTACCTTTGCCCAACACTAAGAACAACTCCTGTGATATCGAATTTTTTTAAAGGTTAAAAATCATCCAATGACATGATGGCGGAGCAAGATGCATGTCAGACTTTTAGTAACTAGAATCATACCTCTGTTCTTTCTTTACCTTTGCGTTCCAGGATCAGTGGTTTCCGTTTCGGAAGGCAACCCAAGGCCTCAAAAGGCTTCGGCCCTGCTGGGTCACTACGATTTTGATGACATCTCTTTGAGGCACGCGTGGTATACTACGCCCCGTCAACGACTCGTGCTCGGTCCAGATGGTTACCAGACGGGCGGACGGCGAGCTACCTATTACTTGTTGTTCGCAAGTCCACGTCTACGGTAGCTGGAATTCGGGGTCAGGGTACCGGCAGCTGGAGCTTCTGTTCTCTCACGCGTGCCACCCTATTGTTGAGGTTTCAACAACCCAAAAGTTACAATTGTCTAAATAAATATAGGTCATCAGTTTTCTAAGATGTTCAAGATTACAGCATACGTATCAGATAGTAAACTCATTCAGATAAACAAAACAATAACCACCCGATACAACAACCCATAACTCCTCGATCGACCCACTACTTGTATCGTAAAATCCATAGCCAAACAATATACCAGTCTATCAATCAAATACGAACTATCAAGCTTATTTGCTAGACAAAGATTGGAAGAAAAACAGTTCGCAAATCCGTGTACATCAGGAGAATGGTATGAGTTCTATTTGACGGCAGAGACGGTAGAAAAAGGGTCACAGCTAGTTTTCCATAAAGACGCGCTTACGTAATATTACGAAGGAACGCGTAAAAATAGACGGTTTACACACACATAGATATCATTGTCACCTATATGGTTTTTAGGGTTGGCACGGGATGGAGAAAGTTGTAAGAAATTTTGAAAACAGAATATACGCTCGAATTTGGTTCGATAGACTAAATCCGCCAATCAAATCCGTTCTCGCAACAGATGATCGGATTGGACACTTGTTTTGCATGTTCTTTTTTAAGGTGGGAAATCCAACGGCTTCTCCCATTCTAGGGCAAAGCAGGAGGGCGTATCAGACTATTACTGAGGAAAACCTAACCTTCTTTGCCTAGCATTTTAGGACCCCGGGTTTCAAGGCCCCAGTAGGCTTCAGCCCTGGTGGGTCCCTACGTCAGCACCGTCCATCTGATCTCTTAAGCGTGTGTGGCGCGTAGTGTTGCGCCATAAATGACTCGGGCTCGGTCCGGACGGTTATCGGACGGCCAGACGGCGTGCTACCAATTACTCGTTGTCCGCAAGCCTACGCTGAGCATCTGCTTTGCGTGCGACGAAATTCATGACTAAGTAATATAATTATAGTTGCGAATACTTTACACATGGACTGATTCGGTTCGGAAGCAAACCAAAGCAGTGATCCGATCGTACCAAGTTTAAGCTTTTATAAAAACTAGGTTTTGTCACTCTAGAATGAAGCAGCTTTCTATCGGTGAAAAAGTTTTAGCAATCGGACCAGTACTTTCGAGACAAACAAAAAAAAAATAAAAAAAAAACGATACTTCTTTATTAGGTATATTAGTGTAGACTGTAGACATAGCAAGAGTAGGCAAGCTGTTGTTTGTGACTTTTTTGTAAACATTTGGTTGGAATTTTAATGTAACATACAAGAGTGCTTACACGACTCATCAAAATATGGCTTCTTAAATTCTTTATTGCACACAAAAACATACATAGTACACAGTGACACATACAGTTTATGTATTAAGACAAGCTTAACTCAACAATGAGTTTTCTCCAGCAAACCTTTGAATAACAGAGATAGTTCGTAATATTATCAGTATCATCACGTAAAACAATAGTCAGTTTTGTTTTGCGATAGTAATAAAATATTTGCAATATTTTATTCCACCGTCATTTCAGCTGCCAAGTTATTTTGTGCAAGACTCGCTATGAAGTCCCAATTCCCTAATTCAATCAAAAAATACCCCTTAAACATTAAGGCTCCTCCCACACACTGGCAACATAACTCCGGCTAATCTACGACAGCGTGACAACCCTATATTCCCTCGCGTTCACTGAGACAACACGCGCGGTTTATAAAATCACTCTTTCTATGTTAATGTTGTTTCACAATGTTTCTGTTGTTACTAACAGTGTGTTACAGCCCTTAACTGTACCCTGTGGATAGATTACACAGGTTTTAATGTAAGGGATAAGTTGCAAGCCACACGAAACTAGGGTACTTAGAATAAATAGGTGCTGGCCATAGATTAACATAAAACACCGATCAGAATTCGGGAATTGAGATAAAAATGCATTGGTATAATAAGTAGTTACTATTCTCAGTCAATTAAATTGCCTAACCTTTTCTGACCGCCAATCGATGGAGGCCGAAAAAAAATTTTATTTGGCCTCCATCGGTGGCGACCTCTCGCGCCCAGCTTTGGTTCAGGCTATGGTCATCACCAGCCTTTTTAATGTTCCCACTGTTGGGACTCAAGCCTCCTTTATAAGAGAGGAAATGGGCCGTAATTCACCACGCGGGCCCAGTGCGTGTTGGTGAATGTCACATGTCTTCGAATTTTTGGTTCTGGGACATGCCAGTTTCCTCACGATGTTTTCCTTCACCGTTTTGAGAGGTGATGAAATAAATTACACAAAGTAATGCGCCTGGCTGGGTTCGAACCCGCGACCTACAACTCGTAAGTCGGGCCGTTACCACTCGGCCACCACTGCTCTCAGGCTATGGTCCGGAGCAAAAGTGAGATTCGGTCACCTAAATACGAGCAAAGAAGATGGGAGCAATCGTTAACCCTTTAACTGCTTGTGTCGTCAGAACATGAATGCTTTCGTGTCCTATTTGCCAGGGTCGTTGTGTTTGGTTGAGGCCATGGTCCGGAGCGAGGAGGAGTGGCAGGCGGTCGCCGACTTCTGCGAAGCAGTAATGCTTGCAAAGGAGGAGGCCGAACGCATCAGGCAACGTCGTTATCGCCGCCGCCGCTGCCGCCGGGATTCTGATCCCGATTTCCGGCCACCGTAGGCGCGGGCTTGCGGACAGTGAGCAATGGGTAGCTCACTGTCCGGCCGTCCGGTAACTGTCCGGACCAAGCCCAAGTCGTCGACGGCGCGCACTGTTTCCGCGCGCCTCAAGGAGTTGTCAGCAACAGCAGGGACCCAGCCGGGTTGAAGCCTACTGGGGCCAGGGTTATCCGAAAGGGCGCTCTAGCCCCGGTATGAGGAACGGGGTGGGTCTTTTAGTCAGTAAGAATCTGACACTATCTCCCGCTCTGCCCAAGAGCGGGGGATGTCAATGCATGATTTTTTCCCACCATAAAAAAAGGGTCGTTGTGTTTGTGACACTCTTCGGCATTGAAGAGCTAAACTACTTTTTCAAGTTTAGCTCTTCAATACCGATAGGTGACAGAAGATCTGACAAGATGGAGCTATTTGGTCGTGAATGTGCAACTGTGGCAGAATAAACGAGATAGCGTTTGACGGATATATCAAACGTAGACGGTTAAAAGATTAAAGAACGGACATCCTCACACCTCTACTACCACTACAGGAGATTTCCCGGGAGTCGGGAGTCCTTGGGCGATTTCCAGCCACCGCTGCGCTGTCAGGCCGTCGGGTAAAGACCGAGTCCCAGTCGTCATCAGTGCATAGTGTTCCACGTGCCTCGAAGAGATGTCGATCCATAGGGGTGGGTAGGGTTAATGCCCATTAGGGCCGCGAGGATCTATGAAAGAGCTACCGTGGTGGCGTGGTCCTAGAATGCAAAAAGCAACTTAATGATCACGCAATAAAAAGTCTGACCCACCCTCTCACCCCACCTAGAAGAGGAGATGTTATTTGATGACCTCAAGTAGAGGAGTTTTATATATAACCAGTTTTTGCCCGCGGCTTCACCCACGTACATAAATATAGCCTATGTCACTTAGGAATAAAGCAGCGTTCTATCGGTGAAAGATTTTAGCAAACCTACAAAAAAACCCTGTTTAAAATATTAGTATAAATTAACTTACAAAGAGGTCAACCGTCGAATCCGACTCGGCTGGGCAGCGATCGGGAAGCTGCGCGGTATCTTCTCGTCCAATATACAACAGTGTCTCAAGACGAAAGTTTTTGACCAGTGCGTGTTGCCAGTGATGACATATTATGGTGCCGAAACGTGGTCGCTTACAATGGGCCTCATCAGAAGGCTTAAAGTCACCCAAAAGGCAATGGAAAGCGCTATGCTCGGAGTTTCCTTGCGTGATCAAATCAGAAATGAAGATATCCGCAGGAGAACTAGAGTTGCCGACATAGCACGAAGAAAGAAAGAAACTTAAATGGCAATGGGCAGAGCACATTGCTCGCAGAACAGATGGCTGTCGGGGCCGAAAGGTTCTGGAGTTGCGGCCGCGTACCGGAAGACGCAGCTTCGGAAGGCCTCCTACAAGATGGACCGATGACCTGATGAAGATTGCGGGAATCCGATGGATGCGAGACGCACAGGATCGTGCATTGTGGCGATACTTGGGGGAGGCCTATGTCCAACAGTGGACGTCTATCGGCTGAAATGATGATGATGAACTTAAGATATTGACCTAGATTCTTTAAATTGCCATTTGCATTCCAGGGACATGGTAACTCTTTCAAACATTCCTGCAGACCTATATTTTAAACTCCTGCCCTTTAGAAAATCGCCTAGTAGATTCGATTCATTTTTTAATAGCTGACCTGGCCAACTTCGTACCGCCTAACAGTCAATGATTGTAGTATGTTTTTCGATATAGTCAACCGATTGCGATAGTAAGCCTAAGTAATGTATTAAGTTATAATTTTAATGTATAAACGTTATCTACATCAATTTTGTATATTTTATGTGATGCGCGCACAAATAAAACCAAGACCAAATGTGACACCCTATCAATTTTAATTCATTAAACCCCAAGCGAACGTTGGCGTTCGCGCACCTATTGTCTTACAATTGTGTCTCAAATTGACGGTATCTAAAAGGTTAAGTTCCTTATGTAATTTTATTTTTGGTGTACAATAAAGAGTCTCGATCTCATTACCAGGGCTATGCAGTCGACCGCAGTACAGTGTGCACGTAATGCCAACAACCGCCAGAAATGGAGAGACATCGCACGACATGCCGCAGCCTTGGAGGCAGACGACGGCGGCGCGCCGCAGTCCTGTTCATCAACAGCCACGACCACTCTGACTAGAGTGCCCGACTTAGAAGAGAAAGAATAAAACTTCTACAGATTTATTAACTTGCCACGTATCTGATGTAACCGTCAATGCTTCTCTTAATTTAAAATGAGAAATTCCTGATAATGATGTTATGGCAAACACCAGAGGTATATTTATAGCAAAAAAACTTGAATAAAACATAAAATTTCTTTCCAGAAAGAAAAACATGGCCGACACGAGTACATTTAACACACGAAAACTCGACATCATTTCCACTCGAACGGGCTTCCATTCTTTCATTTAAATCAGCATTTACCGTGTGATTTTTATGTTAATTTGCTGCGGGATCCGCGGTTGCATGCTCGCTTCTCACGTTTACCGTGATAGCCGCGGAACGCCAATTGGCTTTCGTTCATTTGTTTCATTTAATTTATTCACAATTTTTGGCTTTTGTTGAATGAGGATATTCAGTACCTACTTTGTTTGATGTATGTATTTTATTTTTACAGTTCAAGTAGTGTTTAATACTTGAACAATAAACCATTCATATTATGTTCTATAGGTTATACAAGGTGTAAGGGACAGCCCTCCACAAACTTTAAGGGCTTACTCAGTAGACGAAACTGAACATCCTTCCACAATTTTTTTTTTCAGGAAACGAAAAAAAAATCAGCCTAACCATACAAAATGTTAAACTTGATTGGACAATTTGTATGGTGAGGCTGAATTTTTTTTTCGTTTCCTAAAAAAAATTTTTGTGGAAGGATGTTCAGTTTCGTCTACTGAGCAAGCCCTTAAAGTCTGTAGAGGGCGGTCCCTTACACTTTTTATTATGTCAGCAATAGTGATTTTTGCACATTAAAGACTCAAGACGTCGACGGCGCGTAGTATTCCACGCGCGGCTCAAGAAGATGTCAGCAAACCGTAGGGGCCCAGCTGGGTCAAAGCCTACTAGGGCCATAAGTGATGCGAAAGAGAACCCCGGGAGCCCTGTAACGAAGGTAAAGAAGGAACAGGAGTGGGTTTGAGTCAGTAAAAGTCTGCCACCCGCCAAGGTGCCCACCCTGCCCAAGGGTGGGAGATGTTATTAGATGATTTCCCACTTAAACAAAAACGCCTCGTTACCTTACCGACTGAGGCATGTACGTATGTATGCTTGGTTTACCTTATGTATTTTATTTTTACAGTTTCTGTTGTATTGAAACGCAACCAACACTTGAACAATGGATAGGTCTAACAAGACATAATATATTATGTTCTAGAAGTGATATTATGTTTTGTTTTATAGGCACTTTTCAGAGTGCTTATCAAACTCACGAGAATGTCATGAAATTCCTAAGTAGCGAAGTAAAATTCTACATTAAAAAATCCAATAAAATTATTATCTATATAATTTCCATCAATCTATGTCTTCAAACCCTACACAATTCGACATCAAAACTTCAAAAAGTCTAAACAAACGAGTGCCGCGCAGTTTTCACCCGCACTCAATAATATACGGTCACACGTCATTCACACTTCGCGTGACGCCCGACGCGACTTTCAAATAGATTGGGCGCGTTTGTTTTATGCCAGTCTTATTTCATTGTTCTATTTTTAAATATTTTGAAGAACACGGTTACGCTGCATTATTTTCCGTAATGAATAGTATGACCGATGACCTGGGCCTCAAGTCTGCTATTACAATAATGTCAGAATGGTCTATCATTGATGTCATAATTGTCGATTTTGACAAGTTTGGTAATCTACTAATATAATGGCGTCATTATGACTTTCCAATGGTCAACCACTGACACTCCATTGAAAAAAGTGGCATAGAATGGTAATCTCGTACATGATGATACAAATGAATATTTGACGTTTGCGGTAATCTGCTAAAACTTTGACAGTTTATTTGATCAGTGTTTTACCATTAGAACGTTATTGTGCAGTTATTGGTTTTAATATAGTCAAAATTATCATTCTACCACAATTCTATTACAAGACCATTGACCGATCAATGATCGATCATTATGAATTAGCAGATTACAAACTTTTAGCAAAATAACAATGGGATCGTGTTGGAATGACGAATTTATAAAAATAGCAGACTTGGGGCCCTGGTAAGGGTTGCGAGGAATCCGATGGATGCGAGACGCACAGGACCGTTAATTGTGACGACACTTGAGGGAGGCCTAAGTCCAAGAGTGTACGTCTTTCGGCTGAAATGATGATGATGATGATGATGCATAAATAGTAGGAGCAGACTTTTTACGTTCCCACTGCTTGGAATAAGCCTAGGGCCTTCGCTGTATGAGAAGGAATCGGCCGTAATACCAGCGAGTCCAGTGCTTCTTGGAGAAAAGCGACTATGAGATAGATTGACCGTGTTAATTTCATGCCATCTTAATTTTAATGTTTTTATTTTTATTTTCGGTGGGTAAAATCATCCAGATGACATCCCCCGCCCTTGGGTGGAGCGGGAGATAGTGTCAGACTCTTACTGACTATAAAACCCACCTCATTCCTTACGAGCCTGGGCCAAGGGTCTACCTTGGTCCAGGCATCGACTCTGCTGGGTCTACAGGTGCTGATAACTCCTTGAGGCGCGCGGGAACAGTGCGCGCCGTCGACGACTTGGGCTCGAGCCTGACGGTTACCAGACGGTCGGATAGCGAGCTACCCATTGCTCGCCGTCCGCAAACCCGCGCCTTCGGTGGCCGGAAATCGGAATCGGGGTCGGCCTCCTCCTTTGCTAGCAATACTGCTTCGCAGAAGAAGGCGACCTCCTGCCACTCCTCGCTCCGGACCATGACCCGGCGTGAGAGATCGCCGCTGCCGATCGCCTCCACAAGGACACAAATACGGCGATGCTCTTAATTTTAATGTTCTATTTTCAAAAATAGTTTCAAAATGTCGTGACGGCCCTGTACTTAACCTGGTGGTGTTACTCAGTTACTGAGTTGTGCAGGTCTGATATGCAGTCACTGCATATAACGCCCTGTGTATTATATGGAGTGACTGCATTTAATTATTTGTTTCAACCTGTAGATCCATTCATTTCTTCTCTCTCTTCTTTATCTTCATAATTTACTTTTAATACAGTACTCCGTATTAAAATTACTTTGGTACTCCAAAGTCAATCAATACCATTTTATTTTTCAGTTCAATACACAAATATATTTCAAAAATTCACGCTATTTACATTTTAACGAAAAAAAAAAACAAAAGCTGAAAGGAATGAGTTAAAATTCCTTAACGGCAATTTGTAAGAAATGCTCGAAAGAAGAACGGAGCGACATTGTTCAGAATTATTTCCTGCAATGCAGAGCGCAATTACCTTTAAAGCGTCAATTTCATAATGTAACATTGTACAGGGCTGCGATGGTGTAAAATGTACATTTTAGGTACTTGTGCGACAATGTAGCTATCTCTCTGTGGCGGTATTAAGATTGTATCGTTGTGAATTTGGTTTGTGAAGACGTTGTTTCTGGCTGACATTTTTGTCACGAGAACTTCATGAGAGACAAGTTTTTTTTTAAATAGTTTGGTACATGATGTGTTAATATATTTATATAGTTAAAAAAAACCTAATATTATTTTTCTATCTCACTTATTTGCATACAAACATATATAAATATAATATGTCAATAAAAAAATATGTAAAAAACACATAGTATCCCACCGGTATCGGGAACAGGGTCCAAGCTATTAGCGATCAAAGCTCCGGAGAAAAAAATCTCCTAATAATGCGAGCCGTGTTCAAAAGTACCGCTTTCTGAATCTAAGCTTTTAATCCAGCCGCCCAAAGGGATCCTAAAATGTTAGTCGAGGCTCCCATTGATATAAAATACCAATAACAAGCAACACATAGATGTCGGAAATCTGGTCTACTTCAAAAATACAAGATCAAGAGCTAAACTTACTGTATACAAAGTTGTTAGAGCCTCAAACTTCATCTCCTACGATCAATTACAAGCAACACGTAGATTTCCGTCATTCAAATAACGGAAGTCTGGTTTACTTCAAAAATAAAAGAGCTAATCTAACTGTATAAAAAGTTGTCAGAGCCTTTGTCTCCTTTATGGATTCAGGTAATGGATGTTGAAAATGTTCAACATGAAACCATTTCAATACTCTAACTTGCACTACAAACTCCAGGTAACAGGACAAAAAAAAAACTTCATATTTTATCTGTTCACGACTTTCAAATAGATTGGACGCGTTTGTTAGCTTATTTTATTGATCTATTTTTAAATATTTTATAGAACCTTATAATGTTGCTATATTTAACCTGCAGTGAATAGCATAATGAGCCTTTTAATGATCCCTTTGCTGGGGCTCAGACCTCTTTATGAAAGAGAATGGGCCGTAATCCACCACGCAGGTCAATTGCGGGTTTGAGAAGGTCACATATCTTCGAATTTATAGTTCCAGAATGTGCCGGTTTCGATCCGATTTTTTTCGGTATTTGAACATTAAAGACCCTATATGTACCTACTAGCTTTTGCCAGTGATTTTTTCTGCAGAAAAATTCGAAAACTATCCCAAGAGTGCAATGGTGGCCCAGTAGTAATACCCCAACTTAGACGCGAGTTTAAACTCATTCAGGCACAATACTTCGTGTAATTTATTTCATGACCACTGCTCTCAAAACGGCGAAGAAAAATATCGTGAGGAAACCGGTATGTCCTATTATTATCAAAAACTTGAAGACATGTAAAATTAACCAGTCTGCACTGAACCCGCGTTGTTAGTTACGGCTCATTCCCTCTCCTAGAGAAGATGCCTGAGTCTTAACAGTAGGAACATAAGCTATTCTAGCTAGCCATCATCTATCTGCCATCCCAAGAGAACACTCTTTAACCCAGGAGTATCCAAATTATCCCAAGGATAGCCTTGATAACAAAGTGAGAAAGATCAAATCGAATATCCTATTCCAGAATATGGTCTTCTTGAATGCCAAAATTAATCCGTATCTGTTTAACCATTTGAGCGTGAAAGAATAACAAACATACAAACACACACATATATGACAGCGATAAATTACTTAGGTGTACTGTAAGTCGAATGAACCAATGATCACGTTTAGAGGGTCCAAAATACTTGACAGATTGCCTCAAACTGTCCTTTAACGTCCGACCAAATTTAAAAAAGCAATCATCGCTCCTCTAAACGATTGCCCACTCGCCACTCGTCAAAAAAATGACGGCATTCCCCTCGGTACTAAAAAATCAATTGAGTGTCTTATTTTCGCTAAATTTTCATATCTAGGTGCTCTTGGAAGACTTGCGCTTGATCACTATGTCATCTGATGGAAAGCCGGACGGTGAGCAATGGGTAGCTCACTGTCCGGCCGTCCGGTAACTGTCCGGACCAAGCCCAAGTCGTCGACGGCGCGCACTGTTGCCGCGCGCCTCAAGGAGTTGTCAGCAACAGCAGGGACCCAGCCGGGTCGAAGCCTACTGGGGCCAGGGTTATCCGAAAGGGCGCTCGAGCCCCGGTATGAAGGCTAGAAGGAACGGGGTGGGTCTTTTAGTCAGTAAGAGTCTGACACTATCTCCCGCTCCGCCCAAGGGCGGGGGATGTCAATGCATGATTTTTTCCCACCATAAAAAAAAAAAAAAAATCTGATGGAAAGCAATGTGGTCGACGATGGAGCACGCTTGTTTTGAAGTAACCAATGACTTAAAAATCCCTAGGTTTTTGCTATCAAGAAACAAAATCTCCGGCAGGAAATTTTGACGCCTTTATATTGTAAAATTTTTGGTAAGATTTTATTGACTGGAATTCAGTAGCTTTTTTAATTATTCGTAAAACTCTTAGTGGGTATTGTGAAATGAAATTAGTGTAGTTTTCTATCTTAAGTACAGTAAGGGATAAGTCAATAAAAAAACAAAATCAAAAGAATTTATTTCAAATAGACCATTTGCACTTTTGAATCGTCAAATGTCAGTCAGTCAGTATCATATTGGTGATAGTAGTGATTTGGTGCAATTTCTTTAAAACAATACCATAGTTTCCTACGCATAATATGTTACTAGTATGAAGATATTTATCCTCTTCACGCTTGTAACAACTCGCTAGCGCTGTCTCATGAATGTGCTTGCTTGGAACTGTGTGGTATTCTGTTAAAAATAATAATTATAAGACCTCATTATACACCCCTACTTTTAAATTAGTAAACAAAAAAATGGGGCTGTATCTGTACCCGTTACTGATCATATTTTTGTATTCAAAAGTAGAAAAAACCGAAATCCTAAAATTGACCACGAAAAGGTAAATGTATCATAGATTCAATCATACATAACAATTGCTCGTAGAAAATACTGCGGGCAGTGTTTTTCCATTTTAATCGTCATTTATTCATTCATAATCAATAGCCTGCACAATATTTCCATAAATTGAGAGACATTTTTGGATAAACACAAACGCTAATAACTTTGCTGTTTATGAATATTATTTATTGAGACTACTTAAATAATAACAAGGGCTTTTCTAATAAGCCCTTTAAGTATTTGTACTAATTAAAAATTAGTGGTGTATAAACATTACCCTATTTGCACAACTAGACAAATGTAGAATCATTGAAACAAACACGATCTCGATAAAATGGTGCTGAGAATTTTATTGCAGTATTGACTGCAACAGCGAATCTTGGCGAGAAGTCTGATTCTAGACATTTACTACCACATACTGTAAAAACAACAGAGTGACTATAATTATTATTGTATATTACCGTTGTGCTATGTCTGTCTCGAATAAAAGGCATTCTATTCTATTATTCAAAGCACGCCAAATATGCCACGTGTTTAAAGGTCTTACTTTCCAAGCCTATCAAAAAAAAAGTTAAACCTTTTTCATTTCCAACTAACAAAACACATGAAAAGAGCATCAATAAAGTCAAACTCTAAACACTGACACCCACAAACGCCAACCACAGACCCACAGTGCATCACAAATACCACTGTGGTTAGCACAGAACTATGTGTGGACAAAAAAGAGAATAATGTTTGGTGACGCGAGAGCCCCGTGGGTGCTTTATTGTTGGTTGGAAACAAAGCGATGTCATTCTTTGACCGCGAGAACAATGAATGCTGTGGGCTAGATCGGATAGGATTTAAACAATTTTGAGGAATATTGCTGGGTTGCAATACAGGAAGATTTTTTTTTCACATACCGCTGCTAGCTGCTTTGCCCGCGTGATAATAGAAAATTATCTGGAGGTAATATGTTCTAGGAATAAATCGAAGACTATAATATAACTAAAGGTTAAAGCAGAGTCTTTAAGTCGCAGGTGGCACTTTGAATTCCGAAACGAAGGTCGCTAAGTTTTAATCCAGAACGCTGTGAGGGATATGTTTAATTAACTCCCGAGCACAGCGAGAGAGTTCAGCATCAGGCGTACTCACCTGGCTCTACTCATACCAGTGAAGTACCACTGCTCTCTCTGAGCCACCACCATCTTTGTGCATCTGAACAAAAGAGTGATAAGTAGGTACAGATGTTGTCATCTGATATTGTTGTTTACATTTCCTGAAACATCCATGTCCGTGAAGTCAATAGTACGGAAGTTTCGGCGAAGTCAATAGTACGGAAGCTAGCTTGACGACGGGACGTCAGCGGATACGTCCGCCTGACAGTCTGGGCTGAGTTCGCGCGAGCCGAATAGTTAAAAAGAGTCATCGCACAGACACCGTCACTTTTTTCTCTGTAGACAGACAGCCGCGTGGATAATACCTGCTCTATAAACGGTCTCACGGCACGTTATGAAGTGAACACTTAAATCTTTACCATAATAAATCACTCGCATAGTTTACAATAGTTGGTTTATTGCTCATAAGGGCTTAAAACTTAATTTTATAGGAGAGCGCAAAAACATAAAATAATTCAGCTATGAAAAAAAATTATGCTAAGTAAAAAACATGTGAACTACCAACATTTTAATAAAAGTGTATTACATGTTTTAAGCCCCTTACTAACTTTGAAAATTGGCACGAGATAGTCAGGTTCATGTAGCAAAGCTTTTCAAACCATAAAGGCACACATTTGCTAGATGTTGTTATGGTTTATGCGTAGCAAATCTGGTTGAGTAAAATCTAGTAACAGTATAGGAGGTGCAATCGCACTAGTTTAAAGACCCTATTCACTCTATGTTTGATGACCTAAATTATAATAGGACGGGAAAATCGCAGCAGGAAAATTATTCCAATCCTTCGATGTACGCGGTATAAACGACGGGGGAGAGCGTTTAGTTGCGTCCATAGAAGTGTTAACAACGTAAGGGTAGACAAACATCATCATCATCATCAGCCTTTTTTTAATGTTCCCACTGCTGGGACTCAGGCCTACTCTCTAGGAGAGGGAATGGGCCGTAATCCACCACGCGGGCCCAGTGTGGTTTGGTGGATGTCACATGTCTTCGATTTTTTGGTTCTACGATGTTTTCCTTCACAGTTTTTGAGAGCAGTGGTAATGAAATAAATTACACAAGGTAATGCGCCTGACAGGGTTTGAACCCGCGACCTACAACTCGTAAGTCGGAGCCATTACCACTCGGCCACCACTGCTCTCTATCGCTGCTAGACACTCGCTGTACGTCATTTATTGACATGTTTATTTTTATCCAACCTCTTTTTTATAAGATGGCCACTAATCCGCATGTTGACGTCACCAAGCATTGCTTACCTACCCTTGCAAATCGACCCGTGTGGCTCATAATTAAGAATACAAAAAAAGTTTTTTGTGACATGGAATATACGTTTAAGTACGTCAAAATATACGTTTTATACGACATAAACAGCCGTATCTTTTGTTAAGTAGAGAGATTTTTTTACAGCTTCAACGGACCGCAGACCTGAGTATATGGTTTTAATTTCAATTTGATACTTGTAAGCGTTCCCAAGATAAACGGTCTTGACAAACAGACCAATAGACAAACAGACGGACAACAAAGTGATCCTATAAGGGTTCCGTTTTTTCCTATTGAGGTACGAAACCCTAAAAAGATACTAGTCGTCCTACACACAGACATTGAGACATATACACACCATGACACAGCTGTTCCGTTGCATATTTAACCTCAATGGCATCGTTAACTGAGGCTCACAATAAATAAACGAGAACTCCACAAAAGGAACGTGTAATTTTCTTAACATTCCACCTCCATAGTTAATTTAATTTGTTGCCTGAAAGTGGTTATGTTAGGTGTTTTGTAGAAGTGTGTGTGTAAGTCTGAATGTGTGGTTTGAGTGTCTGTATTTAAAAATGTAATGAAAACTAGGTTTTAGTGTTGTTCGACTTTTTTGTCTATCTCATCATCGTCGTCTTGTGTCCAACGTAATATACATATTACTAGCTTTTGCCTGCGGCTTCACCCGTGTACATCAAATATATGCCTATGTCACTCAAGAATAAAGGAGCTTTCTGTCGGTGAAAAAATTTTAGCAATTGGACCAGTAGTACTCCTACAAACAAAAATCAAAAAAACAAACCTTATCTCTTTATTATATAATGTAGAGTGTAGATTTAGATGTAAAAGTGTAGATAGTGTAGATGTAGATATAGCTATGCTATCTATCTTAATAATATTACATAATGTTATGCTATATTATTAACTAGCTGTGCCCGCGACTTCGTTCGCGTGGACTACAGGATTTTGAATTTATTTTTTCTAAAATAAAAGTAGCCTATGTTACTCCTTATTACATCAGCTACCTGCCAAAAAAAGTCCCGTCAAAATCGGTCCAGCCATTTCAGAGATTAGCCCGGACAAAGAGATAGATAGACAGACAGACAGAGAAACAAAAATTGTAAAAAATGTTATTTTGGTGAATGTACCGTACATATATTCATATGCAAATGCAATTTTATTTATATGTAGGTATAGATATAGATGTATATTGTATAGATATCTTTTTTTGGCTTAACTCACTCTTTCTCACCGATGGACAAAGATAAGGTATTGGGCATCGATGCCGAGTTGCTAGCCTGTCGATTTTCAATTGTGTACAGTTCTGGGAGTGTGCATCAGGATTGAACAATTTCATTCCGGCCCCTTCGGTTACCGGACCACTAGACGTACGGCGTTGCGCCACCCCGGTACATTAAGGACATCCTACCCATACGTAAATAACCTTTTGGGAACATTGGGAAGATTTGTAGTCAGCTCCTAATTAGTTAACTTAAAGCTAGTCATTATTTTAATTCAATTCAATTCTAATTTTAATTTATCGCTCAAATCAATTTAATTTAATTTAATACAATTTTAATTTAATAATTTAAATATCTATATATTTTGTCTAGATAATTTAGTAACGTATTTCCAGAGTCTTATCGAATCTTATCAAAATTAAATCCAATATTAATTCAGTTTATAAAATAATAATTTATATAATACTAGCTGCTGCCCGCGACATCGTCTGCGTGAAGGCTCTACAGCACCAAAAATACCTAAGATGCCAGTGTCGCTATAGTATAATAAGTAAACAACTTTTAAAATAGCATTAAAATATAAGTTTTTTTTTGCAAACGAAGCAAGTGAAAAGAGTTATATGGGAATCCTGCTGAGTTCAGTCATAAGATGAGACTGAAGGAAATAGAGAAAATAATGCAGGAATACATTCCAGGACACAAAAGAGTAAAAATACGTACAAAGGTATCATACCTTACAACACTTCCCTATAAACTACGTTGGTAGTTATGCTGCCAGGAGCCACAATGTAAAAAGAGTCAGTACTGGTGACGCGGCAGCAAGCTACGTACAGTTGCCCGTATGAGAAACAACTCGTCCTGAGGTCGACACCCGCTGCCCTCAGTCTCTGCCCCTGTGACTTATTGATGGTCATCGCGAAGCAAACAGTCACGGGGAACTGTACGCGCTTGAACTGGAACCGGAAGTTGTGAGGTATGAGGTCCCTGCGTGGTATAAATACTGCCTCGCCGACGCCACAACCCGTAAGAATTTCCGCCTCAATGGTGTGTCTGTGGAGCGAGATGACATTAAGGCGGGTCCCGTTACACAACTTCGGAGGAGATAGGTTCCGAAGAAGCATAATCGGGACACCGACCTTCAGCTTGATGGTATGCGCTGGAAGTCCACTTGCTGACAGGGAGTTCAGAAATTCCACGGGATAATATGTGGCGTCATCTTGCTCGACAACAGTGTTTATCGAGGTGTAGACCACTTCATTTCCCTGAATTTCCGAGAGAATGCATTCGTTATTTGCTGCAGCCTGATCATTTTTGGGCGTCGGCGTTATCGCTCACACACCCAAGAAGCTGGTGCGGTATACGACTGATGTCCCCGTACACACAGCAAATGAGTCCTTCTAAGCTGGATACCACTCTACCGAGAGACTCTGGAAGCACCACCTGTCAGAGTGCCTTCGCCAAGACTTAGAAGGACATCGGAGAATTCTTGCAATGCACGTGCATTGCCGCCGAGCCGAGCTCTCATATTAATGGTCAAGCGCAGCGTACGAAATCGTGTCCACAACGAAGATCGTTTCAACAAAGCATTCACCCCGTCAGCCCTCGATCCCCGCGTCACCACGGGAAGTGTTTGCCGGAAATCGCCACTGAACAGAACTGTGTCACCACCCATCAAATGTTCGTTCCTGCGGATGTCCTGCAGGGTTCTGTTCACGGCCTCAACTGCCTTCCTATTGGCCATCATACACTCATCCCATACGATCAGAGAGCAATCCTTGAGCACGTGTCGCTTATCGCTGTTACGTGACACACCACAAACAGGTGTTTCGGCGCTCTCTAAATCGATGGGAATTTTAAACATGGCATGTGCTGTCTTGCCACCCGGAAGCAGTATGGCAGCGATTCCCGACGACGCTACAGCAATAGCAATTTTGCCTTGCCTCCTGACCTCTGCAAGTATGACAGTGGTAACAAATGTTTTTTCTGTTCTACCAGGAGCATCCAAGAAAAACATGTTACCCTGGTTTTGCCCAACGCTTTCAAGGACGGTGTCATTTGTTTTTGCTCTGAAGAGAACACGTTGACATGGTCATTTCGCCCGGGTCGTAATTTGTCTCAGCGTTATACTCCCGATTTCCACGGCCTTGATGGGGTGATAATTGGGGAGCTGGTAACCCATATTCGATCAGCGGATTGCCGCCCATAGAAATGACCACATCTTGAAGTGAACTGAGACAGGTGTTCAGCACGCGTTCATCAGTTACTTCGACTTCGTCTCCAGTAGCACACCTCAAAGCTCGTAGAAAATCTACAGACAGATGATGGCGATACTTCTCCAACAAAGCTACCGGGTTCGCGACTCCACAAAACACCAAGATGACGGCAAACAGATGACGCATGCGGCTGGGACTGTCACTGACGCTCGCCTCCGCGAGGATCCCAATTTTGGTCACCGTCGAGAAGGTGACGTGCTACGTAGGCTGCGTGGTAAGTGGGATACTCCATGCCCTCAAATGTCCTCAGAAAGGCGAAAGACATTGGGCCTTGGACAGTGTGAAGTAACAACCGCAGAAAATAGCATTCGCCATTATTCGGATTCACGGTATAAACCCTACCCAATGCGGCGTCCTTGAAAATTCCCGGAAAACCTTCCACAGCACCTCCTCGTCGATGTCGGTTAAATACACCCCTTTGCTTGTCGTACGTGTAACGCACCTCGTCATACGTAAGAGATCTCGCAAACTGATCGACTTCACAGAGCTGGAAAAATGTTACCATGTAATACTTAACACCGCATTTTTTTTAATTGTCTTCCTCAACTCTACTCAGGTTTTTCAGGGTTTTGTTGGAACTTGAATTTGTCAAAACAAACTATAATTGTGATACAACTTTTATGAAGAAAATGCACATCACATCACATCACCATCTATGAATTTTAAAAGTAACTAACTACATCAAATTTAAATTATTAATTTCCAAAAAGTGTTAACATGTAACTTGATTTGATTTTTATGAAATCTCATAGATGGCGCTGTTTCAAAATTGTTTTTATACTACTAACATTCATTAAACTATGTTTCTCTGACCAAGTTACTTAAATGGCGTAGTTTTTATGGTGTAAAGCTAGATAATAGCATGGCTTACTCAAAAACAACATTTAAATATGCATCGTTAGATTACACGCTGTCACTGAATGCTTAAGAAAAATAAAGATTCACAGCTCCTCCCCCGTAGGTGATAGCGTGATTATATGTAGCCTATATGTTGACCCGACCTCTTAGTAATATTCATGCAAAATTTGAAGTAAATCCATGCAGTACTTTTTGAGTTTAGCCCGGACATACATACAGACAAACAGACAAACAGATAAACAGACAAACAGACAAAAATTCTAAAAACTATATTTTTGGCTTCGATATCGATTGTAGATCACGCCCCAAGTATTCTTTTTAAAAAATATTCAATGTACAGTTTTAACTTTCCTACGATTTTATTATATGTATAGATAATTATTGTCAAATTGTATAAGCTGTGGATGCCTTTAATTGACATATTTACACAGAATTTAATGTCTTTAATAAAATTACCTACCTGTATAATAAACTTGTTAATAAGTCGTTGGTGTTCCTTATTATAAATAAACATATACATTCTGCGAACAGTTAAGGAGTGGAACCCAGCGGTTTCTAAGTCAAGAGTGAAAAGGTTAGTTCCAGGTAAGCGTACTCCATCGTTGGCCACATCATTGCTTACCATCAGGCGAGATAGTGGTCAAACGCGAGCCATGATCAAAAACAAAAAAAAAACTCTTTGAATTTCTATTACTTACTTCCTTTTACCAAGCCTGCACGTCTTTCTCTTAATTTGGTAAGAACTTATTTTCCTTTGTGGCTTGATACGACCGCGCCTCACAGTTTCAGGACACCAGATTTGTGCTATCATGCCGTTGTTGTTGAACTAGTCAGTTGCCAAAGCCATCATAAAAGGAAAAGATACAGTTATCAGTAAGCGAATGAAGAAAACAGCCGATCCTGATCAAAATTACGCGATTGTTCATTGACAAATATACAAAGAAACTGAAATATATTGCAATTTGAAGCATTGTGTTTCCGACAGCAGGCGTAAATTACAAATTCGCTCGTCTTATTGAACTCTGACATCTACACAATACATGTTCCGTCGAAAAGAATTAGCGGAAATAAAGTGTGTTGTTCAGCAAGAACTTTTATTTTTTATTAAGAAAAATATAAGTAAGAAATATGTTGGTATGTATATCTGTTGTCTAGTACTCATAACACAAGCTGTGCTTAGCTTGGGACTAGACAGCGTTGCGTGATAGTTCATCATCTTTCTGCTCTTATCCCATCTTATTTGGGGTCGGCGCAACACATTTTTTCATTCAGTCTGCCCTGTCACTCGTCATGCTATCACTAATTTCCTTTTCTTTCAAATCACTCTTCACGCAATCCACCCATTTTTTCTTCGGCCTCCCTCTCCCTCTCCACCCATCCTCATAACTCTTTTAGTAACATGCATTTCATCCCACCTCTTTTGCCTCCTCGTTGTGTGATAGTTGTGGAATATTAATATTATATTGTTATGGATAGGATCGCGTTTGGCCACCATCTCACCTGATGGTAACCGACGATGTGGCCGACGTTGGAGCACGCTTACTTAGAAGTAACCTATTCACTCCTGACTTAAAAATAAGTTGTAGCTATCAGGAACCACAGACGTCGGCAGGGAATTCCACTCCTTAGCAGTAAAACTTAATAACTTTATAACTAACACAATATAACTTTCCTTTCCTTTCTTTTAAGATAAGTACTGAAGGCCATAGAAGAGATAATAATATATAAACCCACTTACTTTCTTAGCAAAAGGCACATTGCCTCTAATTCAATGACGGACTTATTATTTTCATTAACGAAGGAACGTGACCGCAAAAAATGCCCTTTGACGCCAACCAAAGGTTCTCGACTACCATTTCTCGAGCGTGAATTGTAAAGAAATCACTCAACCGAATTCTGATAAAAAATATTCCTTATTTTAATGTTCGTTGGACTAATTTTTAGGTGACTAAAGACTGTGAGGATGGCTTGTGATATTTGAAATTCCTTTGACGTGTTCTTTTATTGTTCCTGATAGCTACAACCCGGGAATCTTTAAGTCGAGAGTGAATAGGTTTCTTCTAGGTAAGCGCGTTCCATCGTCGACCGCATCGTCGCTTTCCATCAGGTGAGATAGCGGTCAAGCGCGAAATTATCAACAATAAAAAAAAAAGATACGGAGGGGGAGGAAGAAGAACCATCAAGATAGTGGTTATTAGACCAGTGAAAAGTTGTTCCCGCGCGCCTCAAGGAGTTGTCAGCAACCGTAAGGGCCCAGCTGGGTCGAAGCCTACTGGGACCAGGGTCTGTTTCCGAAAGGGAGGTTCAGCCCCGGTATGAAAGGCAAAAAGGAACGGGGTGAGTTTTTTTAGTCAGTAAGAGTCTAACACTGTTTCCCGCTCCACCCAAGGGCGGGGGATATCATTTGGATGATTTTACCCGAAAAAAAACCAGTGATAAGTTTCCTTAAATTGAGTTTCGCTTTGTTACCTGAGAAATGAGACCTACGTCTTCTACGAGATATATGAAGGTTTTTTTTTAAGTGGGAAATCATCCAAGGGCGTGGGGCGTATCAGACTTTTACTGACTAAACCCAAACCTGTTCTTTGCCTTCGCTGCAGGGCCCCGGGTTAAGTCCCTTCTTTGAGGAGTGACTGGAGCGGCAACACTGCGTCCTCACTTTCCGCATGACGCAGGTCACGGTAGACGCGGGCTTGCGGACGTCGAGCAATGAGTAGGTCGTCGTCCGGCCGTCCGGTAATCAACCGGACCGAACCCAGTCGTCAACAGTGCTCAGTGACCCACGCGCTCCTCGAAGAGATGTCAGCAAACCGTAGGGGGCCCAGCAGGGTCGATGCCCGTTAGCTAAGACCCGGGGAATTTCTGAAAAGCAAACCCGTAATCCTAGAACGCAAAGGGCAACTGAAGGACACAGGTGTGGTTTTAGTCAGTAAAAGTTTGACATGCCCTCTCGCTCCACCCAGAGCGGGAGAAGTCATTAGATGACTTCCACCCTTAAAAAAAGGAGCCCAAAAGTTTTCTTTAAAACAACCCATAGCCCCAGTAGGCTTCGACCCTGCTAGACCCCTACGAGATACACCTTATACTTTTTGGACACCAAACACCAAATTGTCACTGCGTGGTCTTTACGAGAACACAATCCTAAATTAATGTCTTTAATTAACTCCACAGTCCCAATTTAGCATAACGAGGTTCTCCAAGAAAATTCCAACTAAAACCAACATTCAATAAAATAACCAAAACCGCTTGATAAATATCTTGGCCGCTCAGCGTCTTTGTCTAGCCTTCAGAAAGGTTTCTCCCATGCGAGCTATCACAGTTTTTCTCCCGTGCATTCTATGGAAGCAATTTATATGTAAAACCTTTGTAAATGTACAACGTTGGAGATAAGGAGAGTAACGGACCCTGTTGGGGGCTTCGGGGAAGGAATTCGGCAAGTTTAAACGTCAGTCCCCCGTGGATCTTAAGCGTTAGCTCCACGGATATTGCGGTCTTATCGAGGTATGAATAATCGCGAAAGTTTTTCTGTGTGTGTTCCGGTTTGGACTCATTTGGATGTAGGATTAAGTGGTGACGGCCTCTGTTGTACTATGTGTGTTGTAATTAAAATATCTGGAGTCTATTTAATAAAACCAACAGGTGATAATCTGACAACAGGGGATTTGAATACTACGATAATATCCGAAGACGCAGCTTCGGGAGGCCTCCCCACAAAGTGGAACGATGATCAGATGAGAGTCGAGGGAATTCGATGCGAGACGCGTAGGATTATTCGTTAGGCGTATGAGGAGGTCTATGTCCAGCAATTTATCGAAATAATGACGTTGATGGCCTAAATACCGAGTTATTTACTTTGGGATCAGATTTTATTTACATTGGGATCAGTGACAGCTGTCACGCGTAACATCAGCTCAGTTTATTTTAATCACTAAAAATACTTAAAGGACATCTAAACCGTAAAAAAGTAGTGAATTGTAAATACAATAACATAATAACCAAGAAGTAGTGTTGTCTGAGTGATAAGTGCAAGTTTAGTGCATAAAAATACTATTTTGAAAATATATCACAATATCACTGCTCGTATAATTTAATCAAAGTTTGAGTTTAAAATAAAAACTTTAACACACTTAGTGAAGTGGAAATAACGTTAAACACGACAGAAAAACTAATTATCATCAAAACAAAATTGTTAATTTGCTTTGTGGAAACAAAATAAAAACTGACGGTGGCAGAAAATAATTCAAAAGAACATCATAACGTCCAATTTTTATTGAAAGCCAAAATTTTAGATTGAGTATGCTTATTTCAACGCATGTTAGTACAAAAAAGTTGGCTTAGCGGTATCGACGACGACCTGCAATGAATGGTGTCTCGGGTTCGATCCTGGCTCTAGTCGTACACTTTTTGTGATTTAAAAAATTTCTTAAAACAGTTTTCTCTTCGTGGATTGTTGCTCAATTAATAAATCATTCATAAATTACTATAACATGGATAATGAAGAAGAGAATATAACGGTCCGACGTATAAACCGTTCAATATCGATCAATGAATTAACTAATACAACAATATTTGACTCAACCATGCTGAGTTTACCAGACACCTCAATTTACAATAACAAATCCTGTTGCGAAGACCTGCGCTCAAAGGTCGAGAGTTTAACAAAAGATCTCGAAGTAGCGACGAATGAAATAGACAATTTACATGACGAAATAAGCGACCTAAAAAAAGAATTAGCTAAGAATTTAAAAGTAATAGAGGTATACAAGAAACTGGAATGCTCAGATTTATCTAATACTCTATCAAATAGGAAAAATAAAAGGCTATCAATTCATGACAAGAACCGAACATCGCTAGTAACTTCTTCCCCGACACTCAAGGTTAAAGTACCGTCATTACCTGCCAAATGTCTTTCGAACATTTCTGTTAATCCGTCGCCTGCTGTAGAAAATAACTTAACAGAAACATTACCGCATAGTACAAAACCACTTTATACAACAGAAAATACTATTTTATCACCATTGACTACGGGAAACAAGCTGATGACTCGTGATATTGAATCTCCCTCCATTCAGAAGAACTTGACAACTGGACCGACAAATAAATTGAACTCTAGAACTGTTGAGCTACTAAATACGACTTATACGTGCTCTGCGCAAAAATGTGCATCCACTACGCAGACGAAAACAACCCCTAAAACCTTACCTCTACAACGGAAAAAGGTTATTGTTCTGGGTGACGACCAAGGACGGAATATACGACACACTCTACAAGCCCTGCTGGGCAATGACTTTCAAGTATTATGTTTTTGGAAACCTGGTGCTAAATTAATGGACGTATTGTTAAATTCATATAACTTTGACGAACTTACTAAAAATGACTATGTTATTGTATTGACTGGTGTTAACGATACCAATCCGCTAGACTTTCAAGTTGACCTTAGCGTATGGTTCAGAAGTATTAAATATGCCAATATCATTGTATCAGAAGTCCCGTATAATAATCATTTAAATGAAAAATGTTTAAATAGTACGCTACGCCACGTATGTAACAAATATAATGGTCTATTTGTGAATATGGGATATAGCCAATTTGTACCACGAAAGCAATACCATTTTACTGTTAACATCTGTAGATATTTACTGAAAGAAATATTGCGTATTGACTACAAAAATAAATTTGTTTCATATATTGAGCAAAATAGAATATTGACTAAGTTAAAAACTGACCAATCAACGCAGACTTGTAACTTACCTGGCGACGTTGTTATTAGTAACTGTGACCAATCCACTCAAACTTGTGACATTCCTGCTGACATTGTAAAGTGTGATTTGTCTGTATCTTTGGACAACGAGACTAAAGCTGGAAACAGCGACTTTTTTCGTGTATAACTCTATTTATATCTTTCACCAAAATATAAATGGCTTGATCAGTAAGTCGGACCTTCTTACTCTCCATTTGGAAGAATTACGGGGTAAAGGACAAAACATTGGCTTAATATGTATTACTGAACACAATATGTTGAATGAAGATCAGGTGCACCTATCTATACCTAATTATAAACTGGCTACCTCTTCAACGAGGAATACAAGGAGTGGCGGTTCTTGTATCCTTATAAATCGGGTGCATAAATACAAAGATATTGATTTAAGTAAATTTTATGTACCTAATGTAATGGAATGCTGCTGTATAGAACTAATAATTCACAAATTAATAGTGATTTGCGTCTATAGACCACCTAAAATGACTAAAGACTGTTTGGAAACTTTTCTTATTAATTTACATGGTATTTTACAAATGTGTAGTCTAAATAACTCTAAGAAAGTGGTTATTTGTGGTGACTTCAACATAGACACTCTGACCCAGTCTACCCTATCCAATAAGTTTCAAACTCTTCTTTTAAACTATGACTTAAAAACAGGGATTCATCAGCCTACACGATTAGCTAGTGGTAAATGCATAGATCATATAATTCATAATGTTAGAGGCAGTAAATGTGAAGTACTCGATCTAGCGCTATCTGATCACACTGCCCAAATAATAAAATGCCCAGTCAAAAAAACCTGTACTATTAACCATTGGTATGCTCTAAAGCGTGACTATTGCCAGGATAACTTAACAAAATTCTCTAGCTGTCTTAGTAACCTAAGCTTTAGTGAAGTCTATCTACACCATAACCCCGAGGAAGCTTTTAATTGTTTCTATGACACATTTAAGCTATTTTATGATCTCTGTTTCCCCTTAAGAAAAGTAAAAATCACTTTACGTAAGAAACCAAAATGGATTTCCAAAGGAATTAGGCTAAGTAGTAAGCGTAAAAGAGACATGCTGTGGGAGTACAGGCGTTCCCCTAATAACAAAAATAAACTTCTATTAAAGCAATATAGTGCTCGTTTAAAAAAAATAATAATTCTGACACAAAAATCACAAAATGATTATCACATAAGTTCGGCCAAAAATAAGTCGAAAGCTTCTTGGAACATTATTAATAAAGATAAGCTAAATTATCCTAAAGAAAATATACCTGACTGTATTAAAATAAACAATAATATAATATATGACCCTCAATTAATAGCAGAATCTTTTAATAATTATTTTATAGATGAAATTAAGCCGACTAACTCTACTCCCTCTTTTACAACCATTGACACTAATTGTCATTCTATATTTATTCCTCCTACCGTACCATCTGATATAGTGACAACAATTCACACGACACATACGTGTCACAACCCAGAAAAACTACTTACGGGATTCCCCAAGGTAGCATTCTTGGTCCGCCATTTTTTAACATCTACATAAATGACATGCCTAAAGTGATCAAAAATCAGATGGTCTTGTTTGCCGATGACAGTACTGTTCTATTCTCTGATAATGACATCAATAATCTCATGAATGACATAAATAATGACCTTAAAAATATAATTAATTGGCTAGCTAATAATAATCTAAATGTGAATCTTAATAAGACAAAAATAATGACATTCTATCAGAGAATCATGAAACCCAAGCTTAACATAAAATATGAGAACATAACTATTCCTGAAACCGATACGACTAAGTTTCTGGGTCTATACTTGGATAATCATCTATCATTGAAACATCATATTGATTCTTTATCAAAGAAACTTAGCCAGTTCGCGTATGCTCTTTACAAAATATCAAAAACGGTTAACCGGTTTACGGTGCTGCTAGCATACAATGCTTACGTGGCATCTAACATTAGGTACGGCATAATTTTCTGGGGTAACTCGAGTGACAGGGAAACTGCTTTTAAAGCCCAGAAAAAATGTTTGCGATCCTTTACTCATTTGCAGTCTACTGATAGTTGTAAACCAATATTTCAACAACTAAACTTGTTAACTTTACCGTCTATGTACATCTATGAAATGGGAGTATTTGTTCGTAGTAATTTCCATCTATTTGAAACTTTACGCTCTCGACGTCATCAGAACACTATTCGAGCCGGTTCTCATAAAACGGCATTTTTCTCTAAAAGTGTACTTGGTATGGCCTCCAAAATATATAATAACATACCCCTAGCTATTAAAAATAAAGAGTGTCTAGGTTCCTTTAAAAGGTCCTTGTTTAAGTTTCTTCTGGCTAGATGTTACTATTCGGTCTCAGAGTTTATTGCTGATAAACAGAAGTATGAAGATCCGACGTGCTGAATAGTTAATAATAATTTGTAATAATAATATTTGTAATAATAATAATTAATAATCCATTGATATAATTTTAATAATTGTAGTTATTTTATTTTATTTTGGTGAATGGCAATTAACATACTCTAAAATTATTTCTATTTTTAATGTTTTTTTTTTTTATCTGATTGACTTGACATTTATAATTTATTCTATTTACCTTCTTGGCTTTTTGCCTCAATTTTGTACGCCATTCTTTTGGCAAAACATAGTGCACTTATTTTTCATTTTATGTACTACCTTAAACCACCTATGTTTAACAAAATAAATGATTGATTGATTGATTGATTGATTGATTTTTGCTGTTTTTTTTATACATATAATTAGTGGAAAAATAGAGTTTTCTGAAATTTTATTCCGTCCTTGTCATGTAAAATGTTTATGGTACTAAATGGCGCGAATTCACTATAACGTGATTTGCGAGTGACATTATAACTAATTAGTACTGTCTTCGTTTATCATGTATATTATAAAACGCTATCAATGTGGTATTTTTTTTTTATTTTTTTAAAACAATACCTTTTTTCGTTGTGTGTTACAAAATCTAGTAGAAAATTATATTCGTCACTTTTTTTTTTCATTGATTTTATCGCACATACACTAAGGGACAAAGTGCCCCCTAACAAGACGCGCAACGCTGTCAAATTGTCCACCACCATGCCCCGCGTCACGAAAAATGTTGGAAGACAAGTTGCAGGACACTGGGTAACGTTACAGCATCACCTAAATTGAGCGTTGCACGATAAGTTGAGGGGCATTTTGTCCCCCTAGTATATCAGTAGTTTTAAACAGCAACTGTCGCGAAAATTTGACATTTATGTCACATTCTAGACAAATATTTCACAGTGTCTGATATTTTCTGATGTTACTTTTTTATAGTATTAATTAGCTCCAAAATTCACTCGAGGTTATGTTTTCAGGCATTTTGTCCCCCTAGTGTATCAGTAGCTTTAAACAGCAAATGTCGCGAAAATTTGACATTTATGTCACATTCTAGACAAATATTTCACAGTGTTTGATATTTTCGCACGTTACTTTTTTATAGTATTAATTAGCTCCAAAATTCACTCGGGGGTACGTTTTCAAAATACACGACCAAACAACGAAACCAGTTTTAATGAAATTTTGCTTAGCGTCCGCTTAATATCACGTAGACTATTTTTAATCTAAGTAAATTAAAATCTAATTTCACAAGTGGAGTTTCAGGTACACGTTGCCTGTTCATTGTTTCGTTTACAGATATTTTTCACAAACTTTACCTGTTTATAATATTATTTGTATAAATCAATTAAATTATAATCGGACATAAAAAAGGTACAATTGTTTGTATATTTAATTAATCCCTGGAAGATCTGGTCCAATTACGAAAATTCTTTGATTGACGGAATGGGGGCGTCCATTAATTATGTAAGGTATTTAGAGAGGGATAGGGTAGAGCCATATCTCACTCAATCTCACGTGAATTAATGAGAGAGTGTCTCGGTAAGTATCAGGTAATTAAATATTTTGTACGCAAGTAGCAGTTTAGAGTCTGAGCAAACTAAAAGTAAAGTGAGCTTGAATTGCTAAATTAATATAATGTTAATACGAATAATATTATTGAAACATTTTTTTTTTGTTTTTAGATTTGAAATCATCGTATCTTTTTCCACTTTAGGGTGAGACGGGATGAGTGTAGACTTTATTGACTAAAACCATACCTGTGTTACTTTAGTTGTTCAGTCATCGACTGTATAAACAAAGCAATAATTCTACGCAGAGTTGCTAGCCTGTCGGTTTTCTACCGGTTGCATTTCGGGGAGTGTGCGTCGGAATTTCATAACCTAATTCCGCCTAGCCCGTTTCATCATCGGACTACCAGACGTACGGCTATGCGCCACCGATATATGGTGGATATCCCACCAACACGCACAAAACGTTTTGGGAACACATTCATTGTGCGTGCGGCTAGGGAGTGGAATTCCTTGCCGGAGTCTGTGTTTCCTGATAGCTACAACCCGGGAATCTTTAAGTCGAGAGTGAATAGGTTTCTTTTAGGTAAGCGCGTTCCATCGTCGACCGCATCGTCGCTTTCCATCAGGTGAGATAGCGGTCAAGCGCGAACCTATCAACAATAAAAAAAAAAAAGTTAATTAATTGCGACAGTTCTGCTATGATCTTATGAGTACCGTTCCATACGTACGAAGTTCATAATCAGCCCCCCTAGCCAAGTTACAAACGTTTCGCTTGCGCCGAACGCTTCGAGTTGACCTTGCCGCCAATTCTTTTGTTCTGACCACGTAACTGAGCGATAAGACGACGTCATTCCCGTACATTTGAAGCTTTCTACAAGCGTTAACTATTGCAGATTAGCAACTTGGCTAGGGGTACAGATCATAAAAATATTTCTATGGGACACACTCAGAAGCACATAAGTATCTTTTCCATCTATGTCCGATAAAGAGAAAATAAAAAAGTAAAGAATTAAAAATGTATACTATACTAAATAAATCTATACTAAAATAAATGCATACACCCCAGATATTCGTTTGTATCTGATAGAACGAAAAAACAAAAATAAAAACTTCTTTATACTAGTATTCCGGATCTGTCTACAACGTTTGACACGACTGGTATCGAATTTGTGACGTCGTCTAACCCCGTTGGAATACAAAGTGGAATGTAACTCTGCATGGAATTTTGTTTGCGTTCAAAGTCGCTTTTTGTTCAGTACTTTATTTTTTGACACATTATTTTTGGATAGAAGTGTACTTTTGCAGATAGGAATAGGACAGGAGGGTTTATTATTTTTTTTTAATATTCCACAACTGTCACACAGCGCCGTCAAGTCCCAAGCTAAGCAGAGCTTGTGTTATGGGTACTACACAACTGATAAACATACTTATATATTTCTAAATACATATTATATTATAGATAAAATACACCCAGACACAGAACAAATGATTATGTTCATCACACAAACATTTGTCCTGGGTGAGAATCGAACCCACGACCTCCGGCATAGCAGTCAGAGTCACTAACCACTAGACCAATAGGCCAGTTATTAAGTTACTAGCTTCTGCTATGTAGCATAATCAGCCTTTTAATGTTCCAACTGCTTGGACTGTGGCCTCCTCTCTTGGAGCGGGAATGGGCCTTAACCCACCACGCGGGCCCAGTGCGGGTTGGTGAACGTCACATGTCTTCTCATAATTATTATTACAGCCGAAAGACGTCCACTGTTGGACGTAAGCTTCCCCAAGTGTCGCCACAATGAACGGTCTAGTGCGTCTCGCATCCATCGGATTCTCGCAACCCTTACCAGGTCATCGGTCCATCTCGTAGGAGACCTTCCAACGCTACGTCTTCCGGTACGTGGTCGCTATTCCAGAACCTTTCGGCCCCAACGGCCATCTTTTCTGCGAGCAATTTGCCCTGCCCATTGCATGTATTCTACTGTGTGAAAAATAAAATTATTCCAAAGGAAAAAAATCTCGAAATAAAAATTCTTCCATCCTGTAATCTAATTCAGAATGTGGTCTACACGTGTACCAAGTTGCATCTAAATCCGTTCAGCCCATTGAGCGTGAATGTGATCTGTCCCTGATTCGCACGGGCTCACAAATTATACCTTCACAAAAACCTTTCATGAATTGCAATAATGAGCCATTCTAATGTTTACCCTCTCTAGGAGAGGTGAAGGGCCGTAATCTACTACTCGGGTCCAGTGCTGGTTGGTGGATGTATCTTCGGATTCCATACACTGTATCTTTTATGCTCCATAAAGATGCGAAAGTAACTTTGTCCATATTATGTTGACTTTCAAAACTTAACACTGACTAAACACAGAAACCGTGCAAAGCCAAAATTCACAAAAAGGTGGCGTTTTTTTTATTAGAGTTCACCCTATAATTAAAAACATAACCAATTATATTTCTCTGTAGCAATTTTATTACATTACATCACAACCGTCAATATACCGATCAAGTCCTACTTAGCTTCTACTAAAATCCAGCGTAATCAATAAAATTCAATTTTATCAATTTTATTCTGATTTTATGAAATTTATTCTAATTTATGTGAACATAAACATTACAATTGAATATTTTTTATTCAGAAATACCTACGTAAATCGTATTTTATTTTGTACCTAGGCAAATACGATGAAATACGAAATACGATCGGTTACTTAAGTTGGGATTATTTTACAAAACCAATAACTTTAAAAAAGAAAGGGTAGATAATACGTATCTACTCGTACAAATAAATATACTTAAATCATACGGTTTTTATTTTAGAGTTTATACAAGGAGCAGTTTTGAATTTGCATAAAACAAGAGGTTGTTATACGATACCTGCCCCCCTAGCCAAGTTACAACCGTTTCGCTTGCGCCGAACGCTTCGAGTTGATCTTGCCGCCAATTCTTTTGTTCTGACCTCGTAACTGAGCGCTAAGACGACGTCATTCCCGTACATTTGAAGCTTTCTACAAGCGTTGACTATTGCAGATTAGCAACTTGGCTCGGGGTACAGATTAGAAACTTGGCTAGGGGTACTGGTCAATATACTTGTTATTTTAGTTCTTTTTTAGGGTTCCGTGCCCAAAGGGTAAAACGGGACCCTATTACTAAGACTCCGCTGTCAGTCCGTCTTACCAGGCCGTATCTCATGAACTGTGACAGTTAGACAGTTGCAAGTTTCAGGATGATATATTTATGTTGCCGCTATAACAAAAAAGGAATAAAATAAATATTTAAGGGGACTGGATAATGGTACGGAATTCTTCGTACGCGAGTCCGACTCACACTTGGGCGGTTTTTAAATTTAGAATGTTATTCAGGAAACTCTCTTAATGAACATCTTCAAAAAAACAATCACCTGTTACGATTTCTCGTGCGTTACTTCACTACTCGTATGTGCGTGAGTATAACAGCCTGTACGAGGCTCGGCCACTTCATCATTTCTTTCATGTTGATTCGAGTCGAGAATTACTAACATAATTGCCTCCTGAAATTTTTTGCAGATTAAAAACTCGTGCCTATGAAGACACGACGGTGTTCCGTCCATTGCACCACGTATCATAGATGAGAAGACATCAAATGACTTTTAGAGAGAGACAGCGTATCAGACTTTCACTGACTAAAACCTCTCAACAATCCCGCAACATTTTTACTGCTGTTTACGCATCAAAATTGAAAACCCATCTCTTATCTCGCAGTTTCTTGACTACACCTTCACTTAAGATCATTTACCTTTAAACTGTAGGTAACCCACGCCACAAAATGTTCCAATCCAATAAACCTTTCTTGTAACCCTCTCACACAAAACCACCCATTTGTTACATTAAGCTATGATTAATTACATGTATTTTCTTCAACACAGCCTCGATCCATTTTAGAAAGGTCAACTTAGGCTAAAAACCTGCTTATCAGTGTGGTTCAACAAACTTAGTGAAACCTGGGTTTAGAGCATTTTGATGGAGGCAAAATACAAAAAACTGGTTAAGTGAGAGTCGGACTCGCGCACGTAGGGTCCGTAGCAAAAAATTGCAAAAAAATCACGTTTTTTGTATGAGTGCCCCACTAAAATAATGATTTTATTCTGTTTTATTATATATGCTGTTTAAGGGTCGCCGCTCATGCATACTAGCACTGACATATTTCGTGTAGTTTCATACATTTCATATGGATTCGCTGGACACGGTTGATGCTGATGGCCGCCACACACTACAAATCGCCGCTGCTTGCTTCACGCCGATTCTATATTTTTTTTTTATGGTGAGAAAAAAACATCCAATGACAACCCCCGCTCTCGGTTGGCACACCTCGACTGTGTGCTCGATCGTGTCCTCCAGGCATTCCGCACAGTGGCGACACCCGGGCGTCACTTCCTCGCGAATCCGGTGCAGGAACCTACCGAGTGAACCATGTCCGGTGAGGACCTGCGTCATACACAAGGTAAGGACGCCGTGAGGTCTTTCCAGCCACGCCTCAAAGAGGGGACTTACGTCGATACCATATAGTTCAAATATTTAATTAATAAATGATACTGCGCTTATGGGTTAAAAAAAATAGCAGCCACCAGCTACAAGTGGCTGTTGCACGCTTCAGCTTCCTTTGTGGCCGCTTCTAGCTTATCGTGGCGGAGTTTGTGGCTGTGGCATGTGCCTCATGTGCGGCGACAGCATAGTGGGAACAGAAATACATCATCTGTGAAAACTTTAACTTTCCAGATATCACGGTTCATGGCATAGTACAGCTTGGTGACAGAAAGACGAACAGCGGAGTGATAGACGTAGGGTTCCGTTTTTACCCTTTTTTATGGTGGGAAAAATTATCCAATGGCAACTCCCGCTCTTGGGCGGGGTGGGAGATAGTGTCAGACTCTCACTGACTAAAAGCCCACCCCGTTCCCTCTAGCCTTCATACCGGGGCTTGAGTTCCCTTGCGGATAACCCTGGCCTCAGTAGGCTTCGACCCAGCTGGGCACCTGCTGTTGCTGACAAATCCTTGAGGCGCGCGGGACCAGTGCGCGCCGTCGACGACTTGGGCTCGATCCGGAGCTAGCCATTTTTACCCTTTGTATACGGAACCCTAAAAACAGAACTACAATTCTTGCAAATGAAATACGTACAATACGGTTAAAAGTATGTTGGCCACTCTGAACTTAGGCGTCCCGAACTATCGCGCGAACTCGAAAAAATATGTAATACGCATTTACCGTATGAATCTTAAAAAGACAAACTGCAAAGTAAATTCGGAGGGGTCAAGATATTTCAGCCGTACTGTAATCTTCTAAATTTAAAACATCGCGTAAGAATAAGATTGTGAACACAGTGCAACTTTATTCTACGTGCGCTTCAAAGAGATTTCAAAAACCGTAGGGGCCCATCAGGAGCGAAACCTACTGGGGCCATAGATTGTCCAAAAGAGAACCCCAGATTCCGGAACGCAAAGCATAGAAGACACAAGTTACAGTTAATAGTCTGACCCTAGTGCTCCGCCATAGAACGAGAGAAGTTTTTGAATGATTTCCCACTTAAAAATAAAGTAAAACTTTTGCATATACACCCTTAAATTTTGATCGTTTTATTTTGACCGCAACGCCGACTACTACCTACAGGTCATTGGACTCGCTCAGCTGACGTTTTCTTAAAGAAATAAATTTCGTACATGCGTAAATTAATACGAGTTTAAAAAAAAAAAAGGCACTTTATTTCTTAATTTTATCTTTGCAAATCGATAGTGTTTCATATACCGGATCTACCCTCCACGGGATTAAAACGATCAAAATTTAGCGGTGTATATGTGAAATCAAAGCATCGCTAAATTTTACGATAAAGTTGCCGCGCCTTTGGAAAGTATAGGCTTTTAGTCAGTAAAAGTTTTACACTGCCTTTCACCTCGAGCGTTTTTTACTTTTTAAACATATCATTAAAAAGCAAACTTAATCCAAATACCTATCCAAAACTACGTGACCAAATAAACTCCACACGTCACCCGCCTCATCCGATACTGCACACAAATTGCTAATATCGAAGATTTATTGAACTATCTCTTTACTGTTAAATTTACACGTTCACACCACATATTAAACTGGTTCGCACGACTGGTCCATTGTTTGTGACACAATAAGGTTTGGACCCCTCCGATAATATTCGATAATGAAAATAGTTGGTGTTTATGCCCTGGTATGTACATTTGATGATATATTTTTGTAGTTTAAACTATTGTGAGTTTACAGTTAAAGCGAAAGGCTTGTGGGATTGGGTTTGAAACTATTTAACTTATAGTTGAAAGTATCTAATGGAGAAAAGTGTTTTGATCGAAACACTTTTGCAGGTATATTTAAGTCTCAAGATGGAGGATACGGTGGAGATGTGCCTCGCCTGGGCAGAGCGCCGCTGTGTCCTCGTGGGGGTGATCGGTGGCAGCAATCTCTCGCGCCAAGCCTCGGTACAAGCCATGGTCCGGAGTGAGGAGGAGTAGCAGGCGGTTGCCTCCTTCTGCAGAGTAGTAATGCTAGCAAAGTAGGCGCTCGCACGCACGAGGCAATGGCTCTCGCACCCCAGCCGCCAGGATTTCCGATCCCAATTTCCGGCCACCGTAGGCATGGGCTTGCGAGGTGAGCAATGGATAGCTCGCTGTCCGACCGTCCGGTATTTTCTCCCAATGTGTTAATAAACTTCGCTTTTGTTTTGGCACGTTTGGAACTGTGACTTATCAAAATGGATAGTGATAATTAATGAGCATAATGGTGCCTTCCGAGACGTTTCTATCCAGATTCACCTCAGAGGAAAAGCACCGTAAGTCTCTTTTTATATCATACTAGCTTTTACCGGCGACTTCGCCCGCGTACATAAAACATACATGTCACTCAAGAATGAAGCAGCTTTCTGTCGGTGAAAAAATGTTACCAATCGGACCAGTACTTTCAGAGATTACAAACATAAAAACAAAAAAAAAAACTTTACCTCTTTATTATATTAGTGTAGATATAGAACTGAAAAGCGTGGCTTATTGTCCAGAACCTTCCAAAACCAAACATTTAATGTCTTCATCTTCTGTTTGAATCAAACAAAACATTCTTGCTACAATAACATTGCAGCTAAAACATTCGTCTGTAACTGTATTAACAATCGGGACACACATCACTTGCGCATCTTTATGCTCCGTTTACACGTCTTCGGAATGTAGTTTAGTGCCTTTCCATGATTAGAAGTTACGTGGATGATGTATGTATTAGATCCGTACCCATCTCGTTTCTGTTTCATAAATGTCTATCAAGCATTCTTAAAGTAAAATGTTACGATATAGCATAACATAGCATTATCAGTCTTTTAATTTTCTCACTGTTGGGACTCAGGCCTCCTCTCTAATAGAGGGAATGGGCCGTAATCCATCATGCGGGCCCAGTGCGGGTTGGTGAATGTCACATGTCCTCTAATTTTTGGTTCTAGAATATGCCAGTTTCCTCACGATGTTTCCTACACCATTTTGAGTGCAGTGGTGAGGAAATAAATTACACAAAGTAATGCGTCTGGCTGGGTTTGAACCCAAGACCTACAAGACGTAAGTCGGGGCTGTTACCACTCGGCAACCATTGCTCTAAGTTACGATAGCAATTTTTTTTATTTTCAATGGGATATTTTTTATCTACATTCTTGAAGTCTTGATAAGGTAATAAACGATAGCGGCAGATCCTGTAGATGATTGTGTAACAAAAAGGATAAAACAAATAACGAATGGTCTACAAAAAAGGCCCAAAAAGCTGGACATTATACGAGAATCCTTTATCAAACAGTGAGATGATATAGTCTAACCAAAATCTACTTTTCTGAGTCATTCTTCCAAAATTTCTCATCCTTTATTTCATCATGAGATCCATTTTTGGCAGGATTTTGAGTTAACCTGCCTGTTCTTTGATACTGTTCCAGAAACTGGACACGAGTAATACATCTTGTACGACTACCAAACGGTCCACAGCGTACACTCATAGCACATGTCCACTATCTATGTCGTACAGTCCCTTGAGATTATACAGAAGCTGTATAACCTCAAGGGGTCAAATCAGTCAACATCGTAATCTAGCGGAGTTAAATTTTCTGAAACTACCTGAAATTGATGTTTGGGAAAACGTTTAAGTTAAAACTACATAAAACAACTGACCAACTGGCCTGGGCGCGTCGAATACCGTATTTTTATGGTAACTAGACTTGTAGAGTTACATTAGATCCACGCCACGCAATCAAGCGTGGCCCAAGTAACTATGCGTCGGTCTAATGTAGTCCCCACCTTTCTTCTTGCTTGAGACATGGCTATCGAAATTGGGAAATAAATGAGCTCAGTTATACGTCTTTCAAACAGTCCTCGAAGTACACTCACAGCACACTTCATCTATCTCCGCAGTACAGTCTCGCACAGTAGGTGTATAATCTCAGGGGGCAATGTCGGTTGGCATCGCAATTCCAGCACAGTTTACCATTACAATGGAACGCTCGACTATGTACAGTTAGCGACAAAAGACATATTGTCTGCCCCAAGCTCTGCTTTGCCAATCGCTCGTCCAGCAAGTCGGCTTCGATTGTTTTCAATAGCTCAAGTCGAGTGTACTTGGCTGTATTTTTATTAAAAGGAATGGTGATTTTCTTGTTATTTTCGCTTTAGCTGTGTTCAATTCGATGCAGGCGACGATCTTAAGAATATATTTTTGTACTTTTGAATAAAAAAAATGGCTTATTCAAGTTGCAGCCCGATATCGAAACTACAGGCACGTTTAAGAAAGTTACCGTGACCCTAGAATGCAAACGGCAAATATAGAAACATAGGTTAAGGGTGAGGTCAAACGAGCGTAATTTTGTGAGTCGTGAGTTGCAGAATTTCGGTCGCTTAATTTCTACTGCATGCATTTCTACTGCGGCAGACAACTCATTTTGCGTCGCCGTGTGAATGAAACAGGACTTTTGTATGAAACCGAATGCAGTAAAAATTACGCGACCGAAAATTCTGCGACTCACGACTTTTTTTTTTTTAAATTGATATAAACTAGTGCTTGACTGCGTTTTCACCTGATGGTAAGCGTGATCAGCACTCTCTTACGGTGAGGCGCACTAGTTTATTAAGAGTCTATTCACTCTACCCTTGAAGACACCCAAATTATAATCGGACGGGAAGACCGCAGCAGGCAAACTGTTCCAGTCCTTCGACGTACGCGGTATAAATGACGAGGCGAAACGGAGCGTAGAGATTTCAACAACGTAAGGGTGGATATTCGCCGTACGTCGGGTTGTCC
Source organism: Mythimna ferrago (assembly GCA_910589285.2). Classification (NCBI taxonomy): domain Eukaryota; kingdom Metazoa; phylum Arthropoda; class Insecta; order Lepidoptera; family Noctuidae; genus Mythimna; species Mythimna ferrago. The sequence continues at coordinate 24,838,329 of OU342679.1, forward strand.
GATGGTAGATTGTGATGGCGGAATCAAGTCATGCAATTCCTGCGTATACTTTCCAAAGTGCACCCTGTAAAAAAATTACGCTTGTTTAACCTCACCCTCAGCAAAATGGATAATCAGTGTAATTTATTATTGACTACATATTATAGTCAATAATCAATTACCTACGCTGAAACCAATTAAGCTACTTTTCGAAAATAAATAATTCAGAACAAAACCCTTTTTTTGATTCCTGGAACAGATTTTGGAGAGCTTCGGTTTACAAATTAGTATTGGCCTGAGGAACAAAATACACTATGTGTTTATTCTGGGCGGCACTTGAACCAACTTCCATAAAAAGATTGAAAACGCCCTTTGGCACACATAGAACATTTCCTGGAATAGACATACTCTGGGAAAAAAGTATCATAAGGGAATATAAAATTAAAACTTTTTACATCACCTGCTCGATAATATCGTTTTATACGTCATACAAACCTCACTTAAAGCAAGTCATTCTATCGCTAGGGAGATAATGCAGTATGTATGGCCGATCCCTAGGGAATAATGAGATTTGAATTTAAAACATCCAAAATCGTCAACATTGTGAATTAAAATGTACGTGCATCGAACAAGTTGACTCGAAATTCAAACTGACCACTAACAAAAAAAAAAAAGAAAATAGAATAAAACGTGCTTAGGTACTGACGGGAGCGTTATAGAAAATTGAAGCTATAGAATCTTGGAGTAGTGAATTTTGGTTTGTTTGATGAACTTGTAAATATAATACTTATATTTCTCTAGTTTATGATTTGGTCGACCAAATTGTCTTTTAATTATCTCACAGATGGTATAAAAAAGTAGAGTATGCAACACTGGGATAAAACTGTCTTTGTCTTGGGCGGCTTGAATTCCTCATTTCACTCAGGTTTCTTTATTAACTCCCTCGCAATGTTCGGGAGTTAATTATATAAATCCCTCACTATTGTTCGGGATTAAAATCAGCAACCGTCGTTTCTTTCGGAATTCAACATGCCGCCCGCGACTTAAAGACACTGCTTTATCCCCTAGTCACATATTATTCCCTTATGATATTTTTCGATTATCACGTCCGGGTGAAGCTTCTGATAGAAACTAGTTTAAAAACAAGTTCTTTATCCATCTTTTCACCAACGTACCAACCTCCACATCCTATCTATAAAGCTTTCAACCAATCTCAAACCCAATTAACTAATAGAATATTACATACTCGCTCCCTCTCTTTCCTTTCAATACATCGGTCCCTGTCTACCTGTAAACGTCACATGTCGCTTCGTCCAGGAGTAATGTACCGGTGATTTATCGTTGCGGCCTGCACCAATGGCCCGGAACCCTTCATGGGCCATGGCCCATAGGACTACCGGTGAAATAACTGGCTTAATTACCGAGCATTCGTTAGGTGCCGAATCTTATTGGCTTTTCGAGTTCTTGATTGGGTAATTCATTAATTTGCTGTTGTGAGTGGCTGTGGGAAATAATGAAGTGTTGGTAAGTGCTAATTTTATATCGTGATTTTGTAAACATTTTTTTTTTATTATTTTATGGAAACGGTAATGCAAATCGATGAATCAAATAATCTTTTAGAAATGTTTCCATAATCTATTTTTTTCTTTTTCTTTTAATAAATGAATAGCCTAATCATATATATATATATATATAGGGTGACTGGTAATTAGTGTACAATACTTAATAAACACGTGATTGTGCTCATGATAACGAACAACTTTTACTATTTGAAAAACCTTAAATCGCGAAAAAAAATCAGCTTTTCGGTACATTTATGTTTCCTTAATGGACTGAACAGCTGATATTTTTTTCGCGATTTCGGCTTCGCTCCCATAATAAAAATTGTTTGTTATCATGAGCACAATCACGTGTTTAAGTATCGTACAGTAATTGCCAGTCACCCTATTTAGATTTTTCTAACATAGGTTTAAGTAAAGATTTAATAGATATTACAGTCACTTTTGATTTGTGCATAATTTTTCATTTTAGAAATATATTTTTTTTTAATAAATAATAATTTAAAAAAATATTAAGTACACATTCTAAATCAGAGATCTCTCTTGAGAAGAATGTGTAACAAACTCCATAGCCAAGCATTTATATCAAGGACATAATTTTCCAATTTACAATATGCACCATCATAATATGGATATCACAATACTCGAAATCCGTTTCAAAATCTTCCACAAAGCACTAATATTTTTGTCCCAGTCCTCATATAAAATGTTCCACAGTCCAATGACACTCGATACTACCCCACGCCCTGTCTTGACTTGTTTTGAACGTCTTTTCTGTTTCTCCAGAGCTGTCTTGTTATTTTTCATCAAAAAATAACTTCTGGCTTCAAAAACAAGTGAAGGTGACAAACATTATTTTTTCTTCGTGAAATATATTTTTTTGCTTCGTCACGTAGAGTTTATTGCGTTACGTTTCAGAATTCATAAGATGTGTTTTTTCTTATAATATTTATTCTAGGGAATATCTGGAATAACGATACTGACATGTCGATATTATTTGAGAAAATAGTAACGTTATGAGAAATTGTAGAAAAAAAATGAGTTGAAATCTTGGTAAACATTAAAGAAAAGCTGCATTTATTCCGCTATCCTCAAACCGACGCACGGCGAGTATCCACCCTTACGTTGTTGAAACATCTACGGTCCGAACTAAGTGTTTCGCCTCGTCATTTATACCGCGAACTTCAAAGGACTGGAACAGTTTGCCTGCTGCGGTCTTTCCGTCTGATTATAATTTGGGTGTCTTCAAGGCTAGAGTGAATAGGCTCTTAATAAACTAGTGCGCCTCACCATCAACAATTGCATCACTGCTTACCATCAGGCGGGATCGCAGTCAAGTAGGTACTAGTTTATAACAGATAAAAAAAAAAAAAAAATTATAGACCCGTATTTGCATGTGTATTACTCCATCACGCTTGATTGGCTTAACGGAACTGGTTTAATCCAGTAATAGGACATAGTATACTTTTTATCTCGTATGTTAACTTGGAATGATATTCTACTTTCACACATGTGATCCGACAGCAGTGATTAGCCTAATATGTTTTCTTATTATTGATAGGCTCGCGTTTGACCAATGTCTTACTTGATGGTAAGCGATGATGTGATCTACGATAAAGCAAGCTTGACTAGAAGCAACCTATTCCCTCTTGCCTTAGGGGTCCTAGTTTCGCTATCAGAAAACACCGAGTCTGTCAGAGAATTCACTCATTAGCTGTACGCACAATGAATGCGTTTCCAATACGTTTTGCGCTTATGGGTGGAATGTCCACCAAGTACTTGTGACGCCTCGCCAATATTTACTGACATTCTGAATTTATAAAAAGAAGCAAAGACATGAAGCTGTTCTGATTCGAGTTTTTTTTACATTAATTCTTGTTCAGAGAAAGGTGACCTGTGTATGACCAGTGAGTCAAAAATAACTCAAAAGACGACTGTCTGAATGTCAGAATGATTTAACAATGAGTAGGCAGCACAAAAATTATTAAAAAATAGAAACAAATGAAGAAAGAGCAGTACTACAATATTAATTAGTTTTAAACCAAAAAGGATGATTAAAATGTCAGTATATATTTTGCTTTAAGTTGACGTAATGAAAGAAAAACAGCCTGCATATCAGCTGAGTCAGCTGAGTGGGAAGAATAGGTAAGGGTAGCGTCACATCGAAAGCGAACATAGTAATAATCGGGATACAGCTTCAGGCTTCGTTGCACGCCCTTACTGATCGCGATGCGCCCTTGTAAAAGCTCTGGAGCTCCGGCCTGATCCGGAGTGAGGAGCAGGCGATCGTATCCTTCTGCGAAACATTAATGCTAGGCAAGGAGGCGGCCGCACGTGTGAGGGATTTGACATCCTCACGCCCTAGCCGCTGAGACCCTGGCCACAATTTCCAGCCACCGTAAGCGTTTACGGACGACGAGCAATGGGTAGCTCGCCGTCAGGCCGACAGGTAACGATGCGGACCGAGCTCAAGTCATCGAAGGCGCGTAGTGTTCCACGCGCATCTCAAAGATATGTCAGCAAGACCGTGGAGGATCATCTCGGCCGAAAAGCCTTATGGGGCCATGGGATTGGATTCCGAAAGGGAAACACACATTAGTGTGGTTTTAGACAGACAGACACACCTTCCCGTTCTTCCCTAGAGTGGGAGAAGTCATTGGGTGATTCCCAACTTTAAAAAAACGTCCTGGGCGGGCGCGGCGCGGTTACCTCAAACATAAGAACTTCATTTGGTTATCCACAGTGCAGGGAAGCGGTGAGGGTTGCTCAACGTGGGACGCGCTGGCTACTCTCACCAGAGCACATTCATATAAGTGGCCACAGTGAGTGTGCGGGCGGCGAGCGTTAACCCTGTCTCTGATCTGTAGTGTAGCCAAGCAACACGCGCGCGTTCCACACCTGAGCCTCTCCCCGCACCGCGCTGCCAGTGTGGCCAAGAACTAAGGACCGAAAACTAACTATTTAACCTCAAAACATCACACAAAGAACACGCGTCTGCGTCGCGTTTTCCTTTCTTTCTTTTCTTTTCACCTCGCTTACTATGTGACCCCACCTTTAATGTAATTTTAGAGGCGTGACGGATGACGGAAGGATGTATCGAGTCGCGAGCATTCATAGCAATGCTTGGAGGAAACGAGCTTACTACGTGTGAGCGCGGCGTGGCTTGTATGTTAATTTGAAAGTTGGTTTTTGTACAAAAGGGTTAGGTGTTTCCGTTGCTGAGTTGTTGCTGAGCGTTGCGTAAGCCTTTTTTGTACCGTGTCTACTTGTTTTAACCCTTACATTGTCTTTAACAAATTCTCTATCATTACAAAAACTGGGCAAGAGTAAGTCGGACTCGCGCACTGAGGATTCCATACAAATTTATGTTCGTGGGGCAAAGTTGGCTAGAGATCGCCCCAGACAGAGTGGTTCGGAAGGAGAAAAAAGAAGCCTTTGCCTAGCAGTGGGACACAAAACGGACTCCAAAAAAATGAATAAATGTTGTCTTTCTTACTTTCAGAAAGCTGTTTTTTTTTTCAAGTGCTATTTTTAATTAAGAAGTAAACAAGGAATAAAAATGGATTTTTCGAAATTCAACTCAAGGAATGAGAAAGGTTTTATGCGATGCGAGCAATATATATATTGCAAATGCATCCGAGAAGACCTATAGATTTTATAAAAGCATAATTTAACATTTTCCTCAGTAACTAAGAATATCACAGCATTCTTTTCCGCAAATTAATGTCATTAAGTCCTTACTCAGAAGACTTTGTAATAAAAGCTTTTAAGACAACGTTTTTTCATGTAATTAGTTAATGGGGGTCAAGAAATATTCCCTCATTTTGTTCTTGGATGCACTGGTACCGCGAAGGCGCTGGGTAAAACTAAAGAAAGGAAAGAGAAAATCATTTATTTGAGTTAGCAGAACATCATCATGGGCTTGCGGACAGTGAGCAATGGGTAGCTCACTGTCCGGCCGTCCAGTAACTGTCCGGACCAAGCCCAAGTCGTCGACGGCGCGCACTGTTCCCGCGCGCCTCAAGGAGTTGTCAGCAACAGCAGGGACCCAGCCGGGTCGAAGCCTACTGGGGCCAGGGTTATCCGAAAGGGCGCTCGAGCCCCGGTATGAAGGGTAGAAGGAACGGGGTGGGTCTTTTAGTCAGTAAGAGTCTGACACTATCTCCCGCTCCGCCCAAGGGCGGGGGATGTCAATGCATGATTTTTTCCCACCATAAAAAAAAAAAAAATCATCATCATCATCGTATTCCTAGCCTTTTCCCAAATAGCTTTAAGTCGGCTTTCAGTACAACCGGATTCAGCTAACAATCCTTTACTGGGCAACACTGCTCCTTGGATATACTGATGGTCACCTGTAACGACTGTCAGAGATCTATTTATCTAGCACAAGCATAATCAGCCTATTAATGTGCCCACTGCTGGGGCTCAGGCCTCCTCTCTAGGAGAGGGTAATTGGTCGTAATCCACCACGCGGGCCCAGTGCGGGTTGATGGATGTCACATGTCTTCAAATTTTTGGTTCTAGGACATGCCGGTTTCCTCACGATGTTTTTCTTCACCATTTTGAGAGCAGTGGTGATGAAATAATTACACAAAGTAATGCGCCTGGCTGGGTTTCAACCTGTGACCTACAACTCGTAAGTCGGGGCCGTTACTACTCGGCCACCACTGCTCTCTATTTATCTACTTGCGTCCAAAGAAAAAGTTTAAGAAGAAAAGGGAGTCAGTAACAGCGTGACTGCTGACAGGATAGAGTAGAAGAAAAAAAAACTACATTGCGCAGATCCCTAGTAGTAAGGGACAAGGACAGGTAGATGATAAAAAGATTTATCATTATAAATCCACGTGTCTCTTTATTTTATTCACGCCTTTTCTTAAAGTCCTCACTTCACAACCAAAGACTGCTTTAATCCGGGCCATCTCAAAAGGCGAAAATTTTACTCAAAACACAAAATAATAAAGGAAACTGTATGAAAATGGTTCTTTTTCAACATTTCCGTCAAACAGAGCCATCAAAGAGAGTCTTTGTCGGACGCAAATGCCAAAAAAAAGTAATTTTGACCTATAAAAGGAGTGTTTGCTGCCACGAAATGTTTATATAGCAGGAAAACGTAAATAGAATTTTTGTTTGTTTCATTCTACCTTCATTTGATTCAGCCGGGTGTTAATACTTTTTCAATAAAAACAAAGGTCCACACTTCCCAAAGTACGACAACAAGGCTATAAGCATCAGTGTAGTTGTAAATCAGAATATTTTTGAAGTGAATTCACCCCTTGTCTGATACAAGGGGTGGTGAGAGATGTCAGCAAACCGTTCAGGCCCTGCAGGGAATATAGGAGTGGCTTTTAGTTAGTAAAAGTCAGATACGCCTTCCTGCTGGAGACCCAAGGGCGGAAGATGTCATTGGATGAGTACTCACCTCAAAGAAAAGGAGTAAATAGAAATGAAGTAGTAGATAGGAACGCAGGGGTGAATAGAACGCGGCTGGATCTCATGATAATGTGGAAACAGTGACTGTCACAGCCCAGCGTTAAGCACGCCACTATTGCGGTAGTAAGGCTCGTCTTTGAGGAGTAGGTACATAAGCGCCATGGTGTGCACACTTTACGCTTGACGCAGTTCCTCATTCGACACTGTTGTTTCAAGACTTTCTTATTTTAAATTTGTAGAGAATCGCCCAGGCCATTGTGTGGATCACCCGAAGGACATAGTCTAAGATAGGTATGGAAAGAAGAGAGAAGATATAGGAAGCAGTCACCTCCTCCTGCAAAACAGTAATGTGAGAAAAAGAGATGGCGGAAAGCATTATATAAAATGGAGTTGTTAAATACTAAAAAAAATACTTTAATAACGTGAAAATTCCTAAATAAGTTTTTTTTCAAAATGGTACTTACAACAGGCGTAGTATGACGTCCAGTTTGGAGGTAGGCGGAACAGAGAGTAAAGTCCCGCAAACCTCCGTTGAAAAGGGAGGATCCTCCGGCCAGACAGGTCTTATAGTCTGGTGGGCGACTGCCCGATAGATGATTTCGGGCTGTCGTATATGTTCAAATCGCGCGGAGAACTGTGAATGCGCGATGCAGGATTTCGTACTTTCTTCGTAGTTCTTATGTGGCGCCATAGAGGTCGCTACATCACTCCCCTCCGGAGATCGGAGATCGATGGTTCTTTTGATGCTTCATGATGCGTGCCAGGCCAGTGATAGGTTGGTTCCAGTGGGTCAGAACCGATGCCGTATAGTTCTCGGTGAGTCGGAACTGTCTGCGGTGATGCCCCAGTGAGTCGGGGTGTTGCTATCCCTGTGAGTCGGGATGATGCCCCAGTGAGTCGGGGTGATGATGTCCCAGTGAGTCGGGATGATGCCCCAGTGAGTCGGGGTGATGATGTCCCAGTGAGTCGGGATGATGCCCCGGTGAGTCGGGGTGGTGCTATCCCAGTGAGTCGGGATGATGCTGCAGGCTCCAGTGAGTCCGAGTAGTGCTGCTGGCTCCAGTGAGTCGGAGCGGTGCTTGTGCGACGTAGGGCTTGACTGCTGGCGTCGACCAGGAGAGGGTCTTCATAGCTCTTCATGTGACTGGCCGAAGGTGCGGTGTGCCAAGGTCGCTGATGAGGCTGAGGGGGATGACCAGGTTTGACCAGGTAGTCATGCTGGTGGTCAGGATACCCTTCATAGCCGTGGGTGCTGGCTGTATGGCTCGCTGCTCGAAAGCTTGAGGAAGTGATGATGACGTCACGAAGTAGTAGCTGCACGAAGGCTGCGCTGACGTTCTTTGTCGAGGGTCACCAGTTTGGTGGTAGGCGGAACAGAGAGTAAAGTCCCGCAAACCTCCGTTGAAAAGGGAGGATCCTCCGACCAGACAGGTGTTATGGTCTGGTGGGCTACTGCCCGATAGATGATTTCGGGCTGTCGTATATGTTCAAATCGCGCGGAGAACTGTGAATGCGCGATGCAGGATTTCGTACTTTCTTCGTAGTTCTTATGTGGCGCCATAGATGTCGCTACAGACTAATTTATCGCTGTCTTGTTTTCGAATTTTTTCTTGCATAAATTCGAAAACAAGACAGCGACTATTGCAACCCACTGTTCAACCACTTTGTCGCTAACCATCAGCTGAAAAGTGACAAAACGCGTTTTTATATACACTTGGGCGCGCCACAATTATGGCGATAAGTCCCCTCTTTGAGGCGTGGCTGGAAAGACCTCACGGCGTCCTTACCTTCCGCATGACACAGGTCCTCTCCGGAAATGGCAAGTTCGGGAGGTTCCTGTTCCGAATTAAAGCGGAAGTGACGCCCGGGTGTCGCCACTGTGCGGAACGCCCGGAGGACACGGTGGAGCACACAATCGCGGTGTGCCCTGCTTGGGCGGAGCATCGCCGTGCCCTCGTGGGGGTGATCGGCGGCGGAGACTTCTCGCGCCGGGCCTTGGTCGAGGCCATGGTCCGGAGCGAGGAGGAGTGGCAGGCGGTCGCCGACTTCTGCGAAGCAGTAATGCTCGTTAAGGAGGAGGCCGACCGCATCAGGCAACGGCGCTCTCGCCGCCGCCGCCGGGATTCCGATCCCGATTTCCGGCCACCGTAGGCGCGGGCTTGCGGACAGTGAGCAATGGGTAGCTCGCTGTCCGGCCGTCCGGTAACCGTCCGGACCAAGCCCAAGTCGTCGACGGCGCGCGCTGTTCCCGCGCGCCTCAAGGAGTTGTCAACAACAGCAGGGGCCCAGCCGGGTCGAAGCCTACCGGGGCCAGGGTAATCCGAAAGGGCGCTCGAGCCCCGGTATTGAAGGCTTGAAGGAACGGGATGGGTTTTTTAGTCAGTAAGAGTCTGACACTATCTCCCGCTCCGCCCAAGGGCGGGGGTTGTCATAAGATGATTTTTCCCATCGAAAAAAAAAAAAGCTTATATACACTAATATTATATAAAGAGGGAAAATTTGTATTTTTGTGTGTATGTTTGTAATGAATAAACTCAAAAACTACTGTGCCGATTTCAAAAATTCTTTCACCCCATTACCTTGAGTAACATAGGCAATATTTATTGTCCGTGCAAAGCTGGGACAGGCCGCTAGTCAGTTATAAAAAGACCCTCGTTGTTAAAGAACTCGCTTGCGCGAGCTCTCTGAGGATGTGAGGCCGTAGGCTAGGCACCGTTTCGCCCACGCCTCCTACGCTCCCAAATTATACTAAGTCTGCATCAAAGTATATATTTATCAACTCATCATAACTTTAATATCACTGTGGCCTTTGCACGCGTTACTTATTGTTTGGCTTAGACGCTAATAATAAGTCTTTGTCGAAATTAATTGTATTATTGCACCTGTACTCAGTGTCGTAATGATCTAGTGGTTGAGACACCCGCCTCTCATACATGAGGTTGTAGGTATGAAACCGGGCAAGTACCTATGTAATTTTTTTTTATTCTTATGTACTTTTCTAAGTTTGTCTTAGACATTACTCATACCTTGTGCAACACGTTACGTGTGTACGTAAAGCCGTTATTCCCAGTTATCATTCGCAGATCTTTAATAACTGGTTACCTAAGACACCAGAAAGTCTGACCATCAGTCTATTCATAAAGTTATATAGGATTTCTCACCCCCACGATACACACGGTGGAGCACACGATAGAAGTGTGCCCCGCTTGGGCAGAGCATCGCCGTGTCCGAGGAGGCGATCGGCGGCGGCGATCTCTCGGGCCGGGCCTTGATAGAGGCCATGGTCCGGAGCGAGGAGGAGTGACAGGCGGTCGCCTCCTTCTGCGAAGCAGTAATGCTAGCAAAGGAGGAGGCCGACCACATCAGGCAACGGCGTTCACGGCGCCCCAGTCGCCGCCGGGTTTCCGATCCCGATTTCCGACCACTGTAGGCGCGGCCTTGCAGACGGCAAGCAATGAGTAGCTCGCTGTCCGATGGTCCGGTAACTACCCGGACCGAGCCCAAGTCGTCGACGGCGCGCACTGTTCCCGTACGCCTCAAAGAGTTGTCAGCAACAGCAGGGGCCCAGCTGGGTCGAAGTCTACTACTAGTTCCGAAAGGGAGGCTCGACCCCGGTATGAAAGGCAAGAAGGAACGGGGTAGGTTTTTTAGTCAGTCAAAATCTGACACTATCTCCCACTCCGCCCAAGGGCAGTGGAAGTCATTTGGATGATATTTACCCGCCGAAAAAAAAAAAGAAAGTCTGATGATTCTTAACACTTACACTTTAAAACCTCTAATTCATCCAAAATTATTTTGAAAAGAATCAACTAACAAACAACGATCAAACACGAAAAGTTGACACTCAACCCACTAGGCCACTATAATTACCAACATCAGCACAGCGCCAAAGCAAAAAAAAAAATCGCAAAAACACCGACCAAAATAGCGAACAAAGGAGATTGTTAGTATCAAAACAATCGCAAGTTACACACATGCATCACTTTGTTGGTCACAACACGTCAACAGGATAATAATCGTGTATGATCACGGAAAATACTGGAAGAGACGCGAATAAGTACGATGTTTTCGTAGACATTGTTATGATACCATAATTTCTGTAATAGATTCTCATAAAACACAGTTAATGTCGGTGTATTGTTGAGCAGAGGTGAATACTTATAATATAGCGAATGATAATTTGGCGGTCACTGAACTTGAAGATTGTTTATGGTTCTATGTTTTTTTATCGTCAACAGCCAGTACTAAACAAGGAGAGACTGAGGAAAGATTAGTTTTTTTTTTTCTCTACGTTGTCGTAAACTTGACTTTATTGTTATCAAAGGAACCTGATTACATTTATTTATACGTAGCAGTCCACAAATAAATCTCTAGGCCATTTCAAGGTAAGTCTGTCACCAAGTTAATTAATGAATGTGGTATAAAAGAAACGGAGTGAATAAAGGTCTACTTTTAGGCTTTTTGTCTGGCTAATAGAGCCAAGAAAAAGTGGCTTTATAAGACTCTGACGAATTAACAGACTGTCAATAGCAAGCCACTGTCATTATGTATGGGATTAACAAGTGCTAGTGAAGAAGCACGTTGTCAATCAATTTTGAAGTTATAACATTATTTTTTTTTCTAAAGTCAATTTCCCCCAATTTCGTTTTGTCATTGATTGACTCGTATTTGACCACTATCTCGCTAGATGATAATTCATAATGTGGTCAACAGTGGAGCACGCTTACCGAGAAATAACCTTCGCTCTTGGCTTAAAAAATCCGGCAGAGAACTCCACTTAGCACGCACAAAGAATTTATTCTCAAAACATTCTGTGCGTAAAATGCGTGGGGTAAAAACTGACAAACTGGGAACTCAATATAAGCACTTGAAGTTGAGTATTACCTATTCAAAATAATTAAATCAAAAACCTGTCCTTCGTTGCCTAGAACTCCTTGGACTCTTCATAAAGTGACTACTCTAAGTAGTCATATTGTAAAAATAAGTACCAACATTAAAATTTTGCTCTGAGGTCATTTTTATAGTTCCTTCCAGTACGACTTTTAACTCTATCAAGGGGCAGTGGGCGGAAACAGCGTCAGGCGATCCGTCGCGGGAATATACAGTGAAGGGAGACAAATAGGTCGCCAAATTGCCATTTACATACATAAATAACGAGTAAATATATACCGTGTGTGGTTTTATTTTCTTATGGACGCTGAACTAGCTTCCAAAACGAATTATGGAGATGCTTGGAAGAGTATACAATATTATTTTGTTTGCTTATTCTTCTATTTTCTTATGTTGATCATTTTTTTGCAAAGACTGTTTATAATATCTGATAATGTTAGTAAAGAGTTTGGTTGTTTTTAATTTGATTATTTTAGATGGATCTGAACCAAAAACGCACCCAGAAACCACGCATAAATGAAATCAACCCTTTACTCTAAAAACCATTCCTAAAGAACTCAGTTTAATGTCCCAATTACCTAAACGTACCCAATAAATTTAAAAGTCTATAAAAATCACTTTTATTTAAAACACTAAAAGAGGAATGGCCGAGTGTCATTTTAACAAAATAACCCCTAAATTAATGCAATGGAAAACACAATAGGCATATAGGAAACAATTGGTCTCATAATTTATGTTGCCACAACGAACCATATATGGGTCACGTTGGCTGGACGCACACCACGTGGAAAAACAGTTCACTCACTCACTCACACAATCATAACTCACTACTACACTTACTACAATCTGTACGCTCACATATACATCACTTACGGGGCAGATATACAAGTGTGTGAGCATGCAAATGTGTGCGGCGCCGTAGCGCACGCAATTGAATGAGTGAGTGAGCGGTTCGGGAACGGTTGAACGAAATGAACGGTAGTATTGGTTATCTGTGTTGTGGCTATTTGCATGTATCATTTTCTGTTGTAGTCAGCTCGCTCTGGAGACTAATGTAATGACGTAGATTCGGCCAGACGTGGTCAGTCGACATGCGAAGTCAGCTGTCGGAGCAGTTTGGACCAAATTCAGAAATAGCTATTTTTATGTGGTAATAATTTCAGACAATATATATCAATTTAAACACTGCTAGCATATAGTTTGCAGAATCATCGATAGGTATACCATACTAGGTTGCAAATTGAAATGCGGTGGTAAGTCATGAGAATGGATGATTAAAAAAGTGATCGAGATAAATTTGGCGCATGTTACTTTTTTGACGGCACGCTGCAAATCGTTGCAAGTCTCGGATTCGATTCTCGAACGAAACAAATATTTATATGACCTACTGATAGGTATTTCAGGTCTGATTAACTTGCTAAAGTGAGTTCACATGTTTGTAAATGCACCTATAAGTAATGTAATGTAAGGGAAACTTAAAATATCAGACATAGAGTATTTTCGCGTCATTAAGTCCGCCTCTGTACTAATGTGCATAAAGTGTTAAATAAATAAATACATTTTTATAAGAAAAATAACACCTAATAAAAATTATAGCATCTATGAAATAATCTATAACTTTCTTTGGTTTTCGGTTGGTAGACATAATTATTCTGGCTATTGATTTCTCATACAGTCCTTTAAGATATGGCTTAGGTTTCACTTATGGCGGTAAGAAAAAGAGTTATATTCCAGCTATGTATGGCACGGGCTTGTGGACAGTGAGCAATGGGTAGCTCGCTGTCCGGCCGTCCGAATTTGTTTTTTTATACTACCTATGTAAGAATGAATTTTAACACGATTATTATTAACACGCTTGTTGACGCGCTTTGTACCATATATTTTCGTAAATCGAGCACCCCACGCTTTTTTCACAATGATATTAATATTTTTCGTTCATTATTATTATTTTCTACCTATACTGAAAATTATTTTACACTTTTTAGTTTAATATGCTATGAAAGCGTGTTTTTTTTTAGTTTTTTTAAACTACATATATTTTTATTTTTTACTTGGAATTTTTACCCACACATATACAAACACATACCTAAATCTACACACACTCTTTTATATTTCCTTTTCTTCTTAATTTAGCAGGAAATTTTTGTGATTAAATTTCTTTTCAGTTTCGTTTAAAGACAATAATAATAGTAAAACTATTTAAAAACTGTATATTTTTATTAATAATTTCTAAAACTTACGGAAGAGAATGATCCTCATGAGTTATCTAGTTTACCTTGCTTTAGTTTATTAATATACCTAAAATGTGCATAAGTTGTATTGTACTAATGTTCGAACAAAATAAAGATTATTATTATTTCTGTGAAATCCATACAAGCAGAAACACAAAATCGATAAGAAAAATAATATTTCAAAAACGGCACTTCTTTTTTCATGCCATATATTCTAATATTCAATTTATTACATACAGAAACAGAGGATGCAGGCGTTGGACGTAAATCTGGCATTATTTCAACAACACTGGACTGCGAAGCAAATCTTCCAAGATTTATACGAGACAACTTGAGCAGTGAGATTTGGTTGTATATCGACTTGGAATTGAGGGGAGAAGTGATAGAAATAATAAAATATTGGAAAATTTTAAAGATAAAATAGACTAAAACTTTCAAATACAAAACGAATCGAAATCAACCTGGCTATCATTGCAAATAGTAAAATCAATTATGACGTATCTACCACTTTTTCTTGATTAAATGATTCCAGCAGATATTTTCCAACATTGTAGGCAAAAAAAAATACACTTATTTTATTTTATTTTATAGTTAAAGTAGGCCCCAAATAAACGTGGACAAACGGTCATTGACTCTCCTACATTTATTGATATTCTTAATTTCAAAAATCGAATGAAAGACATAAAGCTGTCTTGAATCGATATCTATCGTGATCCTTTACCTTACTGAAAAATAGTTCATTGATGGTTTTTCGGATACCTTCGATATGGGTGATATTAGGAAAAGGTCAATGTACTTTAAGTTTATCTGGCGCCTTGTGTAGGTAAATTTTTATTAAAAAAAAAACTAAATTACTTAATATATGTCCATATGTTAAAAGTAATAAATGTAATAGTATTTGTTGCGCGTATTCATGCTCAATTGAAATCCATATAATTTACCAACTCAATGTACTTTATATTTTCGCGAATAAAATATCAACATCAAACATTGAAGATAATATAACATTGATAAAGCTTAAGAGCATGACTTATGAGGCATAAAAAGAACATGTACATCATAATCGTCATCAGGTAGCTTTTTATTGGGACATCTACGAAATGAATTTATACCGGACGTCTCTCAAAGCCCGATTGGACTGAATGGAATAATATTTTCTTCTCTTTTATAGATTATTGACGGTAGTTTTAAAATTGGATTTACATAGAGATCTGGTAAAAGGAAATATAAAGTGGCTCTCGTTATGTACAAAGGAAATGTGCTTTTAGTATTTCTTATTAATAAGGAGTTCTGATCGAATAGTTTTTAACTTACGCTGTCGGGAACAAAGGCTTCATATACGAGTATTTTAGAATTCAACGTCTTCTTGTCTATCATATGTGTGTGTATTTCTAAGTTAATAATACTACTACAGAAATATTAATAAGATCACACAAATAGTAAGGTTAAGCAAGCGTGAAGTAAAGACTAAGGTGCAGAACATGTTGCATCTCCTGAACTACGCTCAAACTGAGGAACTACTAATCAGTCCCACATAATTTCCAACATTACGCACAACACGTGTAACACAATCATGAGTCACCGATATCTTTAGTCTGGTGGAAGACACTTGGCTTGTTCCCACTTAAACACACTCTTACGACACCACCACATTCAAACCCACACACCCTCATACCCACACATCACAAACACGATTCTTAATCACACAAACATAAGCAACTGAACAGTCATGTTACTTTTAATTTTAATTTAATTTAACTTTTATTTTCGTTTAGTTCTTTTTAATATGTACTTCCATTAGTCCAATATCAGCTTACCAACTCTATAAAATCTTTTAAAAGGGTTTATAGTGTCCAAGTAGCAGTAGAATACTGACTCCTAAGTCACAGGTATTCCTAGTTTAGGAGTCAGGGTGTCAACTTTTGTGCGCCTTTATTTATTGTAACTTGACTGATATTTATCATGTTGTAAGGATTTGTGTCAATAAAGTATTATTATAATAAGTTTACTTACTCATCTGGATGTTGCTGTTATTTAATGTAAAGCGTAGTATTTAACTGTTCCGCAATTTATTCTGGTTTTCTGCACTAAAATATGCATTTGTCAACCAGAAACACTAATTGTGTACTAACGTATTCTTTTCTGGGTTGTTTAAAAAAATGATTGCCCCAAATTCAAACTCAATAATTATTATAAAATTCCACTAATTTTAGTGAACAATTAGTATTTTTGTGAAGAATAAGATTTTTAATGCATAGTTAAAATTAAATTTAAAAAAAATAAAGCCTGTGTCACTCAGTGATAGAGTAGGTTTATTTCTCTTATTTTTAAGTTTATTCATTACTTACTTTATTATTGAGCTAATTGGTACCTATTGATGTTGTTTGTTGTTGTGACTTTTTAGTGTACAATAAAGTTTATTCTATTCTAGTTTTCTGTTCACGATTTTGCCAAACATCACTCTCAACACACAAATCAATATTCATGAACATCCAATCGTATTCAAAATGAAAATCTCCATTCAACCAAAGCAACAGTTCTCTGTCCCAAAACACTAAAATAGGCTTCTAAAGTGTGAACCCCATTTTACATGTTAAAGGGATGGGAAATAAAAGTGTAAGAGCGAATGCAAAGCCGTGCATCAACTGTTCACTATGCAGTGCAAGTTGCAGGAGTCAAGTGAAACAATTGCTACGTCCCTACGGGCAATCTGTTTCTGCCATAGATCTCAGAAACGTACTAGAGCCGGCATTGTCAAAACTGTAGTCTTTTAGTAATTACATATAGTCAAACAGTATCAGTCTGTCTGACATATCGCTAAAATGGTTATTTTTAGAGGCTGCGAGGCTTTGACTTAAGCCAATTTTTGTTTTTTGTCATTACTTTGTCCTTTCTTTGTTATATGAACGGCTTAGAATGAACACAATGAAAAAGTTTTGGACAGGCAAAAAATTCATAATGCTAGTTGCTGCCTTTTTCTAGGATTCTGTATACACTACGGCAAAGGCTTGTGGAGTTAGACACCAAGTCATTTCGTCTTTTTCTAAAAGTAGCACATTTTGTGACGGTTTTTTATGTCTATCGTCAATATTTTACATACACACCAAGGGTGTTAATGCCGGTTACTCACAGAAACTGACAGTTTTTATTTTTGAGTCATCAATTAACTTCTTCGAGGTTCAGATTTTTACTGACTTAAACCCGCTTTCCTTCAGTTGTCCTTTGCATTCCAGAGTCGTGGTATTTTCAAACTATCCCATAGCCCTACAAATTGACAGCTGACAATTTAGGACTACGCGGCGGATATGACAGTCACAACTTCTATTAATCGCTATTGCGAGCTACGTAGGTATGTATATTATAAGCAATGGCATCTCTAGGTGTTCCGTGGTCTATGATTTCTACAGTAGCTTGGAATGTTTAAACTAAACGGCTCAGCGGACTTTTTGAACGGCCTTGTTCTTGTGCCTATGTGCGAGCACGTTTGAGAATATAACTTTTCTCTTTATTTACATTTAGAACTATATCTGTTTTAGCTAATACAATGATGATTTAGCTACTAATAAGTTTGTACCTTAAAGTAACTGAGCATTGAGCTTTTTGGTATATTTTAGGGAATTCTACATTATTTCAAGGATTGTTGTACATTCATTCGTTGGACATGGCGTTGAATGAATATATATATTTTGTAGCAAATTTATTTCTATTTGGTCAATATTGTGATAGAAATGATAATAATGATAAAATACAAAACGAAAACAAAGGAAAGTCAATAAATTGTTGAATCAAATAATTGAGTTAGCGTTAATTAAAGTAATGGAATACAATTAAACTTAGCCTAAACTTGGATAAACATCTTAGTTTGAGCTTCATAGACTTTGAAGACTTCTACATGAACGATTAAAAACAGCGTCTCCAGAGTAATCGTTTAGTCAAGTTAAGTGAATGTTCAATTCATTAATTAGTTCAGTCGTACATTCACTGGATCGATAAAACTGTTCACTCGTGCGTTGGTATTCTTTTTTTAATTTTTTTAGTTTGTTCTAATTTTTTTTTTAATTGAGATTAACTAGTGCTTGACTGCGATTCCACCTGATGGTAAGTAGCGATGCAATCTTTGATGGTGAGGCGCACTAGTTTATTAAGAGCCTATTCACTCTAGCCTTCTAAATTGTTACAACGTCAACTAAGTTATTTTATTTTCAGTTGTTATGGACTACGTTGTCAGATAAATAAATAAATTATTACACTCAGTAACACAACATTTACTTATGTTTAAATAAACAGATTCCATAAACTTCGATTTGGCGACTTTAATATACCTTTTCATCGGCCAAAACAAACAGTTAATCGAACAGACATATAGACACGAGTAGCAATCGTGATATTGGCAACGAAGAATAATTCTAATAATGGCTCAAGCTGGGTCAAAGAAAATCATATTGAACTGGCAACTTTGTAAGAAGGAAACTTTCTTCAATATAACGAATTATTGGATTCTCCGAAGACGAATAATCATATCGGACTTTCTTCAGAATATATTTTTCGGGTCCCGAAAATTTCTGTTCCGGTGTGATTTGATTTTTGTCCCAATTGAATGATATGCTTTCTGTGTAATGTTAACGCGTATTGAAATGTATTTGACCGATACTTCTATCGTTTTGTCGTCTGAACGCATTTTTGGGTCGATGGTTCTATTCTTAGCGATTGGGTTGATATGGATGCTCGTGGGAGCATTTTTCAACGTCTGTCAGTTTTTATGTGATTTTCTTTGCGTTATTTTGGTTGGCTGGATGTCATTGTAAAAGGACATTATTATGATGTTTTGTGAGAGGATTTTGGAAAGGGTTATCATCAGTGCTGTGTTCAGTAAAAGGTAGATATTATTAAAAAGATAATACAATTGGATAATAAGAAGAAAAATGATACTGTTGTGAGTTTGGGACTCAGATTTTTTATGATTATTGAAACTAATCCAATTGGGTTGAGTCAATTTTTTTTATTACATATTTGTATCAAAAAGTAACTTTGTTCAAAATCGTAAATAAAAAGAATTTTTAAAATCCGTTTCATATTTAAAAAAAAAGTTAGAAGCCTTTCAAATCCGATAAAAAGGAAAACTGACAAATAACAGAATATGAATGCCCATAATGAATTGTGACGTCACCATCATTAGGTAACGTGTGTACAAAAGAGATAACGAGAGGTTCCTACCGCGCCTCCACTCTTTCTTATAACAATATTTGAGATGCTTAATTATAACTAGTTTTTGCTCGCGACTTCACACGCGTACATAAAGTATAGCCTATGTCACTCCGGAATTAAACATTTTTCTATTGGTGAAAAAAATTAGCAATCGGACCAGTGCTTCCAGAGATTACCTCCTACAAACAAAAAACAAACTTTACCTCTTTATAATATTGGTGAAGGTAGTGTAGAACAATTTGATGCTGTTTTCAGAAAAATATATCTTTTTAGTGTTAATAATTTTTGGTTTAGTACATAATATTTCTACCTTCTAGCAGAATTACGAGTATATCTATACGAAATTACTATGTATTCGATATCAGACTGGTAATAAACTATTACCTACTCTAGTAAAACATCAACAGCCATCTTCCCGCGCAATTAGTTAGCGCTGAATTAGTAAAACTGGGTTGCTAGTAGTTCAAAGTACATGTTCGCAACGTGGAGTAGCTGTAATTTATCTAATTGCAAGTTAATTCATGTAAACGTGAAGTACTAACTTTATATTAAAGGTAGCTCTTTGTGAATACACCTTCTTCTAACCATCAATTAGTAATACGAGCAATGGAGGTGGCCGAACACCGTAAAGTGGTGATAAGCCTCATGCAGGAGGATTTTCGGCAGACGAGCTATGGATAGCTTGCCGTCCGGATGTCCACGAATGTTCCACGCATACCTCAAAGAGATGTCAGTAAAACGGAAGGGGTTATAATAATAATAATAATAATAATAAATATCTTTATTTCCCAAAACTTACAGAAACTTATATCTATGTGACAGGTTTTCTTACAAGAAATAGAAAAAATTACAAAACCTTTAGATGCTCCAGAAATCTGTACACAATAAATTAAACTCTGTCCCTTAAACTAGGTTATCCTGTGTCTTAAGGGACAGTATTTCGCGATTATATTCTAAAAGGTATGTTACAAAAGTGGACGGTGTCGATTTATATGCTGAGGGGAAAAAAGAAAAGAAGTTATAATTAACAGAAGTTGTTTCTATATTAAGTATGTGTGTTGTAGAGGGAGAGTGGATGTAGGTGTGTGTTTGTGTATGTGTGTGAGTGAGTGAGTGGGGGAGTTGATTGTGCGAATGTGTGGATGCAGGAGTTTAAGAATTTGTGTGAGCATGGAGATGATTGAATGTGTTTATTAATATACTTATTAAGTTATTAAGTTATGTAGGTAAGTAAAGTCTCGGTTTCGGAATAGTCCTGTTTTAGTAGCCATTCTGTTACTTTTAGTTTTAAGTTGTGTTTGTTGAGGTCTAAGATATTAATTTTTGTATGGATTTTTTTGTAGATGTAAACGCTGATTACGTAATACTGGTGCTTTGCGAAGGTGGTCTTATGTTGGGTGCCTGTGGGAAGGTTTGTGCGCTTTTTAGGGTTGGAAGGAGGAAGACTGCGATGGATCCTTAGAACAGATTGAAGCACAAAGAGTTGTCGAACTGTAAGAACCTTGCAGTCTGCGTACAATTGCGTTGTTGGGTATCTATGAGGCTTCCTTGTCATTACTTTTAGGACCGCTCTTTGTGCTCTCTCTGCCTTCAGGATGTAACCTTTCATAGCAGCACCCCACACAGGGATGCAATATCCTATGGCCGATTGGCATAGTGCGTAATAAATCATTTTTAAAATATCGGCATTAGAGGAGTTTCGGAGGGATTTAAATATATGTATGAGCCGCAGAGTTCTAGTTGTGACAGCCTCTAGTTGCTTTTTCCATGTAAGTCCGTCATCTATATAAACACCTAGATATTTTACGTATTCACTTCTAGTGAGTGCAGGACAACAGCAAGAGGCTGATTGGTTTAAGCATGAGTGAACAGTAATTGAAAAACTTTGTGATGGTGCAGTTTTTCTCCTAATTGCAAAAGGGATGAAGCAAGTTTTGTCTATGTTTAAAGTTAGGAGATTTAAATTTAGCCATTTCATTATTTCCGCCACAGCCGGCTCAGCTATGGATTTAATAGTATCCCAAGTAGATCCCCGAATTAAGATTGCAGTGTCATCAGCATATGTATATATCTTAGTGTGTGGAAGGTTCATGTTGCAAAGGTCGTTAACATATATCAGAAAGAGGGTGGGGCCTAATATGCTGCCTTGAGGGACGCCGAAAGTAATAGACTCCTCTTTACTGAGGTGGGTGTCAATTTTAACACTCTGAGTACGATTGCTGAGATAGTTTTTGAACATTTCAAGTGACACGCCACGTACACCCAAGTGTTCTAATTTTGAGATAAGGATGGGAACAGAAACTGTGTCAAATGCCTTAGAAAGGTCTAAGAATATACCTAAACATTTCGACTTCTTATCTAAATTTCTGGCTACCTCTTGTGTCAATCCTAGCACAGCGTCTTCTGTTGAAACACCAGCTCGAAACCCATACTGGTTATCAGCTATGATTTTATATTTACTTAAAAAGGTCCTGAGACGGTTGTTTAAGATTCTTTCAAGGATCTTTGAGAGTGTCGGTAAAACTGATATAGGTCTATAATTATTTACACAGTTTCTGCACCCACCCTTATGTATAGGATGGACTAAAGCCTTTTTAAGAGCATCCGGGAACACTCCCAATTGCAAACAGCGGTTGTATATGAAGGTAAGTGGCGGTATCAGTGCGTGGCGACAGTTTTTTAATAAGAAAGGCGATATACCGTCCCATCCAATAGCGCAGTCGTTCCTTAACTGTAAGATAAGCGACTCTATTTCAGCTTCATCTACCTCCAAGAACACAAGAGAGTTTACAACGGAGCTGTTTATTCTATTTGGATGAGACTGATCATTTGTCTGAGGTGATGGGGTATGGTGTTGAGATATAATGTTGTCAGCCAGCTTTTTTCCTACATTGCTGAAGAAACTGCAAACCTCATCTACGGATGACTTGGGACTATTTTGTATTTTTAATAGCTCAACGGAACTTGCGCATATTTTCGTGGTGTTGGTTATTTCCTTTATTGTTTTCCATAATAACTTAGGTTTATTTCTTGCTTTCTCAAGCTCACTCCTTTCGTATGAGTTCTTTAGCTTTCGTAGCAGGTCATTACAAAAGTTTCGGTAGCGTTTATAGGTAAGTTTAAGTATAAGGTTATCTGGTGCTCTTTTGGATTGTGTGTGTAACTTATCTCTGTGTCTAGTGCATTTTAAGAGACCAGGGGTAATCCAGGGTTTTAAAGCTCTTTTTTGCCGAGGGATTTTGGTTTGGGTAGTGTATTTAGATATGACTCCTTGTACTGTGTTTATGAAATTGTTCATTGAAATATTAGGATCTTCTTCCGAGTATATACTCGAAAAATCAGAAATTTCCAATTCTAGTTTAATTGCTTCGTGGTTAAGGCGGGTAGAATAATGACTTGTACTGCGCACAGGGTTTGCATCTACAATATCAAGAAGAATGGGCTTGTGATCAGTAATGTGGGACTCTAAAACCAGTGTTGTCGATAATAATTTAGTCTTGATAAGAATGTGATCAAGGCTTTTTTCAAGACGAGTGGGAAATTCGTGAGTAGGCAGTAACCCTTGAGAAGCATTTAAGATGAGGTAGTCGAGACATTTGTTATCCTCATTTCGTTTGATGAGATCTAAATTTAAATCGCCCACTAATACTATATTTGGGCAGGCGGATATAGTGTTGTAAACATTAGTTAAGCTAGTCTTGAAATTATCAAAATCTTCGTTGGACTTGTACGATGGAGAGCGGTAGATTGCCACAATTGCTAACTTGTTTTCGATTTGACATACAAGACAAGTCATACTTTGTGCAATCTTCAGGGTCACATATAAAGGAGTCACCTACGGTAAATTTGTCTAGGTCGTTATTTATACTAATCAAATTAGCCATTTTTAACAATAAAAGGAGTACCAGAGCTTGAGCAAGTTACATCGCCAATAATATTTCGTGCATAAAGATGGAACGGCGAGTGCATCGCACGCATTACATGTATTTTTATGGTATTGAGGAGTGTTGTTGTGTACGAGTATGTCGAGTGAATGTATTTGTGATTGAGGTATTCTGTGTTATGTAGTGTTTGTAAGTGTGCGGCTGTGTTATTTAATGACTGGTAGTTTTGGAATAATATGAAGGTGACAATTTGAATATAAAATAATCTTACTATTCTAAACAATTTGAAATAGAAACAATTAACAGAAAGTTTAAAACATAGTCACTTATTTTTGCCACTAAGATCTTGTAGGTATTTTTCGTTGCTGATTAAAATTTGTTTGTCGCCCTCCTGCTTCCGCAGGAAAATATTCCCATTGGATATCCAGCAATATGTGTATTTATATTTTTTAGCAAACTCACGACATTGATAAAATAGCTTCTTGGTACTGGTCGGTAGTTGCTCAGCCACATAAACTGGTTGGTGTTTTCCTGGGAGTCCAATCAGGGAGGTGTTAAGTTTTCCTTCTTTATCCTTATCCTTGTTAAAGGAACGCACTGCAGATAAGAGCAACTGCTTTGTCTGCACTCTAGTAAATTCTTCAATAATTGGACGTGGGAGGTCAGAAGAGGTAGATTTTCCAGGCAGACGATAGACGTCACGTAACTCGAATTCCAGAATTTGAACTCCGACAGCTTCGCCTATATTGCAGACTGTTTTTAAAAGACTAGAGTGGCTTTCCGCGTTTCCTTGCGGTACATTTCTCAGTTCAACACCAGACGAGCGGGACCTATGCTGTAGATCTGATATTTTTTGTTCCAGGCTTTCTATATACTTTTGCTGCTCTTGCCTTTCTTTCCTTAAGTCCTCAACTTCTTTTCTCAGATCTTCGAAATTTTGATTCATAAAGAACATAGATTTCTCGATCTCTTCATTTGACTTTCGGATTTCCATGTTAGAGGCCTGAATCTGGGTATTTTGTGTTTTAATTTGTGATACCTCAGATAAAAGTTTAGACATTAGTGCAGTCTGCTCCAACAGCGTTTTTGTTATGTTGTCGTCTTGTACATCGGTAGATATTTCAACTTCAACTGTCCCGCCTTGCGGCGAGTTACCTTGTCGGGGCCGTTTAGTGCGATTTATATTTACGTAGTCGCTCGTAATTACTGCCGTGTTGGTGTCGCGGTCAGGTTGAGTTTGACTCTGACTCATGTCGTATTTTTGTGTTTTTGACGTGCCAGGAGGGGTGCGCTGAACACCTGCCATATCAAAGCACAGTTATAACGGTAGATAAAAATGTAGGTACTTATCCCAGGTTCACGTTAGAGTTTTAAATTCAGCGTATTCGGGCTGTATAATGCGACTATTTGTAAGAAAAACAATCAAGTCCACACTGCGGCGATTTGGATCGACACGTAGCCGATGGAAGTTCTCGTAGGCGACTCGTAGCACAGGTCGATGTAGCAAGCAGGATGACGTCAGCAGCTCGTAGCGGTCGTAGCGCTTCTCACAGTCGCAGACCACGTCACCGGAGCCATTCGTAGCTTGTAGTGAGTAGTAAATTCGCCAACTGCGCTTACGTTCGTGTGGCTGAGTGGCGTACGCGGGTGATCGCCGCGCAGGAGGCGCAAGTTCAAATCCGGCCAACCACACAGCACTCACTGCCGAGGAAACACCGTGCACACAGTTTATCCCTTTCGAGGGGTGGAGTCCAGCCGTAAGTTAACCGTAGGAGTAAACGAGAATTTGAATTCTGTACTTTGGCCAATCGGAATTTAGAAAAATAAATATTTGCAAAAATTAGTGAGCACACGCGACACACGTCCACTTCCAGTGACGGCCAGACGGCGAAGGAAAAGGAAAAGGTTCAGCCGGGCCTATGCCTGCTAGAGCTGCAGAAACGTTTGACAAAGTGACCAAAGCTTTAGCACTCAAAGGGTAACTGAAGGACACAAGTGGGTTTTAGTTAGTAAAATACTAACACGCCTTTTCGCTCCACTATAGTGCAGTAGAAGTCATTTGATGATATCCAACCTCAAAAAATAAAATAAAAAAAGTATAAATATCCGACTATCCAACTTCAAAAAATAAAATAAAATACTAAAGAACCTTTTTGAAGAACATGGATGCGATTTTAAATTGTAATTTAGCCAGTAGGTTTTAGGTCTACCCTCTCTACTGATAAATTACACTCAGACACAGAACAAATGATCGTGCAAATGACCTACGGCATAGCAGTCAGGGCCACTAACCACTAGACTACCAGGCCAGTCAAAGATGATATAACTCGCACAAATATTTAAAAGCTCATACACACGAGCGGCATATATGTTGCCAATGGCAGAAGTAACTGCAGCCATCGACTTCGACTTCAAAGGTGGAATGTCGACTGCTGCCGCCGCCCCGTGTCGACAACTACAGTTACCTCTGCCATAGGCATTATTCAGCTAGTGTGTATGAGCTCTGACGGCCTGGTCACGACTTCGGTCTTAATGGTGAACGGCGTGGCGAGCGGGGCAACATCAGTAAGCGGTCGCGGAGCGCCATGAGTGGCGTCTCGTGGCGTGCTTCAAACATTTTCATACTTTTGTTTTTCACAGCGGTCGTGAACAGACCGTTAGGGACACGCCCATGATTAACTTCCAATGCTTGATTGCAATAAATACATATACTGAAAGTCGAAATCTCGTTATGAGCGGTGAAACAATACTATATTAAAGCTACAAAGTGAACGTTAGAGGCGCAAACAAACGATTGTTTGGATTCAATTATTACTTGTTAGTTCAAACTGTAACTAACAAGAGGAAGGGAGCTGCCTGTTCAAAAAGTGCTGATACTTAGTGAAGGCTCAGTATCAACACTTTTTGGAGCAGGAGCCTTACCATTACGGCCTGGTCACGACTTCAGTATTAACTGTACGCGGCGCGGCGAGCGGGGCAGCATCGATAAGCTGGCGCGCGACGCTATGAGCAACGTCTTTTAGCAAGCTTCAAACATTTTCATATTTTTAATCTTACCGCTCGCTTCCTCGGCCTTAGCTCCCGCTCACAGTGGCAAGGTCATAAACGGGCTGTTACGTGATAAATCGTCAAGCGTGCGAGCGAGAAAGAAGAATGGAGCTATTAGCTATACACCCTATGTAGCTCGATACCTTTAACAGTTCGGTTTTGGTCGTCAAATGGACCGCGTTGAGAGCTCGTGGTAAGACCTTTGTACAGTATTCGAAAACCACGAAAGGTTTCAATTTGTATGTACTTTTCTAAGTTTACCTCTGACACACCGTGCCTCGGAAAGCATATTCGTAGATCTTTGATAGTCGTTATAGGTACTCGAGACATCAGAAAGTCTGAACATTAGTCCAAAGAGTACCATATTGCCCAGTAACTGGGTTGTCAAGGTCTGATAGGCAGTCGCTCCACGTAAAACACGGGTATTCAGCCGCATCTTGTTAGACTGGCAGCCGATCCCAAGCTAATTGAAAAAAGGCTAGGGATATGACGGCTTCTTCTTCTCAGTCGGTACCCTCTTGCTAGAGTGGTTGTGGTCATCACTGTGAATCACGATGAGTGGTTATCTTTGTAATACTGCGCCATTAACCGCAGACTGCAGCTTTCCGGTTACATTCATACACAGAGCACTTAGTCGCGGCCTTGATCTAGTCTGTCCATCTCATTGGTGATCTACTACGTGGCCTGGTGTCCTCAACTTTGCCCTACGCTACGAAACGCTCTATAGAGTCATTAATACGACGCGATACAGGGCCGAAGAAGGTCAAAATGCGCGACTGCATTGTGGATGCATTGTGGTTGTCTGATGCCGAGTTCTTTTAATATGGAATCATTAATGTACGAAACTCTGTCCACAATACTCCTAGCATCCGTCACTAGCACCACATCTCCAACACGTCAACTTTCTTCTTCTCGGATTCACGAAGAGGGTATTACCTATAACTAATTGAAACTTATTATGCTCATTAAATTACTTGCAAACCAATTATAAACATGTACTGCGCGACAACATCAACTTATTACTCATACAAAACAACTTTTAATCAACTCAACTATTTTCTCCATACCGCGGCTTTCTGTTGGTACTACCGGAGTACAGGCGATAGTGCCAACATTTCGCCAACTTCAGAGCCCGACGCACAAACCAGCCAGTATTTAATCAAACATTAACTGTAATTGTATTATGCTTGATTTATGTTCCCCAAGAACCTCCAGTTCCCGTTGAAAAGTTAATCAACTAAAAGCCTTCTTTTAATTCCTGAATTAAGAAACGAGTTAATTTATGGAGATTTGAACAAGTTTTTTTTTTATATCTTAATTAGGGTAGTCGGAGTTACATTTCGGAATTCGAATTTTGAATTCAATTTGTGGATTGTGTAACATATTTTTTATCGGGGTACGGAGAAATGAGTTTGAGTTTGATTTATTAAAAAATGGAACGCGAATTTTTTAATTATTTTTTTTTTATTCATTAAACTCGCACGCAGACTTCACATAAAATTAGATTTAATACCAGGGTTATTGATACTTACTGACCACTTTTCAAAACGAATCGTAAGCCAAAATTTTATATTACATTCAACCTACAGCATCTTTGAAGCTAAATACGGTCTAAATTGCGACTGACCCAAATTCCTGGTTCAGAAACCCACTTATCAATGTGCTGACTTTTGAAACCAGTATTTAAAAAGAGGGGAGCACCTTTATAGTTAATGTTATTGGGATTTTTCTTATACATTGAATTCCAGTTACGAGATATCTCGTAGATGCCACATACAAAATACATCTTAGGATGTCGAATATTACAAATAAGTAAGTACGTTTTCTTGTTACCATATCACGCCTTAACCACTAAACTGTTGTCATGAATTTTGCACATACGTGATCAACACATAGTGTAGTGTAGTTGTACATAAAAGGACAAAACTTACCTTTCATACAGAAAAAAAAACTAATACCTATGAAAATAATAATAATTTATGACGGTAACAATTGCTTTAGGACGCCAGTTGGCGCTACGTAGCTTTTGAATCATGATTAAATAATATTATTAGAGACTTCAGTCATGTGTTCTAATTATTATTTTTTAATAATACACGAGCATAATCGCACAAAAAACCTGGTAAAAATAATAAAGAAACAACTCACCAGATATCCAACAAATGAGCAACGACACACCAAACATCAACGTCCCCATCTTCACATATAAATTCTCATCACTAACTTTTCAACTTCACAACACTTCGAAATTCAAATTATTTCGCGCTCACATCAGAACGGATCCATGACGTCACACCTCCCAAATGGTCTAACACCTGGAACAAAGAACATAGATTTTAATTAACGAAGGGTTGCCTTACGTAAATTACACGAAATATCTTTCGGGAAGCCGGAACTACTTCGGATAAATATTTTAGGGTCATAAAATGTTTGTTCCGAATAGTTTATTAGTTATAAAAGGAGCCTTAAATGTTTATTTTATAACCGGCCAAGGTTGTGGGTTAGTTGGGATTCATTTTAGTACCGAAAACGTTATTTACTACTTAAAATTAGTGGGCATTAAAACTGGGAGAGAATTGCTTTCGAATACTGAAACTGCTAGTTTCGTCTAGGTCTTGCCAGGCGGCACTGAATTTAACACTTTTTTTAGGTGAAAAATCATCCAATGCGTTCTCTCGTTCTAGGGTAGAACGAGAGGGCGTGTCAGATTTTACTGAATAAATAAAAAAAAAATTATTGTATAATGCCATCTATTAATTAAATTAAGAACTAATTTAAACACACCATCTATGAGAAAAACTATGAATTAAGTTGACATCAACGTGTACGTAAATATGATGTTAGAACTTGAACGGCCGTGATACAGACAGGCCATGTTCTGGAGCTAGAAGGCATGACAGGCTGTCGCCTCTTTCAACGAAGTAGTAATATTATGCTAGCGAAGGAGGCGGCCATACGCATGAGAGAACAGACTTCCTCACAGCAGCTGGGATCCCGACTTTGATTTCCAGCCATCGTAGGCGTGAGCTTGCGGACAGCGAGCTATAGGTAGCTTGCCATTCGACCATCCAGTAACCGTTCGGACCGAGCCCGAGTCGTCGACGGCGAATAGTATTCCACACGCGCCTCAAAGAGAGGTCAGCAAAACCGTAGGGGCCCAGGAAGGAGCAGGATCCAACCCCGGGTTCCTTGAGCGAAGGCAAAGAAGGGACATAGGAGTAAGTTTTAGTCATTAAAAATCTTACACGCCCTCCCACCCTGCCCTAGAGCAGGAGAAATCATTGAATGATTTCTCTTTAAAAAAAAAGAACTTAAAGAGCAACTTTCATTTTTTAGTGGCTCAGAACACTCGGCCTTTAAAGACTCTAATTATGAGCTGTAATATAATTTTAATATCAGTCTGCAATTTTGCTTTCGGTTCTCTTCTCAAGCTGGGTTGAGTAGCAATATTGATGAGTAAGGGTGATCACTGAATTTCGGTAATATTAGACCAATTTATCTTGGTTTCGTCGCGATTTAATATTATACCAGTGATGTTCTAAAATTTTGGGGGATTGTTTGAAAGTGTTACTTGGAGTACAAAAAGTAACTGAAAAATGGGTGGGTTGTGGACAGTAAAAGTCTAACATGCCCTTAAACTTCATTCTAGAGTGATAGACCAGGGTAGAAGCCTTTAAAAATAATAAAAAGTGAAAAAAAATAATAGTAGGATGAAACCCATTAGAAAAGGAGGAGAATATTATAAAAATGAAAGGAAAAATAATTTACGGGCGATCTGAGGTCGGGAAGGGGATGGGGGTGAGTTTTTAAGGGTAAAAAACGGTTTTTCTCGATTTCCGGCAAAACTAAAAGTCCTATGGAAAAAAGTCAAATGGCAAAGTTGTAGGTAATAAAAAGATCTAAAACTTTTGTGTTTACACTTTTTTCACATAACCTCAAAAATTATGTGAAAAATTCAAAAAACCAAGTTTTTGGTTTTTTATTTTTATCTTTTTAAAAAATAATTTTTTTTTCACGAAATTTGGTAAAAACTTACCTTTTTATGTCCCAAATACGCTGTAATTTATTTGATTAGAAATATTTATTTTTTCACCTTATTTTGAATTAATATCGAAAAAGCACCCTAATTTTCAATCGAAAAATCACCCGTCAAAATATCAGCTTTTTTCAAAAAGTTGGTGTATTTTCTGTTCGTTGAAATCTCTACTTTCCGATGGTGAAAAAAAATATATATGTTACCATAGTAAATCTTCTAAGAAAATGCAAAAAATCGAAAAAAACACGAATTCAAAATTTTTTTTTCAATTATTATATACAATTTTGAGCTATTTATTAAAATTTACACTTTAATTTCTCGAAAAACGTAAGATTACATATTACATTGATAAAAAAAAAATTGCAAATCAAAATATACTACTATAATTAACAAACAAATAAGTTAATAAAATTAATATTCAATAAGACATCTACAATATTTGGAGAAAGTAGTCGAATCTTCTTTAAATTATATGCGTAGATGCCTATTTATAACTATTTTTAGATAACTTATATACCTGAGTGACCTACGATAAATTTTAGCCCATCAAAAGGTATTTCATAGAGAAGTGGGGAAGGGGCTAGGCGGGTCTGGGTCTTACTACGTACACACCTACTATTTCTTAGCAGCTGTAACAACCGTTAGCCTAGCCAGTACCTATTCGAAATACAGTACAGTATACAACATCGTTTATAAAAATACACGTGCATGCTGAGTTTCTTTAATATAATTGTGACAAGTTTACTTAAAAAAAACTAACAAGATTAAAAAATAATAATCTCCTTTATTTTGCACAAACAAATTTAGTTATTCCCATGAAAAAAAAAAAATTCAAAATACATAAAAAATATATTAAAATTCTATAATAAATATATATATATATATATTTTATATTCTTAGCTATGTTTTTTATGTCTTTTAAGATATATTTTGAATGTATCTAAAATATATTTGAAATGTATAAAATATATATGCAAATCGGCCAAAAGTTAGTTATTAAAAACATATTTACGATAAATATTTTATATATATTTATTATAGAATTTTAATATATTTTTTATGTATTTTGAATTTTTTTTTTTCATGGGAATAACTAAATTTGTTTGTGCAAAATAAAGGAGATTATTATTTTTTAATCTTGTTAGTTTTTTTTAAGTAAACTTGTCACAATTATATTAAAGAAACTCAGCATGCACGTGTATTTTTATAAACGATGTTGTATACTGTACTGTATTTCGAATAGGTACTGGCTAGGCTAACGGTTGTTACAGCTGCTAAGAAATAGTAGGTATGTATGTACGTAGTAAGACCCAGACCCGCCTAGCCCCTTCCCCACTTCTCTATGAAATACCTTTTGATGGGCTAAAATTTTTCGTAGGTCACTCAGGTATATAAGTTATCTAAAAATAGTTATAAATAGGCATCTACGCATATAATTTAAAGAAGATTCGACTACTTTCTCCAAATATTGTAGATGTCTTATTGAATATTAATTTTATTAACTTATTTGTTTGTTAATTATAGTAGTATATTTTGATTTGCAATTTTTTTTTTTATCAATGTAATATGTAATCTTACGTTTGTCGAGAAATTAAAGTGTAAATTTTAATAAATAGCTCAAAATTGTATATAATAATTGAAAAAAATTTTTTGAATTCGAGTTTTTTTCGATTTTTTGCATTTTCTGAGAAGATTTACTATGGTAACATATATATTTTTTTTCACCATCGGAAAGTAGAGATTTCAACGAACAGAAAATACACCAACTTTTTGAAAAAAGCTGATATTTTGACGGGTGATTTTTCGATTGAAAATTAGGGTGCTTTTTTGATATTAATTCAAAATAAGGTGAAAAAATAAATATTTCTAATCAAATAAATTACAGCGTATTTGGGACATAAAAAGGTAAGTTTTCACCAAATTTCGTGAAAAAAAAATTATTTTTTAAAAAGATAAAAATAAAAAACCAAAAACTTGGTTTTTTGAATTTTTCACATAATTTTTGAGGTTATGTGAAAAAAGTGTAAACACAAAAGTTTTAGATCTTTTTATTACCTACAACTTTGCCATTTGACTTTTTTCCATAGGACTTTTAGTTTTGCCGGAAATCGAGAAAAACCGTTTTTTACCCTTAAAAACTCACCCCCATCCCCTTCCCGACCTCAGATCGCCCGTAAATTATTTTTCCTTTCATTTTTATAATATTCTCTTCCTTTTCTAATGGGTTTCATCCTACTATTATTTTTTTTGGTTTTAAAAATTATCGACACTGGTCTATGAGTGAAATCAATTAATTATTTCCCACCTCCCATAAAAAAGTATACATGTAATGTATGCACTTTAACAGTTCATTTCAAACTCTACTTATATTTTTTTGTGTGTTAAATTATTCCATCTGTATAAGTATTTTTCAATGCACTTATTCGAAAACTCGCCCTTATTCCATCTTTTAGACACGCAATAGACTGCTTTCCGGACTAGTGCAGAAAACTGCGCGTGCTTTCCCCCGCCACAATTTTATTACATTTATCGTATCAGGCTGAGCGCGCGTCGACCCCCACGAGTCGCCGATCAATCCCTGTTTATTTATTTCGTCGTCAGTGTATTGAAAAATTCATTTGATACACGTGAAAATTTGTCACTGCAGCCCTCGGCTCGATGACACATTCGCCTATGGTTCGTGCGAATTTCGTCTCGGTCGCAAAGACAAACTTTTTGGACTTGTTTCAAAATGTACTATATTGCTTTTTAAATTAAGGCGTTCAATTCCAGTCACAGGACTCACTAACAGAGTTCTTCTATCCACGAAGCCTTCTTGACTGCAGTGTGAAGCAAAAAAAAGACGTGTGGCACTCGGGGACTGCCGCGGTAAAGCTATTGCATAGCATTTTTATCAACTTATTCAATATAATTATTTATTTATTTTATTTATGCAGTATTTTTTTTTCTTTGTTTTTTTTTTTTTTTCTTTGATATTAATTGAAGTTACACTTTCACACATTGAATTCAATTTTGATTGATTGTTTACTCATTTGTTTTCTTATCGGTCACCACGCTCAAAAAACAAATGAGTGGGGGGTGTTAGGTTATTTTCGTTACGGAATTTCTGGATTCGGTCTCCACGCTCAAGGCCCGCGATAGAAGCTATGCAATAGCTTAAAAATGCAACTCGTAAAACTTTGTTTTGCATATTTTTCACAGTAGCTGTCTAGCTATTAGCCATTTAATCTACATGTTTATACTCGTATTAACATGCTGAACGAGGTTTAAATTAAGTGATTAGTATTAGCATATTTCTTAGTGCTTAGCTGCGATGGAAACACTAATAATCCGTACTAATTACGGAGGTACTAGAAGTAGGTAGTAATGTGGCTACACTTCTTATACTGCCCCCGCACACGGGCCACCAAAAATGCCGCTTCAAGCTTCTTTTTAAAGCGGCCTTTTTTTGTGGCGCGCTTCAGCGTTTTTTTTTTGTGGCCGCTTCTAGCTTTTTTTTGTGGCGGCGGTTTTTCGTGACGGCTTTTTTTTTGAGGATTTTGAAAAAAAATATCAGCCTCACCGTACAAAATTAAAAAACTTGATTGGACAGTTTGTATGGAGAGGCCGATTTTTTTTTCGTTCCCTGAAAAAATAAATTGTGGAAGGTTGTTCAGTTTTGCCTACTGAGCAAGCCCTTACAATTTGTGGAGGGCTGTCCCGTACACCCTGTATAAATCACTATTTAGCACACTGTAACCATCTTTGAAGGCTAGACGGTACAAAAAGACATATTTTCTGATATGTCCACTGTTTTTGTTTATAAATAAAATTATAAAAAAAACTATATGTTTCACACTTTAAATACCCATGTTATGTTAGTGGCTGAAACTTGAAACTAGGTAAGTATAAGAAAGTTTAGACTTAAAGTAGTATAGTATTAAAAGAAATAAATTTATTAATTCGTAATTAGTTCATAAATAAATAAATCAAACCAAAACAAAAAAAACACAACCCAAACAAAAAATCAATACCATAACAAAAACAAAAAAAAATAATCACAAAACGGAACCAAATTGTTATAAAATATGCAGTTTTATAAACCTATCACAATATGTTTATGACATATAAATTCTTAAAATAACCTTGCGTCATAATTTAAATTAATTTTTTCAAATTCAAAACAACCAGATACACAGTATTATTAATATTAGGTTTTACAGTATAATTTCCTTAAGCAGTTACTTACGTAGAATACAAAAGCTTTTATTAGAAATCCAAACACCAAAACTTTGTCAAACTCCAAAGATTCACCATTATTATTAAATATCTTCAAGAGCCTTGAAAACAAGACGAAAGATATTATTGATACAAAATTAGAACGTAAATATTAGTTAGCGTCTACGTAGCACTTCGTAGACTCATTGGTTACGGCGTAGCACTCCGTAGACTCATAAGCTACGGCGTAGTATTTTGCAGGCCTTTTTGCTATGGTTTAGCACAAAATTGACCACTTGAGGTGTACCTACACCATGCTAAGGCGTAGCCATGGAAAATAAAATATACATACGTTGTTGAAACCATTACGGTCCGAACTAAGCGTTTCGCCTCGGCATCAGAATACAGAGTAGATCAAAGCACTAGGACAATTTCCCTGCTGTGGTTTTCACATCTGTTTATTATTTAGGTGTCTTCAAAGCTAGATTGAGTAGGTTTTTAATAAACTAGTGCTCCTTACCATCAAGGATTGCATCACTGCTTACCATCAGGAGAGTTTGCAGACACGCACTTGTTTTAAATATCAATTTAAAAAAAAAACCGGTCAAGTGCGAGTCGGTTCCCTACCGTCCGTAGCAAAGAAACATCAAAAACATCATGTTTGTTGTTTGGGAGCCAAACTGAAATACATATTTCATTCTATTTTTAGTATTTGTTGTTATAGTGAAAATACAAATGACAGGCCTGTTGGTTTAGTGGTTAGTGACCCTGACTGCTATGCCGGAGGTCGTGGGTTCGATTCCCACCAAGGACAAATGTTTGTGTGATGATCACGATCATTTGTTCTGTCTGGGTGTAATTTATCTATAATATGTATGTATTTAGAAATATATAAGTAAGTTTATCAGTTGTCTAGTACCCATAACACAAGCTCTGCTTAGCTTGGGACTAGACGGCGCTGTGTGATAGTTGTGGAAAAAAAAATTACATCATCTGTAAAATATTTCAACAGACTATCTATCACGGTTCATGAGATACAGCCTGGTAGCAGACTGACAGACAGACGGACGAGCAACGGAGTTTTAGTAATACGGTCCCTTTTTAGGCGATTATCACACTGCCACGAACCACGCAGCGCAGCACGTGAATGCGTGTTTTAACGTTGCTTGTATCTCCGTTTACATAGGAACACGCACAGTCCAACACACTGAACATGCATCCATGCATATCTATTTATTTATTTGTATAAGCACACCAACGACTTATTTAAAATATAATTTAAATAATTCATTATGAATTCATGAGGTGATCCTGTGTAAATAAGTCACTTACAGGTATGCACAACATTTACAATAGGTCTTAATAATTAAATAGATTAAAAACGACGAATAATAACAATAAAAATTTAAAATAGTTACGAAAAAAAGAGATTAAAAACCAATGTCCCAAATTAAAATAAATTGCATTAAAATTTAAATCAATATCACATTATTATCAAATTACAATTAAATCTTAAATTAAATTACATTATTAATATGTCCATCACATTATTATTAAATTAAATTACATAAGAGAAAAAAAAAAAAATTCAATCACTATTAAATTAAATTACAGTGGGTGCGGGCCAACGTGCAAGGAATGGCACACTGAGTCTCGTAGTGCCGTGCGTGATTTTGTATGAAATGAGTCAGAGTCTGCGTGAATCTACAAAACGCAACTACGCGTATATGTGCGTAAAAAATCCGCACGATGATCCAGATCTGCACTCCCGCAAGTACGCGTGTAGGTGCGTTGACACGCAACATGCAGCGTGATGCGTGGCAGTGTGATAATCACCTTACCCTTTAGGTACGGAATCCTAGAAACATAACTCTATCTTCTTCTTCTTCCTGCCCTTATCCCATATTACTTGGGGTCGTAGCAACATGTTTTTTTCTTCCATTCTGTCCTGTCACCCGTCAATCTATCGCTAACTCCCTTTTCTTTCATATCACTCCTCAAACAATCCATCCATCTTTTCTTCGGCCTTCATCTCCCTCTCCATCCACCTACATGTATACTCAGAACTCTTCTAGTAATATGCGCTTCATCTCTCCTCTTCACATGACCATACCAAGACAACCGATTACCTTTCAACTTTTCAGTCACTGGCGCCACTTTCAAGAAACATAACTCTGTCATTCCTACTTAAATTTAGAGTCCATTTCGGAAGGACAGTAGTTCTAACAAGATGGACTCAGCTAAACTGTCTTATTGCCTCTAAATGACAGTTGTGAAATACTAAAGTTCGCTCGTTCCCGACTCGAGCTTAAATCCAAAAATAAACTGCTTGAGACAATTAACGGCTTCGATAAGTAAAATTAATATTGAGCTGAAAATTAAGTTAACAGAAAATTAACGTTAAGTAATTATAGAATTTATTACGCGTCTTATGTTCGCGCTGTTTACTGGGGTGAGATTTATCTGTTAGTAGTTTTATTTTGTGTTTTTTTGTTTGTTTTGTTAGTGTAAGTGCCCTAATTAACAACAAATGTGTTTAATCTTTTTTGTTTATGTAAACTATCGTAATATGGAAATATTGTAAAAACATATTTTTTGTTTTAAAAGAGTAACCATGAAGTTTCTTGCCGGTTCTTCTCCATAGGAAACGACCAATTTGGAACCGTGCACTAGCTTTTTACGTTTTATAAGTGACCGTGTAGGTCAACTTTTGGTTGTCAATTGCATGGTGTGGCTGTTATTTCCTCCACATCCTAAA
The DNA here is from genome assembly GCA_910589285.2 of Mythimna ferrago. Classification (NCBI taxonomy): domain Eukaryota; kingdom Metazoa; phylum Arthropoda; class Insecta; order Lepidoptera; family Noctuidae; genus Mythimna; species Mythimna ferrago. Next base: position 24,875,546 of record OU342679.1, read on the forward strand.
ATAACTCACAGGGAGATTCTCACAGTGTCATCCAGTATCAGTTACTACTAACACCATGGGCTTTTTCTATACATACAATACATCAGTAAAAGTTTATAGCAGTGAAGAGTATAGTGCGCGCATCACGTAAAATGTACGAAATCGATGTTAATAACTTTTATACATTTAAATTGTATGTAACATGATATATTACTTTGGCTTTGTTTCATCGCGATCGGTTGACTATATCAAAAGATATACTACATTAATTGACTGTTATGTGGTACGAAATTCGCCGGGTCAGCTGGTTCTGAAATATAAATAACAATAAAACCATCATTGCCATGCAACGTGGCAATGCCGCCAGTCTCTTGGGCATACTCGTACTTCCAGTCGACAGCGATGCAGAGGAGTTTCATGACGCCATATTTTAGTAGGGAGTAGCCTTTAGTGTGTATAGTTAGGTTAAGCATACTTGAATATATATATTTTTTTTTAATATTTAAGTTTATTATGTATATATCTTGTTGCTTTAAGTTGTAAATTAAAAAAAAAATCCCGGATCAAATAAAATCATCTTCTTCTATTCGCAAAACTTTCCTCACGGTTTGGTTCCTAAATGTTAAAGATCAGCACTTTATCATAATTTCATATCAAAATCAGTAAAACATTTTAACATCGCTTTCGTAATTCGGCACCCGTGTAGAAGCTTCTAACATAAATGATTGATCACTCACACCCAGGCAAGTGATAAAAAATTTACTCCCACTATCCGTGCGAGGAAACGTTACAATATTCAATGAAATCGTACCAATTTAATGGTAACTCATAATCGATGTATGTGAATTTCAAAGAGAAATAGATGTATTGATGTGTTGTTTTGAATTATTTTAGGATTTGGATCCAGTTGGGCTAAACTATGTATTGGGTTTAGTTTAATCGTTACCCTGTCGTTTTTCTACCGATTGCATTTTTAGGAGGTTACGTTGGAATTGCATAACTTATTTCCAACAACTCCGTTCCATCATCGCCAAACGTACGGCAAGGCACGACTGAAACATGGTGGATATTCCACCTATACGCAATAAACCTTTGAGACCTCAAGTAGTTTAAAATGACGAAAAACAAATTTGATGTGTAAAGTGTTTTTTAAACCTATTTTCAAAATAAATATCGTTTATCAGAACACATTTATTGTGTGTTAGTTAAGGAGTAGTTCCCTGCCGGAGTTTTTACCTTAGTTCCCTGATAGCTTGTAGCTATCAGGAAACTCAGGCAAAAACTCGTCAACAGTGAATAGGTAATTTTTAGGCAAGCGTGCTCGAGTCCAGATCAATGTTTACCATAGATCAGGATAGATCTTGGTCAAACGCGAGCATATTAATAAAAGATAAACCTAGGAAATACTTGATTTTTTGGAATTGCCATAGTTTGTATTTCCTGATAGCTACAATCTGTGAATCTTTAAGTCAAGATTGAACAGATACGTCGACCACATCGTCGATTTCCATTACGTGAGATAGTGGTTTAGCGCGAGCCTATCAACAACAATAAGAAAATTGCACAATATAAAGCATGATGACTTCAAATTTCATAAACCGACTATTATAATAAATACTCCGATACCGCCTTACAAAACGTTTGTCGGATTATCGCTGATCAACTGTATTATAGGTAAAGGTTTTATTGACCTATACGCGTTCCTTTTCTTTCATATCATTCCTCATATGACCCATCCATTTTTTTTGGCCTCTCTTTACTTCTCTATCTATCGCTCATAATTCTTTTTAACATTCGTTTCATTTATTCTTTTCACATGACCACACCCAGACAAACGATTCCCTTTCAACTTTTCAGTCACTAGCACCACTTTCAAACTTCTTGTTATATAGGTACTCATTTCTCATTTTATCCATTCTTCTCACACCACATATCCATCTTAACGCACTTATAAAAATAGACACCCAAATATTTTCTCCTGACAAAGATAACAAACAAACAAAGCACTAAGGAAACCTAACGACAACATCTCTTTCATCACTCAATAAAGATAATAACTACTAAACTCCGTCTCATCGCGTACATAAACCCTATTGTTTACCTCCAAATCAATCGGTTAACGGGTAATAAACGGCAACAACTACCCATTTACGACTACCCAGATCTACATTCCGGGTATCGCTACTACCCGACTACCCGACCTTATAATGTAGCCGAGGCACCGGCCACTTGACAAAGAGTCCTGCGACTCGAACGTTGACAATAAAGCAACCGATATTGAGTCCACACAATGCTCGGGTCGGGCATAAAAACCGGGTATAAACCGGTCATAATGCTCGGGAAAGTTAATTAAATAGGTCTGTTAGCTGGCACGACATTTTTCAATCGTTCGCTGCGTGATGCCTGAATACGGACTGTGTGATTGTAGACCTGTGCGGTTTCTTTAGATTGGACATGGTTGACTTTGTGATTGAAACCTATTTTTAGGTAAAAAGAGTACGTAAGGACCTTTTCTTTTGAATAGAAAATCATCCAATGACATCTCTGGATCTCGTGGAACGAGAGAGCATGTCAGGCTTTTACTGAATAAACCAACCTGTGTCCTTCAGTTGTCTTTGAGTTCCAGTATCACGGTAACTCTTTCAAACCTCCACTAAAGAGGCCAATCTTCAGATTTGCTGACACCTCTTTGAGACACGCACGGAATACTACTTTTTCGCCGTCGACTCGGACCTGGCCCTTACCAGACGGGATGTCGGGACCTTAAAAAGTTGTTTTTGTATTTTTATTTTGATGTTTTACCTGTGCATTTTTTCAAACATTATTGAAAATAAACTGACACTTGCATAAATGTACCGTACCATATAAAGTATCTCAGTGTATCCGAGACTATGTATATGATTTCTAGTATATTAAGTAAAGAACCAACAGTCAGATGGATTTTTCAGCCGAAAGACTGTTGGGCATAGGCCTCCCCCAAACAACTTTAACTATACCATAATCAGCCTGTTAATGTTCCCACTGCTAGGGCTAAGGCCTTCTTTCTAGGAGGGGGAATGGGGCGTAATCCACCACGCGGAGTCAGTATGGGTTGGTGAATGTCACATGTCTTCGAATTCTTGGATCTAAGACATGCCGATTTCCTCACGATGTTTTCCTTCACCGTTTTCAGAGCAGTGGTGATGAAATAAATTACACAAAGTAATGCGCCTGGCAAGGTTTGAATCCGCGACCTACAATTCGTAAGTCGAAGCCCTTACCACGCGATCACCACTACTCTCTGATCAAGATTCAAATCAACTGACGATAAAAAATTAAAAAGAAAACAACCAACAATTGAACTTTTAACTTCGCTAACAAATGGACAGATAATTAAAATTCATTTGACATCGATTCTTACAGCCGCGGGCTTGTTCGGCCGTTCTCATCGAAAGTATGAGAGCAATAACGTTTTTTACTAGGAATCTTCAACTTTATTGAGGAGATTAAAAGCTTTAGAGCAGATCCCTCTCACGCTTGACCGCACAAGAACATCGGGACAATTTTAATAACAGCGTCAAGGTTTTGAATATTTGGTTTTGGTGTTCGTTTACTTTTTTGTAGGTCCAAGGGTACTGTACTACGACGCAAGTTCCCATGCCAGGAAATTAAAATAATAATTTGTGTTGCCTGATAACTATAACCTAGGGGTCTTTAAGTCAAGAGTGAATAGATTGCTTCTAGGCAAGCGTGTTCCTTCGTCGGCCACATCATCGCTTACCATTGGGTGAGATAGTGGTCAAACGCGAGCCTATCCATTTTAAAAAAATTACAATAAGAATATATAAAGAGATTTTTGAAAAACAAAAAGTATTAAGAACAGAACCAAGACGAGTTAAAATGTCAATTGTGCGAGAGAGAAAGAAGGATAGAGTTTTAATGTACCGAATGTAGCGAAACCTGAAGAATATAGTTTGTTTAGAATCAGTAACTGAATAGATTCCAACAATTTTTACACCATGTTATATTTTTCTACTAAATAATACGAGACAGATCACGGCAGATCATAACGGCCATTATCCGTCAGCGCATAACTGGATGCGGGGGCAAAACGACTAAGAGGTGCAGTCGCCCTGATAGCCCGGTGACCATGTAGGTATTTGTGTGGACAACCAAATATCCTAACTAATACAAATTATAAATGTGAAAGTGTGGATGTTTGGATGTTTAAATGTTTGTTACTTAATCACGCAAAAACGGCTGAACGGATTTGAATGAAATTTGGCATGGAAAAGAACATAGGCTTTTTTTATTATTATTATTGATAGGCTTGCGTTTGACCACTATCTCACCTGATGGTAAGTGATGATGTGGCCGACGATGGAGCACGCTTGCCTAGAAGTAACCTATTCACTCTCGACTTAAAGACCCCTAGGTTGTAGGTATCAGGAAACACAGACTCCGGCAGGGAATTCCACTCTTTAGCTGTACGCATAATGAATGTGTTTCCAAAACGCTTTGTACGAATGGGTGGGATACCACCAGGCTACCTTTTATCCCAATTCCTTAAGTACCTACGCGGGCGAAGCCGCGGGCAAACGCTAGTTCTTTACATAAAAGTATTAGATACGTGTTTGGGGTTTCGCATTTACTAAAACTAATGTTGTGTTCTATCCTTTCAACATTTAAGTTTAAGTCGTAGTCGTAAAGCTCCTGGAAGGGCCTACTTATTGATGATGATGATTTTTTTTTTATGGTGGGGAAAAATCATGCATTGTCATCCCCCGCCCTTGGACGGAGCGGGAGATAGTGTCAGACTCTTACTGACTAAAAGACCCACCCCGTTCCTTCTAGCCTTCATACCGGGTCTCGAGCGCCCTTTCGGATAACCCTGGCCCCAGTAGGCTTCGACCCGGCTGGGTCCCTGCCGTTGCTGACAACTCCTTGAGGCGCGCGGGAACAGTGCGCGCCGTCGACGACTTGGGCTTGGTCCGGACAGTTACCGGACGGCCGGACAGTGAGCTATCCATTGCTCACTGTCCGCAAGCCCGCGCCTACGGTGGCCGGAAAGATGATGATGATGATGATGATGCCATCTAGCCGATTTCGGCCACAGCGACCGCATTCCCTGGCTCTTCATGGTGGTTGTGAGCTCAGATCTGCTGCTCTGTTATGTGCCCTCATGTGACTTGCATATCCAACGTTGGCCGAAAAACTCCGATCACAGAGCGGACATGTCAGAACACCATTAACGGTATGATACACTATTGCTGTTGGTGGTCTAGCTTTGAGGTCGTCGCGTTTTTGGTCTAATTCCGACCTCCTTTTATTCTCAAAGGCCTACTTATTACTCTGACCTTAAATAAATTGTTATGAGAGCAAGCTCATCATCATCGTCTTCTTAGCCTTTCCCAAACTAGCTTGTTTTATATGAAATGATTGCCGAAGCCTACTGGGGCCAGGGTTATCCGAAAGGGCGCTCGAGCTCCGGTATGAAGGCTAGAAGGAACGGGGTGGGTCTTTTAGTCAGTAAGAGTCTGACACTATCTCCCGCTCCGCCCAAGGGCGGGGGATGTCAATGCATGACTTTTCCCACAATAAAAAAAAAATACCTCAAAAGGAAATAACAAAACCCTTATAGGATCACTTTGTTGTCCGTCCGTCTGTTTGTCTGTCTGTCTGTCAAGACACTTTATCTCAAGAACGCGGAACGCATCAAGTTGAAATTAAAATCATATACTCAAGTCTGCGGTCCCTTCAAGCTGTGAAAAAATCAAACTTCTAAGTTAACGAATAAAAAAGATACGGCCGTTTATGTCGCAAAAATATAGGTATTTTGATACTCTCGAAGATCGAAATTCATACGGTACTTCCCGTTGACCCAGAATCCTGAAATTTTGCACAAAGCAAGGACTTATAGCACAGGTATAGGAAAAAATCTGAAAATAGTAAATTAATTGTTACATAAATGTAGGTAACAAAAAAAAAATTGCAATCCGGAAAAATCTGCAAGACTTCATTCGGGAATTGTAGTTTACACGGAACCCTCAGTGCGCGAGTCCGACTGGCACTTGCCCAGTTTTTTATTGTTGATAGGTTCGCATTTCACCGCTATCGCACCTGATGGAAAGTGGCGAACCGTTGGGGTTGATGATGGAGCGCGCTTACTTAGAAGTTAACCTATTCCATCTTGACTTAAAGAATCCCGAGTTGTAGCCATAAGGCCAAACAGACTCCGACCTATCAGACTTTCACAACCACAACAATGAAAGCACATTCATCATCATCATCATCATCATATCAGCCGAAAGACATCCACTGTTGGACATAGGCCTCCCCCAAGCGTCGCCACAACGACCGGTTGACCGATGAAAGCACATTACGGACAACAAATAAGAAATCAATTATTTTTTGTATTTACTAAAACTTTTGATTAGGTAAACGTAAAATAATAATGGAATATAACACTATATTTGTTTCGAGCATGTTTAAAGAATAGTGTGTTGAATTTTCTTGGAGAAAAGTCCTGTGTTTGTTTTTCTTGAAATCAAGCTTTAGTTTGAACTATAAGTCCATTTGGCCGTGAAAAGCTATCGTAAACACACTGGAAATTGTGTTCTAAATTTAAAAAGTGACGTTAGAAATATGGCGTTTTTGCTGGCGAACCCAACTCAAATCTTTTAGAGATAAAAAATATAATTCAATTTTTTTTTTAAATCCTCTTTACGCTAATTTCTGAAGTGTGCCGAACAAAGATTACAGGTTTACTCAGTTGCTAAGACAATGCTTATCAAAACTAACCCTTCGATCACGAGAAATGAAACACAAATTTAAAAACTGTGACATAACACACAGTTAAATATTATATTGTAATTTTAATTTAATTCAATTAATGGGTGGTTTGTGTGAGAAGTGTTATGAAAGAAGAGGGAGTGATAGCGTGACGAGTGACAGGACAGAATGGAAGAAAAAACGTATTGCGTCGACCCCAAATCAGATGAGACAAGGGCAGGAAGATGATGATGATGTATTGTAAGAATGGGACAGTGGAGCGAAATAAAAGAGATGTTCACAAGACTCTGATTTAATATAATCTTTAACCTTATAATTAAGATAAAACTAGCTCGCGGCTTCACTCGCGTTTATAAAATATAGGCTATCATCATTATTGCAGCCGATATACGTCCACTGCTGGACATAGGCCTCCCTCAAGCGTCGCCACAACGAACGTTCCTGTGCGTCTCGCATCCATCGGTTTCCAGCAACCTTCACCAAGCAACCTTCCGCAGCCTACTTAAGAATAAAGTAGCTTTCTATCGGTGAAAAAAATATTAGCAATTGGAACAGTACTTTCAGAGATTACCTAAAAACATATAAACGAACTCAATATGCGAAGTGAAGTGATTGGGTTCGAATCACATTCAAGTCAGGGCCGGTACCACTGCTGCACTAGACCACCACTGCTCAATAAATCATTTAAATTTTCTAAATTTTTCTTAACTAACCTTTTAATGGCTTCTATGTTTATTAGAACTTCGATATTGCTAGCTGACCTCACATTTTTCCGCTCATCAGTCATCTTAACAACCACGACAGCCAACCAGTTTTTAATTAAAACGCCCCCTTTATTCAAACTACCCACCCAAACGAAGTACCACCCTACCACACAGTCTTTATAAAAAGATTCAAAAGAGCAAGAAGTAATGAAGTTCAGAAAGAGTTGGTCAATAGAGGTGCGACATTCATGACTGGTATTCAGCTTTATAAAACATAGAGGGGTGCTCTCTACCAATTTACTCTTGTTAAGGAAGATTCTAAATGAAAGTTGCATCAAAGCTTTGAAGGGTGTCTGTTAAAAGGTCTTAAAATTACGTAGATGGCATTTTTTGGGGATGCGCTTTTAGTGATCGTAAGTGGAAGAAAAAGATGGCAGAGAAGCGGGTTATGGTTATTGCTTCTTGTTAAATTGGAAGCTTTTTATCAGTTTTTATTTAAATTGCAATCAATATTTATCGCAGGAATCTCCAGTAACATTATGAAGAGTTAAAGTTTGTTTTTTGTTTTTATGTTTTTTTGTTTGTAGGACATAATTTCTGAAAGTGCTAGTCCGATTGAGGAATTTTTTTATCGACTTAAAGCTGCTGAACCTGAGTGAGACAGACTATATTTTATGTATACCTAGAAGCTACGGGCAAAAGCTAGTATATTTAAGGTATATCTTGAGTCATAATCATCATCATTTTATCAGCATTCTGAGTAGATACGTCTTCTTCAATAATTGGTTGCTGCGCCAGTGACATTAACCGCATGACAGTAGAAAATTATCCCGAGGGAATAGAGACCCAGGATAAGAAATAGTCTATGTGTTATTCCAGAACGTGGTCTGTTTGTGTGCAAGATTTTATCTAAATCTGTTCAGCTGTTTGAGCGTGAAGAAGTAGCAAACATACACATACTTTTGCCTTTATAATATTACTAGCGGCTCGTCCCGGCTTTGCACGGGCAATCATCATCATTATCATCAGCCTTTTTAATGTTCACTCTGTTGAGACTCTTGCCTCCTCTCCCTCTCCTAGAGAAGAGGCACGGGCAATAAATATAGCCTATGTTACTCAGGGTGAATGTAACTTTCTAATAGAGAAAGAATTTTTGAAATCGGCACTGTAGTTTTTGAGTTTGTTCATTACAAACATAGGTACACACAAAAATATAAATTTTCCCTCTTTATAATATTAGTGTAGATTAGTGTTTTTTTTCGGGACACACCGTGGTGGAACACCGTGTCCTCATACAATAGTGGACCTGGACGTTTCTTCCGCCTGAGTCCTATTCAAGAAACTCCCAAACTTACAATGTCCAATGAAGACCTGCATTCCGTATGGGAAGGTGAGAACGACATGACGCCTCACCTAGCAATCTTCAAAGAGCGGACTTACCGCCATGATTACGACGGCGTGTCCATTGAGATATTGTGGCGGTAGACTATAGAGTGAAATTTTAAGATTTGAAACAAATAGTATCGCGATAACAGTTATTACACGTCTTTTATTGAACACTAAAACAGTCTAACACAGTAATAAACAAAGTCATGTCTCTTCACACAAAACTGGGCATTTCCGACATTGTAATGTTATAGCAATTTTATTTTACGTACTCTCCTTTAAAACTGGCGATTGCAAGGCAACAGTAACATTTGAACATTTTACAGCTATAGTTACTGTGAGTACGTCAAAAATAGTTTTTTTTTTTTCTTTTTAGTTCCTCACCGTTTGTGTATTGTATGAGCTAGTGCAAGTGTATAGAACTGGGCATGTGTGAGTCACTATCGACGATTGCATCACGCTTACCATCAAGTGGCATCACAGTCAAGGACTAAGGTAGGCGCGAAATAAACGTGGTATAACGGTCATTGACCTTCCTACATTTATTGGCATTCTTAATTTAAAAAAAATGGAATTAAAGACATAAAGCTGTCTTGAATCTACATCTATCTTGATGAAAAACAGTTCATTGATTATTTTTCAGGTACCTTCGATATAATGGAGACATTAGGAAAAGATTAATGTACTTTATTTTAATTTTATCTGGCGCCTTGTATAGTTTTAAATATCAATTAAATAATAATGCACAGGAAAGAGTGAAAGGCTGAATGGAGACTTTTGTCATCAGTGGATAAATACAAATGAAGACGGATAAAATAAAAAAATAAAACCGGCCAAGTGCGAGTTGGAATCGCGTACGAAGGGTCCTGTAGCGTCCGTAGCAAGAAAAGGCAAAAAAAGCTTGTTTCTTTTATGGAGGCCTCACTTCAAACAAAAATCTTAAAAACAAACTACCTCTTTATAATATTAGTGGATTGTGATTTAGTAAGGAATCAGAAAATTTGTCTTTGTAAAATAAAACACTTTTTTAAATCAAATAACAGGTATATAGGTTACTAACGTATCATGAAATACATGAAATAAAACGTGTAGGTAAAATACAATAATATGCTTTTATCCACGCTTACCAAGCGTTCTATAAATATTTTAATAAAATCATTCGAGTGTAATCGTCTTAAATAAATGTAAACTATTTTTTTCAACAATCAAATGAATGTAACATTTACTACAATTGTACCCATTTTACACATCTGCGCCAAAAAAACCCACCACAATGAAATTGTTAGGAAAACCATTTCTTACGCCACGAACAATATCGCCGATCAGTACGATCCATATTGTAGCTTCTACGCGTAAAATACACAAATATTTTACTTTCCTATTCAACACTTTTCCGCTGTTTCTTCCGATTTTTTCTCCTTATATAATTTGATATATCCGCGGGCAAGGCCAAAGGTCCTTTACGTTACATAAAACTACGCGCACTGTAATAGTATTTGGTGTTTCTTATATTTTATATGTTAGTGTGGACGTGACAGACCAGCTAACAGTATCTTATGTACGATGGACGTTTTTGAGATATATGTACACGAATAGCGAATTAAGAAAAGAAACATTGGCTATAGAAAAGCCAGTTAACTTTTTGCTACTTTGATGATCAAATGCATAAATTTCTAATGAAAATATAAAATATAAGAAACCCGGTGAAATATAGCCCTAATCTACCAAACTAGACACCATACAGACACCAGATTCGCACACGTCCGAGCTGGTCGCGCCACCAAATTTGTTGCGCAATCAAACGGACACCAGGTGAGTAACTCTATAGAGCTGAGTACATTTTGTTGGTAGCGGCGACTGGTCGCGCCAACATGGTTTCTCGGTTTAATATATCCTTAAGACTCAGAAATTGTCTCAAACTTTGATAATGTACAAAAAAAATTAATAAACACGAAATTTTTAGCAATATTCCCTTAGTAAATGAAACGTGATTGCACACAACACTTCATTACAAAAGAACAATGTACACGTATAAAAATAAAACAGTGAAAATTGTTCCCAGACGTCAGCGGCGGACAATCGGACGGGGCGTTATCGCGGCGAAATTCGCACAAAATTCTCGCCTCAATTCGCTGTTTTCCGCCTTCTATGTGTATAATTCGGTGTGCACCTGCGAGCTGAATGCTCCCGGCTACGCGATTGCCACTGACACTATCTACCTGTGTTCAGTTTAAATGCACCACCAGAATTGTTCTTGATTCTTTTGTTTATATTTTTATTTTTATGTGACGTTAATGTGGCCGCAAGTGTACCTTCAGGATTGTACGCAAAAAATTGTCTACTACACCAGTTTAATTTTTCCCATAGTAGAAATCTCTTATACTTTGGGGATTGGAGTTCAAAGAACGATTTAATGCATGTAGGTATGCGTGCCAGTTTGCCAAATAGGTTACTGTGCTCTGCAAAACGAAGTGCTGGGAGAAATTTACATAATAATATGTACGTTTGAGTTCATTTTGTCCAATATACTATTGAGCAAGGTTTTCCGGCCTTGAATGCAGACTGTACTATGTATCCAATGGTTGTTTGTTGGGTCAATGTCTTGACTCATACTACTTGTGCGTATGATCACTACGGAGTTTCGAGTTCATTTTTTTTTTTGTTTAATCCTTTCTCTACATCCTACAGTACTTTATGTGGCTCAATCTTAATAATCGTAACCAAATCAATATCTTTAAAGTACCTCCGTCTGTCCTTAACAAGGCGTGGGTTCTATAAATCAAAACTACACAGGCCGTCTATTTTATTAGAGGACCGTTTGAAACAAATAATACGTCACTTGCGCGCGATAACACGGTACCTGCCCCGATTCACAAGATCGCATCTGAAATTGCCAGCAAGATTTATAGTCCATTGTTTGTGCCATGTTTTGATTTGTTTCTATGTCGTAAATTTATGAATGGGTAAAATTGGCCTGACATTTTCCTAAAGATAAGTTTGTAAGAAAAGAAAAACAGTGATTCGGTGATTGATTGCAAATGTTTCTTTTACTTTGTTGGCTGTATTGGCAAGTGATTGTATTGGCATATTGGGAATGTGCGAGTAGTCGTGTATATTGAGTTATTGTTTATAATAGCAAGCGAGCTGCAGTTATTTAGTTGTGTAATAATTGAAAGTTATTCAGTAAGTGGTTTAGTTGTTGAGTGTTATCTTATCTTATCTTATCTTATCTTATCTTATCTTATTAGAGTCAGCAGTCGTGCCAATAGCGATGATAGTAAATACGAGGAGTAAGACACCTAAATCGCTTTACCTTTCAGCTGAAAGAGGTCTCCTGCTGGATATAGGTCTTCCCTAAGCATCATCATAAAGACCAGTCCTGTGAGTCTCTTATTCTTCAGATTTCTGCAAGCTTTAGCAGATCATCTGTCCACCTTGTGAGAGTTCTGAATTGATATATGATTGATTTCTAATAACATATAGCCCAATTGTTTCGATCTAATTACCGGTAAAAGGGTCACACACCAAAGTACCTTCTCGTTTTGCCAGCGATAACATATGGCATTGAAACGTGATCGATCACAATCAAATAGGCCTGATAAAAAAAAACCTTCTAGTCACCAAAAAGGCAATGGAGAGGACTACGCTGAGTTTTCTTGAGTGATCGAATCAACACTTACACCTATATAACCCGAAGTATATACAAAAAGAGACAGTGGGCATTACTCGTAGAACAGATGGTCGACTGGGCCGAAAAGTCTGGAGTGGCGATCGCGTACTGAAAGATAAAACAACAGAAGACCTTCCATAAGGACCGATAACCTGTACCCCTAGCCAAGTTACTAATCTGCAATAGTTAACGCTAGTAGAAAGCTTAAAATGTACGGGAATGACGACATCTCAACGCTCAGTCACGTGGTCGGAACAAAAGATTCGGCGACGCGGCCATCTCGAAGCGTTCGACGCAAGCGAAATGGTTGTAACATGGCTAGGAGCGCTGGTGAGTCAAAGTAAACGATAGGGATGACACTTGGTAGTAATTTCAGATGCTAAAACCTGATCTATGTACTAACATTGACAGATAAGCTACACTTAAATACTTTCAGTAACCCAGTAGATTTTAATTTTATCTCAAAAGACAATTTTGTTTCATGTATTAAAACATTTTATACCCCGTCAACAAGCCCTAAACTTACATTTTAAAGCAGATAAGTAAGCAGCAATAGTTTTCAAGTCGTAAGAGAAAATAAAGTTTAAGGTGCGGATTATAAACAGGACTTTTAGAGACGACACAAAGTCAGAAATGTGAGGCGCCGACCGTCTCGAGATAAAATGTTGTAAGATGAAATATGGCTGGCACTACTTGAAAATTCGCTGAATTATTGCCCAGACTTAGCCATGTTTCTCGTATTGTTACACTGTTTAATGGAGGGGTCTTAACGCAATGGTTTAGGGTAGATATGACTGACGAGTTGTTTTCTGTTTATAATATTCAGATTTCTGACGGATTATGTTTTGGTTTATTTATTTTTTTAGGGTTCCGTACCTCATTCAAAAGGGAAAAACGGAACCCTTATAGGATTACTTTATTATCCGTCTATCTGTCAGTCAAAACCCTTTATCTCAGTAACGCGTGGAGGTATCGAGTTGAAAATAATTAAAACCATATACTTAGGTCTATGGTTTCTTGAAACTGTGAAAAAAAAAACAAATTTTTGAATGAACGAAAAAGAATATATGGGAATCGAACTGTTTCCATAGGGTAAATTGATACGGAACCCTCAGTATGTGAGTCCGACTCGCACTTACCCTGTTTTGTGAGTCTGTGTATACTAGCTTCTAAGACACAGTAAATAGTACAAATGTACTGTAACCCTAGCGGGTACGGACTCTAGGTCAAACATTTGATAAAATATTGGCATTTGAACCATTTGTTCAACCATTTGTTCTACGAGCTATATATTCTACCCACTGCCACTTAGGTACATAAGTTTGGCAATTCTTCAGGCTATGTTGGGAACCTAGGCTTTCTTATAACCGCTAGGTTGAAAGGTTCTGGAATAGCGACCGCCTTTTTGAATACGAATTATTGGATGGTCTCTGACAAGATGGACCGATGAGAGTGACCTGGTGAAAGTCACAAGAATCCGCTGGATATAAATCGCACAAATCTGGTTGTTGTGGCGATGTTGTGTCAATTGTGGCGATGTTGTGTAAATTGTGGCGATGTTGTGTCAATTGTGGCGATGCTTGACTATGTCCAGAAGTGAACGAATTTCGATTGACATGACGATGAGGAATAACATAATTTCATACACCTCTGGATTGTTGCTTTGTTGTTAGAGAACAGTGGTGGCCGAGTGGTAATGGCCCGACTTATCAGTTGTGATGAGGTCGCGGGTTCAAACCCAGCCAGGCGCATTACTTTGTGTAATTTGTTTCATCACCATTGCTCTCAAAACGGTGAAGGCAAACATCGTGAGGAAACCGGCATGTCCTAGGACCAAAAATTCGAAGACATGTGACATTCACCAACCCGCACTGCCCATTTTCGCCCGCGTGGTGGCCCATTTCCTCTCTTAGAGAGGAGGCCTGATTCCCAGCAGTAGGAACAAAAAAGGCTGATTATGCTATATTATATAACTGTAGATAGTTTTTGTTTTCCCGTTTCCCTTAGTTCAAGCTAGTTTATTATGCACCATCAAGAACTACTCAGAATCTCCTATATTAAATTTTAATAGCAAGTAAATGATAGAACTTATACGTACAATGGCACAATTCCCTATTCTTGTATTATACGCCACCGATGTACCTATAGACAATAATCCCAATGAATTGATAGGGGGTTATCCCCATTAACACCCCCTTTGTATGGGGTCTTGTGGTGAATGTGAATGTTCGCATTATATCTGAGAACAGTGGGTAATCTTATGTTGATATTATCTTGGTTGTAAACTATTTTGGGAAACTAGAGCTACTTCGTTAAGATTTAATTGATACAATTATAACTTAACGAAGAATCTTTGAAATCAGTATAATACACAATGCCACACAACTTTCATTATTCATCATCAACCTTTCTAATGTTCCCACTGCTGGGACTCAGACCTCCTCTCTAGGAGAGGGAATGGGCCGTATTCCACCACGCGGGCCCAGTGCGGGTTGGTGAATGTCACATGTCTTCAAATTTTTGATTCTAGGACATGCCGTCGGTTTTGTCACGATGTTTTCCTTCACCGTTTTGAGACCAGTGGTAATGAAATAAATTACACGAAGTAATGATCCTGGCAGGGTTTAAACCTGCGACCTACAACTCGTAAGCCGGAGACATTTCCACTCGGCTACCTCTGCTTTGGCGCTTCGCCTGTGTGAATGTAGCATTCCCTCTTCTAGAGAGGAGGCCTGAGACACAGCAGTGGGACATTAAAAAGTCTGATGATGATGATGATGAAAGCCGCTGGCAGCAGCAACTTTAAAATATAAACCTCATTTTAATTCCTTATTACCATTTCACAATCCAATCATCGTCACCTTGAACTTAATTTGCTTATAAAAATTATCTGACCAATCAAATTAACAGAAAACCATTCAGCACTCGAGTCAGCGGCAAAACGATGATGTTAATCAGGCCAGTCATTTTACACAATGTATGAAAGTACAAAATGGAACAACATTTATGGCCGTCAATATCAGAACACCGCAGCCTGCTGAAGTGTGAATCAACACTTAATCACACTTAATTGACTGCATATATAACTATAATAACGTCAATTGAACCAAATGGTCCGTTAATGGTAAATATATTTTAATATTGGTTACTTTGTTCAAACTTTTTAGCGCTGGTCGTAGAATTTATAATATCAATAATGGGCTGGTGATAATATCATAAATGGCTAAGTATTTTTTTATTATTATTACTGATAGGCTTGCGTTTGACCACCATCTCACCTGATGGTAAGCAATGATGTGGTCGACGATGGAGCACGCTTGCCTAGAAGTAAATACTCTTGACTTATAGACCTCTTAGTTGTAGCTGTCAGGTAACACGGACTCCGGCAGGGAATTCCACTCCTCGGCTGAACGCACAATAAATGTGTTCCCAAAACGCGTTGTGCGTATGGGTGGGATGTCTACCATGTACCAGCGGCGCAATGCCGTACATCTTGTGGTCCGATGATGGAACGGACTTGGTTTTATATCAAATATGATCATCTAATGACTTCTCTCGCTCGAGAGTGGGGCGAAATGGTCTTTCAGAATTTTAATGACTAAACCCCACTCCAATGTTCCTGCTTTACCTTGTGTTCCGGGACCTCGGGTTTCCCTTTCCAAAAGCCAACCCATGGTCCCAGTACAAATACCGGCACGAATCTTGAGCGCTCGTCGAAAGAGTCAGGATCAATTTGCGCATCGTACACATCGTCGAGCCAATCACTGTAACTACAAAGATGTACTCCCAGCTCCCGCGTCTCACTTCATACCACTAAAGAGACCCGATACTTCACTTCTCATTCAAATCTGCGCGATTTCAAGTTCAAATCAGCGCTCAAGATCTGTGCCGGTATTTGTAGTCTTCGACCCTTTTGGGCTCCTGCAGTTTCACTGACACCTCTTTGAGCTGTGAAACACGCGCCGCCAACGACCCGGGCTTGGTCCGAATGGTAAGTTAGAGTTAAATTGATTATTTCTTTTAGTCCAATGACTAAAAGAAATTACAATTTAAATTACTTATTAACAAACTTACTATTGAATTATTAAGTTCCCACGGCAAAAAAAGTTATGGTTTAAATTATTTAACAGTTTTTACAATTTAATTAACCTAGGCTTTTTTTAATTGAGTGGGGATCGGCTTCCAGTGTAGCCGAGACGAGTTTTTTTTTAATATAGTTCGATTGTCATACAACACTGTCTAGTCCCAAGCTAAGCAGAGCTTGTGTTTTGAGCACTAGACAAGTGATAAATATGCTAACAAATTTCTAAATACATACCTAATAGGTGAAAAATAAATGATCGTGTTCATCACACAAACATTTATCTTGGGTGGGAAACGGACCCACGACCTCCGACATAGGTTTCAGGACCACCAACCTCGAACACAGGTAGACCATGTCTTGAAATAGCACATGGTATACTTTTAAGCCCGGAAGTATGTTTTCTTGGGATAATTTTGTATTTGTAGGAGGCTTTTCGGTACGAGGTTGTCACTCCAGAATCTTTTGGCTCCAA
Source organism: Mythimna ferrago (assembly GCA_910589285.2). Lineage (NCBI taxonomy): Eukaryota > Metazoa > Arthropoda > Insecta > Lepidoptera > Noctuidae > Mythimna > Mythimna ferrago. The sequence continues at coordinate 24,892,612 of OU342679.1, forward strand.
CGGCTATCTGTTCTGCGATCAAAGTGCCCTGCCTATTGCCACTTAAGTTTGGCAATTCTCCGAGCTATGTCCAGTGGACCGATGACCTGGTTTCGGGAAACCAATGGATGCAAGAAGCACAGGATCGTTCATTGTGGCGACACTTGGGGGATCCAACAGTGGACGTATATAGGCTGAAATGATAATTATGATGATTTTCTACTATCGCAGGCAAAGACGCTAGCAGCAGCTAGTGATAAATAAAATAATCTGTTATCAGATCTCTCGCTTACAATCCGTTGCTTAAAATCTTATTACCCTTTAAATTAATTGCTATTACTTGTAACTTAAGATTTGACCTAATTTTACTGAGGTCCCGGAGGTTAGGCGGCACTCGCTGCTCGAAATATTTGGAGGCTTTTATCTCTGATCAAAATGTTTGCTATTTGCTTTTGTCAACAACCTTGGACCGTGTTAAAATTGAAATTTTACTTATTAAAGTTTCAGAGATAAAGGGGCGGAGGCAAAAAAAAACAGGGCAATTGCAAGTCGGACTCGCGTACTGAGGGTTCCGCAAAAAAGTTTTTTTGAAACGACCCTTACGTTGTTGAAACCTCTACGGTTCGGACTAAGCGTTTCACCTCGTCATTTATACCGCGTACTTCGAAACACTGTGGTATATTGGACGGGAAGACGCCACGCAGCTTCCCGAACGGTGCCTAGTCGGATTCGACGATTAAACTCTTTTTCGAAGTTAGACCTACCCAACTGGACCGTCTGCTCAGATAAACGTTATCGTCCAAAACTTCGAGTGTAGAGTCTCCGATCTTAATAGGAGTGGATGCTACATGGATGTTAACCAAAACTTTGGTTTTGTCCATGTTCATTTTAAGTCCCACACTTTCGGAAGCTCTACTGAGGTCACCGGGCATTGTACTGAGTTCCTCCAGAGTCTCAACCATGACTATTATGTCGTCGGCAAACCGAAGGTGAGTGATGTACTCGCCGTTGACATTAATGCCCAGTCCTCTCCATTCCAGAACCTGGAAGACATCTCCCTGCCTCACACCTCGCTGCAAGAAAAGCTTTTTATTAATATTTGATATTTATACTAACATCTGAAAGGCGAAAATTATTCCCAGGCAACATATTTCTGTTCTTTTTTTTTGTTGAAAATCATCGAATAATTTCTCCCATTTTGGGTAGAGCGAGAGGGAGTGGCGGGGGCTGATGTATTTGTTGTGCTTTTACTGAATGATATCCACCTGTGATTCCTCAGTTGCTCTTTGCATTACAGGGCTACGGTAATTTTTTCAAACAATCACATAGCCTTCCTTTACGATAATTACCAACTCACACAAAAGCGAAGCCGGTGGTAAAAGCTAGCTAAATATAACATTAAAAGTTACCGCCATAAGGTAATAAATTAAACGATCGCTAAGTACCAAATGGCAATTGTCGAAATTCAGCGATAAATTAGCTAAAAGCGCTGTTTGTTAGTTGCAATCGCTATAACTTCTAATTACGTGAACGGTGACAATTACACCCCTGTTTGTCTTCTTCTTTTATTTATTGTAGAAGTCCCCCATTTACGGGGACTTCGATTTAGGGGGAAAGTTGAGTTTTAAAGTTTTTTGTTGTTGAGTTGAGTTTTCAATTATGGGATGAGTTTACGCTGTGGTACTGACGCAGCTGGTGAATTGTTTGCACTAGATAGTTTCTTTAATTGATATAAACCAGTGTTTGACTGTGATCCCACCTGATGGTAAGCAGTGATGCAATCGTCGATGGTGAAGCGCTTTAGTTTATTGTGAATGTATTGCATAGGTTTCTAGGGAGAAAATAGCGACCTATAAATTAAATGCCCAATACTTATTGTGACGATGACTTCATCGTCATCATAATCATCATCAACATTTCAGTGAAAAGACATTCACTGCTGGACATAGGTCTCCCTCAAATGTCGCCATAACGACTGATTCTGTACGTCTCGCATGTATCGGATTCTCATGACGCTCACCAGGTCATTGATCCAACATGTGGAACGCCTTCCAATACTGCGTTTTTCGTTACGCCTGTCACCACTTCAGAACATTTCGGCCCCATCAACCATCAGTTCTCCGACCCTGCCCATTGCCACTTAAGTTTAACAATTCTTCAGGTTATATCGGTAACCTTATAACCAAATAATTCATTCATGTTACAATGTTTATGCAGAAGATTTAAATATCGGTATCGTGACAAGTCCGGATCCATCCAGGTTTATAAAATAACCTCTAATTCAAGTGTCTGAGACACACCATGTACACAACTAAGCATAATTTTTGACACCCTTTTCTTACTTTTTTTTTTTTTTTAACAAACTCTTCGACTATAAAAAAAAAACCAGAGACGAAAAATAATACAATTACCACAAGACTAAAAACCAAAGTAAATCAGCCGTTTAAAAAGAAAAAAAACTACTCTTACGAAGCTCAATACATTCTGCGATCTTTCCTAAAAGCCCATATTCCATTCAAGTACTCCGCCGAATCAAAATTTCACCGGGTCACGGTACATCCCCTTTTTTACACTCCATTACCCTTTTTCATCCGAACCAAGTTAAGCTGATTACTACTGAATCGGCGATGCAAATCATACACTGCAGGATTGTTGCAGGACAGTGATAAAATTGGGGTTTAAAAGTAGGGGGAAGTCGGAGTGATGAATTATGAAGTTTTGTGACTTTTCGTAAATTGGATTATAAGTTTGAAAGTGATACTGTAATGTGGGGGAAGATTTACGGTTCTTTTCGTAGTGTTTTAATAATAAAAAACTGTAGTTTGTATCACACAAGTTATAAACAAGGAAATGTATTTGTTGCCTTTTTTATGGGTTCACGCTTGACCACTATCTCACCTGATGGAAAGCGACGATGCGGTCGACGATGGAACGCGCTTACCTAGAAGTAACCTTTTCACTCTTGACTTAAAGATTCCCGGGTTGTAGCCATCAGAAAACACAGGCTAGACAGTTGATCTATAGTTGTTGTGAATTTAGACTCCATTAGTAAAATATGCACATTATATACTGCTTAAGGATTTCAATTCTGTGTCATTGAATACTAGAAAAGTAGAAGTGGTCAAACGCGAGTCTATCCATTATAAAAAAAAAAGTACACACAACACAAAACGTCATTTCATTTCTCAGTTAACATATCAGGAGATGATCTCCTTAGCGTTTTCTCAACTAGCTGCTTGGGATCGGCTGCCAGTCTAACTAGATGCACCAGAATACCCGTGTTTGAAATGACATGTATGCCTTACAGACCTCCACAACTCAGAACTACACTACTGGATAACACGATACTCCATAGGTAGACTGATAGTCATGTAATGATGTTAAAGATTTACGAATGACAGCCGGGACCAGCGGCACAAAATAGATAGGTACAGAAGTCAATCTACATACAAAGCGCGCTCGAGCAACGCACACAAAGACACCGCTTACAGACACGATGTCTCGGTCGCGTCTCGGAACACTCGTCGAACAGTTCCGGCTCAAACGCTCATTAGTGTGCGTCCACCGAGAGTAGGTATAAAAAGTGAAGTACATACATGAGATTGTCTTCTGTATCTATCTATTTTGTGCCAGCGATTTGACGTGCTTGCCGAGGCACAGGGTGTCAGTTTTGTCCTAGATAAACTTAATTTAGTACATATGAATTGAAAAATTCTCATTGGTGCTTGCTCGATTTCGAACCCACCACCGCGTGCATGAGAGGTGAACTATCATAAAATAACCACTAGCCACCACCACACTTTTTTTTTTACTGATCGACATATTCACAATTCAGAAGTGCCTGTAATTGGTCAATTTGAAATAAACGTCTAAATCATTCAAAGTCAAAGTCAAAGTCAAATCATTTATTTCAAATAGACCATTTACAGGCACTTTTGAATAGTCAAATGAATTATGACGCTTTTCATTAACCCCTTCTTAAACATAACTATAAATAGAACGCTCTTAAAAAAACCATGCCTCTCAATAGCGCATCGATCTTAGGAACAGTAGCCAAGTAAAACAATGGCAAACCCTCATCACTACCATCTTAAAATACCCAAGACAAAACAATCAAGCTTATTGTCCTTTTAACAATACACCATACCATGGACTCCACTAAATTACTGGACTAAACTAACCCATCTACTAAATTCTAAATCTCAGCCCGATCTCTCGTATTTCAAGAGCTCCTAACACTAAATTAATCCGGCAAAGTGTCACTCATCCTTTATATAGGTATTGCTTGAAATAAGGAAACAAAACAGCCTAGTCCCGATCGCATCACAGATATCGGCTCTCGAATAGGAGCAGCAACCCTGAATATACTATTACTAAAACTTGTTACATGAAAATAGACTCTAAATCTGAAAGTTGAGAGTTCAATTCTGTTGTGTTGTGCTTTCGGCTCCTTAGCATCGTTTACATCGCAGATAAGTTTGGATAGTAGAGTTTTAGGTCAACGGTGACACAGAATAGATGGTATTACAGAAGTTTCACTAACTTGAAACATGTAAATAATATGCACATGTGTTTCTTCAACGTGAAGTCGCCTTGACTTCGCTTTTGTATCAAAGTTTCTTCTAAAGTTATTTCAGTGTGGTTGGAAAACAGCTGTTTCGATGTTCAATGGCTTTGGCTCACTTAGGGTGTGAATGTGACTTACAAACTTTAGGTTCTTAACTGAACTGGAGTCCAAAGGCATTTGCACACATTTACGTACACAGTTTTCTCTGTGCTGGCGATTCAGTTCTATTTTCTGGTCGAAAGTGAATTAAGTAGGAACAATCTCTGTACTAAGAATAATAAATTGTTACACTCAAATTATTATTCGATACAAAGAGTGTTTTACAAAAAGATGGTAGTGTGTGATGGTAGTTACGTTCTATTACTTTTGTTTAACGACGGAAGGCTAAAATGGTTCCAAACACGATTTGAACAATAATAATAATTGATGGCTAAACAGACCTTCGAAGGTTGAGGTTACCAGGCCACGAGGAAGATCGCTTATGAGGTGGACTGACCAGATAAAAGCGGCAGTAAATGGCTCATTATCAGTGCATGAATGCACAAGGAAAGCGACCATCAGAGAGGAGTAGCGGCGTGTTGTAAAGCTTGCCACCAACACCTGAAGTGATGACCATGACTACTCTGTCAAGAGTAATACCGACAAAGAAGAAGAAAAAGAAACAGACCTCCACGAGATGCTTTGAGTTGAGTTTGAGTTTGAACTGGATGCATATTAGCATCAGTAGCTAATATGCATCCAGTTCAAACTAGTCACACATTTGGTAGTCAGTCTCACAACTATCTTTTTTTGAACCTTGGAAATGTTCACATAACTTCAATCTGGGTGGAACGGAAAATCTCATACTCCCTCTGAATATCAGATTTTTACTGGCTAATAGCCACCTATGACTTCAGTTGCCATTTGCGTTCCAGGACGGCGAGGACTGTTTCGATCAATCCCGGTGCTCTAGCAGGGTCTCGCTACCACCTAACTGATGAAGGCTTTTCACTTCACCACAAAACGGCTAACTGCACATAACATGAGTGGTAGCACAACAAAAATCTTTCTCACTATGACATTAAGACACTGATTTCCTTCAACTGTAAAAAATATTCTTATACACGACGATCAAATGAAGGAGAACCAAACACGTACGCACATACAAACGCATGACAACGAACGAAGTTAAATTCAGAATATTCAAACGAATTACGAAACGGACTGAAGAGTGAAGTAAAGAATGAAGTATATGAAATACTGGCGCAAAGTGAAATGAAGTACGCGAATGAACGGTGCGTAATCGCGCGTAAATTACTCCCGTTCCATTCATTAATCTTATCATTCGTTCTAATATTCGCTTATTGTCATTTGACATTCTTTTGGAGAGTGTTGATGTCTTCCTACTTTATTCCATTAGTCTTTATTACTCATAATGTTTATCTCGACGTGATAATGATCTCTCTCTTAAAACTAGTGCGCCTCACCTCCACCTACTCTCACCTTTTTTTACTCCAGATGCTTTTAAACGTTCACGTCTTTCTACATCGTTCTCTTTGCATGATCTGAATCATCTGATCATGAAATATATCCACTGTTGGACATAGGCCTCCCCGAGTGTCGCCATATGACTGGTCCTGTGCATCTCGCATCCATCGGATTCCCGTGACCCTAACCAGGTCATCGGTCCATCTTGTGGGAGGCCTTTCAACGCTAAATCTCCCGCCACTCCAGAACCTTTCGTCCCTATCGACTATCTGTTCTGCGAGCAATGTGCCCTGCCCACAGCCACTTAAGTTTGGCGAATCTTTGGGCTATGTTCCTCCGAAGTTCAACGTATATACACCGTTAATTTTTAATCGTTTTAATCCCGTCAGCTGAGCGAGTTCAATGACCTGTAGGTAGTAGTCGGCGTTGTGTACAAACTACCTACAGGTCGTTGAACTCGCTCAGCTGGCGTTTCCTTAAATAAATTAATTTCGTACATGCGTAAATTAATACGAGTTTTGAAAAACTGTACTTTATTTTTTAATTTTATCTTTACAAATCAATAGTGTTTCATGTACCGGATCGACCATCCACGGGATTAAAACGATTAAAATTTAACGGTGTATTCATATTTGAAAGCCTTGTCAAGCCTTTGCATAGTCGTGCAACCACAATTACATTCAACTTAGCTTTATATCTTAGGATAAGTGAAGTCACAATTTCAACTTAGCATCATAATATTAGCTACACATTTTCAAACACATGGGAGTTGTGTGTTTTCATAGAAGTCAGAAACCAATTTCAATAACAGATCATATTATATTTGACATGGCAATGTGTCGGTAGCTCAACCTTCGTAAAAAAACCATTTAATCAATTGTGTTGATTATTAAGTTAAGTTCTTATGATGAGGCTGACATTCAATGATTAAAGTCTTTAAAAAATAAACAGAAAAAAAAAACACATTTTTGCTAAGTCCAATTAGCTGCATTGTAACTAAAGTACCTAACTAATAACACAGGTATCACTTAAATCACACTATATTTTTAAGATACTAATGATGATAATGATGATGCCATCTAGCCGATTTCGGCCACAGTGACCGCATTCCCTGGCTCTTCATGGTGGTTGTGAGCTCAGATCTGCTGCTCTGTTATGTGCCCTCATGTGGCTTGCATGTCCAACCTTGGCCGAAAAACTCCGATCACAGAGCGGACATGTCAGAACACCATTAACGGTATGATACACTATTGCTGTTGGTGGTCCAGCTTTGAGTTCGTCGCGCTTTTGGTCCAATTTCGACCTCCTTTTATTCTAAGATAATAATATTATATCTACAGACGAATGTTTATGAGTGTATGTGTGTAATTGTTTGTTACTTCTTCATGCTCGAACGGTTGAAAGGATTCCGATAAAACTTGGTACTCGGGTAGACTATATCTTGTAACAACACAAACGATACTTTTTATTCCAGGAGTATGATCCCCGCCGCACTTGCGAGGAGCATCGGCATCGCCGTGCGCTCGTGGGGGCGATCGGCGGCGGAGATCTCTCACGCCGGGCCTTGGTTCAGGCCATGGTCCGAAGCGAGGAGGAGTGGCAGGCGGTCGCCTCCTTCTGCGAAGCAATAATGCTAGCAAAGGAGGAGGCCGACCGCATCAGGCAACGGCGCTCTCGCCGCCGCTGGGATTCAGATCCCGATTTCCGGCCACCGTAGGCGTGGGCTTGCGGACAGTGAGAAATGGGTAGCTCGCTGTCCGACCGTCCGGTAACTGTCCGGACCGAGCCCAATTCATAGACGCGCGCGCGCTTCAAGGAGTTGTCAGCAACAGCAGGGGTCCAGCTGGGTTGAAGCCTACCGGGCCAGGGTCAGTTTCGAAAGACAGCTCGAGCCCCGGTATGAAGGCTTGAAGGAACGGGGTGGGTTTTTAGTCAGTAAGAGTCTGACACTATCTCCCGCTCCACCCAAGAGCGGTGGTTGTCATTGATGATTTTCCCACCATAAAAAAATCCTTAGGGATAATTTTCTACTACAACGCGGCCAAAGCTACTGGCAGTAGCTAGTTCAACCATATTTACCTACACGTTGCTAAAGTTTGCATAATGACATACCAAGATGGTACATTATATACATATTGCTTATGGATACCAGCTGTTCATAATCCGATTACCGAATGACACTGTAAAGTATTTACCTACTAGCATAGAGGTCAATGAAGTTGAACTGCCCCCCTAGTCAAGTTACAACCGTTTCGCTTGCACCGAACGCTTCGAGTTGGCCGCGCCGCCAATTCTCTTGTTCTGACCAAGTGACTGAGCGTTAAGATGACGTCATTCCCGTAGATTTGAAGCTTTTTGCTAGCGTTAACGATTGCAGATTAGCAACTTGGCGAGGGGTACTGGTATTGCAAAGCATTTTGATAGATATCAACACATAACACATTAGCTTCTATCATTAGCTCCACCAGCGTGAATGTAGAAAATTTTCTCAAGACACAGTCCCGGGATAAGTCCTGTGTCCTATTCAAAAGCATGGCCTACCCTCGTACTAAGTTTTATTAGGTTGCGGGTTCCAGAACCAGGCAATTTTGCAATTAACTGTCCCCGCACACGGGCCACAAAAAATCGCCGCTTCAAGCTTCTTTTTAGGCGGCCTTTTAAAAAACGCCGCCATAAAAAACGCTAGAAGCGGCCATAAAAAAACGCTTGAAGCGGCTTCAAGCTTCTCCGGACACAAGAGGTGTCACGCGCTTCAACTGTTTTTTGCAGCCGCTTCTAGCATTATTTTATGGCCGCTTCTAGCGTTTTTTATGGCGGCGTATTTTTGAGGCCCGTGTGCGGGGACAGTTATATTTTTCTTAATTTATCTATGTCATGCTTCGGAAAGTACGTAAAACCGTTGGTCCTAATTGTCATTAGATCTTTGACAGTCGATACAGGTAGTCAGATGGCGGAAACTCTGACCATCAGTCTATCCTAGAAGTAGCGTATTTCTGTTATTTTCTGTATTTTAACATGATGTCTGATAGTTTTGAGTATTTGATGCGACCTACCCAAATGTCCTTTCCTTGGCATTGTTCATCAAGGCGTTGAGCTCCTTAGTAGTCCCAAGTTTGAGCTACACGAATACTGACAAATGCTTGCACTGACTGGATAGGTTCACTCAAATCTGAGTGGTTCTTTCCTCAAAAGACCACCTGAGACACTAATCTGCATGGTTCTCATATGCTTTGACCATTACATGTTCTTTACTGCATGGACTTTAAAAGAGACTTTGCCCCTGAGTTTGTTTCGGTGTTTGTTTTCTAGGTAGTCAGCTAAGAAACACCGGCCTCATCTAATTTAAACTGACTGAAAACCAATTTGACGTGTGAAAGTGTTTTTTAAAAAAACCTATTTGCAAAATAAAGATCATTTATCGTATTGCCCAGTAACTGGGTGGGTGGTGGTAACACGGGTATTCAGTTGATTAGACTGGAAAATCCCAAGCTAATTGGGAAAAGCTGGGAACATGATAATGCTCTGACTGATGCGAGAGGGATTGTCAAACTTTAACTGACTAAATACTAAATTAGTATATGCGAGACGCGAAACACGTGTCTAGTGAATCTATGTACAAAATTTCATAACTGTATCATGAAAAACCACAAAGCTATAAGCTTGTTATGTTACCTGGTTGTCCGCACAAATACGTGGTCACCGGGCCATCCGGGTGACTAAGGTGTTGTTTTGCTCCCGTAACCAGCTGTACTGGCTCCTAATGCCAGCTATGACCTGCCGTGACCTGTGTTTTACTTAGTGTCGCAGGTGTTTAATTTGTGACCATTTTTAACCTCTAGAGTTATAAGTTATATTTTTTTGGAAAAAATATAACTTGGTTTAAATTATTGGAATCGATTCAGTTACTGATTTTGAACACAATATATTCTAATAATGTTGTATAATTCTTTCAAATAATCCTGCAGCCCCTTTCTATACATCTAACCTGCAGTGCTATTATAAAAGGTGTAAGGGACAGCCCTCCACAAACTTTAAGGGCTTGCTCAGTAGACGAAACTGAACAACCTTCAACAAAATTTTTTTTCAGGAAACGAAAAAAAAACATCAGCCTCGCCATACAAAATGATAAACTTGATTGGACAATTTGTATGGCGAGGCCGATTTTTTTTTTTCCATTCCTGAAAGAAAGTCTTATGGAAGGTTGTTCAGTTTCGTCTACTGAGCAAGCCCTTGAAGTTTGTGGAGGGCTGTCCCTTACACCTTGTATATTCTCTAAGAGAACAGCCGTGACCGCAGCGCTGGCCGCAGCGACGAAATCCAAATAGATACATTGACCATCCTGACCTTCTGTTCCCACCTACGCAGTACACCAAACGTATGTATTTTCGTATCGTGAGCACGCGTACGCCTTAGACTCAGTTGTGAGAATTGGTTATTGGCCAGAATAGAATGTTAATGCGAGGATAAAGAAAACCCGATTGCCTCGTTGACAAGATGGAGGTCAAGAGGCTTTATTGATAAATTTCCTTCAAATACGTCACAACATGGCAGGGATTGACTTTACCATTTTGATATTTGACGTTGTTTATTATTTTTATTTTATTCCAGTGCTTGACATTTTGAAGAGTCATCATCACAAAATGTTGGTAAGTATATAAAGAACTTGCTTCTGCCAGCGGCTTCGCCCGCGTGAAAGTCGGTTTCTCCATGCAAACTCTGAACCCCCGTTTCATCCCCTCAGAGGGTGAATTTCGGAAAATTCGTTCTTTGCAGACGTTTACATCCTATAAGGAACCTTCTTCTTCTTCCTGCCCTTATCCCATATTACTTGGTGTCGGCGCAACACGTTTTTTTCTTCCATTCAGTCCTGTCACCCGTCAAACTATCACTTACCCTTTTCTTTCATATCACTCCTCACACAATCCATCCATCTTTTCTTCGGCCTTCCTCTCCCTCCCCATCCATCTACATGTATACTCAGAGGATCTATAAGGTACCTACAAACTTATATTAAATAGGGCACTGATGAAATAATGGTGAAGTACAAACTAATAAATGATTGTAACAAAATAAACGAGAAAGCTATTTCATATCAAAACTACAGTTTGATTAATTTTTTAGAATTCTGTTAAAGTTAAACCTATACAGTAAATATGCTAGCAAAATGTAGATTGATGGTTTCGATTAGCCAATCAAATTATTGGCAGTAAATTTACTGATTGGACTCTTGATTAGACTTTGAGGGACGTCCTAGATTCTAGAATCAGTGTTATCTACATGGTGCTAAAATACCGCTTCAATCAAAAGAGTAATGTTATATGAATCTAGATATAGAATTTACGGTCGCTTCATTGACAGGGCCAGGAATTGAGCGAAGATGTATGGACATACTACAGATATATCACTAGTTTCAGATATTATATAATTGTAGGAGTATGATATGGAGCACGGAGTATATTGACTTGTCTACGTAACTGTTATTTAATTAGTGGTATATATGGTTCATGCCGATATAAAGGACTATGTTACTAACATCATAAATAACCACTTCTATTCTATGACTTTTAAAATTGATCATATTTTAGTTCATCAGAGTTTCATCCAAAAATAATTAAATTGAACTTTCTAAATATGTATCTATGCGAAGCAAGCGATTGTACAATAGCGGAGGGGAGCGGTGATAAGGCGGCGGGGAGGCTTGATGCGCTTGCGTCGCCTCATATAGACGTAGGTAGGTGTAGCAAAATATAGAGTTGAAATGTGTTAGAAATCTTGAAGGTTTGTTATTAGGAAATTAGTTATGTTTTGTAAAAAGTCATAGAACAAAAGTTGTTGTTTACGATGTTACTAATAGTTCTTGTAAGGTGGTTATTGTTTTACAAATAACTATTTCATATATGTCATATTTCGGGTATAATTAGATTGCTACACAGTGTTAAGTTTAATGAGGGACTTTCGAACGCGTGTAGTGGGACAATCTACAACTTTTGTGATATGAAGTGCAACTTTATTACAATATTGGGAACAGATTATTTTTTTAATCATATAAATTAGTGCTTGACTACGATTCCACCTGATGGTGAGCAGTGATGCAATCAACTGAATCACTTATTCACACCAGTCTTGAACACCTAAATTATAATCGGTTGGGAAGACCGCTGCAGACAAATGTTCCAATCATTCGAATTACGCGGTATGAATGTCGAAGCGAAGCGCTTTATCCGGACCGTAGAAGTTTCAACAACGTAAGGGTACTCACTCATTGTACATCCGGTTGTTTGGTGGTAGAAAGGTGACTGCAGAAAATCAAGTCATGTAATTCCTGCGCACACTCTCCAAAGTCTCCAAAATACATTCTTTAAAATATCGAAAAGCTGGCTACCTACCAGTGTTCCAGGCTTTATAGTATGGTGTTAACAAAAATTGTATCATCAATTAGCCTCTTCTACTAAATCCAAAACTGCCAGAAGGTATTTTGTAGCACCAGCCCATAAGTGACTGCAATACTCCACACACGATCGTACCAGAATGCTCTTAGAACTACTATAAACAATCGAAGATGATTTTGTTTTGCCCACTCAAACGATTAACTCGCACCAATTTACGTCTATTTTTGCACAAAATCCATACATATCAGGACCTTAGCTTTCCTCGTGTGTCAAATAAAATAAAGGACATAAAAATATAGATAGATTTACGATTGTCTTAGTGACAGGGGGTCGCGGTCAAGTGGGGCCTTATTGATAAATATCCTACTGTCTCGCGAAATAGAGTCGGTAAAGTCGTAATATTATAGCGGATCGGGAGATATGTATGATTTGTATTGGGTTATTATTTAGCTTCTGTGTTTTAGTATTCTTTGTGGAGGCTGTGATAATAACTGGAGGGAATTGGCGCTGCCTGTGACTACCTCGTTACTTCCAAGCACTACAGTTAAGCATCAGATCATCAGCATGAGGTTACGTTATCTGCATCAACGGTTTGCTCAAATAATTTATTATTTTTCCTGTGAAGGAAGGACCAAACTAATAAAGCTGTAAGAGATTTTAAGTTGAGCAAAGTTGTTTATTGAAAATTTTTTTAGAAGTATATTCGTAAAATTTGAAGTTTTGGCGACCAAGCAATAAGCAAACACACCGTTAGTCACCTCACCATCTCATATTAATGACATTGCGTAATGTGGCGAAGCTTTAGAGCCTCAACTCACACCAGTATAGAGTCGTAGAGTCGGTTCGCGTCCAGTTTTTCGACTTTAACGCGTCGCGACGAGCCTGGATCACAGTACTGGAGCAATTCAGACTTTTAAACATACTTGAATGGAGTTCGTGCTCGGCCGCTGACGCGTCACTACCCGCGAGTATCACAAGCGTTAAAGAGCAGAGATGCGTGCTTCACATGATTCAATATTTGCATAAGTTAATAATAATAATAAATAATAATAATAAAATGCTTTATTTGTATTTTAGACAATTTTTTACAATTATTATACTCCTGCCAAACTGCATAGCAGTTTGTTGGCAGACGTAGCTCCCGCGTTATTAAATTATTTATATTGCAAACATTGTCATTACACACAAATATCATATTCAATTCAGTTCAATTCAATTTAATACAATATAATTATATTTAATTCAATGTCATACATATTAATTCAATTTAATTCAATTTAATTCAATTTAATCCACTTTAATTTAATTAGTTACTTCACTTTAGTTAGTTAAGTACCTGTTGGCGATTTAGCGACAATAAGATACTATATTGATTCCATACTACCGGCAAGGAGGGAAACAATGTGACGTTGTGGACGAGTCATTTGGGCAGAATCGTTTGGTGGTCGTGGAACGGCTACGAACGGTAGATTTGGGCAATCCGTGGAGTAGTTTGGACGCTCTTGAAGAGATTACTGGTTCTCTCGGATTATGATACACCTAAGTCTCTAATTACTTAATTACCTATATCTACCCTGAAATAAAAGTGATTGTCAATTTAATTCTTATTTTGATTTTACGCCATGAATCCACCACCAGAAAATCTTGCCGATGGCGGCTGTACTTCTAATTTTTTGCAATCGCTTTCATACCTTAATAATAGGATAAAGAAGATGAATATGCCATCGCCGAAAAACATGACGCATCGCGACGCTTCGACTCTGTGAGTTGAGTCTAAGGTCGATGGTCCATAGACGTGTAGCTTCGTATACGCGTATTCGTTATTATACGCATGGTGTACACCCACTCAACCTTACATACAAATCCACTTGCTATTTTGTCTCTGCACTACCCTAGGTTGACTGGTAGAGAAAGCCTAAGGCATTAAGTCCGCCCTTGTATTTTTTTTTTTGCATGAAAATTAAATAAATAAATCTATGAAACTCTGTCGACGAAGTGGCAACGACACGACGGCACGACGTACAATGACGAATACGCGTCTGTGAAGCTACGCGTCCGCAGACAGTAGGCCTAAGTCTATATTTGTGCCCCAAAAAACCTACACTTTTACCAACCCTATTGCCACATATATACTACATACATGATGCGTGACCCTAGTTAAGGTAGGGATTAGGTTAGGTACCCTAAAAAGATCTGGCTACCGATTAATTGGGGTACGTGTACCGAACTCCGATATCCTTGAGACTATTTTTTTTCTTAACTAGCTACGTTGAAAGTCGAGATATTTGGCCTTGTCTGCCTCTTCAGATTACAGATATCGGCAACTCGTTTTAGCGATATATGCTTTTTTTTTAATGCAAAATCATCCAGTTACTTCTCACGCTCTAATATGGAAAGGGCTTGTCAGTTTTGTACTGACTAAAGCCTACCTTTTTTTAAGGTGGGGAAATCGTCCAATGACTTCTTCCGGTTTGGGTGGAGCGACGGATACTTTTACTGCCTCAAACCAAACCTATGTTCTTCAGTTGCGTTTTGCGTTCTTGGACTACGGGTTTCCTTTTCAGAAAATTCGCGCGGTCCTAGCGAGCATCGATCCTAGTGGGGTCCTAAGTTTGCTGGAGCGCGCGGATCTCTACGAGCTGTCAACGACTCGGATTCGGTCTGGTCAATTACCGGACTGCCGGACGGCGCACTACCCATTGTTTGACGTCCGCAAGCCCGCGTCTACCAAAGCCCGCCTATTTCCTTCAATTGCCCTTTACGTTCTAGTTCAACTCTTATATAATAATGAATTATATTTGTCAGAATTAAGGTCCCTGTAATCACCTACTAAATAACTGGCCAAAATACAACACCTTGAGATTTCCTGCTTAATACAAATAACAGGATTAACTCAAAGCAGTTGACAGAACAATCTAGCGCAACTCCAGACGCCTGAGAACTTCAGAGGAGTTTGGATTCATCAACATAATTGTATCAAAGTAACACTGCTACCTGTATGAAACACCTTGATACCTTGTGTCTTTGTTTCTATTGTGACGTAATTTTATTTGATTAAAAATCTTAAATTCGCTCACAATTAGCGTACTTTATGGTGAAAATTTTACTTTATAGGACGCGGGTTCAAACCCAGCCAGGCACATTACATACTTTGTGTAATTTATTTCATCACCACTGCTCTCAAAATGGTAACAAAAAACATCGTGAGGAAATTGGCATGTCTAGAACCAAAAATTCGAAGACATGTTACATCTACCAATCTGCACTGGACTCACGTGGTGGAAAAATACCCATCCCCTTTCCTAGACAGGAGGCCTGAGTCCCACGAGTGGGAACACTACAAGGCCGATTACGATTATGAGACCCAAATGAAGTGCCAAACTTTTACTGACCAAAACAAAGCAAATTGTAGTGGCCATCCAATCCAGAAATCTTTTACTCGACTGCTAACCCAGGTTAAAAGAATTTGACCAAATGGGGCTTCCTCGACCCATCTCTAACACAGTGCCAGTGTAAAGATCAGCTCCACACTGGCACTGCGTCATAATGTGGCAAGATAAACATTTACAAAAACAAGTGTAGGTGGTCGGTATAATATATTTTAGATATGATAACAAACAAACATGTATGAGTATTCATGTTCTTGAACACCAAAATATAACACAGTATGAAGATACAATATTGTTAACAACAATATATACATAGGCTTAGAACTACAAACTATCGATAATTTTGGTGTAAGTTTTCGCCTCCAGAAGCTCAATGAGGCCGGGTCTAAGTAAAACACCTAAGGGCATCAAAACTTACTAAATACATGTGTTCGCACATGTTTAGTCTAACTCCTTAGAGAAACTTCTTGGTGAAATGATGTGCTATTTACGGGTTGTTAGGGAGTTAAAATAATCTTCTTAGTAAACCACCATTCCTCAGATAATTTTCCCACCATAAAAAACAATCATCCGACTGCTAGAAGAAAGGAGATGCGAATGCAGGACTGGTACATGGTGGAATTCCACTCAAAATATGTATGACTGTGACAATGAACTGCGACTGTGACAATGAATTTGTTCCGAAAATGTACCTATATACGTTTTGGGGATTTTTTAAATATTTATTTTTATTGATATATGATATAAACTAATGCTTGACTGCGATCCCACCTGATGGTAAGCCGCGATGCAATCTTTGATGGTGAGGCGCACTAGTTTATTAAGGGTAAATTAATTGTGCGTACAACTAAGGAGTGCAATTTCCTGCCGGAGTCTGAGTTTCCTGATAGCTACAACCTGAGGAGTCTTTAGGTTAAGACTGAACAGGTTCTTCTAGGCCAACTTGTTCTATCGTTGACCACATCATCGCAGGTGAGATAGTGGAAGCCTATCCATAATTAAAAAAAAACAGTTTGTAATATTACTTTCAGCGAATGTTTTCTTCCACGAATATTTGATAAGTTGACTTCACAAGCTTTAATCAAACATTTCATTTCGTTTTTAATGAAATTCACAGAAGTTTTCGTAAACAAAAGAAAATGTTGAGTGAATGTGAATATTGAAATAGTCCCGAATAAATTACATATTGCAAAAATGAATTGGTAAATATGTTTTTGCTTCGAATCATCATCATCATCATTTCAGCCGAAAGACGTCCACTACTGGACATAGGGCGCCCTCAAGTGTCGCCACAACGACCGATCCTGTGACTCTCACCAACGATGACCTGGTGAAAGCCGCGGGTATCCGCAACTATAGGAGGCGCCAGATAACCGCGGAATATAGTACATTGACCTTTTCTTAATAGTTTCCTGCGTAGCTACCCAAAAATCAAACAATGAATTGCTTTCCATTACTAGATCATGTAAAGGATCACGATACATGTCGATTCAAGATGGCTGCGTTCTTTATTTCCGTTTTTGTAATGTCAACAAATGTAAGAGGGGCAATGAACGTTATTCTATTTATCTGGCAACTACCTTAATAAGCATTTTTCATTTAACAAATCTGACGCATAAACGTAACGAAACAAAATTAATGACTGTTACTTTCAGAAGCTGCAGTCACAAAATAGATAGGTACCTATTACCTACGCTCGGTGGACGCACACTAATGAGCGTTTGAGCCGGAACTGTTCGACGAGCGGGCCGAGGCGCTCCGAGATATCGTGTCCGTGAGCGGTGTCTATGTGTGCGTTGCTCGAGCGCGCTTTGTGTGTAGATTGACTTCTGTACCTATATATTTTGTGCAGCAGTGGTGAAAATACTGTAGTGACCTCATTAAAAAAAGTTTGGTCAACTCGATTATGATCAGAACTACTACTGGCATTCGGCTAACGAGCTTATGGTCGAGTGAATTTACTTAATTAAGAGGGTAGTTTTCCACTCACCTATAATCACAGAACAGATGAAATAAGTTGGAATGACCTTGCGGGCGGGGCAGGCATGCCAAAAAATAGGGCAATGCTCATAGTTCAACTACCAATAGCAAACTTGCGATCTAAGTGTTCGTGGTCTGTTAGTTGCGTGATGCGTGTTTTTATTGGTTTATTGCCTGTAGTGGAGTTAAAGGATGTGAGACAAGTGGCGACACTCGTTGTATTACAAATCGGACAGAACTTCTTTCTAACCTCTTTCAACTTTTCTGTGCCTATCATCAACATCGATCATGATTTAAAAGCTTGATGAAGAAGCAATGCAAAAAAAGAGAGATAACGCCTGAAAACTCTGTTGGCATTCGGTAATTTCGTAATTTACTTGAATATTTCACAAAACTTGTTCCAGGAAATACGTGTTTTTTTTTTTAAATCCTTAAAAGTTTCTTAGAAAAAAATTCATCATTCAGAATCTCTATTAATGTGCAAGGCTATATGAGAGGATTATAGGATTATATGAGTACATTATAGAGGGCCAAAGTACACCTAAAATAGCAGATGTTCAGAGGTCTTTACTAGATTATTTTTTCACAAATTTATTTTTTGATTTCTATAGAAGTCTAGATAATATCCACGAGATAGATGTGTATCCAATACATCTAGAGAAAGATATTTTGATATTTTGATCGTAATCACCTAAGAGCGGTTGTATGAAAAATAATGTACCTCGAAAAGGACGCTCTTAATCAATATTGTAAAAGAGGAAGTTTGTATGCGTATGTCTGCTCTCTCACACTCAAACGACTGAAAGAATTTAAATAAACACTGGTAGCCTATGCCTACTATCTCCGTAGGGGAGCCCCCTTAAAAGTTTATTTTTTTTGTTTTTTTTTGTGTTTTTTGTGAGAGCGGCAACAAAAATACATCATCTGTAAAAATTCCAACTGTCTATCACGGTTCATGAGATACAGTCTTGTAACAAACAGACGGAAAGCGGAGTGATAGCAATAAGGTTAAGTAACCCTAAAAACTAACCCTAAAGTCCATGACCAGTGCGTATTGCCAGTGATGACTTATGGCTCCCAAACGTGGTCACTTACAATGGGCCTCATAAGAAGACTCAAAGTCACCCAAAGGGCGATGGAAAGGGCTATGCTTGGAGTTTCCTTGCGTGATCACATCAGAAATGAAGATATCCGCAGGAGAACCAACGTTACCGACGTAGCTCGAAGAATCGCCAAACTTAAGTGGCAATGGGCAGGGCACATTGCACAAAGAACAGATGGTCGATGGAGACGAAAGGTTCTGGAGTGGCGACCACGTACCGGAAGACGCAGCGTTGGACGGCCTCCAACAAGGTGGACCGATGATCTGGTCAGGGACGCGGGAATCCGATGGATGCGTGATGCACAGGACCGGTCGTTGTGGCGACGCTTGGGGGAGGCCTATGTCCAACAGTGGACGTCTTTTGGCTGATATGATGATGATGATGATGAACCCCAAAAACAATTTAACTGATAATAGCCAAAACAAAAAAAAAACCGTGTCCTTCAGTATATATTTTTTGAACATTTGTCAGGATATAAATTACACAAAAAATGCCAACAATCCATGACCTTATTATGGACTAAATAAAAACAATAATCCCCAATTCCACCTCCGGTCCATATTTCAGAGCATTGTTCAGGACAAGCCCATTTTTCATGTTACTGTAACATTATAAGCAAGTCAACTTTTGTCAGGACTGACAATTTATTTGATGTCGTTCTTTTAAAATGCTTGACGGTATTATTTGGGAGTGTTCGTCGAATAAAATAGCTGTAATACCCACTCATTTGAGTGTTATTATCAATTAAAATTCAATTCTGAGTTGTAATTGGGCTATATTTTACGTTTACATCTGTGAATTTAGTTAATGGTCGTAAAAAATTAATATGGCTGTGTGAATAAGTACTTATCATTGGTTTTTTGTGTGAGCCTATTTGGTCCGTAGTTTAGTAGATTTATAAAACTATTATCCATGAAAAATGATTCAAATTAAATCATTTTTTTTCCTTTGAAGTGAAATATCATCAAGTAACTCCTGCTATTAGAGCCGCACTCACGACCGATTTCTATACGTAGACGTGGGTTTGCGAGCAATGGGTAGCCCGCCATTCGGCTCTATGGCACAGTAGATAAATATCTATGGTAACCGTCCGGACTGAGTACGCGCACCTCAAAGAGATGTCAGCAAAACCATATAGGCTCAGCAGAGCGAAAACCTACTGGGGCCATGGGTCAGCTTTTGGAAGGGAAACCTATGGCCCTAGAATGCAAGGCAACTGAAGTAACACAGGTGTGGTTTTAGTCAGTAAAAGTCCGACACGCTCTCATACTCCGTGCTGGAGCGGAAGAAGTAATGATTTCCCAGAACAAAAAAAGTAAATCTGTCAAAATTTAATATTTAAGTAGGGTTCGCGGTATCTCTTACGAACTAGCACGCAGCCCAACTTGGATGTCTAAAATTAACAATTGGCTTAATAATAGTATATTCAATAACATACAACTTAAATCAACAGTAAAAAGTACCGAATACGAACTTTGGCCGAACATTCGGTAAAATAAAAAATTCGGCCTAATTCCGGCCGAACTTCGGTTATTTTTGGCGCGCTTTCTAAGGAGCGATATTCGCCCCACACCCGCACCTCCCGCAACCCCAGTCGGCACTCCGTCATTACCGAATACGTCATCTTCGCGACACGACAAAATTCAATTCAATGTGTGAAAGTGTAACTTCAATTAATATCAAAGAAAAAAAAAAACAAAGGAAAAAAAATACTGCATAAATAAAATAAATAAATAATTATAATTGCATAAGTTGATAAAAATGCTATGCAATAGCTTTACCGCGGCAGTCCCCGAGTGCCACACGTCTTTTTTTTTATCTGATATAAACTAGTGCTTGACTACGATCCCACCTGATGGTAAGCAGTGAAGCAATCGTTGATGGTGAGGCGCACTAGTTTATAGAGTCTATAATTCACTCTAGCCTTGAAGACACCCAAATCATAATCGGATGGGAAGACAGAAACAGGCAAATTGTTCCAGTCCTTCGATGTACGCGGTATAATTGACGAGGCGAAACGCTTTTGGTTCGAACCGTAGAGGTTTCGACAACGTATAGGTGGATACTCGCCGTACGTCGGATTGTCCGATGGTCGAAATGAGATGGCGGAATCAAGTCATGCAATTCCCGCGCACACTCTCTAAAATGCATCCTGCAAAACACCGAAATGCTGGCTACCCTACACCTGTGCTCAAAGCTTTCAATTAATTGTAAAGTTATGATATTACCAGGATAGATTTTCATGCGTTCTATGGCAGAGTTAATTTATTTGTATTTAGAAATGTTTTAGTCGCCCAACACTGACTGGCCTGTTGATCTAGTGGTTAGTAGCCCTAACTGATATGCCGGAGACAAATGTTTATATTATGAACAAGTTTTTTGTTCTGTCTGGGTGTAACTTATCAATAAAATGTAAATATTTTTAAATATATAAGTATGTTTATTGATTGTCCAGTACTCATAGCACAAGCTCTACTTAGTTAGGGACTCTATGGCGTTGTGTAAAAGTTATGGAATATTATATTATAGATGTCTATAAGATGACAGTTTTGTTTAATTTATACCCATAGAATAATATGAATAAAAAACATTATGATTTTTTTTTTTATATTCATGAAGTTGAATCTCTTTGAGACATATCATACATTAGAAACCCATTTAGGAAAAAATAATGATCTATTTAGTAGATAGTTCGTCGGTCTACTGTGTACGTAGGTTATTTTATGAGCTCCTAAAGTTTCCTAAGTGTATTCCTATTTATGACCGTGACCATACAAACAGGAAGATCCATACAAAACTTTCCTCGTAATGAACAAACATATATTTAATCGCTTATTAAGATTAAGTCTGCTGACGTTAATGGGATATGCAGCAAGAATGATGATAATAATAATAATATTCCACAACTATCACACAACGCCGTCTAGTCTCAAGCTAAGCAGAGCTTGTGTTATGAGTACTAGACAAGTGATAAACATACTTATATATTTCTAAATACATACATCATCATCATCATTATTTCAACCGATATACGTCCACTGTTGGACATAGGCCTCCCCCAAGTGTCGCCACAACGAACGTTCCTGTGTTCCTGTGTAGATGGACCGATGACCTGGTGAAGGTTGCGGGAAACCGATGGAAGCGAGACTCACAGGAAATAAATACATATTATAAATAAATTATACCCAGACACAGAATAAATGATCGTGCTCATCACACAAAATTTTTTCCTGGGTGGGAATCAAATCGTATGTGCTATTCTTGGACATGGTCTAAGTCAGTATCAAGTTCCATCGAAACCCGTTCTGTCATTCAAGCATGAAGAAGTAATAAACATACAGACACACCACACGCACTCACAAATTTTCACCTTTATAATATCACCCAAGTCGTCAACTGCGCGCAATGTAAGCCCTCAAAGAACTGTCAGCAACAGCAGGAGCCCAGCTGGGTCGAAGCCTACTGGGGCCGGGGTAAGTTCAGAAAGGTAGCTCGGCCCCAGTATGAAAGGAAAGAAGGAACGGGGTGGGTTTTTTTAGTCAGTAAGAGTCTGACACTATCTCCCGCCCCGTCCAAGGGCGGGAGGGATGTCATTTGGATGATATTTACCCACCAAAAAAAATTAATATCAATTTTTTTTAGTTTAGGAAAATGCTTTTTACCCTTTTTCACGAAAGAACGGAACAGTTAGGAGCAAAGGAGCAAGTTGTTAACTTGTAAAGTCATGCAAGTTATAGGAGTCAATTAAGGGGAATGGGACACCCATTCAGTTTGATGTTGTGCCTGCATGCGGTAAGCCGGCTATATGTCGCCACTTACACGCATCCGTCTCTTAACCGTTCACGTTACTGCTACATAGATGGATAGATTTACAGAGACACTTTATAATAAAGTAGCTTTTGCTCGCGACTTCGCCCGCATACACAAATATAGCCTATGTCACTCAGGAATATTGCAGCTTTCTATCGGTAAAAAATTTTCGCTATCGGACCAGTACTTTCAGAGATTACCTCCAAAAAAACAAACTTTACTCTTTATAATATTTGTGTAGATTATTTTACACAACCTTCTGCTAGTAGTTGCACACGTGTCAAAGTAGAAAGTTATCCTAAGGAAACATACCGACAGAACAAAAAGGTCCTAATTTTTCCTAACTTCTATTCCAGGACTTAATCTATCCTTGTGCCGAATTTCATCCAAATCCATTCAGATATTTAGCGTAAAGGAGTGACAAACATACACACTCACAAACTTTTGCCTGTATAATTTTAGTGTGATGGTGTGATTAGATTCGGCCAGCGGCTTCGCCCGCATGAAAGTATTAAATTGGGCACATGGATAGACCATATTCTGGAATAGCTCATGGGCTACTTTCTACCCCAGGAGCATGTTCTCTGAAGACAGTTTTCTATTTTTATTTTTTATTATTATTATTGACAGGCTCGCGTTTGAGTACACTTGCCTAGAAGTAACTTATTCACTCTTGATTTAAAGACCTATTTCACGCGGCTGATGCTGCTGGCAGCAGTTAATCTCAAATATTCCGAGTATCACTAAGACACTACAACATGAGTTTCGTGTATTGACAGCCTGCACAGTGAATTAATAATATTCCAATTGCTTCCCAAGACGCCCATGTTCTTGGAACTGCAACGGGTGGCGTTAAACACCCCACCAATCACATGCCAACGCTCAACCTAACCGTTTGGCCATGGGCGTATAATAAATGAATTACTCGACTACACTTTTCATTCTTGGCTACATAAAGCATCATTTTAAGCCAAACAATATTTAAAACGTTCGCCAAATTGCCGGCGGGTCTTCTAAAAAAGTCAAGAGGCCAATTAAATCGTAGTGGGCGCTAATTAGGCCCGTCGGGCCAAGACATTAATTTAATTGTTGCAACGAGTGGTGTAATGCGGCCTCTTTTGAATGTAACCCAGCATTTTTTCCGCTAAATGGAACCACTTGTGACTGCAACGGCATTTCCTTGTTGCAAAAAGGGCAATTAGGTAGAGAAATATTTGTTCCTGGCAACATTGTGAGGTTGCCAAGAGACTTATTATGGGAGTTTTAATTTATGGCGCGTATTTTTTTTGTTTTATGCTTTACGTCATAATACTTTTATAGTTCCTTTATCAACCCGCATTGGCCAATTTTAAGTATTTATTATTTATCTGAGACATTTTCGTGAGAAAGAATTAGTTAAAAATTCACGGAATGGTTTTTAAACGCTATACGGCTCTTAGATTAACGTGATGAAGCGACAATGACGCATATTCGACATTACCGCTTCGTCAACAGAGTTGCATTGTTTTATGAAAACTGTGAGCAGACGTACACCAAGCAACGAATGCGACTCTGCAACTGACGAATACACATCTATGAAGATACGCGTCCGTGGACAAATGACCTAAGAAATAACATTAGTAATTTTAATCGTAATAACTGTTAAATGCCTCAAAACTGAACTCTTTCCAATACACAAAACTATTCATTGTTTTAGTAGATTTTCTCAATTCGTTAAATTTTATTTTATTTTTTATGTATGGTTGCCGATTAGTCGAAAATGCTTGGAATAATTTTTCAAATTATTTTTTTTTTAAATATCAGGTACTGATGACGGAACCTTGGGGAAATTCGAGTCTTCCAATTTTACGGAATTTTCAAATTTCGAATTTTACGGTTCTTATTTTTGTGGAGGAGGCCTAAGTAAGCTAAGCTTGATGCTTCAAATACAGGCACACTTGTATTTTTGTTTTATTTTGTTGTTTGTCCTGTCATTATCATTTCAGCTGAAAGATGTCTTCTGCTGGTCATCGGTCTCCTCGATACGTCGCCACAACGACCGGTCGTGTGCGTCTCCCGATTCCCGCGTCCCTCACCATGTCATCGATCAGAGTTCGTTCTGTGCGAGTCACATAAACAATTGTCTTTCTTTCTCTTTTCTTTTTATAATAATATTTTTTTAAATTATCATCTTCTGTAGGTATCTTGCCTACTTTTCTGTAGGTATCTTTAGGTTTAGCTCAGAGTTATCACAACTAAAAATGGTAAAATAAAATATAAATTACAAAAACTACAATCGTTTTTTTCCGCAGCCCACCCACAGGAGATACACTCTTGTGCATCCACCAGCGTCAATTTGTTTGCAAACGACATCAATACAAAAAACACAAACAAGTGCAAAATAACGTTCATTTCGGAAGCATGCTTTGTGTATTTTTAGTTTTTGTTTTTTTTTTATATACATATTGAAGTCAGTTTTTTTTTGTAGCTATATTTTCTTTCCTGTACGTGGCCAAAAAATGTAATCCAAAAGCGCCTCTGCCGTGATTGCAGCTACATTTCCTTGTTGCAAAAACGGCAATTAGATTGTGAATTATTTGTTTTGCCCGAGTTCTGTCGTAACGGATAAAGTTGTGTTCTAGTTTCCAAGTATTAAGTGCTTGCTTCATAAAGCGAAATAGTTAGTAGGTATTCGTATAGAGTATTTTTGGTATTTTTCGAGTCGCAATATTAATTTTGGATGTAGTTAAACTGTGGTTAATTACCCACTGGTTTAAATAAATAAGTCAAAGTTGAATTAATGAGGTATACTTTGTGAGTGTGTATTTATTTATTTATTTAAATTTCATGTACAGTCAAATGGGGTGAATAGAAACTCAGGGGTGAATATAAACAAAACTTCAAATGGTATTTTCACGATATTTGAATTATTTTTGCAACATTTAACTACTTATATCAATTTATTTATGAATTGTTATTCTAAAAAGTGTATGCTTTGTTAGAAGCCGATAATACGAGTACGATATCGAAGTGAAAAACCAATCCAAAGTTTTGTTTCTATTCACCCCTGTGTTTCTATTCACCCCATTTTACGGAACAGTAGGTAATGGTATATAATGCAACAAGGCATTCTGTCCCAGTCAACCTTTGCTTAAAATAGACAACACTGTTACTGTTTGTTACTTCTTCAGCTCAATCAGCTGAACGGATTTTAATGAAATTTTGCACACGGGTAGACCATGTCCTGAAATAGGAGTGGCAGGCGGTCGCCGACTTCTGCGAAGCAGTAATGCTCGCAAAGGAGGAGGCTGACCGCATCAGGCAACGGTGCTCTCGCCGCCGCCGCCGGGATTCCGGTTCCGATTTCCGGCCACCGTAGGCGCGGGCTTGTGGACAGTGAGCTATGGGTAGGTCGCTGTCCGGCTGTCCGGTAACTGTCCGGACCAAGTTCAAGTGGTCGACGGCGCGCACTGTTCCCGCGCGCCTCAAGGAGTTGTCAGCAACAGCAGGGGCCCAGCCGGGTCGAAGCCTACTGGGGCCAGGGTTATCCGAAAGGGAACTCAAGCCACGGTATGAACGCTTGAATTCCTTCAAGCCTTCATACCGGGGGTGAGTTTTTTAGTCAGTAAGAGTGCAACACTATCTCTCGCTCCGCCCAAGAGCGGGGGTTGTCTTTGCATGATTTTTTCCACCATAAAAAAAATGTCCTGAAATAGCACATTGAATACTTTTTATCCCAGGAATATGTTCCATTGGATTAATTTTTGTACACGGACGAAACTGCTAGCAGCAGCTAGTATTATTATAAAGGCGAAACTTTACAAGTGTGTTTTATGTTTGTTACTTCTTCACGCCCAAACGGCTCAACGGATTTTTATGAAAATTTGTATACGGATAGACTACTTTCAGGAATAGAATATGGAATACTTTTTATTTTGGGCAGCATAAAGGTATAAAAAGTATCAAAAAACATCCTCTACCCTTAAGATCTATTTACACATTCTTGTAGACGAAGCCACTAATAGAAACTAGTAGTAGCTGCATCAATTGGGCTCCCCTTTTATTTTAAAATATCTTAGAAAAGAGGGTAAGCAGACATAGATATCACAGACAGTCCCCTACACATGCACAAAATAGGTACAGACAATCTCATGTATGTATTTCACTTTTTATACCTATGCTCGGTGGACGCACACTAATGAGCGTTTGAGCCGGAATTGTCCAACGAGTGATTCGAGACGCGACCGAGACATCGTGTCTGTGAGCGGTGTATTCGTGTGCGTTGCTCGAGCGCGCGTTGTATGTAAATTGACTTCTGTACCTATTTATTTTGTGACACAGAGCATGCTTGGAGGGGGAGGAGGCAATTGCGCATGAGTTCCTAGACTGCACAGCTGTCATTGAAACACGCACACGAACCTTAGGATCCCCGAACTCCCTTATCCCCTCGGTCGAAACAAAGATATAAAAACCAAAGTTTTCGGCCCAAAAAATTCGTACAAACGTGTGTACAAAACTACAATTAAGCGTTTTTCAAGGTGATTCAAGTTGTACAGACGTATACCATCAGCGCTTGAGGGGTTAATAATGCCCTGAAAAATCTGAGAGGCCTAATCTGTTTTTGGAGAAACGTGGGCTGGTTGGAATAGGACCACCTAAGGTTATGGCTGCCATGGCCCACGCACAATGATCCGCATAGGACTAAGTACGGAAACCATACTCAGACATAAAAAGAGCGTAAGCAGTACAGACACCCTAAAACATATTCCAATACCTTACAACTAAATCCCAAAACGGATGACTTACAAAACAATTCAATTTAAACCAAATCTTACTTAAATTACAATTAATCTGTAACAGTTGCAGTCCAAACTAGAACCGAACGTAAGTTTTAAACCGTGCTTAGAGTATGCTTAGAATTGAATTAAGCAACGCCTGGACCAAGTTGGCACTGTAATCTTGAATTTAACTTAGTTGCTGCTTACAGTAAGTTGGACTTAAGTTGAATTGTAACTGGTTTGTGGTCAGCCCTGACTTGGTTTCAGGTGTTGGTTGGTTACTTATGGAGTAGGTGATCTTGGGTAAATTATTTTTAGGGTTCCGTAACTCAAAAGGAAAAAATGGAACCCTTATAGGATGATTTTTACCCGCCCAAAAAAAAATCCTTATAGGATCACTTCCTTGTCCGTCCGTCTGTGTTTCTGTCTGTTAAGAAACTTTGTCTCGGGAACCGTTACCGGGTTACCGAGTTGAAATTAAAAACCATATACTTAAGTCTGCGGTCCCTTGAAGCTGTGAAAAAATCAAACTTCTGAGTTAACAGAAAAAAAAGATGCGGTTGTTATATCGCAAAAATACATATTTCGACACTTTCAAGAAAATCAAAATTCATAAGGTTCTTCGCGTTGAACTAAAATCCTAAAATTTGGCATGAAGCAAGGTCTTATAGCACAATTAGAGGAAAAAAAATGAAAACGGTATAGTTACATCACAAATAAAAACTTTTTTGCAAATTGGAAAAATCTTGAAAACTGGAATTGAACTGTTTTTATAGGTAGGTTTGTACGTAACCCTCAAAACGCGACTCCTACTCGCACTTACCCAGTATTTTGGCTGATGTTTTTACAGTCTCTTGGTCTTGGCTTTTTGGGAAAATCATGCGCAATGTTATGTATGTCGTTTGTGTTTATAATCTTGCCCTTTACTTTGCTATACCAATACTAGATAACATTAACAAAAAAATATTAATTTCATATTTTTTATTTACATCCTGAACAGAATTTACTAGAACACTAAGGCTGCCTGTCCACAGGAGCAGAGCGAGACTGCGGAGCGGAGAAAGAGATAGGATTGCACAAATTCAGAGGAGCGGAGATTTTGTGCAACCCTATTGGTTAATATTTCTCCATTTCTCCGCTCCGCAGCGTCACTCTGCTCCTGTGGAGAGGCAGCCTTAGGCGGATTTTGCGGGCTTGCGAAGAGTGGACAGAGGCTCTTACACAGGAGTGTGGCGAAACACACTCTCCAAATGTATAGTTTCGAACATTAACTCTGCTGATGCATCGCACAATAATTATGCAGGTATTTATACTGCATTTATTTTACTAAATTATAAGAGCTAGCATTATTTTATAACATTTCAAATATAATAATACATACATATACAGCTTTCTTTTCTAATATTATAAAGAAATAAAGATTGTTGCTATGTTTTTTTTGTTCGTAGGGGTAATCTTTAGAAGTACTGGTCCGATTGCAATAATTTTTGCACTGACAGGAAGCTGCTTTATTCCTGAATTACAACGGCTCTATTTTATGTACGTGGGGTTTTATTTTGTTAGTGTAACTAGATCTAAGAGGGTACGATGGGGTTAACGTATCCATGTGGATAAAAACCCCAAAATTAAAAAATAGAAAAAAAAATGTACGCGGGGTGAAACCATGTGCTAGTTTCAAATATTATTCATTCTAAACTATAAAAATAAAGCATTCGTTTCCAACTTTCCATGATCAAAATTGTAACCAAACAAAACCGTAACCCAATACCTCATTTTTCGCCAAACGAATCTGCACCCGCAGCCATTTTAAATTTCACAAAACCACACATTGTTGCTGCAACCATCAACTGTAACTCACAAACACTAGGGACGGAACCCCTGAACATTTACATGGGTATGACGAATATATGTAAATCTACAATGTATGTTTAGCCACCTCGGAGTGAAAGGGAAAAACTTCCAGGGCAGAGTCAATTGGAAGAATGATCCGAGTAATTGGAAGGATGTGGTGATTCTATGACAAAGGATTTAGAGAAATAAAAAAAAAATTGTTTATTTGCACCTTCAAGTTAACAAGTTTTCCAAATTACAGTAAATTAGGTCACAAGGTATATTAATTGTGATATTTAAGTGTTACAGCTAATACCTAAGTTATGATAAATTTTAGTTATAAGCATCAGTGCCCATCCTCATAGTCACAAGCAGATTTAAACATCCTCATAATCACAACAATTTGATGCAAAAATGAAGACTAAAAAGTAAGTAGATAACGGCATAAGTGGCATGTGTGTGGTGTGTGTTGTGTGGTGTGAGTGTGAATGTGAGTGAGAGTGTGTGTGTATTTATGTAAGTAACTTCTAGTAAGGAATAAAAGAATGCAATTAGCTGCTAACATCGTCAAATAGTGTAGTTAATTTATGCACATTTATTGTGCTTACAGCTAAGGAGTAGAGTATGCCGCAAAGACCATTGGGTACATGAGAGACGTATCTTAACCACAGGGTTAACGCACCTGCCGCTGGGCAAGTAATAATGTGAATTTTTCAATTACTATTTTTATTATTATTTTGCTTTTAGCGATAATACCGCCCATTGTGACACCCTATTAATTTTAAGTTCCTGATGTAATTTTAAGTTTTGGTGTACATTAAAATATATCTATCTATCTACTTTTTCAAGTTTATCTAAGACATTGCTGACACGTTGGTTCCGGTTGTCATTCGTAGTTTTTTGAATGTCGTTACAAGTGTTAGTAGCCAGAAAATTTGACCATTAGTTGTGGAGATCTGACAGGCAGTCGCTTTATGTAAAACGTAGATATTCAGCGACATATGGTTAGAGTGGACGTCGTCGACCTCAAGCTAGTTGGAAAAGGAGTTAGAAGTTAAGGGTTACTCATGAATTACTCCTGTAGCATTCACAAATATGTAAACTCACGTACACAAGCCATCCAGACCTGGAATAACTGTGTGCGGACCATAAAAATATTTGTTCTTTGATTTACCTTCACTTTTCTTGGACTGACCGACATTTGACTATTCAAAAGTGCCTGCAAATGGGCTATTTGAAATAAATGATTTTGATTTTTGTTCCATGCTAGAATCATATATTAGCCTTTTTGTGCAAAGGGTGATTAGGTAGAAAACATATTTTCCTGCCTGGTCATACAAGCCTGGTAAAGTGAGGGTGGTGTATTGGGTGGTTTTTAAATCAAATAATTACCTAGTATTTTATGGGGAATTATAAAACGAGCGACTAAAAAAAAACTTAGCGACTGATGATGAGATACTGTTTTAATAACTTGAGCGGTATGAATTTAAGTAAGCGACACATTAACTAAACTAAAAACAAATATTGATTAACAATAAAATCCAGAACGAGCTTACTAGAAGTGGGTTATTGAAATCCTAGTTAAACGATTAAATTAGTATGTGAGCGACTAAAATAATAAGTGAGCGACTAGAAATAAAAATGAGGTTTTAAATAAGGAATTTACGCTAGCAAATGTTTTCATCATTGTCTAATTATCTAGTCGCAGGTAGATTCATCATTTGAACTGGGTGAAATAGGTTAGGTTAGGTTAGAACTGTGACATACCGCGCGTGAGCCGAGTGAGCGAAGCGAGCGGTGCCGCGGCAGCGGCCGGCGAACGCTACGACCAAGTTGCTCGCAGATTTTATTTCACCATTTTTTAATTATTCGGGTTTTCGCAATATCCGGATTATCAAATTACCTTGTGACATACATAATCATAAATATCGGTATTTAGGACATTCGATACTGTGTACATTCATATTTAGGACATTCGAAATCTTCATTTAAGATAAAATGCCGCTCAGTATAAATAAATCATTGGCCAAATCTGGAAAAAAATGCAGGACAAAACATTGACACTCAAACAAATATTAGGTCACTCAAATATTATGAAGCTTCTCATTTTGTATTTTAAGTAACTCAAATTAAAGTTTGTAAGTCGCTGTTCTATTAATTTCTCGTCACTCGCAGTCAGTCGCTCACTTATTATTTCTATAACCCATAATAATTATTTTTGTCACTTAAAATTTTAATTTACAGTCACTCGTTTAAATACTACCCGTATTTTATGTTCACTTTTACTTTTACTAACACTAGAATATAAGTTGTGTGTAATACTAACAAAATATGGATCACTGTTGTCCGAAATAAATGTTTATTTTTTTTTAAATCGAATCTCCGACACGCATTGCAGCAGCGGCAGGGTAGAACGATTACCACTGAACTATACCAACCTTGCCATCAAAATAAGAAGACCAGTTAAGCACTTACTAATGGGTTGCAGGATTATTCAAAAAGTTATCGCAGCCCTAGAACGTAGAGCAACTGAAGAAACTCTGTGGATTTTAGTCAGTAAAAATCTGAATCTCCCTCTCACCCCACCCAGAGCGGAAAAGAAATTGATGATATGACAAAACAAAAAGCAATAATATTATGAAAACGATTGAACAAACTATAATACACACACACATCACTCTTAGATCAACTTCTTGAATTAAGAACGTTAACTAGTCAGTACGTTACAACTATGTCAAACACATAGTTACTACATTCACTATAGTCTGGTTATATTTGACTTTGACAAACGTAGTGGAGCCACTTAACGTAGCGAGTCGTGTCGACGAGTAATCGACTCTCCAAGGAATAATATTAGTTTGAATAACTTAACAACTAGCTATTTTGTAAGATAATTTTAATGTCTGAACAATTTTGGGAGAGTTTTTCTAATAATACAACATTATTTATTTATTATTGTATTCTTTATTGTACACCACATAAACAAAAACACAGGACCAGCTTTATAAAATACTAGCTTCTGCCCGCGGCTTCGCCCGCGTACATAAAATAGCCTATATCACTCAAAAATAAAGCAGCGTTCTATCGGTGTAAAAATTTTAGCAATCGGACCAGTATTTCCAGAGATTACCTCCTACAAACAAAAAAAACATAAAAACAAACTTTTTATATTGTGTGGACAAATATACAATGGGCGGTCTTATCGCACAGGACAATTTCTTACAGACAACCTTTGGATGGACTGAAAAAAAGGAAAAAGATTTAGGGCCGTCAGTGTACAACATCAGAAATAATATTAATAAGAAATAATAACACAAATATATACATACAAAAAATATACACATTAAAATTTTACATTATTAAACCTAAACATAGTGTGTTCATAATCAGTAACTGAATCGGTTCCAATCATTTTTACCTCACAATATTCACAATATATTTTGTCACAAAAATATTTAAAGAAAGTAGCAAATTGGACACCACCAACACCAAGTACAACTCAGGTCACGGCAGGTCATAGCGAGACCAGCCCCCCTAGCCAAGTTACAACCGTTTCGCTTGCGTCGAACGTTTCGAGTTGGCCGCGTCGCCGAATCTTTTGTTCTAACCACGTGACTGAGCGTTGAGATGACGCTATTCCCGTACATTTGAAGCATTCTACTAGCGTTAACTAATGCAGATTAGCAACTTGGCTAGGGGTACAGATTGCCAGTACAGTAGACGCAATGGTTGAGCGATTGACTGCTGCGCTGCGTTTTTTTTTTTCACACACAAGAACAACACAAGTGTGGTTTTAGTCAGTAAAGTCTGAGATGCCCTCACGCTCCATCCACTGCGGGAGAAGACATTGGATGATTTCCCAACTTAAAAAAAGTGATTCTGCACCGCATGTTAATCACAAACATTTTGGATTCTTTTTTAATATCCTTTTCGCTCAATTTTCCTGTAGGCTCTAGCCTATGGAGTCTAAATAGCAAATAATATCACAATTATAGCTACTTTACTGCGCACGTAAAAATTGATAAGCATTTTTATCGGAATCATAACATTCATATCAAAATAAATTACGAATTAAGGCTTTTAATTTTCAAACTGATCTTTTTTTTATTTTTCAGGAAGTTTTCAAAATTCATTGTTAACGTAAATAAAAAATCGACCCAGTGTGAGTAAGAGCGGGGGATGTCATTAGACGATTTTCCCACCACGAAAAAAATACCCAGTGTGAGTCGCACTCGCGCACGAAGTGTTCTACGTTGCAAATAAAATCACATTTGCTGTATGGGATGGGAGCCCCTCTTAAATATTTATTTTATTCAGTTTTTAGTATTTTTTGTTATAGCGACATTAGAAATATGTCATCTGTGAAAATCTGTACTATCTAGCTATCATTGTTCATGAAATACACAGATGAACACTGGAGTAACAACAATAGGGTCCCATTTGTACCCTCTAAAAAAAATCTTTTAACAAAAAAAAAAAAAAATATCCGACTTACTAAAAAAAAACACTAAAACTATCAAAATAACTTTAATTTCGGAAGTCGGTGTTTCTATAATAGTTTTGCCTCTTCGTTATTGAACACCGACTTCCGAAATTAAAGTTATTTTGATAGTTTTAGTGTTTTTTTTAGTAAGTCGGTTATTTCTTTTTTGGAAAAAGTTTTTTATTTCACACTTTTTAGTTGCAATACACTTACAGCCAGAGCACCTTTTTTTCATGACAATTCCAATTAACTCAAACCCTGCTAGGATACATTGTTTTATTATGAAGTTCCCGTGTCTACCTTCCGGCTCCATCATCATCATCAGATCAGTTCGATAGTACCTTATAGCCAAAGTGTATCTCATGACAATTCTAATAAGCCCAAACACGGTAGGATACATTGATTAATTACGAAGTTCCGGTGCCTATCTTCCGGCTCCATCATCATCATCAGGTCACATCGATGATACCATTTTCAACATACCTATTCAGAACTATTCATTTATTTGCAACTATGTTCATTGGGAGATCTGTGCGAGTATGAACTTCCGTTGGCTATTTCTGATCTTCTTAACCAGTTCCAATTCATCAAATTTCATGTTTTGACTATAAGTGCTTAAGTCTTTCATGAAAATACCAAAAGAACTAAATGGTTGCCTATAATATTTGAGGAGTTCTCTCGATTTCGCCAAGATTCCATCATCAGATCCCAACTTGGTGACTATGGGACCATTTGGGAAGTATACCCTTTCCAACAAAAAAAGAATTTTTCAAATCGGTTGGCAAGTGACGAAGTTATGCGCGAACATACATAAAAAAAAAATACAAACGTCCGAATTGAGAACCTCCTCCTTTTTTAGAAGTTGGTTAAAAAGCAGGTAGATTTTGCAAATACTAAGTTTTAATAACTTCTATTAAGGGTAGTTGTGCACGCAATGCATATATCTAAAAGCTTGTTACATTGTCACACAATGCCTCTATGTCCCTCTAATTCGATTTTAAAAACTACCATACACCTACAGTCCACCAATACAAAAAAGACACAAATATACTTTTAATTCATAAACGGCACAAATAATTGTAGCCAGCAACGTTATCCAAAGTGCTGTTTCCAAGCTGGAAAGCCTTTAAGCCCTTCTGATCCAGCTTCCAATACAGCTAAAACTACTAGAGCTACATACAATGTTTCTGCCAAATTGCTGAAGAATAATAAAATTGCAACAAAATTGAATTCTAAGTTCGTGAAACCTAGTATCGCATTTTCTAGGTCACTGAGTCTTATATTGTGTTCACTTTGTTGTATCCATATATGTATGAAAAATGTTGTATGTAAGCTGCATTTAACATTGTAGAGATAGGCATTTTTCCCAAAGCTGCGTTTATACAAGCGAGAATTCTTACGTAAAGAGCAGTCTTTAAACGACAATAGCAACTATATTGAATCAAGAATTATTGAGCTACTCGTAGTATGTCTGGAACGCCAAGGGCAATTTTGGGTTTTAGCCACTGAAAATCTGAGACTCCCTTGCACTCTTCTAACCGCAGTGGGAAGAGTTATTCGAAGATTTAACACCTAAAAACAAATGTCATTTGCCTTATCGACATTTATTTTTAGGTATGCGAGCAATGTGCACTGCCCACTAGCAATTTTTTGGTGAATGTTCAGGCTATCTGAGTAACCTTGGTTCTCCTGCGGATATCTTCATTTCTGACACGATCAAGCAAGGTAATTTCGAGCATACCCATTCCATTGCCCTTACTACAGTGTCTCAAGACTAAAGTCTATGACCAGTGCATGTTGCCAGTGATAACATATGACTCTGAAAGTTGGTCGCTAACAACGGGCTTTATTAGAAGGCTTACGACGAAAATAATATACTCTATTTTAGTTTCAATAACAACACGATAACTCAAATAAAAAAATTATTAGCTTACTTACCTATAAACTAATTTATACTCAACATCAGCTTTCATTAAACCAATAACGAAAGAATTGCCAACGAAATCAAAACAGTATTTCTAATATAAACACAAATACCTAATACAATACTCAATTTGTGTCCAATTTAAGCATCGACCTCGACAAAAGTTACTTGTACCAAACTAAATCCTTTACATGGCCTCTCGATTGGAACTGAGTAAGTCTTTATGTGTATTTCTGTATATTCGGTAAGTATATTTTATTTATTTACGAGTATTGATCGGTGATTGCTTTGGAGAACTGTATTTACTTTTGTAATAGGTTGCTATGAATACTTATGTTTATCGAGCTGATTGGCCACAATTATTACTATCCTCAATTCATGTTGGTCTTGATACTTCCAAAGTCTTCGACAATAACGTTTATTGTAGGAAAGTGTTGGGTAAAATCTACAAACCTGTAATAACGTACGAGTATGTTAGTTAAACAGTATGGATCAGAATGTTGGGCTTTGAAAAAGACGAATGAAAAAAGATTGCATGCATGGAGATGAGAATATTGAGATGGATGTGTGGAGTGACGAGAATGGATAAAATGAGAAATGAGTATATTAGAGGAAGTTTAATAGTGACGTCAATGACAAAAAAGTTGAAAAGGAATCGTTTGTCTTGGTTTGGTCATGTGAAATTCAACGGAGAGAGGAAGCGCATTTTACTCAAACAGTTATGAGTTTGCATGTGGTTGGAGGGAGAGGGAGGCCAAAGAAAAGATGGATGGATTGTGTAAGAAGTGATATGAAAGAAAAGGGAGTGATAGAATGACGAGTGACAGGACAGAATGAAAGAAAAAAACGTGTAGCGCCGACCCCAAATAAAACGGTACAAGAGCATGAAGATTATATGATGATATCTTCTAGGACTTTAAGTATTATTTTTCCTTAAATGTTATAAACCTTGTATCAAAAACAACATGTATATTTGTTTTAATTAATTGGTCCAGTTTATAGTAATTAATAATTTCTCCTGTTCAAGGCGACAGTCTCATGATATATCTCTTAGGCTCGACAATTTAGATATGTAACATTCTCCTAAACTCATTGAAGAAGTTATTCGTTCATAATGATTCAATTAGAATAACATAAATACAATAACTCAGCCTCGTTCCTAAAGTTTATTAATTTTGTTTTCAGACGTTAATTGAAAACGTTTGAGAATAAAGTTTCAAGGTATTAATATTGTTGGAGCTAGCTAATATTAGAATAGCCAATTAGTTTCCAATATAAGTAGTTTACATAGTTATATACATTAATATTAGTATATACGAGTATGCGACACCCCATGTACGTGTCTGGTAATTTTATGTAAAGAATGTATGTTCAACCGTAACTGTTTCAAGAAAAATCACAAAATTAGCTTGTTATTGTTACGCCATTAAACGTGAACCCGCCATATCTCCGAGAAAATAAAGAGTAGCACGTAATAATTAAAACGCATTGCTGTTCGAAAGGTCTAGAATGGTTGTGCGTAGTCAGGCTTAGAAAAATCTCGAAACATCCACAGAGTACCTACAAGTAGTAATAGGCATTCATCTAACCGATAAGGGAAATGGTACTCTCCGACGTAAACAATAGAGTCGAAATTCGCATGAAAGTGACTCTTATTACCACGAGCCATAAAAATGATTTATGACTTCGAGAAGCGATTCAATTGTTCTGGAATTTTGGATAGATCTGGGGATGTCGGTATCTAGAATTTTCTTGGCTCCGCATATAAATACGAGCCCCCGGCCGGAAGCGAGTCAGTTGTGATTTCGACTGCGATCAAGAGCGAACTACCCTGGTACTTGAAGTGACTTTACCTAACGACCTAAGCGATAGTGTAACGGTACTCTAGTGTTAATTGCGATTCGGATTATTGTTGACTGGACTAATTTGTTATTGTTTGTGGTGAATAAAGTTGTCTGTTAGTAGTAAATCGGCATTTGATTACCCACTTACGTAACATTATGTTACCTGGCTGTCCGCACAAATACATGGTCACCGAGCCATCCGGGCGACTGAGGAGTTGTTTTGCTCTCGCCCTTAGCTGTGCGCTAGCACCTAATGCCCGCTATGACCTGTCGTGATCTGTTTTGTACTTAGTGTCGGTGGTGTCTAACTTGTGACCTTTTTAAATATTTTTGGGAAAATATAACATGTATACTCGTAAAAATTATTGGAGTCGATTTAGTTACTGATTCTGAATAAACTATAATTAAGATTTCGCATGTTACTAAAAATAATGTTGTAGGTATATAGACGGATTCAAAGCTAGTAAAAAGGAAAAAATATATAACATGGTCTAAAAGTTATTGGAATCAATTCAGTTACTGATTTTGAACAAATTATATTAAGGTTTGGCATATACTAAAAATATGTTGGATATAGGCAGATTCAAAGCTAGTTAAAAAAAAAAATAACTTATCTACCAACCTTTTTATTCCTTTAAACATTGTCTTAAATATTAATTTAGTCTGTAATTACAAGCTATTATTTAATTTCACCTGTCCCGATGTTTGTCTGTAATCAAATCTTGCTAGTTTTTGATCCACTTCCCAGTTACTGATTGAGCTGAAATTTTGCACGCATGTGTAAATCAGATGACAATGCAAAATTATTGTGACATGGAGCTGATCTGATGATGGAACCGGAAGATGGCTGTAGGAACTCGGTAGTTAAATGGCACAACCCCATCGAGTTTGGGCTTGTATGATTCTTCTTGATGAGCATTAATTATATAAGTATACTGCGCTAGAAAAGCTTGGTATGAAAAAAATATTTTCATTAAAAACTTGTTTATTTGTTTTTATGTGTGATTTGACTTATATTTAATTTGTTTCTTTTATTGGTTTAACATTTTTTTATTATTTGACATCTAGACTACGCAAGCGGCTTCACCTACGTGAAGGTCGGTTTCTCCTTACAAAGTTTGTATGGACCCCCGTTTACCTCTTTAGGTGTAAAGTTTGGTAAAATCCTTCGCTTTCTTATCGGATGTTTATACCCTAAAAGGAACCTACCTACCAAATTTTAAGTTTGTAGTTTCTGTTTCTGAGATTCCTTGATTAATCAATGAGTCGTACGAGTTTCGTTTTTATTTTTTTATTTATTTAAAGCTTTATGCACAAATAAACTGTACAAAGGCGGACTTAATGCTTTAGGCTTTATCTGCCAGTCGACCTTAGGGAAGAAATGCAGAAACATAACAATATTATATATTTTTTTATTATTTTATGTATATGGATTTATCGCAATCACCTAGAAATTTATTATTTTTAAGACTATTCTAAGTCAGCGTATAGGGTCGCTGGGTCTTAGTTTCCTAAAAATATTATTATTAGTAGTAGCCAAAACTAAGCCAAACACGTTCCAATGACACATTAGAGCACAAAAACGTGAGTCAATGGGTTACAGCACACACCATCAAAAGTGACACTAGCTCATTCAGCGGTATAACAAAAGGTTCACGAGATACAATAGACAAAGTTCCTGAACAGAACCATTTGCGATGTCTCAATGCTCTTTGTGTTCACTTTATGAATTGTCTCTGGAACTTTTATCCGCAAATGAAAATTTTAAACAGTATCCTGCTTAGTGCTTAATAGTAAACCTTTGTGGGTTTTTTTAGGTAGGAATTCATGAAATGATTTCTCCCAGTCTAGGGCGGAGCGAGAGGGTGTATAAATTATTTATATTATATTATTTTATATTATAAAATATAAAATAAGTTATTTATAGTAATAAAATACATGTATAAGCTAAAATAATAAACTAATAAATACTATGCAAAATATCAGTACCCCTAGCCAAGTTGCTAATCTGCAATAGTTAACGCTTATAGAAAGCTTCAAATGTACGGGAATGACGTCGTCTTAACGCTCAGTCACGTGGTCAGAACAAAAGAATTGGCGGCAAGGTCAACTCCAAGCGTTCGGCGCAAGCGAAACGGTTGTAACAATTCTGAACGAAGACCGAACCGAACCGTGATATTACTTCTTTGCTTTGCGTTCTAGAACTCCAGGTTTCCATTTCAGAAGCGAACCTATGGTCCCAGTAGGCTTCGGCCCTGCTGGACCCATACGGTTTTGCTAAAATCTTCTGGTGCGCGTAAAATACTTTGTGAATATAAGATTATTTTTTAGGTAAATGAAATACTGCTTTACACAAGTTAGACCGACAACCTGTGCGTGAGGACCGCAACAAATCCGATAGATGCGAGACGTACAGGACCAGTCGTTGTGGCGACACTTAAGGGATGCCTATATCCAGCAATAAAGGTTTTAAAGCTGAAATGATGATGATGATGATGTCTCACACTATAAATTTATCTTTACGAGCATTTAAACTTAATACACACACAATAAATCCGTAGGGGTTCAGCAGGGTCGAAGCCTACTGGGGCCATGGATTGTGCGAAAGCGAACCCCGGGGCCTTGGAACGAAGGCAAAGAAGGAATAAGAGTGGGTTTTAATCAGTAAATGTCTGACACGAACGGGCGGGAGATGTTATTGGATTATTTCTCACCTAAAAAAAATCGTGATTCACAATGATAACCTCGACCACTCTGACAAGAGTATTCTGAATAATGAGATGAAGAAAAAAACTATGGAACTTCAAAACTTAATGGTTACTCAGGATAAAAATAATAAG
This sequence comes from Mythimna ferrago, assembly GCA_910589285.2. Lineage (NCBI taxonomy): Eukaryota > Metazoa > Arthropoda > Insecta > Lepidoptera > Noctuidae > Mythimna > Mythimna ferrago. The sequence continues at coordinate 24,932,974 of OU342679.1, forward strand.
TTAAAAGTTCCGTTCCTCGAACAATCAACTTATCTTCAACCAAAAAAGAAACGAGTTCTGGTGCCTATTTCTTGTTTTTCTTTAGTCCTAAATAAGCTGGGGATAAGATAAAATTAATGACTTAACTTTAAGGCATAGCGGGCACAAAATAGATAGGTACAGAAGTCAATCTACATACAAAGCGCGCTCGAGCAACGCACACATAGACATCGCTCACTGACAAGCGTCTGTGAACTTTTTTTGTGAAGTAATAGAGCAAAAAATAAAGTTATAACTGATTAGTGGGCAATTTTTTAAATTCAACATTAATGCTGAATTATCGTTTTTTATTTAAGCTACCAGTTTTAAAACGTAATTAGGTTGGTATTCGCTTGTAATTTGATAATTTGTTTTTATGTAACGCAGAATATTTAGGTAGGTGTAGATAAGTACATGACTTTGTGGCCATGTAATACATATTTTTACAATTTATATTAGGCATTTGTCGCTGCGCCCAAGCGCGCTCGGAGAGAGCGGCGCCGACCCTAGCGCGATTGCTGAGCGTAGGTATGAAAAGTGAAGTACATACATGAGATTGACTTCTGTACTTATCTATTCTGTGTAGCGGGTTTCCTACAAAATGACTGTTTGCGTTTATACAAGGTTTACCTTGAATAAAGTATGGCAGTTACATCGTTTTATTTATTTGTGCCTCGAGGCTGGCTCGAGCCTGTGACATGGTAGCTTCATTTTCGTCTTTGAAACTGATATTATTTGTTTTGTTTTATATTATGTAAACTTCCTTCAACAGAACACAAGGCTTATGGGTGGTGAGCAATGGATAGCTCGCCATCCGACTGTGTTCCACGCTCTCCTCTAAGAGATGTCAGCAAGATTGACTGTGGACTGTTCGAAAGTCACCGAGACCCTTTTTTTTATTTTATTTTTTCTTTTATTTTTTTTTATGGTGGGAAAAAATCATGCATTGACATCCCCGCTCTTGGGCGGAGCGGGAGATAGTGTCAGACTCTTATTGACTAAAAGACTCACCCCGTTCCTTCTAGCCTTCATACCGGGGCTCAAGCGCCCTTTCGGATAACCCTGGCCCCAGTAGGCTTCGACCCGGCTGGGTCCCTGCTGTTGCTGACAACTCCTTGAGGCGCGCGGGAACAGTGCGCGCCGTCGACGACTTGGGCTTGGTCCGGAGAGTTACCGACCGAGACCCTCGCTAAGGGCAAGTGAAGGAATACTGTGGGTTTTAGTCAGTAAAAGTCTGACATTTTTTCTCGCTCCATCCAAAGCGGCAAAAGTCGTGTGATGTTACCCCACGTATACAAGGTGTCGTTTTGAAGCTGCAAAATATTTCAGGAGGTAATTATGTTAGTGATTCTCGACCCGAATCAATAATAAAATAAGTAGGTAATTTTTTTTTTTTTATAACCGCGCTTTTTTTCACACACACAAACACGGAACAATAAAGGGCGTTTTCACACACACTAACTCGCAACGATAGTTTCATAAATAATGTATCATCCAATCATCATCCCGCACGCCACACCCTAGCCACGCCCCCGCGGCCATCGATCAATCGATTTAGTTTAGTGTAATTAAAAAATTAAATAACAAGTATTACTGATTATTGACCAGGTATCGTTTTTTTATATGATTATTTATGAGTTTTATTACAACCTCCTGAAATATTGTGCAGTTTTAAAACTGCACCTTGTATAAAGAAAAAATTATGTAAACATAGACGTAATTTTGATACAATAGGCTCGCTTTTGACCATTATCTCATCTGATGGATGATGGAGCACGCTTGCCTAGAAGTAACCTATTCACTCTTTACTTAAACCCCTAGGTTTTAGCTCTGGAAACACAGACTCCGGCAGGGAATTCCAGTCCGTAGCTGTATGTATAATGAATGTGTTCCCAAAATGCTTTGAACGTATGGGTGGGATTTCCACCATGTACCGATGGCGCAACGCCGTACGTCTAGTGGTCCGATAATGGAACGGACTGGGTGGAATTAAATTGTGTAATTCCAACGCACACTCCAAAATGTAAACGATAGAAAACCGACAGGTCAGCAACTCGGCGTCGATGCTCAAGGCTTTGGAGCTTTAACTCGACAAGTGCATCATCACCGATGATCCTCTTGGCTCGCTTCTCAATCAACTCCAGGGCAGCTACAATCTAAGGATTTTTAAGTCAAGAGTGAATAAGTTACTTTTAGGCAAGCGTGCCCCGTCGTCGACCCCATTTTTGCCTACCATTAAGGGTCTAAACATACCCACCCGCCCGCACGCTCCGCCCTCCCGCGCATGGTGCAGTTCGGATGCAGTTGGTGTGCAGTTCACACGATGACGTTGGATTGCAGTTGAAATGCGGTCCGTCTGTTTAGAACCTTTTTTTTTTTTCGATGGGAAAAATCATCCTATGACAACCCCCGCTCTTGGGCGGAGCGGGAGATAGTGTCAGACTCTTACTGACTAAAAAACCCATCCCGTTCCTTCAAGCCTTCATACCGGGGCTCGAGCGCCCTTTCGGATAACCCTGGCCCCAGTAGGCTTCGACCCGTCTGGGCCCCTGCTGTTGCTGACAACTCCTTGAGACGCGCGGGAACAGCGCGCGCCGTCGACGACTTGGGCTTGGTCTGTTTAGACCCTAAGTGATGTGGACGTCAAACACAATTCCATAAAAAAACGCTGTCAGCTTAAATATGTTATACGAGTAGTTGCTCTGTCTCACAGAAGCGGGTTGGTCTTTCTTAGGATTTTGTTCCCAAAGGCAACGAGACCCTATTACTAAGCCTCTGTTGTTCATCCGTCTATTTGTCACTCTGGCCGTCAGTCAGTGGACTGTATCTCATAAATCGTAAAAGATAGAGTTGAAATTTTCACAATATATTGTATTTGCCGCAACAACAACACATAATAAAAATAAAAGGCGAATCTATAGTACGAGAAACGTTATTTTGTCGGCGTTTTTTTGCTTAATTTTAAAATTGAAGTACAGAAACCTTTGTGTGAGAGTCCGACTCACGTGGTCAGTTTTATTTTTTGTTATTTCCGTTGGCTTTTTCGTTTGAACTTCGGAAGCACTCGGTGCCATAAACAATAGCTTACACACAACGAAACAATTTTCACGTAAATCTACATGAACACTGAAGATCAACCACTTTAGTGGAATATATCGCAGGCATAGAAGTATAGAGATCTAATCCAGAAATTTTAATATCATAGAATCACTCAAAACAATAAATAATAATAGTCCCTTGAACCATCTGGCCGAAATTAAATGTTCACTACTCTCGTACCCGTCTAGGCGACAGTACGACTATCTGTGCATTTGTTTGCGGCCAGCTGCGCCCGGACAGAGCCCCGCTGACTTTTAAATCCATTTTCTTTGCGAAATATTGATTGATTTGCATATGCAATGTTCACTTTGAAGAATATTTAACTACCAATTTTTATGTGTAAAAACGTTTCTAAAGATCCAAGCCGTTTCGAAGAAGTAGGGAAAGTTTCGAATGTAATGTTGTTGTATGTAATATTTTTTTTAGACAAAACTATTAATCGCACGATAAAATTAAATGTTGATAATATTGTTCATGAATCTCTAATAAACATTTATTTTTTTCAAACTTATTAACCTGGTCGTTACCGAGGAGTAGGCTCCAGAAAGTCACTGTTTTAAAGCACTTTTCGGGCGCTTGGCTTAATAAAACAAAAAGCCCGAAATATACGCGTAGCTCCTTCACGCGAAAATATGCCTATATTTTATTAGAAGTTTATAAGCATGTATTAAGTCGTTCTATACGACTTAAAGTCGCAATATAAAAAAAATGGATTAGGTCTCTACAACTCTAAAGGTGCGATATATTGTACAGTACACGGTACAATCATTCTTTTGAAGGGTCTAAATAAAAAGATACAAAGAAAAAGAACTTCTATCCTAGACAATATATAGCTTAACTAAGCGTAAACAGCAATTCAGTAGTCTATCTAGTTTCCTTACTTAAGTATTCTACTAACAGCATCTTATTTATTCTCGCCTCGAGGCAGCCTCTGCAAGACTAGCCGTATTTACCGAATTTGATCGAAAACGTCGATCTTCAAACGAGCCTTCGATCGTTTTAAGCCCTATTTTATAGTCTGATAGTTTTTTATTGCCATTTTATTTACTTCGAACAATAAAAGAATAGACCCGATAAGAATGGATTATTTTCTAGCCCACCATTTGTTTTCACTGTCAAGCAGATACGTTTCTTTATTTTCCTTAGAGAAAAAAGAGGCCGATAATTTTAACTTTTTTCTCCGGAATTATCATATTTCCTTGTGCTGAAAAGGTAAAATGTAACACCGTTTTCCTTTTGCCGTTTTTGTCTATAAATTTTATTTTAAAAATGCACACACAGAGTGGAACTTTTTTGAGTAATGAATGAGAGCAGGATGTCCAATTAAATGGTATCCGGTGGGGAGGATATTTCGTTTGTTATTTTTTTTCATATTTAAAAATTTTAATGCTTCTGAAAATTATCCATTTTTTTGTAACCGACTATTTTTTATTAATTGGAGTAGTATTTTATTACCATTAATATCGCGTATAAATACATTTAAATTCTAAAAAATATAGGTACGTCGATTGAAAATGTATGTTTATTATAACAATGTACTACTACTAGCTAATACTAGTAGTAGTACATAGTTATAGTATTTAAATTATATGTGTAGGTTTATTTCATATTTTAGTTTAAGGCTTCATAATATATCTGTTTGTTTTCTTGTTCTTACCCACTATTGTCTACATAATAAAATAATAACTTATTATACATAGGTAAATAACTTTTTTTTCCATTTCAAGTATTTGTTATTTGTTTATTGTGCAAACCTACTACAGTGACGTCTTTTTTAACCCAAAGGTTGACTGGGAGAGAATGCCTTGTTGCATTAAGTCCGCTTAAGTACCACTATTGCACATGAAGTTTAAATAAATAAATAATAATATGTCTCTTTTCATAGACCTTTTCATGGATGATATTATTTCTATAGAAAAAACAAATTATTTTGTACTCATATTCATATTATACTAGCTTTTGCCCGAGGCTTCACCCGCGTACATAAGATATAGCCTATGTCACTCAAAAATAAAGCAGCTTTCCATCAGTGAAAAAAATTTAGGATCAGTACTTCTATAGATTACCTCCTACAAACAAAAAACCAAAAAAACAAACTTTACCTCTTCATAAAAAAATAAATAAATGATCTCTGTTTGTTTTAATACTTTGAACATCGAATATCTTTTTAATTCAGGAACGTTTGTAAGAGTTACATAGATGGGTTTTAGCCAGTAGTGGCACCACTCAGGCTCACTCCACCCTAGAGCTGCAGAAGTCCCACCTCAAAAAAGGAGAAAAAGTTTTTTTTTCTTTTTAATTGATATAACTAAAGCTTGACTGCAATCCCACCTGATGGTAAGCAGTGATGCAATATCTGACGATGAGGTGCACTAGTTTATGAGCCTATTCACTCTTGCCTTGAAGACAACCAAATTATAATCGGACGTGAAGACCGCAGCAGACAGATTGTTCCAGTCCTTCGACGCTTATATCTTAGTTATCTTATTTACACTGGAGCATCAAGTACCTATTATAGAATATCTTCTTGAACACGATCGTAAATGCCTCCAAATCAAATATCGGGTCAATATTACACTACTTCAGACGAACGATAATGTATGTGCATATTTCGCAGCATGTTCGCAACTTGTTCTAATTTTTTGTCTTCTTTAGCAGAATTTTATATTTTGCCTTGACATGGAGGTCCCATTTCACAAAAAGGATAGTTTTTTTTTTATTTCACAATTAACCTCTCGTGTGCCGTAATTACAGACACAATTAAAAAGCCATTGTGTCTCGCGTGGATCCACGTTTAGACACACAACGGGTTAAGACATCATTGTGAAATAAAAAAAAGAACTATCTATCCTTTTTTATCGTGTCTCAGCGATGTTTACAGGCTGTGCAAGATGACTGTGCCATTGAAGAGTTTATTACTGGTTAAGGCTCTCACTCCCATTTAGTGCCATAAAACAATGACTTTCTGAGGCTCGCCAGAACCAAAACACTGCGGGATGGTTTGAAAAGGTCACCACGTCACTGGCATGCTAAAGGATGGAACACGAGTAAGTCTTAATACAAGTGCGAGGGTGGGTTTCTGAATTAAGTATTTTTTGTTGTTGTTGAGAACGTCTCAAATTCTACTTTAACGCCAAATTTTAACAGGTTTTGAGCTAAGCAACGGCCAACTTTAAAATCAGAAAATGAGGGTAACACTCCTCTCACTACGCTCACACCGAGAGAAGTTATTTGACGATATTCTAGCTACTCTCCAGGAAAGACCTAAAGCCGGTAGAAAAATCTAGTAACATAGCATAGCATAATCAGCCTTATAATATTCCCACTGCTGGGACTCAGGCCTCCTCTGTAGGAGAGGGAATAGGCCGTAATCCAGCATGCGGGCCCAGTGTGGGTTGGTGAATGTCACATGTCTTCGAATCTTTGGTTCTAGGACATGCCGGCTTCCTCACGATGTTTTCCTTCACCGTCCTGAGAGCAGTGGTGATGAAATAAATAACACAAAGTAATGCGCCTGGCTGGGTTTGAACTCGCGACCTGCAACTCGTTGTCGGGGCCGTTACCACTCGGCCATTACTGCTCAAAATAAATCCTAATATTTCAATCAAAATAAGTAATTCCTACAATATTCATATTATTCAGTTAAAATCAGCAACATATTCACATCGCGTGCTTCCAACTGCACAGTTAATGTACAATAAACGGTACAATTATGTGAAGCCGAGTATTAAAATTAAATGCTTTCAGGAAAAATCACGCTTTATAATAATGTTCATAAATTCACCACAAACTACTCATAATTTAGTTTGTTATAATTACTTTTTAAATACAGTTTGCGCAGTAATAAATGCGTTGCATTCGCTTAGCTTTTGAAAGTTTATAATTAATTAATATAAATGGATATTGTTTGCGCGATTTAGGCAAAAGATTGCACACTTTGAAAGCATAGGTCCGCTCGTGTATGATGAGTATTGCAGCCACATATGGGCTGGTTCTGCAAAATGCCACCCGTCAGCTTTGGGCTCAGTGGAAAGGCGGGCGAAAAGCTAATTGGTGATCCAGTTTGGTTTAAGCTCAATGTACAAGCGTAGGGTAGCCAGCCTTTCGATATTTTACAGAATGCATTTGGAAAAGTGTGCGCGGGCTTTTTACCATCAGACAACCCGACGTACGGCGATCGAAAGACACGATTGATCCAGACAATTCGCCTACGGTCTTTCCGTCAAATTATAATTTAAGCGCAATTCAAGCAAAAGATAGCACACTTTGAAAGCACAAGTCCGATCGTGTGTGGAGTACTGCAGCCACATATGGGCTGGTGCTGCAATATGCCATCTAATAATAGCATTGGACTTCTTGGAAAGCGGGCGAAGAGGCTAATTGGTAATCCAAATTTGGTTAAGCCCAATCTACAAAGCCTAGAGCACAAGCGTAGAGTAGCCAGCTTTTCGGTATTTTACAGGATGCGTTTGGGAGATTGGCACGGGAATTCCCTCCAACTTCTTTCTACTATTAGACAACCCGACTAAGGTGAGTATCTACCCGTACGTTCTACCCTTACGTTCTTCTCTTCCGTTGCTGAAACTTCTACAGTCCGGACTAAGCGTTTCGCCTCATCTTTTATGCCGCGTACATCGAAAGACTCAAACAATTCGCCTGCGGTTTTTCGGTTTTAGTTATAATTTAGGTTTCTTTAAGGCAAGAGCGGATAGACTACTAATTTCGCGCAGGGGAAGCCGATGATAGAAACTAGTTTGTTTTCAGACTCATATTATCCATACATTTGTTTAAAAGCAAGCTTAGACACACGAGAAAAACTAGAGCATATTCAAAGTACTCGTAAATGTTGAAAATACAACATTATTTGTCCTGAAAATATTTCATGAAATCTGTACGATATCCTATACAAATATGACAGCCACAGTAATGCAAAATACAAATCCTAAAAATATCTTCTCTAAAGCTTTGAACAGACTACATCACAATTCGCAAACCTTTTAAAACGTTGACAAAACAAACGTTCATGACAACAGAATTACCTTCAAAAGGCAATGGTAGGTATGCGTCATTTGTCGACAATATCGGGAACACAAAGAGTGTCTGCCCTTTGTCGTCGGCATTGTAAGCCCGGCTTTATCTACAAAACGCTATGCAATTGCACAGAACGACAGCGACTTCAGTTGAAGACTTGCATGTAATGATAGGGTGCTGCAATGTCGGAATTGCGTGCCGTGGTCTTTGGGAGTGGAAGTTCAATTTGTTAATTTGTATGTTGATATAGCAAACAACATATATGTAGATTAGTTTATACTTGTAGTGTGACGATTGACAGAGCAGAATGGAAGAAAAAAACGTGTTGCGTCGACCCTACGTAATATGGGATAAGGGCAGAAAGAAGAAGTGTTTATACTGTAAAAAAAATCGCTTAACTTAAGTGGCAGTAGCCAGGGCAGATTGCTCACAAAACAGATAGTTGATGGGGATGAAAAGTTCTGGAGTGGCGACTACGTACCGGAAGACGCAGCGTTTGGAAGGCCTCCCACAAGGTGGACCGATGATCTAGTGGGGGTAACTTAGACGCTCTTACCTAGCTTTTACGCCCGTGTAAAAGTAGAAAAAATCCCCAGGGGAATATACCTCTAACATAAGCGTTGAGCTCCTTAGTAGTCCTAATTTTGAGCTACACGAACACTGACTAATGCTTGTACTGACTGGACAGGTTCACTCAAATCTGTGATATTTTTTCTTCAAAAAACCATCTGAGACACTAACATGTATGGTTCTTTATTTCATTACAAGTCTCTTTTAAAGTCCATACAGTAACCATATGTTTATTGCATGGAAGAAAATAAAAATGAAAAGAAAATTGAAAATATAAAGAAAAAAGAAATTTTGACCCCTGAGTTTGTTCCGGTGTTTCTTCACAGAGTAGTCAGCTAGAAAACACCGGGCATATAGTTCAAACTGATGAAAAAAAAAAAGACGTGTGGCACTCAGGGACTGCCGCGGTAAAGCTATTGCATAGCATTTTTATCAACTTATGCAATTATAATTATTTATTTATTTTATTTATGCAGTATTTTTTCCTCACTTGTTCACTCATTTGTTTTCTTATAGGTCACCACGCTCAAAAAACAAATGAGTGGGAGGTGTTAGGTTATTTTCGTTACGGAATTTCTAGATTCGGTCTCCACGCTCAAGGCCCGCGATAGAAGCTATGCAATAGCTTAAAAACCATTTGCAAAATAAATATAATTTATCATTTTTACAAGACATGCTCTACCCGTGTGCCAAATTTCGTATAAATTCATTAAGCCATTAAAGCGAGAAAGAGTAACAAATATACACATACATACAAAGTTTTGCTTTTACAAAAATATTGGGTAATTAAGAAAATTCCTTCGACTATGAGCTCAGTAAATGCCAGTAGCAATTTTGATCATAATCGAGTTCGAAAATATTGTTAATGAAACTTTTTTTTAATGAGGTCACTACAGTATTTTTAATACTGCAGCTTTTGAAAGTCAGAGTCATTCGTTTTATTTAAATAACGTTACGTTTATCCGTCAGATTTTTTTTTTATGGTGGGAAAAAATCATCCAATGACATCCCCCGCTCTTGGGCGGAGCGGGAGATAGTGTCAGATTCTTACTGACTAAAAGAGCCACCCCGTTCCTTCTAGCCTTCATACCGGGGCTCGAGTTGTCTTTCGAAACTAACCCTGGCCCCAGAAGGCTTCGACCCAGCTGGGTCCCTGCTGTTGCTGACAACTCCTTGAGGCGCGCAGGAGAGTTGTTGAGTGAAATATGGCTCTTGTATTTTTTCTTGAGGTGGAAAGCATTTAATGACTTCTCCCACGCTAGGATGGAGCTGAATGGCGTGTCAGACTGTTACTGACTAAAATTACACCTGTGTCCTTCAAACCATGGGTTTTTATTGCAAAGGAAACCTCCTGAATTACTGAAATAGCACTTTGTAAATTTGGTGCTTTGAGAGTGTTGGATTCGCTATTGGATACTACGGATACGATAGCCCAAAATCATCTATCGGGCAGTTGCCCACCAGACATAACACCTGTCGGAGGATCTTCTCTTTTAAACGGAGGTTTACGGACTTTACACTCTTTTTCGCATACCTCCAAATATTTTTTAGCTATTTTCTATAATCATATCAGAATTAACACATCTACACATTGTCGGCTAATTACGTTTGTCGCTTGTAAGCGTGATTGGCTTTCGAAAGGTTTATCAACCACGTTTATAGGCACGTAAATAACCAACCATTTCACGTAATGAATTCAACATCTGTATCAACCAAAAAAAACCATTTTCAATCAATACGATCGCTCAACAAAAATAAGCTATCAAAAACCAATGAAACAGAGCTGGTTTCCAAAGAGCTACGTACGAGCACTCATAAGGCGTGCTAACTGGTGGTAGTTACAACGTGTTACGGCTCGTTTCCATGCATTTTTAACAAGAGGGCCGTCGGGAGGACGGAGGGATGTACCGTAGACTCGTTACGGAGGGAACTGAGTCAAGGGGCGCAGGTTCGTTCTTGAAAATAATTAGGACTGAGTCTAATGTGGGACGGTTTCTCGGTTCTTGGATGGGTTGGAATGTTAGAATAATTTTGGTGAGGTTTAGTGGATGGTAACCAGATTGGTATAAGTAAAACTTGATTTCGAATTTAGTGTTTGAAGTTGAGAGCCCGGAAAACTACATATTTATTAACATGAAAACTTGTTAAAATGCAGTTTAAAGCTGAGTTTGATATGGTTACTTCAAAGAACCATGGTAAACTCCCGAACAAAATTGTCTTGGCATATTTTTTAACGTATGGTCATGAAATAAAAGCTTGTAAAATATACAAAAGCATAAAGCGAAACACGACGCCGTCACATTGTGTGTAATAGTTTGTGAAAAAAAATAGATAAGTTGTTGTATGTTCATATTATGTATTAGTTTATTATTTTTCAGATTATTCTATGTATTTTTTCTATGGCTCTTAGTTGCCTGTAAATGAAGAATTATTATTATTATTTCGTTTACTTATTCATTTTACAACATGTAAATTATATTATTAAATATTTCAGTATAAAAAAATATTATTATTATATAGATAAGAGAGTGAGGGAGTGGGGTGAGGATGAGAGAGTGTTCGAATTTATAATAGTGTGAAGTGTGAATAAGTTTGAGTGACACGTTGCAACTCGCCTTGATTAAAAATATTATTGAACATTAAAATTTTTGCGGATCTATATAGCACAAATAAAAATGTTATGTTCATATCCCATTGTCTATGTTTCTATAGATGATCAGCATTCACATAAAATATATAAGCCTAAAGTCTGTACTTGTAGTAGTCGGGTACAGCGTGGGCGATATCCTACTTCGAGCACCATTTTGTATCTATTTTTAGTGAACACATTCATTGTTAAGGTAGGGTCCCACTTGTCAAAGCGGTATTAGTTTTCTGTTTGCTCGGTAGGTAGTTGAAACTATTTCGAAATTAGCTTTATAAAATCAGCCAGTATTTTTAATACCGCATTGTACCTCTTATTTTTTTTTAACTCTATAACTATTACCACACATCATCATTCTGATACCATCTTAAGTAAAAATAGAAAAAGACTATTCCTCTTCATCATTCCGCCACATTCATCTATAATCGTATTTTTTTCCTTTGATAAAAGTTTCTATTCATAGTCACATAACAAAATATACACATAAGAAACTTAAATATTAACAAATTATTTATTCACTAAAGGCTACTCTAAAATATGGCGTCACAAAACTCCTCCGCATCGCTGTCAACTGAAAGTGTTCCCAAAAGGCTGGCGGCATTGCTCTGTTGTATGGCAATACTTAATCTCTGACCGAGGTAAAAGCCAGCTCTTGGATCATGCGAAGTGTCAGCTAAGCATTTGGATAGTTCTTTAAAAACGTATGAGCACTCGGACCCCACGGCTTAATTTTGTTGATTAATACATTTTATTTTATTCTATTCATACACAAGTTTTCTCACACCATTGACCGTTTGAGAGAAAGCTAAAACAATCACCGTGGTCCTCGAACGCAAAAGGGAAAATAAAGGAGCACGGGTTGGTTTTAGGCAGTAAAAGTCTGACACTCTTTCCACCCAGAACAAGAGACGTCTCACTCTGGAGCAAGAGGGAGTAACTTCTTATTTGATTCCCAACGTCAAAAATGCTTTACCAAATAAAACATGAAGAAAAAGAAGTATGAAGAACGAAGTGTATAGTTCTTTTAACTCCAATCAAATACGTAGCATAGCATAGCATAGCACAGCATGGTCGGCCTTATAATGTTTCCACAGTCAGAACTCAGGCCTTCTCTCTAGGAGAGGGAATGGGCCGTAATTCACAACGCGGGCCCAGTGTAGTTGGGTGGATGTCACTATGTCTACGAATTTTTAGTTTTAAGTTTCATCATGATGTTTTCCTTCACCGTTTTAAGAGAAGTGGTGATGAAATAAATTACATAAAGTAATGCGGCTGTATGGGTTTGAACCCGCGACCAACAACTCGTAAATCGGGGCCATTACCACTCGGCCAACACTGCTCGAGTAGCTTTATATGAGCATAAAGTTAATCAGAAACCGAATGGATTCCAATAGTTTTTACACCATGTTATATTTTTTTCCAAAAAATTTTTAAAAGGTTACAAATTGGACACCACCACACTAAATAGAAGACAGGTCACGGCAGGCAGGCATGAAAAAAAAAGGTCACGGCAGGTCATTGCGGGCACCAGGCGTTAGCAAACAACTGAATGCAAGCGCAAAACCGCCCCTCAGCCACATGGATTGCCCGGTAACTACAGGTGATCCGGTGACTGGGTCACCTGGTAGTTATCGGGCAATCCAGTGACTGTGATCATTCATGATATAGTTATGAAATTTTGTACATAGATTATTTACATAAAAATACTAGACACGTGTTTCGGGTTTCTCATATACTGAAAATAATGTTATATAAGCATTAAATACTTATAACGACTACTACGTCAGGTGTAGACATATCCTTATCCTTAAGGTCCTGCATGGTCATCGTGTGTTCATCTTCTTTCTTACCTTTTCGTGTTTATTTTGGCTACCGCTTTCAGTATATTGAGGTCAATATCAGTATTTTATGTATATGGGAATAAGAGCCTTTTGATATTTAGTTACACGCAATCTGTGGGCACAATATAGCGTTAGAAGATGTTCTATTGATAATGGAATTTTGAAGAAAATTACTTTTATTTCATTAAAATAAAAAACTTTATTCCAAACTAGAAATTGTATAGTGAGTGTTTTACAAGAGACAAAGAATTATTTTATATTTTTATTGTTTTTTGCTTCTCTTTTGTTTAGTTTTCTATTTACATAACTTTAAATGTAACCGTAGAATCGTAATGGAAAGGGCTATGCTCGGGGTTTCCTTACGTGATGTAAGCTCTTACAGTCGAACTGCGGATATCTTCATTTCGAATCAGAAATGAAGACATCCGCAGGAGAACTAAGGTTGCCGACATAGCACGAAGAATCGCCAAACTTAAGTGGCAATAGGCAGGGCACATTGCTCACAGAACAGATGGCCGTTGGGACCGAAAGGTTCTGGAGGCGCGACCGCCTCCAGAATATAATACCGGAAGACACAGCGTTAGAAGGCCTCCTACAAGGTGGACCGATGACCTGGTGAAGGTTTCGGGGATCCGATGGATGTGAGACGCACTGGTTCGTTTATTGCGGAGACACTTCGGGGAGGCCTATGTCCAACAGGGGACGTATATCGGCTGAAATGATGATGATGATGAACCATAACCGTAACCTTGCGTTGTTACAAAATAAATTCATTTTCTTTCTTTCAGTGGTCGCCACTCTAGAACTGGTCGGATCTATTGACCAATGGGCTCTGCCTACTGCCACATTTCCTTGAAGCCTTGAACCGTCTAGAGAGTAGTGCTCTCAAAACGGTGAAGGAAAACATCATGAGGAAACCGGCATGTCCTAGAACCAAAACTTCGAAGCCATGTGACATCCACCAACCCGCACTGGGCCCGCGTGGTGGATTACAGCCCATTCCCTCTCCTAGAGAGGAGGCCTCAGTCCCAGCAGTGGGAACATTAAAAGGCTGAGTATGCTTGAACCGTCTAAAATATTGGACAACATAATACCGCACCATTGTGCGTTACTGTATTTATTTATTTATTTAAACTTAATGTACAATAGTGGTACATAGGCGGACTTAATGCCACAAGGCATTCTCTACCAGTCAACCTTTGGGTTAAAAAAGACAACACTGTGGTAGGTTTGCACAATAAACAAATACATAACAAATAGTTCAAATGGAAAAATATAAAATAAGTTATTTATAATAATAAAAAACATATATATGCTGTATTATCTCCTTTTACTTTACGGGTTATTTTTACTTTTCAATATTTTAACGAGAAGGCAACATAATGAAACTAAGAACAGTTCCTACTCCTTCCAAGGCGAGACTCTACTACGTAAGCAAACATACAGACAGTTTACTTCAAGAGATGCGATAACATCTTGGCAGTACGTGACTAAGCACGTCTGAGAAGGAAAACTTAGTTCAATGATTCGAAAAGACTTATGGGTGGACTAAAAAAGTTATATTAGTACAACATATTGCAACGTACCCATAAAGTTATGTCTTCAGGGCTATGGAAAAACTTCCGAAAAGATGGACTTAGAACGCAAAGGTAGGTTACTGAAGGAACATAGGTGTAGCTTGAAAAAGTCTAACACGCCCTCCTACTCTATCCCAGAAAGGAATAATTTATTAGATAATTTCCTACCATATGTTTTTGTCTATTTGTTGTTAACTCTAAAGCTTGCCTTTCTCATTTTCCTACTGCAGAGACTCAGACCTCTTCTCTGAATGAGAGAATGCCTACTACGCGGGCCCAGTGTGGTTTGTTAGATGTCACATGTCTTCGAATTTTTGATTCTAGAACATGCCGGGTTTCCGCACAATGTTCTCTTCACCGTTTCGAGAGCAGTGGTGATTAAATAGCTGCCTTCTATAAAGTAGATCGATAACCCAGTGAGGGTCACGAGAATCTGATGGATGCGGGATGCACAGGATTGGTCGCTATAGCAACGGACGTCTTTCAGCTGAAATAATTATGAAAATACTTGACTAGGTTTGACCCTAAGACGTACAGCGCGTGACACTCGTGAGTGGGGCTTTTTCCCACTGGCACACTACTGCACCCTTTTAATTCTGCATTTTATGAATAAGGGGAAAAAGAAAACATTTTTATAGAACTTGCAGTCATAATCCAAACACATTCATTGTGCGTGCAGCTAGGGAGTGGAATTCCTTGCCGGAGTCTGTGTTTCCTAATGGCTACAACCCGGGAATCTTTAAGTCGAGAGTGAATAGGTTTCTTCTAGGTAAGCGAGTTCCATCGCCGACCGCATAGTCGCTTTCCATCAGGTGAGATAGCGGTCAAGCGCGAACCTATCAACAATAAAAAAATAAACAAATACGAACTAGTAAACAATGCATATCTCTAATTAACAACTTAACAAAGTCTTTGCCATATTAATTCAGCCATAAATAACCGTCTCGTTTCCATAATTACTTTAATTACAAGTACATTTGAACAATATAATTATATTACGTCGAAGAACAGTAGTATTCACAGAAGGGAGACTCCTTTGTAAGCCCCTTATGTCAGCATACGCCTCGCTGTCCACTTGAAGAGACGCGATAACATCTGTAGCGGTACGTGACTGAGTACAGGTACGGTGTTCTTTTGTGATAGTGTTTGTTGAGGAGAAAATAGTTTATGTTATTTTTCCTTGTGGCGACGAAACACGTTAAATTATGATTGTGTTGATAAAAATCATATGACAGGTTTACGCCTAGTGGATGTAGGTGCGACTGTTGAATACTGCTTGGTGTTCCACGCGCGTCTTATGGAGATATCAGCCGAAATAAATAAATAATAATAATATTCCACAGCTTTCACACAACGCCATCTAATCCCAAGCTTAGCAGAGCTTATGCTATGAGTACTAGACCACTATTAAACAATATACCTGTAATTATATAATTGTAAATACATACATATTACAGACAAGCTAAGCCAGCGATCCTCATACCTCTTAACAGTCAACGAATGAACATACATAGTATATCTTTGGATATATTCAGCCGATTGCGATGAAACAAAGCCTAAGTAATATATCAAGGTTTACACAGTTTTAATGTATTATAAAAGTTATCTACATCGATTACGTATATTATTCGTGATGCGCGAACAACTAAAATCATCATCATCATCATCATCATCATCATCAGCCTTTTTTTAATGTTCCCACTGCTGGGACTCAGGCCTCCTCTTTAGGAGAGGGAATGGGCCGTAATCCACCACGCGGGCCCAGTGCGGGTTGGTGAATGTCACATGTCTTCGAATTTTTGGTTCTAGGACAGCCGGTCTCCTCACGATGTTTTCCTTTACCGTTTTGAGAGCAGTGGTGATGAAATAAATTACACAAAGTAATGCGCCTGGCTAGGTTCGAACCCGCGACCTACAACTCGTAAGTCGGGGCCATTACCATTTGGCCACCACTGCTCCTGAACAGCTAAAAACTTCTACACATTTATTAGGTATAATTTGTTATAGATAAAACACAGAACAAATTATTATGATCATCATACAAATATTTAACTTAGGTGAAAATAAAGGTGGCTCTGGGTGTAGCAAGAGGACTAGTCACATTATACTGACTAAAACCCGCCTAGGTCCTTCACTTGCATTTTAGGGCTATGATCACTCTATGTTCCCGCAAATCTAACAGGCATCGACTCTACTGGGATCCTACAGTTTTACATCAAGCCTGCATATCGGCTAGTTATCAGTTTACAGGCAAATATCAATCTGGGGCCAGGGTTCTCCGAAAGGGCGCTCGAGCCCCTGTATGAAGGCCAGAAGGAGCGGGGTGGGTCTTTTAGTCAGTAAGAGTCTGACACTATCTCCCGCTCCACCCAAGAGCGGGGGTTGTCATTGGATGATTTTTTCCCACCATAAAAAAAGGCAAATATCAATACAGGTAAAACAATCATATGTTCTAACTAAACAGCATTACGTTTGAATCAAATCGAGAACCAGTACAAAGGGGAAGCTTTGCTTGCTCCTCAGAAAACGTCCCACAGTCCACTCTAAGAGTCGCGATAACATCTGTAGCGGTACGTGTCTAAGTACAGGTACGCTGTTCTTTTGTGATACTGTTTGTTGAGGTAAAAATACATTTAGAACTGCGGTGTTCTGTCTCTTGTCCATGTTTTAAATCTCGGTCTTGAATAATAATAATAATATTCCACAACTACCACACAACGCCGTCTAGTCCCAAGCTAAGCAGCTTGTGTTATGGGTACTAGACAACTGATAAACATACTTATGTATTTCTAAATACATATATATTATAGGTAAATTACACCCAGACACAGAACAAATGATCATGCTCATCACATAAACATTTGTCCTGGGTGGGAATCGAACCCACGACCTCTGGCATAGCAGTCAGGGCCACTAACCAATAGACCAACAGGCCAGTCAAGTCAAGTCAGCCAGAATATAGGCAAGGATTAGGTTACGTCCGCTTAAATTATTATAGATGAAGTGATATATTGATAAAAGAGACCGTTTTTATTTTTAAATATTTTATTTAGCGTAGCTTGTTGTAGCTCGCTTAATTTATTAATCTAGTGTTTGATTAATCTGTTAGCAGTAAGTAAGCTTGAGCGACTGCAAAACTTATGCATTCGGTTTGTTTTTGGTCTACGAAAGTATGTTCATGTTTCTCATCTTGGCAAGGAACTCAAGTGGCTCCCCATCCGTCTTCGCAGGAACACTCGGATTTTATGTCTCCTTTTCAACATCCTACACAACCCTTCTTATCCCTCCTACCTGCGCGACCGTTTTTCTTACGCACGCGCTAGCGACGCGCCGTGCAGATCACACCTGAGATCCCTTCTTAAATCCCCCCCTCATAAATCCAGCTACTATTCCTACTCTTTTTCTGTCCATGCAGTAAGGTTGTGGAACTCTCTTCCGCCTAACATTCGTGAGTTGAAAACTATTTCTCTCTTTAAGACTCAAGTAAAAGAGCACTATCTTTCCTCTCTTGTGTGATAATCTTATTTGTGTATATATATATATATATATTATGTATTTTAGTATAAGGTATATTTATAGTTATATAAGTATTTATTAGTTTAAGATTTCACTAACTCTTCTTTACTTATTTCTGCACACTATTGTCTACATCTCTTCTGATCTTTCCTTTCGCAGGTCTGCTGGAAGAAATTTCTTCATGAAATAAGCAGTACCTTTGTACATAATTTATAATAATGTTGTATCTTCTTCTTTTTACTGTGTGTACATAAATTATAAAATAAATAAATAATATGTTTATGCAAAACGTACTTGTAGTTTACTTTTATGGGAATTATAACATTAAACGTATTTATATGGAACTTTCAAAGTTTGAATGTCATATAGCTACTTCTGTAACTCTTTAGATATTGCATTTAAATCACATTGCTGTTTTTATAATATGTGTGTATTGAAATAACTATTAACACTGCGTAATAAAACTGGGCAAGTCCGAATCGGACTCGTGTACAGGGTTCCGTACAAACTTACCAGTGTAAATAGTTCAATTTCCGATTGGAGCCTGGAAGATTTTTCTGATTCCAAAAAAAAACTTTTTTTTTGTGACTTAACGACCAATTTACTGTTTTTTTATTTATTCCTATACCTGTGCTATAAGGCCTTGCTTTAAACCAAACTGAATTCTAGGTCAACTCGAAGTACCGTATGAATTTTGAGTCCCTTAAGAGTATCGAAATATACTCGGACATTTTTTGCGGCATAAGCAGGCGTATCTTTTTTTTCGTTAACGTAACAGTTTAATTTTTTCACAGCTTTAAGAGACCGCAGAAGTGTGTATATGGTTTTAATTTCAACTCGATACGTTCCCGAGATAAAGTGTCTTGACAGACTGATGGACAACAAAGTGAACCTTTAAGGGTTGTCTTTTTCTTTTGAAATATGTAACCCTAAAAAAACGAAAATAACACATATGGAGTTGCAAGCCCAACGACATGGTGTATTTTCACAGCAAAATAAAAAAGTCTAAATCCTTCAAATAAAACAACATAAACTCCTCAAACTTACTTAAAAAACCGACTCTTAGAGGAACAAAAGCCGTATCTCCGTATATCCAATTGTCTTCATCGTTCGCAACGGGTACGAGCTCAAAGGACTCGCCTTGAGGAAACAATAGGACAAGATGCTTGATAGGACACACGTTACCTTATCGAACATCTTTAATATTAGTTGTGGGGTTCACTGGTGACTTTGTGGGGGTCTTCTACTGGGGGTTGTCGACCCCTCCCACGCATAAGGTCGTATAAAGCTAGACGCACATGTGGGCCATGCCTAATTTGTATCATCGCGGTTATTTCTGCCTGATCATTTAAAAGGAATTTCGCTTGAATCCTGCGGTGCAGCGCCAAACCAAATCCTTTGAAGTTTTCGTTTGGAGTGCAGGCAAAAATGAACTTGGTGGTGGTCAAGCGGAAATGTCTTTGATGGTACATAGAACGTCGTCGCATGGCGTCGCCTGGCGTGGTTCTTGTGTAGCTCTACAAGTCTAGTTTCCATAAATGTAAGAGACCGACGCTCCCAGATTGACGTAGGTACTTGGCACTCGTGTGCACAGTGTAGTTCTATCTTCACTGTTTTATAGAAATCTTCTGTTCCCAACTTGAAAAGTGTTTTATCATCTTAATTATATAATCTCTCACAATAAAAATAATCTGTTTTCAGTAATATTAAACAATGCAGTTCAAATTACATAGAATTGAAGAACACATCGCACTAAATGATTTTTTCTAACGCACTGCAATATAAGTAATTAAATATATTGCTGTCTAGGTGGTAGGTACATGTGGGGTGTGTGTGTGTGTTGTGTACAGTTATTACCCCTAACAAAAGGGTGTGTCAGACTTTATCTACGACTTGTTCCGTCTGATTTATTTCTTTCACATTCAGGAAGAAGTTTTATCTATAATAGTTAGCTTCTTCCAATGGCTTTGCTTGCAGTAAAGTAAATAATTAACCCAATCTTGTGCTCTATGCCTAGACACGTGTGCCAATTCGTACTCCATTTCATTTTACCGTTTGAACGTCAAAGAGTAATAAACATACGAGTACACACATACATACGTTCGTCTTTATATTTATCAGTGTAATAAAGGAAATGAAAACACCAAATTACTCTCTAGTCTTTCTTTAAAGATATATGTGTAATAAGCATAGATCGGAATTGGTAGGGCTGTTATAAGTACTTGCTTTTTTCTAAAAAAAATGATATATTTAAAAACGATTAACATCTCATTTCAAATTAATTATGAAAAACATTTATGCTACAATAACTTTATTAATTAATTATCTCTTTTAAATTCGAGATTTTTTTCCCCAAAAATATTTTTTAATAAACTCTGATACACAAGATAAACTGAATTAAAATTACTTACTCTTAAGTTTAGAATAATATGGATATTCCCCGAGTCCCGGGATTTGGTTTTAAAGTAGTAAAATTATAAAAAAAAACTATCTTGCCTTCAGGACTAATGAAAGATTAGCCAAGCGCTCAAGATCCGTGCCGGTATCTATAGGCATCTCAACAAAGCGGCAACGTTTCGCGCTTGGCAAAAAGTTTTATAGCGTGCTGTTGACGTAAAATTTACGTCTCATATCATGCGCTTAATGGCTTACATATTTTTTTTATACATATTGACAAAAAGTACGAAATTCAATTAAATCCCGTAGTATCAGCCGGAATCCCGTGGAATATCCATAGTAACATCAATGTTTGCGGTCAATGAACCTAAATAGTCCTACCTATTCCGATCACTGGTAATAAGTTACATGTGTGAAAGAATGGTTCAATTGGTTTTTGCGTACCACCACCACGGCAACTCTTTCGATCAACCCTGCAACCCTACCAGCCATCGGCCCTAGCAGGCCCCGTCATTTTTGGTGTACTTAGAGTACTATGTGCCATCGGGCGCATAGTGTTCAAACCCGGGTTGAAACTCGGGTTTTTTTCTTATCAGACGGAAAAACGGCGTAGCATATGCTGAGTTAGGTGCCTTTTTGGCCTCGCACTGATTATATCTTTCTTTTTTCTTTTCATCATGTGTTTTTAAGCTATTGCATAGCTTCTATCGCGGGCCTTGAGCGTGGAGACCGAATCCAGAAATTCCGTAACGAAAATAACCTAACATCTCCCACTCATTTGTTTTTTGAGCGTGGTGACCGATAAGAAAACAAATGAGAGAACAATCAATCAAAATTCAATTCAATGTGTGAAAGTGTAACTTCAATTAATATCAAAGAAAAAAAAACAAAGGAAAAAAAAATACTGAATAAATAAAATAAATAAATAATTATAATTGCATAAGTTGATAAAAATACTATGCAATAGCTTTACCGCGGCAGTCCCTGAGTGCCACATATTTTTTTTTAGTTTATATGATTGTGTGAGGCACTAAAAAAAAAAATAAAAAAAAATAAAATAAAATAACTTTATTGCATATAATTTTGGATTGAATTACATGTCGAGGAGTCTCCATTTAGACATAAAAATGCCTGTAGTTGAAGACTCCGCTCTTCCCTTACTTTATAAATACACAATTAGGCAAATGAAAAAAGTAAAATAAATATAAAGTAAACATAAAAAGTAACAAGAAGAAAAAAGAAAAAACGATCAATTGTCTTTGTGCATGAGTTGTGTGATAGTATGTGTGGGTGTGATGATGTGTAATGGTGTGTGAGGGAGTGTGATGATATGTCTGTGTATGTGTGTAGGAAAGAAGGTGGTGTTGTGTGTTATAATTAAGTTATACGCTGCAAAAGTGACTCTGTATCATCATAACTTAAATTTTGTAGCCAAATTGTTAATAGTTTTTTGCATTCGACTCTTTTTTTATCATAGATAAATATAATTTTATTAATCTTGTTGTACAAGAAGGCAGACCGTTTTTTATATTGTCTCCTGGCAAATTCTGTTTTTGTAGTGGGAACGTTTATTATGCAATGTTTCTTTCTCTTTTTAAGGATTTTAGGATCATATGGTGTCTCTTTGTGCGTTTTGAGGATGACAAGCAGGATGTACAATTTTCTCACTGATAGCAGATTACATAATTTGTAAAGCTTTTCAGTTGAGAATATTCTTTTTTTGAAGTACATCACTTTAAGTATCGCTCTTTGAGCACGTTCCAATTCTAGAAAACTAGATTTCGTTGCTCCACCCCATACAGGTATGCAGTATATTAAAACTGACTGGACCAAAGACACATAAATTTCATTTAAAAGGTTTCTTTTTTTGTCACTATCTTTCTTTTGATTTATATTTATTCTCTTCGGTACAACATATCTCAGCTCTTTGAATATCCAGATAAGTTTTCGTACTCTACTTATGACGTTTTCCAGATGAGGATACCAGGACAGACGCTGGTCAATAATCACTCCCAGATATTTTGTTTGGGTAACTTGTTCGATAGAAGGGCAATTGCATCCAGTTCTATCTGTAGTAACGTCACAAGTGTGTATTTTTAGATTAAATTCTCTATCTGATTGGAGCTGATTATAAATATTAAAGCAAATGAAGTTGGTTTTGCTTGTGTTCAGGGTGAGCAGATTTTTTTTTAACCAAGTTGCAACAAGAGCCAATCCTTCTTCTGCACCATTTTTAACAGCATCCCAAGTTTCCCCTGAGAAGACGACAGCTGTATCATCGGCGTACGAGATTACTTTGGCATTCTTAATTCTCATACTGCAGAGGTCATTTATATAAATTAAGAAAAGTGTAGGTCCTAGTACACTTCCTTGCGGTACGCCGTATGATACATCTGCGTCCTCACTAGTAATATGTTCTAGTTTCACTTTTTGTGTTCTACCAGAGAGATAATCCTTAAAAAGTGCCAGTGGTACTCCACGAATTCCAATTGCTTCAAGCTTGTGTAAAAGAATGGAAGTAGAGACGGTGTCAAAGGCTTTTCTAAGATCTAGAAAAGCTGCCATGCATTTGTTCCCTTTATCGAGTTGTTCGGTAACTAAAGAACTCAGTGCAATTACAGCATCTTCAGTTGACTTTTTTTGTCTAAATCCAAATTGAGAAGGTGACAGAATATCAAATCTATTTAGGTATTGCAAGAGGCGAGTATTTATCAGTTTTTCTATAATTTTTGAAATTGCAGTCAAGACAGAAATAGGTCGATAATTATTAACATCGTCTCTACCACCACCCTTATACACAGGTGTAATAATAGATTTTTTTAATGGGGCTGGAAAAACACCTTTTTGGAAACATAAATTGGCAAGATGCGTAATAATTGGTACAACTTCATTTTTAGCCAGTTTTAAGAAGCAAGTAGGTATATTGTCCCATCCGGGAGCACTGTCAGATCGAAGATTCATAATCGTAGTGCCAACTTCGGATTGATCAGTATCCAGGAGTACCATTGAATTTATGTGTGATGGCGTTTTATTAAGGAGTTTACTATATAAGTTAGTACCTGATGATATGTTTTGGGCCAGATCTTTGCCTATACTTGAAAAATATTTATTTATAAAGTTAGCTGATTCTGTAGGAGATGATTTCACCTGCAACAATTCTAAGTTCTCTGTTCGTGATTTATTTGTATAAGTGATATTTTTTATATTTTTCCAAAGAAGTCTATTATTTTTGGTAGCATTAGTAATTTGTTCCCTATTATATTTTCTTTTTAACTTTTTAATGAGATTATTGCAGTAGTTTCTATACCGCGTATACGTAATTTTGGCAATTTCATTGTGGGGATCATTTCGTGCTTTTTTCTGTAACGCATTACGATTACGAATACATCTCAAAATACCCTGAGTAATCCAAGGTTTTAATAAACGTTTACTGGTAGGTATGGTAATAGTGCGTGTATTAGCTGACAAAGATTCAGTTATTTTTCCTATTAATGATATTGTAACCACACTGGGGTCATCAATAAATAGTAATTCAGCTAAATTTTTATTTTGCAAATATAGGAGAGCATTTTCAAAATCAATAATTGTTTTAATTTTATTTGGAGCGATTTTGTCTTTTGTTTTTGCCAAAGAAAGAAAGATAGTATAGTGGTCTGTAGTGGTAGTGCGTAAGATAGCTATAAATGCTGAGTTTTTTTTCGGATTAATTTTTAACATAAAATGATCAAGACAATTCATATCTCTAGTGGGTAGTGAGTGCCCGGCCAGAATTCCGTATGAGGATAACATTGTAAGGTAATTTACTCTATTTTTACGTTCGTAGGATTTCTCAGTTTCCCTGGGCCTTAAGTTAATATTAATATCCCCTGTGATCACAATGTTTCTTTTCTGTATATTTAATGATTCCAAATGTGAGCTAAGAGAGTCAATAAAATTATCTGCACTTGAATTTGCTGGGGATCTATACACTCCATAAACGTCTTTCCTTTCTTTCTTTCAAAATACCCATTGCTCACCGTCCGCAAACAACAACGTTAGCTGCAGAAACATGTCTACAACATAAGGTAGAAGAACTTTACGTTTACAAAAACCAAACATTAATAATATTAAGGAAAACGCAGCACTTTAAAATATTAATTAACCATTTCAGCAGTCACGCCCTTAAAGCTTGTTCGTGGATCAACGTAAACTTATCTACTGTTTCAAAGAAATACCAAGCATACTTCTCCGTAAAGGAGCTCGAAATCTTTCCATAGGGAAACTCGTCAAAACTTGGGCCAAGTCAAGATTAAAGTTTCATATGGTGTTACAAAAATTAGATCAAGTTTGAAGGTTTTATATTACTTTTTTCTTTACTTTTTAGACTATTGTGTGCGTTGTTCTTTTGTTTTATGGACGTTATTTTAAGTTGGCTAGCTTCTACCGATATCACTCCAGTGGCTAATCATGATTATTTTGTCGATCATTTAAATAGAAGTCCGATATGGACTTTGATGTCAAATTCCACAATCGGGTGCCAAAGAAAACGGCGTCTTGGCGATAGGAGACAAGTATAATACTTGTCTGCTTCAGGCACTCCCGTCATCCACCATAGGCACTATGATGGATGACGCCTCGTTTCGGCTCGCTACCTGTCTACGCTTAGGCGCACCTTGTTTTGCTCCACATCGGTGCCACTGTGGCGAAGGTGTCGACAGCCTCGGACACCATGGCTTGTCTTGTTGCAGGAGCGCAGGCCGCATACCACGACACGCTAGCATCAACGACATAATTCGTCGAGCTCTTGTCACCGCCGGCGTACCTGCCGTATTAGAACCAAATGGTTTGGTACGTGACGATGGGAAGAGACCAGATGGTATGACGTTGGTACCGTGGAAGGTGGGTAGGCCTCTGGTGTGGGACGCAACCTGTGTCGACACCCTTGCGCCATCGCATATTCCAAGTACGGCAGGCTGTGCTGGCGCTGCCGCTACTGCTGCTGAGACCCTTAAACAGCGCAACCTTATTGGTAATTTCAGTTTTGAGCCGTTTGGGGTCGAAACACTTGGTTCATGGGGTCCGAGTGCGCGTCTCCTTTTCAAGGAAATTTCACGCCGACTGATCGACACTTCACGTGACCAGAGGGCTGGCTCGTTCTTCGCCCAAAGAATTAGCATTGCCATTCAACGTGGCAATACTGCCAGTCTTCTGGGCACATTTCCGGATGACAGCGATGTGGAGGAGTACTTTGACGCCTGAACGTACTTTGTCATTTTGTATTATATTTATGTACATAGTTAGGTTTTAGTATAAATAGTTTATTTAGTATTTAAGTTTTTTTATGTACATATGTATTCAAATAATTTGTATTAACGAATAATATGAATAAAAATCACAGGATTATTTGTCTATTATGCTTTAACAATTTAATTTAATACAATAATGTTTGTATGCGTTAATACCGGAAATAAAGGATAAATAAAATAAATAAAACAGTAAAATTTCAGATTTAGCGAGAGCAACCAACAAAGAACTCCAAACAGCCTTATATATCCAACAGTGGACGTCTTTTTGGCTAAAATGATGATGCTGAAAACAAAGTTTATTCCAAGTTTCATGTAGATAATAAATAACTTAAACATTGATTTAATAGTAATTAAGTTTAAGCTTTACCTCGTCGGATCTCAAGTAAACTCAAATGTTGACTTGTATAGACAAACTCAATGAAACTCGGTCGAGAGCCCAGTTGATGACGCTGTAATTAAATTCAAAACCTATTTTAATAGGTCAGATTTATTTTAATTACGCAATGACATTTGGTCTGGTGGCAGATAAAATCTACACTTATATAAATAACATTATATAAGAGGTAAAGTTTGTTTTCCTTTTTGTTTGAAAGTACTTGACTGGCCTGATGGTCTAGTGTTTAGTGACCCTGACTGCTATGCCAGAGGTCGTGGGTTCGATTCCCACCCAGGACAAATGTTTGTGTGATGAGCATGATCATTTGTTCTGTGTCTGGGTGTAATTTATCTATAATATGTTTGTATTTAGAAATATTTATGTATGTTTATCAGTTGTCTAGTACCCATAACACAAGCTCTGCTTAGCTTGGGACTAGACGGCGTTGTGTGATAGTTGTGTGGAATATTATTATTATTATATTACATTATTACTTGTCCGATTGCTAAAATTTTTTCACCGATAGAAAGCTACTCTATGCCTTGATCACACGTACCGAGTAAACGGGTGAGACAGTGCTCTCGACCGAATACTCGGTACGTACAAACAAAGCGCCGAGTGCTGGGACGAGCGCTTATCTCTACAACTCGCTTACATCACTGTCTCGGCCGAGCAACATTTTAGTGTCTCGCCCTTTTACTCGGTACGTGTGATCAAGGCATTAGTTCTGAGTGACATAAACTATATTTTTCAATACACTTGCTCAGAAAGTGACTATTATTGCACTACACTTAGGTACATAATGGCCCTTGTTACCAAACTGTTACCAAACCTTTTGTTCAACCTCTCCCCCGCCATAATTATATTAAATGTATCGTATCAGGCTGGGCGTAGGTCGTCCCCCACGTGTCACCGATCAACCCCCGTTTATTCATTTCAGTGAGTGTACTGAAAGGTAAAAAAAAAAAAAATATGGGCGCGCATATGAAAACAGATTTTTACCGCCAAGTTTACTAGTTTTACAGTTATTTTCTTCACAAGTGTATTGAAAAACGTCGTATGATACACGTGAGTAATTAATGATTACCGTTCTCGGCTCTCTTAAGACCGTCACCACGGCTCGGGTCTGAATACCGCATTGACGGTAATCACTAATATTACACACGTATATCATAATGTATTATTATGTACGTGGGCGAAGCCACGGGCAAAAGCTAGTCTATAATTAATTGTATTGGTGTACCATACTATAGCATAGGATATATAATCAGCCTTTTAATTTTCTCACTGCTGGAACTCAGGCTTCCACTCTAGGAGAGGGAATGGGCCGTAATCCATCATGCGCGGGTGCGCAGTGTAGGTTGGCTGACAAATATCTTCGAATTTTTACTTCTAAGACTTACCGGTTTCCTCACAATGTTTTCTTTCAACATTTTGAGAACTGTGGTGATGAAATAATTTAGGCAAAATAATGCGCATGTCTACGTTTATACTATGAAAATAAAGAGTTAAAGTTGTTGCTGTCTTTTGTTTGTAAGAGGTAATCTTTAGAAGTAATGGTCTGATTGCTAAAATATTTTCACCGATAGAAAGCTGCTTTATTCCTGAGTGACTAGGTTATATTTTATGTACGCGGGCGAAGCTGTGGTCAAAAGCTAGTGTATTATATGCGCTGTGTGTCACGGGTTCGGTTCTCGCACAGAACAAATATTTGTATGACCGACAGATAGAACAATTGTTTCGGGTCTGAATGTTTTAAATACATATGTGAGTTTACCTTAAAAATGCATTCGTAATAAGCAACTGAAGGAACACTGTGGGTTTAGTCAGTAAAAGTCTGTCACTCTCTCTATCCACCCTGAGCTAGAGAAATGATTAAAATATTTCTTACATAAAAAAAGGTTCTTAGATGAAAGTTTTTAGAAAATAAATTACATATTAAAGTCTGTCTAAAAAGTCAACCGACTTGGGAATTTTGTAAAGTATTTAATTATTTAAAAAATACTTATGTTTGATACTTTTTATCTATTAGTAAACAATTATCAATATCTCTTAATCAACCTTGATTATTGAACTAGCGTTGACTACATCAGATTTCATTTTACCTTAATAATTACCCAAGTCGATTGACTTAGTAGGTACGACATTTGTTTTTTTTTTTTAATTTCTATTTAGTGATTTTTTTAAAGGTTTTAAATGACTTCTCCCGCTCTAGGGTGGAGTGGGAGGGCGTGTCAGACTTTTACTGACTTTTTTTTTTCGATTGGAAAAATCTTCCTATGACAACCCCCGCTCTTGGGCGGAGCGGGAGATAGTGTCAGACTCTTACTGACTAAAAAACCCATCCCGTTCCATCAAGCCTTCATACCGGGGCTCGAGCGCCCTTTCGGATAACCCTGGCCCCAGTGGGCTTCGACCCGGCTGGGCCCTGCCGTTGCTGACAACTCCTTGAGACGCGCGGGAACAGCGCGCGCCGTCGACGACTTGGGCTTGGTCCGGACAGTAATCGGACGGCCGGACAGCGAGCTACCCATTGCTCACTGTTCGCAAGCCCGGACTTTTACTGACTAAAACCACCGCTATGCTCCTTTTTTTGCTCGTTGCGTTCCAGGACCACAAGTTTCTCTTTCGGAAGTAAACCCATGGCTCCAGTAGGCTAGGCCCCTGCTGGGCCGCTACGACTATTTGATGCATAGCATACGATAGTCGGCCTTATAATTTTCCCACTGTTGGAACCCAGGCCTCCTCTCTAGGAGTGGGAATTGGCCGACTATTTGATGAATACAAAAATAGAAAAAATAATAGTCAAGTGTTGAAAGAGACTCGTGGAGACTGACCTAATTACTGTTAACACAAAACCGGCTATGCGTGAATTCTACCACGAACATGCCAGACACCACAATTTTTCTTTCAATATTATTAATATTCTCCTAACAATATTATCCTGTACAACGTTAATATGACACTTAACCATAATAACAAAATGCTCGCTAGCTTGTCGATATGTGGGAAGTAGACTCGGCGATCATTGTACCGATAGTCGTGTCAGCCAACGGCTTAATAGTCAAGAGCATCGACCAACATTTTACATCTTAGGAGGCTCTCGTTAGGCGGCTGGATCAAGGGCTTGATTCTGAAAGCACTACTTCTGAAAACGGCGCGTATTGTTATGAGGTTCCTTTCTTTCGGGTCTTGACCGCCGTAGGTTGGACCATGTTCTCGTTACAGGTGCTCACCTGTATACTTACTGTTTTTTAGGGTTCCGTACCTCAAAATGAAAAAACGGAACCCTTATAGGATCACTTTGTTGTCCGTCTGTCCGTTCGTCTGTCTGTCTGTCTATCAAGACCCTTTATCTCGAGAACGCGTAAAGGTGTCGAGTTGAAATTAAAACCATATACTCAAGTTTGCGGTTCCCTTAAGCCTTAAAAAAAAAAAAACTTCTAAATTAACACATAAAAAGATACGGCCGTTTATGTCGAAAAAAACGTATATTTTGATACTTTCAAAGATCGAAATTCATAGGGTACTTCCCGTTGATCCAGAATCCTGAAATTTGGCACAAAGCAAGGCCTTAAAGCACAAGTATAGAAATAAATGTGAAAACAGTAAAGTTGTTACAAAGATCACGAAAATATTTTTTTTTTGTTATTCGGAAAAAATTTCGAGACTCCATTCGGAAATTGTAGTTTGCACCGAACCCTCAGTGCGTGAGTCCGACTCGCACTTTTTTTACATTTTCTCAGTTTTTTATTTATTTTCCTAATATTATTTTAAAATGTAGTCCAAAATTAAGCAGAGCTTATGCTATGAGTACTAGATTAGACAACTGATAAACATAATTGCATAAGTTGTCTTATGTCTATTTCTGAACGACACACATATTTTCATTAATTTTTCAACGTTTATATGAGTTTATCTTCGCCTACCAAGCCCAAAGTCTCAGAAAACACGCGCCACTTTTCCAGCACAAGTTCGCAAAAACTGATAAAACAGTATTGCACTTCAGTGAGTGTAATCCACTGAAGCATAAACGAAATGCACATCTAGGGGAGCACTTGTGTGGCCCAGACGAACTGCTGGAGACCTGCGCTAAGGAAATCCAATAGTTCTTACCAGGTGTAGGTTTTAAAGAACTTTTAAATTGAGTCGAACACAATAAGATTTCTTTTTAGGGGTGTATGGCGAGCGTAGGAGCTGTGAATTTGGTGGCGGAAATTTGAACAACTTGAAATGTGTGTTAGAAAATAAATTCGGATAATTATTTAATTTCAAGAGCAGTGGTGGCCGAGTGGTAATGGCCCCGACTTACGAGTTGTAGGCCACGGGTTCGACCCCAGCCAGGGCATTACTTTGTGTAATTGATTTCATCACCACTGCTTTCAAAACGGTGAAGGAAAACATCGTGAGGAAACCGGCATGTTCTAGACCCAAAAATTCGAAGACATGTGATATTCAAGCCGCACTGGGCCCGCGTGGTGGATTACAGCTCATTCCCTGTCCCAGCAGTGGGAACAATGAAAAGGCTGATGATGATGATGAATTATTTCATAGATTTATTGTGTTAAAAGATATAACTTTACGTTAATATACTTAACCTAGTTAAAACTAACTTACAAAATAAAAGCCCTAAAGAACTAAAAAAAGCAATCTAAAGTAAGGCGTCGAAAACTTCCTCTGCATCCCTATCGACTGGTAATGTGCCCAAAAGACTTGCGGCATTGCCACGCTGAATGGCAATGCTTATCCTTTGTCAGAAGTACAGTTGCCATCACGGATCTTGAGCTGTTGCGCAGAAGTCAAATATTCGGTCTATTTAGTGGTGCGAAGTGAGACGCGGAGGCGGGGAGTGTCAGTAATTGGCTTGCCGCGCCATCGTGTCATAGACGTCACTCCTAATTCGTTCCCTGCGTTGCTGCATGTATCTAACAACGAAGACGATTGGGTCGCCAATGTATGGAATGCGCAAATCGATCCCCACTCTGACGCCGAGCGCTCAAGATCCGTTTTGGCAACTGTAAAAGCCAGCCCTCGGTTCACGCGATGTGTAATATAATGATACTCATCATCATCATCATCATCATTTCAGCCGATACACGTCCACTGTTGGACATAGGCCTCCCCCAAGCGTCGCCACATCGAACGTTCCTGTGCGTCTCGCATCCATCGGTAATGATACTCGTAATGACTAATTTTGTAGATCGATTCGTAATAAAGGTTTCTGTGCGTTATAAATTATTAGTTTATATTGTACTAGCTTTTGCGTGCGGCTTCGTTCGCGTACACAAAATATACTATGTCACTGAGGAATAAAGCAGCTATGGATCGGTGAAAAAAAATTTGCAATCGGACCAGTATTTTCAGAGATTACCTTCTACAAACAAAAAAAAACCAAACTTAATCTCTTTATGATATTAGTATAGACTGTCGATGAAGTATAATATAATAAACACAGGTACCTTTAAAACAAAAAAAAAATACACGCGCTTACCATTAAAAGGCACTTCGATTTTCATCACTTGTAACGAAATACTCGTAATAAAATAAAATAAGTATATAATCAGACGAGTGACCATCATTTTCTTTTCAACCTTTCAACAACTAGTGACAAATGAGGTGTAACTCCATATATCAACGTCACAAAAGTAACTGAGGCCATAACATAATAATAAAAAGCGAATATATTGCGACAAGGGTATATTTTTGGGCCTTAATTGCAATTTCTTATTTCTCTCACGTGTGATTGACGGCCTGGGTAATGATGTACTTTAATATTCGTCTGAGGATACCTTTATACGACTTATTGGTGTTCTTCAGAAAGGTTAGACGCCTAGCAGTCTGAACAAAAAACGAGAATAATATCGTCACCTTAATACGCAAACCTCGTAACACATAAGGCTCAAATTGACATTTTTATCGCAATAGTTGCCATATAAAAATTGGATTTTTTCAATATAAACATCGCGTGTTTTAATATTATAGCAACATTAAATATTCCTGTCAAGCTTACCTCGTAAATACACCACCGTTTTTTTTTAAAAGCAAACCTCGTAATGTTTTCTATTTATAATTTTTGACAGGCTCACGTTTGACCATTATCTCACCTAATGGCGAGCGCTTGCCTAAATGGGCATAAATGGGCCACATCCATGTCTGGCGACATTTATAAACGCCGCCCGAGAAGCTAGAAGCGGTACAAGACACTAAACTACAGTGCGTTTCACTTAAGAAGTTCCTTCGCCGTAATGTTGTCTCTCATGTCTGCCTACAGAAAAAAGAAGGGAAATATGAAAAGAGTTGCCAACTCTACCAAAATTGTTGCCCGAAATGCAAAACGAAATCGATTTTAACGGTAGTTGCAACACCTTTTGAAGAAATATGAGGGGAATGGAATTTTATAAAAAAAAAGCAGGTCTAAAAGGAAGCTGTCAATGGTGAGGTACAATATTGTGGTGTGGCGTTTTCGGTATTCGAAAAAATTGCAGGACAATCGGAATAGGGCCCAGTGTCGTATACTTTATTCAAAAACAGTTTTTATAGTTTCCAGAAGAAAAAAAAGCAATGATAAAGCAATTGTTAAAAGTAACGAAATATCAGTTAATCTCCCTAATATTAAGTAATTTCACTGCTAAAAATATTGCAACACTGTTTTTTCGTATTGCCAATATTATGGCGAAGGAACTTCATAAGTGAAACGCACTGTACTCGCACTTAAAGTCCTATGTCCGCCTTACAAAATGTATGGCAATGACATTACTTGTCACATTACTTATCACGTGACTTCTCTTGAATGCCTTTGGTTATTGCCATACATTTTGTGTGCTTAGAGTTTGGCAAGTACTCTAAAGGGGTGACCAAACGGTTGCAATTTAAATTAGTATTCCAACCAAAATCACCTTGGTTTGTGTTGCGGCTACATGGATGTAATCCACGCGCCAACACGTTCAGTGGTTCACCTCAACCAAGGGCGTTACAACTGCTGTCTACACGGATTGAAATTAGAAAGTTCATCTCGGTTGGAACGCTAGTTTGCAACTATCTGGTCACCCCTTATCAGAAAATTAATTTATCTAAGATGCTGCTGTGTGTTTCGCATCCATTTCCTAACATATTCAAAAACACCTTATCCCACATAGCATTTTAATACCCACTCCCAAAACTTTAATAGCTGAAGAGCGTCATTACTTCTCGGTAAACAAACAGGAAAACATCAGTCGCATGATTGATGCGAGTTATACGCGATGGGTTCTGCAGGTAACAGGAGTTGTTGGACTCTTGAAATTAATCATACGTGTCGTCCTGTGCAAACGGTACCCATGTAAGTTACTCGGTGAGTTAATAACAGTTTGACATGATGGCCAGTTTTGAGTGTCTTGGCGAAATCATTAACCTTTTGAACCTACGTCGGAAAAATTGGACAAACACTCTCGCATTTACTCCACCAAATACTCCATCTCGTCCCCTAAGGAGATTGAAGAGCTCAACGAGATGAAAGTACTAATGCAGTCGCGAACATATAACCCTGGCGAGTAGGACTCGAAACCTCTCGTCGGACCAATCTGACGCTTTTAAGGCAACCAGTCTTGTGTAATATCCATCATATACTAAGACTTCTCTGTACCTCAGAAAGCTCGTTAAAACTTCAGATACACTTGACGCGCAACGCTGTCAAATTGTCCAACAACATGTAAGCGATGGTAGGTAATTACTAGGTAAGCGCGTTCCATCGTCGCTTTCCATCAAGTGAGATAGCGGTCAAGCGCAAACATATCAACAATAAAAGAAAATGTCTCGCGTCACGAGAATGCGTTGTAAAATATTGAGGAGCAAGTTGCGGGACACTGGGCAACGTTGCATTACGTAGATTAAGCGTTGCGCGTCATGTTGGGGGAAAATTTGTTCCCTAATGTTTCTGAGACTGAAGAGAGGCAGTTATCAGAAGTCAAAAAATCTGACAGTGCACATTCTTGCCAAGAGATATTGTGTTATCTAGTTGCTTGGATGTGATGATCGGCGACCCTGGGACGAAGGCAAGGAAAGAACAGGAGTGGGTTTTTAGTCAGTAAAAGTCCAACACTATCCCCCGCTCCGCCTAAGAACGGGGGGTGTCATTAGATGATTTTATCAAAAAATAGATATATTTATAGATATTTAGAAAAAAACTGTATTGATGGGAAGCCGACTTTAGTATGTTTTGAGAGACTGTTTTGTATCACGGCCACGACTTCTGGCTTTACACAAGACACCCAGATCTGTAGGTCATACAAGCATACGAGAATCAAACTCGCGATATGCAAGCTTCACACATGACAGCTAGATCTTTAGGTAATATAACCATTAGCTTCGTACGAGAATCGAACTCACGACAGTCATGCAACGCAGCAGCACGCAACTCAATCGCTGCGTCAACCGTACGATACGCGCTAACAAAATGCTAACCTAAAGCCTGCAAAACACGTTGGCCGAGCTTGGACCAATGCGAGCTTAGGCAAATATAGGCAAATTGACACAAGGCAAGCGCTACTGTCTACACGTTCGGCAAGTTTGAAGAAAACCAATGCAAATGGCCAACATAGACGAGTTTTGAGGAGATGTCCACATGCTGAGCGAGCGCGCGCGAGCGCCTTTGATTTGTGCAGAAAAACTGACACCGATCCGAAGTGAGGCAAGTGATCGCGAGCGGCTGCGAGCGGCTGCGAGTTGTGACAAGCTACGCTAAATGAGGTCTATACAAGTTTTTTTTTTATGTTGCGAAAAATCATGCATTGACATCCCCCGCTCTTGGGCGGAGCGGGAGATAGTGTCAGACTCTTACTGACTAAAAGACCCACCCCGTTCCTTCTAGCCTTCATACCGGGGCTCGAGCGCCCTTTCGGATAACCCTGGCCCCAATAGGCTTCGACCCGGCTGGTCCCTGCTGTTGCTGACAACTCCTTGAGGCGCGCGGGAACAGTGCGCGCCGTCGACGACTTGGGCTTGGTCCGGACAGTTACCGGACGGCCGGACAGCGAGCTACCCATTGCTCACTGTCCGCAAGCCCGCGCCTACGGTGGCCGGAAATCGGGATCAGAATCCCGGCGGCGGCGGCGGCGATAACGCCGTTGCCTGATGCATTCGGCCTCCTCCTTTGCGAGCATTACTGCTTCGCAGAAGTCGGCGACCGCCTGCCACTCCACCTCGCTCCGGACCATGACCTCAACCAAGGCCCGGTGCGAGAGGTCTCCGCCGCCGATCGCCCCCACAAGGGCACGGCGATGCTCCGCCCAAGAGGTCTATACAAGTTGGCGCTTGTCATTACTCAACCAACTAGGCGAGCGACACCGAGCGATAGCAAGACAAGCCTTTACTGTCTAGATGTTGGTACTGGTCTTCAATCGGCAACGCTCGGCCAACGGCTATTGCAGGCTTAATAAAACATTTATAAAGTAAACCGCTCAAACAAATGTTTATTCATAATAAAATTATTCATCATTTTAATTAATATCGACTATCAAACAACGATTATAAATTTACATTAAGCCATAGTTTTAGTTTGCATTAACAGATTTAATTAAGTTTAATCTATAATAATTCAAGTTTGTAATTCTGTATTATTAATTGTTATTTCAATTCCAATTTTATCATCATTATTTATATTGAATCAATTTTCAATGTTATGTTCTTAATTTAATGTGACATTTTCAATTTATTTGTAATTTTATTTTTAGCATAGGCATAATCAGCCTTTTTAATGTTCCCACTGCTGGGACTCAAGCCTTCTCTCTAGGAGAGGGAACGGGCTGTAATCTACCACGCGGGCCCAGTGCGGGTTGGTGAATGTCTCATGTCTACGAATTTTTTGTTCTAGGACTTGCCGGTTTTATCACGTTTCACCGTTTTGAGAGCAGTGGTGATGAAATAAATTACACAAAGTAATGCGCCTGGCTGGGTTTGAATCCGCGACT
Organism: Mythimna ferrago; assembly: GCA_910589285.2. Taxonomy (NCBI): domain Eukaryota; kingdom Metazoa; phylum Arthropoda; class Insecta; order Lepidoptera; family Noctuidae; genus Mythimna; species Mythimna ferrago. The sequence goes on from OU342679.1 coordinate 24,969,272, forward strand.
TACAAACTCGTAAGTCGGAGATGTTACTACTTGGCCACCACTGCTCCTCCACTCAATTTTATTTTTAGTTGTTTAAATTGTTTTTGTACATGCTGTGGTCTTCTGCTAGTAAAAGAGTAGAACAACAAGATACATGAATTATAAGACATTTAATGTCTACATCATTTTTTGAAGATCCTAAATAAATGAATAAACAGTTACTGTTTTGTTAAGTAACTACAGATACATTTTTAAAGTCATTATAAGCATATGTAAATGCTCATTAACTATACCACTATCATGATTTTTACCGATAGAAGTCTACTTACTAACCTTACTTAACCTTAGCATTACTTCATCAGCAAGTCCTATGCTTCACGAGCCCAGAAATCAAGCAAGTGCCCTTTTATTTATTTAAAGAACAACGATGAGGAAATTGTTGATAAAATTATTAAACATCTGCTTATATAAGTACTTCCTTGTTAAGTTACCATGAAATATACCAACGAAATAATTGACTTTGATTTATCTAATCAAGATTATGGCTGATTAAGGACTGCAAAAAAAGTCGTCATAATTGGAAAATGAATTGACTAGATTTTTACGAACATAAATTAAACGACTTTCATGGATTTTGGGTAAATTGAACATTTAATGTTGCTACTAATATAAATCTTGGTCAAGTAACATAATATGCTATGCTTAATGTATTGATAAATAAATACTTCGGAAATACATTTCCGCATTAAATAATAAACATAAATATAAAAATAACTGTTTGTGCTTAGAATATAGTGGCTAAAATGACACAAAATGACATAGGTCACAACAATAAAGCCGCTTTCTGTTGGTGAAAGAATTTTGGCTATCGGACTAGTACTTTCAGAGATTACCTCCTACAAACAAAAAAAATACATAATAACAAACTTTACCTCTTTATAATATTAAGCATAAAAGAGTATGTAGATTGCCAGTTCAAGCGCTCATGGAATTCCTACACGCAAAGATTGGGTGGCGCTTGTCTCAGAATGCATGATCGAACAAGAAATTCTTCTACGGTAAATAGAAACCAAATAACTGCATAGGTTATGTGTGTGGAGTGTTTGTTATACTAACATCAATTGTAGGACATATTAAGTTGTGTCCTAATTGTTATCATGTTGTTGCGTAAAGATATTTCAGTACAATTACATAGGTTTTGCTTGCCGCCTGCCTTTGTATGATTATAATAAATCTTAATTCTATTTTTATTTTCATCATACATATATTATAAAAAATCATTTTGAATACGACCAATCACATCCAAATTCATTAGTTTCCAATATAGATATTTGGAATAAAATAGTTTAAAATTCCTCGCGATATTTTATAATCTTACGGCCCTTGCGATTTTCCGGTCATATACATATTTTATAGTTTGAGAAATGATTTTTTTAAATATGTAAACAGTATGTTTTAATTAGACAAAAAAAAATTCCATAGATTTAATTCTCCACCTTATTGAAAACCATTTCAAAACTTTTCCGTACTCAACTCAAAAGATTGATCAAGCTTATTTTTGCTCCACAAAACTTGGTCAAGAACTTCTTATCTAAATGTATAGCGCAAGCCAAAACCGAATTATTAGAACACAAAGTACGTAGTGAGATAAATATGTAGCATAATAGTTTGCGTAACTATTCAGTGCGAACTTAAGCTATTGTGGTGAACCTACCACTAACATAGACGTAATTAGCTGGCCTAGAGGAAATAAGGAATGTTGGTAGAGCCACTTACCTAGCGTTTGTGTAAGCAATATGTTGGTAGAGCCACTTACCCAGCGTTTGTGTAAGCAATATGTTGGTAGAGCCACTTACCCAGCGTTTGTGTAAGCAATATGTTGGTAGTTTCAAGAGCAACGAGATATAACATTTTGTTTTTTGGCTTCGCACATTTAGTGCACTAAGTCAGCATCTTGTTTAGAAATAATTAAGTTATTTATAATTCCATTAGAACGTGGTTATAAGACATTGTAATGTTTTTGCAGTATTTGGCAGCAAATGTATCCGTCACACTTCTTAATAAGCTTCGCTGTGCATACTACAATAATTCTCAACTCCGTTTTCCGAAATCGCGCCTATTTCAATGATTCCACATATTGTCTAGTTGTCTGCTGTAGAAACAAAACAACACCAACGTTACATCACAAGGTTCACTAGGAATGAATTTGTGAATAATTGAAACAGCCGCTGAACTTCAGTTGAAGAAATCTGGCAAAAAAAGTAAATCATCGTTTCAATATAAATTGTCCAAATCGTTTTAAGATTAAAGTATATCGTGCAAATTTAAATAAGGATCACATCTTTTATGAGCAGCCAGTTCTGTTACATCACCCTAAAAAAAAAATAGAGTCTGTCTAAAAAGTCAAACCGCTTGGGTAATTATTAGGGCAAAACGAAATCCCCGTAAGGAGTTGTCAGCAACAGCAGGGACCCAGCCGGGTCGAAGCCTACTGGGGCCAGGGTTAGTTTCGAAAGACAGCTCGAGCCCCGGTATGAAGGCTAGAAGGAACGGGGTGGGCTTTTAGTCAGTAAGAGTCTCACACTATCTCCCACTCCGCCCAAGAGCGGGGGATGTCAATGGATGACTTTCCCACCTAAAAAATAACTTAAAAATGTAAAATGATTTTTCCCACCATAAAAAAGGGCCTACAAAATCTAATGTAGTCAACACTGATTCAATGATAAAAATTTATTAAGAGATCTTGATCAGTGTTTGCTAACAGAAGAACCATAAGTATTTTTTAAATGATTCAATATTACTTATACGAAATTTCCAAGTCATTTGACTTTTTAGACAGACTATTACTTAGGGTGAGTTGCACCATTTACAACTACAACGATAACCAAACCATAACCAGCCGTGAAACGGCCTCCTATTGGTCAATTCGACGATTTGACAACTGTTAACGGCTTTGTTATGGTTATAGTTAAATGGTGTAACTCACCCTTAGTATAATTAAGGTATATCGTGTTTCAAATACGGAGTACATTATTTATGATCAGCCAGATGTGTTTTGTCAACTTAAAAAAAAAAAGTTTGTTTTTTTTTTTATATTAAAACTATACAGGCATGAGCAGTGGTGGCCGAGTGGTTACGGCCCCAACTTACGAGTTGTAGATCGCGGGTTCGAGCCCAGCCAAGCGCATTACTTGTGTAATTTATTTCATCACCACTGCTCTCAAAACGGTGAAGGAAAACATCGTGAGGAAACCGGCATGTCCTAGAACCAAAAATTCGAAGACATGTGACATTCACCAACACGCACTGGGCCCGCGTGGTGGATTACGGCCCATTCCCTCTCCTAGAGAGGAGGCTTGAGTTCCAACAGTGGGAACATTAAAAAGACTGGTGATGATACAGGCATAGAGTTTTCATGTTTTATTGACTACAAAGTTATTTAACCTTTTAATTACCTACGTCGGATAAATTCGACAGACTCTTGCGTTTATTCTGAAAGGGTTGCACATCAATGACCAAATACTCCATCTCGTCAGCTCTTCTGTAACGTATGGGGATTGAAGAGCTAAACGAGATGGAGTAACCAGTCACAAATACATGACCCTGGCAAATAAGACACGAAAACACTCAGCGGACCAATCCAACGCAAGCATTTAAAAAATTAAACAAAAAAATTATTAAAAAAAAAAAAATATTAAATAAAATTCAAACAGCATATTTTTGAGTTTGGTTTAATATATTTCAAACAGGTATTAAATAATGCTCTTATTTAATTACATAATTAAAAATCTAAACATTACTAGATCAATCAATCAATAAGAAAATAATCGCACACAAACTACATATTATGTTGTGGCTACATTATCGGGATTTGGCTAATATTCGCGTCATTGCAACAAACGAGGTCGAGTAGTTCGTCAAATAATAATAATAATGTGATTGACATATTGATAATGTGATTTAATTTATTTTAATCTCTATTTTTGCAACTAATTTAAATTTTTATTATTTATCGTTTTTAATCTATTTAATTAATTAGACCTACTGTAAATGTTGTGCATACCTGTAAGTGACTTTTTTACACACGATCAACTGGCATAATATTCTTATTATATTGTTTAAATTACATTGTAAGTAAGTCGTTGTTGTACCTAGGCAAATCAATAAATAAATGGTGAAGATGCTGGTCGCTACCACACAGCCGCATAGATATGTAATTGGCCGCTAATGTAGACAACAACATCGCGTATACTAGAATACGATGATTTTATCGCAACAACCAAAAGAAACGCCAAACTTAAGTGGCAATGGGCAAGGCACGCAGAACACATGGTCGATAGGGACGAAAGGTTCTGAAGTGGCGACCGTGTACTGGAAGACTCAGTGTTGGAAGGCCTCCCACAAGGACCGATGATCTAGTCAGGGTCATAGGAATCCGATGAATGTATGACGCACAGATCTGGTGGTTGTGGCGATGCTTGGGGGAAGCCTATGTCCAACAGTGAACGTCTTCCGCTGCTGACATGATGATGATGATCGCGACTACGCTACACGAATATTCGCGCGATAATGTAGCCACAGCATTACATCTAAGTAACTAAAGTACTAAAGCACTGTCCTGTGTATTTCCAAAAGTATTCTCAAGATCTCGAATTTAATTACACTTTGCACATTAATCGAATCGTTATTTTGACAGCTGTCAGTTGAGATGATACAATATTAATTAACGGAGAAAATACAGAAAATAAATAAGTTTTCATAGAAATAAATAATGTTTAGTCTGAAAATAATGTTGAGGTCTATTGAGACAGGCAAATAAATCATTGAGAGATCAAAAGGTATGAGAACTCAATTTCTAATTTAATTTTGAAGTTTAAGTTTCTTCTACAGTCCGGTCAAAGCTGTGAATTGTTCGAAAGAGTTACTGTAGACCTCACAAAGGCCCACTGAAGGAACACAAGTGTATTATAGTCAGTAACAATCTGATATGCCCTAGCACTTGAATCCAGAGCGAAAAAACTTACTTGATGATTTCACACCTCAAAAAAAAATGTCTCTGTATACAGCCCGTTCACGACTTTGGTGCTATGAGCGGTAGCAAAGCGCGGGGCGGCGAGCTGTAAAGTCAAAAGTATGAAATGTTTGAATCACTCCATGAGACGTCGCTCATAGCGCCCCACGCCCGTTTACTAAAGCCGCCCAGCTCGCCGCGCCGCACTCCACAAAGACCAAAGTTGTGACCAGTAAGTACAGGGGTACTTACTTACTTAGGCAAGTTGATAATTTGCAATCTTTAACGTTAGTAGAAAACTTCAAATGTGCTGGTATGACGTCATCTCAACGCTCAGTCAAGTGGTCAGTCAGTCATTTATTCATTTGTTAAACATAGGTACAATAATAACGGTGTCGCACGGTAATAAAGAGAGCACTATGTTATCCCAGAGGTCAGAATAAAAGATTTGGGGGCGTGGCCAACTTGAGGCGTTCGACGCAAGAGAAACGGCAACTTGGCTAAAGGGACAAGCCGTAATAATCTCTGTTTTTTTTTAATAGCCTATACTGTCCCACTGCTGGGCAAAGGCCTCCCCCAACGTCTTCTAGGAATTCTTTTCTTGAGCTACCTCGAACCAGTCCCCGCGGTAAGCATCTAGGTCGTCTCGCCATCTCTTCCTAGGTCGACCTCGGCGGCGTCGTCCATCTTCAGGTACCCACTTTGTGGAAACTCTTGCCCAACGGTCAGAGTGCATGCGACTGATGTGACCCGCCCAATCCCATTTTAGCCTGTTTTATTTACCGTTATAAAAATCGTATAGGTAAACAACCTAGAGAATAGATTTAACCCGTTGTATGGCCGGAACGCGGATCCACGCGGGACACAATAACTTTTTAATTGTGTCTCTAATTACGGCATACAAAAGGTTAAACCCTAATCAAACTAATAAATCAAATATCTTAGACAAGGGACTAAAAAGCAGCTAAAATATATATTACTAGCTTTTGCCCGCAACTTCGTCCGCTTACATAAAATATAGCCTATGTCACTCAGGTATAAAGCAGCTTCTTGTCGGTGAAAAAATTTTAGCAATCGGATCAGTACTTCCAGAGATTACCTCCTACAAACAAAAAAAACAAACTTTACCCCTTTATAATATTAGTGAAGAGTAACTGTGCCCGCGACTTCGTTCGCGTGGACTACAGGATTTTGAATTTATCTTTTCTAAAATAAAAGTAGCTTAAGCTACTCCTTATTACATCAGCTACCTACCAAAAAAAGTCCCGTTAAAATCGGTCCAGCCAGAGATTAGCCCGAACAAACAGACAGACAGACAATAAAAAGACGTGTGGCACTCGGGGACTGCCGCGGTAAAGCTATTGCATAGCATTTTTATCAACTTATGCAATTATAATTATTTATTTTATTTATGCAGTATTTTTTTTCCTTTGTTTTTTTTTCTTTGATATTAATTGAAGTTACACTTTCACACATTGAATTGAATTTTGATTGATTGTTCACTCATTTGTTTTCTTATCGGTCACCACGCTCAAAAAACAAATGAGTGGGGGGTGTTAGGTTATTTTCGTTACGGAATTTCTGGATTCGGTCAGTTACAAACAGATACTCCAATTTTATTTATATGTATAGATTTTCTTCTGCCCCCCACTTCGAAGAACAGATATAATGGTTAAGTGATTCTCAGAATATTCCAAACGATTCCCAAATCTAAGTTCTCGTGCGTAAATTAATATAAAACAAAACTGTGCGGCTGTCTGTCTCCGCCCAACTAACTCGTATACTCGTGTAAAGATAAATGGAGCGTGGAGCGTCTACCAATGATATGTAAACGAATACATTATAGTTGGACTAGCTTTTACCAGCGGTTTTGCTCGCGTGAAAGTGGAAAATTGACATAAGGGAACATATATTATACCTGCAATCCGAAAGGGCGCTCGAGCTCCAGTATGAAGGCTTGAAGGAACGTGATGGGTTTTTTAGTCAGTAAGAGTCTGACACTATCTCCCGCTCCACCCAAGAGCGGGGGTTGTCATAAGATGATTTTTCCCATCGAAAAAAAAATATATATACCTGCAATATCTTTTGGCTCTTTTACACTCTAGTAAGGGTTGAATTTCGTCGTTCTTATTCCTTGCCTAAATCTCAAAAATAATACGTGTGAAAAAATCAACTTTCTAGGTTCAAGGGTTTTTTTTTCTGGTGGTAAAATCATCTAAAAACATCCCCCGTTCTTGGGCGGAGCGGGAGATAGTGTCAGACTCTTACTGACTAAAAACTCACTCCTATTCCTTCGTTGCCTTTCGTACCGGGGCTGAGCTATCTTTCGAACTAACCCTGGCCCCAGTAGGCTTCGACCCAGCTGGGCTGCTGTTGCTGACAGCTCCTTGAGGTGCGCGACGACTTGGGCTCGATCAGGACAGTTGCCGGACGGTCGGACAGCGAATTACCCATTGCTCGCCGTCCGCAAGCCCGCGTAGGTCCAAGGGTTTAGGCTGGGCGTTGAAGAGTCAGTGAGGTACCCTTCCTTTTTAATTATATACATTAGGGGCTCTGTACCCCACAAATTTTTAATTAGTACAAATACTTAAAGGGCTTATTAAAAAAAAGGTCTCGTTATTTTTATTAAATGAAGTCTCAATAAATAATATTCATAAACAGCAAAGTTTTTTAATTATTTTTTTTTTAATTAATAATTAATAATTTATTCAAAATACATTTACAAAAATATGAACATTAGGCAACAGTAACAAGGTTTCCTATTACAATAATGATACAATTACAGTGCTTAAAAATATTGTAAAACTAAAATATCAAAAAAAGTACAATTAGGAGTGGTTTGGAATTGCATAATTGATAGAGGACCGCCCGATCTAGGTTAATTTAAACCTGTGTTTCAGGCCATCACTTTACAGTCCAGTTTCATTGCGACAATCAAAATTTAAAATTAGAGTAAAATTATTATAAAAAAATGTTCTACTGTAATAAATGACTACGATAACTAAGCAAATGGTACAATAATACCTAAAAACTATATCTATGAAATTATACAAAAATAAACATTAACGAGTCCATTATGACAAAATTTCTAAAAGTTGTTCTGTGTCTGCGTAATTGAGTGACACTAAGTATTCTGACAACATCTTGTTACATGTTTTGTAACTTATACTATAGAAACTTAATACTTTGTTAAGCCTATTATATAGAAAAGGACCTAAGAACACGTAAAAACGCTTAGTAAAGGCATGTCTGGTTTGAGGCTTTATGCAAACCAAGTCCTTTCTTCTCTTGTCCGAAGGTGGAGGGACAAAAGGTAGTGCAGTATGCTGATGTAGTACTGTGTTTAAAATAAATAATTGCCGCACTGTTAGCACTTTACATGCTATGTACAGCTGGTGCGTAGGAAATCTAAAAGGGCGAAAGGTAGCCACCTTGAGAATTGCTCTTTGAGCACGTTCTAACGGGAGTAAAATGGTTTTAGCAGCACCGCCCCAAGAAGTTATGCAATATGTAAGAATGGATTGACACAAAGCCAAATAAACCTGTTTTATTAATTTGTAGTCGGCTATGTCACGCAAATTTTTAAAAACATATATTAATTTGCGCACTCTCGTACACAATAACTCGATATGTTTACGGAAATTCAGATTTGAGTCAATCGTTACACCTAGATATTTTACTTGGTCAGCTTTGGCTAAAGTGGGGCAAGAGCATGCATTGTCAGCATACGAGTACGTGCAGTTAATATGTGCGTGAATGTTTAGGTTATTAAGCGGTATGTTAGCATTTCTCATTGTAAATAAAATGTAGTTTGTTTTATCTGTGTTTAATGTAAGGAGATTTTTCTGGAGCCACTTAGACACAATGTCAAAACCATTTTGTGCATAATCATACACCTCAGCTCTTGACTTACCTGAAAACAACAGAGCGGTGTCATCCGCATATGACATTATAACACCATTTTGGAGCGACAGGCTGCATAGTTCATTTATGTAGATTAAAAATAATGTGGGCCCCAAAATGCTACCCTGCGGAATGCCAAAACAGCTATTTTTTAGATCAGAACTGGTGTACTGACCTATTTTTATACATTGATAACGATCGCTGAGATAGTCAGAAAATAGTAAAAGCTGTTTACCTCTTATCCCAAGTGATTCAAGCTTGTGCAACAGTAAAGAACAAGAAATAGTGTCGAAGGCCTTGGCAAGGTCTAGAAAGATCCCTATTGTGTGCATACCATTATCTAGGTTAGTAGTGATATAGTTAGTCAAATTGTGGACTGCTTGGTTAGTTGATTTTTTAGCCCTAAAACCAAATTGATTATCTGATAGTAGTCTGTTATCTTCTAAATATTTGATCAATCTACTATTAATAATTTTTTCTAAAATTTTAGAGAGGCCTGTTAATACTGAAATGGGTCTGTAGTTATTCACACTGGTTTTATCTCCAGCTTTGAATACAGGTGTGACTACGGCTTTCTTAAGTAGTTTTGGAAATATACCTTTAGATAAGCAAAGTTGAAAGATGTGGGTTAGAGGAGGGGCAAGTAAGTATTTAAATGTTTTCAGAATATGATTGGGTATGTCATCCCACCCAGTGGCACAAACATCCTTAAGCCCGCTTATAATTCTGACTACTTCGTTTACGTCGGTGTCTAATAGAACAAAAGAGTTTAGTGTGGAGAATGTCGTGGTCGAGTTGGGTTGGGAAATGATACTTGGGTTAATTGTTTTTTCAGCCAAGTTTTTACCAACGTTTACAAAAAAGTCGTTTGCTTTATTTATTGCTTTATTTGGGTTTACATCTGACAATAATATTTCTAACGGAGGATCAGGTTTTTTCGATCTAAAAGTATGTGATTTTACAAACTTCCACACAAGTTTACTATTTTTCCCGGCCTTCTGTAATTCATTTTTGTCGTACTGATTTTTCAGTTTTTTCAAAAGATTATTACAGAAGTTCCGATACCTTTTATAAGTTATAGAAAGTACTTTGTCATCAGGAGCTAGTTTCAATTTTAGATGAAGTCTGTCTCTATGCCTTATACATCGAACGAGACCAGGCGTGATCCAAGGTTTAATGCAACTATACTTTCTAGGCACAGTCTTAGTTAACGTATTTTTCACTATCGCAGATTGTAACGAATTTATGAAGTAATTTAACGAACTATTTGCATCGTCTGAATTATAAACCGGGTCAAGATTAATACCGCGAATGTCATTCTCGAGATTAGTCATATTGACTTTAGTGTAGCTACGCATGCATATTTTTCTAGGTGAACTTATTTGTAGTGCTAGTAAAACAGCCTGATGATCGGTTATCGTAGAATTAGTAACTAGTGTTTTGGATGGATTTTTTGATTTTATAATGATGTGATCCAAGCATGAGCCACTCTGATGCGTGGGGTGGTAGTGAGCTGGAAGAAGTCCATGGAATGAGCAAATGTTCAGATAATTATGTACATTACTATCTGTTTTCCCGGAAGCAATGTTAATGTTAATATCGCCCATAAGTATAATGTTTTTAAAAGATGATAATTTTTTTAAATTTGTGTCGAGTGACTCTAAAAATCTATCTATGTTTTGTGAAGGAGGCCTATAAATAGCTATGACTACCGTGTCGGGAATAATTTTAATTATTAAACAATTACTGTCTAAGGCTACTGACTCTTCTCTTACTGTTCTTAAATTATTTTTAATATAAACTACTAAACCATCGTTCTGGTTTATGTTTATGTCACTTCTGTAGGAATAATAACCGTCAAGAGATGGTAAGTTAACCATCTGTTTTGACAGCCAACACTCTGTTAGGACAATAATATCACAGCTTACGTCAAGATCCTGTAACAATACTTCAAAACCGTTCATGTTTCGACTTATGCTGCGAATATTTTGTGTTAGTAGGGTTAGTGTTTTGTCACCAGAAGGAAGAAGGTGTTTACAATCCTCAACATTGCAAACTTTAGACTCTGACACAGAAAAACTATCTAGATCGCAAATTAGCTGAGTTGTCATGACAGTTACAAAATAAAATAAAATAAAAATAAATGTAAGCTACCTATTTATCTGCTAATTAACTTAAGTGTCCGGTGACGCTCTTAGGCGCCTTCATAATCTATAGAGTTTATGTAATTCATTTCTGCATGTTTGCGGGCCGGGCAACTTACATCACCAGTTGGATGATCACATCACAAAGTTATTTATATCCCAAAATGTCACTCAATTTATGGAAATATTGTACAGGCTATTGATTATGAATGAAAAACAATGGAAAAATACTGCGTGTAGTATTTTCTAGTAGAAATTGTTATGAATAATTAATTCAATTATGAATTTACTACTTATGACAAATCGTGGACAACTTTGGGATTTAGTTTTTTTTTACTTTTGACTACACAAATATGATCAGTAACGCGTACGGATAGAGGCCATTTTTTCTTGTATTAATTAAAAAAATAGGGGTGTATATCACCTGTATCTACTAGCTTTAACCAGTGTCATCCGCATGTATTTAGATAATTGACCCAAGAGAAGAATACTCGCTGGATAAAGTATCACCATCATCATCATCATCATCATTTCAGCCAAAAGACGTCCACTGTTGGACATAGGCCTCCCCCAAGTGTCGCGGTCCTGTGCATCTCGAATCCATCGGATACCCGCAACCCTTACCAGGTCATCGGTCCACCTTGTAGGAGGCCTTCCAACGCTACGTCTTCCGGTACGGATAAAGTATACTATGTGCTATTGCAGGAGACTGGCATATTGGTCTAGTGGTTAGTGGTCCTGACTGCTATGCCGCAGGTCGTCGGTTCGATTCCCACCCAGAACAAATGTTTAGGTGATGAGCATGATCATTTGTTCTGTGTCTGGGTGTAATTTATCTATAATATGTATGTATTTAGAAATATATAAGTATGTTTATCATTGTCTAGTACCCATAACACAAGCTCTGCTTAGCTTGGGACTAGACGGCGTTGTGTGTGATAGTTGTGGAATATATACATAGTGTACGAACACGCGTACACTTTAGCACATGCCGAAGTTCATCAAAATTTGTTCAGCAGTTTGAGCGTAAAGATGTAACAAACATACTTACACATTCCAACTTTTGCCTTTTTAATATCTGTGTGCTATAAAAAAATTACGAGGTTGCCTGAAGTCAAAGCTCGGCTCTTAATTTTGTCGAAATTGATTAACAGTAAATATGCTGTATTAACATATTTAATTTCATCCTATTGACACTGAGCAAAAAACATTGTAAGCCATTTTTTTTTATGGTAGGAAAAATGACAACACTGACAACCCCTGCTCTTGGGCGGAGCGGAAGACAGTGTCAGACTCTTACTGACTAAAAGCCCACCTTGTTCCTTCTAGCCTTCATACCGGGGCTCGAGTTCCCTTTCGGATAACTAGGCCATAATGTTGCCGAGAGTACAAGAGCAACGATAATACCATTCTATAATGTCCCAGTGTCATGTCGGACAAAGATCTCATCTCATATATAGGGTGACTGGCAATTAGTGTACGATACTTAAACACGTGATTGTGCTCATAATAACAAACAATTTTTATTATGGGAGCAAAGCCTAATGCACTAATTACCAGTCACCATACGTAGGCAACCCGCGCGCCTCATAGAGATGTCAGCTCCCTACGCTAAGTAGGCTTCGAGGTTTCAGGTTCGCTAAACCCGGAGTCCTGGAACGCAACGCAATCTTAGCCGAAAGATGCCCACCGTTGGACATAGACCTCCCCTAAGTGTCGCCACAATGGAAACGGTCCTGTTCGTCTCGAATCCATCGCATTCGCGCGACTGTCACCAGATCATCGGTCTACCTTATGGGGAGGCCTTCCAACTCTTCGTCTTCCGGTACACTGTCGCCACCAAACCCATTGTCACTTAAGTTTGGTGACTTCGACTATATTATTATCTCATAGTGAAAATATGTATGAAAAAATAATAAATTGTAATTCTTTAACTATAAAAATATTCTAGTTGTATTTATGTGTACATTTTGTTACACAAAAATAAACTTATTACAGTATAATATCTCGTCGTAAATTTAGTATAGCCACTAAATTAAAGACATTATTACAGTTTCAGAGTCGCCTCTCGCTTTCCCGTAAGCAAAGCGATTTCCTTCCTAAAGTCATTCGGTTATATTTTTTTGGTTAATGGAAAATTTCATTGAGTTGTTTATTCAATGAAGTCGGTTGCTGTTTATTTATTTTTGTTTTTCATAAATAGCAGAGCGATGGTAACATCAAAGAGATGAAACAACTGATTAATGTTAAAATAATATTTGTACTTAATTATATCTTTGTTACGTATCTCATGCATAACTTAAAAAGTCATATTTATATATTTTTAAACCCTATTTCTGATGAAAAAGTAAGTTGTGTAAGGCTAACTGTTTGCGGACGCGTAGTTTCATAGACGCGTGTTCGTCATTATACGCGTATCTGAAGCTACGCGTTCGTGGACTCCCTTTACTCTGAGATGCAAAGGGTGTGATATAAAGGAACACAAGTGGATTTTAGTCAGTATACTAGAGTCGGTCTAAAAAGTCAAACGACTTTGGTAATCTATTCAAATAATCAAATTCTTGAAATCTGATGTAGTCAACACTGGTTGAACAATCAAGGTTGCAAAGAGATGATCATTTTTTACTAACAGAATCTTATAAAAAGTATTGTATGTAATATATATAACAGATTTTTTAATTCGTTTAATAATTTTCAAGTCAGTTGACTTTTTAGACAGACTATGCAAGGGGAGTCATTTGATGATTTCAAACAACAACAAAAAAACTAAAACTGTGTTAGAATTTTGTAATAAGTGATTTTGACTCATTCTTAACACCAAGTTTCTTGTTAAGAAATCGGCCATAGATCACAATATTCATTACAGTGGCTCGATTTTCTTTTAACTTTATTTATTTATTTCATCTTCATGCAGTCAAATATCGGGCCTATTTAGTGGTATGAAGTGAGACGCGGGGGCGGGGGTGTCAGTGATTGGCTCGCTGCGCCATCGTGTCATAGATGTAGACAACGACGACGATTGGCTCGCCAATGTACGGAATGCGAAAAGCGATCCCCATTCTGACGCCGAGCGCTCAAGGTTCGTGCCGGTACCTAAACATAGGCAGATTTAATGCCTTAGGTATTCTTTACCAGTCGACCTAGGGTAATTTTTAGCTAAACTTACGATTTCAGATGTACGAGTGCCATTAAAATTTTCGATGATTTTAAATTTTAGTAAGTACATAAGAAATTACACTTGATTCTATACTATGAACAATAATATTTACAATTAAAATATATTTATCTCACTGTGTTTTTACAACATATATATAGTTTATTCAGAATCAGCAACTCAATGTATTCCAGTAGTTTTTATACCATGATATATTTTTTCCCAAAAATATTTAAAAAGTTGGACACCACCGACACTAAGTACAACACAGGTTACGGAAGGTCATAGCGGGCATTAGAAGCTAGCAAATAGCTGGGTGCAACTGCAAAACCACCACTCAGTCATCTGGATAGCCCGCTGACTATGTATTTTAACAAGCTTATATCTTTGTGATTTTTCATGATACAGTTATGAAATTTTGTACATAGATTTTTTACCTATAAATACTAGACACATGTTTCAGGTTTCGTATATATACTAAAAATATGGTTGTATAAAATAACAACATCCCACCAATGGCTCCACCCGCGTGAAAGCAAAAAAAATACGTGTGGCACTCGGGGACTGCCGCGGTAAAGCTATTGCATAGCATTTTTATCAACTTATGCAATTATAATTATTTATTTATTTTATTTATGCAGTATTTTTTTTCCTTTGTTTATTTTTTCTTTGATATTAATTGAAGTTACACTTTCACACATTGAATTGAATTTTGATTGATTGTTCACTCATTTGTTTTCTTATCGGTCACCACGCTCAAAAAACAAATGAGTGGGGGGGTGTTAGGTTATTTTCGTTACGGAATTTCTGGATTCGGTCTCCACGCTCAAGGCCCGCGATATAAGCTATGCAATAGCTTAAAAAATATCCCACGAGAACATACTCCTTGGCTCCACAGCTGAACGGATTTCATCCAAATCTATTCGGCTGTTAGAGCTTGAAAGAGTAACAAACATACACACATGTACACACATAATATTAATGTAATTATCAATTTTTTTATCAGATTATCAGTAACTACCAAAATTATTGATCTATACTGTAATATTATAAACAGGTAGGTAAGGTTTGTTTTTTTGTTATAGTTGTTTGAATCTCTGAGAGTACTGGTCCGATTACTAACAATTTTGTCACCGCTGCTTTATTCCTGATTGACGTAGGCTTTATGTTATTTATGCGGGCAAAAGCTAGTGTACAAAATAACAAATCAGAACCGCTGGGTACTAGCTTGTGTGACAGTAGATAATAATTCCAAAGAAACATACTCCCGGAATTAAAGTCTTATGTACTATTTCAGAACATAGTATACCTGTACGAAGCTTCATCAAAATCCGTTCTAACTTAAAGAAGTAACAAACACACACACACATCTACAAACATTCCTCATTAAAAAAAAAATTGTCACATGTTCAATGCTTTACGAAAGTATCAATAATTCTACCAACTTTATTGACATATAATAAAGCATATCAGAACCATTTATAACCATTTACGTAGCCCTCTCGTCTTATACCGCTAAATGGCCAAGAGTAAATATTGCCACGAACACAATCCTTAGCAAACAGTTTAGTGATCACACAATATTAGTTATAGTGACATACGAAAATTACCCCAATGGATGGATGAATCCAATTTCTACGTAAGGTCTAAATTTCTTTGAACTTTAGTTACATTTAGTAGATAGGTGTTTGATCTATTTTCGGGTGACAATACGAATTGATACTAAATATACTCGTATACTGAAACACAATTCCTGTATTCTTCGCAGTAGTTGAATATGTTTATTTTTCTTTGTATTTATACTTATCAGTATTCTTTTTTCCCATCAGGAATTCTACTGACATCAATTATTCATAAATAGATCAAATTTTTTTTTACAATTTGATATTGATGTCATTTTTTATTTTACGATTTGATATTTAAAATTAAGTTTGACATTTATATTTACTTTTTTTTGGGTCTTTAATCTCAAAGAACAGATCAGCCCATGTAGGTACATTTGAATTTGTGAAGTATTACATTTTTGTAATTTTTTAATATTATTCTTGTGACTGGGACTAAGTGGATTACTTTATCCTTTTCCGTGATATTACCGTGTGTCTGGCAGTTTTGAGTACTTTATGCGGACTACCGAAATGTCCTTTCTTTGGCATTGGTCGTCTAGTCGCCGAGACCTTTAGTAGTCCTGAGTTCACGAATGCTGACAAATGCTTACCCTGACTGGACAGGTTTCTGTATGGACTTTAAAAGGAACTGACCTCTGAGTTACTTTCGGTGTTTCTTCCCTGAGTAAGTTAGCTAAGAAACACAGGTCTCATCTTGTTTAAATTGTCGTGTAAAAGTGTTTTTAAAATCTTTTTGCATAATTAATAACAAAAAAAAAAATTGATCGTCTTACGACTTTATAGATACAGAAAACAACAGAATAGATCTACAAAGAAACTCGTGACTAGAATAATAACCACGGTATGGGATATTTAAGGTTCAGCAACACTAGCCTAAGCTAGGTCGGCTACAGGATGAGTGACCATATTTAACGTACCAAAACAGGCCCGTGCCATAGAAAGTACGTTAATAAGTGAAGTACCTTAGTAGGTATATCATTTAATTTCCAGTTTGCACTCATAAAAGATTTGGTAATAAATCATGATAATAGCTATAAAATTCCAATTCTATTACACAAAAATCAATTAAATTAAATCAATACCCGATTGATTTAATTAGCTAAACAATAGGTAAAAATCACATCATCATACGTTTAGCCGCTAGTACCGGCTTTTGTTTGTAGACCTATAACAGTGTTTAAACATAGTAAATTGGACACCAGTTTTGTCGAGTGGTATCATTTTCCCAGTTGAAACTGGGTTGTGGAGACCAGAGGCAGTTGCTCTACGTAAATACTAATATCGATGTGCCCAGCCTTCAAGACCTTTACACACTGAATGCCAATAAACATTTACGAGGACATTCCCTTTTTTTTTGTTGATAGGTTCGCGCTTGACCGCTATCTCATCTGATGGAGAGTGACGATGCCAATTGGGAAAAGGCTAAAGAGATTGAGAGGTCTAAAGATAAGCATCATCATAATTCCCTCAAGTTATGGGGAAATGCATCCAAAAAGAAGCCTTTGAAACAATTTCTACCTAACCGAGTTGTAACAGCATGGAACAGGCTCCCGGAAAGTGTTGTGAAAGCTCCCACATTGAACTGCTTTAAAAATCGGTTGGACAGACTAAACATCCCCAAATTATATGAAACACACGCATCAGCTAATAACTGCTAGTGTGTCTTACTAAACAATAATAATGATAATCGATACTGGTATCCAACTTCGTACCTCGGAAAACACGGAAAATCGTTGGTCCCGGTTGTCATTCATACATCCTTAACAGTCGGTTAGACGGCAGAAAGTCTGATCATTGTAAATAGTCTATCCAAGGAGTATCGTGTTACCCAGTAACTGGGTCGTGGATATCTGAGTCAGTCGCTCTATGTAAAATGTACCGAATGGAAACCGACCCCAAGCTAGTTCGGAAAAAGCTAGGAAGATAACAATGCTCTGGGTGATGCAAGAGGGTCTGTCAAACTTTAACTGACTAACACACCTGTGTTTCTTCATAACCCTTTGCATTAACGGCGCGCACTGTTCCCGTGCGCCTCAAGGAGCCGTCAGCAACAGCAGGGGCCCAGCCGGGTCAAAGCCTACTGGGGCCAGGGTTATCCGAAAGGGAAGCACGGTCCCGGTACGAAAGGCACGAAGGAACGGGGTGATCTTTTAGTTAGTAAGAGTCTGACACTATCTGCCGCTCCGCCCAAGAGCAGGCGTTGTCATTGGATATTCACTATAATTTTTTGCTCCCTGTAAAACACAGGTATTTAGCCGCATCCAGTTAGACTGCGAGTCGACCCCAAGCTAATTGGGAAAAGGCTAAAGAGATTGAGAGGTCTAAAAATTAGCATCATCATTCTCCTGTGTTCCTCCCAATTTATATGGAGTCACAGGAAAATATCTTCATCTTCCATACTCCTTTAGTCATCATATCAATGGTCAGATTAGAAAAACTAACCATAAACCTCGTCAAAATTAATTATTCAACTTGGTCTCCAGATCGGCTGATGTAATCCCAGGGGATTCCAAAAGATATAATTTAGGACATCTAATTGAATCCTTAAGTGTTTATTATATTTGTGTTGCATTAATTTTTTTCCGAATGTCTTGGTTAGTACCTACCTACGTTAAATGGAGACATTACCCTTATTTTCTGCATTTGATATAAATGACAAAATCATTTACGATCCTTACTTTTATTTTTAGAAGTGTGATTACGTAAATTCAGTTATTTAATTTTCGAATCTTAAATTAAGTCACGACTCATAAATATAATAAATGGAACATTTACCTAACTGGTAAATTAGTCAGTTGGTTTGCATCAGAGTTCACAAACAAAACACAAATGTACTTTGGTTCAGTTGTTATGAATATTTTATTAAACATGCTTATGATATTTCCTTTCCAACCTGTTTCCTCAATTTCGATATCAGAATAACATTTTCCCGAACGAGGAAAATATACTAAAATCGCAGTTTGAAGATTATACTTTTTAATTTCCATGTCTTTTCTTACAGAAACGTGACGCCGTCTATCAATTGATTAAAATAAACAACAGGAAAATCTAACACCAAAAAGAAAACAATAATTATTCTCAAAGAATTTATCGATAAACTTACCTCATAAAAACTCACAGTCACTGTTAACACAACACTAATAACACTTGAACGAATCACAGATATCGTCACAGATCATACGATGGTTCTTAAATACGTAAACGATGAATCGCGTCGCGTCGCGTCTACTCGCGACAACTCGCGGCGAGCGTAGCGGTGGAGCCGACCGGCGCGGGTACACTGAGCGCGTAGCACGGTGCCGTGGCTACGACCTACGGCGCGCGCATCGGTCTACGAAAACGCTAATTCAAACACATTTATCAGGGTAATTCTGCAAATTGGATTAAATAATGACGTTAGAAGGCTGTGTTCCTTCGCCAGTAACTGTTTGTTGAGCCACTCAATGGTGTTAATAACAACGTCTTCGATGTTAATAAATTAGTTTAAAGTTGATTCACTGGCTTGTTTGTGAGTTATGGCCGAGCGGCGCGCTGTTTGAGTTGGAGCTCTCGGACATTGTCGGGCGATCTGAACCAGGAAGCTGATCCGAGGCAAATTTCACGCACGCGATATGACTTTGTTTATCTTGCTTGATTTATTTATGCCAACGTACTATGGATACATGATATTGAAATTAAATTTGGTGTATAGTCGCAAAAAAACAAGATATATGTATAAATTTTCTGTTTATTGTGGTGTGATATAGTATAAATTATTGTGTCTAAATTACTACGTACCGGAAGACGCAGAGCCGGAAGGCCTTCCACAAGGTGGACCGACGACCTGGTGAGGGTCTTGGGAATCCGACGGACGCGAGACGCACAGGAAAGGTCATTATGGTGACACTTGGGGGAGGCTTATGTCCAACAGTGGGCGTTGTTGGGCTGAAAATAATGATGATGATGAAATTACTTGATTAGGTAGAATTAATAACCGATTGCCGTACATTTTTTTCTTGAAAAACAGATGTTACAATAGATAGAAAATGTGACAATGTAAATATTTTTGACTGGCCTGTTGGTCTAGTGGTTATTGACACTGACTGCTATTCCGGAGGTTCGATTCCCACCCAGGACAAATGTATGTGTGATGAGCATAATCATTTGTTCTGTGTCTGGGTGTAATTTATGTATAATATGTATGTATTTAGAAATATGAAATATATAAGTATGTTTATCAGTTGTCTAGTACCCTCCTGCCGGCGGATTCGCTCGCCTGAAACTCGGTTTCTCCATACAAACTTTGGAACCCCGTTTCATTTCCTTAGGAGGTGAATTTTGGAAAATCCTCACTTAGTGATCACCTATGTCTACAAAATGTGACCTTGTCCAAAATTTCATGTTCCTAGTCCCAGTAGATTTGGCTGTGCCTTGATATGTCAGTCAGTCAGTTTCGTGTAGGAATATAGAATAGAATAGAATAAACTTAAAAAAAAAAAAAAAAAAAAAAAAAAAAATCAAATCAAAAAAAAAAAATAATAATAAAAATCTAAAACCAAAAAAAAAAAATCTATCTATGTCTAATATATTGATTATTTGTGACTGTATCTGTGTCAATTTTGGCCGTATAAAATCTGATATTTTTTTCTAATTTCAGATAGTGTACTACACTTCTGGACACATCTATTGGCCCACCTTAGAGTTTAGGTTTCGATGGCCCCTACCGAAATATGATTGCTAGATTGAACAAAAACTGTTGATGCAGTTTTAAACCTGATACATTTTATCATCTTTTTCGATCGTATTGTTTTAAATTTGAATTCAGAATACCATACGACATGGAGCTACGCCTAACAAGTCGGATATGCGCCTTGTTAAAGGCAATTGATTTTTGAATAAAAAACATGTTTTATCAAATAAAGGTTTAATTTAATAACGCGTGTTGCCTCCATGGGCATCTACCACAGCTCTCATACGATTAGGCATTGAGTTTATCAACCGCTCTATGAAATTTTGAGGGATCATCTCCCATTCCTCTTTTATGGCAGTTTTCAACTCCTGCATCGTCTGGGCAACTGGCTGACGAGCCCTAACACGTCTTTTTAGCTCGTCCCACATGTGCTCAATGGGGTTCATGTCTGGGCTTCTGGCTGGCCAGTCCATAACTGTGATGTTCACATCCCGAAGATATTCCCTGACGATGCCGGCCGCATGGGCTCTTGCATTATCATGCATAAAAAGGAAATTTGGGCCCACATAGTCCGCGTATGGTATCACGTGAGGTTCTAAGCACTCACGAATGTACCTTTCAGCATTTAATGTTGGCAGCCGTGGTCCTGTAACAACCTCAAGTTGAGTTTTGCCGCTCGCGGATATACCGCCCCAGACAGTCCATGAGCCACCGCCATAAGCAACCCTCTCTTCAAAGCAGCATTGTGCGAAACGCTCTCCCTTACGTCGGTAGACCTTCTTCCTTCCATCATTGCCATGTAACACAATTTTAGACTCATCAGAAAAGAGTACACGGCTCCAATCTTGCTGTGTCCAATTTAAATGACTGCGTGCGAAATGAAGGCGCGCTGTTCGGTGGGCTCGCGTTAGTTTGGGCCCATTAGCTGGCTTGTGTGGTACCATATCGCGTTCTTTTAACCTTCTCCGAACAGTTCGAGCGCTCACAGATACTCCGTGGAAGTCGCGAAGTTGGTTTTGTATCTCAATGGAGGTAAGGTGACGATTTCTCAAGCTGGTCGTCACGATGAATCGATCCTGCCTTTCAGTTGTGACCCGAGATCGTGGCCTTCCTTGGCGACGAACAAACCGCCAGTCTCTAGGTACCTCCGATAAACATTTCGGACCGCAGATCGACTTAAATTAAGTTGAGCACTCACGTTTCTTTGGCTGTGTCCGGCCTGAATAAGTGCCACAGCTTGGGCGGCGACTTCAGGTGAAGTATCCATAGATTATTGATAGAACCTCACCTTAATGTTAAGAATAAGTAATGTTTGTTGCAAAACCAAAGATATCAATCACTTTTTCAAGAATTAAATCCAAGTAAACCAATAAAACCAAGTTTTCTTAGTATTCGATTGTTTGATATCAACAAACAGGCTCCAAATTGTCTTTTGTTTCTTTAAATTCTGTGTTCGAAATTAAAAAAAGACTATTGAATGAAATTGTGAATGTGCCAGGTTCAAAACTGCATAAAAACTTTTTGCTCGACCTAATATAAAATTTTAGCTAGGACTAAAGGAAACTGAAAATACAAGGTGGGCCAATAGATGTGTCCAGAAGTGTAGTTATCTCACTCAAATATTACCAACATCCGATTTGGAAAGGATTTTTCAATCATAAGATAACTCTTATCGTATATTTTTACGATATTCACTAAAAAGCTATTTTAAGCTTCATTTGAAATCAACTTTGAAAGTGTTATTTTTTTGGGTTCCGTACCCAAAGAATTACCAACGGAACCATATTAGTCCCCGCTGTCCGACCGTCCGTTAGTCTGTCAAGGGGTGTATCTCATAACCTCTTTCAACTTTTTGAAACATTATGTCTCAAAAACGGTGGCTCTAAGGAAAAAAATACTTAGACATTTTTGTAGATAATTATTTGATCTACAATTTTTGTGTGAGCTAATTTTATGATAAAACTTACCGTTTTGCTGAGAATTGTGAAAAACTCGTTTTTGTGACCCCGAGTTTTTTTTTTCCAAGTGTTGGATTGATGAAATTTTTTTAGATTTCATTTATGATGGTGTTTTTGAACAATCCTACAAATTTTCAGCTGCATAGCATAGTCGGTCTTATAATGTTCCCACTGTTGGGACTCAGGCCTCCTGTCTAGGAGAGAGAATGGACCGTAATCCACCACGCGGGCCCAGTGCGATTTCATAATTGTCACACATGTCTTCGAATTTTTGGTTCTAGGACATGCCGGTTTCCTCACGATGTTCCTTCACTATTTTGAGCTCAGTGGTGATGAAATAAATTGCACAGATTTTGCGCGTGGCTGGGTTTGAACCCGTGACCTATAACTTGTAAGTCGGGGCAGTTACCACTCGGCTACCACTGCTGTCATTTTCAGCTGGGTGCGACATATTGAAACCTCGGATGTCTAAATTGACCGGACTAATAAAATCGAAAAAGTTTATCGTAAGAACGGTTATAAGGAATGTGTCTCGGGTGGTCGCTCTTAAGTCCACCTTTATGCAGTATTTTATTAGTGAACCAGCTTTTGCCAGCGGCTTCGCCCGCGTACATAAAATATAGCTTATGTCACTTAAGAATAAAGCAGCTTTCTTCTAGTGAAAAAATTTTAGAAATCGGACCTGTACTTTCAGAGATTACCTCCTACAAACAAAAAAACAAACTTTACTTTTGTATGTTCAATTTTAATTTCTGGCATTGTGTCATTAGGTAATTGACAAAAAGAGAACGAGAGCTTTAATATTTTCGTATCATAATTATAAAGAAGACCGATTGTAATCTCGCGAGATTTATTATATACTTACGGTATTTACAATGACACGGTGCTATAAACATTTTACTAATGTACAGGGATATGGTGTGTAAACATTGTGGCCAGTCAACATCAGTACATTAAAGCTCATATTTCTGTAACACATTTGACACTCAGTCCGCTATTTATTGTCGTGGAACGTGCGAATAATTACTATGAGTACATGTTTATCTTGGTTTTGTTTTCAGTTAGATAGCCAACTGAATTATGATTATCTATATAATTTGTAATGAAGATGTCAACGTTTTAATGACAAGCTAAAGGTTGAAGAGAAATTCCCTGCCAGATTCTGAGTTTAAATCAAATCAAATCATTTTTTTTTTCTTGTTTCTGTACAGCGCATTAGTTTAGTTAAACTGTAATGTTGCATAAGTAAATTGTAAATGAATAAATAAATAAATATCAAAAACATTTATTTTAATAGGCCATTTGCAGGCACTTTTGAATAGTCAAATGTTGGCCAGTCCAAGAAAAGTGAAGCTAAATTACATGGTCCAAAGCGTACATTTCAATGGAGAAGAACGTGCAAGAAACTCCAATGACACTCTTTTTAAACTGGAGTAGGCATAACATAACCATTTACACTACAACATTTACACTCGTACAATGCGTAATTATAAGTATTTGTACTGATGTCAGCTACCAACTATAGTAGCTTCAAGAAATTTACGGCATAGGTGGCTAGACGCTGCGTGCTACGGGTTCGGTTCTTGCACGGAACTAATAATTGTATAACCTACAGATAAATTGTTTCAGTTTACATGTCTGTAAACGGACCTACGATACAGAAGACATTTATAACGTGTTGTTGTTTATTTTATTATTATATCTAGTGTATACTGTCCCACAGCTGGGCAAGGCCTCCCTTCATTCCTTCTATTCCTAAGGAAGACATTTAAATGTTCCCGCACACGGGCCTCAAAAAAACGCTAGAAGCGGCCACAAAGTAAAGTTAGAAGCGGCCGCAAAAAACAGCTGAAGCGCGCTACACCTCTTGTGTCCGGTGAAGCTTGAACCCACTTCAAGCGTTTTTTTTGTGGCGGCACCGCCGTACACGAGCCAAGCACGACGAGCAAAATGAAGCTTGAAGCAGCGTTTTTTTGAAGCCCGTGTGCGGGGACAGTAAGTCGGCCCGCCATCTGACTTGCCTGTTGGTCTAGTGGTTAGTGGCTCTGACTGTTATGCCGGAGATCAATTCCCACCCAGGATAAATGTTTGTGTGATAAGCATAATCATTTGTTCTGTGTCTGGGTGTAATTTATCTATATACTAGTTTTGTCCGCGCGGCTTCGCTCCCCGCTCTTCCCTACTCCACCCTACTATACCCTACTCTACCTTACTCTACCCTACTCTACCCCACTCTACCCTACCCTATCCTACTGTACCCTACTCTACCCCACTCTACCCTACCCTATCCTACTCTACCCTACTCTACCCTACTTTATACTACTCTACACTACTCTTCACTACTCTACTCTACACTATCCTACTCAACCCTACTATACCCTACCAAACTTCACATAAACCATCTACTAAATAGTCCGAACAAAGCCTAAACATTTGGTTTGGATAGGTGAGCCCGTTCTTGAGTTATAAAATTACAACGAAAAGTGGCATTGATTTATATATATATATATATAGATATGTACTTGTGTGTATTTAGAAATATGTAGGTAAGAGTGTTTGTCAGTTGTCTAGTACTCATAACACAAATTCTGCTTAGCTTGAGACTAGACGGCGTTGTGTGATAGTTACTGAATATTATCTTCTTATTCTGTCGCGACCCCGTTGTGCGATTTCAGGGCACAAAAAGTACATAGGTACATAGATAATGTTCTTCTAAAGAGCTACTTAATTAGGTCTTTAAAAGTCTAAGCGACTCCTATCCATTGCTCACAAAGAACCATATTATAGGCTTACCTACAGCAAAGAGTATACGTTTATTAAAGTACCATACACCTTAATTTAAATACGAAATCCTCGGAGCCTTTAAGCCTGGATTATACGTTCAGCCAAGTCTTACAGCACCTACTAATTACAGAGTGGTTTTATTTACATTTCACACGTATATAACCTTTAATTTATTTACAGTCTAGAAAGCTTGGATCTAGACTCGACGTAAATTTAATCGACTGTAATAAAATTAGGTTCTCAGTTCTTTATTTTGTTCTTAAAGCTAGGTTCTACTAATTTTGTGCTTTTTTGAACCTCTGAAAATCCACAAATATAAAAGAAATCACAATGAAAAATGATTTCATTGAAATTGATCACGTGACCATCTGCTGGGCAAAAATCAAAATATGATATAAATTAGTTGGCTCGATAAAAAGAAAATCACGATTCAGATCCTAAGTAACGATTTCAAACGTGTATAGATCAACTTACGAGATTACGTCACGGAAATATTTGAAAGTTCATAGTAGTAAGTCTTTTTAAAAATCATGCTTTATTATTTTTAAAGCATGATTTTTAAAAGGGCCTCACAAAAACGAAAATCTTAAACAGGTACTATGTTTTTTTTTGTGTAATAAAGTCACTGTTATGAGGACGCGAAATCGACATATATACGGGTAAAACCCCTAGAAAATACTCTGTGATTTTAACCGGCTCTGAAGTGAGGTTTACAGAATATACCTGTAAAAAGCGTCTGAGAATTATAGGTTTTTAAAGTTAAATGAAATGGATTACGGTCCATTCCCTCTCCTAGAGAGGAGGCCTGAATCCCAACAGTGGAAACATTAAAAAGGCTGATGATGATAATGATGAAAGTTAAATGAAAATATTCTGAGGGCACTCACCCTCAGAAATGAAGTTATCCGCAGGAGAACCAAGGTTACCTACATAGCTCGAAGAATCGCCAAACTTAAGTGGCAATGGGCAGATACGAGCAACAGATGGTCGATGGGGACGAAAGGTTCTGGAGTGGCGTTCGTGTACCGGAAGAAGACCTGGTAAAGGCCGCGGGAATCCGATGGATGCGAGATGCACAGGACGGGTCGTTGTGGTGATGATTGGGAAGCTCTATATCCAACAATGGACGTCTTTTGGCTGAAATGATGACGATGATGATGAGTGGGTGCCCTGTCAGGGCTGCGGTTTTATGGAGATCGTGGAGTAAGTACGCGTAAAGACCAACTAGACTTCGGGAGTCGTGCTGTAACACTAATTGTAAGTCGTTTATGGTGCGGGTGCTGACTCGTCACTTGGAGACCTTCCTCAAAGGAATGTTTTGGTCGAAAGGCAACGTGTATCGACAATTTCGTGGAAGAATACCGACCTCGTAGCAAAACACGACGCCGTCATATGCAATAGTTTGTAGAAATAAATAGATATTAGTTAATTATTTTTGAGATTATTCTATGTATCTTGTCTGGGCTTTAGTTACCCGAAAAAAAAAATATTATTATTGTTCGGAAATTTTTCATGGCTCTAGAACGCAAAGGGCAACTGAAGGAACGCAGGTGGGTTTTAGTCGGTAAAAGTATGAAACACCCCTTTCGTTCCAACTCGAATTGGAGATTTTGTTTGTTGATTTCTCACTAAAAAGGTAAATAAACCTTGTAATATGTTATGTATATATGTCGCAGGTTTTTCAAAAAAATAGGTGGTTTTTGATGCAAACCTGGAAGATGATACATTTTGAACTCAATTTCATCATAAACCTGTAACAATCTAGATTTTTGATCAAAAATCTGAACTAGTTTGGGTTTATGATGAAGTTCTTGTCAAAATCACAAGTTTGCTTTGTTTTATTTAAGTAAAATAAAGCAATTTAAATGAAATAAATGAAACAATCCATCATCATTTGCAACTTAGTAGAAAGAAAACACGCAGACCCAGTGCAGGTCGGTAAATGTCACATGTCTTTGAATTTTTTAATGTTCTTGGACATGCCGGTTGCCTCACGTTGTTTTCCATCACCGTTTTGAGAGTGTTTGATGAAACAAATTACACAAAATAATAC
The DNA here is from genome assembly GCA_910589285.2 of Mythimna ferrago. Lineage (NCBI taxonomy): Eukaryota > Metazoa > Arthropoda > Insecta > Lepidoptera > Noctuidae > Mythimna > Mythimna ferrago. The sequence continues at coordinate 24,996,552 of OU342679.1, forward strand.
GCCTTGTTCGGTCCGAACCCGCGACCTGCAACTCTTAAGTCGGGGCCATTACCACTCGACCACCACGGCTTCATCCCATCCACTTAATCCCATTATCATCATTCATTTCAGCCGATAGACGTCCTCTCTTGGACATAGGCCTCTCCCAAGTATCGTCACAATAAACGATCCTGTGCGTCCCGTATCCATCGGATTCCCGCAACTTCCACCAGGTCATCGGTCCACCTTGTAGGCCTTCCAACACTGCGTCTTCTTTACGCGGCCGCCACTCCATAACCTTTCGGCCCCAACGGCCATCTATCCCATGAAATCCCATTAACTTTCAGCTTAATTATTACTGTGACTAAACTGCAGTACTCTTCAAAGCCAAAGCCTTTTTAAAATCTTATTTGCCATCACCTTTGTGGACGTACGCAATTTAAAATAGAAGATCTGACGAACATGTAACAGTAATTACAAAGGGATCAAAAGTACACGACAGATTTAATTGAGGTCCCCCGCCTCTGTAGCTATTTATATCATGATGGCATTTGAATTTCTATCCTCTGTGTGTTTGAGTTTTGAGGTGAGCAGAGTCGGTGGTTTGAGGAAGGTTAGGATTAAGAATACAGATTAGAATAGAATAAAGTTTAATGTACACCTATATTATAATGAAACTTTTACACAATGTAATTCTTTGAGAACTAAGGTTGCGACATAGCATTAAGAATGGCCAAACCTATGTGACAATGGGCAGGGCACATTGCTCACAGAACAGAGACTATGTACCAGAAGACGCAGCGTTGGAAGGCCTCCTACAAGGTGACCAATGACCTGGTAATGGTTGACGGCGCGCACTGTTCCCGCGCGCCTCAAAGAGTTGTCCGCAACAGCAGGGGCCCAGCTGGGTCGAAGCCTACTGGGGCCAAGGTTAGTTTCGATAGCTCGAGCCCCGGTATGAAGGCTCGAAGGAACGGGGTAGGTTTAGTCGGTAAGAGTCTGACACTATCTCCCGCTTCGCCCAAGAGCGGGGGTAGTCATTAGATGATTTTCACACCATAAAAAAAACCTGGTAAAAGTTGCGGGAAACCAATGGATGCGAGACGCTCAGGATCATTCATTGTGGCAACACTTCGGGGAGGCCTATGTCCAACAGTGACCGTATATCGGCTGAAATGATGATGATGATGATGATGATGATGATGATGATGTATTCTTTGGGTACAATGGCGGTCTTATTGCTGTCAGCGATAAGACCGCCAATCCTTTAGCGTATATGATCGCGATGTCGCTTAACTAATAAACGTTTAATTATTTTTTTTAATTTGTAAAATAAAAACAATTGTCAATTTAGGGTGAGTTTCACCATTTAACTATAACGATAACCAAACCATAACCAGCCGTGAAACGGCCGCCTATTGGTTAATTCGACGATTTGACAACTGTTAACGGCTTTGTTATCGTTACAGTTAAATGGTGCAACTCACCCTTAATAAGCTTCGAAAATGACGACTGGGAGTCATCTAACTACATCAAAAGAAATCGGAAACGTTCATTTCAAATAGATGAATTACAGGCACTTTTGAATAGTCAAAATATCGCTCAGTCAAAAAAAAAAAATTATAATTATTTATTTATTTTATTTATGCAGTATTTTTTTCCTTTGTTTTTTTTTCTTTGATATTAATTGAAGTTACACTTTCACACATTGAATTGAATTTTGATTGATTGTTCACTCATTTGTTTTCTTATCGGTCACCACGCTCAAAAAACAAATGAGTGGGGGGTGTTAGGTTATTTTCGTTACGGAATTTCTGGATTCGGTCTCCACGCTCAAGGCCCGCGATAGAAGCTATGCAATAGCTTAAAAAAAAAGTAAAGCTAAACTGCACGTTCCAAAGCGCAGATCTCTATGGAGAAGAACGTTCAAGAAACAAGAACAATTTCGATCCGATCCCATTATTTCCATTTCACTAAATATGAACGTACGTGTATTTCTTCTAGTTTTATGTGCAACAAACCGACCGGCCCAGTTAAAAGGCGTTAGCCAATCAAACGTGCCTACGAAGCATCGCGCCACCTCCGATTGGCTATAATCTAATTTCCCAGCTCGGGGCCGCAGCTTTTCCTTTACGGAATTCCCTTTTTTTTATATTTCCGTGACGTAAATAGCGTGAGGCTCTCTGTTAATCTTGTTTCTCAATGTCGAGTCTATAATTTTAAACCTATTGGCTTTCGCGATTTTGTTTTAACGAATTAAGGTGGGATCGCAGTCAAGCACTAATTTATATCAAATAAAAAAAAAACGCGCCCGAGCAGTGACATAAAACAGTGACTTTTTATAGCCTACTCCTCGGTAACGGCCAGGTTATAGGATTGAAAAAAAATATGTTCATTGTAGATTCATAAACAACATTATCAACTATTGGTTTTTTTGTGCGATTATGTAATACTTCTGTCAAATAAAAAGTATTTAGCAATTTTGCAACTTTTCTCTACTCCTTCGAAAAGGCTTGGATTTTTAAAAATATTTTTAAACATAATAGTGAACATAGAATATGTAAGTCAATCAATATTTCGCCAAGAAAATGGAGTCAAAGGTCAGCGGGGCTCTATCCGGGCGCAGCTGGCCGCTATTAACCTTTCAAATACCGTCAAATAGAGACACAATAGAAAGACAATGACAGCGCTTGCGCCGGCGTTCGCTTGGGGTTTTACTCGTACTGCCGCCCAGGTGGGTACGAGTGTTGTGTCCGTTGAATTCCGGCCCGATGTTCAAGGGACTATAAGCCTTAAGGCTTAGCTACATTAGACAGCGTAGAGCGCTAAGGGCCTTGAGTACCCTGTTCTCTTTTCTAGATAAGCCTTCTTCCCTTTCTTATCTGATCACAGATATCAAATTTCTTTGCTTTGTGCACAATAAAATATTTTCGGTCTACAAATAATCGTCTTCTACGATGTCTTTCACACTGTTCTGGGTTTTATTCACTTCTCCGTTTTTGTCCAGGCGACATCTTTTTGGAATGCGCTCTCACTGAACGTCAGGATTGTGACGGGTTTCGGCCCTTTAGTTTTTGAGTTTAATAATTACAAACGAAAATACATATGTGTAAACTCTTTACTTTTTATAATATTTTAGTATAGAAATATAAAATGATATTGCTATATTTGATATTATTATTATCATGCCCAACAAGACTAGTTATGAAAATATTCAATCTACATACATTTGAACCTTTAAATCGAAGGCTTAGGTTTGCACGCTTTAGTTTTAAGCAAAACATGTTTGATCAATCTATTTTCAATAACACCTTTTATACCATGTTTTAAGCAAATAAAATATCTTTATCTTTATCTTTATCTTTTTTATCTTTAACACTTTACTCTCAAGTAAACAGACTTATAAAATAAAGCAAAACACTCAAAACTCGGAATCCATGTCAGAAATAAGAAAGGAGAGCTTTCAAGTG